>CM062820.1:666261395-667616948 GCA_031772625.1 Pinus tabuliformis | reverse complement strand
GAAACTTGTGTGGACCCCTTTGGGGTAGGAGAGTTTTCCTGGTTCTGTCATGACCGTATCCCTTTTACTGCTGCTACCTGGAGAACCCTTTGCAGGGTCCATGATGTAGCAACGATCTTCCCCTTATTTTGGGATGAACCAGACAGATGATTTTCCTGGTCTGTGATATGAGCTTGTTTCCTTTCTTGTATGATCAAGGATGTGGCAGTAGGTGGGGCTACCTCTGGTATCCTGTATAATGAATTATTCAAAGAAATAATGACAGCACGAGGCCATGACTCATACACAGCATGTCGCCTCCATAAGTATGGCTGGCCTAATAGTACATCAACAAACTCCAGAGGTGTAACATCACACAATACCTCGTCTGTGAAGGGTTTGATGCTGCAGGGAAGGCGGCACTGCTAGGCGAACTTTCAGATCTCGTCCTTCATGAAGCCACCCGATACTGTATGGCTGTGTGTGTGTAGTCGGTAGGCCCAACCGCTTCACGACCTCTGCTGAAACCAGGTTCTTTTGGCTACCACTGTCGACAATGAATTGCAGCGGTGAACCCTTCACCCACATCTGTGAGTGGAAAAGACCTCCCCCTCCTCTGGATCTTCGGCTCATTTTTCTTGATCTTGGCAGTGGCAACAGTGCGCTGGGATCCGCATCAATGATCTGCTTCCCTTTGCCATCCCCTTGTCGGTTCTGGCTCAGGTCAGAATATGCATCTGATTCGGAAGCCTTCAACTCGGCCACCAACGACTGCTTGGTCCGACACTCACTTGTGTTATGAGTGGGACTCTTGTGGAACTCACACCACTTTCCTGTGTCCTTCTTCGGTTTCGTGGTGTTGTTCTTTTCTTGGGCTTTGACGGGTAATCTTATCTTGGGTCACCCCGCCTTGGCTTTGTCCTTTGGGCTTCGGATTTGTAGATCCAAAGTCTCGCTTCTTCTGTTTGAACTTTTGCTCGATTTTGACAGCGTATCGGTATGCTGTGCCGAGTGAGGAGATGTTCAAGAACACCATCTCTTCTTGGATGTATTTGTGCAGGCAGCCGCGGTATTTGAGTACCAGATGCAGCTCAGAATCTTTGATACCCAACTGTGTGCGAAGGGTATGAAAAATGTTTGTGAACTCCGGCACATCTTGGTCTCGTCCCTGTCGCAGTGTGGTCCATTTGATGTATTTGTCCTCATAGCTTCCGACAGGGTAGTACTGCTCTTTGATGGCATCCCGAAGTCATTCCAAGTGGGTGCGGCTGAAAATAGTGGCCTGTATTTTCATCCTTCTGCTCGCAGTAGGTTTCCACCAGTCCTTGACGTGGGGGGCTGCTTTGAGAAGAGCAAAAACAATCTTTTCCCGACTTGAAAATTCATGAACAGAAAAATACCCATCTAGCAGATTTAACCATTTATCTACGGCATCTGCGTCTATTTGACCCTCGAATATGGGGATTTCAAAATTAACTTGTACCTTGAAGGGTGTGGCATTTCCAGAGTCGCTGTTGGAAGCCGATGCGTCGCCTCTGGGTAGCCGCTGAAGGATCTGCGCAAAGCTATCCATCATCGCGTTCCGTTGTCGCTCGAGGGCTTCTTCGAGCAAGATTTGATAGGATCTCCTGCCCCTTCGTCTTTCTTCTCATCCGCCATGGGGGCCGTCGGGATTTTCGAGGCCGGTCTTGCAAAGGTTCGACCAGTTCAAGCCCTAACTCCTTATATCCCGACCTCGTTGGGGACATGCAAAGAAAAACAGAGAAAAAGCAGACCGCTCTGATACCACTGATCCGGATTTTAAACAGGAACGCAACAAATACAGAGATGCGATAACCATAAAAATAGAGATGCAGCGGAAATAATACTTCATTTCATTACTGTAAAATATTGAAATATGCTTACAAACAGAAATGGAAAGAAACCAGCTAGGGCGATGGTAGCTTATCTCTGAGAAGAGATGTGGCGGCTACATGCCTCTGAACTGTTCCGAACTGTATTACAATGAGGCTCGAAGGCCTATTTATTGTTGAGAAACAATGGAAAACCCTTCACATACCGAAACCTAACCCTAGAAGATGAAACGCCAAATTGTGGCCCCGTTTGGGTAAATTGGTACATCAATTTCCCGGGGTCGTAACTTTGGCATACGATCTCCGTTTGACGCGTACGATAGCTCGTTAGAAAGATCTATCCGAGTACTACCACTTTGGGGGCAACATAGGGCTCGTCGCCCCAGAATTCCAAAAAAGCGTCGTTTAGGGCCTCAAAACGGCTCCGGAAGTTCAGGACCCGAAAAAACTGCTAAAAATAGTAAACTGTGCTACAATTAAGGAAACTGAAAATGCTGAGAAAGACAATGGTGGGGTCCAGGTGGACCTGGCAGGTGGCCACCAATATCCACCTGGATCATTCCTCCCCCCTTAGGAAGCAATGGTCCCCATTGCGCTGAGTTCCTCCATCTGCTGAACTTGTCCTGCAATCTCTGATGTGTCCAGTGATGGTGGGAAGCATGGTCGACGATGGTCCACATTGAACATTTGGTGCAGGCGAAGGAATGGAGGAATGATGTGCTCCAAAGCATTGTTCCCCATAGCCTTGGTACTGCTGTAAGGACCATGTCGGTGTGGTCTGAGCTTCTGATGGGTTCTGGTAGGGCGTTCTTTCTGTCGATGCCACCAGACATTGTTGCCCACCTGAAACTTGTGTGGTACCCCTTTGGGTGAGGAGAAGTTGTTCCTGTGTTCTGTCATGACCGTATCCCTTTTCTGCTGCTGCGCTGCGTGGAGGAACCCTTTGCAGGGGTCATGGATGTAGCAACGATCTTCCCCTTATTTTGGGAGTGAACCAGACAGATGAGTTTCCTGGTCTGTGATATGAGCTTGCTGCCTTTCTTGGTAGTGATCAAGGATGTGGCAGTAGGTGGGGCTACCTCTGGTATCCTGTATAATGAATTATTCAAAGAAATAATGACAGCACGAGGCCTTGACTCATACACAGCATGTCGCCTCCATAAGTATGGCTGGCCTAATAGTACATCACAAACATCCAGAGGTGTAACATCACACAATACCTCGTCTGTGAAGGGTTTGATGCTGTAGGGAAGGCGGCACTGCTGGCGAACTTTCAGATCTCGTCCTTCATGAAGCCACCCGATACTGTATGGCTGTGGGTGTGGTGTAGTCGGTAGGCCCAACCGCTTCACGACCTCTGCTGAAACCAGGTTCTTTTGGCTACCACTGTCGACAATGAATTGCAGCGGTGAACCCTTCACCCACATCTGTGAGTGGAAAAGACGCTCCCCCTCCTCTGGATCTTCGGGCTCATTTTTCTTGATCTTGGCAGTGGCAACAGTGGCGCTGGGATCCGCATCAATGATCTGCTTCCCTTTGCCATTCCCCTTGTCGGGTTCTGGCTCAGGGTCAGAATATGCATCTGATTCGGAAGCCTTCAACTCGGCCACCAACGACTGCTTGGTCCGACACTCACTTGTGTTATGAGTGGGACTCTTGTGGAACTCACACCACTTTCCTGTGTCCTTCTTCGGTTTCGTGGTGTTGTTCTTTTCTTGTGGCTTTGACGGTAATCTTATCTTGGTCACCCCGCCTTGGCTTTGTCCTTTGGGCTTCGGATTTGTAGATCCAAAGTCTCGCTTCTTCTGTTTGAACTTTTGCTCGATTTTGACAGCGTATCGGTATGCTGTGCCGAGTGAGGAGATGTTCAAGAACACCATCTCTTCTTGGATGTATTTGTGCAGGCAGCCGCGGTATTTGAGTACCAGATGCAGCTCAGAATCTTTGATACCCAACTGTGTGCGAAGGGTATGAAAAATGTTTGTGAACTCCGGCACATCTTGGTCTCGTCCCTGTCGCAGTGTGGTCCATTTGATGTATTTGTCCTCATAGCTTCCGACAGGGTAGTACTGCTCTTTGATGGCATCCCGAAGTCATTCCAAGTGGGTGCGGCTGAAAATAGTGAGCCTGTATTTTCATCCTTCTGCTCGCAGTAGGTTTCCCACCAGTCCTTGACGTGGGGGGCTGCTTTGAGAAGAGCAAAAACAATCTTTTCCCGACTTGAAAATTCATGAACAGAAAAATACCCATCTAGCAGATTTAACCATTTATCTACGGCATCTGCGTCTATTTGACCCTCGAATATGGGGATTTCAAAATTAACTTGTACCTTGAAGGGTGTGGCATTTCCAGAGTCGCTGTTGGAAGCCGATGCGTCGCCTCTGGGTAGCCGCTGAAGGATCTGCGCAAAGCTATCCATCATCGCGTTCCGTTGTCGCTCGAGGGCTTCTTCGAGCAAGATTTTGATAGGATCTCCTGCCCCTTCGTCTTTCTTCTCATCCGCCATGGGAGGCCGTCGGGATTTTCGAGGCCGGTCTTGCAAAGGTTCGACCAGCTCAAGCCCTAACTCCTTATATCCCGACCTCGTTGGGGACATGCAAAGAAAAACAGAGAAAAAGCAGACCGCTCTGATACCACTGATCCGGATTTTAAACAGGGACGCAACAAATTACAGAGATAACCATAAATACAGAGATGCAGCGAAATAATACTATCAGATGCATTGCAGTAATTCATTATTAAAAAATATGAAATATGCTTACAAACAGAAATGGAAAGAAACCAGCTAGGGCGATGGTAGCTTATCTCTGAGAAGAGATGTGGCGGCTACATGCCTCTGAACTGTTCCGAACTGTATTACAATGAGGCTCGAAGGCCTATTTATTGTTGAGAAACAATGGAAAACCCTTCACATACCGAAACCTAACCCTAGAAGATGAAACGCCAAATTGTGGGCCCCGTTTGGGTAAATTGGTACATCAATTTCCCGGGGTCGTAACTTTGGCATACGATCTCCGTTTGACGCGTACGATAGCTCGTTAGAAAGATCTATCCGAGTACTACCACTTTGGGGGCAACATAGGGCTCGGTCGCCCCAGAATTCCAAAAAACGTCGTTTAGGGCCTCAAAACGGCTCCGGAAGTTCAGGACCCGAAAAAACTGCTAAAAATAGTAAACTGTGCTACAATTAAGGAAACTGAAAATGCTGAGAAAGACAATGGTGGGGGTCCAGGTGGACCTGGCAGGTGGCCACCAATATCCACCTGGATCATTCCTCCCCCCTTAGGAAGCAATGGTCCCCATTGCGCTGAGTTCCTCCATCTGCTGAACTTGTCCTGCAATCTCTGATGTGTCCAGTGATGGTGGGAAGCATGGTCGACGATGGTCCACATTGAACATTTGGTGCAGGCGAAGGAATGGAGGAATGATGTGCTCCAAAGCATTGTTCCCCATAGCCTTGGTACTGCTGTAAGGACCATGTCGGTGTGGTCTGAGCTTCTGATGGGTTCTGGTAGGGCGTTCTTTCTGTCGATGCCACCAGACATTGTTGCCCACCTGAAACTTGTGTGGTACCCCTTTGGGTGAGGAGAAGTTGTTCCTGTGTTCTGTCATGACCGTATCCCTTTTCTGCTGCTGCTGCGTGGAGGAACCCTTTGCAGGGGTCATGGATGTAGCAACGATCTTCCCCTTATTTTGGGAGTGAACCAGACAGATGAGTTTCCTGGTCTGTGATATGAGCTTGCTGCCTTTCTTGGTAGTGATCAAGGATGTGGCAGTAGGTGGGGCTACCTCTGGTATCCTGTATAATGAATTATTCAAAGAAATAATGACAGCACGAGGCCTTGACTCATACACAGCATGTCGCCTCCATAAGTATGGCTGGCCTAATAGTACATCACAAACATCCAGAGGTGTAACATCACACAATACCTCGTCTGTGAAGGGTTTGATGCTGTAGGGAAGGCGGCACTGCTGGCGAACTTTCAGATCTCGTCCTTCATGAAGCCACCCGATACTGTATGGCTGTGGTGTGGTGTAGTCGGTAGGCCCAACCGCTTCACGACCTCTGCTGAAACCAGGTTCTTTTGGCTACCACTGTCGACAATGAATTGCAGCGGTGAACCCTTCACCCACATCTGTGAGTGGAAAAGACGCTCCCCCCCCTCTGGATCTTCGGGCTCATTTTTCTTGATCTTGGCAGTGGCAACAGTGGCGCTGGGATCCGCATCAATGATCTGCTTCCCTTTGCCATTCCCCTTGTCGGGTTCTGGCTCAGGGTCAGAATATGCATCTGATTCGGAAGCCTTCAACTCGGCCACCAACGACTGCTTGGTCCGACACTCACTTGTGTTATGAGTGGGACTCTTGTGGAACTCACACCACTTTCCTGTGTCCTTCTTCGGTTTCGTGGTGTTGTTCTTTTCTTGTGGCTTTGACGGTAATCTTATCTTGGTCACCCCGCCTTGGCTTTGTCCTTTGGGCTTCGGATTTGTAGATCCAAAGTCTCGCTTCTTCTGTTTGAACTTTTGCTCGATTTTGACAGCGTATCGGTATGCTGTGCCGAGTGAGGAGATGTTCAAGAACACCATCTCTTCTTGGATGTATTTGTGCAGGCAGCCGCGGTATTTGAGTACCAGATGCAGCTCAGAATCTTTGATACCCAACTGTGTGCGAAGGGTATGAAAAATGTTTGTGAACTCCGGCACATCTTGGTCTCGTCCCTGTCGCAGTGTGGTCCATTTGATGTATTTGTCCTCATAGCTTCCGACAGGGTAGTACTGCTCTTTGATGGCATCCCGGAAGTCATTCCAAGTGGTGCGGCTGAAAATAGTGAGCCTGTATTTTCATCCTTCTGCTCGCAGTAGGTTTCCCACCAGTCCTTGACGTGGGGGCTGCTTTGAGAAGAGCAAAAACAATCTTTTCCCGACTTGAAAATTCATGAACAGAAAAATACCCATCTAGCAGATTTAACCATTTATCTACGGCATCTGCGTCTATTTGACCCTCGAATATGGGGATTTCAAAATTAACTTGTACCTTGAAGGGTGTGGCATTTCCAGAGTCGCTGTTGGAAGCCGATGCGTCGCCTCTGGGTAGCCGCTGAAGGATCTGCGCAAAGCTATCCATCATCGCGTTCCGTTGTCGCTCGAGGGCTTCTTCGAGCAAGATTTTGATAGGATCTCCTGCCCCTTCGTCTTTCTTCTCATCCGCCATGGGAGGCCGTCGGGATTTTCGAGGCCGGTCTTGCAAAGGTTCGACCAGTTCAAGCCCTAACTCCTTATATCCCGACCTCGTTGGGGACATGCAAAGAAAAACAGAGAAAAAGCAGACCGCTCTGATACCACTGATCCGGATTTTAAACAGGAACGCAACAACAAATTACAGAGATGCGATAACCATAAAAATAGAGATGCAGCGGAAATAATACTTCATTTCATTACTGTAAAATATTGAAATATGCTTACAAACAGAAATGGAAAGAAACCAGCTAGGGCGATGGTAGCTTATCTCTGAGAAGAGATGTGGCGGCTACATGCCTCTGAACTGTTCCGAACTGTATTACAATGAGGCTCGAAGGCCTATTTATTGTTGAGAAACAATGGAAAACCCTTCACATACCGAAACCTAACCCTAGAAGATGAAACGCCAAATTGTGGGCCCCGTTTGGGTAAATTGGTACATCAATTTCCCGGGGTCGTAACTTTGGCATACGATCTCCGTTTGACGCGTACGATAGCTCGTTAGAAAGATCTATCCGAGTACTACCACTTTGGGGGGCAACATAGGGCTCGGTCGCCCCAGAATTCCAAAAAAGCGTCGTTTAGGGCCTCAAAACGGCTCCGGAAGTTCAGGACCCGAAAAAACTGCTAAAAATAGTAAACTGTGCTACAATTAAGGAAACTGAAAATGCTGAGAAAGACAATGGTGGGGGTCCAGGTGGACCTGGCAGGTGGCCACCAATATCCACCGGGATCATTCCTCCCCCCTTAGGAAGCAATGGTCCCCATTGCGCTGAGTTCCTCCATCTGCTGAACTTGTCCTGCAATCTCTGATGTGTCCAGTGATGGTGGGAAGCATGGTCGACGATGGTCCACATTGAACATTTGGTGCAGGCGAAGGAATGGAGGAATGATGTGCTCCAAAGCATTGTTCCCCATAGCCTTGGTACTGCTGTAAGGACCATGTCGGTGTGGTCTGAGCTTCTGATGGGTTCTGGTAAGGCGTTCTTTCTGTCGATGCCACCAGACATTGTTGCCCACCTGAAACTTGTGTGGTACCCCTTTGGGTGAGGAGAAGTTGTTCCTGTGTTCTGTCATGACCGTATCCCTTTTCTGCTGCTGCTGCGTGGAGGAACCCTTTGCAGGGGTCATGGATGTAGCAACGATCTTCCCCTTATTTTGGGAGTGAACCAGACAGATGAGTTTCCTGGTCTGTGATATGAGCTTGCTGCCTTTCTTGGTAGTGATCAAGGATGTGGCAGTAGGTGGGGCTACCTCTGGTATCCTGTATAATGAATTATTCAAAGAAATAATGACAGCACGAGGCCTTGACTCATACACAGCATGTCGCCTCCATAAGTATGGCTGGCCTAATAGTACATCACAAACATCCAGAGGTGTAACATCACACAATACCTCGTCTGTGAAGGGTTTGATGCTGTAGGGAAGGCGGCACTGCTGGCGAACTTTCAGATCTCGTCCTTCATGAAGCCACCCGATACTGTATGGCTGTGGGTGTGGTGTAGTCGGTAGGCCCAACCGCTTCACGACCTCTGCTGAAACCAGGTTCTTTTGGCTACCACTGTCGACAATGAATTGCAGCGGTGAACCCTTCACCCACATCTGTGAGTGGAAAAGACGCTCCCCCTCCTCTGGATCTTCGGGCTCATTTTTCTTGATCTTGGCAGTGGCAACAGTGGCGCTGGGATCCGCATCAATGATCTGCTTCCCTTTGCCATTCCCCTTGTCGGGTTCTGGCTCAGGGTCAGAATATGCATCTGATTCGGAAGCCTTCAACTCGGCCACCAACGACTGCTTGGTCCGACACTCACTTGTGTTATGAGTGGGACTCTTGTGGAACTCACACCACTTTCCTGTGTCCTTCTTCGGTTTCGTGGTGTTGTTCTTTTCTTGTGGCTTTGACGGGAATCTTATCTTGGTCACCCCGCCTTGGCTTTGTCCTTTGGGCTTCGGATTTGTAGATCCAAAGTCTCGCTTCTTCTGTTTGAACTTTTGCTCGATTTTGACAGCGTATCGGTATGCTGTGCCGAGTGAGGAGATGTTCAAGAACACCATCTCTTCTTGGATGTATTTGTGCAGGCAGCCGCGGTATTTGAGTACCAGATGCAGCTCAGAATCTTTGATACCCAACTGTGTGCGAAGGGTATGAAAAATGTTTGTGAACTCCGGCACATCTTGGTCTCGTCCCTGTCGCAGTGTGGTCCATTTGATGTATTTGTCCTCATAGCTTCCGACAGGGTAGTACTGCTCTTTGATGGCATCCCGGAAGTCATTCCAAGTGGGTGCGGCTGAAAATAGTGAGCCTGTATTTTCATCCTTCTGCTCGCAGTAGGTTTCCCACCAGTCCTTGACGTGGGGGGCTGCTTTGAGAAGAGCAAAAACAATCTTTTCCCGACTTGAAAATTCATGAACAGAAAAATACCCATCTAGCAGATTTAACCATTTATCTACGGCATCTGCGTCTATTTGACCCTCGAATATGGGGATTTCAAAATTAACTTGTACCTTGAAGGGTGTGGCATTTCCAGAGTCGCTGTTGGAAGCCGATGCGTCGCCTCTGGGTAGCCGCTGAAGGATCTGCGCAAAGCTATCCATCATCGCGTTCCGTTGTCGCTCGAGGGCTTCTTCGAGCAAGATTTTGATAGGATCTCCTGCCCCTTCGTCTTTCTTCTCATCCGCCATGGGAGGCCGTCGGGATTTTCGAGGCCGGTCTTGCAAAGGTTCGACCAGTTCAAGCCCTAACTCCTTATATCCCGACCTCGTTGGGGACATGCAAAGAAAAACAGAGAAAAAGCAGACCGCTCTGATACCACTGATCCGGATTTTAAACAGGAACGCAACAAATTACAGAGATGCGATAACCATAAAAATAGAGATGCAGCGGAAATAATACTTCATTTCATTACTGTAAAATATTGAAATATGCTTACAAACAGAAATGGAAAGAAACCAGCTAGGGCGATGGTAGCTTATCTCTGAGAAGAGATGTGGCGGCTACATGCCTCTGAACTGTTCCGAACTGTATTACAATGAGGCTCGAAGGCCTATTTATTGTTGAGAAACAATGGAAAACCCTTCACATACCGAAACCTAACCCTAGAAGATGAAACGCCAAATTGTGGGCCCCGTTTGGGTAAATTGGTACATCAATTTCCCGGGGTCGTAACTTTGGCATACGATCTCCGTTTGACGCGTACGATAGCTCGTTAGAAAGATCTATCCGAGTACTACCACTTTGGGGGCAACATAGGGCTCGGTCGCCCCAGAATTCCAAAAAAACGTCGTTTAGGGCCTCAAAACGGCTCCGGAAGTTCAGGACCCGAAAAAAACTGCTAAAAATAGTAAACTGTGCTACAATTAAGGAAACTGAAAATGCTGAGAAAGACAATGGTGGGGGTCCAGGTGGACCTGGCAGGTGGCCACCAATATCCACCTGGATCATTCCTCCCCCCTTAGGAAGCAATGGTCCCCATTGCGTTGAGTTCCTCCATCTGCTGAACTTGTCCTGCAATCTCTGATGTGTCCAGTGATGGTGGGAAGCATGGTCGACGATGGTCCACATTGAACATTTGGTGCAGGCGAAGGAATGGAGGAATGATGTGCTCCAAAGCATTGTTCCCCATAGCCTTGGTACTGCTGTAAGGACCATGTCGGTGTGGTCTGAGCTTCTGATGGGTTCTGGTAGGGCGTTCTTTCTGTCGATGCCACCAGACATTGTTGCCCACCTGAAACTTGTGTGGTACCCCTTTGGGTGAGGAGAAGTTGTTCCTGTGTTCTGTCATGACCGTATCCCTTTTCTGCTGCTGCTGCGTGGAGGAACCCTTTGCAGGGGTCATGGATGTAGCAACGATCTTCCCCTTATTTTGGGAGTGAACCAGACAGATGAGTTTCCTGGTCTGTGATATGAGCTTGCTGCCTTTCTTGGTAGTGATCAAGGATGTGGCAGTAGGTGGGGCTACCTCTGGTATCCTGTATAATGAATTATTCAAAGAAATAATGACAGCACGAGGCCTTGACTCATACACAGCATGTCGCCTCCATAAGTATGGCTGGCCTAATAGTACATCACAAACATCCAGAGGTGTAACATCACACAATACCTCGTCTGTGAAGGGTTTGATGCTGCAGGGAAGGCGGCACTGCTGGCGAACTTTCAGATCTCGTCCTTCATGAAGCCACCCGATACTGTATGGCTGTGGGTGTGGTGTAGTCGGTAGGCCCAACCGCTTCACGACCTCTGCTGAAACCAGGTTCTTTTGGCTACCACTGTCGACAATGAATTGCAGCGGTGAACCCTTCACCCACATCTGTGAGTGGAAAAGACGCTCCCCCTCCTCTGGATCTTCGGGCTCATTTTTCTTGATCTTGGCAGTGGCAACAGTGGCGCTGGGATCCGCATCAATGATCTGCTTCCCTTTGCCATTCCCCTTGTCGGGTTCTGGCTCAGGGTCAGAATATGCATCTGATTCGGAAGCCTTCAACTCGGCCACCAACGACTGCTTGGTCCGACACTCACTTGTGTTATGAGTGGGACTCTTGTGGAACTCACACCACTTTCCTGTGTCCTTCTTCGGTTTCGTGGTGTTGTTCTTTTCTTGTGGCTTTGACGGGTAATCTTATCTTGGGTCACCCCGCCTTGGCTTTGTCCTTTGGGCTTCGGATTTGTAGATCCAAAGCCTCGCTTCTTCTGTTTGAACTTTTGCTCGATTTTGACAGCGTATCGGTATGCTGTGCCGAGTGAGGAGATGTTCAAGAACACCATCTCTTCTTGGATGTATTTGTGCAGGCAGCCGCGGTATTTGAGTACCAGATGCAGCTCAGAATCTTTGATACCCAACTGTGTGCGAAGGGTATGAAAAATGTTTGTGAACTCCGGCACATCTTGGTCTCGTCCCTGTCGCAGTGTGGTCCATTTGATGTATTTGTCCTCATAGCTTCCGACAGGGTAGTACTGCTCTTTGATGGCATCCCGGAAGTCATTCCAAGTGGGTGCGGCTGAAAATAGTGAGCCTGTATTTTCATCCTTCTGCTCGCAGTAGGTTTCCCACCAGTCCTTGACGTGGGGGGCTGCTTTGAGAAGAGCAAAAACAATCTTTTCCCGACTTGAAAATTCATGAACAGAAAAATACCCATCTAGCAGATTTAACCATTTATCTACGGCATCTGCGTCTATTTGACCCTCGAATATGGGGATTTCAAAATTAACTTGTACCTTGAAGGGTGTGGCATTTCCAGAGTCGCTGTTGGAAGCCGATGCGTCGCCTCTGGGTAGCCGCTGAAGGATCTGCGCAAAGCTATCCATCATCGCGTTCCGTTGTCGCTCGAGGGCTTCTTCGAGCAAGATTTTGATAGGATCTCCTGCCCCTTCGTCTTTCTTCTCATCCGCCATGGGAGGCCGTCGGGATTTTCGAGGCCGGTCTTGCAAAGGTTCGACCAGTTCAAGCCCTAACTCCTTATATCCCGACCTCGTTGGGGACATGCAAAGAAAAACAGAGAAAAAGCAGACCGCTCTGATACCACTGATCCGGATTTTAAACAGGAACGCAACAAATTACAGAGATGCGATAACCATAAAAATAGAGATGCAGCGGAAATAATACTTCATTTCATTACTGTAAAATATTGAAATATGCTTACAAACAGAAATGGAAAGAAACCAGCTAGGGCGATGGTAGCTTATCTCTGAGAAGAGATGTGGCGGCTACATGCCTCTGAACTGTTCCGAACTGTATTACAATGAGGCTCGAAGGCCTATTTATTGTTGAGAAACAATGGAAAACCCTTCACATACCGAAACCTAACCCTAGAAGATGAAACGCCAAATTGTGGGCCCCGTTTGGGTAAATTGGTACATCAATTTCCCGGGGTCGTAACTTTGGCATACGATCTCCGTTTGACGCGTACGATAGCTCGTTAGAAAGATCTATCCGAGTACTACCACTTTGGGGGCAACATAGGGCTCGGTCGCCCCAGAATTCCAAAAAAACGTCGTTTAGGGCCTCAAAACGGCTCCGGAAGTTCAGGACCCGAAAAAACTGCTAAAAATAGTAAACTGTGCTACAATTAAGGAAACTGAAAATGCTGAGAAAGACAATGGTGGGGGTCCAGGTGGACCTGGCAGGTGGCCACCAATATCCACCTGGATCATTCCTCCCCCCTTAGGAAGCAATGGTCCCCATTGCGCTGAGTTCCTCCATCTGCTGAACTTGTCCTGCAATCTCTGATGTGTCCAGTGATGGTGGGAAGCATGGTCGACGATGGTCCACATTGAACATTTGGTGCAGGCGAAGGAATGGAGGAATGATGTGCTCCAAAGCATTGTTCCCCATAGCCTTGGTACTGCTGTAAGGACCATGTCGGTGTGGTCTGAGCTTCTGATGGGTTCTGGTAGGGCGTTCTTTCTGTCGATGCCACCAGACATTGTTGCCCACCTGAAACTTGTGTGGTACCCCTTTGGGTGAGGAGAAGTTGTTCCTGTGTTCTGTCATGACCGTATCCCTTTTCTGCTGCTGCTGCGTGGAGGAACCCTTTGCAGGGGTCATGGATGTAGCAACGATCTTCCCCTTATTTTGGGAGTGAACCAGACAGATGAATTTCCTGGTCTGTGATATGAGCTTGCTGCCTTTCTTGGTAGTGATCAAGGATGTGGCAGTAGGTGGGGCTACCTCTGGTATCCTGTATAATGAATTATTCAAAGAAATAATGACAGCACGAGGCCTTGACTCATACACAGCATGTCGCCTCCATAAGTATGGCTGGCCTAATAGTACATCACAAACATCCAGAGGTGTAACATCACACAATACCTCGTCTGTGAAGGGTTTGATGCTGTAGGGAAGGCGGCACTGCTGGCGAACTTTCAGATCTCGTCCTTCATGAAGCCACCCGATACTGTATGGCTGTGGGTGTGGTGTAGTCGGTAGGCCCAACCGCTTCACGACCTCTGCTGAAACCAGGTTCTTTTGGCTACCACTGTCGACAATGAATTGCAGCGGTGAACCCTTCACCCACATCTGTGAGTGGAAAAGACGCTCCCCCTCCTCTGGATCTTCGGGCTCATTTTTCTTGATCTTGGCAGTGGCAACAGTGGCGCTGGGATCCGCATCAATGATCTGCTTCCCTTTGCCATTCCCCTTGTCGGGTTCTGGCTCAGGGTCAGAATATGCATCTGATTCGGAAGCCTTCAACTCGGCCACCAACGACTGCTTGGTCCGACACTCACTTGTGTTATGAGTGGGACTCTTGTGGAACTCACACCACTTTCCTGTGTCCTTCTTCGGTTTCGTGGTGTTGTTCTTTTCTTGTGGCTTTGACGGGTAATCTTATCTTGGGTCACCCCGCCTTGGCTTTGTCCTTTGGGCTTCGGATTTGTAGATCCAAAGTCTCGCTTCTTCTGTTTGAACTTTTGCTCGATTTTGACAGCGTATCGGTATGCTGTGCCGAGTGAGGAGATGTTCAAGAACACCATCTCTTCTTGGATGTATTTGTGCAGGCAGCCGCGGTATTTGAGTACCAGATGCAGCTCAGAATCTTTGATACCCAACTGTGTGCGAAGGGTATGAAAAATGTTTGTGAACTCCGGCACATCTTGGTCTCGTCCCTGTCGCAGTGTGGTCCATTTGATGTATTTGTCCTCATAGCTTCCGACAGGGTAGTACTGCTCTTTGATGGCATCCCGGAAGTCATTCCAAGTGGGTGCGGCTGAAAATAGTGAGCCTGTATTTTCATCCTTCTGCTCGCAGTAGGTTTCCCACCAGTCCTTGACGTGGGGGGCTGCTTTGAGAAGAGCAAAAACAATCTTTTCCCGACTTGAAAATTCATGAACAGAAAAATACCCATCTAGCAGATTTAACCATTTATCTACGGCATCTGCGTCTATTTGACCCTCGAATATGGGGATTTCAAAATTAACTTGTACCTTGAAGGGTGTGGCATTTCCAGAGTCGCTGTTGGAAGCCGATGCGTCGCCTCTGGGTAGCCGCTGAAGGATCTGCGCAAAGCTATCCATCATCGCGTTCCGTTGTCGCTCGAGGGCTTCTTCGAGCAAGATTTTGATAGGATCTCCTGCCCCTTCGTCTTTCTTCTCATCCGCCATGGGAGGCCGTCGGGATTTTCGAGGCCGGTCTTGCAAAGGTTCGACCAGTTCAAGCCCTAACTCCTTATATCCCGACCTCGTTGGGGACATGCAAAGAAAAACAGAGAAAAAGCAGACCGCTCTGATACCACTGATCCGGATTTTAAACAGGAACGCAACAAATTACAGAGATGCGATAACCATAAAAATAGAGATGCAGCGGAAATAATACTTCATTTCATTACTGTAAAATATTGAAATATGCTTACAAACAGAAATGGAAAGAAACCAGCTAGGGCGATGGTAGCTTATCTCTGAGAAGAGATGTGGCGGCTACATGCCTCTGAACTGTTCCGAACTGTATTACAATGAGGCTCGAAGGCCTATTTATTGTTGAGAAACAATGGAAAACCCTTCACATACCGAAACCTAACCCTAGAAGATGAAACGCCAAATTGTGGGCCCCGTTTGGGTAAATTGGTACATCAATTTCCCGGGGTCGTAACTTTGGCATACGATCTCCGTTTGACGCGTACGATAGCTCGTTAGAAAGATCTATCCGAGTACTACCACTTCGGGGGGCAACGTAGGGCTTAGTCGCCCCAGAATTCCAAAAAAGCGTCGTTTAGGGCCTCAAAACGGCTCCGGAAGTTCAGGACCCGAAAAAACTGCTAAAAATAGTAAACTGTGCTACAATTAAGGAAACTGAAAATGCTGAGAAAGACAATGGTGGGGGTCCAGGTGGACCTGGCAGGTGGCCACCAATATCCACCTGGATCATTCCTCCCCCCTTAGGAAGCAATGGTCCCCATTGCGCTGAGTTCCTCCATCTGCTGAACTTGTCCTGCAATCTCTGATGTGTCCAGTGATGGTGGGAAGCATGGTCGACGATGGTCCACATTGAACATTTGGTGCAGGCGAAGGAATGGAGGAATGATGTGCTCCAAAGCATTGTTCCCCATAGCCTTGGTACTGCTGTAAGGACCATGTCGGTGTGGTCTGAGCTTCTGATGGGTTCTGGTAGGGCGTTCTTTCTGTCGATGCCACCAGACATTGTTGCCCACCTGAAACTTGTGTGGTACCCCTTTGGGTGAGGAGAAGTTGTTCCTGTGTTCTGTCATGACCGTATCCCTTTTCTGCTGCTGCTGCGTGGAGGAACCCTTTGCAGGGGTCATGGATGTAGCAACGATCTTCCCCTTATTTTGGGAGTGAACCAGACAGATGAGTTTCCTGGTCTGTGATATGAGCTTGCTGCCTTTCTTGGTAGTGATCAAGGATGTGGCAGTAGGTGGGGCTACCTCTGGTATCCTGTATAATGAATTATTCAAAGAAATAATGACAGCACGAGGCCTTGACTCATACACAGCATGTCGCCTCCATAAGTATGGCTGGCCTAATAGTACATCACAAACATCCAGAGGTGTAACATCACACAATACCTCGTCTGTGAAGGGTTTGATGCTGTAGGGAAGGCGGCACTGCTGGCGAACTTTCAGATCTCGTCCTTCATGAAGCCACCCGATACTGTATGGCTGTGGGTGTGGTGTAGTCGGTAGGCCCAACCGCTTCACGACCTCTGCTGAAACCAGGTTCTTTTGGCTACCACTGTCGACAATGAATTGCAGCGGTGAACCCTTCACCCACATCTGTGAGTGGAAAAGACGCTCCCCCTCCTCTGGATCTTCGGGCTCATTTTTCTTGATCTTGGCAGTGGCAACAGTGGCGCTGGGATCCGCATCAATGATCTGCTTCCCTTTGCCATTCCCCTTGTCGGGTTCTGGCTCAGGGTCAGAATATGCATCTGATTCGGAAGCCTTCAACTCGGCCACCAACGACTGCTTGGTCCGACACTCACTTGTGTTATGAGTGGGACTCTTGTGGAACTCACACCACTTTCCTGTGTCCTTCTTCGGTTTCGTGGTGTTGTTCTTTTCTTGTGGCTTTGACGGGTAATCTTATCTTGGGTCACCCCGCCTTGGCTTTGTCCTTTGGGCTTCGGATTTGTAGATCCAAAGCCTCGCTTCTTCTGTTTGAACTTTTGCTCGATTTTGACAGCGTATCGGTATGCTGTGCCGAGTGAGGAGATGTTCAAGAACACCATCTCTTCTTGGATGTATTTGTGCAGGCAGCCGCGGTATTTGAGTACCAGATGCAGCTCAGAATCTTTGATACCCAACTGTGTGCGAAGGGTATGAAAAATGTTTGTGAACTCCGGCACATCTTGGTCTCGTCCCTGTCGCAGTGTGGTCCATTTGATGTATTTGTCCTCATAGCTTCCGACAGGGTAGTACTGCTCTTTGATGGCATCCCGGAAGTCATTCCAAGTGGGTGCGGCTGAAAATAGTGGGCCTGTATTTTCATCCTTCTGCTCGCAGTAGGTTTCCCACCAGTCCTTGACGTGGGGGGCTGCTTTGAGAAGAGCAAAAACAATCTTTTCCCGACTTGAAAATTCATGAACAGAAAAATACCCATCTAGCAGATTTAACCATTTATCTACGGCATCTGCGTCTATTTGACCCTCGAATATGGGGATTTCAAAATTAACTTGTACCTTGAAGGGTGTGGCATTTCCAGAGTCGCTGTTGGAAGCCGATGCGTCGCCTCTGGGTAGCCGCTGAAGGATCTGCGCAAAGCTATCCATCATCGCGTTCCGTTGTCGCTCGAGGGCTTCTTCGAGCAAGATTTTGATAGGATCTCCTGCCCCTTCGTCTTTCTTCTCATCCGCCATGGGAGGCCGTCGGGATTTTCGAGGCCGGTCTTGCAAAGGTTCGACCAGTTCAAGCCCTAACTCCTTATATCCCGACCTCGTTGGGGACATGCAAAGAAAAACAGAGAAAAAGCAGACCGCTCTGATACCACTGATCCGGATTTTAAACAGGAACGCAACAAATTACAGAGATGCGATAACCATAAAAATAGAGATGCAGCGGAAATAATACTTCATTTCATTACTGTAAAATATTGAAATATGCTTACAAACAGAAATGGAAAGAAACCAGCTAGGGCGATGGTAGCTTATCTCTGAGAAGAGATGTGGCGGCTACATGCCTCTGAACTGTTCCGAACTGTATTACAATGAGGCTCGAAGGCCTATTTATTGTTGAGAAACAATGGAAAACCCTTCACATACCGAAACCTAACCCTAGAAGATGAAACGCCAAATTGTGGGCCCCGTTTGGGTAAATTGGTACATCAATTTCCCGGGGTCGTAACTTTGGCATACGATCTCCGTTTGACGCGTACGATAGCTCGTTAGAAAGATCTATCCGAGTACTACCACTTCGGCGGGCAACGTAGGGCTTGGTCGCCCCAGAATTCCAAAAAAGCGTCGTTTAGGGCCTCAAAACGGCTCCGGAAGTTCAGGACCCGAAAAAACTGCTAAAAATAGTAAACTGTGCTACAATTAAGGAAACTGAAAATGCTGAGAAAGACAATGGTGGGGGTCCAGGTGGACCTGGCAGGTGGCCACCAATATCCACCTGGATCATTCCTCCCCCCTTAGGAAGCAATGGTCCCCATTGCGCTGAGTTCCTCCATCTGCTGAACTTGTCCTGCAATCTCTGATGTGTCCAGTGATGGTGGGAAGCATGGTCGACGATGGTCCACATTGAACATTTGGTGCAGGCGAAGGAATGGAGGAATGATGTGCTCCAAAGCATTGTTCCCCATAGCCTTGGTACTGCTGTAAGGACCATGTCGGTGTGGTCTGAGCTTCTGATGGGTTCTGGTAGGGCGTTCTTTCTGTCGATGCCACCAGACATTGTTGCCCACCTGAAACTTGTGTGGTACCCCTTTGGGTGAGGAGAAGTTGTTCCTGTGTTCTGTCATGACCGTATCCCTTTTCTGCTGCTGCTGCGTGGAGGAACCCTTTGCAGGGGTCATGGATGTAGCAACGATCTTCCCCTTATTTTGGGAGTGAACCAGACAAATGAGTTTCCTGGTCTGTGATATGAGCTTGCTGCCTTTCTTGGTAGTGATCAAGGATGTGGCAGTAGGTGGGGCTACCTCTGGTATCCTGTATAATGAATTATTCAAAGAAATAATGACAGCACGAGGCCTTGACTCATACACAGCATGTCGCCTCCATAAGTATGGCTGGCCTAATAGTACATCACAAACATCCAGAGGTGTAACATCACACAATACCTCGTCTGTGAAGGGTTTGATGCTGCAGGGAAGGCGGCACTGCTGGCGAACTTTCAGATCTCGTCCTTCATGAAGCCACCCGATACTGTATGGCTGTGGGTGTGGTGTAGTCGGTAGGCCCAACCGCTTCACGACCTCTGCTGAAACCAGGTTCTTTTGGCTACCACTGTCGACAATGAATTGCAGCGGTGAACCCTTCACCCACATCTGTGAGTGGAAAAGACGCTCCCCCTCCTCTGGATCTTCGGGCTCATTTTTCTTGATCTTGGCAGTGGCAACAGTGGCGCTGGGATCCGCATCAATGATCTGCTTCCCTTTGCCATTCCCCTTGTCGGGTTCTGGCTCAGGGTCAGAATATGCATCTGATTCGGAAGCCTTCAACTCGGCCACCAACGACTGCTTGGTCCGACACTCACTTGTGTTATGAGTGGGACTCTTGTGGAACTCACACCACTTTCCTGTGTCCTTCTTCGGTTTCGTGGTGTTGTTCTTTTCTTGTGGCTTTGACGGGTAATCTTATCTTGGGTCACCCCGCCTTGGCTTTGTCCTTTGGGCTTCGGATTTGTAGATCCAAAGTCTCGCTTCTTCTGTTTGAACTTTTGCTCGATTTTGACAGCGTATCGGTATGCTGTGCCGAGTGAGGAGATGTTCAAGAACACCATCTCTTCTTGGATGTATTTGTGCAGGCAGCCGCGGTATTTGAGTACCAGATGCAGCTCAGAATCTTTGATACCCAACTGTGTGCGAAGGGTATGAAAAATGTTTGTGAACTCCGGCACATCTTGGTCTCGTCCGTGTCGCAGTGTGGTCCATTTGATGTATTTGTCCTCATAGCTTCCGACAGGGTAGTACTGCTCTTTGATGGCATCCCGGAAGTCATTCCAAGTGGGTGCGGCTGAAAATAGTGGGCCTGTATTTTCATCCTTATGCTCGCAGTAGGTTTCCCACCAGTCCTTGACGTGGGGGGCTGCTTTGAGAAGAGCAAAAACAATCTTTTCCCGACTTGAAAATTCATGAACAGAAAAATACCCATCTAGCAGATTTAACCATTTATCTACGGCATCTGCGTCTATTTGACCCTCGAATATGGGGATTTCAAAATTAACTTGTACCTTGAAGGGTGTGGCATTTCCAGAGTCGCTGTTGGAAGCCGATGCGTCGCCTCTGGGTAGCCGCTGAAGGATCTGCGCAAAGCTATCCATCATCGCGTTCCGTTGTCGCTCGAGGGCTTCTTCGAGCAAGATTTTGATAGGATCTCCTGCCCCTTCGTCTTTCTTCTCATCCGCCATGGGAGGCCGTCGGGATTTTCGAGGCCGGTCTTGCAAAGGTTCGACCAGTTCAAGCCCTAACTCCTTATATCCCGACCTCGTTGGGGACATGCAAAGAAAAACAGAGAAAAAGCAGACCGCTCTGATACCACTGATCCGGATTTTAAACAGGAACGCAACAAATTACAGAGATGCGATAACCATAAAAATAGAGATGCAGCGGAAATAATACTTCATTTCATTACTGTAAAATATTGAAATATGCTTACAAACAGAAATGGAAAGAAACCAGCTAGGGCGATGGTAGCTTATCTCTGAGAAGAGATGTGGCGGCTACATGCCTCTGAACTGTTCCGAACTGTATTACAATGAGGCTCGAAGGCCTATTTATTGTTGAGAAACAATGGAAAACCCTTCACATACCGAAACCTAACCCTAGAAGATGAAACGCCAAATTGTGGGCCCCGTTTGGGTAAATTGGTACATCAATTTCCCGGGGTCGTAACTTTGGCATACGATCTCCGTTTGACGCGTACGATAGCTCGTTAGAAAGATCTATCCGAGTACTACCACTTCGGGGGGCAACGTAGGGCTCGGTCGCCCCAGAATTCCAAAAAAGCGTCGTTTAGGGCCTCAAAACGGCTCCGGAAGTTCAGGACCCGAAAAAACTGCTAAAAATAGTAAACTGTGCTACAATTAAGGAAACTGAAAATGCTGAGAAAGACAATGGTGGGGGTCCAGGTGGACCTGGCAGGTGGCCACCAATATCCACCTGGATCAGCTATGTACTTAGGAACTCCTTTCCTGAGCAATTTCAGAAGACATGGAAGCACTTATGATGAAAAATCACAGAAATGGGTATATTTTCTTCTCTTCAAAGGTATAGATTATTTCTATCCTTTTATTCATTCCAATTCTCCTAATAGATTGAGCAGAACTGATAATTTACAGAATACCTTGGCAAAGATGTAGAATAAGAAAGAAATGCTCAAGATTGATGAAAATCTTCTGAAAGGCAAATTTGAAAAAGAAATAAGTGAGATCTCTTAGAAACTAAAATCTTGTTGTTCTGAAGATCCAAATGCCTTTTGGCATATTCATAAACATGAAGTAGAATTGCCTTTGAAAAAGGAATTTCATGGAAAACTCAGAAGATCAAAAGCAATACCGATGAATTCTGAACAACTCAGGTATTGTAAAGAAGAAATAAAATCCTTACTACAAAAAGGTTTGATCAGAAAATCTCATAGCCCTATTGCTTGTTTTGGATTTTATGTCAACAAACACTCAGAGATTATCAGAGGAAAACCAAGATTGGTAGTAAACTACAAGCCTCTGAATAATATTCTTGATTATGATGCTTATCCCTTGCCAAAGCCCTCAGTGCTTTTGTCTCAGATATCACAGTCAAAAATCTTTTCCAAGTTTTATTTAAAGTTTGGTTTCTGGCAAGTAGGGATAAAAGAAGAAGATAAGTGGAAAACAACTTTTTCAGTACCAGAAGGACATTTTGAATGGAATATTATGCCCTTTGGACTAGTAAATGCTCCATCCGCCTTCTAGAGGATTATGGATGAAAATTTTGAAGGTATGGATGATTTCTTGAAGAAATATATTGATGATGTTCTAATTCATTCTGCAGATATTCCCTCTCATATAAAGCATCTTAATATATTCTACAAGAGAGTCAAAGAAAAAGGTATAGTTTTATCATATTCAAAAATGAAGTTATTTCAGACTATGATAGATTTCTTGGGATTTGTTATTCAATATGCATCATATTACATTATGCAACATAGTCTTGATTTCATAGATAAATTTCCAAACAGAATCACTGATAAAACTCAATTACAAAGATTCTTGGGTAGTTTGAATTACATCTCCAAATTTGTCCAACATTGTGCCCAAGACAGAGTCTTATTGAATAAAAGATTGCAAAAAGATCCAATTCTGTGGACAGAGGATTTAACAGAGGCAGTTAGAAGAATTAAAGGAAAAATTAGGAATATTTCTCCTTTAAGCACAATCAATGAAGAATGGCCTAAAACCATCATTATAGATCCCAGTGATATCGGATGGGGTGCAATTTTCTGCCAACATGATCCTAATAAAAAGAAAATGGAATATGAAATTTGCCACTATGCCTCTGGAATTTGGTCAACTACACAAAAAAATTGGTCCATCCTAAAGAAAGAACTTAGAGCTGTCTGCCTTGGCATTGCCAAATTCAAAGATTTTGTGATCTATAAACATTTTACAGTCAAAACGGATTGCCAAGCCCTTAAGTTTGCTATCCATAAATGTGACTTTGAAGATGCAGCAATGGTTAGATGGATAATGGCATTGGCCCATTATCGTTTTGATGTAGAGTTCATTTTTGGAGTTTAAGAATTCCTTCGTAGATCTTCTTAGCCAGGAATTTTTATAGAGAAATGATGTAAATAATCTTAGATGTAACGTCATAAGAAGATTAGAAAATGAGATTCACATTGAATGTGCTGATGGTTCTCACACTTTGAATCTGCAGAAACCTCTACTCGATTATCAAGAAGATTGGTTTCCAATGAAAGAAATCAAATATCGGCATGGAACTGGACAACGTTATTTCTCATGGGATGATCAAATGCAAAGAAATGATGAAGCTTTTGAAGCTTTAAGCTTTCTTCAAGATTTGAGAAATATTGATTTCACATTACACAAAGATGCAGATGAAAATCTAATCTACTGTGAAATCTACATTGATCGCTTCCTTTTGCCACCCAACCTTCAGAACTCTGAAGATCATGAATGCCAAGAGAAAGCTGGTATACAAGCAAGTGTTTTGAAAATAAAACTAACTTGTTTTTCTATAATGTGCAGTTTTCTTTTAGATATCATGGGATGCAAGTTACACAAATTGAAGAACAAGACCCCACACCTGAATGGTTTAAAGAATGGTGGAACATTTATGGTATTAGTCCTCTATGTTTTTACCCATTCTCTCTCCGGTTATTACAACTTCCTAGATTTATAGAACCATGGGCACATCAATCAGGAATTTTATACAAAAGGATTTTGGATATCAGCAATATCACCAATTATCACATGCTTGCAGCACTCCACGCCAATGGATCCTTTCATTGGTTTATTACACGAAATCTTTTCTTCAGAAGATTCGGGGGAAATATGAATGGCTCTTCACATGAATATGAGTCATTTCATGCCATGATAGATCCAGATTTAAATCCTTTTGGCCCACTACTTTTTCAGGATGAAGTACCAGAATATGCTGAAGTACCAATTTGGGAATGTGAGGAAGAAATTTACTCACAGTATTTTAATAATGACTCCTTGACTAGGTTCAGAGAACATCATTATTCTCGTGAACAACTAGAACATTTTGTCATTTTGTAATGTCTTTTTGTCTGACTTTGGTGGCAGATAGGTTTTTCGTAAGGTTCCCTGAAAAAGAATCTCTTACAATGTAATCAATCTGACAAATATAATTAAATAAAGGGATAAGAATAAATATAAAATATTTTATGATTGAATCACTGTGCGGATGTCCTCCAGGTTACCCGAAAGCAGGATTCTCTCATATCTGATGCAAGGATTTGATTTTGATGTAAAGTAAGATACTGTGCGGATGTCCTCCGGGTTACCCGAAAGAAAGATTCTCTCATATCTGATGTAAGGATTTGATTTTGATGTAAAGTAAGATTCTCTCATATCTAATATGGAGGTATCACCAAACCCAGAACTAGGAGGATCTATAAATAGATGAAGACTAGGGAAGAGAGGCATTCGGGTTTTGAGAAATTTAGAGAGCCTTTCTGCTGGAGAAGTAACTTTGTATTGCTTGAGAAGCAACTTTGTAATACTTGAGTTTTGAAGTTCATCAATAAAGATTCCTCAATTTCTGTAAATCTATGTCTCCTTTGTAGATTGTTTTGGATTCTATTCTTGAACTTGTATGAGCCTTGTTAAGGTTGAAGAAGTCGCAAAGTCGCAGAAGTAGACCGTTGGGCCAGAGTTCGTGTTTCGGCATGAGGATATTGTTCAGAAGAATTGTCAGATATTGGAGCGATTAAGCAGACTTGGTATTTATTATGAACTAATACTCTTGTTGTCATTCGTATTCAAATATATTCAAAAACAGGTTCATGATACTAGATTGCGCTGTAGAGGAGTCTCTTCCCTCTCTGTGATTAAAGTATCAGTCACGGATCTTGTTTATTTTCGCATTCTCGCTTTCGTTGTGTGCACTTTGTAGTTGGTATCAGAGCGAGGTTGAGAGTAATTCCGATTTCTTCCTGTTGATAGGAAGTATTGGTTATGGATAATTTTTCTCCAGCACGAAGTTCTCTTCATGAATTTAGTGATAAGGGTTTTGATGAAATTCTTAGAGAAGAAGAGGAAAGAGAATGTAATGAAAAAATACAACCTGGTTTTCACACTGTCGTCCATGATAAATCTATTACATTATTAAATGAACAGAGTAAGTCTGGTTCTTGGTCTTTACCAAAAATAGACCCTAAAGATGTCTATACAAATCTGGGATTATTAGACACTATACAATACTAGAGATATAAGGTTAAAGAAGAAATTCTACAAACCTCTAGTAATAATCATCTACTTCAAACAATGAACATTTTGAAGCAATCCAAGTTTACAGGTACACTAAAAGCTGGTCTCAATTTTGCTCATGTTGGTCATATCCAAATTGGAATTCAGCCACTACATAGAAAAGGTCAAGACGTTGCTATCTTCTCTTGTGTTTTTGATCACCGATGGAAAACTTTTCATAAAGTTTCTTTCTTCCCAATAGGCTTGGCATCACCAAGAGTCACAACCTCTCCTCATTTAGGTCTTTTTTGAGTTATGGAGGGAAATTATATCCCACTTTGCCTAGTTAATATTAATCAGAGAAGGATAGCTTTCCTCGCCATTTCATTTCAAGATAAAAGAAAGAAATACAACAGCTATGATACATGTACTTTAATGTAATCAAGGATGTGGGGAACATTTATGGCTAGAAAAATTAAATTGGTAATCAGTATGCATGGAGTAGAGATTAATTTTGCAATTAGATTAAAAGGATTATGGTGCTATTATATAAAAAATTCAATTTGAGGTTAGGAGGATAACAACATACCAAGGCCAAGACTCATAACAAGTGTATGTTTTTGTCATAGCTTCTATTGTAGCCTAGGGAAGAAAGAAATTGAGCACACTTACTTCGCCAACTAGTTTGATTCTTGTAACACTCCTTTATCAGTTTCAACTTTAATTTTTTTTACGAAATGTAGGTACTCCCCTCCTCCTTGTTGTAAGAGTTGCAACTAGGTATTTTTCTAGGTCATGACCATAATTCCATATAGTCTAAAAAATGGTTCAATTTTTTTTACCAATAACATTATTTTTTCCTTCTTTAAATGTTAGGATGGTTAAGATGTGAAAAGATATGTGGGGAGTATATTATCAATTTCCAGGTAATCTATGTTACTGTGTGATTTTCTAGCTATTGAGATGGACAAGTTGGTCTAAGACACAAAATTAAGGTTTTGGTTCAAGTTCTGGTCCAAAATGGCATATGTTCAAATTATGGCTCAGTGATTCAAATTTTTGTTGAGGGTGTGGGTTCAAAGGTGACAAATTGATGTTTTGGTTTGTGTTCTAGTCCAAAAGGGTTTTGGTTCAAATCCCATTCTCCGTGTTTCTTTTGTTGGTATGATCTAGTTGTTTGGTGTGTGTTATATTCTTTCCACGACTAGTTTCATGCACAGGGGGGTGCAACCTCCATGTCAGGGGTTTCAGGGGGGGCGGTAGCTCCCTTGTATAGGGTCAAGGGTAGTAGCCCAGGAAAACTTTTTTGGACCCTATATTAGGTGGGTAGACCTACATATGGTTTTGAGCATGATGGTTTTCGTCCCATGGTATTTTGTAGATCCAGTCAATGGAACTATGATTATGTTCTAATCTAGCGTTAATGGATTGGGATTATGAATGCTTCGACATGTATATATATGTATTGTAACATTGAAAGGAACATAACGAAAAATTAATCTGGTAGTCCCAGTTTTGGGATCCAGGGGAAAATCTCTGTGTATATATGTTTTATGTTCTCGCCATTTTTTATTTTCTGTTTTTAGAATTCGTATGCAGACAATTTTTGTACAAGGTTAAAAGCTACATTTTGTATCAGAGTTGTTTCAGATTTAAGGGGACGCATTTGCTACTAAGGGGTTTTGCTCAGGCCTATGTGGTGGACTCCAGTATTGTAGCAATAATGCTGCAACCCCTCAGACTCCCTTCTTTACTTTTATCAACCTGGTAGTTCGTAACAAACTTGGAAGCGACGGTGCTATATGCACAAGTACTAGCTCTTGCCGCAGGTTGTCACTTGATCAGCTGGCACAAGTCCGCTAGGAGCTTAAGCCAACTTCTATGAGCTCTTAGAAGAATCTTTTAACTGTGATAGATGAAAGCTAACACAAAAAAGGCTAATCTACTTGTAGAAAGAAGCTGAAAGCTAGAAGGAAATGCAAACCCTAGTTTACCGACTAACCCTACTGGTGAAAGAAAAGAGATGAAAGTAGTGGAAATGGATGCCATTGACTTTTAGAAAGGTAAAATGCATGTGACTAAGATACTTCTGAAGTGAAATATGAAAAGGAACATCTTTTTGTACTTTTGAGTAATCTTGTAGAATTATTATGCATGTGTTTTAATTGTTTTTGACTGTGCAGAGGTTGATTGGCGAAAGGAAATGGGATAGGCACTTGCAAGAGGTTGGGAAGGTGAGAAGAGGGCCTAAGGGGTCCCTAGCACCCTTCCAGAGAGTTCCACAGTGTTCGGATCTCGGGAAACCACTTTCGTGAGCTTCTACAGGAAGTCTGCAGGGGTTCTACAGGATGTTCTGTAGCTTCTACAGGATGTTTCGAAAGGGAATTTTGAAGGGCTGATGGAGGAAGAAAGGTGGAGAAGTGGGAATGGAGGTTAAATGAAGGTGTGAAGAGGCCTAGGACCTGGTGAATGAAGCTGAGGAGTGGTTAAGGCGATTGGGTTTGTTCGAAGACAGAAGAAGTAATGCTGCACAAGAACGTAGGAATTAGGGCAAAGTGAGAAAAAGTGGAAAATGAAAGACAAGAATCCGAGTTAGAGGATGGTGCATGTTGCATTGATGGAGCAAGGGTAGGCAAAGAGGTATCACAGGTGCTCTGCATGTTATTTTCCAAACTGACCAAATGGAGACTAGGAAAACCAAAGATCTAGCTACTTTAACCTAATTTGACCTAAATACCAGAAATCATGATGAAAAGCAAGTTGTGAATAGTAAATCATGAAAAATAATTATGGAAACCTAAGCAAGAATAGATCTAAATATGCAAGCACAACTGGTATCAAATTTTCCATCTAAAAATCCAACACTTGCAATTGCATTTAAAAGCAAAACAGTGTTTTTGTGGCAGCAAGTATGCCTTGGTCTCAGCTCATGGTCCCAAGGAGGGAGAAGTGAGATCAAGGGTTGCTTCATGGCCTTTTCTGAAGATATTTTCTGTACTCAAATTGTCAAATCAACCTAAAGCATGAAAAGCTATTTTAATCATCAAAAACAACCTAAGCAACAAAACAAGATCTTAATCTAGATAACAGAAATTATTTTATGAATGCAACAAAGACACATAAAAGTACACAAAGGAGGTACTGGGCACTTGGGTTGGGCCCAACCCCAAGCCCTACAACCTCCTAAGAAAGATTAGAGCTGGTGCAAAGCTAGATTCATTTTTATTGATCAAAAAATAATAGTTACATCCCAAAAACTGTCTACAAGAAAAAGCTTGAAAATGTGCTGAAATGCAGAGCTAACCTACTGACTAAAATATAACTAACATCTAACTAAAATTTGACTAAAAAATGACTAACATCTGCCTAAAAAAATGACTAACTGAAATGAGACCCTAAGCCTTCTTATTTATATAAATTGAGGATCCCAACAACCCTCCTAAACTTTAGGGACTCGGCTGCCAAAATTTGTAGTTAACAACAGTCCTACTTGACTTGCTTGGATGCCCCTTGTGCTCTGAGTTTTTGATGGAGAATTCGAGGTAAGGGCTCATAAATGAAGGGGACACCTTCCTAAAAATCCTCTCCATGAATTTGGCTGCCAAGTGCTCATTTAAACCTTTGATTTTGTCTCAAAATTGACCAAAAATCTGCATAAAGAACACATTAGACTTGTTGGCATAATGACTAACCCAATTCACTTTATTAGCATAAATATAATAAAAAACATGCAATAAACTAATGATAATGGTGGATTAAGTCAAATTAGGAGGCTGAATGAGACCATATAATTACTCATTTATGGGGCTCATCATCACCCCCTACTAAAAGTGTTGCTCATCCTCTAAGCAACTAATCTTTCTCTTCATATTTGATTGCTTTGATTGCCTCTCTCACATCCCAGGCTTCCGAGGTGATGTCCTCTTCTCGGTCATGAAACCCTACTTTTCTCTCTACTTCCTCCCACTGCCTGTGACTCCTTCTCCTGTAGTTGTTTTGTTAGTGCCTCAACCTCAGCCTGCAGCTTGTCCTCTTCCTGTTGTCCATCAGATGCTTCCTTGCCTGATGGAGGTCCCTCTTGCTGCTGTTGTTCATCCAAAACGAAGGGCTTGTCTTCCTTATAGCATCCCTGTAGTTGTAGCTGTTGTTTCAACAACTCGTTCTCTTCCTGTAGTTTGGCCCTCTGACTGCTTTCCACATGCCTTACCATGGCCAATTCCTTTCTTGATTCCTTGAGTTGTTCTTCTAGGTGACCTATGTCTGCCACACCCTTGGACTTGGCAATCCTCATCCAAGTGTGAGTCCTCACCCTTTCTTGTTCTAGTGCAAAGAAGAGTGGTACCGCAAATTTCTGAGGAATTATCTTCCCGGCTTCTAACAGGTTGTAGTATGAGCCCAAGCTAGGCTGAGGGCTTGGTTCCAATATTTCCTCAACCTTTTCTTCTTCCTGTGATGGTTTGGCTGCCTTTTCCTCCAATTTCTCGGTCTCTTTTAACTTAGCCAGAGTTTCCTGTAGAACCATCTCAGCTTCCTGTAGAGCTGTCTTTGAGTCCATCATCCTAATTCTCTCTCTCCAGGTGGAGGTTTTTGGGCTTCCTCGTTCATAGGTGATGGATATCTTTGAAGGAGACTCCTCCTTTTGTTTAGCTGTGGTGTCCTCAATGATAATTGGCTCCTTTGACTGTGGCTGAGGTTTGCCCACTTTGATCCGTGTGCTCCTCCTTGCATTAAAGTACATGGAGGTTTGCCTCTTTCACTTCCCTTTTTGTTTTGGAGGTATGCTTAAGGTAACAAGCATAGCTCCTGTCTCCCTTGCCCATATCTCAAGTGATTTCTCCTCTTGCTGTTCTTTTTCTTTGCTTCCTATAGAAATCCCTGTGTCAACTGTTTCTGTGTGTGTTGCTGAGATCTGAGGGTGTGTCTTTTCCTTTTGTTTTTGTGTGTCTGCTTTGGCTATGGCAGCCTTCATTTGGGATTTCTTGGCCTTTTTCTTCCCAACCTTTTTCCTTTTTCGCCTTCTCTGTTTTTGTTGTTATCTCCTTTTCTATCTCATGCTTAGTGGTCTTGTCAAATTCCTCTTTTTCCTTCTGTTCTTCTTCTGTTTTGCCCTCTTCTTAAATGTCCTGTGCTCCCTCATCAATGTTCTTCTCAATTTATTCAATTGGCATGGTGTTGAGTTTGTGTTTTAACGAAGAAATAAAATGCTAAGTTGGGAAAAAACACAGTCAATCCCTGAAACAGAGGATAGCTAAATTCGGTTTTTTTTGAACCCAAGAAAGAATTTTTCATGTGCTCCTTACAACATCAAATGGCAGTGATTCCCCTATTTTAAAACTGTTGTCACCCAAAATTTGATTGTTTGCTTATGAAAGGAAGAATTTTGTTTTTACAGGCAGAGCACAAGGGCACAAATTCTCTTCTCAACACATAGATAGATATGTAAATTTAGGTTTTTCGTGCACACAGGGTGGCCTCTATTGTAGTATATATATTCTTTACAGGAGAAATTTAAAGATGATAAGGAGATTTCGGAGTGCAGAGAAAGAACTTGGGCAAATACAGTGAAATATGCAGGCAATCTTTCATAGTTTGTTGAATACACAGGTAGACTTTTACTCTCCTTTTTCAATTTAATGCCGTGTTCAATTCACCATTTTGCACCAACAAATCATGCACAGAGAATTTTACGAGCCTAACTCATTTGGAGCTCCAAATTCAACGAAAATCCCAGGTTTTCCTGCTCCATAAAGTTGTTCTGCCTTTCCTGTAGAAGCCTTCCTGTAGACGACTCCCATTTCCTGTAGAACGAAACTGGGCTCCCTGTAGAATTCCAATAGGCGGGAGATTTAAAAAATAGGTAGAAATCTCGAAAAATTAGGCAGAAATCTTGCGGAGGACCATTGGTTAGCTGCTCTGGAAGTGGTGGACGTGTACTCCAGTTGGGGATGTCGTGAAGGCACAATGAACAAAGAGTGGCGAATGCATGAACTGAGCTATCCTTCTAACTGTTAGCGTGATTCGTGGTGAGGAGATGAGGTGGCCAGGTGTACATGGCCACATGCAGACTGTAGTGCTATTGTGCAACTTCATGTTTTCTACTTGTTAATCACTTGACATTATGTGTGCTGGAGTTCAGAACATCTGTCACTACCTATTTTTTTAAATTTCACGTGATTTGACTATACACGTACATTGGGTGATCTCCGGATGCGTGCAATCGAACTAGCTGAGGGTGTTGGGTTAATTGGCTAGCTTTCTGGTTTAATCCAACAATTTCATTCGTTCATGCACTTTCAAATCATACAGATGCAAATAGAGGAACTGGTTTAGACACTTACCTGTAAGTCAACGTGTTGCTTGGTTCCTTTTGCTACTTCATGCTCATATTCCATTGCTGCATGCCTGGATCCCTTATGCTATATGCTTTTTGCTGTCTGATGTGTGGCTATTTTTCTTGTGCAGGTATCCTCTGGCTGGATCTAAGCTGCAGAAGTTTGTTTCATCCTTCAGATTTGCACCCTCATGCTGCTGATGCTAGATTTTTGTAGGACAGCAACTTGTTTTCTCCATAGCTCCCAAACGATAGATCGGATTGACTTGAAACTTTCTGAGCATGCTTCTATCATTGTTATGCACCTCCCATAGCAAAATTGTGGTCAATGGATGTACATATTTCGAGAAAAAATGAAAATGGTTGAAGGTGACAAAGGTCAATTTCTCGGAAATTGTGCACTGAATTTGGCTGAAACTGCTTGGGTAGGTTACTATCACCCATATGCATCTCCCCATGAAATAGGTTTTGAAATGGATGCACGGATATGGAGAAAATGAAAAAATGGATGAAGGTGATGGAGGTTGATTTCTTGGAAACTGTGCACTGGAATTGGCTGAAATTGCTCGAGCATGTTGCCATCATCCCTATACAACTCCCCATAAAAAAGTTTATAAATGGATTCACGGTTTTCAAGTTAGGGAAAAATAAATTTTTGCTCTATGTATTTTTGTTTCAAAGCATTCTGCAGTTTTTTGCACAGTAAGGAAAAATGAGCTTGGGCTATAATGCAGACTTGGAATTGATGGGAGAGAGGTTTGAAGATTGCAGAAGGAGTTATGAACCCTTTATGAAGCTTCCATGTTTGCCAAACTATTTTTTAAAATCCATTTTTAGCTTTCTGTAATTTCTACAGGAACCTCCTGTAGAAAACACAATTTTTAGGAAAGAAGCACAATGAGGTGGAAAAAATAATGGAGAAGGGTGAGGGATGGAAACATGGATGTTTGCAGGCCTCATGGAAATATTCCAAACCTTCGGGTCCTCCTTGGAGATCGATCTTGGCTTGCTTTTAGGCTCAACAAGTTCTTCCTGTAGAAGACACAGAACTTCCTCTGTCTTTGTTTTGTGCGATCCTCCTAACCTGCAATGTTCTTCCTGCAACCTGCAATTATTCAACAGAAATTAGCTTTAATTTTCTTTTTCTCTTTTCTTATTTCTTTTTCTCTTTTTTTTTGAAAACAACTAGGGAGCCTCATGGAGGTTTTCACCCTAATTGCCTGCCCTAGGCGCCTCCAAGGGAGGTTTTCACCCGGTAGTTCGTAACAACTTCTCGGTCATGAAACCCTGCTTTTCTCTCTACTTCCTCTCACTGCCTGTGACTCCTTCTCCTGTAGCTGTTTTGTTAGCGCCTCAACCTCAGCGTGCAACTTGTCCTCTTCCTGTTGTCCATCAGATGCTTCCTTGCCTAATGGAGGTCCCTCTTGCTGCTGTTGTTCATCCAAAATGGAGGGCCTGTCTTCCTTATAGCGTCCCTGTAGTTGTAGCTGTTGTTTCAAAAACTCGTTCTCTTCCTGTAGTTTGGCCCTCTGACTGCTTTCCACATGCCTTACCATGGCCAATTCCTTTCTTGATTCCTTGAGTTGTTCTTCTAGGTGACCTATGCTTGCCACACCCTTGGACTTGGCAATCCTCATCCAAGTGTGAGTCCTCGCCTTTTCTTGTTCTAGTGCAAAGAAGAGTGGTACGAAAAATTTCTGAGTAATTATCTTCCCGGCTTCTAACAGGTTGTAGTATGAGCCCAAGCTAGGCTGAGGGCTTGGTTCCAATATTTCCTCAGCCTTTTCTTCTTCCTGTGATGGTTTGGCTGCCTTTTCCTCCAATTTCTCGGTCTCTTTTAACTTAGCCAGAGTTTCCTATAGAACCGTCTCAGCTTCCTATAGAGCTGTCTTTGAGTCCATCATCCTAATTCTCTCTCTCCAGGTGGAGGTTTTTGGGCTTCCTCGTTCATAGGTGATGGATATCTTTGAAGGAGACTCCTCCTTTTGTTTAGCTATGGCGTCCTCAATGATAATTGGCTCCTTTCACTGTGGCTGAGGTATACCCATTTTGATTCGTGTGCTCCTCCTTGCTTTAAAGTACATGGAGATTTGCCTCTTTCACTTCCCTTTTTTTTTAGAGGTGTGCTTAACGCAGCAATCACAGCTGCTGTCTCCTTTGCCCATATCTCAGGTGATTTCTCCTCTTGCTGTTCTTTTTCCTTGCTTCCTATAGAAATCCCTGTGTCAACTGTTTCTGTGTGTGTAGCTGAGATCTCAGGGTGTGTCTTTTCCTTTTGTTTTTGTGTGCCTACTTTGGCTATGGCAGTGTTCATTTGGGCTTTCTTGGCCTTTTTCTTCCCAACCTTTTCGCCTTCTCTGTTTTTGCTGTTGTCTCCTTTTCTGTCTCATGCTCAATGGTCTTGTCAAATTCCTCTTTTTCCTTCTGTTCTTCCTCTGTTTTGCCCTTTGCTTGAATGTCTTGTGCTCCCTCATCAATGTTCTTCTCAATTTATTCAATTGGCATGGTCTTGAGTAAATTGAATAAATTGAGACACCCTCAGCTAGTTCGATTGCACGCATATGGAGATCACCCAGTGTATGTGGATCCCTTATGCTATATGCTTTTTGCTGTCTGATGTGTGGCTATCTTTCTTGTGCAGGTATCCTCTGGTTGGATCTAAGCTGCAGAAGTCTGTTTCATCCTTCATATTTGCACCCTCATGCTGCTGATGCTGGATTTTTGCAGGACAACGACTTGTTTTCTCCATAGCTCCCAAACGATAGATCAGATTGACTTGAAACTTTCTGAGCATGTTTCTATCATCCTTATGCACCTCCCATAGCAAAATTGTGGTCAATGGATGTACAGATTTAAAAAAAAAAAAAACTGAAAATGGCTGAAGATAATAGAGGTAAATTTCTCGAAAACCGTGCATTGGAATTGGCTGAAACTCCTTGGGCAGGTTACTATCACCTATATGCATCTCCTCGTGAAATAGGTTTTGAAATGGATGCTTGGATATGGAGAAAATGAAAAAATGGCTGAAGGTGATGGAGGTTGATTTCTTAGAAATCGTGCACTGGAATTGGCTGAAATTGCTAGGGCATGTTGCCATCATCCCTGTACAACTCCTCATAGAATAGTTTTTTAAATGGATGCACGGTTTTTAAGTTAGGGGAAGAACAAATTTCTGCTCTATGTATTTTTGCTTCAAAGCATTCTGCAGTTTTTTTTTGCACAACAAGAAAAAATGAGTTTGGGCTGTGATGCAGGCATGGAAATGATGGAAGAGGGGTTTGAATATTGTAGGAGGATTTATAAATCCTTTATGAAGCTTCCATGTTCACCAAACTGCTTTTTAAAATTCATTTCTAGCTTTCTGTAATTTCTACAGGAACTTCCTGTAGAAAACACAGTTTTCAGAAAGGAAGCACAATGAGGTGGAAAAAATGATGGAGAAGGGTGAGGGATGGAAACAGGGATGTTTATAGGCCTCATGGATAGATTCTCAACCTTCGGGTCCTCTTCTGAGATCGATTTTGGCTTGTTTGTAGGTTCTACAGGATCTTCCTGTAGAAGACACAAAACTTCCTCTGTCTTTTTCTTGTGCGATCCTCCTAACCTGCAATGTCCTTCCTGCAACCTACAATTTATTCACCAGAAATTAGGTCTATTTTTCTTTTTCTCTTTGTTTTTTTGAAAATAACTAGGGCGCCTCATAGAGGTTTTCACCCTAATCGCCTGCCCTGGGCGCCTCCAAGGGAGGTTTTCACCTAGGGATCTTATTCCTTTTTCTTTTCTCTTCTTTCCAACCCATTGACCACCTCATAGAGGTTTTCAATCAATGAGCCAATTTGAGGCGCCTCCGAGGAGGCTTTCACCTTAGGTTTTTATTTTCCTCTTCTTCTTTTTTTTCCTACCCTACCCTACTTGAGAAACAAAATCATTTTCAATTATAAGAATATTTCCAATGGAGCCATGTGCACATCGAGATGATAAACAAAATGATGTGGAGGCTTGAAATGCATTAGGGCCATTGACTCTTGGAAAGGTAAAGTACATGTGACTAAGCTACCTCTGAAGTGAAATCTAAAAAGGAATATCTTTTTGTATTTTTGAGTAAGTTTGTAGAATTATTATGCATGTGCTTTAACTGTTTTGGACTGTGCAGAGGTTGATTGGCAAAAGGAAATGGGGTAGGCACTTGCAAGAGGTTGGGAAGGTAAGAAGAGGGCCTAAGGGGTCCCTAGCACCCTTCCAGAGAGTTTCACAATGATCAGATCTAAAAAAAAACGCTCTCGTGAACTTCTACAGGAAGTCTGCAGGGGTTTTATAAGAAGAGCCGAGAGTGATTTTTGAATGTTTGGAGGAGGAAAAATGGTGGGAAAAAGGAAATGAAGGTTGGATGAGGGTGTTAGAGGGTCTAGGACTCTGTTAATGAAGATCAAACATGAAGGTGATGACTGGATTGGTTCAAAGGATAAGAAAGCGATTTTGCACAAGAACGTAGAAATTAGGGTTAGTTGGGAAAGTGTGGCAAATGGAGGGAAGAAATCTTGAGTGAGGGGTTGGAATAGGTTGCATGATGGAGGAAGGGTAGGTAGGGATGTGTTACAGGTGTTCTGCACACTATTTTCCAAAACTAATCAAACAAAGACTATGCAAACCAAAGATCTAGCTGTTGTAACCTAATTTGACCTAGAAACCCAGCAATCATGATGAACAGAACTTTATTGGTAGAAAATCATGTAAGATAGCTTATGAAAACTAAACAAGAACAGATCTACGCATGTAATCACAACTGGTATCAACTTTTGCGACTGAGAATCTAACACTAGCAATTGCATGAAGAAGCAAGAACATCATTTTTGTGGTAGCAAGGACACCTTGGTCTCAGCTCATGGTCCCGAGGAGGGAGAGGTGAGATCAAGGGTTGTTTGATGGCCTTTTTTGAAGATCGTTTCTGTTACCAACCTATCAAATCAACCTGAACATGAAAATCTATTTCAATCATCAAAAACAAACTAAATAACAAAGCAATATGTTAATCTAAGTAACAAAAATTATTCTAGGAATGCAGCAAAGACACATAAAAGTACACAAAGGAGGTACTGGGCACTTGGGTTGGGCCCAACCCCAAGAGCTACAGCCTCCTAAGAAAGATTAGAGCTGGTGCAAAGCTGGATTCATCTTTATTGATCAAGAAATAATAGTTACATCCCAAAAACTGTCTACAAGAAAAAGCTCGAAAATGTGCTGAAATGCAAAGCTAACCTACTGACTAAAATTGAACTAACATTTGACTACAATCTGACTAAAAACTGACTAACATTTGCCTAAAAAAATGACTAACTGAATTTAGGCCTTAAGCCTTCTTATTTATACAAATTGAGGAAGAAGAAAAGGCTGAGTAAATATCAGAACCAAGCCCTCAGCCTAGCTTGGGCTCATACTACAACCTGTTAGAAGCCGGGAAGATAATTCCTCATAAATTTGCGGTACCACTCTTCTTTGCACTAGAACAAGAAAGGGTGAAGACTCACACTTGGATGAGGATTGCCAAGTCCAAGGTTGTGGCAGACATAGGTCACCTGGAAGGAAAACTCGAGGAATCAAGAAAGGAATTGGCCATGGTAAGGCATGTGGAAAGCAGTCAGAGGGCCAAACTACAGGAAGAGAACGAGTTGTTGAAACAACAACTACAACTACAGGGATGCTATAAGGAAGACAGACCCTCTGTTTTGGATGAACAACAGTAGCAAGAGGGACCTCCATCAGGCAAGGAAGCATCTGATGGACAGCAGGAAGAGGACAAGCTGCAGGCTGAGGTTGAGGCGCTAACAAAATAGCTACAGAAGAAGAGGAGCACAGGCAGTGGGAGGAAGTAGAGAGAAAAGTAGGGTTTCATGACCGAGAAGAGGACATCACCTCGGAAGCCTGGGATGTGAGAGAGGCAGTCAAAGCAATCAAAGATGAAGAGATAGATTAGTTGCTCAGAGGATGAGCAACACTTTTAGTAGGGGGTGATGATGAGCCCCAGAAATGGGTAATTATATGGGCTCATTCAGCCTCCTAATTCAACTTAATCCACCGTTCTCATTAGTTTATTGTATGTTTTTGATTATATTTATGCTAATAGAGTGAATTCGGTTAGTCATTATGCCAACAAGTCTAATGTGTGCTTTATGCAGTTTTTAGGTCAATTTTGAGACAAAATCAAAGGTTTAATGAGCACTTGATAGCCAAATTCGTGGAAGAACAAGGGAGAGGATTTGTAGGAAGGTGTCTCCTTCATTTATGAACCCTTACCTCGAATTCTCCATCAAAAACTCGGAGCACAAGGGACAGCCAGGCAAGTCAAGTAGGACTGCTGTTAACTGCAAGTTTTGGTAGCCGAGTCCCTAAAGTTTAGGAGGACTGTTGGGGTCCTCAATTTGTATAAATAAGAAGGCTTAGGGCCTCATTCGAGTTAGTCATTTTTTAGTCAGTTTGTAGTTAAATGTTAGTTCGATTTTAGTCAGTAGGTTAGCTCTGCATTTCAGCACATTTTCGAGCTTTTTCTTGTAGACAGATTTTGGGATGTAACTATTATTTCTTGATCAATAAAGATGAATCCAGCTTTGCACCAGCTCTAATCTTTCTTAGGAGGCTGTAGCTCTTAGGGTTGGGCCTAACCCAAGTGCCCAATACCTCCTTTGTGTACTTTTATGTGTCTTTGCTGCATTCCCAGAATAATTTTTGTTACTTAGATTAACATATTGCCTTGTTATTTAGGTTGCTTTTGATGATTGAAATAGCTTTTCATGTTCAGGTTGATTTGATAGGTTGGTAACAGAAAAGATATTCGAAAAATACCATCAAGCAACCATTGATCTCACCTCTCCCTCCTCGGGACCATGAGCTGAGACCAAGGTGTCCTTGCTGCCACAAAAACATTGTTCTTGCTTCTTCATGCAATTGCTAGTGTTAGATTCTCAGTTGCAAAAGTTGATACCAGTTGTGATTACATGCATAGATCTGTTCTTGCTTAGTTTTCATAGTTATCTTACATGATTTTCTACCAATAAAGTTCTGTTCATCATGATTGCTGGGTTTCTAGGTCAAATTAGGTCAAGATAGCTAGATCTTTGGTTTGCATAGTCTTTGTTTGATTAGTTTTGAGAAATAGTGTGCAGATCACCTGTAATCCATCCCTACCTATCCTTCCTTCATCATACAACCTGCTCCAACCCCAACTTCCAGATTTCTTCCCTCCATTTGCCACACTTTCCCAATAACCCTAATTTCTACGTTTTTGTGCAAAATCACTTTCTTATCCTTTGAACCAATCCAGCCATCACCTTCATGTTTGATCTTCATTAACAGAGTCCTAGACCCTCTAACACCCTCATCCAACCTTCATCTCCTTTTTCCCACCATTTTTCCTCCTTCAAACCTTCAAAAATCACTTTCGGCCTGTTCTTGTAGAACTTCCTGTAGAACCCCTGCAAACTTCCTGTAGAAGATCACGTGAGCAGTTTCTCGACATCTAATCACTGTGAAACTCTCTAGAAGGGTGATAGGGACCCCTTAGGCCCTCTTCTCACCTTCCCACCTCTTGAAAGCACCTACCCCATTTCCTTTCGCCAATTAACCTCTGCACAGTAAAAAACAGTTAAAGCACATGCATAATAATTATACAAACTTACTCAAAAATACAAAAAGATGCTTTTTCCAGATTTTACTTCAGAAGTAGCTTAGTCACATGCATTTTACCTTTCCAAGAGTCAATGACATCAATTTCTACAATTTTCATCTCTTTTCTTGCACCAGTAGGGTTAGTCGGTAAAACTAGGGTTTGCATTTCCTTTCAGCTTTCAGCTTCTTTCTACAAGTAGATTAGCCTCCTTTGAGTTAGCTTTCATCCATCACAGTTAAAAGCTTCTTTTAAGAGCTCATAGAAGTTGGCTTAAGCTCCTAGCAGACTTGTGCCAGCTTATCAAGTGACAGCCTGCGGTAAGAGCTAGTACTTGTGCATACAGCACCGTCACTTCCAAGTTTGTTACGAACTACCGGGTTGATAAAAGTAAAGAAGGGAGTTTCAGGAGTTGCAGCATTATTGCTACAATACTGGATCCCACATCTCCCTCCTTGGGACCATGAGCTGAGACCAAGGCATACTTGCTGCAACAAAAACATTGTTTTTCTTTTCAATGCAATTGCAAGTGTTGGATTTTTAGATGGAAAAGTTGATACCAGTTGTGCTTGCATATTTAGATCTGTTCTTGCTTAGGTTTCCATAATTATTTTGCATGATTTGCTGTTCACAACTTGTTGTTCATCATGATTTTTGGTATTTAGGTCAAATTAGGTTAAAGTAGCTAGATCTTTGGTTTTCCTAGTCTCCGTTTGGTCAGTTTGGAAAATAATGTGCAGAGCACCTGTGATACCTCTTTGCCTACCCTTGCTCCATCAATGCAACCTGCACCATCCTCTAACTTGGATTCTTATCTTTCATTTGCCACATTTTCTCACTTTGCCCTAATTCCTACGTTCTTGTGCAACATTACTTCTTTTGTCTTCGAACAAAACCAATTGCCTTAACCACTCCTCAACCTCATTCACTAGGTCTTAGGCCTCTTCACACCCTCATTGAACCTCCATTTTCACTTCTCCACCTTTCTTCCTCCATCAGCCTTTCAAAATTCCCTTTCGGAACATCCTGTAGAACATCCTGTAGAAGCTGCAGAACATCTTGTAGAACCCCTGCAGACTTCCTGTAGAAGCTCACGAAAGCGGTTTCTTGAGATCCGAACACTGTGAAACTCTTTGGAAGGGTGCTAGGGACCCCTTAGGCCCTCTTCTCACCTTCCCAACCTCTTGCAAGTGCCTATCCCATTTCCTTTCGCCAATCAAGCTCTGCACAGTAAAAAACAGTTAAAACACATGCATAATAATTCTACAAGATTACTATTTTCTTGCACCAGTAGGTTCAGTCGGTAAAACTAGGGTTTGCTAGGGTTTGCATTTCCTTCCAGATTTCAGCGTCTTTCTACAAGTAGATTATCCTCTTTTGAGTTAGCTTTCGTCCATCACAGTTAAAAGCTTCTTCTAAGAGCTCATAGAAGTTCGCTTAAGCTTCTAGTGAACTTGTGCCTGTTGATCAAGTGACAGCCTGCGACAAGAGCTAGTACTTGTGCATATAGCATTGTCGCTTCCAAGTTTGTTACGAACTACCAGATTGATAAAAGTAAAGAAGGGAGTCCCCAGAGTTGCAGCGTTATTGCAAGAGTAGATTAGACATTTCCTGCTTTCATATATTAGCATTTCAATTCCACAATTTCAATTCTGCAAGCGTAGCCTAGCATTTCATTCCTGCAATTTCATTTCAGCAAAATAGATTAGTCATTTCCTGCTTTCATTTCAATTCCGCATTTTCATTTCAGCAAGATAGTTAGTTGTAGTTCAATCAATTTTAGTTTTTGTAGGTATAAGCAGAAAAAAAAAAAATAAAAAAAAAAAAAAAATCAACCAAAAAGATTTCCTTTCATGCCTTGTAGGAGTAGAGATAAGTCAGAAAAATGTTTGCACAACACTCCCACTGTTTCACACAGCCAACCTTCTCTCTTCTTCGATGGTTGTGATTAAGAATAACCCTTAGGTGGACAGAAGGACATATTTGAAGAACCTCTAGGGGAGAAAAAGAAGAAAACATTCCTCTGGAGCAAATGGCTGGAAACAGAAATGTTGGGAGCAATGCCTTTTCTTCCAACTCATCCATTGAAGGTGAAATGGGGAACATGTGGGAAGATGTCAAGAGCGAGACCATACAGACTATTGCCATGAAAATGGATACCTTGTGGATCCAAAGGAAGCAAGAGGAAGCTGAGAGGGCTTTGGCCATCTTTTGTCCCAGGTGCACTAGAAAGTATCCTAGGAACGAATGTCCATTGCACTCCATAGAAGTGTGTTTTGTCTGTGAAGAAAACCATCCTATGAATCATTTCCCTTCCTTGCCTAGGCTTAAAGTTGCATATCAGAGGGCCAAAGGCGCCACTGAACCACTCTATTATATGAATGAAAGGAGGCCACATGGACCCATACCATACCAGCAGGGAATGCAAGGGACATTCCAGACTTATTACAACCCCTATCAAGCCACTTCCATGCCTTCTTGGGGTCCCCCTGCTCATTCTTCCTGGTCCACACCCCCTCCTTGGTCGTATCCATCTCAATATCATGCTCAACTAGCTACTCATCCATTTCACCCCTATGCTCAGCCACAGCCTCAGTGGAATGCACCTCATCAGGGGTGGAGGCCCCAGTACAACTTTCCTTCCCCTCCTTTGCCTCCACCACCTTGCCTGATGGAGGTCCCTCTTGCTGCTACTGTTCATCCAAAACAGAGGGCCTGTCTTCCTTATAGCATCCCTGTAGTTGTAGCTACTGTTTCAATAACTCATTCTCTTCCTATAGTTTGGACTTCAGACTGCTTTCCACATGCCTTACCATGGCCAATTCCTTTCTTGATTCCTCGAGTTGTCCTTCCAGGTGACCTATGTCTGCCACACCCTTGGACTTGGCAATCTTCATCCAAGTGTGAGTCCTCACCCTTTTTTGTTCTAGTGCAAAGAAGAGTGGTACCGCAAATTTCTAAGGAATTATCTTCCCGTCTTCTAACAGGTTGTAGTATGAGCCCAAGCTAGGTTGAGGGCTTGGTTCCAATATTTCCTCAGCCTTTTCTTCTTTCTGTGATGGTTTGGCTGCCTTTTCCTCCAATTTCTCAGTCTCTTTTAACTTAGCCAAATTTTTCTGTAGAACCGTCCCAGCTTCCTGTAGAGTTGTCTTTGAGTCCATCATCCTAATTCTCTCTTTCCAGATGGAGGTTTTTGGGATTCCTCGTTCATAGGTGATGGATATCTTTGAAGGAGACTCCTCCTTTTGTTTAGTTGTGGTGTCCTCAATGATAATTGGCTCCTTTGACTGTGGCTGGGGTCTGCCCACTTTGATCCGTGTGCTCCTCCTTGCTTTAAAGTACATGGAGGTTTGCCTCTTGTTTGGTCATTTTAGTGTGTTCTAAATTTCTAATTTAAATGTCAATCCGGGATTCGTAAACTGACGAAGTGAGGTGTACTATATGTACAAGATAACCATTTTCTTAGTCTTTTGTCGTTTTTGAGTTTTTCAGTTTGTTTTTGGGTTTATCTTCTATGGATTCCCTAGTGTGTCATGGCGAAATTGAAAGTTAAGTATGGATGGTAATGGTGATTTCTACAGTGATTTTCCAACTTAAAAGTTTTCAAAAAGAAAGCTCTATACTGATTGTAATGAAATCAATTCTCAAAAGGAAGTAAATGTACCAAAACAGTGAACTAGTGACAATGGCCCAGTATCCTTACTGCTGTATGAAAAAGAAAGTAAAAACTGAACTTAAAGCAACTCAAAGACTGAAAGCAAAGAAACTAAATCACACTACTTCAACCCCTGTTTTGATCCTTCTCCTTTCAACTCAAACTGTCTATAGGAAGTAATCATAAACAAGTTGAGTAATATGATATCTAAATTGCAGGAAATTAAATTGCATAAAAGGAAACTAAGATTTAACTACTCAATCATATTTCAACTCTTGAAAATGACATAAGTAATTCAATCTCTAACTTGTAGGAAAGCAAACTAAATCATACTACAATAAGTAATATTCTGATTCCTTACTAATAGAGTCACTTGACTATAGAAAGAAAATCATAAACAGATGAGTAATATGATGTCTAAGTAGCAGAAAAGTAAATAAGCAAAACGCAATTTGAAAAATGACAGCGCTGGAATTAAACTCAGGAAATGAAAATAAGCAGAAAGGACAAGATGATCTCATGTCAGTAGTTATCAAAAAAATATGTAAATCTGCCTGGGCTACCTACAACAAAACCTGTAAAAGAAGCACTGATCAGCTAATCAATTATAAAAGAAAACATAAAGGAAATATAGACAGCAATGAACATCAGAACAAAACAATATATATACAAACAATGATTTAAAAACAGTAAATGAAAGCAAGTAAGAAACTATACAAAGCTTTGGTGTACAGGGGCCCTCTGCAACCTCGGCCAGTCAATCACTTAGTCACAAATCAGATTCAGAAAAACTGTCTTCTCATGTATTTAAAGTGCAGTAATAAAGCAAAGTGAAACACAGTATGGTGGGCGACAATAGTCAAAATTACATTTCAAAAAGCTAACTATTCAGCGTATATCAACGCATTATTTATAAGAAAAGGTGCTGCAACTAATTCCTAGATTTATGCTGCCAAGAGACACGTAAATCTCCTTGACCCGAGATCTAGCGTGATGGTCATCATGACAGTTGAATTCATGGAGTGGTGGCTGCTTGGTTTCGTTCACAGGCTGCTCTCCAGGTGTGCCAGTACCTCCGGAGACTAAGGATCGTGCCACACAAACCTTCACGTGGGCAAAACAGAGCCGTGCCACCATAAAATTCCTCATTTGGCCCTTCCTTTGACCATCGTTGACCGCGACCGTTTATGAGTGATTTGGCTGATCTGAGGGGACACACTCCATGTACACGTCACTTGCAGCTTACCCATGTGGCCGGTTTCTCCATTGGACACCTGTAGAATAGCCTTTAACAAAATGGCTGCGGAAACTTGGGCTGGCTGCGGAAAGTGACAAGTTTCCGTAGCTGCTTGAACAAAAATCTAAATCAAACAACAGTCATAAACATAGTTAGGAAACCATTTCATAAGCTCTTTTTAGACTAATATGCAATGATTTGACAACCTGGTGGATGAAGTAAATGGAAAAAGAAGGTTGAAAGGGTAAATAGGGAAGTGCAGGTTTGGGACTCAAAATACCCCCACTGTGAAGGTGTTGCATGTGTTCATGCAACCAAAATTTAGTCACCCCTTTCTAATCCATATGTTATGATGCTTTTGCTAGGACATCTAGCCCTCTTTTCTTCTTTTTTGGTGCTACCACCATTCTTGGTTTCCTTATTAGACATCTGAACTTGAGATTAATCAATGCTCTGCTCAACTTTTTGCACTTTTTCTTCAGTTTCTTGTTTTTCTTTTGCCATAGTCCTAAATGGAGCATAGTGTTATCATGAATAATTTTATCTACTTTGCTCTGCTCTTTGAGTGCTTCATTTTCATGCTTGATATGCCTGTTTAGGACTTCTTATTCAAATACCTCCTGTTTTAAGGACTGAACTTGTGCATCTAGTGGCAGAGTGGTACTTGGACCTACAACTGATTTTTCTAATGATTCCAAGTAGTCATATACTTCCTGTTGATTGGGGTCTACTTCAGGTGTCTTTCTTGGACTGAGTTCAAAATCTGGTGGAGGAGGAGGAATGCTCTCTAGCTATGGCCGAGAAGGGCTTTCATCATGTGGAGGACTGATTTCAATGCTTGGCTGAGGACGAGGTGGACTACGGCCAGCTGGAGTTTTCTCAGGTGTCTCTCCACCCAAGTCAATGAAGTGGGGCCGTTTTATTTGTGTTTTACTTCCTTTTCCTCTTAACCTTGTGCTTCTCCTTAAGTATGGTGGACTTGTACTCTTTTCTTATATACTCTATTTTCCTTTTGCCTTTTTCTTTGCTATAGCAGCAGCCTGAAGATGTACTAATCTTTTTGACAGTGGTTGATAATCCTCCTCTATGGATTGCTCAGGGGATTGGTAGAATTCTTGGATGGTCCTTTTTCCTTTTTCTTTCTTCTGTTTCTTGTCTTTAGTTCTATCTTCTTCTTCTTTTTGACCAGTTTCTTGAGTTTCTATAGTAGGGGAGTCTTGGACTGTAGTGCTCTTTTCTCTTCTCCTACTTTTTCTTGGTGTCTTTGGTGTGCTACTTTCAGAGGCCTCGGATGGCTCTTGGAAGTAGTTTCTTATCAAGAATTTCTCCCGTGTATCTTTGTTTTTCTTTAAGTGGTCTTCAATAAGAATTTTTATAAGTCCATGATGGTATAGATGAGGGTCTATATTGCCTATGTGTTTTTGGACTGTAATGCTCATCTTCTTCAAACTCAAGAGTAAGAAATAAGGCAAATTAAGAGTCTGATTTTCTAAGAAATTCATCAACAGTCTAGCATGGTACATATACATCGAACCAAAGCGTCCTTCACAGGTGACAAATTTTTGGATAACTAACAACATACTAGCCCATTCTTCCTTCAATGCATGAACATGAATTCCTTTAGTAAACACAATGGTGTCCATACCTAGGTTTCTTAGCATAATTCTCCACGCCTGTTCATCCACGCTTTTATTTTTGAACCATCTCTCACCCTCCTGAGGTAAGCCTGTGGCAGTTGCTACTATTGTTTCAGTCACTGTGAGCTTCAAATCTCCAATCTCCACTTTCTGACCATCAAATGACCGTGCAAAAGCCTTGGTTACTTCTTTGTTATAGCCTTTAAATCTTTGAATGAACCGTAACCATTTGGCTTTCTTCAGTAAATCCTTGGCTTGAGGGTAACCTTCTAGATATTTCGGTCCTTCTGGCTCTGCCCTTAGTAGTTTTCCCATTCCTTTCCCTATTTTAAATTTCAACTGAGGATGCAATTGCGTATGAGAATTTTAGCAGAGGAAAGTAGCTCGGTTGCAGGGTTTATGGTAAAAGGCAATGGCTGCAGTCGATAGCAGGTAACGAGAATGCTTCAGATTATAGGCGGAACAGAGGATAAACAGTAGTGAATGAGTTCACAAATTGAAATGCGTGTGTATGAAAAGGAAGGTCTTAAATGAAATGGTAAGTGAACGGTAGTGGAGGTGAGATCTTTTTATTTGAATTAACGGCTGCGTACGGGAGATTACACGTTTTGATAGATGGCTGCGGAAAATACAGTGGAGAAGAGCCGTAAAGGGATTGGTCACATCTTATGAGCGCAGGTGGCAAATGAAAGTGCAGTCAACTTGAGTTTAAACCCAAAAACCCATCATGAGACCGTTAAGAAATGAATGCATGGTGTATGGGGTAATATCGTGGGATAGGAGTGGGTAATGGAGCTATTATATCGAATCATTGCACATAGTAGAACTTTTCATGGTTTGATAACTATGCATAATCTTGACTTTAATTTCTATTTGATAAAAAAAATTGCTCATACCTTTGGAAACTTTGTCATTTCTTGCCCATAGCTTTTAACCAACTATTCTTTCTTGATGTCTTGGAGATGCTCCATGTCTTCATGGCATTTGCTCACTTACACCTGCATTTTCATGATTTTTGTACTAACATTTTGACTGTGAATTTGAAAAATAGAGTGGTGGTAGCTGCGGAAATCGTTTCTGGCTGCGGAAACTGTTTCTGGCTACGGAAACTGCTTCCAGCGACGGAAACTGGGACAACACCCACTTAGCTGAACAAATATGGTTAGAAAAGAACTAACTAAGTGAAAATAGTCCTAAAAGGAACTTTTATTGATGAAATGAGTGGAATGGAATGAAAATGAAGTGGAGTGAAGTGAAGAGAAAATGTGAATGAGATGGAGATGGAGTGGAATGGCAAATGAGGCGGAGTGAAGATGGAAAGAGAAGAAGAGGGGATTTTTTTTTGGAAAATATAGAGTGTCAAGTGTCCTTGATTTTCACTCTATATTTTATGTATAAGACTGCCAATCTATGATTGGTTTTCAGGCTTATACAATTTTTTTTTTTTTTTTCAACTGAAAGAATCAAAGGCTAGGCTGGTGGGGAAGAATGATTCTTCTCCACCCGCCTTATTGCAGAATTCTCTTGGAACATCTTGACAAATTCTTCTTTTGAGAGTGGCTTATGATAAATTTTCAATCGGTGGCCATTCACAATAAAAGAAATCTGAAATTCATCAATGGTCTTGATTCTTACCACTCCATTGTTAAAGACTTTATCAATTTCATATGGCCCAAGCCAATGGGTTTGAAATTTACCTTTAAAGTCTTTGAACTTGGAATCAAACAGTAATGCCCAATCTCCCTCTTGAAACTTTCTCTCTTTGATGTATATGTCTTGCCACTTAGCTCTTTGATGTTGAACTAGATCAGTCTTTAAAATTGCTTCTTGTCTGATCTCATCTAGCTCGTTCAGCTGCTCCATTCTGTGTTTTTGGGCTTCTGATAGATTCATCCCCAACTTGGAGCTCTTCTTTCACTATCTCCCTAAGGTTTGGATTCATCCTTCTCTGAGGTTGTCTAATTGGTCTACTGTTTTCCTCAATGTATATGTGATGAATGCAAGTCTTAGGGTCAATACCTTTCATATCAATATATTCCCATGCAAATGCAGTAGAATGTTTTTGCAAGATTTTGGTTAGTTCTTCCTGTTGTGATCTTTCCAAATTTTTGTTGATATTCAATGTTTTACCTGGAAAGATCTCAATGGCGGAACTACCAAACTCTTCCATAGAGAAAAGAGACATTTGTCTAGATGATAGATACTCAATGTCAGAATCTAACTGAAATTGTGTGTGGTCATATTCTGAAGATGTTTCAAAGTTTTCTAATGTGTTTAGAATTTGACTATCTTCACTAACTTCAGAAAAGGTAAAGACAGGTTGTATAGTATCCTCATCATCAATCCACTCATTATCTCCTATTTCTGTAATTGCTTTTGCTGGAGGATACAGATTGAATTTCTTTGTCGAATTACCATCAGAAATATATATATCCCCAGACCTACAATTGATGAAATCATCAGTTGTGGCTAGCCAAGGTCTTCCTAAGATGAGAGGGTGTCCTCCTAAATTACTCTTGGGGGTTAAAATTATGAAATCTACTGGATATTCCCAAGAGTCTAAGGAGACTGAAATTTCTCCTAATACACCATCTGGTTTGATAATTGATCGATCTGCAAGTTGCAGTAAAGTAGGTGTAAAAAGAAGATTAGGAAGTTTCAGCTATTCCATAGTCTGTCTACTCATAATGTTGATAGTAGCCCCTAAATCAATCAAAGTATTTGGAATTTCTACCCCATTGATGTGTGTTTTGACAATTGGACTACCGGGATCTACATACTTCTGCATAGTAATTTTTCCCATCATGATGTCTGCAATTTTTCCTACCAGGTGGATTCTTCTTGTATCTCTAGGTTTCCTTCCTAGTCTTTTAAGACTCAACTCCTTTATTTTTTTTGCTAGAATAGGAATCTCTCTAATGGCTTGTAACAAGGGAATCTTGATACAGACATTCTTCAATTCATCTAGAAAATCATAGTCAGGAAACAAGATTTGTTTTTCCACCCCTTTTTCAATTTGTAATCTTTCAGGAAAAGGAGGTGTGGATGAAGATGCAGGTTGCTCAACTATAGGAGTTGTGGGGGTTAGCTTTTTTTCTTTTTCTTTCTGAGTGCTTGGGTTTTGAAGAGATGCTTCAGAACCTTTATTGGCTTCAAGAGAATCTTCCTCAGAAATGCTTTGCTTTTGGGCATCTATAGAAGGTTTATCTAAAACTCTACCAGATCTGAGTTGTACATCATTGAGAGGAACAATCATATAGGTAGGAAATTGTTGACCTTCTACCATGTAAGAATTTTGAGGGTTTTTATTATTGGGGTTTGGCAATGGCTGGGAAGGAAGTTGATTTGACTTCTGTTGGAATGGGAGCAAGAGTTGAGAATTTGGGTTCTGTTGAGAAGGTTGTTGTTGTTGTTGTTGAAATGGCAATGATAGTTGTGGATTTTGATTTGGAAGTTGTGGAGCTTGTTGGTTTTGAAAGGATGGAGGATATTGATAAAATTGAGCAAATCTCCCATAAGGATTTTGCATGCCTTGTACCCATGATTGAAAAGGATTTTGAGGTTGGGACCAAGGTTGTTGCCAAGGATTCCAATTTGGTGGGGTTTGAAAGTTCATAGAATTGCTAAACCCTTGGTTTTGTTGCCCCTGCCAAGGTCTCCTTGCAACAAAACAGAGAGACTCAATTGTATTTGGATCTTCTTGGAAGACAGCTTTGAGCCCAGGAATTGAAGGACAATCCTTGGTCTCATGATTCTCTGAACAAATCGCACATGTTTCTACAATTTTTGCATCCAAGGGACATTCCCTGAGAGCATGTTTCTTTCTACATCTTGGACAAAAGATGGCTAAAGCTTCAGCTTCTACTTTCTGCTTATTGTGGATCTTAAGAGTGTCTAGTTGCTCACTAAGACTCCCTAAGATATCAGTTTTGAATTCATCAAGCATATTGCCAATCTCAACCCTACTTACTGATCCAGTTGCATATTTGTTTGCTCTGATGAGAGAAGGATCTCTAGGTCCTTTTCCAGTTTTAGATTTTCCTCTTGAGAGATGGACTCACAGCTCTGCTATATCATGAAGTGGAAGTTGAGATATGTCTCCTTTTTCCATCATGTTCAAAATATCTATCCACTCATCTCTAATGGCTTTTAATAGAAGGGCTTTTAGGGTTTCCTCATCTAAGTTACTCATTTTTGCTCTTTTCAGGTTGTATTGGAATATTTCAAGTAAATCCTCCAAGTTTTCATCTTCTCTTTGCACCATTTTGAACACTTCATCCTTGTGGTTAGTGGGCATAGAATAGTCTAGGTATCTATCCAAAAATGTTTGTTTCATATCATTCCAAGTCCTAATGGATTGAGTGAGTAATCCCATGAACCATTTTAAAGAAGCTCCTTTCGATGTTGAAGGAAACAGTTTGAGTTTTTGAGAGTCTTCCAAATAATCATAAGTTCGACACACGACCTCAAACTCAAATAGAAATGTTTCAGGATCCTCATTTCTTAACCCATGAAAGTTTGGGAGGACAGATGGTGAAATATTTTTCATTGTTGCTCGAGAATCCTCATCGACTATAGGAAATCCGAATGAGTTATCTCCATCCCTATTTCCCCCGTTGTTACCTCTGCCTCCTCCATTATTTCCTCCTCCTCCTCCTCTACCTCTACCTCTACCAAATCCGTTAACTACCTCCTCTGTCATGATAGCTTCCTCAGAAATTTCAGAGTCCTCTGGTTCCTCTACTAATGGCGAATGAGGAGGAATTTCTCCCTCTTCTTCCTCAGGTGATTCTACTTCTTCAATTACAATGTGTCTCCCTGTAGAAAGAAAGAAATGATCTTTTCCTAATTCAGATTCGATGGATGGTGTGGAAGAGTCTCCTAACTCAACTACTGCCTCTTGAATTCCAGGAATCCTAGGGCTAGGAGTGTGGGTTGGAGATGATGGAGGTGTCTCTTGTCTATTCCTTGAAGTAGACGGAGTTGTGAAAATCGAACTCTTGGCTCTAGCTAAAAACCTTCCCCTAGAATTTATTGCTCTATGCATGTCATTTTTATTTTTCTTCAAGTCAGGCTAATAATTCTCTTTCTGATCTTCCAGGTCACTCTAGGTGCAAGAAGAGAGCATACTCAAGAAACTATTAAACCAATAACTTTCTCTTTTCTGATCCTCCAGGTCACGCTAAGTGCAAGAGGAGAGCATACTTTGAGAGGTTATCAATTTTCCTTTCTTGAATTTTTTTTTTTTTTTTTTAAGAAATTGGCTACCTAGTTTCACTTCCCCGGCAACGGCGCCAAAATGTTTGGTCAATTTAGTGTGTTCTAAATTGCTAATTTAAATGTCAATCTGGGATTCGTAAACTGACGAAGTGAGGTGTACTATATGTACAAGATAACCATTTTCTTAGTCTTTTGTCGTTTTTGAGTTTTTTAGTTTGTTTTTGGGTTTATCTTCTATGGATTCCCTAGTGTGTGATGGCGAAATTGAAAGTTAAGTATGGATGGTAATGGTGATTTATACAGTGATTTTCGAACTTAAAAGTTTTCAAAAAGAAAGCTCTATACTGACTGTAATGAAATCAATTCTAAAAAGGAAGTAAATGTACCAAAACAGTGAACTAGTGACAATGGCCCAGTATCCTTACTGCTGTATGAAAAAGAAAGTAAAAACTGATCTTAAAGCAACTCAAAGACTGAAAGCAAAGCAACTAAATCACACTACTTCAACCCCTATTCTGATCCTTCTCCTTTCAACTCAATCTGTCTATAGGAAGTAATCATAAACAAGCTGAGTAATATGATATCTAAATTGCAGGAAATTAAATTGCATAAAAGGAAACTAAGATTTAACTACTCAATCATATTTCAACTCTTGAAAATGACATAAGTAATTCAATCTCTAACTTGCAGGAAAGCAAACTAAATCATACTACAATAAGTAATATTCTGATTCCTTACTAATAGAGTCACTTGACTATAGAAAGGAAATCATAAACAGATGAGTAATATGATGTCTAAGTAGCAGAAAAGTAAATAAGCAAAACACAATTTGAAAAATGACAGTGCTAGAATTAAACTCAGGAAATGAAAATCAGCAGAAAGGACAAGATGATCTCATGTCAGTAGTTATAAAAAAAAATGTAAATCTGCCCGGGCTACCTATAACAAAACCTGTAAAAGAAGCACTGATCAGCTAATCAGTTATAAAAGAAAACATAAAGGAAATATAGACAGCAATGAACAAAAGAACAGTACAATATATATACAAACAATGATTTAAAAAAACAGTAAATGAAAGCAAGTAAGAAACTATACAAAGCTTTGGTGTACAGGGGCCCTCTGCAACCTCGACCAGTCAATCGCTTAGTCACAAATCAGATTCAGAAAAATTGTCTTCTCATGTATTTAAAGTGCAGTAATAACACAAAGTGAAACACAGTACAGTGGCCGACAACAGTCAAAATTACATTTCAAAAAGCTAACTATTCAGTGTATATCAACGCGTTATTTATAAGAAAAGGTGCTGCAACTAATTCCTAGATTTATGCTGCCAAGAGACACGTAAATCTCCTTGACCCGAGATCTAACGTGATGGTCATCATGACAGTTGAATTCATGGAGTGGTGGCTGCTTGGTTTCCTTCACGAGCTGCTCTCCAGGTGTGCCAGTACCTCCGGAGACTAAGGATCGTGCCACGCAAACCTTCACGTGGGCAAAACAGAGCCGTGCCACCATAAAATTCCTCATTTGGCCCTTTCTTTGACAATCGTTGACCGCGACCATTTATGAGTGATTTGGTTGATCTGAGGGGACACACTCCATGTACACGTCACTTGCAGCTTATTCATGTGGCCTATTTCTCCATTGGACACCTGTAGCATATCCTTTAACAAAATGGCTGCAGAAACTTGGGCTGGCTGCGGAAAGTGACAAGTTTCCGCAGCTGCTTGAACAAAAATCTAAATCAAACAACAGTCATAAACATAGTTAGGAAACCATTTCATAAGCTCCTTTTAGACTAATATGGAATGATTTGACAGCCTGGTGGATGAAGTAAATGGAAAAAGAAGGCTGAAAGGGTATATAGGGAAGTGCAGGTTTGGGACTCAACACCTCTTTCGCTTCCCTTTTTGTTTTGGATGTGTGCTTAAGGCAGCAAGCACAGCTACTGCCTCCCTTACCCATATCTCAGGTGATTTCTCCTCTTGCTGTTCTTTTTCCTTGCTTCCTGTAGAAATCCCTGTGTCAACTGTTTCTGTGTGTGTTGCTGAGATCTCAGGGTGTGTCTTTTCCTTTTGTTTTTGTGTGCCTGCTTTGGCTGTGGCAGCCTTCATTTGGGCTTTCTTGGCCTTTTTCTTCCCAACCTTTTTCCTTTTTCGCCTTCTCTGTTTTTGTTGTTGTCTCCTTTTCTGTCTCATGCTCAACGGTCTTGTCAAATTCCTCTTTTTCCTTCTGTTCTTCCTCTGTTTTGCCCTCTGCTTGAATGTCCTGTGCTCCCTCATCAATGTTCTTCTCAATTTATTCAATTGGCATGGTGTTGAGTTTGTGTTTTAACCAGGAAAGAAAATGCTCAGTTGGAAAAAAACACAGTCAATCCCTGAAACAGAGGATAGCTGAATTCAGTTTTTTCTGAACCCAAGAAGGAATTTTTCATGTGCTCCTTACAACATCAAATGGCAGTAATTCCCGTGTTTTAAAACTGTTATCACCCAGAATTTGACTGTTTGCTTATGAAAGGAAGAATTTTGTTTTTACAGGAAAACTAGAGCACTTAACTGTGATGGACGAAAACTAACTCAACAGAGGCTAATCTACTTGCAGAAAGAAGCGGAAAGTTGAAAGGAAATGCAAACCCTAGCAAACCCTAGTTTTATCGACTAACCCTACTGGTGCAAGAAAAATGATGAAAGCTACAGAAATGGATGCCATTGACTCTTGGAAATGGGGTAGGCACTTGCAAGAGGTTGGGAAGGTAAGAAGAGGGTCTAAAGGGTCCCCAACACCCTTCCAGAGAGTTTCACATTGATTGGATCTTGGAAAACCGCTCTCGTGATCTTCTACAGGAGTCTGGAGGGGTTCTACAAGATGTTCTAAAAGGAGAGTTTGGAGGATTGAAGGAGGAATAAAGGTGGAGAAGTTGAGATGGAGGTTGGATGAGGGTGTGAAGAGGTCTAAGACCTGGAAATTGGAGCTGAGAAGTGATGAGGATGGTTGGATTTGTTCAAGGGTGAATAAATTAGTCATTTCTATAGGTTTCATGACTGAGAAGACGACATCACCTCGGAGGCTTAGGATGTGAGAGAGGCAGTCAAAGCAATCAAAGATGAAGAGATAGATTAGTTGCTCAGAGGATGAGCAACACTTTCAGTAGGGGTGATGATGAGCCCTAGAAATGACTAATTATATGGGCTCATTCAACCTCCTAATTCGACTTAATCCACCATTATCATTAGTTTATTCCATGTTTTTGATTATATTTATGCTAATAGAGTGAATTGGGTTAGTCATTATGCCAACAAGTCTAATGTGTGCTTTATGCAGATTTTTGGTCAATTTTGAGACAAAATTAAAAGTTTAAATGAGCACTTGGAAGCCAAATTCATGGAGAGGATTTTTAGGAAGGTGTCCCCTTCATTTATGAGCCCTTACCCCGAATTCTCCATAAAAAACTCTAAGCGCAATGGGCAGCCAAGCAAGTCAAATAGGACTGTTGTTAACTGCAAGTTTTGGCAGCTGAGTCCCTAAAGTTTAGGAGGGCTGTTGGGGTCCTCAATTTGTATAAATAAGAAGGCTTAGGGCCTCATTTCAGTTAGTCATTTTTTAGGCAGATGTTAGTCAGTTTTTAGTCAGATTGTAGTCAGATGTTAGTTCGATTTTAGTCAGTAGGTTAGCTCTGCATTTCAGCACATTTTCGAGCTTTTTCTTGTAGACAGTTTTTGGGATGTAACTATTATTTATTAATCAATAAAGATGAATCCAGCTTTGCAGCAGATCTAATCTTTCTTAGGAGGCTGTATCTCTTGGGGTTGGGCCCAACTCAAGTGCCCAGTACCTCCTTTGTGTACTTTTATGTGTCTTTGCTACATTCCTAGAATAATTTATGTACTTAGATTAACATATTGCTTTGTAATTTAGGTTGATTTTGATGATTGAAATAGATTTTCATGTTCAGTTTGATTTAATAGGTTGGTAACATAAAAGATCTTTGAAAAAGGCCATCAAGAAACCCTTGATCTCACCTCTCACTCCTTGAGCTGAGACCAAGGTGTCCTTGCTGCCACAAAAACGTTGTTCTTGCTTCTTCATGCAATTGCTAGTGTTAGATTCTCAGTTGAAAATGTTGATACTAGTTGTGATTACATGCGTAGATCTGTTCTTGTTTAGCTTTCATAAGCTATCTTACATGATTTTCTACCAATAAATTTTTGTTCATCATGATTGCTGGGTTTCTAAGTCAAACTAGGTTAAGATAGCTAGATCTTTGGTTTGCATAGTCTTTGTTTGATTAGTTTTGGAAAATAATGTTCATAACACCTGTAACACATCCCTACCTACCCTTCCTCCATCATGCAACCTATTCCAACCCCTCACTCAAGATTTCTTCCCTCCATTTGCCACACTTTTCCAAGTAACCCTAATTTCTACGTTCTTGTGCAAAATCGCTTTTTTATCCTTTGAACCAATCCAGCCATCACCTTCATGTTTGATCTTCATTAAAATAGTCCTAGACCCTCTAACACCCTCATCCAACCTTCATTTCTTTTTTCCCACCATTTTTCCTCCTCCAAACCTTCAAAAATCACTCTCGGCTCTTCCTGTAGAACATCCTGTAGAATCCCTGCAAACTTCCTGTAGAAGTTCACGAGAGCGCTTTTTTGAGATATGATCATTGTGAAACTCTCTGGAAGGGTGCTAGGGACCCCTTAGGCCCTCCCCTTACCTTCCCAACCTCTTGCAAGTGCCTACCCCATTTCCTTTCGCCAATCAACCTCTGCACAATAAAAAACAGTTAAAGCACATGCATAATAATTCTACAAACTTACTCAAAAATACAAAAAGATATTCCTTTTTAGATTTCAATTCAAGGGTAGCTTAGTCACATGCACTTTACCTTTCCAAGAGTCAATGGCATCAATTTCTGTAGCTTTCATCATTTTTCTTGCACCAGTAGGGTTAATCGGTAAAACTAAGGTTTGCTAGGGTTTGCATTTTCTTTCAGCTTTCTGCTTCTTTCTGCAAGTAGATTAGCCTCTGTTGAGTTAGCTTTCATCCATCATTGTTAAGAGCTTCTTCTAAGAGCTCATAAAAGTTGGTTTAAGCTCCTAGCGGACTTGTGCCAGCTGATCTAGTGACAGCCTGCGGCAAGAGCTAGTACTTGTGCATACAACACCATCGCTTCCAAGTTTGTTACGAACTACCGGGTTGATAAAAGTAAAGAAGGGAGCCCTAGGAGTTGCAGCATTATTGCTGCAATAGTGGAGCCAGGAAATGGCGCCAAAAAGATGGTGGGCTCCAGTATTGCAGCAATAATGTTGCAACTCCTAGGGCTCCCTTCTTTACTTTTATCAACCCGGTAGTTCGTAACAAAGTTGGAAGCTACGGTGCTGTATGCACAAGTACTAGCTCTTGTTGCAGGCTATCACTTGATCAGCTGGCACAAGTCCGCTAGGAGCTTAAATCAACTTCTATGAGATCTTAGAAGAAGCTCTTAACTGTGATGGATGAAAGCTAACTCAATAGAGGCTAATCTACTTGCAGAAAGAAGCGGAAAGCTGAAAGGAAATGCAAACCCTAGCAAACCCTAGTTTTAACGACTAACCCTACTGGTGCAAAAAAAAGGATGAAAGCCACAGAAATGGATGCCATTGACTCTTGGAAAGGTAAAGTGCATGTGACTAAGCTACCTCTGAAGTGAAATCTAAAAAGGAATATCTTTTTGTATTTTTGAGTAAGTTTGTAGAATTATTATGCATGTGCTTTAACTGTTTTTGACTGTGCAGATGTTGATTGGCGAAAGGAAATTGGGTAGGCACTTGCAAGAGGTTGGGAATGTAAGAAGAGGGCCTAGGTGGTCCCTAGCACCCTTCCAGAGAGTTTCACAATGATCAGGTCTCAAAAAAATGCTCTCGTGAACTTCTACAGGAAGCCTGCAGGGGTTCTATAAGAAGAGCTGAGAGTGATTTTTGAAGGTTTGGAGGAGGAAAAATGGTGGGAAAATCTCGTTCATTTATGAGCCTTTATCTTTTTGGAGGCCCCAGTATAACTCTCCTTTCGCTCCTTTGCCTCCATCACTTTCCCAACCACAACCCCATTTACATCCATCTCAAATATACACCCACGTCAGATGCTTCCTTGCCTTATGGAGGTCCCTCTTGCTGCTGTTGTTCATCCAAAACGGAGGCTCTGTCTTCCTTATAGCGTCTCTGTAGTTGTAGCTGTTGTTTCAACAAATCTCCTATGCTCACCCCTATGCTCAGCTACAGCCTCAGTGGAATGCACCTCCTCAGAGGTGGAGGCCCCAGTATAACTCTCCTTCCGCTCCTTTGCCTCCACCACCTGCCCAACCACAACCCCATCTACATCCATCTCAAATATACACCCCCATCAGATGCTTCCTTGCCTGATGGAGGTCCCTCTTGCTGTTGTTGTTCATCCAACCCCTATGCTCAGCCCTATGCTCAGCCACAACCTCAGTGGAATGCACCCTTTGCCTCTACCACCTGCCCAACCACAACCCCATCCACATCCATCTCAAATATACACCCCCATCAGATGCTTCCTTGCCTGATGGAGGTCCCTCTTGCTATTGTTGTTCATCCAAAACGGAGGGCCTTTCTTCCTTATAACGTCCCTGTAGTTGTAGCTGCTGTTTCAACAACTCGTTCTCTTCCTGTAGTTTGGCCCTCTGACTGCTTTCCACATGCCTTACCATGGCCATTTCCTTTCTTGATTCCTTGAGTTTTTCTTCCAGGTGACCTATGTCTGCCACACCCTTAGACTTGGCAATCCTCATCCAAGTATGAGTCATCACCCTTTCTTGTTCTAGTGCAAATAAGAGTGGTACCGCAAATTTCTGAGGAATTATCTTCCCGGCTTCTAACAGGTTGTAGTATGAGCCCAAGCTAGGCTGAGGGCTTGGTTCCAATATTTCCTCAGCCTTTTCTTCTTCCTGTGATGGTTTGGCTGCCTTTTCCTCCAATTTCTCGGTCTCTTTTAACTTAGCCAGAGTTTCCTGTAGAACCATCTCAGCTTCCTGTAGAGCTGTCTTTGAGTCCATCATCTTAATTCTCTCTCTCCAGGTGGAGGTTTTTGGGCTTCCTCGTTCATAGGTGATGGATATCTTTGAAGGAGACTCCTCCTTTTGTTTAGCTGTGGTGTCCTCAATGATAATTGGCTCCTTTGACTGTGGCTGGGGTCTGCCCACTTTGATCTGTGTGCTCCTCCTTGCTTTAAAGTACATGGAGGTTTGCCTCTTTCACTTTCCTTTTTGTTTTGGAGGTATGCTTAAGGCAACAAGCACAACTGCTGCCTCCCTTGCCCATATCTCAGGTGATTTCTCCTTTTGCTGTTCTTTTTCCTTGCTTCCTGTAGAAATCCCTGTGTCAACTGTTTCTGTGTGTGTTGCTGAGATCTCAGGGTGTGTCTTTTCCTTTTGTTTTTGTGTGCCTGCTTTGGCTGTGGCAGCCTTCATTTGGGCTTTCTTGGCCTTTTTCTTCCCAACCTTTTTCCTTTTTCGCCTTCTTTGTTTTTGTTGTTGTCTCCTTTTCTTTCTCATGCTCAGTGGTCTTGTCAAATTCCTCTTTTTCCTTCTGTTCTTCCTCTGTTTTGCCCTCTGCTTGAATGTCCTGTGCTCCCTTATCAATGTTCTTCTCAATTTATTCAATTGGCATGGTGTTGAGTTTGTGTTTTAACCAGGAAAGAAAATGCTCAGTTGGGAAAAAACACAGTCAATCCCTGAAACAGAGGATAGCTGAATTCGGTTTTTTCTGAACCCAAGAAGGAATTTTTCATGTGCTCCTTACAACATCAAATGGCAGTAATTCCCCTGTTTTAAAACTGTTGTCACCCAGAATTTGACTGTTTGCTTATGAAAGGAAGAATTTTGTTTTTACAGGCAGAGCACAAGGGCACAAATTCTCTTCTCAACACATAGATAGATATGTAAATTTAGTTTTTTCATGCACACAAGGTGGCCTCTACTGCAGCATATATCTTCTTTACAGGAGAACTTTAAAGATGATGAGGAGATTTCAGAGTGCAGAGAAAGAACTTAGGCAAATACAGTGAAATATGTAGGCAATCTTTCATAGTTTGTTGAATACACAGGTAGACTTTTACTCTTCTTTTTCAATTTAATGCCATGTTCAATTGACCATTTTGCACCAACAAATCATGCACAGAGAATTTTTCGAGCCTACCTCATTTGGAGCTCCAAATTCAACGAAATTCCTAGGTTTTCCTACTCCATAAAGCTGTTCTGCCTTTCCTGTAGAAGCCTTCTTGTAGACGGCTCTCATTTCCTGTAGAACGAAACTGAGCTTCTTGTAGAATGCCGATAGGCGGGAGATTTAAAAAACAGGTAGAAATCTCAAAAAATCAGGCCGAAATCTTGCAGAGGGCCATTGGTTAGCTGCTCTGGAAGTGGTGGACGTGTATTCTAGTTGGGGACGTCATGAAGGCACAGTGAACAAAAAGTGGTGAATGCATGAATTGAGCTATCTTTTTAACTGCTAACATGATTCGTGGTGAGGAGATGAGGTGGCCAGGTGTACATGGCCACATGCAGACTGCAGTGCTATTATGCAACATCATGTTTTCTACCTGTTAATCACTTGACATTATGTGCGCTGGAATTCAGAACATCTGTCACTACCTGTTTTTTAAATTTCACGTGAGTTGACTATACACGTACACTGGGGATCTCCAGATGCGTGCAATCGATCTAGCTGAGGGTGTTGGGTTAATTGGCTAGCTTTATGGCTTAATCCAACCATTTCATTCTTTCATGCACTTTCGAATCATATAGATGCAAAATAGAGGAACTGGTTTAGACACTTACCTATAAGTCGACGTGATGCTTGGTTCTTTTTGCTGCTGCATGCTCATATTCCATTGTCGCATGCCTAGATACCTTATGCTATATGCTTTTTGTTGCCTGATGTGTGGCTATCTTTCTTGTGCAGGTATCCTCTGGCTGGATCTAAGCTGTAGAAGTCTGTTTCATCCTTAAGATTTGCACTCTCATGCTGTTGATGCTGGATTTTTGCAGGACAACGACTTGTTTTCTCCATAGCTCCCAAATGATAGATCAAATTGACTTGAATCTTTCTGATCATGTTTCTATCATCATTATGCACCTCCCATAGCAAAATTGTGGTCAATGGATGTACAGATTTCGAGAAAAACTGAAAATGGCTGAAGATGACAAAGGTTAATTTCTCGAAAACCGTGCACTGGAATTGGATGAAACTCTTTGGGCAGGTTACTATCACATATATGCATCTCCTCATGAAACAAGTTTTGAAATGGATGCCCAGATATGGAGAAAATGCAAAAATGGCTGAAGGTGATGGAGGCTGATTTCTTGGAAACCATGCACTGGAATTGGCTGAAATTGCTCGAGCATGTTGCCATCATCCCTATACAACTCCCCATAGAACAGTTTTTTAAATGGATGCACGGTTTTCAAGTTAGGGGAAAACAAATTTCTGCTCTATATATTTTTGCTTCAAAGCATTCTGCAGTTTTTTTTTGCACAGTAAGAAAAAATGAGCTTGGGCTGTGATGCAGGCATGGAAATAATGGAAGAGAGGTTTGAAGATTGTAGGAGGATTTATAAATCCTTTATGAAGCTTCCATGTTCATCAAACTGCTTTTTAAAATTCACTTCTAGCTTTCTGTAATTTCTATAGGAACTTCCTGTAGAAAACACAGTTTTCAGAACAGAAGCACAATGAGGTGGAAAAAATGATGGAGAAGGGTGAGTGATGGAAACAGGGATGTTTACAGGCCTCATGGAAATATTCTCAACCTTCGGGTCCTCTTATGAGATTGATTTTGACTTGTTTGTAGGTTCTACAGGATCTTCCTGTAGAAGACACAAAACTTCCTCTGTCTTTTTCTTGTGCGATCCTCCTAACCTGCAATGTCCTTCCTGCAACCTCCAATTTATTCACCAGAAATTAGGTGTTTTTTTTTTTTTTTTTTGGGAAACAACTAGGGCGCCTCATGGAGGTTTTCACCCTAATCGCCTGCCCTGGGCGCCTCTAAGGGAGGTTTTCACCCAGGGATCTTATTATTTTTGCTTTTCTCTTCTTTCCAACCCATTGACCGCCTCATGAAGGTTTTCAATCAATGAGCCAATCTGAGGTGCCTCCGAGGAGGTTTTCACCTTAGATTTTTATTTTCCTCTTATTTTCATTTTTTCATTTTTCTTTTTTCCTACCCTACCCTACTTAAAAAACAAAATCATTTTCAAGTATAAGAATACTTCCAATGGAGCCATGTGCACATCAAGATGATAGAAAAAATGATGTGGAGGCTTGAAATGCATATTTTGAAAGGTATCCAGATTTCAGAGACCAAATGATTTGATTTTGAAGGGATCAAACATAGCTGAGGAAGAGAGTACTGCTGCAACTTAGTGACCGTTTGGAACCATATCTCAATATAGATCTGATATCCTTGGTCCTTTTGCTGATCTGGATCATTCTTCATGTCACCTTCTATCATGACCTTCTCATCTTCCTCCTTTTGCTGATTTTTCTCTTGAATATATGAAGGAATTGATGGTAACCATGAGGAAGCTCTCTCGATCTCTGATTTTGTTGTCTTCTCTTTATAAAGTGCAGCCCATGGTCCTTTGATCTTCTCTTTTGCATCTTCTTTTGCTGGATGTGGTCCTTCAATGCTTTCAATATAATCTCTTTCTTGCAATACTCTTCCTGAGCTATGGTGAATATCATTGAGCTCAAAAGGAGTTGTTTGGAAATGTTGTGCCTCAGCATTGTAATTGGGTTGAGCTACTCCGATGTGCAGGTTTTGAAATGGTGGTTTGGGTAGTTGAGTGGGGGTGTATATTTGAGATGGATGTGGACGGGGTTGTTGTTGGGCAGGCATTTGGGGTTGCCTTGGTGGAGCAAGAGGCGATGGTTGCAGTTGAGCAGGTGGTGGAGGAAAAGGAGTGGGAGGAGTGTTGTACTGGGGCCTCCACCCCTGATGAGGTGCATTCCACTGAGGCTGTGGCTGAGCGTAGGGGTGAAATAGATGAGTAACTGGTTGGGCATAATATGGAGATGTGAAGCACCAAGGAGGAGGCGTGGACTAGGGAGGATGAGTAGGGGGACCCCAAGAAGGCATGGAAGTGGCTTGATAGGGGTTGTAATAGGTCTGGCATGTCCCTTGCATTCCCTTCCCATGTGGCCTCCTTTGGTTCATATAGTAGAGTGGTTTAGTGGCTCCTTTTTCCCTCTGATATGCAGTTTTAATTCCGGGCAAGGAGGGGCACTGATTCGTAGGTGGTCTTTTTCACAGACAAAACACACTCCTATAGAGTGCAATGGACATTCATTCCTAGGATGCTTTCTAGTGCACCTGCAACAAAAGATGGCCAATGCCCTCTTCCTCTTTCTTCATTTGGATCTACAAGGTATCCATTTGCATGGCAAGAAACTGCCTCACCTCGCTCTTGAAATCTTCCATCTGATTTGCAAATTCGTTTTTGGATAAGTTACTGCTCCCAACATTTCTACTTGTAGCCATTTGTTTCAGAAGAATGTTTTCTTCTTCTTCTCCCCTAGAGGTTCTTCAAATATGTCTTGTTGTCCACCTAGGGGTTCTTCTTAATCACAACCATCGAAGAAGAGAGAATGTTGGCTGTGTGAAGCAGTGGGGGTGTTTTGCAAACATTTTTTTGACTTATCTCTACTCCTACAAGGCATGAAAGGAAACCTTTTTGGTTGATTTTTTGTATTTTCTGCTTGTACTTGCAAAACTGAAATAGATTAGACTGAAACTAACTAAAATCTATCTTGTTAAAATGAAAATGCAGAATTGAAATGAAAGCAGGAAAGAACTAATCTATTTTGTTGAAATGAAATTGCAGGAATGAAATGCTAAGCTACGCTTGCAGAATGGAAATTGCAGAATTGAAATGCTAATCTACGCTTGCAGAATTGAAATTGCGGAATTGAAATGCTAATCTATGAAAGTGGGAAATGTCTAATCTATTTTCGCGGAAATGAAATTGCAAAATGGAAATGAAACAATTACTCGACTCTTGCTGAAATAAACTACTTAGCAGAAGGTTGTAGTAGAAAATAGAAGAAAAGCAGCAATCACAAATACTTTGACACTTCCCTGGAAACCGCACCAAAAATATGGTGGGCTCCAATATTGCAGCAATAATGCTGCAACTCCTAGGGCTCCCTTCTTTACTTTTATCAACCCGGTAGTTCGTAACAAACTTGGAAGCGACGGTGCTATATGCACAAGTACTAGCTCTTGCCGTAGCTGTCATTGGATCAGCTGGCACAAGTCCGCTAGGAGCTTAAACCAAATTCTATGAGCTCTTAGAAGAAGCTCTTAACTGTGATGGACAAAAGCTAACTCAACAGAAGCTAATCTACTTGCAGAAAGAAGCGGAAAGCTGAAAGGAAATGCAAACCCTAGCAAACCCTAGTTTTACCAACTAACCCTACTGGTGCAAGAAAAAGGATGAAAGCCACAGAAATGGATGCCATTGACTCTTGGAAAGGTAAAGTGCATGTGACTAAGCTACCTCTAAAGTGAAATCTAAAAAGGAATATCTTTTTGTATTTTTGAGTAAGTTTGTAGAATTATTATGCATGTGTTTTAACTGTGCAGAGATTGATTGGCGAAAGGAAATGGGGTAGGCACTTGCAAGAGGTTGAGAAGGTAAGAATAGGGCCTAAGGGGTCCCCAACACCCTTCTAGAGAGTTTCACAATGATCAGATCTCAAAAAAACGCTCTCGTGAACTTCTACAAGAAGTTTGTAGGGGTTCTACAGGATGTTCTACAGGAAGAGCCGAGAGTGATTTTTGAAGGTTTGGAGGAGGAAAAATGGTGGAAAGCAGTCAGAGGGTCAAACTATAGGAAGAGAATGAGTTTTTGAAACAACAACTACAACTACAGGGATGCTATAAGGAAGACAAACCCTCCGTTTTGGATGAATAACAGTAGCAAGAGGGACCTCCATTAGGCAAGGAAGCATCTAATGGACAACAGGAGGAGGACAAGCTGCATGCTGAGGTTAAAGCGCTAACAAAACAGCTATAGGAGAAGGAGTCATAGGCAGTGGGAGGAAGTAGAGAGAAAAACAGGGTTTCATGACCGAGAAGTTGTTACGAACTATCGGGTGAAAACCTCCTGAGAGGATTTTTTTTTCTTTTTTCCAACCCATTGACCGCCTCATGGAGGTTTTCAATCAATGAGCCAATCTGAGGCGCCTCCAAGGAGGTTTTCACCTTAGATTTTTATTTTTTTCTCTTATTTTTCATTTTTTCTTTTTTCTACCCTACCCTACTTGAAAAACAAAATCATTTTCAAGTATAAGAATACTTCCAATGGAGCCATGTGCACATTGAGATCAGAAACAAAATGATGTGGAAGCTTGAAATGCATGCTTTGACATGTATCCGGATTTCAGAGACCAAATGATTTGACTTTGAAGGGGTCAAACATAGCTGAAGAAGAGAGTATTGTTGCAACTTAGTGACTGTCTAGAACCATATCTCAATATAGCTCTGATATCCTTGGTCCTTTTGCTGATCTGGATCATTTTCCATATCTTCTTCTATCATGAGCTTCACATCTTCCTCTTTTTGCTGATCTTTCTCTTGAATACATGGAGGATTTGATGGTAACCATGAGGGAGCTCTCTCGATCTCTGATTTTGATGTCTTCTCTTCATCATGTGCATCCCACGGTTCTTTGATCTCCTCTTTTGAATCTTATTTTGCTGGATGCGGTCCTTCAATGTTGTCAATATAATCTCTTTCTTGCAATACCCTTCCTGAGCTATGGTGAATATCATTGAGCTCAAGAGGAGTTGTTTGGAAATGTTGTGCCTCAGTGTTGTAATTGGGTCGAGCTACTCCATTGTGCGGGTTTGGAATGGTGGTACGGGTAGTTGAGTGGGGGTGTATATTTGAGATGGATGTGGATGGGGTTGTGGTTGGGCAGGTGGTGGAGGCAAAAGAGCGGGAGGAGAGTTATACTGGGGCCTCCACCCCTGATGAGGTGCATTCCATTGAGGCTGTGGCTGAGCGTAGGGGTGAAATGGATGAGCAGCTGGTTGGGCATAATATGGAGATGTGAAGGACAAAGGAGGAGGTGTGGACCAGGAAGGATGAGTAGGGGAACCCCAAGAAGGCATGGAAGTGGCTTGATAGGGGTTGTAATAGGTCTGGGATGTCCCTTGCATTTCCTGCTGGTAAGGTATGGGTCCATGTGGCCTCCTTTGGTTCATATAATAGAGTGGTTCAGTGGCTCCTTTGGCCCTCTGATATGCAGCTTTAAGCCCGGGCAAGGAAGGGCACTGATTCGTAGGATGGTCTTCTTCACAGACAAAACACACTTCTATAGACTGCAATGGACATTCATTCCTAGGATGCTTTCTAGTGCACCTAGGACAAAAGATGGCCAAAGCCCTCTCTGCTTCCTCATGTCTTCTTTTGATATGCAATGCAACCATCTGCCTTATCTCGCTCTTGCAATCTTCCCACATGTTTTCAATTTCACCTTCAATGGATGAGTTGGAAGAAAAGGTACTGCTCCCAACATTTCTATTTTCAGCCATTTTCTCCAGAGGAATGTTTTCTTCTTCTTCTCCCCTAGAGGTTCTTCAAATATGTCTTGCTGTCCGCCTAAGGGTTCTTCTTAATCACAGCCATCGAAGAAGAGAGAAGGTTGGCTATGTGAAGCAGTGGGGGTGTTGTGCAAACATTTTTCTGACTTATCTCTACTCCTACAAGGCATGAAATGAAATCTTTTTCGTTGATTTTTTTTTTTTTTGTTTAGATTGTACCTGTAAAAACTAAAATAGATTGAACTGCAACTAACTATCTTGCTGAAATGAAAATGTGGAATTGAAATGAAAGCAGGAAAGGACTAATCTATTTTTCTGAAATGAAATTGCAAGAATGAAATGCTACGCTACGCTTGTAGAATTGAAATTGCGGATATGAAATGCTAATCTACTTTTGTGAAAATGAAATTACAAAATGGAAATGAAACAATCTACTCTACGCTTGCTAAAATAAACTACTTAGCAGAAGGTTGTAGTAGAAAATAGAAGAAAAGCAGCAATCACCAATACTTTGACGCGTCCCCGGCAACGGCGCCAAAAAGATGGTGGGCACCAATATTGCAACAATAATGCTGCAACTCCTGGGACTCCCTTCTTTACTTTTATCAACCCGATAGTTAGTAACAAACTTGGAAGCGATGGTGCTATATGCACAAGTACTAGCTCTTGCCACAGGCTGTCACTTGATCAGCTGGCACAAGTCCACTAGGAGCTTAAGCCAACTTCTATGAGCTCTTAGAAGAAGCTTTTAACTGTGATGGATGAAAGCTAACTCAAAAGAGGCTAATCTACTTGTAGAAAGAAGCTGAAAGCTGGAAGGAAATGCAAACCCTAACAAACCCTAGTTTTACTGATTAACCCTATTGGTGCAAGAAAAGAGATGAAAGCAGTGGAAATGGATGCCATTGACTTTTAGAAAGTTAAAATGCATTTGACTAAGCTACTTCTAAAGTGAAATCTGAAAAGGAACATCTTTTTGTACTTTTGAGTAATCTTGTAGAATTATTATGCATGTGTTTTAATTGTTTTTTACTGTGCAGAGTTGATTGGCGAAAGGAAATGGGATAGGCACTTCCAAGAGGTTGGGAAGGTGAGAAGAGGACCTAAGGGGTCCCTAGCACCCTTCCAGAGAGTTTCACAGTATTCTGATCTCAAGAAACTTCTTTCGTGAGCTTCTACAGGAAGTCTGCAAGGGTTCTACAGGAATTGTTCTGTAGCTTCTACAGGATGTTCCGAAAGGGAATTTTGAAGGGCTGATGGAGGAAGAAAGGTGGAGAAGTGGGAATGGAGGTTCAATGAGGGTGTGAAGAGGCTTAGGACCTAGTGAATGAGGCTGAGGAGTGGTTAAGGTGATTGGGTTTGTTCGAAGACAAAAGAAGTAATGTTGCACAAGAACGTAGGAATTAGGGCAAAGTGAGAAAATTTGGCAAATGAAAGACAAGAAGTCGAGTTAGAGGACGGTGCAGGTTGCATTGATGGAGCAAGGATAAGCAAAGAGGTATCACAGGTGCTCTGCACATTATTTTCCAAACTAACCAAACGGAAACTAGGAAAACCAAAGATCTAGCTACTTTAACCTAATTTGACTTAAATACCAGAAATCATGATGAAAAACAAGTTGTGAACAGTAGATCATGCAAAAAAATTATGGAAACCTAAGCAAGAACAGATCTAAATATGCAAGCACAACTGGTATCAACTTTTCCATCTAAAAATCCAACACTTGCAATTGCATTGAAAAGCAAAACAATGTTTTTGTGGCAGCAAGTATGCCTTGGTCTCAGCTCATGGTCCCAAAGAGGGAGAGGTGAGATCAAGGGTTGCTTGATGGCCTTTTTTGAAGATCTTTTCTGTACTCAAACTGTCAAATCAACCTGAAGCGTGAAAAGCTATTTTAATCATCAAAAACAACCTAAGTAACAAAACAAGATCTTAATCTAGATAACAGAAATTATTTTATAAATGCAACAAAGACACATAAAAGTACACAAAGGAGGTACTGGGCACTTAAGTTGGTCCCAACCCCAAGAGCTGCAGCCTCCTAAGAAAGATTAGAGCTGGTGCAAAGCTGGATTCATCTTTATTGATCAAAAAATAATAGTTACATCCCAAAAACTGTCTACAAGAAAAAGCTTGAAAATGTGCTGAAATGCAGAGCTAACCTACTAACTAAAATCTAACTAACATTTGACTAAAATCTGACTAAAAAATGACTAACCTCTGCATTAAAAAATGACCAACTGAAATGAGGCCCTAAGCCTTCTTATTTATACAAATTGAGGACCCCAACAACCCTCCTAAACTTTAGGGACTCGGCTGCCAAAACTTGCAGTTAACAGCAATCCTACTTGACTTGCTTGGCTGCCCCTTGTGCTCCGAGTTTTTGATGGAGAATTTGAGGTAAGGGCTCATAAATGAAGGGGACACCTTCCTACAAATCCTCTCCACGAATTTGGCTACCAAGTGCTCATTTAAACCTTTGATTTTGTCTCAAAATTGACCAAAAATCTACATAAAGTACACATTAGACTTGTTGGCATAATGACTAACCCAATTCACTCTATTAGCATAAATATAATAAAAACATGCAATAAACTAATGATAATGGTGGATTAAGTCGAATTAGGAGGCTGAATGAACCCATATAATTACTCATTTCTGGGGCTCATCACTATGGAAGACCTTGCTCAGTGGGAGATCTGTGGGATTGATTCTTGTGATGAAAGAAGATGGCAAGCAGTGGAAAGATAGAGATTGAGAAATTTAATGGTTAGAGTTTTAAGTTGTGGAAACTCAAGATGGAGGATCTATTGGTGGATAAAGAATAGTGGATCGTGTAGATCTAGGTACTAAACCAACGACAATGTCAGTAGAAGACTGGGCGAAGTTGGATCGAAAGGCAAAGAGGATAATATGGTTTTGTATCTCTGATTCAGTATTGTTGAATGTATCAGGGGAAGCTACGACGAAGGATTTGTGGGTCAAGTTAGGGACTTTGTACCAATCTAAGTCTTTGGTGAACAAATTGTTCATGTAGAAAAAGTTGTATAACCTAAGGATGAAGGATGGAGACTCGGTGACAGAGCATCTAAACACTTTTAATACTGTGGTAAGCCAGTTGTTATATGTTGATATTAAAAGTTCAAATGAAGATAAGTGCATCAGCTTGTTGTGTTCTCTACCATATTCATGGGATAGTCTAGTTGTTGCAATTGGTAGCAATAAAACTACCTTGAAATTTGATGAAATAGTCTCATCCTTGCTGTCGGAGGAGATGAAACAGAAAAATATGGAGATCTGGAATGGATATGCCTTGTTTGTACGAGGACGATCCCAGAAAATAAATAAAAATAAGTCCTCGAGTGGGAGATATAAATCTCCAAGAAAACCTATAAAGGTACATTGGAAATGCGAAAAGAAAGGGCACTTCAAAAAGGACTATAGATCTAAATCTTCTGAGAAAGGAAAGGGATTTAATGATGCTCATTTTGCAAAGGTGAAAACCACCTCAGATGAAGGTGGGTATGTGCACTTGGCTTCTTCTTGAAGTACACATGTAAATCATCGGCCATGGTTGATTGACTCAAGTGCATCCTTTCACTTATCTCCCCATAGGGAGTGATTCTGCAAGTATGAGAAATATGATGGTGGTGATGTCTTCTTAGGGGATGAAAGGAAGGATAGAACCATCGAATGCAGAAAAGTCAATTTGCAGTTGCAAGTTGGAAGGATTAGAACACTTTCGGGTGTTCTGCATATTCCTGCATTGGCCAGAAATCTGATTTTTGTAGGCAAAATGGATGATGCAGGTGTAAAGACAGTGTTAGAGAAAGATACCTACAAGATGGTTCAAGGAGAACTGGTATTAATGCAAGGAGTTTGGATTAGAACTTTGTATAAGCTTCTGGGTAGTATTGTTATTGATGGGTGCAACCGTTATTTGGTTCCTGAAAGTGGAGCTGAAAATCTAGTGGTCTCTGGAGAAAAAGCCATGTTATGGCATCAAAAGCTTGGACATATTGGAGAGAAGGGCCTTTGAATACTTCATGGTAATGGTATAGTATAAGGTATGTCTAATTTATCTTTGGATTTTGATTTCTATGAACATTGTGTATATGGGAAGCAGAATCAAGTGAGTTTCCCCTTTGGTGCTAAGAGGGCAAAAGGGATATTAGAGCTTGTGCACAGTGCTATGTTTGGACCTGTGTCGGTTCCCTCACTAGGTAAATATGTGTATTATGTATCATTTATAGATGACTTCTCAAGGAATACATTGATATATTTCCTTAGGAAGAAATATGAAGTCTTTGAGAGGTTTAAAGAATTTAAGGCTCTAGTGGAAAACTAGACAGAGAAGATGATAAAGGTACTGAGGACAGATAATGATGAAGAGTTCTACAAGAAGGAATTTGAAGAGTTCTGTAAGACGTGAGGTATAGCTCGGAAAAATACTACTCCATACACACCTCAAAAAAATGGAGTTGTAGAAAGAATGAACAGGATGTTGATGGAAAATGAAAGAAGCATGCTTAGTGGTGTCGGGTTAGGACATGAATTCTAGGCAGAGGTGGTGGAGACTGCATGTTACCTAGTTAACAGATCACCTTCATCAACGTTGGAGGATAAGACTCCACATTAGGTATGGACTGGTAAGAAACACTCTGTTTCACATTTGAGAGTATTTGGTTGTGATGCATATGTACATGTTCCAAAGGAGAAAAGAACCAAGTTTAATAGTAAATACGAAAGGTGCATCTGTATTTGGTATAATAATGGTTTAAAAGGTTATAAACTTTGGAACCCAGAAATAAGGAAGGTTGTGTACAACGGAGATGTGGTATTTAGAGAGATGAAAGTTGTTATTAAACATGAAGTTTTACCAAAGGAACCTAAGAAGATAGAGTTTGAGCTAAAGGAGGAAGAATCAGACTCTACAGCAGAACAGGAATCAGAAAATGAATAATCACAAACTTTAGTTGTGAGAAGATCAGTTAGAGAAAGAAATCAGCCATAAAGGTAGTCCATCTGCTTTTTGTTCAAATTTTTATTTATCTATCACCGATGCTGATCCCAGAACTGTCAGGGAGGTAGTAGATTCAGAGGATGAAAAACTCTGGAAAGAGGCCATGGTTGATGAAATGACATCTTTGGACAAAAATGAGGCTTGGGATCTAGTGGAGTTTTCAGGTGGAAGTAAACCCTTTGGAAGCAAATGGGTGTTTAAGAAGAAGATGAATGCAAAAGGAAAGGTGGAGAAATACAAAGCTCGGTTGGTAACAAAAGGTTATTCCCAAGTGCCAGGAATTGATTTTGGTGATATTTTTTCTCATGTTGCCAAGGTATCTTATATTATATTACTTTTATCTCTTGTTGTTGCTTCTGATTTTGAGGTAGAACAAATGGATGTGAAGACAACATTTCTTCACATAGATCTAGAAGAAGAGATCTACATGAAGCAACCTGAAGGCTATGGTGAAGGGTAAGAAAGAGCTGGTATGCAGGTTAAAATAGTCTCTATATGGGTTAAAATAGTCACCAAGGATGTGGTATCAGAAATTTGATACATATATACAGGGAATTGGCTTCGCTAGAAGAAAAGCGGATCTCTGTGTGTATTTTAAATTAATTGGTGACCATGTTATTTATCTAGTCTTGTATCAAGATGATATGTTGTTGATTGGAAATGACAAAGAAATTATGTAGAATTTGAAGACCCAATTGTACTCCAAATTTGACATGAAGGATTTTGGTGCAGAAAACTATATTTTGGGCATGGAAAATAAACGAGATCGGAAAAAGAAGAAGCTCTAGTTAAACCAAAGGAAGTATGTCTAAACAATATTGCATAGGTTTAATATGCAGGATAGTAAACCGGTGAAGGTTCCTATTCCTATAGGTGTAAAGTTATCTGTTGAACAATGTATCAAGACATAAGAAGAGGAAGAGGACATGTCCCATGTTCCATATGCAAGTGCATTCGGTAGGATGATGTATGAAATGGTATGTACTATACCAAACATTGCACATGCAGTGGGAGTGTTGAGTATTTTTATGTCAAAACCAAGGAAGGAGCATTGGACAATAGTGAAGCAAGTTTTCAGGTATTTGCGTGGCACTAGTGATTATGGTTTATGCTACCAAGGAAGACCCGGATCGGACAGAGTTTTGGACATTTGTGGCTTTGCTGATGCAGGATGGCTGGAGACCTGGATCGAAGAAGAACTACAAGTGGGTATGTGTTTAACCTATTTGGAGGTGTATTCAATTGCATGAGCAAGAGACAGTCTATAGTGGCACTTTCAACTATAGAGATGGAATACATGGAAACCACTCATGCAAGAAAGGAAGCATTTTGGTTGCAGAGATTGTGTTCAAGTACGGAGTTAGTACAAGAAGATATAAGGATAGAACGTGACAACCAAAGTGAAATTTTTTGGCAAAGAACCCTTATTATCATTCAAAGACAAAACACATTAATGTTCAGTATCACTTTGTGAGAGATATGGTCGAGGACAGAAAGGTGTTGCTAGTAAAGGTGGACACTTTGAAGAATGTTGTAGATGCATTGACAAAGTCTGTGAGCACTGAGAAATTTTCTTGAGTAGAGAAACAATGGGTGTTGTAGGTCTAGACGAATGAGTAAGCTCTCTTGTAACCCCTTATGTGGAAAAGAAATAAATAAGCGGGAGAATGTTGGGTGTGTGTTATATTCTTTCCATGATTAGGTGCACGCGTAGGGGGGGCACAACCTCCCCTATCAGGGGTTTCAGGGGTGCGGTAGTCCCCCTATACGAAGTTTGGGGCAGTGTCCTAATTTTTTTTATGGACCCTATATTAGGTGGGTGGACCTACCTATGGTTTTGTGCATGGATTTTGCACATGGTTTTGGGCATGATGGTTTTCTGCCCATGGTATTTTGTAGAGTCAAGTGAACTATGATTATTTTCTATTCCAGAGTTAATGGATTGGGGATTATGAATGCTTAGACATGCATATATATGTACTGTAACACTGAAAGGAACATAATGAAAATCAATCTAGTAGTCCCAGTTTTGGGATCTAGGGGAAAATCTCTGTGTATATATGTTTCATGTTTTATGTTCTCACCACTGTTTATTTTTTTATTTTAGAATTCGTATGAAGGTAATTTATGTACATGGTTAAAACCTATACCAGTGTCATGATGTTCAAGTGATATAAGGCCCCAGAGTCAAGTTCTACTCCTCAATTTAGGACGTGGGTTCAAAGGCACTAGATTAAGGTTTTGATTTTTGTTCTAGATCAAAAGGGTGTGGGTTCAAATCCCACTCTTAGTGCTTGCCTTCTTTCAGGAGGGTTAAATGTCACTATGGCCAAATGGTGTAAGGCCCTAGACTCAAGTTTTTTTCCTCCACTGAGTATTTGGGGTTCAAATATAATTCTCAACATTTTCTTCTATCAGGATGCTTGAGTGCCTAATGGCCTCAAACTCAAGTTCTAGTCCTGCGTTAAGGGTATCCATTCAAAGGCACCCGGTTAAGGTTTTGGTTTAGGTATAAATTGTAAACCATAAATTTATTATAACAAAGAATAAGGCTGACTAAGAAATCACGAGTTAAATTCCCATAGCCACCCAAACAACTTTATGAGGAATTTGAAAAAAAAAATTATAGGGGTGTTTAGAGAGCTTACTTACTAAACAATGACAACAGTGTTGAGAAATGTAACTAGTTTCGGTCTTCATAATTAGTGTACTCGTTTCAATATGTATCCTATGCAACAAACAAGAAAAGAAGAAGGAAAAATTATTATTATTAAAGCATGTGTTTCATGCTCATTATTAATGGTTTTCTAGGTAAAGGAATATTCTTCATGATTCTAGGGTTTCTTAGGTCTTAGGATTTATTGTCACGAGTCAATGGAGTCAACATCATAAGACCCTTTTAGGAAATTTTTAATTTTAAAAAGGATTATTTTTTAGTCTAGAAAGTCGTGGAATCTCCAAGAGTACAAGCTAGCCATAGGATCCTCAAGTCGGCCTAAAGGAGGTAATTCGACCCCTTGAGAGGGCTATATAAAGAGCAGTTCGACTTCATTTTAAGACACACTCACTCACAAGTTCAATCTACGAGAAAATAGTTCGATCTATAGCTAGGTAGCTGCAAGAAGGAGAGAGAAGGTCTAAAAGAAGGAAGATAGACATACATTTCTTGGTTTTTGGGCTCTATCTCTCTCACACGTGTGAAATTCTAGGGTTTCTTGTTTATATGAAGAGTTCAAAGTTGCAAGGCCGAGTTGCAATAAGAAGAAGTGCATAAAATGGTAGGTGGAAAGAAGGAAACTCTGTCCAGACCTCGCTAACTTTTGGAAGAGTTTTAATTCTCTTGGAAGGTCCCAAAAGGAGGTAAAATTAGGGTTTCTTCAGGAGTTACAAGTCTAAAGTCGCTGGTTGAAATAACATGTCGATTAGTAGTGCTATAATTGGTAGATCAAAGTTGTAGTGTGTAGCAGTTTGGTGCAGATACAAGGACTTGAGGAAGGGCAAAATTGGTACTAGAAGAAGGACTTGTTCTAGGGATTGGGTCTTTGTATCTCATTTGAATAATATTATAAGAAGAGAATATTTTTTGGGTTTTCCCCTTCGAGGGGTTTTTCCCTAGCTAAGAGCCTAATCTATTTCCTATTTCATTGTTGTTGTTTCTTAATATTGTTTGATGAAAATATCTAACTAAGGAACATAAATAAGATATCTAATATTCACAAGCAAGTATGCAGGTTAAAGAAAATAAATTTTATAAGTTTCCTCTTTACCCTTTCTAACATGGTATCAAAGTTAAGGTGAACAAGGAAGGAAACCAAACGGACACTAGTAAGAAGTGTTGATTAAGGGATAGGAAGATCTCAAGGCCTAAAAGAAGAAGATTGTATCACTGAAGGGATCTGGTTGAAGGCTCATTGATAGAAGACCCTTCTAATCTAGGGTTTCTACATTGAATAAGATCAAAACTACATCCACTCATAAGGAAGGTATTGGACTCGTAAGAAGGAAGTCTATTTGCAAGACATCAATATTGGAAGTTGTTGGTGGATGAATCCTAGGGAACATTTTTCAAGGGAATCATAAAGAACTCTCCAAATATCTTGAAGACATTAATAAGGTTGGAGATGTTATTAAAGTAAGTATCACACTATCTGTAAGGAGAGAAATAAGATCATAGGGGCTTAAAACTATCTAGCATGGAAGAAAAGGATCGCCTTGATACTCAAATAGAAAGATGTAATGGGATATGTTGTGAGAGAAGTTATTGAACCTGAAAAAGATAGGACACAAGAAATAGCAAGGTACAAGAAAGGGGAAGTAAGAGCTTAAAGAATCATAGTTGAATCAATCAAGGGTTATCTTGTTCCATTTGTGGAAAACTTGAAGACTTCCAAGGAAATATATGGAAATCTAGTGGATTTGTACTTTGTAAGTACAATAGGTCAAAAGATGTCATTACGGAAAAAAACATATAGAATTTAGAAATCGAAGGATGAGGATATAACATAATTCCACATGAGAGTCTCTTGGCTCAGAGACCATTTGCAAGGACTTGTGGAACCAATCACTAATTCTGAAGTGACCATACGTGTTCTAAATGCATTATCACCAGAATGAAGAAACTTTGCAACAAGTGTCTACCCCAAGAAGGATTCAAATCCCTTTGATGAGTTGTGGGCACAATGCATACTAGAAGATTCAAGGATCAATGTCAAGGATGACATTGGATCGGATGAGTAGTCTCAAGCCTTTCTAGCCTGAGTCAAGAATATAAAGAAAGGAAAGTTTGGCAAGTCCAAGAAGAAACATATGTCCAAGGTGAAATTATTCAAGTGTAATGAGTTTGGACACTATAAGAGGGACTGTCCAAATCAATAGAATAATAAAAGAAAGGATAGAAGTGAAGCTCATGTAGTTGAAGAAGTGGGAGAACCTGAGAAGAATGAAAAGGAGGAAGAAGTGAAGGATCTTTCCTACTTAAATAAGGTTCACTGACTTCTAGGTTCTTTATGAATGTTGATTTCTCTTTAGATGATATGTTTTGCATAAGCATCATAGGATAGAATCATATGATAGTAGCATGTCTGGAATTTATTATGTTGCTTAGTAGAGATCATCTAGGATATAATGTTAGACCATTTTGCATAATGTTTATCAATATTATGTTAGAGATTATCATCTCACATAAATGGATCATTATGATCCGTGAAGGACCATCATCTTGGAAAGTCCTAGGGAAAAGCATCATGAAAGGCATAGTATGTATTCTATCCAATATGGAAATGTACTGGTAAAAAGGGATGAAAAGTTGAAATGGGTCACAATACAAACTTTTTTGAGATATATGGATGTCTAGATGATTGGATGAAGGCATAGGAATGTATGTTGAAAAGTAAAATTTAGATAAGATTCATATGTGTAAGAATCTTATGAAGTTGGTTATAAAGATATGCTTAAGTACTAATGATGCTAGAAAAGAATAGAATGTGACTTACTTAAGAATGTATAGAAGATTGGGACGTTCTCTAGAATATGTATTTGATTTTTATTAACATCTAGTATAATCTTCGGTAGAAAAGTTGTAACTTGGTAATCAAGTTTGGTCCTTGGGCACTCTGATGCAAGAAGGAAATATCAAGTGGAGATGGTCAATGTGGATGTTGATAGTACAAGAAGGTCAACATGGTGAGGTAAGTCTATTTGACTTATGGTTTGGTTATCTCTCTAACATATTATTTTTGGCTATCGAGAAAAGAATGTTGCAGGAACACACGATGAAAATTAGGGGCAATTTCAACTATATTGACGAACAATGTTGAGAATGTCTAGTACCTAGCAACTATAAATTCAAGATGATTCCAACTTGGGATTGAAAGGGAAGTTGTATGAGAATATAACATGAAGTTCAAGGAAGATAACTTGCATGATCATATTGAATATCAAGAAGCCTCAATGCAATGCCTTCATGATTGAAGAAAAAAGTGATGATCAAGTAAGATGAATTGGATCATGTCACAAGAACGAAGGAGTGGAAATGGCTCCATGATACCTCGAAATAAAACAAGTGATGCAAAAGAAATAGGGATCCATGTGGCTACAAAGATCAAGTAGTTGATACTCTCATGAAGACAAGCAGTAAGGCTTGTGATGCTACCTTCCATTATTGGAAGGAAGGAATCTCCTATGGTTTGAGAGGGATAAAAACGAGTCTCCATAAATAAGGAGCAAGGTTCCATTCTCAGATTAAGAGAGAATGGGGATGTACTCTCTGGTTGAGAGGGAGTGATGATGAGCATCACATGTACATTCTCCTCTTCAGGTGATGAAGAGAGAATGACAGAGGACTGGATAAGCATTTGTGGTTTCCTTAAGGATACAACATCCATGAAAAGGAAAGGATTGACACTCTTTGAGGACGGGACATGAATCTAAGGGAAGAGTGGTTGAAGAGGACCGGTATTCTTTGAGGACTCAGGCATGGAGATCCAATATAAGAATATTCCTAAAAGGACATACCTTGTGGACATCTGGATGGGGTATGTACCTTAGATAGGTAATGTGGTGTCACAAATAAAGCCTCCCAACATAATTCTCTTGAATAAAATAAGAGCTTATCCAGTTAGGCCTCATGGAAAGTGCTAGTTATAATGATGATGCTTATAGTATGGCTTATTAATCTAACTCTTATTAAGAACTCTTCAGTTTGAGATATGAGGTTGTACTGGTTGTAAAATTATGAATACCTCCCTAGTTAAGAGGGAGTGTTGAGAAATGTAACTAGTTTTGGTCTTCATAATTAGTGTACTCATTTAATATGTATAGTATGTAACAAATAAGAAAAGAAGAAAAAACATTATTATTAAAGCATGGGTTTCATGCTAATTATTGATGGTCTTCTAGGTAAAATCATGTTCTTTGTGCTTTTAGGTTTTGTTAGTCTTAGGATTTATTGTCACGTGTCAATGGAGTTAACATCATAGGACCCTTCTGGGAAATTTGTAATTGTAAAAATAATTATTTTTGAGTCTAGAAAGTGCTGGAATATCCAAGAGTACAAATCAGCCCTAGGATCCTTAAGTCAACCTAAAGGAGGGAATTACACCCCTTGAGAATGTTATATAATGAGTAGTTCGACTTCATTTGAAGACATACTCACTCACAAGTTTGATCTACAAGAAAATAGTTTAGAAACTAGTAGCAAGAAGGAAGGAAACTTTGTCAAGACCTCGCTGACCTTAGGAAGAGCTATCTTGCTCTTGGAAGGTCCTAGAAGGAGGTTAAATTAGGGTTTTTTTAGGAGCTATGGGACCGAAGTTGTAGGTCGAAGTAGCATGTCGAGTAGCAGTGATGTAGCTAGTAGATCGAAGTTGTAGTGTGTAGCATTTTGGTGTATATACAAGGACTTGAGGAAGGGACAACTTGGTACTAGGAGAAGGATTTGATCTAGGGATTGGGTCTTTGTATCCCATTTGAACCAGATTCTAAGAAGAGAAGAGTTTATGGGTTTTCCCCTTGGAGGGGTTTTCCCTAGCTTAAAGCCTACATTTGTGTCATTTTTTTGTTGTTGTTGTTTCTTGATATTGTTTGATGAAAATATCTAACTAAGGAACATAAAAAAGATAACTAAGATTCACAAGCAAGTATTAAGGTTAAATAAAATAAATTCAACAAGTTTCCACTTTTCATTTTCTAACAAGAATTACCTTGGTCGATAAGTCATATGGGAGGCATGTACTTTGAGGATACCTTGAAGAGGTTCCCTAATATATTATACAATATACACCAACTTTCATCAGTCAGAATTCCTTATATGTGACTTCCCACTACTGTTGCACTCGCTTCCATGGTAATGCCCTCTTCTTCTACATCCACAAACCACAAACCCTCCTTTTCTTCTCCCTCTAAAAGTTGTTGATTCTTCTAGTTCTTCCAAACACCTAGTAGGAATAGGGAGGAAGCTGGCATTGATCTAATAAAAAATGGAATGCAACAACTCTTTTTGTTGCACCCCGTATAAATTTCACTTTCTAAATTTTTTATGTAAATTTATATGAAATTTCAATTGACAATTGAACTAAAGGAAAGGACATGGATTCAAAGTTATAGGGAGGAAAGGTTGCTTATGATGTGTTGAAATCAGGCCAAATCCACTTGATTTACTTCCATTACCTATCACCTTAATGAATTTAAGAGCCTGTAAAAAGATGCAATAAAGTTTTGGTATGGGCATCTTGAGTGGAGGACAATGCCCATATTATCCCTTCCTCATGGGAGGTGATGGAGAGATGATGATTGTCCAAAAAGGAAGGGAAGTCAATGCAAAAGAGAAAATGAACAGAAGAGAGAAGAACAAAGAGCGTAAGAGAGGATGTAAGACAAGGAATATAGGAGAGAGCACAACGAGAAGGAGCTAGGAAAAAACGTGGAAGAGGAAAATGCTCAAGCAGTTGCAGAAGAAGAAAATACCTGAGCTAGTGCTTTGTGGTTGGGAAAAAAACTCTCTATGACTGTGTAGAGGCCTAGACTGTGTTCCTGTTTCTGATTGGCTAGTGGAGAGCTTAGTGGAGAGTTGAACCACTTAGTCCTTACTGAGTAAGCTGATAAACTAGTAAGTGCTTATTGGATAAGTTGATAAACAACTTAGTGCTTGTTGAATGGATTAATAAACCAATTTGGTGCTTGTTGGAAGGCTAATAAACCACTAGGAAAGTAAGTTGAGCCACTATAAACCACTAATTTCTTGTTGAGGAATTTTATAATCCAATCAGTGCTTGTTAAGTAAGTTGATAAACCGCCGAGACATTGGGCTATAAACTCCTATAGTTCTTGCCTTGAAAATACAGTTGATAAACCACCTACATATTGTTTTCAATCTCCTAGAACTGAGTAGTACTCCAACTAGGTCTCGGGTGAATCCCTGTGATTGATATCAGAGAGGAAGAGAGTATTTATGGTGCTTACTTCTAGAGAGAAGTTGAAAAACCACCTAGAAAGTGGGCTTCTTCCCTTAAGTGTGTGATTAAAAATTAGTGTGGATGTCCCTTGAGCACTTGAGCATGTATCTCCTCACATTTTGTATCCAACTTAGGGTGTTAGGTCCCTATACTACTAGTGTGACCCCTTATTGTTATTAGTACAACCCCGTAATATATTTTCGTGCCCATGTAGTCCCCATATTGTTATTATTGTGCCCCATAGAAGCCCACTATTGTTATTATTGTGCCCTTACATTATTATTAGGTCGGCTTTGATTATATTATGACCCCTTAGACTCCTATATATAGAAATGAGGTCTTGTCATTTGTATCATCCAATAATTGTTCATTTGTGTTAGTTTTCCCCCTCAAAGAGGCGTATTTCTAAGGCATTGATCTATCTTTTCTATCTTTTTGTGAGCTGATTTCATAACATTTGGTATCAGAGGTTTGGATTCTAGGATTTCGCTGCTCCAAACAGGCCATCATGGAATTCTCACTATAACTTTTTCTCTACGACGTTTTAGAATATACAAAAAAACCCATTTGAGCCAAAATCGTTATGAGCTTTGGTTCCAAATTTCAGAGCTTGTATCACTATCCTTTTGGAGATACGATCTGAGGAAGTTAGGGTTTTTGCAGACTCCTTAATTACATTTCAAACAGGTGACCTGGGGAAAATCGTCATAACTTTTGTTCTGAGAAGTAGATTGAAATTTCGTAAGAATTTTCAGAGAGAGAACGGCCTATAGTTTTCCTATATCAGTTTCAGGTACTAAGGTTGAAACAATGACATGTGGCACTTCGTACAAGTTCGCTCTACTGAACTAGTCTATAATCAGGTCACCGTGGGATATTTGGCATAACTCTTCCTTGGAGAATCCAATCTTGATCAGACTTGTGGGGTTCGAAAGAGGACGTAAAGGGATACTATAGGGCGCCATTTTAGATATTCTATATCCGCAGTTTCAGAGATACAAGAGATTCAATATCGAGCTCTTACAAAGTGAAAAAAAAAGGTGTGCAATTTTTTTTTTTAAATTTTGCATAAGATTGGTTTGAAAAATTAGTTTGAAGGAATTCAAAGGGAATAGTGAAGAATTATTAGCATTAATTGATGCCCCAAAGAAAGAAAATGGAAACACCTAGTAAGCAACCTGAAATCTCTATCATGACTCGTGAAGAAGAGGAAGAAATGCAACATGATATATCAAAATTACAAGACCAAGTACAACAAATTTCACTCTCATAAAAGGTAACTGAAGCCAAGATGAATGGCATGGAAGCTAATATGAATGGCGTGCAAGTTACGATGGATGGCATGGAAGCTAATATGGATGGCATGGAAGCTAAGATGAATGGCATGGACCCTAAGATGGAAGAATTGAAGATAAATTTGAATAAGTTGCTACAAGAAAAGGTTACTAATGGTGAAAGGGTAGTAAAGGAAACTCGTGTTGAGAACAAAAGAAATGTTAATCATGATTTCATAGACTCTAATGTTGGATTGAAGACCCACCATGTTCCAAAAATCGATATGAGAAAGTTTGATGGAAAGGATCCCGAAACATGGATACTACAGATGGAGCAATTTTTTGATCTCCATAATGTGTAAAACACACAAAAGGTACATATTGCAACTTTATATTTGAAACCAAATCAATTTGTATGGTATCGATGGCTTTGCTCTCATAAAAAAATTGTCACTTGGGCAATTTTTACGGAAGAAATGATAACACATTATGAGGATACAAAAAGCAACACCTTTTTTAGCCAATTGATAAACTCAAACAAAAGGGTTCAATGATGGACCACATTGAGGACTTCCAAAAATTGAACATAAGGGTAACAGATATTCTAGAGGAGCATAGGATTGATGTGTTCATAGGGACTTTAGAGGATAATATCCAACATGAGGTTTGTCTTTGGGAACCTGATTGATTGGAGAAGGCATTCAGGTTGGAAAGAAAAATGGAAAGCAAAATTATGGCAACCACGAAGCCTACCATCCACAACTATAAAGATGGAAGTGTTGTTGCCCCTAGCCTTCCACAACCTACAAGGTTGACACCACAACAATTGGAAGAAAAAAGAGAAAAAGGGCTTTGTTACAGTTGTGATAAAAAATACACTAAAGGTCATAAGTGTTCTGAGAAGAAATTATTCTACATAGATTGTGAAGAGGAGGAAGAAAAGGAACAAGAAATGTCAAAAGAAGAGGATATACTCCAATAACAAACCCTAGATAAAGAAGAAATGAATCCGACCATATATTGTAATGCATTGGCTGGAATTACCACTCCTCAAACTATGAAGATAGAAGGACATATCAAGAAGAAAAATGTAATAATGTTGATTGATTCAGGAAGTACCCATAATTTTATTCATTATAAGATAGCAAAGGAATTGAATTGCTTCCTATATCCAGCACCATAGTGTCAAGTGATGGTTGCAAGTGGAGGAACCATAAATTGCTCTAGAAAATGCCATAATATCAAGCTATCCATGGGAGAATATGTATTGAATAGCCCAATGCTTTCTATTCCAATGGATGGTGTTGATGTTGTACTAGAATTCCAATGGCTACAATCCTTGGGTACAATGGCTTTTAATTTTCAAGAAATTTTCATGAAATTTTGTGCGGAAGGAAAGGAAGTTGAATTAAGGGGTATTGCAGGGAAAACGGGAAAGGTAATCAGCTCTAACGGTATTGTTAAAATTAGCAACAAGAAATGATAAAAATAGAATCTAGTATATTCCAATTTTAATTTGTCCTTGAATTAAAATTGAGAACTAAAATTCGAATTTATTCTCACCAACTACTTGAAAAATAATTACTTAATTCATCTTGAGTTAATTAGTTGGAGAAATTCAAGTTAGAAGTCTTTCTGAAGTCGTGTAACAGTTATCCCTTAAATTAAGGAGATTATCCCTTAATTAACGAGATAAGATTAAGTTGTATTTGAGTTGTAATTAGTTACCTCAGTTTAATTAGTTAAGTCCAGTTAAATTAGTTCCAAACTGTTTGAGGAACTAATTGTGAGTTCAGTCAGTTAATGCATGTATGTATCCAACTAGTGTACTCCAGATAACTGAAGATTCTCTCATTAGTAACTCATGCATGTCTATTTAGAAAAAGACCCAGTTGAGTTAAATGTCAAGGACAGGTTACTATCAGTTGCATGAGTTTTCCTGTAAAGGAAACTCATCCATGTAGAATGAATAAGGTTCCTTGAGGATTGCGCAGTTTTGACAGGGTGTAGGATCAATGTGAGTGATCAGTCTTTCACTTGGTAACATGAGGATCACCAAGAGAAACTACGCAAGGAAATAGGAGCTTGGAGGGAAGAGAAGAAGGCTTCTGAGAATCTTTGATTTCCTGTGAGCATCCAAGAGGATTGTACTGAGAGCTGACTAGTTGTGAGAGCTAAGGCTTTGTATAATTCTGATGTATTTCCACCTTGTATGATAATATAGATAGTGGGGTTTTTAGTTGAGGCTTTCCGCTAAGTATTTTCTATGTTTCATGTGTATTGATTCTGCTTCTTATGGTTATATGTGTTCAGCTCTGATTCAACTCGACCTTTAAGCTTCCACAAGTTTGATAGTAGAAGTAGATTATAGTATTTTTATTTGGTATATTGCATTATCGAGTTAATCTACAGTCAGATTTTCTACATAGATCTTAGAGATAGGTTTGTAGAGAATTTGCAGGAAATTATACATGGTATCAAAGCCAAGTTTATTGGAGCTGAGAACAATATATGGAGAAGAGAATTCGAAGTTTGAAGTTCGGGGTTGCAGGTGCAAATCAAATTCTTATCATACTTCAAGGTTGGCCAATGGCGTTCTATGGCTTGAGACTCGAGTATGCCTTGGAAGGTAGCTCGAATTACATAACATGGAAAGATCGCATGGAGGTTGTATTAGAAGACAATAGCTTGAAGGATTTCATTGATCAAGAAATCCCAAAGCCATGTTCAACTAATGCACAGGAGTTGGCTGAATGGAAGAAGTGTGTGGCGAGGGCGAGACAGATCATCCTTAAGGGAGTTCGAGACCAGATTGTCTCGAGTCTCCATGGGAAGGATACTCCATATTCAATGTGGAAGACATTGAAGGACCTCTACCAGAACAGTAATGACCAGAGGAAATTGGTGCTCAAGGATAAGCTTCGAAGAATCAAGATGGAGAACTACGATACTATTTCCACATATTTGAACAAGCTCACCACTTGCAAAGACGAGCTTAGCAGTGTGGGAATAACTATTGCTGATGATGATATGGTGAGCCTTGCTCTCCTTGGCCTTCCAAGGAGCTAGAATAGTTACTAGGACTCTGTGAATGGAATGGAGAAACTATCGGATTGGGAACGACTTGTTGGAATTATGATACAAGTATTGTCCTTGATGGCAACTCTACAGGTCAAATCAGTTTTGATAAGAGGCTAACAAGAATATTTAGAGGCAATAGGGTAGTGGTACAGAGGATCAGGAAGATGGAACTAAGGTCTATTGATCAAAATAAAGAAGTTGAAGGAAGAAGATGATGTAAGAGCAGTTTAAGAGATACACGTAGGTTCACTTAGTCCAAGCATCTTATACACACAACTACTCAGAATAGAAATAGCGTATAACGTACACACGCACTCCCACAAAAGGCAAAGCGCATACATGTTGATGGTTTTGGTCCGAGATATTTGGTCCAAGGTATCTTTGGACCATGATATTGACCCTAGGTATTTAGTCCGAGGTATTCGGTCCGTGGTATTTGATACAAGGTATTGGTCAAAGTGGATTCGGTACATGGTATTGAGAAAGGCCAAAAACTATATAAAGAAGAGAGGATCATAAGGCCAGATGTGCAAGTGAATAAGATTCTAAGGAATACTTCTATCTAAACTATATTTTATGTTGTAGGGTTATGTTTGGGACTAGATCTAAAATATTTATATGCACCTTGAGTTCAATAGTGGATTAGGATCATGAGACCTAAAATGACTTATTCTTGAATGATATGATATTGGTTGAGGCTAGATCATTTTGCGTCTATTTTATTCATTATCTATCATGATCTGGGTTTGTCTAAAGTCTGGAATTGCAACAAAGTTCTGAGTCAATATTTGCAGATCTGTACGTAGGTTCGTCTCGGAAAAAGAGCGTATACACATAGGTTCTATTCTTTCAAGTAGCATATACAAAAGAAAGGCTTGATGTTTAGAGATGACTAATCTATCAGATCAGTATTGTTGATTTATTGCTGCTGCTATTTTACTGTTGTCTGTCAATGAAGTCTTCTTAGATCTGAATGTAAATCTGAATGCATAAGGAGGTTGATATTTGATTGATTGTATAAGTGAGAAGAAGTGTTTTCTGTTGCCTTCCTGTGTAAAGTTCTGTAAGTTGACAGTAGATGTTCAATACACTGCTGGTTGGTATAGTTTGTGATTCAGAGATTTTATGATTTAGAATCTTTAGAGGTATACGCAGGTTGGGCTGAAGGAAGTAGCGTATACATGCAGGTTTTCTTCATTGAAGTAGCGTATATAGTCTGACACATGAATTTTTGAGGTTTTAGTTGGTTCTAAATGTTGATACAGGTTTCTGGGTTCAACACAATGTTTTGATGACAGTGATCTGATTGTTTTAGATTAACTGCATGTTGGTTGATGAAGTTTGAGTTTCTAAATTTCTGATGGGTTATTGATGAGTCAAGGTATTCATATGTCTTGATATGTGCTAGGAGCATCTAGTCTGAAAATTCATGAAATGTGGTCCCTGGTGGAAGAGTGGAGTTTTCTGTAGGCTGACACCTACGTACTAGTAAACATATTGGCTAGTACAAGAGCTAGGGGGTTGTAGCTCCCTTCCAGTAGAAGTTGGAGAATGAGAGAAGGTTGTAACCTTCTACAGGTAGAAGCCTACATACTGGTATGAGTCTACACTAGTAAAAGATTGTAAACGAATTTTCTTATTATTAAAAGAAGACAGAGACGATAGTAGCAAGTGGTTTTTACCCACATTGGGTTTCCACCTTAAATCTTGGTGTTCATGTGTATTGCTTATGTGTAATGGTTTATTATGTTTATACTGCACATGGTTACTGTTTAATGATTGATGAAGTAATAATGCACTGATTAAAGATCAACATATGATGAATTAACTGAATCATAAGTTTATTGCATAAACGTTGGTTGCCTTAAAGACAGTTGCATGTACACGCTAGTTCCCCTCTCTGAAGTAGCATATATAAATCTGATTATGAAAAAGAAAAATTCTTGATCTGATAATACTGATTCACCCCCCCTCTTAGTATTATTTCCAACAATTGGTATCAGAGCCAAGTTCTTCAGAAGAAGCTTGATTGCTTGAAGGAATATCCATCAAGATGAATAATCACGAAAGCATGGGATCCATCAGACCGCCAATCATCGATGGGAGAAACTTTAGTTATTGGAAAATAAAAACCACATCCTATCTATAATCTCTTGGAACAGATGTCTGGGAAATTGTGGAAGGAGGATATAAATTTCCAACAACAATTCCTACAGACACAACAAGTAAAAAGCAATATGAAATCAATGCCAAAGCTGTCAATACTTTATTGGGAAGTTTGTCACAATCCGAGTTTGTCAAAGTCATGCAGCTCAAATCATCCAAGGAGATATGGGACAAAATCGTTTAGAGCTACGAAGGAGACTCTCAGGTAAAATGTGTTAAGCTTCAAAATCTCAGAATTCAGTATGAAACTCTTAAGATGCATAGTGATGAGAATATAGCTAGTTACTTCTTATGTATAGATGAGGTTGTTAATTGTATGAAGAATCTGGGTGAAGAAATAAAGGAAGTTACCTTAGTTGAGAAAATTTTGAGATCCTTGTCTGCTCAATTTGAATCAAAAGTGTTTGCCATATAAGAAAAACTAGATCCTACAGTGATTTACTAAGACAATTAGAGTTGTATAAAACTATCCGAGAATCCAATTTTTCATGATTGGTCCAAGCATATCAAGTTTCAATATCACCATCTATGAGATCATGTGTAGAGGAGAATCATGTTGTTGGAATACATTCCTACATAGGAGAATGATGTAGATATTTTGACAAAGGCATTGTCAAGATGAAAATTTGAGTTTCATAGAGGCAGGATCGAGGTAGCAGATAATCCCTTTCTTGTTAAGAGGGAGTGTTGAAAAATGCAACAAGAAAATCCTAATGTAATTTTGTCCTTGAATTAAATTGTAATTCTAATTCTCATAACAACTTGTAATAGTTAAATAAGTTAATTTGACTTATTTGGCTCTATTAATTTGAGTTGGGAGTCTATCTAGAGTCATGTAGATCAGTTCCTAAATTTTAAGGGCCCAGGTTGAGTTCTTTTGTGTTGTAATTATTTAATTAAGTTTAACTGAGTGAAATTCAGTTAAACTAGTTCGAACTGATGGAGGAATTAGTGGGAGATCTAGTAGTGGGGTGTAAACTGCAGTAGTGAGGTTTAACTAGCACTGCTCAATCAATAAACTGAAGATTCACTCATAATTAACTAATGCATGTAAAATCAGAGAAAGGCCCATTTGAGATTGGAGTTTAGGGACATTGTACTATGGGTTGTATAAACATCTGAATTGTACAGATGGTGCATGCAATCAGAGGAAGGCCTAATATGGATTGTGCATTTATGGATGAGGAATTTTCCAATTAAATATGGGCTAATTCCTTATGAAACTACGCAAGGAAATAGGAGTTTGGCAAGAAGCAGATTTGGCGAATTATTGGATGGAGCTTATTTGTGAAGCAGTGAGATAGATTGAGATAGTGCAGAGATTTCTCGGGCTTGAGAAAAGCATTGTAATCTTCTCATATTTTCTGATTAATGCAATATACAAATAGCAGGGGTTTTTAGTTGTGGATTTCCCCAGAAAATTATTGTGTTATGTGTGATTGAATTCTTTCTCTTTTATGCTTCATGATTTCATCGATCAATTATTGTTTCCATTGATGAGTAGAGTAGATTCAAGTCAATTGTTTTAGCATATTACAATATATAGTTTGAATCTACAAGGAATTTCTACATGGTATTGGAGCTAAAATCACTATAGAAGAGAAGAATATGAGTTTGTCTTTTGCAGGAGAAATTGAATTTGCAGTATCATACTTCAGAGCCAGCAGGATGTCGTTCTACGGATTGAGACTCAAATATTCCCTTGAGGGTAGTTCGAACTATATTTCCTGGAAGGACATGATGAAGGCAGTGTTGGAAGACGATGGGCTTAAGGAATTCATAGCCAAAGACATTCCTAAGCCAACTGGTGCTCAAGATCTATCAGAGTGGAGAAAGTGTGTGGAGAAGGCGAGAAGGATTATCCTAGAAGGAGTTCGAGATCATATTGTCTTGAACCTCCATGGTAAGGAAGCTCCATTTGCAACGTGGAATGCCTTGACAGACCTATTTCAAAACAACAGTGACACCAAGAAGTCGGAGTTGAAGGACAAGCTCAGAAATATCAAGATGGAGAAGGGTAACTCAATATCGAAGTACTTGACTAAGTTCACCCAAGTTCAAGATGATCTTGGAAGTGTCGATGTTACCGTTGCTGAAGAAGATATGGGGAGCCTAGTAGTTCTAGGACTTCCCAAGAGTCAGCACAAATACCAGGACCCAGTTAATGGGAGGGAGAAGCTACCAGAGTGGGAGTGATTATGGTCCAACTTGGTACAGGCAAAGATTCGGCTAGAACACTAGAGATGGATCCTCATCCAAGAATTATGATGAAGAGAATTGTTCCTTATCTAGAAAGGCAAGGAAAGGGAAGGGGAAGTCATCCCATTCCAAATCATATTCTAGTCAAGGCAGCAAGAAGAAGGACATGTCGAAGATTAAATGTTTTCACTATCATGATCTGGAACACTATGCCACAAAGCATCCACACAAGAAGGCCAATAATAAGCCCTCAGGAGGAGTGATAGGTGAAGTTATTGCTTCAAACTTCGAACTAGATTTCACCCTCATCGCATGCATGGTGACATCGGTGATGGGTAGTGTGTGGTACTTGGATAGTGGAACCTCATTCCATATGACTGGAAACAAAGAGTTCTTCAGTGACTTGGACGAGAAGGACCTCCAGATGCACATCAAGAAGGGAGATGATGGGAGGTATAGCACGACCGACATTGGTAATGTTACCTTTCAGAGGGAGTCTAGTTCTCCTCTCACATTAAAATATGTCATGTATGTTCCGGGTTTGAAGAAGAATTTGGTTTCAGTTTCCATGTTGGAGGACTGTGGCTACGATGTGATATTTAGTAAAGGAAAGGCCTTCCTTCGTCACATAGCCTTAGGATAGGTGAAGTGGATCGAGGTTCGGGTGAAGAACCTTTACAAATTGGATGAAGAAGATTGCGTTGCCTTGAGAAATAAAGCAAAGAAGGTGTAGAGCTGAGACATCGGTGAGTTGTGGCATAGAAGATTAGGTCACTTGCACCACGGAGCTTTGAAGATCATGTAACAAATTTCTACAGGACTTCCTAAGGATACACTAGAGAAGAGAGACACATGCAAAGGGTGTACATTGGGGAAGTATACCAAATCTTCCTTTCATGATAAAGAAAGTCAAGCACAAACGATCCTTAATAGAGTTCACTCGGATGTGTGTGGACCATTCTCAAGAACATCCATGACCAAACATAGGTATTATGTAATATTTGCTAATGATTTTTCTCGTAAGTGATGGATATTATTCATGTAGAAGAAAGATCATACATTTGCTAAATTTTGTGAATTTAAAGCACTTGTTGAGAAAGATACTGGCAAGAAAGTTAAAGCTCTCAGAAGCGATAACGTTGGAGAATATGTGTCGAATGAATTAAAGAACTTCTATGCATCAGAAGGCATTCAAGGGGAGTAATAACACCTAATAACCCACAGCAAAATGGGGTGGATTAAAGGAAGAGAAGAAGTATTGTGGGAGTGGCACAAGCGATGTTACATGATCAGAGCCTATCATTTCACTTATGAGTTGAAGCATGCAACACAACTGTTTGTTTTCATAACAAAAGCCCTCATCAAATTCTCAGAATGAGTACACCAGAAGAAGCTTTTTCAAGTAAGAAATAGATGTGGCATAATTTAGTATCTTTGGTTCATCATTCTACTGTCATGTTACCAAGGATGCGCGGAAAACACAAGAGCCAACAAATGAGTTGGGCATATTTGTAAGGTACACTGATACACCTCACAACTATCGGGTATACTTGCCATCCAATAGGATGACAATGGTTCGTAGAGATGTGAAGTTTGATGAAGAGAAGGCCATGAGACATTCCCTTGAGAGGGATCTTCAATTACATGTAGATGAGGAGCTTTTAGCTCTAAAGGAAGAACCTCAAGATGATATGGAGCAGCCACATGCATAGGAGAAGAGAGTGGACGCAACCACTCGTGCAAAGACTTCAAGAGATGGAAGGAATCATGCCAGAGAGGTTGAAAGATTGATGCATGATGCTAGAGAGAATTTGGGAGCACCCACATCATAGCGCAGGAAAAGGAGGTCACCAGATCAGTACACTTGCTACATGGCTTTGATGGGAGAGAGTGTAGAGATTGAGCCATCCTCATTTGAGGAAGCAGTACAACAACTAGTATGAGTTGATTCCATGATCAAGGAGTATGACTTCTGTTGTAGTGGCTACAACCACCCTCCAAAATTTTTCCTTAGCTTCGTTTTGGAGCCTCCCTACCAACCTTCACAACAACATGTCTTGCTTCGTCAAGTACACAAGCTCCAGTGGTTTTCTTGCAGAGAGACAACTTGTCAATCAAACCTAGATGCATTTCCCTCACAGGTTGTTCATTCGGACTTGGTCCAGTAGAAGGCTGAGCAGCTCATTCAAGAATTTGCGCAAATATGGATGAAACCAGCCTTCCCTCCAAAAATTGCGGAATCCTGACTAGCAGCCTACTGGGCCCCAAAATTGCACAATTTTGCTGAGCAAGCTTCACGCAAAAATTTGCGCAATCCTTCCCAGCTAGCCTTCTCAACCTAGAATTTGCGCAAATCTAGGTAGAAATCAGTTGCTCTTCCCAGAAATTGTGCATATATTCTAAGAAGCCAGCCTAGCTCCCAACCAGAAATGCGCATTTTCTCCCAGTAGTTGAGTAGTCTCTTGCATGTGCAACTGAGTTGACCAGTTCCCTCCGGGACCGAGCAAAACAGACTTGCATGCATGGGTTGCTTCTCCCAAGGCAGCATGCAAAGGCATCCCTTGTTTTAGGGATCTATTTTTGGCAGTTGGAGGTTGCATGCAAGGATCATTTCAGAAACCTCCCACCAAGTGTCGCTTTCCCTATATTTGTGGCATGCGTGTCACAACCTCGATTTTATCAAAAATCATCAACCAGACACTACATAGCTCATTCCTCACATCAATCTTGCAGCTCTGACATCCCACATCACATCTAGGAGCTATCAGCACATTCAACTCAGTTGTTTTTGGGTAAGCCCACTTTCCATGTCTTGTGTTGCATTTCTGGCGCTTTTTGTGTTTCGCTTCATGTGAACACTGTCTACTTGATTTTAGTGAGTGCTTGCTGTCATTTTGACACATAATATCTTGTACTAGTACTGTTTTAGTTTTCATTGTTATCTCACTATTGTCGCATGCATTAAACTATTTTGCACGAATGGTCGTCAATTCAGCGACTCGCTTCACCCACATGCATGTTGATCTGTTTACTGAATCTTTCATTGAATGTGTGCATGCACTGTCAATAATTTATGCTTTCACTCAGTGTCGCCATGCATTCAATGTCATATTTGCTTTTAGTTAACCATCGGCGAGTCTGGACAACCTTGGCTCTGACTCTGCCTTCACTGAGACAACATTGCGCAATCTGGGGAAGGAAGGCTCTGTCTTCCTCTCCAGAAATGTGCATTTCTACCCAGGCCCTATCCTCCAAGACTGTTTTGCACATTTCTAAGGGACAGTAACTACTGGCCGAAAAAATTTCGCAATGCAGTCACTGAGCTTGCAACCATTGCTAGCTGAGATTGTGCATTACGCAATTCCAGTAGTCAGCGGTCAGAATGGATTATGCATTGCATAGTTCCAACAATCATTCAACCTTCTAGCATCCCAGACTGTGCCTTGCGCAGTCTTGGTAGTCAGTCTCCCGACCTCCTGGTGGAAATTGCGCGACCTTCATGATCAGTCACCCAGGTATGTTGCAAGTCAGTTCTCAAGTTCATTTTGGTTTTCGACTGACAAATTTCTTTCCATGAGTTTTTCCATGTCTCCAAGTATCACAGGTGTTCATATGCTCTCAGCAGTACATGTACAATGGTTTCCAAGAGAGCAGAGACGAAGACACCGTTCAGAGCACACTTGGGGATGCAGTCGATTAAGTGTCTATGAACTTTCCTACCCACGAAGACATCAAGTTGTTCATAGACAAGGACATTAAGGTATGATGACAACAACGTTAGAGCAAAAAACATCATGAACATCAGCTGAAGGCAGCATACTGGAGGCGACAAATGCGAGAGGAAAGTTGTTGACAACATGGAGGCAGAACAAAGTTGCAAGCTCAAGCAGATCCACTGATGATGAAAGCAACTTTGGAGACTCAAGCTATGAGGTGATGATGTGTTGGGCTAATTTATTGAGTAAATTAACACAAGTATTTCATTATCAATCCAGGTTTGTAGAACTTAGAAGCATTCCAAAATGTATGGATATCAACTATAATCAGCTTTAGAAGATAAGTTATGCAAATGGAAGAAAATGAAATTATGAACTAATTAGAGGTGCATATTACAAATATAAAAATTCAACTATGTAATTTCTAATTCATTATGTAATAAGTAGGAGAAGTGGCTCCTAACTTAGGAGATCCAGATTTGTCCTTCTTCTAAAATACCACTTTATGAACAGAAATCAAAAACCACTAATGGACAATAGCTTAAGATGCATAAACAAATAATGGAAGAGGATCCTAACTAAGGAGTTCCTTGTTGTTCTTCATCACAAATTCATTCATCATTAATGCCATTGTTACAAAATTACAAATTCAGAAAATTACTTGAAAGCAAGAAAGATGAAATTTAGTTTTTTTTCATTAATCCATTAGAAGGAGGGTTCAACTTGAACACTGGGTTGTCCCTTCATATAAATATGATAGATAAACCAAGATTCATCAACAAGCATAATAAATCATCATACATCAAATCAAATAAACAAATCTGAAGCAAAACTAGTTTATGAAAATCAAACTAGATTAATCATGAAGTGTACTTAGCTTGGAGTGGGGGTCCTCCAGCCTTGCCTTGCACACTTGAAGAGATTATCAGCTACTGCAAGCTCAATTAATAATCCACACCATTGAACAAAAAAATGAAGATAGAACAGGTTCCTCAAATTAACTCAAAGTATTCAGAAGTGTCAATATGAAATTATACAAATTCTCCATATCATAAGCCTTCAATATTTTGGCTTAAATAGAAAAATATAAAAAAAACTGATCTAAAATGTCTCTAACAGCTATATCTATCCATATCCCATCTATCCAAGTCGAACTCATCCATCCTATCACTAAAAATATGGAAAATCCCATGAAATCATAAAATTGTCCTAGTTGACCAGCTTTGATCGAACTTGTTTAAGCTTGTTTTGATCGAACCAATAGGATTTAGTTCAATCCTAGTTCCCAAGATTTCTAGAAATGTGCTCATCTCATGCCCAAGTGTCTTGAAAATATGACATCCATGAAGCCATTACGGGAATTTCTGATTGTGTCCAAAATTGCACTTAAAATTCAATTTTCATAAAAACATCTAAAAATTTCAAAACTAAATTTATATAATTGAATATGCAGAAATAGATCAAAATGGGGTGTATATGATGGCAAATGGATGGGTAATATAGAAATTAAGTGTGTTTTCTTAAGAAAAATTGGATAAAAAACAAGGGCCAACACGACACGACATGGAGATCGCGTGAAGACAGAGAGTGAAACAAAGAAGGAGTTGCATGTGTTGAAGCATCAACTCAAGGAAGAACATGAGTTGCATAGAAAAGCGAATGAGTTGCAGCAGGAACAGGAACATTAGGGGGTGCAACATGCACTCATGGAAGAAATTGCGGCCATACAAGTTATAGATCCATTCTAGCAGCTGGCACAAAGCAGACATGGTGAGCAGTGTTGTTGATCACATGCAAGGGATTCAGCGGCATTCATGTCATTGTGCACACGCATGCAATCCAACCCATTCAGCACACTCACTAAGGTGAAGACAAGAAACAAGTCCAACTGGAGCTGAACATGTAGTTGAGAGTTGATGTGCATGAACACTAGCACACATTGGAAGATCAGCACAGACACTATGCGTCAGTGTGTTGTTGGTTCAGTTGCACCAAGAAGACCATGCACATGCTAGTAGACGAGTTGGATGAAGAAGCCACAACAATGCACCAGGATGAAACAGAGGCAAGAGTTCGCTTCAGTAAGATGTCACCATTGGGTGCATACACACCATTACAGATGACCAAGCTTGGCATCAGCTCACCACCTTCACCATCACAAGCATGTCAAAGAGTTGGTCTCACCTCAACGGACCGAGTGTTAGTGATGTCTTGCATGGCTTTCTCAAGCCATTTTGTCTCACATGAGCACATGTGCATTGTAATGTAATGTTGTGTCAAGTGGAAGTTCAAGTGTCAATAGTTGGATGTAACGGTCATAGAGTAGATGAAGAGTTATGAGGGTAGATGAACTATCACAAAGGGGAATGTCAAGGTTCACCCCACCCTTTGCTATAAATAGAACCTCATAACTCATTGTAAAGTCTTTTGATCAGCCAAGATTCAATAGGATTATCTTAGAGAAATCTTGGACAATATTGTAACGAGACTTGACTTCTCCACCGCACAGAGCTATTACATTTCTTTGGAGGAGCACGCAGTTGTGCCTGTAACGTTCCACTACTAGAACTAGTAGCTAGACATGGATGTATTGTATGACTGGAACTTACACTTAATATAACAGAGCCATCACGTTTCATGCATATGTTGTATTGCATTCTATGCTATTTGGTTTACTCTAAATGATATATGTATTTGTTTGCTTACGCATGCATGTATGGACTATTATGTATAAGTATGTATGAATCTTTCTAAAATGTGCTGTTGGTTTAACCATCACTTTAGATTGCTCGCTAACTTGCTTTCTAGCTTGTGATGCATCTTCGCTCATGTGTTCCCTTCCAAGCCACGTACTATTACAGGTTTCCAAGGGGCGCACTCACCTCACCCTCAGTGTGTTAGAACCTCTCATGCACCTTCCTTGGCTTGCTGCAGCTATCACACCCTTGCTACCAATAGAGTTAGCTTACTTGCCTTTGTACGAAATCACAGTCAAGGCATTACTGTACAACCCACTGCTGGGACTCCTACACCAAATGGTCTGAGGTATAATTGGGACTTCTTACCATGGAGATCCCATTACATGTTGGTGGGTCCAGCACCATCAACATTTTGGCACTAGAAGGAGGGCCAAAGGACAAGATGAGTCCTCACATATGTTTTGAATCTCTACACATCTATCATGACTAACTATCGAGTTTCTCTTCCGGAATGTATGTCTTCTGGAAACAATTTCACTATCTCGGAAAATCTCTCGGATAACTTGTCTCATAAAACATATGATGGTGGAGGCTATGAAGCCTTAGTTAGGCTCGCGATCGGCATTATAGGCTCATGTGAAGGACACAGATTATTTGAGGAATACATGAGCTGCCCGTTGTTCATTTACACGCTTCAAGGGAACCTAATGCACTGGTCTGCCACGTTGCTCGAAAAATCTATTCATTCTCTCATTCATATGGTCACAGAGATATACCTTGCTTTCAATCACTTTGACCATGAAGCACTTGATTAAGAAATTTTAAAATTATGAAAAGCACCCCATCAATCCGTTGATCAGTTTTACACATGCTTTCATAATCTTGCATACCGATTTCCCTAAGATGAAATTGATTGGGAATTTCTTTATGGAATATTTGAGTATCTTCTTCACATATCTAAACCCCGCTCAGCATACTTCGGTGATGGAGCTGCGCAATCACAAGCAGACACAGTCACTGTCATAAGTGATTGTCCACCTTCACCTCATCAAATAGCTCCACCACAATGGAGTGATGTGGGAGATCATGCACACACCTCTGTTGAACTATCACATCCTCCCACCCCACCTGCTACCGATATCTGCACATATTTGGCTTGCAAGCCTGTTGGTTGTCATGTGGATTTGTTCCCCTGACCTCTGTCCTTGCGTTCTTTTGATCCTCCAGATTGTATTGTCTTGTGTTCTCCCATTCCGAACTCCTCACCTACTCTGAACAAGGATACTGTTGTCGACGGAGTTGGTGTTATGTAGCCAACTTGTGCCATCATTCATGATGAGTGTGTGTGGGAATCTAATAAAGAACTCGTAGTGAAGGATGACTCCCTTCCAGCCCCGCCTCATCCGCTTCATCCTGACATCCCTTGTGATTTTGTCATTGCTGATTTCCCTTGTGAAAACCCATTTCAGGATGTTTCTACTTCCGATCATTCATAGGACACGTCAGATTTCAGTCTGTCATTATAGTGCATAGATGACACATCTTCATCAGGAAATACGTCTGATCTGTCATCTATCATTCTTGAAAACACAGAGGATGAACATCTTTGCTTCCCATCTACCCCTCTACCCTATCCATCAAATCATGAGGATGCCGACAAACATCTTGAATTTTCTGATCTTGGTTGTCGTGATCTATTCACTTCCTCATCCAATCACGATGTTGATTTAATCATTGATAATATGTCTAAGACACTAGTCTATGATGATCTATCTATCAACGAAGTCTAAACCCTGTAGACTGTTGAGGCACTTCAGCCCAAGCTGATGGTTATGTCAAGCCCTCGTTGTCCTGGGGTTGGTTTCACTTCCTGTCAGGAAATTGTTGAAACACTCAAGGCTCCTCATCACTCTCTGCTTTGCATTGAAGATCAACCAAACACCCAGATTTCTCTTCCTCCACTCGAACTACACGATCCCATCGCTCATGCGTTGGAGGAATTTTACACAGCAAGCACACATGAAAAACATAAGTGGTCTACCTTTCTCACGTTTTCTTGCATGTCATAGTCAAGAGAATGCACACACTCAACATCTACATGCAGTGTAGCACAACACCATGGGATCTCCACAGAGTGCATGTCATGTGCTTTCACTCATCTTTGTTCTGTGGTCGCTTGTAAGCTTGGAGTGTGTTTGTCATCACTGTTATATCTTTATTGTTTGCTAGTTCGCATAGTTGTCTTGTTCACGAACCTTGCCTTCACCAACATGGGTCAGCCAATGTGTTGATGGCATCATGAAAATCATCTAAAGGCAACATATCGGATGCAATGAATGCGAGAGGAAGGTTGTTGACAACATAGAGGCAGAACAAAGTTGAAAGATCAAGTATATCCACTGATGATGAAAGTAACTTTGGAGAATCAGGCTATGAGGTGACAGCGCAACATGGAGATCACGCGAAGACAGAGAGTGGAATAAAGGAGTTGCATGTGTTGAAGCAACAACTCAAGGAAGAACATGAGCTGCATAGACAAGAGAATGAGTTGCAGCAGGAACAGGAACAACAGGGGGTGCAACACGCACTCATGGATGAAATTGCGCCCGTAAAGGTTATAAATCCATCCCAGTAGTTGGAACGAAGAAGATATGGTGAGAAGTGTTGTTGATCATATGCAAGGGATTCAACAACATGCATGTCATTGTTCGCACACATGCGATCCAACCCATTCACCACACTCACCAAGGTGAAGAAAAGAAGCAAGTCCAACTGGAGCTAAACATGTAGTTGACAGTTGATGTGCATGACCACCAGCACACACTGGAATATTAGCATTGACACTGTGTATCAATGTGTTACCGGTTCGGTTGCACCAGGAAGACCATGTGCATGCTAGCAGATGAGTTGGATGAAGGAGCCACACCAATGCACCCAAATGCAACAGAGGCAAGAGTTCGCTTCAGCAAGATGTCACCATGGGGTGCATGCACACCATCATGGACGACCAATCTTGGCATCAGCTCACCACCTTCACCATCACAAGCATGTCAAAGAGTTGGTCTCACCTCAATGGACCGAGTGTCAGTGATGTCTTGCATGGCTTGCTCAAGCCATTTTGTCTCACATGAGCACATGTGCATTGTAATGTAATGTCATGTCAAGTGGAAGTTCAAGTGTCAATAGTTGGATGTAACAGTCATAGAGTAGATGAAGAGTCATGAGGGTAGATGAACTGTCACAAAGGGGAATGTCAAGGGTAACCCCACCCTTTGCTATAAATAGAACATCATAACTTGTGATAAAGGATTTTGGTCAGAAAAGCTTTGATAGGAGTATCTTAGAGAAAGCTTGGACATTATTGTAACGAGCTTTGAGTTCTCCACTGTGCAAAGCTAGTACATCTCTTTGGAGGAGCAGGAGGTTGTGGTTGTAACTTTCCACTATTGGAACTAGTGGTTGGACATGGATGTATTGTATGACTCGAACTTACACTCAATATAACAGGTCCAACATGTTTCATGCATATGTTGTATTGTATTCGATGCTATCTGGTTTACTCTAAATGATATGTGTATTTGTTTGCTTACGCATGCATGTATGGACTATTATGTATAAGTATATATGACTCTTTCTAAAATGTGTTGTTGGTTTAACCATCACTTTGGATTGCTCGCTAACTTGCTTTCTGGCTTGTGATGCATATTCGCTCGTGTGTTCCCTTCCAAGCCGCGTACTATTACAGGTTTCCAAGGGGCAGACTCACCTCACCCTCAGTGTGTGAGAACCTCTCATGCACCTTCCTTGACTTGCTGCAGCTGTCACACCCTTGCTACCAACAGAGTTATCTTAATCACCTTTGTGCGAAATCATAGTCAAGGCATTACCGTACAACCCATTGGTGGGGCTCCTGCACCAAACGTTCTGAATTCTAATTGGGACTTCTTACTAGGGAGATCCCCTTACATGTTGGCGGGTCTAGCACCGTCAACAACTCCATTATAAGAAACTGTGTTTGGGAAGTGGTCCCAAGACCAATAGACAAGTTATTAGTGAGTTCCAGATGGCTTTACAAAGTAATGTTGGGTTGTGTTATATTCTTTCCACGTAGTTAATAGGGGGTTTGAAGGGCACCCGTAACCCCACTTTATGGGGTCCGGGGCAGCACCCCGGAAAATTTTGGTTTTGGACCATATGTTAGGTTGGGGGGACCCACCTATGGTTTTGTGCATGATTTTCGCACATGTTCTTTGGACGCGATGGTTTTCGGTCCATGGTATTGGATGCTTCGGCATGTATAAATATGTATTGTAACATTGAAAGGAACATAATGAAAAATCAAGCTGGTAGTCACGGTTTTGGGATCCAGGGAAAAATCTCTGTGCATATGTGTTTTATGGGTTATGCTCTCGCATTGTTTATTTTCTTTTTAAGAATTCGTATGTAGGTAATTTCTGTACAGGGTTAAAACCTACATTTGGTATCAGAGCTGTTTTGGCTTCAAGGGGACGCCTTTGTTGCTGAGGGGTTTCGCTCGGGCCTGTGGTAGACCCTGTTCAGTGGGAGATCGATTCTGGTGGTGAAAGAAGATGGCGAGCAGTGGAAAGATAGAGATTGAGAAGTTCAATGGTCAGAATTTTGAGTTGTGGAAACTCAAGATGGAGGATCTGTTGGTGGATAAAGATCAGTGGATCGCGGTAGATCCGGGTACTAAACCATCGGGAGTGACCGATGAAGAATGGAAGAAGTTGGATCGGAAGGCAAAGAGCACAATACGATTGTGTGTCTCAGATTTAGTATTGTTGAATGTATCAGGGGAAGCTACGGCAAAGGCTTTGTGGGTCAAGTTAGGGACTTTGTACCAATCTAAGTCTTTGGTGAATAAATTGTTCCTGCGGAAAAAGCTGTATAACCTGAGGATGAAAGATGGAGACTCGGTGACAGAGCATCTGAATGCTTTTAATACTGTGGTAAGTCAGTTATTATCTTTTGATATTAAAATTTCAGATGAAGATAAGTGCATCAGTCTGTTGTGTTCTCTACCAGATTCATGGGATAGTCTGGTTATTGCAATAGGTAGCAATGCAACTGCTTTGCAGTTTGATGAAATAGTCTCAGCCTTGCTGACGGAGGAGATGAGACGGAAAAATATGGACAACCAGAATGGTGATGCCTTGTCTGTACGAGGACGGTCCAAGAACATAAACAAAAATAAGTCATCGAGTGGGAGATCTAAATCTAGAGGGAGATCTAAATCTCCAGGAAAACCTACAAAGGTGGTGTGCTGGAAATGCGGAAAGGAAGGGCACTTCAGAAGGGATTGTAAATCTAAAGCTCCTGATAAAGGAAAGTGATCTGATGATGCTCCTTCTGCAGAGGCGAAAACCACCTCAGATGAAGGTGGGGATGTGTACTTGGCTTCTTCAAGTACACATGTAGATCATGAGGCATGGTTGATTGACTCAGATGCATCCTTTCACTTCACTCCCCATAGAGAGTGGTTCTGCGAGTATGAGAAATACGATGGTGGTGATGTCTTCTTAGGAGATGATAGGAAGGCTAGAATCATTGGTCAGGGAAAAGTAAAGTTGAAGTTGCAAGGTGGAAGGGTTAGAACACTTCCGGGTGTTCTACATATTCCTGCATTGGCCAGAAATCTGATTTCTGTAAGCAAGTTGGATGATGCAGGTGTAAAGACGGTGTTCGAGAAAGATACCTGCAAGATGGTTTGAGGAGCACTGATATTAATGCGGGGAGTTCGGATTGGAACTCTGTACAATCTGCAAGGTAGCACTGTTGTTGATGGGTGCAATAGTTCTATGGTTCCTGAAAATGGAGTAGAGAATCTAGTGGTCTCTGGAGAGAAGACCATGCTGTGGCATCAAAGGCTTGGACATATTGGAGAGAAGGGCCTTAGAATACTTCATGGTAAAGGTATGGTAGAAGGTATGAATAATAGCTCTCTGGATTTTGATTTCTGTGAAAATTGTGTATATGGGAAGCAGAATCGGGTGAGTTTCCCCTCTGGTGGTAAGAGGACGAAACAGATATTAGAGCTTGTGCACAGTGATGTGTTTGGACCTGTGAAGGTTCCATCACTGGGTAAGTCTGTGTACTATGTATCATTCATAGATGACTTCTCAAGGAATACATGGATATATTTTCTTAAGAAGAAATCTGAAGTCTTTGACAGGTTTAAAGAATTTAAGGCTCTGGTGGAAAATCAGACAGAGAAGAAGATAAAGGTGCTGAGGACAGATAATGGTGGATAATTTTGCAGCAAGGAATTTGAAGAATTTTGTAAGAAGTGTGGTATAGCACGGCAGAAGACTACTCCATATACACCTCAGCAAAATGGAGTCGCAGAAAGAATGAACAAGACGTTGATGGAAAGGGCAAGAAGCATGCTCAGTGGTGCCGGGTTAGGACAAGAATTCTGGGTAGAGGCGGTGGATACTGCATGTTACCTGATCAACAGATCACCTTCATCAGCGTTGGAGGATAAGACTCCACAAGAAGTATGGACTGGTAAGAAACCCTCTCTCTCACATCTAAGGGTATTTGGATGTGATGCATATGTACATGTTCCAAAGGAGAAACAAACCAAGTTGGATAGTAAATCTGAAAAGTGCATCTTTATTGGGTATAAGGATGGTTTAAAGGGTTATAAGCTTTGGAACCCAGTCACACGGAAGGTTATGTACAGCCGAGATGTGTTGTTCAGAGAGGTAAAAGATGTTATTCAACATGAAGTCCAACCAAAGGAACCTGAGAAGATAGAGTTTGAGCCAAAGGAGGAAGAATCACACTCTGCAGCAGAGGAGGAATCAGAAGATGAAGAGCCACAAACTCCGGCTGTGAGAAGATCAGTTCGAGAAAGAAGGCAGCCAGAAAGGTATAGTCCATCTGCTTTCAGTTCAAATTTTTCTTTGTCTGTTATTGATAATGATCCCATAACTGTGAAGGAAGCAGTGGATTCAGAGGATGGAAAACTCTGGAAAGAGGCCATGGTCGATGAAATGGCATCTTTGCACAAAAATGAGGCTTGGAATCTGGTGGAGTTGCCGGCTGGAAGGAAACCCATTGGCAGCAAATGGGTGTTCAAGAAGAAGACAAATGCAGAAGGAAAGGTGGATAAATACAAAGCTCGGTTGGTAGCAAAAGGTTATTCCCAGGTGCCGGGAATTGATTTTGGTGATATTTTTTCTCCTGTTGCCAAGGTAACTTCTATTAGATTACTTTTATCTGTTGCTGCTGCTTTTAATTTTGAGGTAGCACAGATGGATGTGAAGACAACATTTCTTCACGGGGATTTGGAAGAGGAAATCTACATGAAGCAACCTGAAGGCTTTGCGGTGAAGGGTAAGAAAGAACTGGTATGCAAGTTAAAGAAGTCTTTGTATGGGTTAAAACAGTCACCAAGGATGTGGTATCAGAAATTTGATACATTTATACGGGGACTTGGCTTCACCAGAAGCAAAGCAGATCATTGTGTGTATTTTAAATTAATTGGTGACCGTATTATTTATCTGGTCTTGTATGTGGATGATATGTTGCTGGTTGGAAATGACAAAGAAATTATCCAGGATTTGAAGACCCAATTGTCCTCCAAATTCGACATGAAAGATCTTGGTGCTGCAAACTATATTTTGGGCATGGAAATTAAAATAGATCGGTCAAAGAGGAAGCTCTGGTTAAACCAGAGGAAGTATGTCGAGACAATACTCCAGAGGTTTAATATGCAGGATAGTAAACCGGTGAAGGTTCCTATTCCTGTAGGTGTGAGGCTATCTGCTGAACAGTGTCCCAAGACACAAGAAGAGGAAGAGGACATGTCCCGTGTTCCATATGCAAGTGCAGTGGGTAGCCTGATGTATGCAATGGTCTGTACTAGACCAAAAATTGCACATGCAGTGGGAGTATTGAGCAGGTTTATGTCAAAACCTGGGAAGGAGCACTGGACAACAGTGAAGCGGGTTTTCAGGTAATTGCGTGGCACTAGTGATTATGGTTTGTGCTATCAAGGAAGACCAGGATTGGACAGAGTGTTGGATATTCATGGCTTTGTTGATGCAGACTGGGCTGGAGATCTGGATCAGAGAAGATCTACAAGTGGGTATGTGTTTAACCTATTTGGAAGTGCAGTCAGTTGGATGAGTAAGAAACAATCTGTAGTGGCACTATCAACTACAGAGGCAGAATACATGGCAGCCACTCATGCAAGAAAGGAAGCAGTTTGGTTGCCGAGATTGTGTTCAAGTATGGGGTTAGTACAGGGAGCTATAAGAATAGACTGTGACAGCCAAAGTGCAATTTTCTTGGCAAAGAACCCTGCTTATCATTCAAAGACAAAGCACATTGATGTTCAATATCACTTTGTGAGGGATATGATAGAAGACAGAAAGGTGTTGCTGGTAAAGGTGGACACTTTGAAGAATACTGCAGATGCATTGAAAAAATCTGTGAGCTCTGAGAAGTTCTCTTGGTGTAGAGAAGCAATGGGAATCTCAGGGCTGAAAAAATGACTAAGCTCTCCTATGGCCCCCTGTGGAAAGAAAACAACAAGTGGGAGATTGTTGGGTTGTGTTATATTCTTTCCACGTAGTTAATAGGGGGTTTGAAGGGCACCCGTAACCCCACTTTATGGGGTCTGGGGCAGCGCCCCAGAAAATTTTGGTTTTGGACCATATGTTAGGTTGGGCGGACCCACCTATGGTTTTGTGCATGATTTTCGCACATGTTCTTTGGACGCGATGGTTTTCGGTCCATGGTATTGGATGCTTCGGCATGTATAAATATGTATTGTAACATTGAAAGGAACATAATGAAAAATCAAGCTGGTAGTCTCGGTTTTGGGATCCAGGGAAAAATCTCTGTGCATATGTGTTTTATGGGTTATGCTCTCGCATTGTTTATTTTCTTTTTAAGAATTTGTATGCAGGTAATTTCTGTACAGGGTTAAAACCTACAAGTAAAGCAAGAAGTAGATGGGAGTGTGGAGAAACACAAGGCCAGATTTGTGGCTAGAGGGTTCTCTCAGGTGGAGGGAATTGATTATGAGGATACCTTTTCTCCAGTAGCAAGGTACTCATCAATAAGATATATTCTAGCAATGTCAACGCAAATGGGATGGAAGATACAATAGATGGATGTGAAGACAACATTCGTCAACAACATGATTGACGAAGAGGTGTATATTGAGATGTTGGAAGGATTTGATACCTTCAACAAAGAGTCACATGTGTGAAGACTCAAGCGAGAACTGTACGGACTAAAATAAGCACCATATGCTTGATACACCATAATTGAAAACTATTTCACCAGGTTGGGCTTCACCAAAAGTGAAGTAGATGTGAACCTTTACCATATTTTGGTTGCAGGTAAATTGTTGATTATATTGTTACATTTCAATGATTTGATTCTAACAGGTGATGAGAAGCTAATAAAATCTCACAAATAGGATCTTGCAAGAGAATTCGAGATGAAGGACCTGGGGCTCATGCATTACTTTCTTGGTATGGAAGTATGGCAAGGAGATGAAGAATTGTTTCTCTCTCAGGGAAAGTATGCCAATGAGATACTGAAGAAGTTCCACATGGAGAACAAAAAACCCATGGAGACTCCTCTAGCAGGTAACCAGAGGAAGGAAGATGCTACTTCACGTGAAGTAGTGGAGGCTACTATTTATAGACATCTTGTGGGTTCACTTAAGTATTTGGTAAACACATGTGTTTTGCAGTTAACCGGCTTAGTCAAGCTATGGTTAAACCAACCAAACTTTATTGGAAGGTAGCTAAACATGTGTTGAGATACCTCAGAGGCACCACTCAATTTGGTCTTTGGTACAGATGGATAGAGGAAGTGAAGCTTCAAGGCTTCACAAATGTATATTGGGTAGGGATTCCATTCGACAAAAAGAGCACATCAGGGGGAATCTCCAATATTGGGTCAGCAAAAGTTTCTTAGTACAATAGGAAGCAGAGATCAGTTGCACTTAGTTCAACAGAAGTAGAGTACATGGTTGCTAGTCAAGGAACTTGTGAGGCTATCTAGATGAGGAAGATCCTTGTTGGGTTATTTGGTCAGAAAATGGATCCTACAGTGATTTACTGTGACAACCAGAGTTGTATCAAACTCTATGAGAATCTAGTTTTTCATGATTGGTCCAAGCATATCGACATTCAATATCACCATCTACGAGATTGTGTGTAGAGGATAATCATGTTGCTGGAATACATTCCTACAGAGGAGAAAGATGCAAATATTTTAACAAAGGCATTGTCAAGATGCAAATTCGAGTTTCACAGAGGCAGAATTGGGGTAGCAGATAATCCCTTCTTGTTGAGAGGGGGTGTTGAAAAATGCAACAAGAAAATCCTAATTTAATTTTGTCCTTGAATTAATTGTAATTATAATTCTCATATCAACTTGTAATAGTTAACTAAGTTAACTTGACTTAGTTGTCTCAATTAATTCGAATTGGGAGTCTATTTAGAGTCATGCGGGGTGTAACTTGCAGTAGTGGGGCTTAAACAACATTGGTCAACCAGTAAATTGAATATTCACTCATAATTAACTAATGCATGTGAGATCAAAGAAAGACCCAGTTGAGATTCGATTTCAGGGACAATGTACTTTTAGTGGTATAATCATCTAAATTGTACAGATGGTGCATGAAATCAGAGGAAGGCCTATGATGGATTGCGTAGTTATGGATGAGGAATTTCCCAATTAAATATGGGATAATTCCCTAGGAAATTGCGCAAGGAAATAGGAGCTTGGAAGGCAGTAGATTTGGATAAGTACTACCTAGAGCTTGTTTGTGAAGCAGTGAGATAGATTGAGATAGTGCAGAGGTTGCTTGGGTTTGAGAAAAGCATTGTAATCTTCTCATGTTTTTTGATTAATGCAATATACAGATAGAAGGGTTTTTAGTTGTGGATTTCACTAGAAAATTATTATGTTATGTGTGACTGAATTCTTTCTATTTTATGCTTTGTGATTTCATCGATCAATTATTGTTTCGTTTGATGGGTAGAGTAGATTCAAGTCAATTGTTTTAGCATATTACAATCTGCATTTTGTATCTACAAGGATTTTCTATAAGAACTATGAAGAAACAAACTCCACATAACACTCTAGAGAGAAGGGAATTACCTCAGTGGATTACCTCAATCATTCAAAGACAGGATCAAGTTTAATGAACCCAAAACATTAGAGGATACTATCTGGAAAATTAGTTACTGTTATTAACAATCCAAACATAAGACTAAGAATCAAATTGATTGGAAGAAGAAACATTAGAACAATTTTAAAGGGAAAGGATCAAAACCCTTCGTGCATAAGCAAACATGGAAAGGGGGAAAATTCACCACTCATGCGAAAGATGAATTCCAAATATCTCTCTAATAGAGAGAAACCCTCTAAGTTAATAAGAGAAGAAGTTGAGGGGTACAAGAAACTTCAATGTTCAAACTATGGAGGAAACCACCTGCGAAGGGATTTCCCTTAACCAAAGAAGCATAATGAAAAAAGGTTATGCAACATAGAAGAGGCGATGATAGTGAACAATGTGGCTCATAGTATGCCTTGGATTTACCCTGCATTGGATAATCCACAAACAAATAATTAGGCCTTAGTCATTGAGATGGAAGGTAAGATCATTAACCAATTATTTTCAATTTTAATTGATCCAAGATCTAACCTTAGTTATATTAGCCCTAAAGTTGTAAAATATTGCACCATGCAAAAGAAACAACATACCAAGTCATGGATGGTCTAGTTTGCCACAGGGGACAGGAAGAAAGTAACAAAATTAGTGAAATCATACCACCTAGAAATGGATGTCATGTCTACAAAAACAAAACTCAACATCCTTCCATTGGGGTTTGTATAATGCATTAATTGGTATAGATTGAATCGTAGCCCATAGGACCAAGGTGGAATGTTACAATATATCATTGGAATGCCTTGATGAAGAAGGAAAGGGAAGAACACTACAAATAAACAAAAATCCTATTTCTGTTAGACATATTTCAACATTACAAGAAAAAAATGCAGTCAGAAAGGGTGTACTTTATTCATGATTCAAGTAAATTGTGTAGCGGAGGGAAGTGAAATCGAACTTGAGGATCACCCCATTTTACAATAATACAATGGTGTATTTCCAGATGAAATACCAAGGTTACAACCTAAGAGAGACACCATTTTTTGTATTAAGTTAATTCCTACTTCGATGCCTGTATCTAAGACACGATATCGCATGAGCACCCCCAAATTGATGGAATTAAAACTACAATTAAAGGAGTTGTTAGATAAGGGGTACATCTGACCTAGTGTGTCACCCTACGGAGAATTTCTTATATTTGCGAAGACTAAGGATGGTATGTTTCAACTATGCATCAACTACCAATAATTGAATAGAGCAACAATAAAGAATAAATATCCACATCCAATAAGTGTTGACTTATTTGACTAGCTAAGAGGAGCTACCATGTTTTCTAAAATTGGTTTAAGGTATGGCTATCACCAAGTTAGGATTAACTATGAATACATTCATAAGACGAAATTCAAAACAAGATACAAGAACCATGAGTCGTGGTTTTGCCATTCAAACTTGCAAATGCACCAACCACATTTATGTGTTTAATGAATAACATGCTCAGCCAATACCCAAACACGTTTTTTTTAGTATTTGTTGATGATATTATGGTCTACTCAAAAACCACAGAGGAGCACGAGGAACACTCGAAGGTAGTATTACATTTACTGAAGGAACACAATTTATATTCTAAACTCAATAAATGTGAGTTATTTAAGACTCAGGTTCAATATTTGGGGCACATGATCTCAAAAGAAGATGTCGTTGTGGACCTCGATAAGATCAAGGCTATCATAGAATGGCCCACTCCTAGAAATATCAAAAAATTCAGATCATTTTTTGGGTTGGGCAGATATTATCAAAGATTCATATAGGAATTTTTGAAAATTAGGCATCCAATCATAGCTTTGAAAAGGAAAGGGGTAAATTTTTAGTGGACACCAAAATGCGTAGGTTAGTTTTGAGAAACTCAAGCATCTGCTCACACCCATTTTGAGGATTGTTGGTATGAAGAAAGACATTTTAGTTTTCACAGATGCTTGTAAAGAATGGTTGGGTAGAGTACTAATGTAGGAAGGACATGTGATCTACTATGAATCAAAGAAGTTAAAGAGCGCGAAAGAAATTATGCTACCCAAGACTTAGAACTCGCAACAATCATTCATGCATTCCCAATATGGAAACATTATTTGATCAAATGGAAATTCATGTTGATGTTAGACCTCGTAGGGTTGAAATATTTGTTCAACCAACCTAAATTGAAATCAAGACAGGCTAGGTGGTTAGCACTCATTAGTGAATTTGACTTGAAATCAAGTACATCGGGGATAAAAAGAACAAGATGTGCTTAGTAGAAATATGCAAGTAAACCACTTGGAACAAACAATTTCTTTTGTTTTTAGCATGAGGGAAATGATCAAGGAAGGATTGGTATAGGACGAACACTTCTAGTATGTGAACGATTGTTTGCAAAAAGAGCCAAAGGGACCATCGAGTAAGAAATACACACTCACATATGATGTGATGCTAAATTTGAAATATTGATGGTATACACCCTGCGTGGATGACTTGAAAAAGCTCATTCTGGATTGAGTTTCATAAAATACTTTATTTAGGTCATCCCAGATATCACAAAATGATTGCCACTATTAAGAAGATATATTATTGGTCGGGTATGAAAAAGGAAGTTGCAGAGTACATTTCCAAGTGTTTGGAGTGTCATCAAGTTAAGGTGGAATGCAGACATCTGGTTGGACTATTGCAACCAATTCCAATCCTTGAGTGGAAGTGGGAAGTCATATCCATGTACTTCATCATAAGACTCCAAAGATGCCAAGACAACATGATGCCATCATGGTGGTAGTGGAAAAATTGAGCAAGGAATCTCACTTCATACCTGTTAAGTCCACCCACAAGGCCATTGACATTGCACAAATATTCATGAAGGAGATATTGACATTGTCTACTGAAGCCACAAATTCGCTCGGATGACATATTTATTGTAGAAATCTTGTAAAATAATTCAGAATTTTGGAGTGTTTGAATCATTTTTTTTATGATGGAAATGGATTCAACACCATCAAGAACCCCTACGACACCCAAAATACTGAAGTTTGAATGATGTAACCCAGATTTCAAAAAATTCTGCCTGATTTTGTCATAATCTTGCTGGAATTTCCATTATTTTCCGGGCTAATTTGTGGGTCCTTTAGACTACATTTGAGATATTCAAGTTGCATGGCACACCTAAGAAGATAATCTCAGTTTAGAATTTCAAATTCATCTCAAACTTTTGGAAATCACATTCGCTAGATTTGGAACTCAGTTGGCATTCAATATAATATACCATCCTTAGACTAATGGACAAACCAAGAGAGTAAATAGGGTGTTGGAAGACACGATGAGAATGTATGTTTTGCACCAGCCAAAAAGGGGAAAATAATTTCTTCCCTTAGTTGAATTTTCATATAATAATGGCTATCGGGAATTGCTAAAGATGAACCACTTTGAGGCTTTGTATAGCAAAAGTTGTAATACACGCATTAGTTGGGATGACCTAGTAAACATGGTAACTCTCGAACTTGATATGTTAAAGGAGATGGAACATGAGGTTATTAGTATCAGGAAAAAGTTGAAGGCAAATCCAAGATAGAAAAAAAACCTACATAGATTTACAAAGAATGCATAGAGAATTTAAAGTGGGGGATCATGTGTATCTCTGAATTAAATTGAGAAGCTCACTGAAAGTGGGGTGCTAAGTTGGCACCTCGGTTTTGTGGACCACTTCATATTTTGGAGAAAGTGGGGCTAGTGGCTTATAGATTAACCTTTCCTTCCACCATAAAGGCACATGATGTATTCCACATATCGTTACTTAAAATGTATGTACGCGATTCTAATAATGTAATAAGTTGTTCTGTGATACAAGTCAAGCCCGAGGGAGAGTTCCAACTCGAACTTGTGTGTATCATGGACTAGAGGTAGACCATGCTCTGTAACTGAGTAATAGAGAAGGTTAAGGTGCAATGGAAGCACTTTTACTCGATGAGGCAACCTAGGAGCATGCAAATCAAATGAAAGTGTTGTACCCTTTTTTGTTTAACATGTAATGGATGTAAAATAAATGCTTCTATAAAGCTCAAATTTTTGTTGTATTTTTCCGTTTTGTAAGAACATCGAGGACAAAGATCCTTTAACGGGGTGGGGTATGTAACATCCCCTACATTCCCTATGACTGTTATAAACATTTTTATATAAATGAGCATCCAGTGTGCCATTTGATTGTGGCGAAAACTCTGTTTAAATGTGATACAATTATTACTGATGAAATTAATTCATGTTCTGATCATGGTACCAAAATGTATGAATGTGTGTTTAATGTTAATTATGTGTTAATGTTTTAATCCACACTGAAAATCAGAGTATTCATGTATTTTTATTTTATTTTTTATTTTTATTTTTTTCCACAGAAAAAATCAAACCTTCTATTAAAAATAGGGTTACATAGTATATGCAGGCATTACGAAGAGACTCAAATCCACCATAAAAGGGGAAAAAATCTCAGCCAGCTATCAAAACCTGCTCGCTGTGTAAAAATGCTCAGCAAGCCAATCCATGAATGACGGCTCCTCCAGAACACACGCGCTTCCCGGGATTAGAATCACGCAGGGAAAAAAGCGCAGAGAGATCAATATTAACACAAAGACCTCAAGAATCCACAGTGATCACTTGAAGGATTCTCGATCGACAGAAAAGAAACGAAGAGAAAAAATCAGCTTCCCGGGCCTCCACGATTAAGGAAAACAGCCCAGGAAACCAGAAGTAGTTCTACAGAAAGGAATGGAAGCGAAAAACAAGATGAACCAAAACAAATTATGTACAAAAACAAAGAAATGATTTCTGATGAAACAAAATTTAAACGAAGATGGGTTGTTCGACAGATCGAACCACCCCATTTTCATCCTCCGAGACAGTCCACGACCCCATATCAAGCTCAACACCTGCTTTGGAAAGGCGGTCCGCATCGAAATTCCTTTCCCGGAAGATATGACTGAGAGAGATCTCCATGAACTGACTCCTGAGGCGAGAAACTTCTTTAAGCAGGGGAATCAGAATGAGATTGTTGCAGCGTTGAGCCCCATTAAACCAATTCACAGCATTCATTGAATCCCCGAATATCTAAACTTCTCTCACATTTCTAAGAATAAGCCAACAGAGAAGGAGATGTAAGGCTTTCAATTCTGCAAAATTATTGGAGCCCTGTCCCAGACCAATTGAAGCTTTAACAACCTTTTCCTTTGATAAGTGAATAATCAAGCCTGCCCCACATCGACCATTGATGTCCGAGGCCCCGTCAAAGTAAGCCCACGGCATAGAATATCTGATAGATTCTTGACAAACAGCTCTGGAAGTAGAAAGAGCTTGAGGAACAGGAATACTTTCATAAATAGCAACTCCTTCTGCGGCAAGTCTTCCAATAGGGAAGATAGAATCCTTAAAGATAACTTGATTCCTAGCTAGCCATGTCCCCCAGGTAATGAGTAACGGAATGGTTCTTTCTCTGTCATTTGAAGTTTCATTCCACCACCTCTGCCAAGCATCTAAGAGCCCCTGCCCTTCCCACCTAAATGGAACATTTATCAATCTTAACATTTTGGCCCATAGGCTGGAATTAAAGGGGCAAAAAAGAAATAGATGCTGAACTGTTTCGACGCTGTCTTTACAAAGGGGGCACCTGCCGGGACCAATCCTTCCTCTTCTTTGAAGAAAATCCCAGGTAGGAACTTTCTGAAGCAGGACACACCAGAAGAACAGTCTTGATTTAGCTGGCCCTTTTAACTTCCATAGCGATTTAGCCCACCAAGCCGGATTCTCCCATCCATTTTGAGACATCATCCATTTGTACCCTAACTTTGGAGAATAAAAACCACTCTAGGCAAAGACCCATTTAAGCTCATCCAGAGAATCAGAGAGCCTGACTGAGGAATTGAGAAGGTCCCTTTTATACAAGTCCCATTCCTCCAGCCATTCATCATTCAAATTTAAATCTCTTCCCTGAAACCACCCTTGACTCCAGATGGTGGAAGCCCGAGGATCAACCACCTGATTTAATGTGTATAGACCCCTATCTTTTAAGGCCGAAACCAACCCCTGAGATAGAGAAAATCTCTCTTAATAGACTATCCAGGGGTCTCTACCCAACTTGATCTAAGTTCCATCTCCCACACTCCAAGCCAATCCATTCTCTATGACTTTGATAGATGCAACCACTGCTTTCCAGACCATCAAGGAGTTTTTGGAATACTTTTGCGGCAATTTGATCCAGTCAAGCGTTGATAGAGGATCAATATATTTCCTTTTAGACACAGAGGTCCACAGGTTCTCAGTGGAAATGAGCCTCCAGGCTAGCTTTGCTGCTAGAGATTGGGAGAAACAAGCGAGGTTTTTAATACCCCAGCCTCCCCACTCTTTAGGACGAGCGATTTTATCCCACGCGATCCACGGGGTAACTTTCTCAGACTTGGACCCCGCCCACAGAAATCTACTGCATAATTTATCAATTGAGTATAAAATTCCTTTGGGAACCCATGTCAGACTAGCCTAGTAGACTGGGATTCCCATAAGAATAGATTTAATTAAAACGAGCCTGCCAGCCCTGGAAAGCCACTTGTAACTCCAATGTTTCAGTTTGGATTCCAATTTTGAAAGGATCCAATTCCAATCTTTTATCCTGTAATTGTCGAGCTTCAGAAAGAACCCCAGATATTTAAAAGAATCCTCCAGCGTTTTGACTTTAAAGTTCAAGACCGATTCCACTCTGCACAACAGCTCTCTAGACAGACTTGTGCATGTTAGTGTAGATTTTCTCTCGTTTATGCAGAGACCAGTAGCCTTCAGGAAAAGGTCCAAGATCCTCTTGAGCGTCCTACAGTCCTCAAGACTACCATTGCTGAAGAGGATTATTTCATCCACGAAGAGGAGATGAGTGACCCAGAAATTTTGTGCTACTTCAATTCCTTTGAGAGTCCCTTGTCTTTTTGCTTCATGGATCATGAGACTGATACCATTTGCGGCCAGCAAAAACAAAAGGGGAGAGAGTGGGCAGCCTTGGCGAAGGCCACGATCAGGGCTAAAAAAAACTGGAGGCTGCACCGTTGATCAGGACAGTTATGGATGAAGAAGAAACATAGCTCATAATCCATCTTACAAACTCATATCTGAACCCTAGATGAATTAACAAAAGCCTACGATACAACCAGCTGATTCTGTCATAAGCCTTAGACAATTCAATTTTCACAACAACTCCTTTTTTTTTCCCAACTTTTAGACTGTGAAGCATTTCTTGAGCTACTCCAACAGCTTCATCCAATTTAATGCCAAAACCACTGAAGTTGGAAAAAGTTGCTCTGATATGATTTGTTTATTAATGCAACTAGGGGTGTTGTTCCATGCTTTCCCTTTTTGTGAATCGAAAGGGTAACTTGCAAAGGAAGGCAACGTGGGGGAAGAAGGCCCTCTTGACCATGCCTGAGAGGTAGTTGAACGACATAAATATGCTAGACACACTCAGATGGGGGGTTCGTTTTTGGTTTTGCTGGAGAAATTTAGTGGAAAAAGTTAGTACCGAAAACAACTCACGGGGAGCATTCAGCTACACTAGATTGTTGCTGCTCAATTTCTAGTTTTTACCTTGTGTTTCCAAACCTAAGTGTGGAGTGAGATTGAATGAACATACTGGGTGCTTTCTGGGACTAATAAACCATTGGTGTTTTCTACGGCTGGAAAACCATTGGTGCTCCTATCTAGATGAGAAAACACCTTTACAATAAGTTACTAATGCTTGTTGGGGCTGATAAACCGCCGATACTTGCTACGACTAAAAAACCACTGGTGCTTGTCTGTGGTTGATAAATCACCTACAAATGATATCACTCTCTTAGCTAGATTGGTGTATTAATGGTGAATTTTAACTCTCAGACTTTGGACCAAAGCCCAAACCTCAGGGTATATGGGTGTTGATTTGGCCAACGTTGACATGATAAACATTCTTATTAGTATAACTCTTAACTAATTTATCAAATTGATGAAATAATTCTAGCATCCAAATACCTTCATTGAAGTGATCATGATCAGAACATTATTATCTAATTTTGCAAGTTTTTAGAAAATGACATTTTTGTATTACCGACAAATGAAAAATAAATTAATAATTTGTTTGGTGATTTGCAAACAATGTGTCTATCAATGGGATGCTATGACCAAGAATGTGGAAAAACTTGTTCGAGCTTGGATATCCTTTGGGATAGTTTAATTCCCCCAAAATGGGTCCCATCCTCAATCTCCCATGAGATTTGAACATATGACCTAGTAAACACTAAACGCCACACAAACCAATCAATCTACACCCCATAATTTTTTTTGAGTGATTTACAAGTTATCATAAAAAAGATGAAAATTGACTCTCTATGTTATCTTTATCTTCTCCTACAATGATTCATACTTCAACAATATGGTTTATGTTCAAAACCTGAGCAAGTTCAAAATAAAAAGTTCAGTACCTTATGAGATAATGTTGAGTGAAACAGGAACAACTCCCATTGAAGCAATTGCTATGGTGCGGCTCATAAGATATCTAAAAAGAATTGAGCAAATGAGAATAGGTAGATGGCCTAATGTTATCTTCAATGAAGACATGAGTGAAAGAAAGAAAACATGGGTAAAACAAAACTACACATGGATGCAAAAATGGAATATCTACCTTCCCTGTCCCACAAATAGGAAGGAGCTAAAGGATTTTGTTATGGAGAAGTTTCTTAAAAAGGTACGGGGAAAAGAGTTGGGTAGAAAGAAGAAATATTACATGGAGGAATTCAACCCTATGTGTGATCTACAACAAAAAGAGTTCATTGGAGTTAACAATTCGTGGAGGGCAAATGTTCTTATTGCTCAATTAAGGACCAACTCACATCAACTTCAGTGTGAAACAAGATGGTGGAAAAGGCCTAAAGAAGCTTGGGAAGAACAAGAGTGTACATTTTGCATGTCTGTGGGATCGCAAAAACATTTCATTTTGGAATGTAATGCATTCAAAGACATTAGAGAGAGTTATAAGCACATGTTAGCATCAGTTTCTTGGCATTGTATTTTTAGCGAGGGGATTGTTGGAACGCTGGGTCAGCTCATCATCAATTTGAATCGGAAAAATATTAAATTGCAAAACGCTAAAAACAGGAAACTAATAGTCTCAGAGACTATTTTTATTCTCGTGGACCTTAAAATATCATTTCAAAATATTTAATCGCTGAAATTTACTGTCACATTTTGTCATCTTCTCCCTAAAATAATTTGTGTTTTAACAATATGATTTATGTTCAAAGTAATTACTAATTCCATATTCCGGTGCAAAGTAAGGAGCGGAGCCTATTTTAGAACGAGCATCCCTTCCATACCTAGATCCAGTTACAGATAAAGGCCCAAACACATGAGAAGCATAGATAGAAGCACCTGAGTAAGCATCTGAGCTATAAGCACCACCTATACCACCAGTCGCTAAGATAGAAGCATCATTAGCAGCAGCGAAGAAGGCAGATCCATTTCCGGGTACTACAGCAGATCAATAGCCCCCAGCTTCCCTTCGCGCAGTTCCTTATCCAATTGATCCGGTTGAAGTTATGGTTCCGGAGCTATTTACATACAAATAAAGATCCAAATCCAATTGACTAAGAACCAACCAAAAGTAGTAGTTTCACCAATAGAGCTTTCAGAAATTAATTAGTAAGGTGTATTGTCACATGTATTCTTATTCCTTTCGGACGATTCAAGCTATGGCTTGCTGTGAGTCAACATTATTTATCATTTCTTTTTCTGTGTCAGAAATCCACCATTTCTTTTGTCATTTGATAATGGATAGCAGTGCCTCACATACAGTGAACACAACCAATCTTGAATACGATGAAGTTTTCCACTTGAAAGCATTGACGCAGATTTCGATGAATATGATGAGGCACGGGTTTCGATGAATGCAATGAAGCTCTGCCCAGTGCCCATTTCCAAATATTGGCACGAGTTTCCAGTGCAGCAATTATAGCAGCTACTTCATGGCTTCTTACTCCATTTCCGTTTTCTCCCCTACTCGAATTTCTTGAAAAAATTTAAGTAGATTTCGGTGGGTGAGAATTTTATATTCTATAACTTGGTTGAAATGATTTCAACACTCCCAAAATCAAATTTTCATATATATAAATATAAAATTTGAAGTTATAATATTGATTATATATATATATATTTTAAAGTAGGGTTGTTTATAATGAATATTTAAAATTTGGTAAAAAAATTATTTTTTAGAAATTTATATTATTTAGAAATTCACAATATTTATTTTATACATTATTTCAAATAAATTTTTTAGGTGTTGATTTTTTACATATTAGTAAAGTACTTTTGTGGAGATATTTGAAGATGTTGTACTAATAAGTTAATAACCCAAGTTTTTATTAAATCTTACTTACTTATTTTACTTATTTTTATGACAGATATATTGTTACTTTCAAAATTAATATCAAAGATGTCATTGCAAATTTTACTTAAACCTTGCTCTAAGTATTAACTTTATTATTTTAATTGTCTTAAAAAATCAACAATTATCTCACTTTATAATGGCTTAAGTTAACCATTATTCATTTCATATAAATTATTTAGCTCCATAATAATATTCAAGCCTATACAATAGATATATCAATATTAAAATAGCCTCATTTTTCAAAAATGTTACGGACATGCAATACTATATATTTATCTCTAAATGATTGTCACAAACATATACAAGGTACCCAAAACAAAAATTATTTGGATAAACTAGCTAAACAATACTATCTAAGTAATTACAAAATCATAACTAATAATTTTGAACTAAAAATAATAATAAAAATATCCATCAACCTTTGGTGAAAGTCATAGTCATCAAACTCTAATTACTTTCATTATCTCACTTTATAATGGCTTAAGTTAACCATTATTCATTTCATATAAATTATTTAGCTCCATGATAATATTCAAGCCTATACAATAGATATATCAATATTAAAATAGCCTCATTTTTCAAAAATGTTACAGAGATGCAATACTATATATTTATCTCTAAATGATTGTCACAAACATATACAAGTACCCAAACAAAAATTATTTGGATAAACTAGCTAAACAATACTATCTAAGTAATTACAAAATCATAACTAATGATTTTGAACTAAAAATAATAATAAAAATATCCATCAACCTTTGGTGAAAGTCATAGTCATCAAACTCTAATTATTTTCAGGGTCATCAAACTCCCATTTACCTCTATATGTAATGAAATGCAAGCCTGACTTTGATAAAAGAAAAATTTGGGGCTTAAAATACTTTCTGCATATGAAATACCTAAAATTTGCAAACCGACTTTGATAAAAGAAAAATTTGGGACTTAAAAAGCTTTCTGCATATGAAATACCTAAAATTTGTTGTGTTATATAGACATGTGAATATGTTGTAAGTTTAACTATTCTAAATAGTGATAATATTTTTGATAAGATCTTTATTTTTTATTATTTAAAATGATTTTTTAATACACTCAATTTATATCGATTTAACAACTAAAATTTAATATTTAAATTTAAACTAATTTCTTATGTAATTTTTATTGCAAATTTATAATTACTCAAAATAAACAATTTCCTCTCAGCTTGCTTTCCCAACAATAAAACAGATTCTATTCTAGATTTAAATATATTTCCCAACAATAAAACATGGAATCTATTCTAGATTTAAATATATTTCATGTTTTCATGCTTCAATTTAAAAATTTACTAAAACTAACCATAATAGTAATGAATAGTTCATACATTCACTTACATTAAATTAATTTATCTTTTATAAAAAAATTACAATCTAATAAAAAAAATATTATACGATATTTTACTTTCTAATATAATAAAAATATTAATTTTTATAATTAAAAAAATTATTTAACTTATATTAATTAATAAAATAATAAATAAATATTTTTATAACTTAATTAAAATAATTAATTATAAAATTATAAAAATCAAAACTTAAAATTTACTATTAATATAATATTGATAAAATATAAATTTTGCACGATTACAATATAGTCTATCTTTCTACCAGTATAATTATATATCATAGCTAGCAATGACAATAAATACATAGTCTCTTCACAGTGAGGTCTCACCTCAGCATTGGTTGGGCTTGAAGCATGGAATAGAACATGTTTCATTAATGACATTAGGCATTATCCATTATTCCTTATGCACCTACAATATTCATTATGTATTTGAAGTTGCATGTTTTGTCGAGTAGATTGTTTTTTTTCAATAAGTTTAAGAATATTTGTATTTTTTAAATTATAAATCAGTAGTTTATGGTTTAGTAATGCCCTTTATGGAATCCTTATCTCTCTTCTGGTAACTATTTTGTCTTTGCTGGTTTCTTCTAACATGACAGCCCTTAGCCCATTCAACGGTTTTTCCTCATCAATTTCATTTTATATATTATTTTTTTTAATACAATAATGTTAATATATAGAAGAATTTTTTAAAGAGATTGGCAATAAAGTATCAATTTGTAATTTTTTAAGTTTATTAAACTAGAGATTCGAATGTGATTGCATCTAGGGATGTTTTAGAGTAAAATATACTTTTCTTTTTCTCTTTTTTCTTAAGATTTTGAATAAAATGATTTCAACTAAACATTATCTTCTCTCATAGTTGAATTTGTATGTTCCATTGGTAATGAACTCACATTAAAACTATATAATCCTTGGTATTAAAACTATATGCTCTTGGATAGTAGAAGTGGATTTATTTTCAAACAAGTGAAACTAGCTAGAAACTTATTGGATATCACTTTGAAGTCCATTTGAATAAAAAGGTTCAATTATATTCATTTGGGTGGTTGTTGTCACCTAGTTGAAAGTAGACATAATCCTCCCCTTTCTTTTATACATGACCAAATAGCTATTATTTGGATGATATTATTGCTTATGTATGAACCAAATTGAATAGATTGGCCATAAAACTCCTTTTCACATTGGACACCCCAAGTAAATATCTAAGATGACAATTCACAACACTAGTAAGGCTTCCTCCTTGGTTACAAGTTTAGTGAGATTTGGAGTTTGGGCTTAGCAACCTTAGATAGACAACAATCAACTTGTATAGTGCCTTTTTTTAATATATAAAGAACTTGAAATGGGCTTGGGCTCCTTTAGGCTTTGACATTTGATGTGGTTGTTTATTTTTTGATCATGAAAACATTGAGGTTTGGATCTATGTTAAAAAATGGTAGAGGGCTGGTCATAAGCTTTGTTCTTATATTTTCTCCCCCTTTTCATATATATATATATTTTTAATTGTGTATGTGAAATTCATCATCTACAAATAATTTCTCCAATGTTCAGTTGAGGTTTTATGTTTCTTAGCAAAGCAAGGATATGGGAACGAACATTCAAGTAATCAAAAGGGAGAATAATAGTGGGTTTCTATCAGATAAAATGTATTTAATAAACAAAATTTTAGTGGTTTGAAGCTACATCTAGGATTTTTTATTTACCTACTATCATTTAAGTTAATTTTCTAACAAAAAATTACTTTATAGTTACATAGACCTTTAAATCAATATTGATTTGTTAAGACATAATATTAATTAGTTTTCTCTTTTGTCTTAATAAGAAAACAACAACCTACAATGTAATTTTAGGTCTCTATAGTAGAAGATAATTTCTTTATATAATTGCAAGCATACTTACTATTGTTGGAGAGATGACCAAGGCTCCATACATAGTAGCTCGAAGCAATGAAATATGTGCATGCCAACAAAGAGTCCCTTCTTGGGAAATGATGGTGAGTTGAGTTCACCTTCCTTATTATTGAATGCAAATAAACAAGTTCTTACTCAAGAATATCAACAAAGTGGATAGTCGTCCTTTCTATCGTTAATATCTGAAAAAGGAAGATGAGTATTGGATGAACATGATTTTATTTTAAAAAACCATTGATTACTTATGGATGACTATTTCTTTTTTGTATTTCATGATCAACAACTGAGTCAATTTTCCTTTCAATAGAATCAAGAAAATGAACTTCAACACTGACTTCTTAAATGAAAATATATTAGCCTAGAATATTTATGATAATGTAGGGATAGTGGGGAAGAGGTGGTGAGGAAAGGGTGAGATAGTACATTGAGATACAATTCTAGCATGATGTAGCATTGTTAGGGCCTTGATTGTGGCATTGCTTTACAACAATGTCAAAGCATGCAACATGGCCACTAAGAATATTTTTTAATAAATAATTCACTAATTCTAAGAATTAGGGAATAAAATAAAAAAAATAGGGTAATAAAGTCACATCACATAGCATTGAACCAATCAAAAATTTGATTTGTGAAATTCTATAAATAAGAATATAAATTTGTTTTAAAAATAAATTGAATTAATAATGAATTTCAACAAACATTGGAGATGGTTGCAAATTTTGAGTTAATTAATAAGAGCTTAATGTAGTTTGACTTGTGATCAATAACTATAGTCATTCATAAAAAATATATTCCCTCTCAAGTTCATGTTTGTATCATTAATTGAACACTATCTTTTCTCAAGGTCTTTAGTGAGCATATACTTTTACTAGATTTGACGGTGTCTAAATTTATTGGTAGATGATATGGTGAACATGGGACCAATGGAAAACATATGCACCTTTAGGGTATAGGAGGATGGATATGATACAAGGTTGCAATGCCACACCCCTTGTTCATGTGTCATAGTCAAGGAATGATTCAAGGGACCCCTTTTCCCCTTAGGTATCGCCACCTCAAATAATGTGGATGGAAGAATTAAGGCTCAACATTCTCACTCCTCCAAAAAATGTTATATTTCTTCAAATCCTTTAATGGCATAATTTTATGAAAATTCGCTTCGATTGGTTTAGGCACTAGACACCCAAAGGACCATCATACCATTCTCCTAAAACTTAACAACAATAAATGTTAGTGTTTTTCATAAGAAGGCAGGTCAAAAGGCATTGTTTCACATGAACTTGTATCTTATCTTTCTTTCATGTTGGGGATCTCTCTATTCAGAAACTCCATGTCTCTCTCTCGAATAAATTCTAATGCTCTAGGAAAGGAAGGGTTTCCTAGATTTCTACTCATTCTTAGAGCCAAGATGAACCACTACAATTTTTTCCCAGCTACCATTGAATATTTTCATAAGGTAAAAATATGAATTTATTGTTGATTCAAGAAGATTTCAAGGATCTAAGAAAATATCACCCATGCACCTCAAAGCCTCCAACAATTGGAACAAAACCCTCCATAGTGCCAACTCCCTACTTTTGAGAAATCCCTATGGTAATTAGAGAAAGAAACTCAACAAGGTGAACTCCCTTTTTCCAACTGAATCCAATAACCTTGTCTTGGTACTCTCCTATATGGCCATAAATTTCAGTATTAGAATCAATAATTGATTCCATAATAGATTTGAATATCCCTCCATCATATATTTCCATACATTCTTTTTGCCTTCTCAAAAATATCAGGCTAACTTAGCTTCTTGTTGGAATGTATAAAAATGACAGGATCAACAAGTAACATATAAATGTCAGCATTTAACACCCCTTTGGCTAAATTCCTTATAAATATTAGACTAAATCACTAATATTGTATAACTATGCTCCAAATGCAAATATACATTCAAATTTGTCATACAAGAAATTGGAAGATTTTTTTTTCTTCAAAATAGGAACAAAAAAAACATCATTCAAATCATTAAAATCACCTTATGTCATCCATAAGGGAATAGATCCCAATCCTTTCATTGGATATGTAGCATCATCACCTAATATTTTATGAGCCAAATGCCTTGAAAATGATAAAACATCAATGAATAACAATCCACTTCAAGGGGGAATCCACCCTTTACAATGACCATAAATTCAGTATTAGAATCAATAATTGATTCCATAATAGGTTTGAATATCTCTCCATCATATATTTCCATACATTCTTTATGCCTCCTCAAATATCTCTCCATCATATATTTCCATACATTCTTTATGCCTTCTCAAAAATATTAGGCTAACTTAGCTTCCTGTTGGAATGTATAAAAATGATAGGATCAACAAGTAACATATAAATGTCAGCATTTAACACCCCTTTGGCTAAATTCCTTAGAAATATTAGACTAAATCACTAATATTGTATAACTATGCTCCAAATGCAAATATACATTCAAATTTGTCATACAAGAAATTGGAAGATTTTTTTTTCTTCAAAATAGGAACAAACAAAACATCATTCAAATCTTGAAAATCACCTTATGTCATCCATAAGGGAATAGATCCCAATCTGTTATGAAACCAGCTCACAAAAAGATAGAAAAGAGAGATCCACGCCTTAGAATTCAGCCTCTTCGAGGGGGCAACCTCCTTTACATTACATAAATGAACAATTCTTGGATGATACAAATGAAAATACCTCCTTTCTATATATAGGAGTCTAAGTGGTCCCAATACAATCAAAGCCTACATAACAATAATATTGTAGGGCACAACAGTAACAATGGTGGGCTTCTATGTGGCATAATAGTAACAATATGGGCACTACATGGGTACATCAATATAATAAGTGGGTTATACTAATAACAATAAGGGGTTACACTAGTAGTATAGGGGCCTAACATGCCCCTCTCCTTCAAAAAGCGTTGTCCTCAACGCTTGAGTAGTCCTTGATGCTTCTATATAAAATTCTTGTCCTCCCATGTGGAATATTCAGCGGGTAAGTTCTTCCACTTGATGAGATACTCTAAAATTGATCGATTTCGTAGCTGTCGGGTTCTTGTTTCTGTGACTGCTCCAGGTTCCAATATGATTTTTTCTTCCTCTTCAATTTCAGGCAATATTGCTTGAATTGGGATCTTTTGCAACTTTTGAATAAGTGGCCATACTTCTTCGTTCTTCTTCCATTCATCTGTTGCTTCGTTTATCCAATTTGGTTGGATAATATAAATAGCACAAAACAATGCTTCCACATCCTCATCCTTGAAGCATCTTCCCATTCGGTAAGGTCGCCATTTTTTAAGTGCATGTAGTATTGCCAACATTTCCTTCTCATAAATAGCTTGCTTGAGATGTAGCAGTAAAAATACCCAATCACTCACATCAAAACATTTTTCACTACGATGTTGATCTACCTGTTGTTTCATTTGATTTTGCACCGAAGTGGCGTTATCCTTTAAAAGTTGGAGAACTTGCTGTTGATGCTCGATATGATCTTTCTCTACTTGAACCTTTTTCTTCTTGATATGTCCTTCTATCTTTTGAGGAGTGGTAATTTCTTCCAGTCCTTTACAAGATATGGTCGGATTCATTTCTTGATGCTCGATGTGATCTTTCACTTCTTGAACATTTTTCTTCTTGATGTGTCCTCCTATCTTGATAGTTTGAGGAGTGGTAATTTCATCCATTGAATTACAAGATATGGTTGGATTCATTTCTTCTTTCTCGATGTGATCTTTCACTTCTTGCACCTTTTTCTTCTTGATATGTCCTTCTATCTTAAGAGTTTGAGGAGTGGTAATTCTTGCCAATGCTTTACAAGATATGGTCTTATTCATTTCTTCTTTCTCTAGGGTGGTGTCCTGACGTATATCCTCTTCTTTTGATGTTTCTTGATCCTTTTCTTCCTCCTCTTCATATTCTATGTAAAATAATTTCTTCTCAGCACACCTATGACCTTTAGTGCATTTGCTATCACAATTGTAACAAAGCCCTTTTTCTCTTTTTTCTTCCAATTGTTGTGGTGTAACCCTTGTAGGTTGTGGAAGGCTGGGAGAAACAACACTTCCATCTTTATAGTTGTGAGGGGTATGCTTCCTGGTTTCCATAATTTTGCTTTCCATTATGTCACAAAGCCCTCTTACTCTTTCCAATTGTTGTGGTGTTTCTCTAAAGAAGGTGTTGCTCTTTATATCCTCATAATGTGCTATCATTTCCTCCGTGAAAATTGACCACGTAACAAGTTTTTTACGAGAACAAAGCCCTTTGTACCATAAAAATTGATCTGGTTCTAAATATGAAGATGCAATACATACTTTTTCTAACATTTGTACACCATGTATATCAAAATATTGCTCCATCTGAAGTATCCAATTTACCGGATCCTTGCCATCAAACTTCCTCATCTTGCTTTTTCTTGATTTTAGGAGCTCTACCTTGAAACGACTGTAACTCTGTACTTTTGGATCTTTAAGTTCTGAACTTGTGACCTGTAGTAGCCCTCTGTGTCCTCTTTCCAATGCCACAAGTATGATCCAAATTGGATTCTCCAAGAAAAAGTTATGCACAATCTCCCGCAGTGACCTGATTATAGACTAGTTCAGTAGAGCGAACTTGTATGAAGTTCCACGTGTCACTATTTCAACCTTTGACTCTGAAAAATATATAAACAGAAACTACAGTCCGTCCTCTTTCTTTACCTTCTTACTAAATTTCAATCCGATGCTCAGAAAGAAAGTTATGACGATTTTCCCCAGGTCACCTGTTTTGAGTGTAATTCAGGAGTCTGCAAAAAGACCAACTTCCGCAGATAATATCTCCGAAAATATCACGCGAAAAGATCTGAAATTCGGACCCAAGGTTCAGCGCCAATTCTTCTCAAATGGGTTTTTTTTGCGACTTCTGAAACGTCACAGAAAAAAAGTTATAGCGAAAATTCCACGATGACCTGTTTGGAGCAGCGAAACCCTAGAATCCAAAGCTCTGATACCAAATGTTATGAAACCAGCTCACAAAAAGATAGAAAAGAGAGATCCACGCCTTAGAATTCAGCCTCTTCGAGGGGGCAACCTCCTTTACATTACATAAATGAACAATTCTTGGATGATACAAATGAAAATACCTCCTTTCTATATATAGGAGTCTAAGTGGTCCCAATACAATCAAAGCCTACATAACAATAATATTGTAGGGCACAACAGTAACAATGGTGGGCTTCTATGTGGCATAATAGTAACAATATGGGCACTACATGGGTACATCAATATAATAAGTGGGTTATACTAATAACAATAAGGGGTTACACTAGTAGTATAGGGGCCTAACACAATCCTTTCATTGGATATGTAGCATCATCACCTAATATGTTATGAGCCAAATGCCTTGAAAATGATAAAACATCAATGAATAACAATCCACTTCAAGGAGGAATCCACCCTTTACAATGAATTAGTACATAAGACAAATGAGATGATTTTAAATCTAAGTCTCTTTAATGTGTGTGTAGGAGACAAAGGGTACAAATATAATGAAGATGCCTAGCTTACCAAAATAATATAACAAAATAAATAGCTCACTATCAAGGGTTCTACATTGGCCTTTATGCTTAACATGAGGATTTTTCTAGGGTTTAACATGCCCCTTTAATTAAGTGTTTTCCTCAACACAACTAATTGTGAGTATTTCTACATGAATAACTCATCTTCCCATATCACCTCTTCCACTAGTATGTTCTCCATTTGATGAGGTAATTAATAACTGCTCAATTTTGTAGTTGCTTAATCCTTATTTCAAGGATTATTTCTAGTTCTTTTTTTTCCCAAGGAAAAAACGTAATCTTTCATTAATTTGAAAAATTACATGTAGTAGATGCCATAGGCATATGCATAACTGTTGGTAGAAACCAGGTTCATAGTTGTCAAAAAATAATATATGTGCCGAAGCCATAACCATTAGAGTGTTGTACATATTCACCACACAGGGTGTTCAGAGTTGCGTAAAAAGATAGATTATCAACATAAATATATACATATATGAAAAAAACTGAGTTGTTATGTCCATCAAAAATTTTGTGCCTGGTCCCTCCGAGGATAAGTTATGTCGATGTAAGGTTGGTGGTAGAACTGATATTGATCTGCTCCATGTTGTTCTAGTATCATCCACAGTCCTCTGGGTTGTGCCGTGGCCTCCTTGGATAACTTGTCAGCAGCCTCGTTATATTCCCTGTAAATGTGTTGGCAGATGATAGAGTTAAATTGAGCCTTGTAAACCATAATCTCATCCAGAATGTTTATGAGGGAATGTGCATGACAGGTATTTATGCTGTTGAACCAGTTTATGATGATTTTTGAGTCCCCAAAAATTTGTATGTTATTGCATGAGTGTGCAAGTGCAAAGTGCAATAAATGTCTGAGAGTAATCAGTTCTGCAAAATTGTTTGTACCCTCCCCCAATCCCATTTTTATTTTGTAATAGTGTTGATCAGATAGGTATAGAAGAGATCCTCCCCCACATCCATGAGATTGGGTTGCACCATCGAAGTATGCCCATGGGGTAGTTCGATCAATAATTTCAGGGGCATGAGGACATGTTGTAGAGGGTTGTGTCTCTTTAGGGATTTCATGATAAGCAGCTATAACATTTGCAGTGATGAGAGGCCATCGAGCCGGGGAACCTTGGAAGATGATTTTGTTTCTAGTCAACCAGATCTTCCAGCATACGAGGAGGGGTATGCATCGAGTCTTGCTGTCCGAATGCACTCTATTCCAATTTATCCATGCCTCAGTGATCGACAGTCCATGCCAACTGCCTTGTTTTTTGAGGAGGTGTATTATTTGTTGCCATAGCTGAACAGTGAGAGGGTAGGTTAAAAAAAGGTGTTCATTGGTCTCTGTTGCCTGTGTACAGAGGACACACCAGTGCGGCCCAAATTGCGATCTGCGCATGAGGTTTTCTCCAGTTGGAGTCTTGTTGCGAAGCACATTCCACATGAAAAGTCTGGCTCAAGGGGGAGCTTTCAGTTTCCATATTTTTTACCACCATTCCAGGAGAGCAGGTGGTTGACGATCCAATATCAGGTATTGATATCCTGCTTTGGGAGAGTATTTCCCGTTCTCTGCCAGGGACCAGATTAGTTCGTCAGACCCCTCTGTTATGCGAACATGTGCTTCATTGAGGGCATGTATATAACCCTCCCAGAAATGATGCCAGGGTTCGGGTATGCCCAAGTGTCATGCAGAGTACCAGACTTGTTCAAATATGGAGTTGTTTTCCCTGTCTGCGATCTGTCTGATCATTTTAATCTGCCTCTGATTTAGGAATAGTATAAGATCAGGTGGTAAGTGATGCATATTTCCCCCACCGGACCATGGATCCAAACCTATGTGTGCCATGTTGCCTTCTTTGATTTTCCAAGCAAGTCCCTCTCGAATGTTGGGCATAGTATGGAGGATGGATTTCCAAACAATTGATATCCCAGTTCGAGGCCAGGTTGGGTTACGAATCTAGTCCATGAGGTGTTGAGGCCAGATGTATTTATGATAGGTGACCTTGGTCCAGAGGTTCTGAGTAGTGAGTAAGGACCATCCCATTTTAGCTGCAAGAGCATGTGCAAATGCAGGGAGGTCTTTTAATCCCCATCCTCCCCATTTTTTTGGTAGAGTGATTTGATTCCATCCCACCCATGCATAGGGCTTGCCTTCTTTGTATCCATTCCAAAGGAATCTGCAGCAGATCTTTTGGATGCGAGCGAGTATCCCTCTAGGGATCCATGCCAAAGTCATCCAGTACACAGGGGTGGCTTCCAAAACAGATTTTATGAGCACTAGCCAGCCTGCTCTTGAAAGGAAGCGATGGTTCCAGTTTTTTTAGCCTCTTCTCAACTTTAGTAACGAGCCAAATCCAATCTACAATATGGTAGCTGTGAGGTTTAAGCCTGAAGCCCAGGTATTTTAGACCATCCTCCAAAAGATGATGCTGGAAAGGAAAAAGATGGGATGCAGATCTGGCTTCCAAGGGTGAAGTGTAGGAGAGAGTGATGGTGGACTTTGTGTGGTTTGCTTCCATGTCGGTGGCTTTTGCAAAGAGATTAAGGATGTCATGGAAGGTAGATGAGTCCCTCTGGCTGCCATCGAGGAAGATGAGGACATCATCAACAAAAAGTAGATGGGTAAGGTGGCAGAGGTCATTCAATTGTAATCCATGTAGTCAACCATCCCTTTTGGCAGATGTGAGGAGCCTGCTTAGGGCCTCCATAACAATGAGAAAGAGAAGAGGGGAAAGTGGGCATCCTTGCCAAAGGCCTCTCTCGGCATGAAAGAAATGCGAAGCAGAGCCGTTTATGAGGACACTAAAAGTGGCTGAGGTTATGCAGCACATGATCCAGTTGATGAAAGGAGGGGGAAACCCAAGGTGGGTGAGGATCATTTTGATGTATAGCCAGCTAACCTTGTCGAAAGCTTTGGCTAGATCAATTTTAAGAATGGCTCCTTTGATCTTTTTATGATTGATAGAGTGAAGGGCTTCTTGTGCAGTGCCGATAGCTTCATGAATTTGTCTGTTCTGTAGGAAGGCAAATTGTTCAGAGGAAATATGTCTAGACAGGATAGGGCGGAGCCAGTTTGCTATGATCTTGGCTATGATTTTATACAAGCTGTTGTAGAGAGAGATGGGTCGGAAGTCATTGAAAGATGTTGGGGAGTCAGATTTTGGGATTAAAGCAATGAATGTAGTGTTGATGGCATCATACATACGCCCTGTTGTTCTACATTCTTCCACCACCTTAAGTAGGTCAGGGCCAATGAGGTCATAGAAAGCAAGGAAGAATTCTATGGGCCATCCATCCGGTCCAGGGCTCTTGTCTTTCTTGAACCATTTTAGCATTCCTTCCAGTTCCCCTAGTGTGATTGGGGAATTAAGTTCCTCATAAGAGTCCTCATCAACGAAACTGGGAAAGTGTCCAGCTGTTTGGACAATTTCAGCAATGGATGCCTCACGGGGAGCCCTGAAGAGATTTCTGAAGTGTGTATACCCTAACTGTGAGAGTTGACTGAAAGTTGATGCCATGCTTCCATCTTCCTGGGGCATATGCCAGATAGTGTTGGAGATTTTCCTTCCTTTAGCGTAGTTTTGGAAGAACTTTGTGTTTTCATCCCCTGCTTGCAACCAGATTGCTTGGCTTCAAAGTCACCAGGTTTCTTCTCTCTCCTTTAGGATTTTGATCTTCTGATTTTCTAGAGCAATTAGCTGATCCTTGGCTTCAGCAGATGTAAACCCTTTGTTCTGCTCATCCTGAAGTGTAGCCAGAGATTGCTCCACTGTAGTGAGGGTATTATCATCTCTCTTAGATTTTTCCTTGACCCATTTAATGGAGAGATTTTTGAGCATTTTGAGGTTCTAGCAGAACCCTTCAGCCCAAGTACTTCTTCTGGATGGGGGATGGAGTCTCTAGAATTCATTTATCATTTGGGTGTAGGATGGGTCATTTAACCAGGTGGAGTTAAATTTGTAAGGTGCCCCCGGTTTTTTTGTGGACCCGAGATCTCCATGAATATGGGGGAGTGATCCGATATTCCACCAGATCCCACCCATTGTCTGTAGAGGGATAGATTTTGTATCAGAGTGTCCTTTATCAGGAATCTATCCAGCCTTCTAGCTAATGCAGCTTCTCCTGTACGCTGATTTCTCCAAGTAGGAAGGGGCTTGTTCATGGGAATGTCTGTTAGATGGTGTTGTTCCAGTAGCCTCTCCATCAATTCAATGAGCCTGTCAACTTGTGCATTGGTACCCCAGGATTCTCCATATCCAATGGAGAAGTTTAGGTCACCCCCAATGATAAGGTTGTCTGAGGACATAATCGATAGGTTGAGTAATCGATTCCAGTAAGCCTCTCTGTGGTGGCATGGTCCATAGACATTGACAATACGAAGGTCCACTCCCAGATCAGAAGAGAAGATATCCATGCCAATAAATCCGTCACCACCCCAAGAGGTCCTCAAGTTTATGGTGCGGGGATTATATCCTAAAGCCAATCCTCCTGATCATCCGATAACATCCAGGGATTGAAAAATCCAGCCAGGCTTTAGGGAGCTGAGAGTGTGGGAGATGAGGTCAGCTTCTCCCAAGGTTTCTTGAAGGAAGATGATGTCTAAAGATTCGGAGTCAAAAAGTCTTCTGAGGGCTAGTTTTTTGGGCGAACTAGCCAAGCCCCTACAATTGAAGGATAGGCACTTCATGGAGGCAGTTGAGCAAGGGTGTTCGGTGCTCTAAGAACCCGGTCGAGTGAGGCTTGTCTGTTGGAGGCGACTTCCGCCTCCGCTATCAGGATAGCTTTGGATAGATGTGATTTCCAACCATGGATGGGTTTATGGTTCAAAGGGGAGGGTATTAGGCCCAGGCTAGATCTACTGTCCTGTGGGGTGACAAGGCGAGATCTAAGGTTATAAGGATGGGGGGAAACAGGGGGGAGGGATGGGGAGCATGAGGGGACATGGGGGGGATCAGGAGGGAAGGATGGGGGGGTAGTGGAGAAAGTCGGTGAATGAGGGGTGAGGGGATAGGGAATGGGGGTAAGAGTGTCTCCTAGAGATGCAACATGCACATGCGATGCAGAGGATGCAAGTGAGGAAATAAAATCAGAGATTGGGAAAGAGGGAGTACCTGATGTACGAGCAGCCTCAGCAGCAGCCCGTGATCTGGTCATCAGCGGGGAAGGTGGACGAGGTCTGCTGTGAGTGTCCAGAGGAATGGAGGATGTCAACCTGATAGTTGTCACAGCAACAGATGCAGATGGTCCCGAAATGGGTTCAATGTGTGTCCCTGTGGCATCCTCAGCTCCCGCAGAGGGTTCCTTGTCCTTTTGCACTAGAGGGCATTCCTTATAAAGATGTCCAACTTTGTGGCATCTTCGGCACCTGAAGGGGACTCCTTCGTAATCCAGTATTTGTATTCTGGTGAAATGCCTCCATTGCAGGGTGATTTTTTCTTCCAGACCTTCCCTAGTGTCTAGGTGCACCAGAATGCGAGCTAATGTTCTGTTCTTGGATTGAATGTAGGTTTTGTCGTAGTCCAAATAGGTACCCAGGGTATTCCCGATACGAACGAAAACATCCTCAGACTAGTATTGCAATGGGAGCCCCGGTAGTCTCACCCATAGTGGTCCGACCCCGATCTGCTCTCATTCAGGGTCGAAAAGCGGACTCCATCGTTTCAGTAATACCGGGGCCATTTCAATGTGCCAGTAGTGGGATAATGCCAGAGAGGTGTATTCTTCCAGTGAGAAATGTAGTGCAAACCAGCCTCGGGGGAGAATCTGTACCTCAGGGAGGTCTTTGAAGGTGTTTCCCTAGATTTCCTTTACCCATCGATTGAGTCGCTCTGTAGAGTACGCTCGGCCTCTGACCCTTCCCACCAGGACCTTCTCGGCCGTGTTGACCACTTCACCCATGGTGATTGATGAGCCCCAAAAATGGGTAACTTATTGGGCTCATTTTTTCCTATTGTTCTCCATTTATCCACCATTCTTCATAGTTTATGTATGCTTTTGAAGTATGTTTATGTTAATTGAATGAATGAGAATAGTCACTTGACCATGAAGGCTAATACGTGTTTGCTGCAGAGTTTTGGACAACTTTTCGACCAAGGTCAAGCATTTATGGACCATTTGATAGCCAAATACGAGGGGACAAGGCTGAGGATTTGTAGGAAGGGTGTCTCCTGCACTAAATGACCCCTTCCTCAAGTTCTCCACCATCAGCTCGGAGTTCAGCAGCCCACCAAAGTCGATTTCCAAAGGCAGCCGAGCAGCTTTTATGAAGTGGTTGAGTACTGCAGTTGTGAGCAGCCAAGCCCCTTGAATTAAGGAGGATTGCTGGAGGTCCTCGTAGTGCATAAGTAGGAAGGCTTCCAGCCTTCGTAGGTTACTTTTTGAACATTTTGTATTTTTCACTATAATGCTGCTTTATTTCTGAGCCCATTTTGGAGCTTCTGCTGTAACACATTTTGGACATGGTTGTTTTTTGAGTAATGGAAACCAGTTTTATGTTGCATCAGTTCTGAGCTTCTTTCAGGAGCTTGTAGCTCTTGGGGTTGGGCCCAACCCAAGTGCCAGGACCTCCTCCATGTATTGTTATATGTTTTTCTTTACTGTCTTCATAAAATAGTTTCTGTTAGTAGATTAAAAATCTTGCTTGGTTTTCTAGGACAATTTTGATGATTGAAAAAGCTTTCATGTTTCAGAGTGATGTGATAGGTTGATAGCAGAAAATATCTTCGAAAAAAGGCCATCAAGCAACCTTGGATCTCACCTCTCCCTCCTCGGGACCATGAGCTGAGACCACAGTGTCCTTGCTGCCACAAAAACACTGTTCTTACTTCTTCATGCAATTTCTAGTGTTAATTTCTCAGTTGCAAAAGTTGATACCAGATGTGATTGCATGCTTAGGTTCATTCTTGCTTGGTTTTCATAAGTTGTTTCACATGATTTTCTACCAAGGGATTTCTGTTCATCATGATTGCTAGTTCCTAGGTCAAATTAGGTTAGAATAGCTAGATACTTGGTTTGCATGATCTTTGTCTGGTCTGTTTCAAGAAGTAGTGTGCAGAACACTCGAGAAACCTCCCTACCTACCCTTTCTCCATCAATGCAACCTGTTCCAGCCCCTAACTCAGATTCTTGCTATTCGTTTGCCACACTTTCTCACTTTGACCTAATTTCCATATTTTTGTGCAACATTGCTCTACCCCTCCTTGAACAAATCCAACCATCCTCATCACTTCTAAGCTTCATATACCAAGTTCTAAACCTCTTCACACCCTCATCCAACCTCCATTTCAACTTCTCCACCTTTCTTCCACCATCAGCCCTCCAAAACCTCCTTTCGGAACATCCTGTAGAACATCCTATAGAACCCCTGCAGACTTCTTGTAGAAGATCATGAGAGCGGTTTTTCGAGATCCGATCACTTTGAAACTCTCTGGAAGGGTGTTAGGGACCCCTTAGGCCCTCTTCTCACCTTCCCAACCTCCTGCAAGCACCCTCACCATTTCCTTCCATCAATCAACCTCTGCACAGTCAAACAGTTAAGCACATGCATAATAATTCTACAAGATTACTTAAAAATACAAAAAGACATTCCTTTTTAGATTTCACTACAAGAGTAGCTTAGTCACATGCATTCTACATTTCTAGAAGTCAATGGCATCCATTTCCGCTGCTTTCATCTTTTTCCTTGCACCGGTAGGGTTAGTCTGTAGAACTAGGGTTTGCTAGGGTTTGCATTCCTTTTTCACTTTCAGCTTCTTTCTGCAAGTAGACTAGCTTCCTTTGAGTTAGCTTTCATCCATCACCATTAAAAGCTTCTTCTCAGAGCTCATAGAAGTTGGCTTAAGCTCCTAGCAGACTTGTGCCAGCTGATCCAGTGACAACTGCGGCAAGAGCTAGTACTTGTGCATATAGCATCGTCGCTTCCAAGTTTGTTACGAACTACCGGGTTGATAAAAGTAAAGAAGGGAGTCCCAGGAGTTGCAGCATTATTGCTGCAATACTGGAGCCCACCATATTTTTGGCGCCGTTGCCGGGGAAGCATCAGAGTATTTGTGATTGCTGCTTTTCTTCTACTTTCTACTTCAATCTTCTGTTAAGTAATTATTTCAGCAAGAGTAGAATAGTTGTTTCATTTCCTTTCTGCAATTTCATTTCCACAAAAGTAGGTTAGACATTTCCTGCTTTCATTTCATTTCAGCAAGCATAGATTAGATATTTCCCACCTTCATAGATTAGCATTTCAATTCTACAAGCGTAGATTAGCATTTCAATTCCGCAATTTCAATTCTGCAAGCATAGCCTAGCATTTCATTCCTGCAATTTAATTTCAGCAAAATAGATTAGTCCTTTCCTGCTTTCATTTCAATTCTGCATTTTAATTTGAGCAAGATAGATTTTAGTTAGTTGCAGTTCAATCTATTTCATTTTTGCAGGTACAAGCAGAAAGAAATGCCAAAACTCCACCAAAAATATTCCATTTCATGCCTCGTAGGAACAGAGACAATACAGGGAAATTATTACCCAACACCCCCACCACATCACTGAGTCACCCTTCTCTCTTCTTCGGTGGTAGTGATCCAGAAGAACCTATAGGTGAACCTCCAGAGATATATGAAGATCCTATAACAGAAGAAGAGCAAGAAAACATTCCTCTTGAGACCATGGCTGAAAACAGAAACGGTTTTGAAGATGGGGAGAGAATAGAAGGTGCCTTTCCCATCTGAGAGACCAACGAGGACATGAAAATGAAAAACATAAGTCACTCAGCCTTACCTCATTTCCATGGATTGACCACTGAAGACCATGATACCTTCCTGTTTTAGTTTGCTGTCCTTTGTCGAACTTATGACTATGCAGAAGATGAGCAAAAGTTGAAACTCTTTCCCTCTACCCTCAAGGATGCAACACTACGCTGGTTCATGGGGTTACCTGGAAACAATATCACAACTTGGGCTCAGATGCAGCAAGCCTTTAACAACAAATATCGGAACTACTGTAGGTCAAAGGAAATGAAGGGAGAGATCTTTCGGATGACCATGGGAAGTGATAATTCTTTAGAAGACTATGAAGAAAGGTTCCAACTTAGTTATAAAAGGGCCAGGTGCACACTGGAACCCGAATCTCTGAAGCTGGTCCTGCTCCGAGGAGTCCCTGAAGACCTTCTAGAGACCCTCCATCTACTAGCTGGAGGAGACATCTACCAACTACCTTATGAGGACATAAAGGCTGTGTTTAGAAACCACTCTAGGGCAGCTTGGAAAAGAGGTAGGGGGAATCCACTTTTAGCTAGTGCCACCTTCTCCAAGCATGAGTTTGCAAATCAAATGGAAGACCTCAAAAGTGAGATGAGACAGACCATTGCCATGCAAGTGGATACCTTCCGAATCCAACAGAAGAAAGAGGAAGCTGAGAAGGCTTTAGCCATCTTTTGTCCCAGGTGTACAAGGAAGCATCCTAAGAATGAGTGTCCATTGCACTCAGTGGAGGCATGTTTCATTTGTGAGGAAGACCACCCCACAAACCAATGCCCAACCTTACCCGGACTTAAAGCCATGTACCAAGGGGCTGAAGGGGCCACTGAGCCACTCTACTTCGTTAACCAAAGGAGGCCGCATGGATCCAGACCTTACCAGCAGGGGATGCAAGGAACATCCCAAACTTATTACAACCCCAACCAATCTGCTCACATGCCTTCTTGGGGTCCCCCTGCTCATCCTTCCTGGTCCGCACCTCCTCCTTGGTCTTATCCATCTCAATACCATACTCAACCTACTGCTCATTCGTTTCACTCTCATGTTCAGCCACAACCTCAGTGGAATGCACCTCAACCAGGGTGGAGGCCCCAATACAACTCTCCTCCTGCTATTTTGCCTCCACCTCCTGCTCAACCACAACCATTACCTCCTGCTCCTCCAAGACAACCCCAGATGCCTGCTCAACCGAACCTGAACCCCAACAATAGACAGGCCCAACAGGTATACACTGGAGAGACAACATGCCCTACCTATGCTATGGAGATTCAGGAAATCAACCTATGATCTAGAAAGGTCCTTCTAGATCGCCACCCACCTCCCCTAGAGGATGAGGAAGGGAAATAGGAAAGTGAACCCAAAGCCATTCCACCCTTTCCTAAGAGACTAACAGTAGCCACTCAACCAAATCCAGAGGAGACTGAATTTTTGGGAGAACTTAAACAGTTGTGTGTGAAAATCCCACTTCTCCAGGCCATAAAATATGTATCAATCTACAACAAATTGATCAAGGAGAAGTGTTTCAGGCACCCAGGCAGGCGCAAGAGAGATTCCCCAACTATCAATGTCATAGGACAACTGTCCGATCTGATGTTGGGGCAAATAATCTATCCAAAATATTTGGATCCTGGGAGTCCTATAGTAGATGTCCACATTAATGGCACCATAATCCCCCACACCCTAATCAATCTAGGGGCTGCCATCAATGTGATGACCAGGAACACTATGCTCAAACTCAACCTCTGGAGTTCCTTAAGAAAGACCTCGACAGTACTGCAGTTAGCAGACCGCTCCACCGTGACTCCCAAAGGGATTGTGGAGGATGTCCTGGTCTCTATTGATTCTTGGGAGTACCCTGTGGACATTTTGGTCCTTCAGCGAAAGGCAAAACTCACTGGATACCCCCTCATTTTGGGAAGGCCTTGGTTAGCTACTGCGGATGCTTACATCAATTGTCGAGTTGGGAGCATGACCATCAAGAATGAGCCTATGTCCAAACATCTAGTCCTATACCCTCCTGCCCAACCTCTGATAGAACATGACTTACCTCTTTGGTTGGAGGAGGAAGATGAGGATGAAGTCTACTCTGCACCAGTGTGCACAATGGAAGCCACCCAGGGAGGTCCTCAAACCGAGGACAGCCTAATTGTGAAGTTGATTCAAAATCCACCTCCCGGTGTGCTGCCATTAGAGAAGTTGGTGGAAAGTACCCAATCCCGCGCTTTAGTGGACCTCTGTGTGGCTGATCCGACCTCTCCAAAAGTTAAGAATGTGGAATTTGGCCCTGAAAGAACCTTGAAGATCAGCTCATCCTTATCTCCCTCTCAAGAGGAGGAACTATATAGCTTATTGAACCACCATTTAGAGCCTTTCGCTTGGAGCTATAAGGAAATGAAAGGAGTCCATCCGTCGGTCTGTACCCATCACATTTACATTAAAGAGGATTGTAAATAAGTCAGGCAGCCTCAGAGGAGAATGAATCCAGCCCTTAAGGACATCGTTAAAGAAGAATTGCAAAAGTTGTTGGATGCAGGATTCATCTACCCCATCTCGGACAACAAATGGGTTTCTCCTTTGGTGCTTGTGCCCAAGAAAAATGAGAAGTGGAGAATCTGTGTAGATTATCAAGAAATTAACAAAGCCACCAAGAAGGACCATTTCCCTTTGCCTTTCATAGATCAAGTGCTAGATGGGTTGGCAAGGAAGAAGTTCTTTTCTTTCCTAGATGGGTTCAGTGGGTATAACCAGATCCAAATCAGCCCGGAAGACCAAGATAAGACCACCTTCACTTGTCCATGGGGAACCTCTACCTACTGGGTCCTTCCCTTTGGGCTATGCAACGCTCCTACCACATTCTAGAGAGAAGTATTGAGCATATTTGCTGAGTTGGTTCATGATTCGGTAGAAATCTACATGGATGACTTTACTCCTTATGGGTCTAGCTTCCAAGAAGCATTGACTAACCTAGGAAAATTTTTAACCAAGTGTATTGAGATGAACCTGTCCCTCAGTCTTGAAAAATGTGAATTCTTAATGACTGAAGGGACTGTGCTAGGCCATACAATCTCCCAGCAAGGATTACAGGTGGATCCTAACAAAATTGCTATTATCCAAAAGGTTCCACCTCCTCAGAAGGTAAGAGATGTTCGAAGTTTTCTAGGCTTAGCAGGATACTATAGAAGATTCATAAAAGACTTTAGTAAGCTAGCCTCGCCATTTTTTGGTCTTTTGGGGAAAGATGTTGAATTTAAATGGACTGACAACTACCAAGAGGCTCTGGATGAGTTAAAAGATAAACTAGTAACTGCCCCAATCCTGAGAGGTCCAAACTGGGCCCTACCTTTCCACATCCACACGGATGCCTCAAACAAAGCCATAGGGGCAGCTTTAGGAAAAATTGAAGATAAGATACCATATGCCATATACTTTGTCAGCAAAAACCTGTCCAAGGCATAATTAAATTATACTATGACCGAGAAAGAGCTCCTAGCTGTAGTCCATTCCCTAAATAAGTTCAGACACTACAACACTAGTTATCAAACATTTGTACAAACTGATTATGCTACGATAAGGTATTTGATGAATAAACCTGATGTGAATTCTCGTATCATTAGATGGTTACTTTTATTGCAGCAATTTGACTTAACCATTATTGACAAGCCAGGAAAGGAAAATGTCGTTGCTGATTTTCTGTCTAGATTAGATTTGCCTGCAGATGAAGAAGGGATGGTGGATGACCAGATGCCAGATGAACACATGTTTGCTATTTCAGTACTCTCTCCATGGTTTGTTGATATAACGAACTACTTGGTCTCAGTACAGTTCCCTCCACACCTCTCCTTGAAAGAAAAGAGCAGAATTGTGAGGAAAAGCACCCCCTTTACTTGGATTGGGGGCAACTTGTTCAAACTCGGTCTAGATCAGATCCTGAGGCGTTGTGTTAGGGAGGAGGAGGTTTTTTACATTCTCCTAACCTGTCACGATGGACCCTGTGGAGGCCACTTCACAGCAAAAAGGACTGCCTCCAAAATTCTACAGGTAAGCTACTATTGGCCCACTCTTCATCAAGATGTCAAAAGATACATCAGCCAATGTGACCGATGTCAAAGGATGGGGAAACCGACTTTGAGGGATGAAATGCCCCTCCAACCTCAAGTGAATTTTGAGCCATTTGAGAAGTGGGGCATGGATTTTGTGGGTCCTATCAACCCTCCTTCAAAGCAAAAGTCTTACATAATTGTGTGCACAGACTACCTGACAAAGTGGGCAGAAACAAAGGCAATCAAGGCAGCGACAGAATAAAAAGTGGCTGAGTTTTTAAGGGAAAATATCTTCTACAAATTTGGCTACCCAAGAGAATTAGTCACAGATCAAGGGAGTCAGTTCACCTCTAACCTGATTGAAGAGCTGCTCGCCCATCACAAGATCAAGCACAGAACTTCCACCCCTTATCATCCGCAAGCAAATGGGCAGGTGGAAGTCACTAATAGGGGAAGAAATTTTGACTAAGGTGGTGAGCAGCAGTAGAAAGGATTGGGTAGACCACTTGGTTGAGGCCACCTGGGCATACAACACCACTTGGAAAACCACAATAGCTTCCACACCTTATGAGCTGTTCTATGGGAAGAAGGCTCTACTGTCCATAGAGTTCGAGTACAACACATTAAGGTTCGCAGCTAAGCTGGACCTGGATCTTAGCCATGCGCAACAGGAAAGATTACTACAACTGAATGGATTAGATGAACAGAGAATGCAGGCCCTCCTCCACTCAGAAGTAGTTTAGCTCCAGAGAAAGATATGGCACCTTAACGAAAAGTAGTTTCAGCCAGGAGATTAGGTGTTGTTATATGACTCAAGATATAAGGATTTCAAAGGGAAGATGAGGACAAGGTGGTTGGGACCATATGTAGTGGAGAAATGCAACGAAAATGGTTCAGTCCTTATCAGGATCATTGATGAAGAAGCCATCCCCATGCTTGTCAACGGGCACCAGCTGAAAATCTACAGGAAGCCCCTTTCCAAGCAGGAGTTCATTGAAACTCTAGATAAGTCAGTGCTGGTAGTGGAGCAGGGCCTTGTCTCTACTCCATCCACACCTTGATCATCAATAATAAAAAAAAAATAGAAAAGAATAATAAGATCCTTGGGTGGAAACCTCTTAGAGGCGCCTGGGGTAGACAATGAGGGTGAAAACCTCCTGGAGGCGCCCCAGCTATCTCACCAAAAAAAAAAAAGGAAAAAGAAATAGGCCTAATTTTTGTTGAATAATTGCAGGTTGCAGAGAAGACATTGCGAGTTCGGAGGGGCGCGCAAAACAAGGACAGAGGTCAACACCAGACTACAAACATCCCTCACACACACCTCCTCCATGACCACTCCCCTTTCCTAGGATTTGATCGCATTCAGGCTAAGATTTCACCTTCTACAGGAAGTTCTATATCTTCTACAGGAAGATCCTGTAGAACCTCCAGACAGGAAAAAATTGATCGTGGGAGGGAATCCGAAGGTTGGAATCTGCTTATTAAGCCTGCAACCACCCCTGTTTACGTCCATCGCCATACATCACCCTGTTTCATCTCTTCACACCTCCATTGCACCCATTCCGTTATTTATGCCTGCACAGTCAAAAACAAAATATAATAAAAAACCCCTATTTTCCTCATACTGCCAGCAAGAACTCTGAGTGACAAATCTAGCAGTGGTGTTTCGCTCTCCCTACCTGTCAAATCCCCATCTGGACTCCTCATCAGCCGAATCCCTCGTCAGCAGTATAGCCCTGCTCGTTTAGCTTGCATCCCAGGAGGAGAAGCAGCTACAGGACATCCTACAGGAATCCTGTAGCAACTGATCCCTCTGGAAGACACACTCTGGAGATGAGGACAGCTGAAAAACAGCAAAGGAGACATGCAAAGAGCTCGTCTTGAACGTGGAAACATCATCAGCATCCGAAACCAAGCAACACCTGAGTATGTACCGACAACAACCAATGGAATGAATTCGAAAACACGTGCATGCAGCGTCAACGACTGAAGGATTGGGTTCCAAAACCCGTGCAGGAAGCAGCAACAAACGAAGAAATGGTTTAGAGACCCGAAATCCGCATGTCGCGGCTGTGACCACGTAGGTAAGTGTCTAAACTCATTCGTCAATTACATAAACTATATTTTAAAAAGATGCATGCCTATGGAAGTGGTTGGATAGAATGGGATCGGTGGCCAGTCAACTGGCCACCCTCGGCCAGTTAACATAGCCTCATGGGATCCGAACAAGCTCAGTTACATTCAAATTTCGACGAGATGCGCAGCCAACACGTGTGGAGTGTCCACTCAGGGAGAAATCGTCGGGACTAGCAGTGGTGGCAACAGTTAACAACAGAGGGGAGGTGATGGCGGCCAGAGACATGCAGAGACATTATGGCCGTGACGTTGGATCAACGGTTTAGTCCGGCCACCTCATCCCCTTGCCATGAATTATGCTGCAGTTAAAAGATGCTCAGCTAAAACTCACACCACCCTCTGTTCATTTGCACTTGCAACGTCCTCGACTAAAGTACGCGTCCTCTGCTCCAGAAACTGTTAACCAGTCATCCACCACCGGTTTTTCTACCTATTTCCAAGAATCTCCTGCATATCGGGCTCACTCAGAAGCACAGAGATATTCTACAGGAACTGGGGAGTCTTCTACAGGAAGGGTTCTACAGGAAACCCTGCACAACCTTCTGGAGCAAGGAAACCTGGGATTTTTCTTCATCGAATTTGGAGCTCCAAGGGAGGTAGGCTCGGAAATTATTTATGCATGGTGTGATTTGAAGAGGTGGTGAATTGAATAATATCAGAGTGGGGAACTAGAGAAAAATCTGCCTGGGGATTGGAAGAAAACATTTGCCTGTGTGTTGCACTGGGTTTCTCAGTTGTTTTTGCATCCAAATTCTCCTCCACGTTCCTATTTTTTTTTTTAATTCTCCTGTAGAAAGATATGCAACTATGGAGGTCAGCCTGTGTATGAAATTTTGAATTTGAATATCTGTATATGTGCTGGGAAGGAAAATTGAGCTCTGTACTCTATCTGTAGAAACGAAACTCTCCCTTTCATAAACAGGCAGCCGTGTTCTGGGCAACAACAGTCTTGAAAACTAGGGAATAGCTATTAATTAATATTGATACCCGAGAAATCCCTTCTTGAGTTAAGAGGGAAAACCATAAGCAACATTCCTTTTTCTGATCAAAGCAAAAAGAAAAACACTCTCACCATGCTAGGGGGATTCATAAGGAAAGAACCCTCGGACACCAGCAAACTGCACGAGCATCCTGAGGTGGTGGATCTTTTCACCCGGGCCAATTGGATGACATTTTTTGACAGAATTCGGGGTCATGACGAGGAGATAACAGAGGAATTTTTGATGTCCCTGAGACCTCAATCAAAGACACAAGCCACAGTAAGTTTTAGGGGTTTGACCCTAGAACTTACCCTTGAGCTCATCAGTCGTGTTACTGGTCTGCCATTAGGGCTCCCTTGGAGCAAAGAAGAGAGATCTTTGGGCCAGGTTTCCAAGAAAACATTCTTCCTACCAGAGGAACATCCTGTAGAAGACAAAAACGGGGTTAGAAGAACCAGCTTGCCTCCTCTCTGGAGTGAGGTCAGTTTTCAAATTATGAAGTACATTACATGTGAGGGGAGGTTTAGCATTGTCTATGGATACCATTTTAGGTTGTTGTGTGAACTAAGGCATGGGATTGATTCACCTCCAGCCCAGAAGCTGAGCATTCCCTATTTTCTTCTTCAGTCACTAATTGAATGTGGTACAAAATTGAATGAAGGGACCCCAGATCAGCTGGCCCATCATGGGCTCATTAAGCTATTAGTGGAAGATGCCCTGCATACCTACATTGTCCCCATATCTTGGGAAATCTTCCGAAACATGTCCCGAGATGACGATATTGGAATCCTGGCCGAAGACATCACCTCATCCAGCAGTGAGGAGGGAGAACACACTGAAGAAGGTAAGAAAACCAATGATGAAAGAACACAGGACATTCAAGCACAACAAGGACATAAAGAAAAAGGGGGAGAGGGCCAAATTGCTGAGCCTAAAACAGAGCAAGGAACAACAACACAAACCCCAAGGGAAAAGAGACTGCAGAGGAGAGCAGAGAAGGCAGAAACATCCCAAGTGAAGGCTGTCACAGCCAAAGCAGTCACACCAAAACAAAAGGGAAAGACAGATCCTGAAATGGCCGCAATACAGGCAGAAACAGTTGACACAGGGACTTCTACATTTAGCATGGAAAAAGAACAACAAAGGGGGAAATCACTTGAAATATTGGCAAGAGAGGCAGTAGCTGTGCTTTCCGCCTTAAAAACACCTCCAAAACAAAAAGGGAAGCGAAAGAGGCAAACCTCCATGTACTTTAAAGAAAGAAGGAGCACACAGATCAAAGTAGGTAGACCCCAGCTGCAGTCAAAGGAGCCAATTATCATTGAGGACACAACACCTAAACCAAAAGAAGGGTCTCCCTCAAAGATATCCGTCACCTATGAATGAGGAAGCCCAAAAACTTCCACCTGGAGAGAGAGAATGAAGACAATGGACTCAAAGACGGCTCTACAGGAAGCTGAGAAATCTCTACAGGAAACTCGGGCTAAGCTAAAAGCGACCGAGAAATTGGAGGAAAAGGTGGCCAGAAAATCACAGGAGGAAGAAAAGACAGAGGAAATATTGGAACCAAGCCCTCAGCCCAGCTTGGACTCATACTATAACCTGTTAGAAGCCGGGAAAATAATTCCCTAGAAATTTGCGGTGCCACTCTTCTTTGCATTGGAAGAAGAAAGAATTATGACTCACACTTGGATGAGGATTGCCAATTCCAAGGGTGTGGCAGACATAGGCCCCCTAGAAGAACAACTCAGGGATTCAAGGAGAGAATTGGCCATGGTGAAGCATGTGGAAAGCAGTCAGAGGGCCAACCTACAGGAAGAGAACGAGCTGCTGAAACAACAACTACGGCTACAGGGAAGTCATAAGGACGACGGGCCCTCCATTCTAGGAGAACAACAACAATAGGAAAAGCCTTTAGCAGACAAAGAAACCTTTGATGAATAGCAGAAAGTGGATGGGCTGCAAGCCGAGGTTGAGGCGCTAACAAAATAGCTACAGGAGAAGGAGTCACAAGTAGCTAAGGAAATACAGTCTCTAAAGCAACAGGTACAAGAAAAGGAAGCCCCACTGGCTGGCATGGCCAGCTGGGTAGTAGAGGCCTTGCAATGCAGGCAACCTACCAAGTCATATGCCCTGTATCTTAAAGATCAATGGTTGCAGTTCCAGATTAACACCTTGGCCCAAAGGGGCACCATTCCATTTCAAAGCTACCATCAATTCATGACCTTGTGTGACAGCAGCTCAGCAGAGGATAAGTCTAAGTTATCCGAATTCTATTTACACAATTTGGCCCTTCCAAACATGACTCTTTGGGACCCTAATGCTACATTGGGAGATGTGTAACTTATGGCCATGGCCTCCTAGTTAAATCATGAGGAAAAAAGGGCAGCAGAGATTCAGGATATTATGAACAGGGAGCTGAGTGAACCACTCATGATCAGGGCAGAACCAAAGGATACATCAGCTTTAATACATGCCCATCAGCACCTAACCTACAATCCTCAGGTTTTACCAGATTACATTGAACAACAAGCTCAAGCTATTGCCCACTTTGAGGACATGGAAAGACTGTTGGGGGATAACTGCATTCATGCTTGCACAAGGAGGTGGAACACACTGCCCCACAGTTTGAGAATAAGAGAATACCACTCTCCAAATAGGATGAGGGAGGCCTTGGCAAGGGTACCCCTCTATAAACAGTCAATGCAAAATTTGCAGGCCAATTGGATTGGCCTAAAGTTCAGTCCTCCCTTGCTTTTGGGATTACTGGAAGGAGTTAAGGAAGAAGAAGAAAACAAGCAATGGGAGGAAGTGCAAAGAAAAGCAGGATTTCATGACCAGGAAGAAGACATCACCTCAGAGGCCTGGGACGTGAGGGAGGCAGTTAAAGCTATCAAGGATGATGAGCTAGATTAGTTGCTCAGAGGATGAGCAGCCCATTTAGGAGGGGGTGATGATGAGCCCCAAAAATGGGTAACTTATTGGGCTCATTTTTTCCTATTGTTCTCCATTTATCCACCATTCTTCATAGTTTATGTATGCTTTTGAAGTATTTTTATGTTAATTGAATGAATGAGAATAGTCACTTGACCATGAAGGCTAATACGTGTTTGCTGCAGATTTTTGGACAACTTTTGGACCAAGGTCAAGCATTTATGGACCATTTGACAGCAAAATACGAGGGGAAAAGGCTGAGGATTCATAGGAAGGGTGTCTCCTGCACTAAATGACCCCTTCCTCGAGTTCTCCACCATCAGCTCGAAGTTCAGCAGCCCACCAAAGTCGATTTCCAAAGGCAGTCGAGCAGCTTTTATGAAGTGGTTGAGTACTGCAGTTTTGAGCAGCCAAGCCCCTTGAATTAAGGAGGAATGTTGCAGGTCCTCGTAGTGCATAAGTAAGAAGGATTCTAGCCTTCATTGGTTGCTTGTTGAACATTTTGTATTTCGCACTATAATGTTGCTTTATTTCTGAGCCCATTTTGGAGCTTCTGCTGTAACACATTTTGGACATGGTTGTTTTTTGAGTAATGGAAACCAGTTTTATGTTGCATCAGTTCTGAGCTTCTTTTAGGAGCCTGTAGCTCTTGGGGTTGGGCCCAACCTAAGTGCCAGGACCTCCTCCATGTACTGTTATATGTTTTTCTTTACTGTTTTCATAAAATAGTTTATGTTAGTAGATTAAAAATTTTGCTTGGTTTTCTAGGACAGTTTTGATGATTGAAAAAGCTTTCATGTTTCAAAGTGATGTGATAGGTTGATAGCAGAAAATATCTTCGAAAAAAGGCCATCAAGCAACCTTGGATCTCATCTCTCTCTCCTTGGGACCATGAGCTGAGACCATGGTGTCCTTGCTGCCACAAAAACACTGTTCTTACTTCTTCATGCAATTGTTAGTGTTAGTTTCTCAGTTGCAAAATTTGATATCAGATGTGATTGCATGCTTAGGTTCATTCTTACTTGGTTTTCATAAGTTGTTTCACATGATTTTCTACCAAGGGATTTCTATTCATCATGATTGCTAGTTCCTAGGTCAAATTAGGTTAGAATAGCTAGATACTTGGTTTGCATGATCTTTGTCTGGTCCGTTTCAAGAAGTAGTGTGCAGAACACCTGAGAAACCTCCTTGCCTACCCTTCCTCCATCAGCGCAACCTGTTCCAGCCCCTAACTTAGATTCTTGTTGTTCGTTTACCACACTTTCTCACTTTGACCTAATTTCCATATTTTTGTGCAACATTGCTCTACCCCTCCTTGAACAAATCCAACCATCCTCATCACTTCTCTGCTTCATCTACCAGGTTCTAAACCTCTTCACACCCTCATCCAACCTCCATTTCCACTTCTCCACCTTTCTTCCACCATCAACCCTCCAAAACCTCCTTTCGGAACATCCTGTAGAACCCTTGCAGACTTCCTGTAGAAGATCACGAGAGCGGTTTTTCGAGATCCGATCACTGTGAAACTCTCTGGAATGGTTTTAGGGACCCCTTAGGCCTTCTTCTCACCTTCCCAACCTCCTACAAGTGCCCTCACCATTTCCTTCCATCAATCAACCTCTGCACAGTCAAACAGTTAAGCACATGCATAATAATTCTACAAGATTACTCAAAAATACAAAAAAGACATTCCTTTTCAGATTTCACTGCAAGAGTAGCTTAGTCACATGCATTCTCCATTCTAGAAGTCAATGGAATCCATTTCAGCTACTTTCATCTTTTTCCTTGCACCAGTAGGGTTAGTCTGTAGAACTAGGGTTTGCTAGGGTTTACATTCCTTTTTTCACTTTTAGCTTCTTTCTGCAAGTGGACTAGCTTCCTTTGAGTTAGCTTTCATCCATCATCATTAAAAGCTTCTTCTTAGATCTCATAGAAGTTGGCTTAAGCTCCGAGTGGACTTGTGCCAGTTGATCCAGTGACAGCTGCGGAAAAAGCTAGTAATTGTGCATATAGCACCGTCGCTTCCAATTTTGTTACGAACTACCGGTTTGATAAAAGTAAAGAAGGCAGTCCCAGGAGTTGCAACATTATTGCTGCAATACTGGAGCCCACCGATGATACCTTCGCAGAACGTGAGGGTGAAATCGTTATGGGAAGCCCTCACACACATTGTTTTCCTTTTTCTAGATCTGGAGGTGATGGGGTGTTCCAAAAGCAGGTTAGCAGTACCCAGAGGCGCGTGCTATGGTCCTTGTACAGATGGGCGAACTTTGACGGCCGGGGTTTCGAAACACCCAGAAGGCAGGCCTGTATCTGTGACCTCTGCAGCATTGGATGGATTATCCAGTGGGGGGTGCTGCTCCAAAACTCCTGGAGGGGCAGGTTCAGATGTGGAAGGAAAGTGGGGAGCACGGAGGAAATCGCCGGGAGGAGAGGGTTCGAAGGGCGGTGAGGAGGGCGAGCAAGTAGCAAGGAGGTGAAGGGTCACCAGAGAGAGAGGTGGGCAGTCCAGTTCCAGTGAGGCGATGGAGAGGCAGTCAAAATGAAGGCTGGAGGCGGAAGTTCCAGGTAAGGTAACCACAGGAGGAGAGCCATTGCGGAATGAGGTGGAAGGGTTACGGGGGACGGTTAGGGCCGGTGAAGGGTTAGGTCGCCTGAAAATTTGTTGGTTAGGGTTAGGGTCAGCCGTGTAGTCGACTTCATCAAGATCCATGGTATCCATGCTGCAGTGGGATCAGGGCTTTCGTAACCGTCGGGGGAGCAGCAATCAAAGAGCTAGGGCAACAGCTAGCAGGCGGTGACAACGTGCCCTAGGAACGGTCGTCAACAGTGAAAATAACAGGAGGTAAGAAACAGTTACCGTGGTCGCTAATGGTGATAAGGTCTCTGTTTTCCCCATAGCTGTGAGCACCGTAACCTCTCTGTCCATACACTGTTTAGGTTATCGCCATGCTCTGTTGTAGAGATCCCTAGATAACCAATATGTTAGTTCGTCTTTTGTTGGATTGTTATTGCTAGTTCCATCATGATATTTCTATCATAGGTATGTCATGATATATTTGTCACAGGGCTCAACATATCTCCTTCATATCTCTCAGATTATTTCTAGTTCTAGTATGCTTTTCTCTTCTTTTCTAATCTTTGGTAAAACGTTTTGGACTAAGATCATGTCACCAATTACCTTATTTAAGACATAAACATGGAAGAATGGAGATACACGTGAATGTGGAGGCAACTCCAATTCATAATATATATTTCCAATCCCCTCCAATGTCTTATAGGAGCCATAATACTTGGGTGTTAATTTATTGTCCTTATTTTAATTCTTGAGGAACATCTATTTATATGTTTGTAGTCTAAAAATACCCAATCCCACATGTCAAATTCCCTTTCATTATGATGTTGATTTTCTTGTTGTTCCATCCTATTTTTTTGCTATAACCAAGTTGTACTTCAATAGTTTAAGAACATGTTGTTGATGCCTTATGTGGTCCTCCACTACATGAACCTTTATAGTCCCTTTCAAGGGTGATGTGATGGATGGAGGATGATACCCAAAAATTTCCATAAATGTGAAACATTTTTATTATGGAAGGATGAGTTGTACCACCATTTTTCCAAGGGAAGCCACTTGATCTATTGTGTCTATTTATGGCATGAAAAGCAACAAATATATCCTTCTAAACATTTAATCATAATCTTATTTTTCCCATCATGTTAAGGATGATACATTGATCTATGAGCCAATTGAGTACCCAAACAAGAAAAAAATTCAAACTAAAAAATTTCAGTGAAAAATGGATCTATATCACTTACAATAATCTTGGAGATTCCATGTAGCTTTTGAAATATTTCCATTAATTATGCAACTATTTTTTTTTCTTTAAAAGGATAAGAAATAGAGAAAAAATGGGAATACTTTATTGTCAATCTATTATTAGCATGTTGACATTATTTCCTTCATAGTTGGGTAAACCTATAGTAAAATAGATTTGCAACTTCTTTTTTACAATGATTTGGTAGAACTAATTCTTGTAGGAGACCCATGGTCTTGATTATATTTCTCTTATTCTATTTCCAAACTAAACAATTTGACACAAAATTTTGAACACTTGCTTTTAGACCTTCCTATAAAAAATACTTCTTATTCTTGTGGTAAGTTTTCAAGGATCCCGGATATCCTTCTATACGAGAAGTGTGCAATTCCAAAATGAAATTTTGTTTGAGTTAGGAATTCTTAGATAAATATAGGTGATTTTCATACCACAATAGATCATTATTCCATGCAAATTAATCTAATGCACTTTGTTCCTCTTTTTCTTATTGAATGATCTTACATCACTTGTAATATTTCTTATTTTCTTTCCTTGCTTCTTCCACCCAATCAGACTACAAAATAGAAATAGCACATAGTAAACCCTATTTTTCTTCTCCTTTCCTTGAAAATGCATTTGGCACCATGTTTAGTTTTCCTTTTTTTGTAAATAATTCAAATCCATAACCTAGGATCTTTGTAATCCAGTTTTGTTTCTCTCTTGAAGATAATGGTTGTTCCAAGAAGTGCTTCAAACTATCATGACGTGTTTTTACTTTGAAGTTTATTCCTATTTGGTAAGGGTACAATTTTTTAACTACATTGTAATATGACTGGAATTTCTTTTTCATAAATGTGTTTGAGTAAGTTATTTCCTTTAAGTTGGTTGTTTCCAAAGGAAAGGGGCCTTGGTTTTTGAATTAATACTACATCAATGTCATGGCCTAAGACATCACACTCCATAATAAAGGCTTTTGTGAAGTCAAGTGTGGCTAGGAGAGGAATCATGCACATGTGTTGACACCTAATCATAGGGATTGGTTGAACAAATGTAATTAGTGTAAATACGTAATAGAGAAAATGGAGAGTCATTGAGAGATGAACTGAACAATCACTCCCTCTTGTATATAATAATGAACAACCTGAATGAATAATACGATTACATTTGAGGAGCTACCTCCTAGCCTGACATGGTATCAGAGCCAATGCCATTTTTGGCTTCCCTCTTTGCTTTGTAACTCCCTTCTACCTATTCTGCCTATGTTCTTCCTATTTTGCAGAACTGACACCTTTGTCATGCTCCAAAGGCCTGAATAGTGCACTCTCATATGCATTTCTCCCACGCTCCTCCAATTTCATGCGCTGCTCTCCCATACCTCTCCCAGCTGCATATTATGCTGATGGAAAAAAATACAGTTCTACTTTGAACTTCTTCTGGTTCACGCTTTGATTGATGGAGCCCTTTGGAGTAGCTGAAGCGAGCCCTTTGGCTTTGTGAGTAAGAAGTTACTATTTCTTTGCTAGGTGGAAGACATTTTTTGTGCAACCATTACTTTGGTCAATTTTGGATTAGTTTGATAATACTTCCCTTAGGCAATGGTCATGATTTTATGGGTTTGGTGCCCTCGACTCTTCTGATTCTCAAGGTTGTAACTTCTTAAGCGTCCTTTTACATAGTTTATGGAATAGTCTTATTTTATGGGTATTGTTGTAATGTTGCTTAAGGGGCTCTAGGATTCTGCATAAGCTCTCCATAAACATTGCTCCAGGCTTTGGTTACACTAGCTCCTAAACGCTGGCAGCTCGTTGTTCCACATATATAACATGCTGTCTCCATATTTATAAGTGTTGTTTTCATGTTGTCTCCATATATAACATGTTGTTCCACATATATAACATGTTGTCTCCATATTTATAAGTGATGTTTTCATGCTGTCTCCATATATAATGTTGTCTCCCCATATATAACGTTGGTATATATACAACGTTGTTTGGCTTCCATGCTATCCACCTCCCCCAAAATAATACCTCTGCTTTTAATATATCAGAGTGCAATTTTTAACCACCAGAAGTGCATTTTTTATATATTGGCAGCAAGGTACATTTTTTTAAAAATAAAGAATAAAAAAATGCATTCATTGATATCTATTGTGGGAGTGGTTCTCACGGGAAGGAGAACTATCCAGAATGGTCGCAGAAAATCAAACACACTCTCATTTTTAATGAGTTGTGGAAAGGATTGTGTGTTGGAAATGGAGACAAAGAGCTAGAACAACCTACCTTAGATAAGGAATTCGCCATTTGGGAAAATAAGAAAAACAAGGCTTATGCATTGATTGTAGCATCAGTAAATGAAGAAGTGAGTCACCATATTTCGCAATTTTCAAATTCTTTCAAAGCCTTACAAAAACTGAAGGAACTCTATGACTCACACTCTGTAAAATCTATTATGCATGATATCAAAGTCACTAATGTTGAAATGGACATTCCTCTGATATCTTTTCTCAATGCACTTTATCCCACTTATTCAGATTATCTTGAGTCATTGCAAGAAAATGGAAACCTCAAAGATATTACCTTTGACTCCCTTGAGAAAAAATTTGCTGAAAGAGAGAATGCTTTTGGGAAGAAGACAGCTCCTTAGTATTTTGAAGAGGTTGTGTGCCTTGCACATAGAGAGAAGAATCTTGCTCAAGATTCTTCCAAAGGAACAAGTGGTCGAAGAGGAAGAGGGAGAAATTTCAGAGGTAGGGGGGGCAGCCACTCTTAAGGAGAAAATTCAGACTTGCATTGCATACACTACAAAGAGATGGATCACATGAAGTATCAACATGAAAGTTGCCTTGGGACAGAATTGAGCATGAAAGAAACCAACCCAAAGGCAAAACTAATGACAAAGAGAAATGTAAAGCACCTGAATCCACTCACTATGTTGTGGCACACCGTAATATTAGAGTAAATGAAGACTTATTTAATGCTTCACTTACTTCTTGGAAAAATGATTGGTTGCTTGATTCAGGAGCAACTTGCCACATGAATTTTAGAAGAGATTTTTTTGAAGAATTTACTCACAATGTTGATGGAGCAGTATACTTTGCAGACAAATCAAAGCTCAAGCCATTAGGGCTTGGTACAATCAGGCCTAAATTGCTTGGTCTTCCAGACTTTCTTCTGCATCATGTTTTATATCTCCCATAGCTGAGGAGAAACTTGTTGTCCTTGGTCCACATCCGTCGGCAAGAACACTCCATTCATATGTTTGATGGCAAGCTTGAGGTGACAAAAGCATCAGACCACTCACTTTTCATGACGAGGATAAAAGAAGAAAGGCTTCTAAAGCTGTAGGGTACCTCTGCTCGCGCACAAAATTTTTCATACAATTCTCATTATGAAGAAGGTATATTTCCATCAAGTTTATTATGGCATGCTAGATTTGGACACTTGAACTATGACAACCTCCACTTGTTGAAGAAAAATGGTGTTACTGGTTGGCCTACAATTCCTAGGAAACTTAAGCAATGTGATGCTTGCATTCTAGGGAAGCATAGAAAACAGTCTTTTCATGATTCACATTCCAGAGCACATAGAAAACTTGAACTCATTCATTCAGATTTATGTGGTCCAATGCCTGTTCCTTCTGCAAATGGAAATAAATATATGATGACATTTATTGATGACTACACCAGAATGTGTTGGGTTTATTTATTGAAGAAAAAATCTAATGCTTTTCAAACATTCAAGAAATTTCATACATGGATTGAAAATGATGCACAAACTCATATTGGCTCTATTCCCACTGATAATGGAAAATAATTCACTTCAAATGAGATCAAACATCAAACAACTGTGCCTTATAATCCCCGACAGAATGGAGTAGCTGAAAGAATGAATAGGACAATCTTAAATATGGTGCACTCCATGATGTTTTTCAAAAATGTAAAATTGATGTTTTGGGCTGATGCAGTTCTATGTGCTGTATAGAACTCCATATAATGTTATTAGAAACAAGACTCCTTATGAAATGTGGTATGGGCACATTCCTTCGGTAAAGCATCTGAGGGTCTTTGGTTCCACATGTTATGCCTTGATACCCAAGGTACATAGAAACAAACTTGGTGCAAGAAGTCGTAAGTGTATCTTCCTGGGGTATTCAAACACCTCTAAAGCATACCATCTCTAAGATGAAGTCAATAAAAATTTTGTTGTATCTAGAGATGTAATATTTCTTGAATCATCCAAAACTGACAATGTTGTTGAGAAGAAACTTGATCACTTGGATAGATTCACAAATTAAAAATCATTTCAATAATTTGATAATCAGATTTCACATCTTGAAGGTGGGATTCCTATACTAGATCAACCTCTGGAATCTTCTTCTGAAGCACTCTCTCCCCTGCATGAAACTCCAACAACGGATGATACTTTGAGTGATGTGATTGATAGAATTGGGAGAATCAATCTTGATTTAGTCCCAACTCAATCAACGAAGTAGCCTGGACCATCTCAGGAAGGTCCCCCAAAGTGGTTGACAAAGACACTTGAAAGTGTTCATCCTGATGAGGTTGGAAAGAAAGGAACTAGAAATTCAACCCGAAAAAATGGAGGTGATGTAGATGACTCTAATTCACCTGTTGATATGGATGTTTCTTATGATTGTCAATTGAATTTGTCTACAGATTTTGAACCAACTTCCTTCAGAGAAGCTGCTTCTCATGATGAATGGAATGAAGCAATGCAGAAGGAGTATGATGCCTTGATAAAGAATGACACTTAGAAGCTAGTTGATCCTCCATTGGGAACCAAACCAATTGGCTGCAAGTGGGTCTATAAGAACAAGTATAAATTGATGGCTCACTTGACAAGCACAAAGCCAAGCTTGTCGCAAAAGGTTTTGCACAGAAGGAAGGGGTTGATTATGAGGAGAATTTTTCCCCCATAGAAAAATGGGCTACCATATGGACACTCTTTGCCCTAGTAGCTCAGAACGGTTGGAAAGTCCATCAAATGGATGCAAAAACTTCTTTCTTGAATGAAGATCTAAAAGAGAATGTTTTTATGTGCCAGCCTGAAGGATTTTCTATAAAAGGACATGAACATAAAGTATGCAAACTTGTGAAATCCCTGTATGGCCTCAAACAAGCATTGCAAGCCTGGTATGAAAAACTAACTGAGCATCTTTTAAAACTCAATTTCAAACATTATGATCTTGATGATGCAACTTTGTTTGTCAAGAAGGTTGGCAAAACAATTGTATATCTTGTGGCATATGTAGATGATCTTTTGATGATAGGGAACAATGAGAGCTACATTGCATCCATAAAGAAGGAATTAAGGGAAGGTTTTGAAATGACTAATTTGGGCTATGTTCATTACTATCTTGGTATTGAAGTAACCCAATATCTGAAGTCCATATTCCTTTCTCAAAAGAAGTACATTGGAGATCTGTTGAACATGTTTGGCACGAATGAATGCAATCCTCTAACTACTCCAATGGAACAAAATTTAAAGCTCACATCCATTGAAGGAAAAGAATTTGAGGATGCAACAAAGTATAGACAGCTTGTAGGAAGTCTCAACTACCTAACTACTACCAGACCAGACATTTCATTTGTTGTTGGAATCCTCTCCAAGTTTATGCAAAAACCTTGTAAGGGACATTGGTCTACTGCAAAAAGAGTTCTAAAGTACTGGAAGGGAACTCAAGACTTTGGAATCAAGTATACACAGGTGGGCGACTTTAGCTTGATTGGATACTCTGATTCAGACTTCGATGGAGACAAAGAAACTGGGGTATCTACTTTAGGTTATACTATGAGTCTTGGATCAGGAGCTGTCTCCTAGATATCACGCAAACAATCAGTTCTAGCAAATTCCATAACAGAGGCAAAATATGTGGCAACAGCTGAGGCAACAAAAGAAATTGTGTGGCTTAGGAAAATTTTGGAAGATTTGCAGGTGAAACAAGTACAATCGACTCCACTCATGATTGACAATACCTCAGCAATAATTTTGGCCAAGAACCCAAAGTTCCATGATCGAACGAAGCACATCAATACAAAATATCATCTTATTCGACATCATGTTGAGGCCAAAAAAATCCATCTTCGCCATTGTTCAACATGTTATACATGCTCTTCCCAATATTTTCTATAGATTAGTATGTCATCAAAAAATATTAAGTCATTAGGCTTTGAAATGTTGAAGGTGCATTAATAAGTCCAAATAGAATAACCAAAAACTCACAATGACGTTCATGTGTTCTAAAGGTTGTTTTGTGAATGTATCCTTGCCTCATTTTGATTTTATGATATCTTGAATGGTGGTCCAACTTAGTAAAGAAAATTTCTCCATGTAGTTCACCTAATAATTCACCAATGACAAGAACATGAATTATTCGTTATGATCATTTTCGTGAGTTTCTATAATTTGGAAACATACACTACCATGAATCATCCTTGTTTATAACCATCACCATTGGTGAAGAGAAATAAATTTGGCTAGGTTGAATGATGTTGGCCTCTAACATTTCTTAGATCACGCATTGAATCTTACTCTTCTATGCATATATATACTTGTATTGCATAATGTTAGGTGGTACACTTCCTGGTTGCAAATGAATAACATGGTCATGATCTCAAGTAGGTGGAAGAACCTTAGGCATCTCTCCAAATACCTTTATGATTGTTGATGTCATTTTGGAGATCCACTAGAGTAGAGGATATAGATGTTTAAACAACTAATGAGTATAATTGTGTAATCACACCATGGTGTCCCTTTTGAGTAATTTTGTCATGCTATTAGAGCTGGTCACTTTAGAGATTTATAGATACATTTATGCTCAATTTCCTTTCCTTCTAAGGAAAATATCATGAAAATATATTGAAAACCAAGGGTCATTCTTCCTAACAATTGTAAGCATTGAACCTCTAATACAACATCAACACCACCCATTTGGGTTGCAATCAAGGGTCTATATAATAAATACTCCTCCACATTAACCATAATATTATGGAATTTCCTTGAAAAAATTATAATATCTCCTTTTGCAATAATTACTTGAAACTCTGGTGTTGGAAATACAAAGTAATTGAGAATTTTTACAAATTTGTAATTGATAAAGTTATGGGAACTGCACAAATACATCAACATTGTTTCCTTTTTCTTTTGATATATCCTTGTATATTGAGGGTTTGTGGAGTATTAATGCTAACTTATGCATGGTAGGATATAATTGGAGTAGTCTCTTCTAGCTCTTGATATTTGATGCTTCTAATTATTGATCTTCTTCCTCTTCATAATCTATGTAGAATAATTTTTTCTCACTTCATTTATCCCCCTTACTATACTTGATATCATAACTAAAATCTAGTTCCTTTTATCTTCTTCCATCCTTTTGTTGAGGTGTCATCCTTTTCAATTGAGTGAGGTTAGGAGAGGGAGCATGATGCTCTCTATAGTTGTAGTGACCACTCTTATAGTAGCCATTTTGTTACTTTCAACATTCCTTTCCATTGATTGAGGATATGATTGTTGTATGTACTGGTACTTATGTAAGTTTTGAATTCTTAGAATAGGATTTGGACAGATTTTGACGAAACAGGACAGATTAAGATAGGAATAAAAGATTTGGAATTTCTCTGTATCTCTGTGTATACTATGTACGAATGGTCAAATCCCAAAGGGTTGAATTTCCTTCGAATTATTTCTGAGTGTTTTTTATTTCGAGTTTGGCCCCTGTAGAATTAGAGATTTGCATAATCTTGTGTTATCGCGTTTAAATCTTCACTCACTGTGTATTGAAATAACCTGAATGTATTCGAAACCACAGAGTTAGTTAGTGATATCCTGAATATAACTTAGAGACAGACTAGACTTGGCAGAAGTGCTAAATCTTAGCGAAAAGAGGAAATTCGTGAGAAACCCTAGAAAAGATCTGAATTGTCCGATCGACAGATCCAATAGATCTAATGGTCATCATGTACCAACAAGCGCAGGCATTAAACATAGTAGTAAAGTGGTCTTCGTAGGTGAAAGTTGTTTCTCGCGTAGTCTCAAGGTGGTAAGTTATATTCTGAAATTTCACACGATTACACTTAGCGGCTGACACGTAGCATGGGAAAACTGCTTTTCTTGCGTGCTCTCGGCTTTTTATACATCACGCAAGAACCCATGCGAGATTACGCGACAACCGTTGGATCAAGCAGAATTGATCAATAGTGGAGATCATCCAGAATATTTGGTGAGTGGGCAAAGCGATAACTGTCGGATTGAGGAATTAGATTGACGATGGAGGTTTAATGCACTAAAGGTTTGTGGAATTTCGAATGCGATAAGGGTATAAAGTGTAGTTTTATTTCTTGTTGATTCCGTGGAAATCTGAAGGTTTTCCAATTATCAGGTAAATTAAACAGTTCTGTTGTTTTAGCATAATAACTAAATTTGGAGGTTGATGACTGATACTCCAAAGGAAATACAAGAGGAAGTTCCACCCAAGCTTGAAGAAATTGTTTCTGGTTTTGAACGATTATCCTTAACACCTGCAACCAACCCACCATTAGTGGTATCAGAGCAGCTTATTGACATTGATTAGGATCTCAAAGATCAGAAAAAGAAATCCAACATGGCTTTCAGAGTTGGAGGAAGACGTGGTGGTGGTTGAAGAAGAGGAAGACCAGTTGCAAATGCTGAAGTGTTGGAAGCTATGGAACAGATGCAAGCTAGACTAGAAGTAGTGGAAATGGGAAATCAAAGAGATGGAGATGTCAGTGAGCTTGAAGTTGAAGCTGCAGAAGAAGAGGAACTTGTAGAAGTTACTCCTGAAATGAGATTCTTTAAATCAATGTTGGGATCCACATCTAAACCCAGACTTGAGGTTTCAATTTATAGAGGAGGCTTAAACCCTGAGGAGTTGATAGACTGGATTAGTTACATGGATAAATTATTTGATTATGAAGAAATGGAAGAAGGAAAGAGAGTGGAATTTGCTGTCACAAAATTTAAAGGACATGCAACACTTTGGTGGGATGGAGTGTAGGCAGAAAGAAGGAGACTTGGCAAGCAGCCAATTAAAAATTTGAACGAGATGGTGGCAAAGTTGAGAGGTAAGTTTTTTCCAAGTGATTATCAACTTTCATTATATAGACAGATGTAGAATCTTAGACAGAGGTCTTTGATAGTGAAAGAATACATAGAGGAATTTTATAAAGTAAGCATAAGAGCTGGACAAATTCAAGATATAGATGAGAAGGTTGCAAGATACATAAATGGACTCAGAATGGAGATCCAAGATGAGATAAGTGTGTTGTTTCCTAAAACAGTAGAAGAGGCTTATCAGATGGTACTGAAAGCTGAAGAAAAACTCATGAGGAAGCAATCTGCCAGAAGTAGAGGTACTTTCCGAGGAAGATGAATTCAAGGTCGTAGAGGAAGATATACAACACCTAGAGATGGAGCTACCAGTAGCTCAAGTCAGCATACACCCACAGAAGGTGATGCAAGTGGCAGAAGGAGTTTTTTCAGAGGAAGAGGAGGCAGAGGTAGAGGAAGAGAAGTCATATGTTACAGATGTAATAAGTTGGGACACAGAGCCTATGAGTGCCCAAAAAATGCAGGAACAAATCAAAGAAATGTAATTGTTGCTCAGACTGAAGAAGAAGCAACAAAGGTTCCAAAAGAAGAAAATGTTCCAGAGAAAGGGGAATCTTTGGTAGTTAACAAAGATTTGTTAAAGTCGGCAAAAGAAGTTGTTGAACCAACACAAAGAAAGACTTTGTTCAGGACTGTGTGCAAGGTTCAAGGAAAATGCTATCAAATGATAATTGATAGTGGCAGTACTGATAATTTGGTCTCTACAGAAGTGGTGGAAAAGTTGAAATTAAAGACAAAGAAACATCCAACACCTTAGAAGGTGTCATGGCATCAAAAAGGACACCAGTTGTTAGTGAATGAACAGTGTGAAGTGGAGTTGCAGTTGGGCAAATACAAAGAAAAAATCTGTGTGATGTGATGCCTATGGATGTGTGTCACATATTGTTGGGAAGACCTTGGCAGTATGACAAAGGAGCTATGCATGATGGGAAAAGGAACACATACAAATTTGGTAAAGATGGTGTTAATCATACATTGCTACCTATGGAAGAAGAGGATGCATTGAGAAAATCTGATCCAAAGACTCTATTTCTGAGTGGAAAAGAATACTTGCAGCAGATTGAAGAGGATGAGGTAAATTTTTCATTGATTTGCAAACCCAAGGTAATAATTAATTCCACTAAAATTTCTAATTTTCCAATTGAAATTCAAGAGATACTGGAGAATTATTGTGATATCATTGTAGATGATTTGCCTAATGAGTTACCACCCATTAGAAAAACCAGTCATCATATAGATTTGATTCCAGGGGAAAATCTACCAAATAAAGCAGCTTACAGGATGACTCCCACAAAAAATGAAGAAATCAAGAAATAGGTTCAGGAATTGTTAAATAAAGGATTGATTAGAGAGAGCTTGAGTCCTTGTGCAGTGCCAACAATGTTAAGTCCAAAGAAAGATGGAGGTTGGATAATGTGCACTGATTCAAGAGCAATCAATAAAATAACAATCAGGTATAGATTTCCTTTAACTAGAATTGAGGATTTGATGGATTGTTTAAGTGGAGCAAGATATTTTACAAAGCTGGATTTAAAAAGTGGTTATCATCAAATAAGGATTAGAGAAGGAGATGAATGGAAAATTGCTTTAAAAAAAATGAAGGACTATATGAATGGATGGTAATGCCTTTTGGGTTATCAAATGCTCCTAGTACATTTATGAGGCTTATGAATGAAGTGTTGAAAGAATTTATTGGTAAATTTGTAATAGTATATCTTGATGATATATTAGTTTACAGTAGATCTAAAGAGGAACATATGAGACATATGAATTATGTCTTCCAGAAGTTGCAACAAGAAAAGTTACTGTTAAATTTAAATAAATGTTCATTCATGAAGGAAGAGTTGGTATATTTGGGCTTTGTTGTTTCTACTGATGGATTAAATATGGATCCAGAGAAGATAAAGACAATCATAGAGTGGCCTTCACCGAAAAGTGTTTTTGAGGTAAGAAGTTTTCATGTTCTTGCTAGATTTTATAGAAAATTCATAAGGAATTTTAGTAAGATCAATGCTTCTATTATTGACACTATCAAGAAGGATAAACATCCATTTAAATGGACTTTTGAAGTAGAAAAGAACTTTCAGCTGTTGAAAAGAAAGATCACTGAAAAACCTATTTTAATTTTTCCTGATTTTAATAAACCTTTTCAAGTGAAATGTGATGCTAGTGGAGAAGCTATTGGCAATGTTTTAAGTCAAGAGGATAGGCCTATAGCTCATTTCAGTGAAAAACTGAATGAATCAAAGAAGAAATATTCTTCTTATGATAAGGAATTTTATGCAGTTGTGTAGTCATTGAAGAAGTGGAGACATTACTTGATGTCTAAGGAGTTTATACTTTATTCAGACAACCATGCATTGCAGTACATTGTGCAATAGCCAAAGCTTAGTCAGAAACATGCAAAATGGGTAGAATATCTTCAAATTTTTAATTTTGTATTGAAGCATATAAATGGCCAATCAAACAAGGTAGCAGATGCCTTAAGTAGAAAAAGCATTTTAGTTCAAGAAAGTCAAATTCAAGTGTTGGGTTTTGATTTTCTTAAGGAATTATATGAGAAAGATTTAGATTTTAAAGAGGCATTTGAAGCTTGTAAAAATCCTATTTTGTTAGACAGAAGTAAGTGGCTGGAATTTTTCTTGCAAGAAGGATTGTTGTTTAAAAGAAATCAGCTGTGCATACCAAATTTTTCTATGAGAGAAAATTTAATCAAGGAGAAACATAGTGGTGGACTTGGAGGACATTTTGGTGCAGACAATATTTACGAATAGTTGAACCGGTTTTATTGCTGTCCGGAGATGAGATCTGAAGTGGAGAAGTATGTGAAAAATTGTAAAGTTTGTCAGTATGCAAAGGGAAGGAGCCAAAATACAGGTTTGTATGTTCCATTACCTATTCCAGATAGACCTTGGGATATGGTAAGTATGGACTTTGTTTTGGGTTTACCAAAAACTCAAAGATGAAATGATTCAATTTATGTTGTAATTGACAAGTTTTCTAAAATGGCACATTTTATTCCATGTTATAAAACCAGTGATGCTACTCATGCTAATCTTTTTTTTAAGGAGAATGTAAGATTGCATGGGTTACCTGAGAGCATTGTTTCAGATAGAGACACCATCTTTGTTGGTCATTTCTAGAGGACATTGTGGAAGAAACTTGGTACTAAATTTAGTTTCAGTTCAGCTTATCATCATGAGACTGATGGATAGACTAAAGTTGTAAATAGAAGCTTGGGTAATCTTCCGAGAAGTCTTGCAAGTGAACATCCAAAACAATGGGATCAAATTTTGGCACAAGCTGAATATGATTATAATGATTCTCTTAACAGGAGTACAGGGCAGAGTCCATTCCATATAGTTTATGGAATGCAGCCAAGAGGAGTGTATAAATTAAGAGACTTGGGAAAAGCAGAAATGAGAAGTTCTGAAAGAGAAGATTTTGCTTCAGAGATTCAAGCAATACATGAACAGGTAAAACAACAGTTACAAGATAGCAACATAAAGTACAAGAGCAGAGCAAGATTGAAGAAGAGAGAAGTTAATTTTGAGGTTGGAGATTTAGTTTTAGCACACTTGAGGAAGGAAAGATTTCCAAAAAGGGAGTATAACAATATAAAATTTAAGAAAATTGGACCATGCAGAGTCTTGAGGAAACTTTCTGCAAATGCATATGAAATTTAATTACCCTCGGATATTGGAATATCTCCAATTTTCAATGTTGTTGATTTGTATAGGTGTGAAAGTGGAAATGTAGAGGATACAATAGAAGATAAGGAAGAACTAGAGGTTGATTGGGTGAAACAATTACTTACAGCAAAGGCATTGCGGCCAGAAAGGATTTTAGAAAAGAGAGTGTTCAAGAAGACAACAGGACAAGAGTATTTTCAGTATTTGGTCAAGTGGAAGGATCAACCAATTGCTGATGCTACTTGGATGACAGATGCCATGCTACAAAAGTTGGGCAATTCTATAGAAGAGCTCATGGATAGGAGCCCATGAAGAATTTTGTCCTCAGGAGTCTGATGCAGGAGCATGAGGCTTGAAGACAAAAGACTTCAAATTTATTCCAAAAATACAAAAAAAGTTTACAAGCAAAGGAGTGGGATCCTTTAGCTGTCACTTTACAAAGCTTTCTAGATAGGATTTGAGCTAGAATTCAGGGATTTGAATTATTTTGTAATTAATTCAAGTATGTAGGCTTAGTTGAGATTCATGAGGAGAATATCATGTAGATTAGATATTTTCTAGGATTATGCAAATTCGATCCATTGATTGAGGATCTGATTGTTGTATGTACTAGTACTTATGTAAGTTTTGAATTTGTAGAATAGGATTTGGATAGATTTTAACGGACCAGGACAAATTAAGATTGGAATGAAAAATTTGGAATTTCTCTGTATCTTTGTGTATACTGTGTATCAATGGTCAAATCCTGAAGGGTTGAATTTCCTTCGAATTATTTTTTAGTGTTGTTGATTTCTAGTTTGGCCCCTGTAGAATTAGAGATTTGCATAATATTGTGTTATGGCGTTTAAATCTTCACTCACTGTGTATTGAAATAACTTGAATGTATTCGAAACCACATAGTTAGTTAGCAATATCCTGAATATAACTTAGAGACAGACTAGACTTGGCAGAAGTGCTAAATCTTAGCGGAAAGAGGAAATTCGTGAGAAACCCGGGAAAAGATATGAACCATCAAATCGACAAATCCAATACATCTAATGGTCATCGTGTACCAACAAGCACAGGCGTTAAATAGAGTAGTAAATCGATCTTCGTAGGTAAAAGTTGTTTCTCACGCAGTCTCAAGGTGGTAAGTTGTATTCTGAAATTTCACGCGATTACACTTAGCAGCCGACACGTAGCACGAGAAAACTGCTTTTCTCACGTGCTTTCGGCTTGTTATACATCGCGCAAGAACCCACACGAGATTACACAAGAGTCGTTGGATCAAGCAGAATTGATCAACTGTGGAGATCGTCCAGAATATTTGGTGAGCGGGTGAAGCGATAACCGTAGGAATGAGGAATTAGATTGACTCGAAGGTTTAATGCGCTAAAGGTTTGTGGAATTTTAGACGCGATAAGGGTATAAACTGCAGTTTTATTTCCTGTTGATTCCTTGGAAATCTAAAGGTTTGCCAATTATCGGGTAAATTAAATAGTTCTGTTGTTTTAGCAGGATAACTAAATTTGGAGGTTGATGACTGATACTCCAAAGGAAATCTGAGAGGAAGTTCCACCCGAGCTTGAAGTAATCGTTTTTTTTTTAACAATTATCCTTAACACCTGCAACCAGTGCACCAGATGGTCAAGGAGAATATAGAAGGGGCATAAGAGAATTAAGGCCTTGGTCCAAGAATATGGAGAAAATCTAGTCAACTCAGGGAAAGTCGCATCAATATCGGAATAATTTCCTCCTTCTCAACCCAAAACACCGTGAATTTTTCATCATGAATCTTCAAAGAATAATTATGTTCTTTGTTGTAATTAACGTTATTGCGAGTCTCTAATAGTTTGTCATTGATTAGTATGTTTCCTAGTATCTTTGGTTGAGATGCCAAGATTTGTACTCCTTTTATAATAAATGACAGTTTCTGGACATTGAAAGGTTAGACTACATGTAATTTTTCTTTGATTAATTAAAAGCTCTTCTACTTCAAAAAAAATGAAATTTATCTTTTTTAATTATATTTTTGGGTTATCTCCTTATAGATTCCGTCGAATGTCAAGTTTAGGACTTGTTAGATGAAAAATTAAATTCTATATCCAACAACTACTCACTATGCATAGTTTTGATTAGATCCACACTACATAAATTGAAAATACATGTGTTATAGACATTTTTGGGCTCTGCAACCCCAATCATAAATGTCCATAAACCAAGGGCTCTTAAGTCCCTAAAAGTGTTGTTCCAACCTCTAAAAGAACAAGGTCAACTGATTACATCTTCTCCCAGAAGTTCTCCATGAAAAACTACTCAGAACTAGTCAAAACTGGACCATCTCACCTGCTCCATGGTCAAAGTGCGCTGCATCCCACTTAAATACACACAGGAGGTGTGATGCATCTTGAAAAGCCCTTCTATGGGGTGTGATGGGCGAGAGTGGACAAATGGCAGGGTCAATCTGCAAGGTGGAGGATCATGGAATCTTCTAGAAACTTCTCCTGTGACACTTGCCTCTCTGCATTTGCCCAGGGATGAGTAAGAGATCATCAATCTCCAAGTGGAATCAAGAAATATTAGAGAGAGGACACTAATCAAATCTCAAAATCTGACTCACCCCCCTTGCAAACATCTATTTATGGATCCCTCATCCCAGAGATCCAGGAGGCTGGAATTTTGTATCTTGTAAGGAAGTGTTGCTGGTTTCTTGGTGCAATATCATAGTGTTGGGTGATCTAAGCTTTTCATGAGGTGAAGAAGGGCTTTCTTGCTGAGAGGATGATGCTGAGTCAGAACAATTGGTTGTAATCCTCTTTGTTATTTCTTGATTATCAATAAAGCTATTCAAGTTTTCCTCCACATTCTTGTATGATTGATGATATATGCCTTTGTGTGGTCAATATATATCTGGTCCTATATTGTTTATGATAATAGATCTATGTTCTTGGATAGTGTTATGCTGCTTTGATTCTACAGGTGCTCTTTGAAGCTGGGTAGACGAAGAAGCGAGTGGCAAAGATCTATCAGAAGGGAGAGGAATCAAACAAGGAACCAAGCGCAAGACAGAGGTTGGTCTCCTAAATTCCCCTCTTATCTATTTCTCATAGAGGAAAACGAAAGTGGTTTTAGTTTGTTTGTTTCTAAGGTAGCTACCAGCCTTAGTGGGAATAGCAACTCTGCATAGACACTAGATTTCCCGATAACAAAATGGTGACTCCACTGGGGAGCGAATAGATTGTTTGTTTATCTACATTTGTTTACTTTATAAACTTACAGACGGAGCCTGAAGTTAAGCCAGCTAGCCTTCGAACTGCATTTGCTATGCAGGTGCAAAGTAGATCAATGCTGCTTCAGTCTATCTCCGGGTTTTGTTTATGAGTTGAACAATCGATTTACAAGCTCTCTAATTGCCCTTGTGGTGGCTCTAGTAACCTCTTTAGATCTACCCCTGTGATTGATTTACTGATTACCACTTGCTCGGCCTAAATCCCTGAACTAAGCTGCAAACTGTGACCCAGATGTTAACGGGAAAAGTGTCTACTCAGAACGACCCTATCCCACTAAAGTGTGACAGTGACCTTAGAAACAAACAAGGAAAACTACTTTCGTATTCTTCTTTATGAACTATAAACGAAGAGGAATAGGATGAACCAACCTGTGTCTTGCGCTAGTCCTTTTGATCCAATCTCTCTCCTCTTTGACAGCTTCCAGCTACCTGCTCCCTTACTTGCCTAGCTTCACCAAGTTCCTGTAAGATCACAGAAGAAGAAAACTACACAAAGACATGGATTTATATTCATAAATAGCTTAGGATCAGATTTAAGCTAAACATGCAAATATAACAAACATCAATGATACACAAGCATGTAGGAGAAACTCAAATAGTTTTATTGATATAACAAGAAGGTCCAGGAGGAGTTACAACTGATGATTCCTGATCTAGCATCAACCTCCCAGCAAAGGAATCCCCTCTTCACCTCCAACAAAGCATAAATCACCCAATACTCTGATATCTATCTCAAAACCAACAGCAATTCTCTGCAATGTACAAAATTCCAGCCTCTGGATCTCTGGGATGAGGGATCCATATATAGATGTATGCAAAGAGGATGAGTCAGCTTATAATTTGACTAGTGGCTTCTCTCTTTCAGTTCTTGCTTCCACTTGGAGACTGAGAGCCTCTTACTCATCCTTGGTCGAACTCAGTGAGGCAAGTGTCATTGGGGAAGATTCTGGAAGCTTCCATTGTCTGTCCACCTCGCGGAATGACACTGCCATTTGTCATTTCCCACTCAACGCACCCTGGTAGTGCATTTAGGTGCGTTGCAACGCACCTAGCCAGTGTACTTGGGTGCTATGCAACGCAGCTAGCTAGTGGAGTAGCTGAAATGATCCTAATTTGACTGATTCTGAGCAATTTCTGGTGGAGAACTTCTGGGAGAAGCTGTAATTTGTTGACCTTGTTCCTTTAGGGGCCGGAACAACACTTTTAGGGACTTAGGATCCCTTGGTTTATGGACATTTCATGCTTAGAGATGTAAGGCACAAAGATGTCTATAACAGTTGCCCCCTAAAGTATGAGGTCGTTTATCGAGTGAAATGCTTTATTAGGAGGATCCGAAGTTCTTTCAATGCTGGGAGGAGACCTGTAATAAGATACAATACAATACATTATCTTTATACTGTTTTCATGATCTAGCTGAGGCGGGCATTCCCATGCTCAGCTTTATAAATTCATTTTCATGTACATAGGACAGACAATCGTCTGATGGTAGACTGATGATTCTGATAGAGCCATCATCCTTCTGGTAGGATGATTATCTGTGCTGCAATGCTGTACATTTCAATTTCTTTATTTTCCTGAATATATATCGTAGCCCGGATGGATGAAACTAGATCCGGGGTCTTCAATCTCGTCCGATCTTCACTCGAAGTACAAGTCGATCCATGTGAGAAATGTTTTGAAGTCGAACATGGAAAGACATCGCTTGATTACCAGTCAATGATGTAAACTGTTAACAAGCGCGAGAGGAATCACCGATAATGATGATGACCCTCAAGGTACAGCAGTACAATTCACGTGGTGTGAATAAAGGACTTGGCGTCAAACACCACGCAAAATCTTTCGGTCAAAGGTCATTGATGTATACCTGTCGCCGGAAGTGAGAAACTTGCCATTGAGGCATGCAAGCTTCAAAGTACTGAATGGGGTGTTCCTAGATCAACTTCTTGGATAATGAGTTGATGTCGACAAGAAGCGATCCGTCAAAGGAGGGCCTTGATGAATCCCACATCAATGACATGGAACGGAGCAAATTATTTTGATGGAGGTGAAAACGATCTAATGATATATGGTTCAGGATGGCGGTCATGAAAGAATGAAGTATAATGTATGGTAGTGGATGGGACACGGATGACTTCTCTGGATGACTTCTCTTGAACATGTCGGCGACACTTATGTGATGGACTGGTAGCATTTACCCCAAAGGTGGATGGTATGGCGTGACCATGGTGATGTGACCGGTGAATGAAACAACCCAACCCGACTCAGGCACGGAGTGGAAGTGTCATGTTCAAGAGCGACTTGCTACCAATAAAGATTCTTTGAGTTTCTTCCCAATTTTTCCCCAGTCATTGCTGACCAGTACCTCTTTATTTTTGTCAAGCTTGAGGAGGATAACATATGCTTGTTCTATAATTTTCCCTTCGGGCAAACCCATCGCTATGTTTTAACGAGCCTAGCGATAGTGAAACTCGTTCTCGTCTAAAGACAAGTTTGTCGCTATTAATCTTTTTAACGAGTTTAACGACAAAGATAACTCAGTCCTTTTCATTTTTAGAGAGTCTGAAAAGGTACGTAAAGGTAACTCCAAAATTCCTTTTTCGTCATCTAATCCCTTAAGTCCGAAAAAGTATAAAACAATACAGAAGGGATGAATTTTCGATAGTTTTAACGAGCCGAACAAAACAAGCGCTCGATCTTTTTGTGCAATAATCCCTCAGGTCCAAAAACATTAAAATCTAGAGGAGGGATAGCACTTCCGGTCGCTTTAACGAGATGGAAGGCCAAAACTCGGCAATCTTTTCATATTTTACAAGTCAGTTGAAAAGATCTTAAAGAAGACTCGTCTTTTGAGGAACGAGTGATAAAATGGGTAGCAGCTGATTCCAGGTAAGGTTTGGAATTTTCCAATCACGGCAGTGTCACAAGGATGGCTAGTGAAATCACTCTTCGCAGCTGTTCCTCAAAATGGGTAAACAATCAAATGGAGGTGAATGATCGGCCAATGGAAAAGTGGAGGTGACGGTGCAAACACGACCAAGGCTTTAATGGCTGAAATGCTTCATTCACTGTGGTTATTTACCGGGGAATAGTTCATTTTTTAACGAGCTTAAACGCGGGTGGAAACATTTGCTCATGTCTTATGTTTATTTTTTAACGAGCTTGAACTATGCGCTAAAGCTGCTCGATTAATCCAGTCATATGATAAGAATGTCTCATATAAAACGGCAACTTTTAGATTTTTGCCTCACATCCTTTCTTTATGCAAGTTAGGAAATGACTAATCCAAAAAACAGATAAATAATCGCTCTTTGCTTGCACTCCAAAAGGTTTGCATGCCCCCAGGTATAAAACAGAGCTTCGAGGTCTCCCTCTATTCGAGCTGACAAAACATTCATTTTATCAGGAAGGGTCACCCTTTATTCGAGCTGACAAAACATTCGGTTTATCAGGAAGGGTACTACCTCTTACAGGTTACCCAAAGATTGTTCTATTTACGGTGCAAAAAAAAACACTTCTTCGGCGGTGTCTACCGAGATAAACAAAGGTGAGTGACGACATCCGCCAAATCACATAAATTTGACAAGAGAATATTATTCTAGAATAACCCCTCTTCCACTGACGGACGGGGTACAGACTAGTCATATTCTCCCGCGGAAACCTACCCTATACCCGAAGTTTTCCTGCCGAAGTAGACCAGGACGCATGCCCCCTGGGTTTCAGTCATATCCCTCCGAATTACTCGCGCTCATCGGGAGGACGGACTAGGGATTGAGACATTTCTTGCGTGAAGAGACCATTTAGGGATGGTACATGACTATTTGCTATGCGTGATCCGGGAAATGAAAGCTGGTCCACGAGCTTGACCACTCTTCCTTCATGCGGAAAACACATTACTCTAAAGAGTGAGGAGACGATGGCTCCCATGCAATAAATATAGTCTCGTCCAAGGAGTAGGTTATAACCCAAGGGTCCTTGAACAACCATTACGTTCATTTGAACTGTCTTCCTTCTCAATGTTATGGGCACATCGGGAAGGATCCCTAAAGGTCGACTGGTTCCTTTATCAAAGCCTGTCAGATTTCTCATCTCAGGCAAAAGCGATGGCGAACCAAGCGCTTTCCAAGCAATAGAGGAAAGGATACTCACAGAAGCCCCCTCATCTATGATGGTACCAGCCATGACCATTCTATATATTTGAACGATAATTCGGAATGGTATGCTTGCTAGTAAACGGGGTCTGCCTAGTTGATTCCAGTCGAAGGAGACAACTAGGTTGCTTGGAGGTGGGACCGAGTAGACGGCCAGGTATGGCTCTGACGAACTTCCCTCCTGCGGTAAGGGAATGGGTAGATTGCCCCCATGTTCGTCGGAGTCTGTGTTGATGAAGAGAATTTGGACGGTGTCATCCTTGTTCTCTTCAGTGACTATATCATCCGAAGATAAAACCTCTGAAGGCAAGACCGGGTCAACTGCTGCCTCGACCTTTTGACTTTCGTCTGGTATGGATTCAGATGGTTTATCTTTGATGATAGGCGCTTCAGCCGACCACTTGAGCGGGCCAGCTGGATTCTCAACTAGCGACGGACTCGGCAAGAGTTTTTTATATCCAAGAGGAAGTCGTAACGGTGAAACCGGACGATCATCCAAAACTCTTTTCGCTTCGTCTAAGAAGGGACAACGGTGGACGGCATGATTTCCTTCACACAGTTTACAGGGAAATCTAGCTTTCCCTTTTTGTCCTGGGGCTTCACTTTCGCTAGTTGACGGTGTGCTTTCAACATGATCATCAGAGGTTGATGACACCGGATTGTGCAAACGAGGAGACCAGTCCCTTAGTATCCGAGGGATGCAAGGACAATCTCTGTGAAAGTGGTCTCCTTTGCAAATGACACATGGCGATTTAGGCCTGGTCGGTGCAGTGTGTGGATTTTCGTTAGACGACACTCGTTTTCCCCCATTCGCCTTTGGCTCCTTCTTCTTCTTCTCTTTCTTCTTCTTCTCCTTCTTCTCCTTAGGAACTTGACTTTTGGCTTTGCCAGCCCCATCAAGCGAAGAGGAAGGAGGAGAGGAAGAATTAGAGGAAGTAGAAGGTTGGTGGGAAACTCTGGACTCGTCTAATTGCTGATTTGATTGTTCAGGAATAGTGGTGTTCTGAACAACATTGGTTGAGAAGAGCCATACTGGCAAGCCAATTGTCAGTCCTGGAAGCGACAATGTGGCCATATGGGGTGCACCAACATCTCCCCAAGAGGAGAAGGGACTAGGATTTCCACCAAGGGGAATTCCTTGGTTGGTAGACTCCATTCTCTCAACCTAAGTTCAACGTAGGAAAAGGGTATGAATATTCCGTTTAAAATAAATTTTTAGACGCTTTGACACAACTTGTTTTTTTCAGTTTTAAAGAGTCGAGAAAAAACAAAAGATGACTCTAGTCTCCTTCGATTTTTAATGAGCCTGAAGTGACAAGTGCTCAGATGGACCTTTTCCGTTAAGGAGTCTAAAAAGGAACGAAAGGGACTGCTCTGGAGATCTAGGTAGAGGGAGTACCAAACCAATCGCAAAACTGCAGAATACTTTTTACGGTACGGTAGTCAATCTTCCCGAATGCTGTGTTTGGTGCATTGCGATCAGTAGGGCGGCCGACACGGCTTCCTATGGATAAAAGGTTTTAAGCCTATAGGGGTCTCCCAATATATACTCGACGGTACGTGGGAGCACAAGTCCGTACTGGCACTTATCGTCTCAAAGTGGAGGAATCACCCAACCATCAGTGAGGACAACAGTTACCAGGCTTTACGACGCCGGAATACGTCTCTAGCCTAGACCTCTAAATGTTGTGCGTTAAGTTCCAAAGCGTTGTTAGATTCATTCAATTTATTTTAAGTTGATCTTTCTTATGAAGTTTTCCTTTTGGGATCACCACAAGATGTAGATGTAATTCCTAAAATGCAATCTAAAGATGATAAGAAAACTTTTATCTCTTTTCAGCAATGAAAATCCTAGCTACAAGGGGAAAAGAAAGACACAATCTTTTCTCAAAGAGCAAAGAGCACACTGTAAATGCACTTTTCCTAAATCAGGCCAAACAGATTATCAATATGCAAATGCACATGTGCATGTATTTTTTTTTCACTTTCTTAATATTGATGCCTAAAAAGAAAGTTGATGTACAAATCTGAATTTGCTTTCAAGTGACAAACACAAACAAGCTTCTTTTCGAAATCAAAAGGTAGAGATGATTACGACACTTAATGATTTTGAAATAAATACTCGTTTCGACACTAGAAAGTCATAAATTCAAACCAAAGGAAAAATTAAAAGCATAATCAACTGTCAACAGCAAATAAACTTTCTCCTAAGATCAAAATCGACACTTACGACAGATCTAAATCAAAGGACGACAGTATGACTATTCTACTTTTTCAATGGAAAACTGTAAATGATGTAACAAACACACAAAGAACATCTACAGTCTTTTTGTACAAAGGAGGCGGAATTAAGGCAAAGAAAAGGGGTTTTTAAATAGACACACACTGATCACAGGCTGCAAAAATCAGAGACAAAACTGAAAAAATGAAGCAAAGAACCTCAGCTGCACAGGGCTAGGCTGATCAGCGCACCTGTTACACAGAGAAACTGGATTGCAGCGCAGGTAGCCCTCTCGGGAACTGTGTTGAAATGCAGAATCTCTTCACAGAGCCTACGCTGGGGCAGAAACGAGAATTCTATCCGGGTTCTGGGTCACGGTTTGCAGTTTAATCTATGGTTTTTGGCCAAGTAAAAGCAATCAGTAATGCACAATCAGAGGGTAGATTTAAAAGAGGTCTAAGAGCTATCACAAAGGGCAATCAGATCATTTGTGAATCAGCTGTTCAAATCATAAACAGATCCAATGAATGGATTGAAGTAGCAGATGTCTACTTTGCATTTGTTAATGGCAAATGCAGTTCGATTGCTACTTCTATGTTTATGAAACAAACAACAAGAGAAACACAAACAAACTAACTAGACACGTTCCCCAGTGGAGTCGCCATTTTGTTAACGGGAAAAGTGTCTACTCAGAACGACCCTATCCCACTAAGGTGTGACAGTGACCTTAGAAACAAACAAGGAAAAATACTTTCGTATTCTTCTTTATGAACTATAAACGAAGAGGAATAGGATGAACCAACCTGTGTCTTGCGCTAGTCCTTTTGATCCAATCTCTCTCCTCTTTGACAGCTTCCAGCTACCTGCTCCCTTACTTGCCCAGCTTCACCAAGTTCCTGTGAGATCACAGAAGAAGAAAACTACACAAAGACATGGATTTATATTCATAAATAGCTTAGGATCAGATTTAAGCTAAACATGCAAATATAACAAACATCAATGATACACAAGCATGTAGGAGAAACTCAAATAGTTTTATTGATATAACAAGAAGGTCCAGGAGGAGTTACAACCGATGATTCTTGATCCAGCATCAACCTCCCAGCAAAGGAATCCCCTCTTCACCTCCAACAAAGCATAAATCACCCAATACTTTGATATCTATCTCAAAACCAACAGCAATTCTCTGCAATGTACAAAATTCCAGCCTCTGGATCTCTGGGATGAGGGATCCATATATAGATGTATGCAAAGAGGATGAGTCAGCTTATAATTTGACTAGTGGCTTCTCTCCGTCAGTTCTTGCTTCCACTTGGAGACTGAGAGCCTCTTACTCATCCTTGGTCGAACTTAGTGAGGCAAGTGTCATTGGGGAAGATTCTGGAAGCTTCCATTGTCTGTCCACCTCGTGGAATGACACTGCCATTTGTCATTTCCCGCTCAACGCACCCTGGTAGTGCATTTAGGTGCGTTGCAATGCACCTAGCCAGTGTACTTGGGTGCTATGCAACGCATCTAGCTAGTGGAGCAGCTGAAATGATCCTGATTTGACTGATTCTGAGCAATTTCTGGTGGAGAACTTCTGGGAGAAGCTGTAATTTGTTGACCTTGTTCCTTTAGGGGCCGGAACAACACTTTTAGGGACTTAGGATCTTTTGGTTTATGGAAATTTCATGCTTAGAGCTGTAAGGCACAAAAATGTCTATAACACCAGAACCCAGTTAAAGTCTCATCCCTGGTCCAGCGCACTGTCTCTTCTGTGAATTCTAGATGCATCGCACTTCCTGAGTGTAGTAGGTGCGCTGCATCTCTTTTTCACTGTGTTACAGGTGCACTGATCAGACAAGGCCTTTCTTGCTCCTAGATTTTTGTTTCTGTGTTCACTCTTTTCAGCTCTATTCAAGAGTTTTGCTGCCTGTAGTCAGTACACATCTGTTGAAACCCCGTTCCTTGCGATTATTCTGCCTCCAATGTGCAAAGAACTGTAAATATTTCTATGTATTTTGAGCCATTTTCAGTTCTCTTTTACAAAGAAGTAGCGTAATTGTACTGTCGATTCTTGATTTGAAAGTGTCGCAAGTGTCGTTTTCAGTCATAGAAGATAATCCGATTGTTCTTGGTAGTCGATTACACTGTTACTCTTGTATTTGATTTGAATTAGTAGTTTTTCAAGTGTCGAAAGCAAGTTTTCAATTCCAAATCGCAAAGTGTCGTCATTGTCCTCATTTTGTCTTGAAAAGAAACTTGCTAGTAATGTCTCTTTGAAAAATAATTCAGATTTGCGCTTAGCTTTCTTTTTATCATTCACACATTAAGAAGGCTGAAAACAAATACATGCACGTGCATTTGCATTTAGACTGTTTGTTGGTTCGATTTAGGACAGTGCATATAGTGTGTGCCCTCTGCTCTATGTTGAAAGAACGTCATCTCTCTTTCCTTAGTAGCTAGGATTTTCATTGCAAAAAGAAGATTAAACGACTGTTTATCAAATTAGATTGAATTTTAGGAATTATATATCTACATCACGCGATGAACCTGAAAGGAAAATTTCTTAAGCAAGATCAACTGTAAAATCAATTTAATGAATCTAAAAAAGCTTTGGAACCTAATGCACAACATCTAGAAATCTAGGCTAGAGATGTATTCCAGCGTCGTAAAGCCTGGTAACTGTTGTTTTCATTGTTGGTTTGGTGATTCCTCCACTTTGAGACGATAAGTGCCAGTACAGACTTGTGCTCCCACGTACCGTCGAGTATATACTGGGATACCACAATAGGCTTTATCCTTTATCCATAGGAAGCCATGTCTGCCGCCCTATCGATCGCAATGCACTAAACACAGCATTAGAGAAGATTGACTGCTGTACCGTAAAAAGTATTCTATAGTTTTGCGATTGGTTTGGTAATCCCTCTGTCTAGATTTCCAGAGTAGTCTCTTTCGTTCCTTTTCAAACTCCTTAAAGGAAAAGGTCCATCTGAGCACTTGTCACTTCAGGCTCATTAAAAATCGAAGGCAACTAGAGTCATCTTTTGTTTTTTCTTGACTCTTAAAAATTGAAAAAGAAAGTTGTGTCAAAGCATCTAAAATTCATCTAATTCGGAAACATACTTCCCCTTGATTTTTAGTTGATCGAGTAATCTGCAATCGTGGAAGAAAGTCAATTGAAACCTCGTCGTTCGCAGAGGCTTACGAGTCAACCATCTTTGTCTCCAGAATCGAAACTATTACGGACAAAGCGAACTCATTTAATTGGTTCCAAATCCCCTGGTAAATTTAGAACAAGTGTTCCAACACCATCGGAGACTCCGTGTTATAGACATTTTTGTGCCTTGCAACTCCAAGCATGAAATGTCCATAAAACAAGGGCTCCTAAGTCCCTAAAAGTGTTGTTCTAACCCCTAAAGGAACAAGGTCAACAAATTACAGCTTCTCCCAGAAGTTCTCCACCAGAAACTGCTCAGAATAAGTCAAAACAGGATCATTTCAGTTGCTCCACTGGCTAGGTGCGTTGCATAGAACCTAAACACACTAGCTAGGTGCGTTGCAACGCACCTAAATGCACTATGAGGGTGCGTTGGGCGAGAAATGACAAATGAAAGTGTCATTCCGCGAGGTGGAGAGACAATGGAAGCTTCCAGAATCTTCTCCTATGACACTTGCCTCACTGAATTCGACCAAGGATGAGTAAGAGGCCTTCAGTCTCCAAGTGGAAGCAAGAACTGATAGAGAGAAGACACTAATCAAATCACAAGCTGACTCATCCTCCTTACATACATCTATATATGGATCCCTCATCCCAGAGATCGAGAGGCTGGAATTTTGCACATTGTAAGGAATTGTTGTTGGTTTTGAGGCAAACATCAGAGTATTGGGTGATCTATGCTTTGTTGGAGGTGAAGAGGGGCTTCTTTGCTGGGAGGTTGATGTTGGGTCAGGAACCATTGGTTGTAGCTCCTCCTGGATCTTCTTGTTTATCAATAAAAACTATTTGAGTTTTTCCTCCATGCTTTTGTATCATTGATGATTGTTACATTTGTATGGTTAACTTAAATCTGATCCTAAGTTGTTTATGAATATAGATCCATGTCTTTGTATAGTTTTTTTCTTCTGTGATCTTACAGGTACTTGGTGAAGCTGGGCAAGTAAGGGAGCAAGTAGCTGGAAGCTGTCAAAGAAGAGAGGGATTGGATCAAAGGATTAGTGCAAGACACAGGTTGGTTCTTTCTATTCCTCTCTGTCTATAGTTCATAAAGGAAATACAAAAGTAGTTTTTCTTTGTTTGTTTCTAAGGCAGCTGTCACACCTTAGTGGGATAGAGCAGTTCTAAATAGACACTTTTCCCGGTAACAAAATGGCGACTCCGCTGGGGAGAATGTCTAATTAGTTTGTTTGTGTATCTCTTTGTTGTTTGTTTCATAAACTTATAAGTAGCATTCGAACTGCATTTTCCGTAACAAATGCAAAGTAGACATCTGCTACTTCAATCCATTCACTGGATCTGTTTATGATTTGAACAGCTGATTCACAGACTATCTGATTGCCCTTGTGATAGCTCTTAGACCCTCCTTAGATCTACCCCTGATTGTGCATTACTGATTGCTTTTACTCGGCCAAAAAACCAAAGACTGAACTGCAAACTGTGACCCAGAACCCGGACAGATTCTCGTTTCTGGCCCAGCGCAGGTACTGTTAAGAGTTCCTGCATTTCAGCGCACTTCCCGAAAGGGCAACCTGCGCTGCAATCCAGTTTCTCTGTGTTACAGGTGCGCTAATCAAACTAGCCCTGTGCAGCTGAGGTTCTTGTGCTTCATTCTTTCCAGTTCTGTCTCTGAATTTTGCAGCTTTTGATCAGTATATGTCTGTTTAAAACCCCTTTTCCTTGCTGTTATTCCGCCTCCTTTGTACAAAAGAACTGTAGATGTTTTTGTGTGTTTGTTGAGTCGTTTACAGTTTTCCATTGCAAAAGTAGAATAGTCGTACTGTTGTCCTTTGATTTAGATCTGTCGCAAGTGTCGATTTCGATCATAGGAGAAAGTTTGATTGCTGTTGATGGTCGATTATACTTTTACTATTGCCTTTGGTCTAAATTTGTGATTTTCTAGTGTCAAAAACGAGTATTCATTTCAAAATCGTAAAGTGTCGTAATCGTCTCTATCTTTTGATTTCGAAAAGAAGCTTGTTTGTGTTTGTCGCTTGAAAGCAAATTCAGATATGTACATCAACTTTGTTTTTAGCATCAATACTAAGAAAGTCGAAAACAAATACATGCATGTGCATTTGCATATAGACAGTCTGTTTGGCTTGATTTAGGAAAGTGCATTTACAGTGTGCTCTTTGTTCTTTGTGAAAAGATTGTGTCTTTCTTTTCCTCTAGTAGCTAGGATTTTCATTGCACAAAAGAGATAAAAGTTTTTTATCATCTTTAGATTGCATTTTAGGAATTACATCTACATCTCGTGGTGAACCCAAAAGGCAAACTTCATAAGCAAGATCAACTTAAAATAAATTCAATGAATCTAACAAGGCTTTGGAACTTAACGCACAACATTTAGAGGTCTAGGCTAGAGACGTATTCCGGCGTCGTAAAGCCTGGTAACTGTTGTACTCATTGATGGTTGGGTGATTCCTCCACTTTGAGATGATAAGTGCCAGTACGGACTTGTTCTCCCACGTACCGTCGAGTATATTTTGGGAGACCCCTATAGGCTTAAATCCTTTATCCTTAGGAAGCCGTGTCTGCCGCCCTATCGATCGCAATGCACTGAACACAGCATTCGGGAAGATTGACTGTTGTACCGTAAAAAGTATTCTGCAGTTTTGCGATTGGTTTGGTACTCCCTCTACCTAGATCTCCAGAGCAGTCCCTTTCGTTCCTTTTCAGACTCCTTAACGGAAAAGGTCCATCTGAGCACTTGTCACTTCAGGCTCATTAAAAATCGAAGGAGACTAGAGTCATCTTTTGTTTTTTCTCGACTCTTAAAAACTGAAAAAACAAGTTGTGTTAAAGCGTATTAAAATTTATTTTAAATGGAATATTCATTACCCTTTCCTACGTTGATCTTGGGTTGAGAAAATGGAGTCTACCAACCAAGGAATTCCCCTTGGAGGAAATCCTAGTCCCTTCTCCTCCTGGGGAGATGTTGGTGCACCCCATATGGCCACATTTTTGCTTCTAGGGCTGACAATTGGTTTTCCTGTATGGCTCTTATCAACCTCTGTCGTTCAGAACACCACTATTCCTGAACAATCGAATCAGCAATTAGACGAATCCAGAGTTGCCCACCAGCCTTCTACTTCCTCTAATTCTTCCTCTCCTCCTTCCTCTTCGCTTGATGGGGCTGGTAAAGCCAAAAGTCAAGTTCCTAAGGAGAAGAAGGAAAAGAAGAAGAAAGAGAAGAAGAAGAAGGAGCCAAAGGCGAATGGGGGAAAACGAGTGTTGTCTAACGAAAATCCACACACTGCACCGACCAGGCCTAAATCACCATGTGTCATTTGCAAAGGAGACCACTTTCACAGAGATTGTCCTTGCATCCCTCAGATATTAAGGAACTGGTCTCCTCGTTTTCACAACCCGGTGTCGTCAACCTCTGATGATCACGTTGAAAGCACACCATCAACTAGTGAAAGTGAAGCCCCAGGACAAAAAGGGAAATCTAGATTTCCTTGTAAACTGTGCGAAGGCGATCATGCTGTCCACCGTTGTCCCTTCTTAGACGAAGCTAAAAGAGTTTTGGATGATCGTCTGGTTTCACCATTACGACTTCCTCCTGGATATAAAAAACTCTTGCCGAGTCTGTCACTAGTTGAAAATCCGGCTGGCCCGCTCAGGTGGTCGGCTGAAGCACCTATCATTGAAGATAAACCATCTGGATCCATACCAGACGAAAGTCAAAAGGTCGAGGCGGCAGTTGACCCGGTCTTGCCTTCAGAGGTTTCATCTTCAGATGATACAATCACTGAAGAGAACAAGGATGACACCGTCCAAATTCTTTTCATAAGCACAGACTCCAACGAACATGGGGGAAATTTACCCGTTCCTTTACCGCAGGAAGGAAGTTCGTCAGAGTCATACCCAGCCGTCTATTCGGTCCCACCTCCAAGCAACCTAGTTGTCTCCTTCGACTGGAATCAACTAGGCAGACCCCGTTTACCAGCAAGCATACCATTCCGAATTATCATTCAAATATATAGAATGGTTATGGCTGGTACCATCATAGATGAGGGGGCTTCTGTGAGTATCCTTTCCTCAACTGCTTGGAAAGCGCTTGGTTCGCCATCGCTTTTGCCTGAGATGAGAAACCTGACAGGCTTTGATAAAGGAACCAGTCGACCTTTAGGGATCCTTCCCGATGTGCCCATAACATTGAGAGGGAAAACTGTTCACATGAACGTAATGGTAGTTCAAGGACCCCTAGATTACAATCTACTCCTTGGACGAGACTATATTTATTGCATGAGAGCCATTGTCTCATCACTCTTTAGAGTGATGTGTTTTCCGCACGAAGGAAGAGTGGTCAAGCTCGTGGACCAGCTTTCATTTCCTGGATCACGCATAGAAAATAGTCATATACCATCCCTGAATGGTCTTTTCACGCAAGAAATGTCTCAATCTCCAGTCCGTCCTCCCGATGAGCGCGAGTAATTCAGATGGATATGACTGAAACCCAGGGGGCATGCATCCTGGTCTGCTTCGGCAGGAAAACTTCGGGTATAGGGTAGGTTTCCGCGGGAGAATATGACTAGTCTGTACCCCCGTCCGTGATTGGAAGAGGGTGTTATTCTAGAACAAGATCCTCTTGTCAAAGTTATGTCAGGGATGGTCTCACTATATCATCCGTTCACCTTTGTTTATCTCGGTAGACATCGCCGAAGAAGTGTTTTGTTTACGCCGTGAATAGAACAATCTTTGGGTAACCTGTAAGAGGTATACCCTTCCTGATAAAACAAATGTTTTGTCAGCTCGAATAGAGGGTGACCTTGAAACTCTGTTTTATACCTCGGGGCATGCAAGCCTTTCGGCATGCAAGAGAAGAGCGACTATTTATTTTTTAAATTTTTAGGACCTCTAACCCTTTAAACCCGTAGGATTGGTCGTTTCCTAACTTGCATAAAGAAAGGATGTGGGGCAAAACTCTAAAAATTGCCGTTTTATATGAGACATTCTTATCATACGACTGGATTAATCGAGCAGTGTTACCGCAAGGTTCAAGCTCGTTAAAAAATAAACCCGCACCGAGCAAATGTTTCCACCCGCGTTTAAGCTCGTTAAAAAATGAACTATTCCCCGGTAAATAACCACCGTGAATGAAGTACTTCAGCCATTAAAGCCTTGGTCGTGTTTGCACCGTCACCTCCACTTTTTCATTGGCCGATCATTCACCTCCATTTGATTGTTTACCCATTTTGAGGAATAGCTGCGAAGAGTGATTTCACTAGCCATCCTTGTAACACTGTCGTGATTGGAAAATTCCAAACCTTACCTGGAATCAGCTGCTACCCATTTTATCACTCGTTCCTCAAAAGACGAGTCTTCTTTAAGCTCTTTTCAACTGACTCGTAAAATATGAAAAGATTGCCGAGTCCTTGGCCTTCCAGCTCGTTAAAGGGACAGGAAGTGCTATCCCTCATCTAGATTTTAATCTTTTTGGACTTGAGGGATTATTGCACAAAAAGATCGAGCGCTTGTTTTGTTCGGCTCGTTAAAACTATCGAAAATTCATCCCTTATGTATTGTTTTATACTTTTTCGGACTTAAGGGATTAGATGACGAAAAAGGAATTTTGGAGTTATCTTTACGTACCTTTTCAGACTCTCTAAAAATGAAAAGGACCGAGTTATCTTTGTCGTTAAAATCGTTAAAAAGATTAATAGCGACAAACTTGTCTTTAGAACATAGCGATGGGTTTGCCCGAAGGGAAAATTATAGAACAAGCATATGTTATCCTCCTCAAGCTTGACAAAAATAAAGAGGTACTGGTCAGCAATGACTGGGGAAAAATTGGGAAGAAAACTCAAAGAACCTTTATTGGTAGCAAGTCGCTCTTGAACATGACACTTCCACTCCGTGTCCGAGTCGGGTTGGGTTGTTTCATTCACCAGTCACATCGCCATGGTCACACCATACAATCCACATTTGGGGTTAATGCTACCGATCCATCACATCAGTGTTGCCGACATGTTCAAGAGAAGTCATCCAGAGAAGCCACCTGTGTCCCACCCACTGCCATACATTATACTCCATTCTTTCATGACTGCCACCCTGAACCGTATATCATCAGATCGTTTTCACCTACATCAAAATCATTTGCTCCGTTCCGTGTCATTGATGTGGGATTCATTAAGGCCCTCCTTTGACGGATCACTTCTTGTCGACATCAGCTCATTATCCAAGAAGTTGGTCTAGGAACACCCCATTCAGTACTTTGAAGCTTGCATGCCTTAATGGAAAGTTTCTCACTTCCGGCGACAGGTTTACATCAATGGCCTTCGACCGAAAGATTTTGCGTGGTGTTCGACGCCAATTCCTTTATTCACACCACATGAATTGTACTGTAGTACCTTGAGGGTCATTATCATTATCGGTGATTCCTCTCGCGCTTGTTAACAGTTTACATCATTGACTGGTAATCAAGCGATGTCTTTCCATGTTCGACTTCAAAACATTTCTCACATGGATCGACTCGTACTTCGAGTGAAGATCGGACGAGATTGAAGACCCCGGATCTAGTTTCATCCATCCGGGCTGCGATATATATTCAGGAAAATAAAGACATTAAATGTAAAAGCATTGCAGCACAGATAATCATCCTACCAAAAGGATGATGGCTCTATCAGAGTCATCAGTCTACACTCAGACGATTGTCTGTCCTATGTACATAAAAATGAATTTATAAAGCTGAGCATGGGAATGCCCGCCTCAACTAGGTCATGAAAATAGTATGAAGATAATGTATTGTATTGTATCTTATTACAGGTCTCCTCCTAGCATTGAAAGAACTTCGGATCCTCATAATAAAGCATTTCACCCGATTAACGGCCTCATACTTTAGGGGGCAACCGTTATAGACATTTTTGTGCCTTGCAACTCCAAGCATGAAATGTCCATAAACCAAGGGCTCTTAAGTCCCTAAAAGTGTTGTTCTAACCCCTAAAGGAACAAGGTCAACAAATTACGGCTTCTCCCAGAAGTTCTCCACCAGAAACTACTCAGAATAAGTCAAAACAGGATCATTTCAGCTGCTCCACTGGCTAGGTGCGTTGCATAGCACCTAAACACACTAGCTAGGTACATTGCAATGCACCTAAATGCACTATGAGGGTGCGTTGGGCGAGAAATGACAAATGGCAGTGTCATTCCGCGAGGTGGAGAGACAATGGAAGCTTCCAAAATCTTCTCCTATGACACTTGCCTCACTGAATTCGACCCACTGAATTCGACCAAGGATGAGTAAGAGGCCTTCAGTCTCCAAGTGGAAGCAAGAACTGACAGAGAGAAGACACTAATCAAATCACAAGCTGACTCATCCTCCTTACATACATCTATATATGGATCCCTCATCCCAGAGATCCAGAGGCTGGAATTTTGCACATTGTAAGGAATTGTTGTTGGTTTTGAGACAAACATCAGAGTATTGGGTGATCTATGCTTTGTTGGAGGTGAAGAGGGGCTTCTTTGCTGGGAGGTTGATGCTGGGTCAGGAACCATCGGTTGTAACTCCTCCTGGATCTTCTTGTTTATCAATAAAAACTATTTGAGTTTTTCCTCCATGCTTTTGTATCATTGATGCTTGTTACATTTGTATGGTTAACTTAAATCTGATCCTAAGTTGTTTATGAACATAGATCCATGTCTTTGTATAGTTTTCTTCTTCTGTGATCTTACAGGTACTTGGTGAAGCTGGGCAAGTAAGGGAGCAAGTAGCTAGAAGCTGTCAAAGAAGAGAGGGATTGGATCAAAGGATTAGCGCAAGACACAGGTTGGTTCTTTCTATTCCTCTCTGTCTATAGTTCATAAAGGAAATACAAAAGTAGTTTTTCTCTGTTTGTTTCTAAGGCAGTTGTAACACCTTAGTGGGATAGAGCAGTTCTAAATAGACACTTTTCCCGGTAACACTCCGGTTACTCCAAACATTTCTGGTATCCCTGCCTTTACAGAAGAAGTTCAGCAGCCAGCAAAGGACAGTAGAACTGATCCTAGTGTGAAGGTAAACACTTGTATTACTGAACCAGCTCCATCTACAGCTGATTCGAAAGGTGTTATTCCCCAAACATCTGTCGCTGCAGATTCTATACCTTCTTCAGCACCAGAAATACTTTACGGACCTGACGGTCTACCTCTTCCACCTGGTCTGATTGCTATAGTAGAGATTGTGGAGGATCCTCCATCTAGTACTCCATCGCGATTTGGAGTCGAGATCACTTTGTATCCTTGTTCATCAGAAATTAGTCTACCGTCATCAGAAGCTCCCGTAGAATCGCTAGGCAATCTTTTGGATAGACTAGAAATGTCTGAAAAACCGTCGACATCTAGGACTGTGTCATCCGACACAGCGACGACAGAACTTCCTGCTGTCACTCCAACAATGTTCACCTGCGTACCATTTGTCCCAACTAGCTCTCAATCGCTAGAAGGGGCCCACTTAGGGGCTATTTCGACAGTATGGTTCGTTCCTGTTTGTTCATCCAGAATAGTATCCGATAACTCTTATGTTGAGTCTCAGCAAATTGACCCTTCAAGGTGTCAATTTGGGCAGTCCGGTTCTCAAGGACAAACAATTCCTTTGAGTACCGGATTACCGACGTATGGGGGGCAGTATACCCTTTCATTGTCTCCTTCGGGAGGACAACCATACGAGAGTTCACAAAAAAATTCAGGTTATGCTAGAATTACATCTAGCGGTTGGGTGCCAATACTGCCTCAACAACCAAGAGTTGTATATTCAATGCAACAATGTTTACCTATGTCAAATATACCAACTACGTCGGCTATTGTGACGGTGTCGCAAGTACAAGCGTTGCCTGTTGTATGCCAGCCTTAGGTTTCTCAGGTTGTAATGCAACAGCCTCTTGTCCCTGCGACTCAACCATAATCGCCAACTAGTGGAATGACACAGGCCCAAACGGGTATAATTACCCCTCATCTTGGTCAAACGGCCAGTATTGGACAACAGCACATGACTTCACAACCATGGCTGGTGCAATACCAACAACCGCAATTCCAACAAGTATACCAAGGATCTGAGCAACAAATCTTTGCAAATAATGGGCAACCATACATTCAAAATGGTCAAAATCAACCATTCTACAATGGTTATGCCCATCAACCTTACTAAAGTTACCAGCATCAAATGCATTATGCTGGTATGCAAATACCAACTGCTCAGGCCATTCCGTCCTATCCTGGGAATGCTTCGCCAAACTTGAATCAACAGTTACCCTTCGTGGCAACTTTAGAGTTACCAAATCTAAATCGGCTAACGAACAATCCAATTTCTTATGCCCCTTGGTGGCCGGCAATTCTGCATAAACTTCCATCAGATATTCCTAAATTTAATGGAAATCCAGGTGAAGACCTGTCGAATCATGTGATGACATTTCGTCTGTGGTGTTCATCAAACACCCTAAACGATGATTCGATTAGGCTTCGCCTTTTTCAGAGGACGTTAACTGGTCCGGTAGATAAATGGTATATCGAGTTACCCAGAGCGTCGTTTGACAACTTCAGCGCCCTATCCACAACCTTTTTAACCCATTTTCAGTTACCAATAAGGTACGAAATGGGAACATAACCTCTTACCAATTTCAAGAAAACAATGGCCACTCACATATCCGATCATATTCATGAGTGGCGATGTCGTCGCAGAATGGTAAAAATGTATGTTCCTGATCAGCTTTTAGCTGAATAGTTTATTCAGTGATTATTACCTTCCATTACAGAAGATGTGGCAAAAGGAGGAGTCATCACTGAAGAGAAAGTTATTTCTCGTGCGCAATATTTAGACTTGATTTATACTCAGTTTGGCATGCTCTACGATAAAATCCCTGACGCTCCTAGACCGGAATTTTCTGTCCCTCCCCCTCCTAAATCGAACAATGACTCTCATGTCGGCGATGGCGTGATTGGTACGACCGACACGAAATCGACAAAGGCTACATCTAAAAAGGCCCGTAAGATTTCCAGTCAAAATGCAAAAGAAGAACTTCTCACCTCGGAAGTAAATGCCGTCTCGACTGATAAAGGCAAAGAAACCAAGAAACCAGGAGGCAAGAAGAAAAACAAAGGGAAGAAGAAGAAACAGGAGGAATCATCACCTGGAAATTCTTCTGCAAACCCTCCTGGAGATAGGAAACCAAAAAGTCCATGCTTAATATGTGATGAGGATCATTGGACAAGAGATTGTCCATATAAAGTTGAGCTTAGAAAATTCTTCAAGAATTCAAAAACCTCAGCGGTATTGACTGATCCGTTTCCAAATCCAGGGACAAATCTGGTTGCTAGTGAAAATGCTTCCTCGTCCCAAGTGCTGATGTTGTCGGTTTCGAAATAGCAAAATGATGCTTTGATATCGACAAGGAATAAAGATTACGGGAATCCACAGTTGTCGAACAACAAGGATAAAGATCAACCTAGTAGTTCGACAACAACTTCGACAGGAGTTGCACTGCCCGTCATTCCAGAGCTAACAATAAAACCACCAAAGGGAGTAGTACACAAGTCGACATTTAATCCTAGTGCCAGAGCAGCACAGCATTATAACATAGTGGAAGATCTGGCCTAATCGCCATCTGCTATGTCGACACTTGAAGTACTACAAAATTGCCCATCCCAAAAGCAGGCTTTATTATCAGCTATAGGTGGGATAGACCCAAAGGATTCTAATCTTGTGTCCTTTAATCACAAAGGATATGATCCTCAGTTACCAACTCAACTAGCTTTCCTCATTCAGGTGAAAGCCCTCAACAAAATTGTTCATAGAACAATTATTGATGAGGGGGCATCTACATGTATTATGTCGATGAGTTGCTGGAAAAATTTAGGATCTCCAACCTTGTCACGGTCTTCGATGACATTAAAAGCATTTGACGGACGAACATATACCCCATATGGTATTCTAAGTAACTTGCAAGTTTAACTAGGGGGGAAAACAGTAGAAATAGATGTCAAAGTAATCGACGGAAACCTCGATTACAACATCCTATTGGGAAGGACCTGGATATATGCCATGGCCGCAGTTGTGTCGACCTACTTTAGGACGATTGCATTTCCCTTTCAAGGAGGAATTACAATCGTCGACCAACAAACATTTCTGCCCAACAGTTCACAAGTTACGGGAAGCATTCCAATGATCCATGGAAGCAATCATTCGCTTCAAAATATCGGAGTAGGTCTCCTAAAAGACCCTTCCTTAATGGGTACTTTTGCCCTACCACCTCCGAGTAATCTGGCGGAAGTGGCCACAGTGGAAACCTACAATATGAAACCTTCTATATCTAATGCATTCGGAAGATTCCTAAACATTTTGTCAGCATGGATCATCGCCATTTTAGAAATATTGTAGCAATCAATTTTCTTGGCCTGGGGGGCAAACCCAAATAAATGCTCATCGAGTGTTTAGATAGATAGGTATAAGGAATATGGTACCTCTTCAGATCCTTGGTCACATGTACATTCTATAGAAAAAGGAATCATTCAGTCAATGATGTTAGGAGAGGCACCATGGGAAGATTACCACCATCGTTCCCATCTCTCGGATTACAACGAAGATTATTGCAATGACCTTAATCATCCTTTAGTTTTTTATTTTCTATCAAATACTGTAAATATGGTGGATTCCGAGGACGGTTCTTATCTCGTGTCGACCTCATTACAAAATGAAACAAGGAGTCATGAGGATAGTTCTTTTACTGTGTCAACCTCATTAAAAAATGAAACAAATCCCTTTCCAAATCTCAAACGAAACATTCATTCCAACCACCGAGTTGAATGCAATGAAGCTTGGGGGGCATGCACCTCGATTTGCATTATTATGCTGGGGGCATGCAAACTTATCACGAGCAGCGTTACTGCAGGGTTCAATCTCATTAAAAAATAAACTCACCTCGAGCAGTTTTAACGCGGAATTCAAGCTCGTTAAAAAATAAACATAAGAAATGAGCAAATGTTCCCCCAGAGTTTAAGCTCATTAAAAAATAAACCATTTTCCGGTAAATAACCATCGTGAATGTATTACCATCAGCCTTTGAAGCCTTGGTCGTGTTCTCATCATCACCTCCACTCTGTATTGGCCAATCATTCACCTCCATTTGATTGTTTACCCTTTTTGAGGAACAGTTGCGAAGAGTGATCCTGTTAGCCATCCTTGTGACACTTTCGTGATTGGAAAATTCCAAACCTTACCTGGAATCAGCTGCTACTTGAATTTATCACTCGTTCCTCAAAAAACGAGTCTCCTTTAAGCTCTTTTCAACTAACTCATAAAATATGAAAAGATTGCCGAGCAATTGGCCTCTCCAACTCGTTAAAGTGACTGGAAGTGCTATCCCTCCTTTAGATTTTAATCTTTTTGGACTTGAGGGATTATTACACAAAAAGATCGAGTGCTTGTTTTTTTCGACTCATTAAAAGTATCGAAAATTCATCCCTTTTGTATTGTTTTATACTTTTTCGGACTCAAGGGATTATATGACGAAAAAGGATTATTGGAGTTTTCTTTACGTCCCTTTTTCAGACTCTCTAAAATTGAAAAGGACCAAGTTATCCTTGTCGTTAAACTTGTTAAAACCGAATAGCGACAAACTTGTCCATACAGACAAGAACGAGTTTCACTATCACTAGGCTCGTTAAAACATAGCAATGGGTTTGCCCGAAGGGCAAATTATAGAACAAGGATATGTTATCCTCCTCAAGCTTGAAAAAAATAAATAGGTACTGGTTAGCAATGACTGGGGGAAAATTGGGAAGAAAACTTGAAGAAACTTTATCGGTAGCAAGTCGCTCTTGAACATGACACTTTCACTCCGCATCCAAGTCGGGTTGGGTTGTTCCATTCACTGGTCACATCACCATGGTCTCGTCACACCATCCATATTTGGGGTTAATGCTACCAATCCATCATGTCAGTTTCGCCGATACGTTCAAGAGAAGTCGCTCAGAGAATTCATCTGTGTCTCACCCACTGCAATACATTTACGCTCCATTCTTTCATGACCGCCACCCTGAACCTTATATCACCAGATCATTTTCACCTCCATTAAAATCATTTGCTCCATTCTGTGTCATTGATGTGGGATTCACTAAGGCCCTCCTATGACAGATCGCTTCTTGTCGACATCAGCTCATTATCCAAGAAGTCGATCTAGGAACAACCCTTTTTGTACTTTGAAGCTTGCATGCCTCACTGGCAAGTTTCTCACTTCCAGTGACAGGTTTACATCAATGGCCTTCGACCGAAAGATTTTGCGTGGTGTTTGATGCCAAGTCCCTTATTCACACCATGTGAATTGTACTGTAGTACCTTGAGGGTCATCATCATTATCGGTGATTCCTCTCGTGCCTGTTAACAGCTTACATCATGGGCTGGTAATTAGGCGATGCCTTTCCATGTTCGACTCCAGAACATCTTTCACATGGATTGACTTGTACTTTGAGTGAATATCGAACGAGATTGAAGACCCTGGATCTAGTTTCATCCATCCGGGCTGCGATATATATTCAGGAAAATAAAGGCATCAAATGTACATCATTACTGCACAGATAATCATCCAACCTAAGGGATGATGGCTCTACCAGAATCATCAGTCTACACTCAGACGATTGTCTGTCTTATGTACATGAAAATGAATTTATAAAGTTGAGCATGGGAATGCCCGCCTCAGCTAGATCATGAAAATATTATGAAGATAATGTATTGTATTGTATCTTATTACAGGTCGCCTTCTAGCTTGAAAAAACTTCAGATCCTCATGATAAAGCATTTCACCCGACATCAACAGATTAACGACCTCATGCTTTAGGGGGCAACTGTTATAGACATTTTTGGGCACTGCAACCCCAATCATAAATGTCCATAAACCAAGGGCTCTTAAGTCCCTAAAAGTGTTTTTCCAACCTCTAAAAGAACAAGGTCAACTGATTACATCTTCTCCCAGAAGTTCTCCATGAAAAACTGCTCAGAACTGGTCAAAACTGGACCATCTCACCTGCTCCATGGTCAAAGTGCGCTGCATCCCACCTAAATACACACAGGAGGTGCGATGCATCTTGAAAATCCCTTCTATGGGGTGCGATGGGCGAGAGTGGACAAATGGCAGGGTCAATCTGCAAGGTGGAGGATCATGGAATCTTCTAGAAACTTCTCCTGTGACACTTGCCTCTCTACATTCGCCCAGGGATGAGTAAGAGATCATCAATCTCCAAGTGGAATCAAGAACTATCAGAGAGAGGACACTAATCAAATCTCAAAAGCTGACTCACCCCCCTTGTAAACATCTATATATGGATCCCTCATCCCAGAGATCCAGGAGGCTGGAATTTTGTATCTTGTAAGGAAGTGTTGCTGGTTTCTTGGTGCAATATCATAGTGTTGGGTGACCTAAGCTTTTCATGAGGTGAAGAAGGGCTTTCGCGTTGAGAGGATGATGCTGGGTTAGAACAATTGGTTGTAATCCTCTTTGCTATTTCTTGATTATCAATAAATCTATTCAAGTTTTCCTCCACATTCTTGTATGATTGATGATATATGCATTTGTGTGGTCAATATATATCTGGTCCTATATTGTTTATGATAATAGATCTATGTTCTTGGATAGTGTTATGCTGCTTTGATTCTACAGGTGCTCTTTGAAGCTGGGTAGACGAAGAAGCGAGTGGCAAAGATCTATTAGAAGGGAGAGGAATCAAACAAGGAACCAAGCGCAAGACAGAGGTTGGTCTCCTTTATTCCCCTCTTATCTATTTCTCATAAAAGAAAACGAAAGTGGTTTTAGTTTGTTTGTTTCTAAGGTAGCTACCAGCCTTAGTGGGACTAGCAGCTCTGCATAGACACTAGATTTCCCGATAACAACGTGAAAAATCATGTTTCTAGTAAAAAGTATTTTCAATTTTTTTGGTGTGGATCTAATGAAAAGTATGCAGAGTGGGTACTCATTGTGGAATTTATTTTTTCATGCAATGAGTTCCCACACTTGGCATTTGAGTAAACCTATGAGGAGATATGTTGAAAGTATAATTAAAAAGAATAATTTTCTTCTTTTCCCTCCAAAAATATTTAATCCTATGACAACATCATCATCTTGAATCTTATTGATTTTCTAAAAGTTGGTTTTGACAGTACATTTTTGTAGACCTATTTTTATCCTCAAAATTTCCCCAATATAAACTATAAACCCTAAATTCCATAAGCTATATATCATAAAGTATAATGAATAAAAGTTGAAATTTTAATAAGATATATTTATAGTATGTTTCCTTCCTTTGCATAAACTTTCGTTTTTTAAAACATCCCAATGAATATGCTATGGAAAAATTTCAACATGAGTTGTCTAAAATTGATTTTAGGATTAGTGACAAACCATATCTTCCATAGGCTATATCTCCCAAAGTATAATGAAGTAGATATTACAATTTTGATCACTTGTACCATGATATTTCGCCTCAATTTCCTCAAAATTTCACTATTTGAAACTTCCAAATGGAAAAGTTATAATGAAGATGCTAATATGTCTTGATTGAGGAGGAAAACCCTAGGATCATAGCTTGGATACAAAATTATCTGAAAATAATAAGAAGTCAATTAATAACAATCCACTTCGAGTGGGGTGCCTCCTTTTGCAATGAATCAATACAAAAGACAAGATGGGATGAATAGAAAACTAGGTCTTATTAGTATATATAGGAGACAAAGGGTACAACTACAATTAAAGGATCTAGTCAACCACACTAATATAATAATAGACATATAAATCACTATCTAGGGCTTTTCATGGGGAATTTTCTAGGGATTAACACAACTCCACTCTCATTCTTCCCTATTTTTATTGAAGTTTGTTGAAGAGATTCTTGTCATAAGTCATATTTCATGAGGCCTCAATTTCCATGTACCTTCCAACACTTTGACATATTGTTGGAATATAAACAATAGATAGTGGAGAAGGAAGTTGCAATATGGGATGATAACTCCTCTAGTCTCTAAGTTTTAATACTTCGTGTTCTCCTTCTACTTCTCCAAACCTTAGTTGGCACAATGTCTCATCTAGTGATACCTAAATAATTTCTCTTTACTTAAATCCTTCTTACATTGGTTGAATCTTCCTTCCTTTTGTTCTTATGTCCTCCCTAATTCCCTTCCTTATCCTTTGAATGGGGGAAAGTTCTTTTCATTCCTTTAAATTCACTAAAAATGATTCAACCCTTATATTTTCCCACACAAAGGAATTTATAATATTATCATAAGTAGGTCAATGCTCACAAGTATAGACATATGAGACAAAAGGTATCCAAGTTGGAGTAAACCTATTCAAGGAAATGGAAACCAATGTTAGGCAATTTATGTACATAAATCTTGCTACATCTTATTATCAATATAGAGTATGAAAAATTGTGAAATACAAACATAGTATTTGTAGAATTAGATTATTTGTAGTATAATCTATCTAGAATGCTTAATCTTTATCCTACTTATGAAATCAATTGCATTAAATAAATGGAATGAAAGAAAAAGTCATCATTAAATTATATCTTACCATATCCATGAGTGTCGTAAATTAGGTTATAGCTAAGCATTCAATCTTCTATGTAGGTTTTAACCCCTTAAAAATTATCTACCTACGAATTCTAAAAATAGAAAATAAACAATGGCGAGAGCATAAAACATAAAACAAATATACACATAGATTTTCCCCTGGATCCGAAAACTGGGATTACCAGATTGATTTTTCATTATATTCCTTTCAATGTTACAACACACACACACATATATATACATGCCAAAGCATTCATAAACCCAAATCCATTAACCCCGAATTAGAAGATAATTCTAGTTCCCTTGACCAGATCTACAAGATACCATGGGAAGAAAACCATCATGCCAAAAACCCTGTGCGGAACCCATGAACAAAACCATAGGAAGGTCTGCCCACCCCAATATAGGGTCCAAAAATTTTTCCTAGGGCATTGCCTTGGACCCCATACAGGGGATCTACCACCCCCCTGTAAACCCCCCCAACAGGGGGGGCTACCACCCCCCTTGTGACCCCCCTACTATGCCTAGCACAACGAAGGAGATATTGCCCACCCCCCTCTAACCCACCAGCTTCACACGTGGGGCTAGTTGTGGAAAGAATAGAACACACACCCAACATTCTCCCACTTGTTGTTTTCGTTTCCACACAAGGAGACACATCAGAGCTTAGTCATTGGTCCAACCTTGCAATGCCCATTATTTCTCTACATTAAGAAAAGTTATCATTACTCACAAACTTCATCAATGCATTTGCAGTATTATTCAAAGTGTCCACCTTTACCGGAAACACCTTTTTTTCCTCAACCATATCAATCAAAAGTGACATTGAACATTAATGTTCTTTGACTTTGAATGATAAGTAGGTTTCTTTGCGAATAAAGTTTCACTTTAGCTATCATAGTCCATCGGTATATCTCGTTGTACTAATCCCATACCTGAACACAGTCTCTGCAACAGAACTGCTTCCTTTCTTGCATGAGTGGCTTCCATGTGTTCTTCCTCTATAGTTGAAAGCGCCACTACAAACTGTCTCTTGCTCATCCAACTGACTGCACCTCCAAATAGGTTAAACACATACCCACTTTTAGATCTTCTCTTATCCAGATCTCCAACCCAATATACATCAAGAGAGCCACGAATGTATAAAACTCTATCCAATCATGGTCTACCTTGGTAGCACAAACCATAATCACTAGTGCCACATAAATACCTGAAAACCCGCTTCACTCATTTCCAATGCTTCTTTCCTGGTTTTGACATAAACCTTCTCAATACTCCCACTGCATGTGCAATGTCTGGTCTAGTACAAACCATTGCATACATCAAGCTACTGGATGCACTTGCGTATGGAACATGGGACATGTCCTCTTCCTCTTCTTGTGTCTTGGGACACTGCTCAATAGATAAATTTACACCTACAAGAACAAGAATCTTCATCGGTTTACTATCCTGCATATTAAACCTCTGCAATTTTTTCTTGACATACTTCCTATGGTTTAACCATAGCTTCCTCTTTTCCCATTCTCATTTAATTTCCATACCCAAAATATAGTTGAAACACTGAGATCCTTCATGTAAAATTTGGAGGATAATCGGGTCTTCAAATCCTAGATAATCTCCTTTTCATTTCCAATCATAAACATATCATCCACATACAATACCAGATAAATAACATGGTCACCAATTAATTTAAAATACACACAGTGATCATCTTTGCTTCTGGTGAAGCCAAGTCCCCATATAAATGTATCAAATTTCTGATACCACATCCTTGGTGACTGTTTTAACCCATACAAAAACTTTTTTAACTTGCATACCAATTATTTCTTACCCTTCACCACAAACCCTTCAGGTTGCTTCATGTAGATCTCTTCTTCCAAATCCCCGTGAAGAAATGTTATCTTCACATCCATCTCTTCTACCTGAAAATCAAAATAAGAAACAACAGATAAGAGTAACCTAATAGAAGCTACCTTTGTAATAAGAGAAAAAATATCACCAAAATCGATTCCCAACACCTGGGAATAACCTTTTTCTACCAACCAAGCTTTTTATTTCTCCACCTTTTCTTTTGCATTCAGCTTCTTCTTAAACAACCATTTGTTGCCAATGGGTTTCCTTCTAGCTCGCAATTCCACTAGATCCTGACGTAGTAGAAGCCGCATCTACCCACATTATGCAAATAAAATTGCATGTCACACTATGTCTCATGAATTTTAATATTCCTACCTAGTAAAACCTTCAAAAGTCAAGGTTTAATGCTCCTTCAATAAACTCTATGCGGAAAAATTTGATTTAACTATCCAAATTCTGGACCTTTATAAACCTTTGAGCGAAACCTTACAAATCCTTCATAATCTTTGGTTAATTCTTATTACCCGCGCATATTAACCATACCATGGATTTTAGACTTTGGTTAAAACTCAACTTAAACCATAATACATTAATCTTGCTTATTTCTATTATAATTCCCGTATAATAGAAATATTTCATAAACCACACTTAAACCTTACCTTTATTCCATTCCACAAACCTTTGCACATATATTGATGCTCTCCTTAATGAATTAAATCTTTGTTGTCAATCTCATTCCTCAATCCGACGGGTATCGGGCAATAACTCGCGCCAACTAGCTTGGCCAATCTCCACCATTTATTTCTCCTACCTCAATCCAACAGTGATCGTGCCATATCGCGCGATTAAATGCATGACCGATATTAGATCGAGAGCGCGCGAGAAAAGTGGTTTTCTCATGCTACGTGTCAACCCCTCAGGTTAATCGCATGAAATCATAGAATACCATTTACAGCTTTTAGGGTGTGCGAGATACCACTGACCACTTGCGAAGACCTCTCCATCCTTCTGCTAACACATGGTTTTAATCTCCGCCATTCCTCTTCCTTTGATATTATCCATCGATCTGGTTGATTCGACGGTTCTCATTCTTTGTTGTTTAATTATTTCTACGTCATCGATCTTCCGTGTGCGACTTGACTGTTAAATGACTTTGCTCTGGGCTTGATCAATCCATACATTGCATCAAAGACTTCAACGGCAGAACCAGGTTGAAGCAAGGATTTCTTATCCCTTTCACTGATTTCAATATTTGATTTTTCTTCTGCTTGACTCCTTCCTGAGCTTAGTTTTGCGTATTATTTAAACGCTATCACATCTGAACTTCAACTTTGATCCTTACAATCAGATTCAAATGATCAGACAACTATCCTTCATTCTCCACCTCTGTGATCTATTTTAATTCCACCTGCATATATATATGTCACACGGAAACAGTCAAAAGTGCGGACACAACCGACCTTCCTAGAAGTCTAAGACATTCTAATGACAAACAAAACAAACTGGAGCTATCCTTCTCTAAACATGCATTGTGATATGAGAAATCAAGTGTTTCGTTCTTACCTTTGTCCAAACGCTGTTGTAGAAGTCCAAGCTTTGTTGATCTGGATGACTTCCTCCTTTTCTCCAAAACCTGCAATCACCAACAGTCAAACAATTAAATAGCACCTGATTATAACATAAAACAAAGCATATTCAACATATAGACCAAGGAGTACATGAAATAACCCATAAACAACAAGTTATTGAGAAGAATGGACCAATTTGCATTAAAGGTAATCAAAAGGAACCATTACAACCTGAGCCTTGGTGTTGTGCAAGCTCCTTCCAGGGTCCACAAGAGTCTTCCTCTACTTTGACAAAGCTCACCCACTTCCAAATAGAACAAGCAAAGATGGCAATCTCTCCTCACAAGCTTCTAAATGGGAGTCCTAATTCCTGCAGCATTTACCCTTAGAAATGTATAGCTTTCAACCTCCCTCCTTCTGGCCCAATGCTTGTATTTATAGTGCTCAAGAGGAAGTTAATCAGGTCCACCATCAATGGGATAGTCCCCTCTTTGGATGGGATCACTCCCTTATTGATGGGATAAGTTCCTCTTTGGTAGGGGTGCATGAACCATCTGGAGGCGCTCAATACACGTCGAACAACCTTCTAGAATGCTCTAGAAATGACCACAAGTAAGTTTTTGAAGATAAAACTTGCGCATTTTAACCTTTTCAGAGGGACGCACCTGCCCCTTTAGATACAGAGCGTCCTTGGACGCAGACCTCACGAACAATAGGTGCGTACCCACAGGCAAGGTTTGAGAGAACCTGCGTACCCAGAGATAAACACATTTATAAAGACTTTCTCTCTTTCTTGGAGTTTGACATGGATAGCAGAGGCATAAGAATTGCTTAAGAGGGTAGTATGACTGTTGATAGAGCCATACCAACTATAAATAGCCATGGTGACATTTTTTAGTGTAACAGATTGCCCCCTAAAGTGCGAAGCCTGGAATAGATTAGGGTTTTGTATTATCTAGGAAGGGTGAAGCGCTTTATCATTTCGAGGATTATCTCGTGGAGAGCCTGGTCAGAACCTGCAATTTTCAACACAAAATACATGTATAAGATTATATCATCACTGAGGTAGGCATTCCCATACTCAGATTAAAACTTTAACTAACAGACTAACTACTCTGATACAGGAATGATTTTGCAGTACATCATAATCATAGACTTTTGTAGACACAGTATGGGCGCAGCCATCTGTTTATGGTTAGTCTACTTAGATAATGAATACAAAACTCCTCGCAGCCTGGATGGTAAAGATTCGATCCAGGGTCTTCATTCCTACTTCTTGAATTGGTACGATTCTAGCCATGCGAATAAATGAGTCAATGTCGAACATGGTAGAAACCACTTGATTACCAGTCAATGATGTGAACTGTTAACAAGCATGAGAGAGACCACCAGTAATGTCAATGGTTCTCAAAGTACCCAGTACAATCCATGAGATGTGAATGAATGAGTTGATGTCGAACATTTCACGGAATCCTTCGATCGAAAGTCAATGATGTAAACTGACGTCAAAGGCGAGAAACCTGCCATTGATGCATGCAGATTTCAAGGTACTGACGATTTCTAAGTCATCTCTCTAGATAATGTGCTGATGTCGATAGAAAGCGACCCGTTGTAGGCAAGCCCACAACACGAAATCATTGTTCAAGTTGAAGAAATGTTGCTGTAAGGACTGACTCAGGGATGGTCAAATGGATGACAAGTATTTTGCAGATGAAAGTTTTGTTTGCAGACCTCTTGAACACATAACGACACGACAGATGGTTTGGTGCTAAATAACTCAAAGTTAATCCCTGGAACCCGGCTGAAGACTTTCAAAGTGGTTTGATCAACTGTGAGGTAAAGAATTTCCCAACCCAGGTGAATGAAAAGTGTCGTGTTCAAGAGTGGTAGTAAAGCTTCTTCTGAGACAAAAGGTAACAAATAGGCTCATTCTTCTCTCTTTTCCCCCACCATTTCTGGCAAGTACCTCTTTATTTTTAACAAGCTTGAGGAGGATAACATGTGCTTGATTATAAGCTCATCCTTCGGATGAGTCCAACCTAGTTTTGATTCGAACCCTAGGAAGGAGTGGTTCGTTCCTGTTTGTAATTGAACAGGTCCTTTACTGTGAAATGTTTAACGAGCCCAGTATAGGAGAAACTCGGCGTTTTTCAATTTTAGAGAGTCTGAAAAAACTTAAGACTCCAAGTTGAACTTTTTCGTAGATTTGTGTCCCTCAAGCCCGAAAAAGTATAATACCTGGGGGAACCGCTTGATCTTGCGACCAAGGAGTACTTTCATAATTAGTGCCACTGACCTGAAAAGTAAAAAGCGATCAAGGACACGTCGTTTTATTTCCGTATCGAGTTTGAAACGACAAAAACCCGGCAACCTTTTCCTGATTTTACGGTCAGAAAAGAGCTATAAGGGGACCGTCTTTTAATTCCGTTTTAACGAGTGTAAAAGAAACGCTCGGCAATCTTTTCATGTTTTAGGAGTCAGAAAAGGGCTTAAAAGATGACTCTGATATTTTGGTTCGTAAAAAATGACAATTTTCCCTCTAAGTCCCTTTGTCCTGCACAAAAGCGACACATTACTCATACCTGTTTAAGATAGGCAAAAATACATCGAAAAACATCTTTCCATGGTGAAAAATGAACAAATTCATCCAAAAAACCTATAAAAAGACTTTTTACCATGTCATTTTTACCTTTTGACTGTTGAGGTTGAAAAAGGAGCTTTTGACAAGAAACTTCCCGTGGTCGTTGTGGAAAATCCGACCGTTAGAATCGATCGCCGTCTCTTCCAGGTATTTCACAACATCCTCCTTGTCAATTTCATCTGTTTAGAAATTTATTTTAGGTTTCATTTTTTATTTTTGGGGGGTTTTGGGTTTTGAAAACCGCTCTGCGGGGGACGCAGGTTCCCTAAAGGCTGGCTTGCGTCCCTCGACTTTTTCCTACACAGGGAAAAGGTCGGGGGACACAGGCTACCTTCAGGCCACCTGCGTCCCGGCGCACTGTGCGCCAAACGCGGGGTGCGTCCTCCGCAGAACGCGGATTTTGAAACCCCAAGCTCCCAAATTAACCATTGAATTTACCCAAAATTGATTTTAATGCCTATTTGTTCATGTGTAGGGCACTTATCATGCTGGATTGGAGAGAAAGAGAGCATGAGGAGGTTGATGAAGCTGCAATCAATCATCAACCTTCCCTTGATGCCCTAAGAGGATGTGGATTATACAAATACTGGGCCATACCTGGCATGAGGGCTCAGGTAAGATTCTTGGAGTGGCTGGTCGAGAAATGGAACGTTCAAGAGCAATGCTTTTATATCGGGGGGCAACAACTCGAGATAGAGCCCTCTGATATCTACTTTCTCACTGGCTTGCCGAATATAGGCGAGCAACTCAATCTAGCCGGGACTAGGCCGGGTGGCCAATCCCTTGATAGTCTCCGAGCAGATTGGTGCCTACCTGATTGACACCATGCGAAAGGCATAGAGATCAAATACATCTCTCGGCGTGAACTCATGGTCTTAGCTTTCACTGTGACCAGGATTTGTGGCTCAGCCACTTTACATATTGCCACTGGGTCCCAAATGCGGATGGCAATTGACTGTCTCCAAGGCACCATCTTCAACTGGTGTGATGCGGTGTCGGCTAACTTAAAAGCTCAACTGACTAGGGCAAAGACCGGGAAACTAAAGACCTTTGGATATGGGCCTATAGTCGTGAGCTTTGACCTAGAGAGAATTCCGATGCTGATCCCTCAGCATCTCACTGTTGATATTTTGGGTCCTCAGGAGCCAAAGCTGGTACGATGGGTTGCGGTGATGGCCCGGCATCCGGACGAGGGTGCGGCAGTTGTTCGATTCACTGACAGTTATTTTCACTGGTTAGAGGACCAGGTGTTTGCGATTCAGGACTTTCCGTATGCCGGAGTAGATTTTCGAGGTGATCCGGACATGGTTCTTCCACAGGGAGAACAATGGGATGACAGAGGTACTTTATTTTTCGCGAGTTTTCAAATTATGTATTTTTTTTTTGTTTTTTATATATATCGCCTCAAAACTGACAGTAAAATTTTCAAAATGCAGATGTTGGTCCACAGCGTCCAGCCAACCTCCGGCCTTTTGAGAGGAGACATCCAGTTGCACCGGTACCGGCCCCACAAGACACGGCGGCTGCAGAGGTACTAGCTGAGTTGGAGCATGATCTACAGCGTCTGACGGTGGATATACCTGAGACTACTATGGATGATATTCCTATCAGACTTCAGCGCTATGTAGTCGCGGTCCCTGGACCGTTTAGGAGATTTTTGCGCAAGGTAGCCCGTGCAGTGGTGTCGTACAGGGAGCACCACCAGTGATTGGCTAGTCACTTTGTAGACACATGTGACATTTTTGACTTTTTGTACTCTATCATTTTTGCCGATCATAAGGTGTTTTTCAACCTATGATCGAAGACGATGTATATTTTTTGACACACTCCTATCTATATATATATATCACTATTACCGGCTCATCTTGTTTAACATGTATGATGAAATGTTTTTAAATTTACTTGCATGATTATCGTAAATGTCTGTCCAACATTCGAGAAGCAATTGCATCTGCTAATGTATTTAAGGACCTTGGAATATGCTGATATTCAATGTAATCAAATTCACGTTCCAAGAGACGCACTCTCAAAAACAACCTTAATAACACAGGATTTCTAATGGCATAAACTCTATTAAGCTGTAATACAACAAGTTCAGAATCTAACCTCACTATCAAACGTCGAATTCCAAATGAAATAGATTCGGATAATAATTCAACCACTGCACTGTATTCTGCAATGTTGTTCGTTGTTTGACCGAGGCTTACCCCATGCATAGAAACTAACTCGTCAGAGGGTGAATAGATAACCCAAGCTGCGGAAGAGATATTCCGTGTACTACGACAAGCACCATCAGCAAATCCAATGTATGTTTGGAGAGGCGTCGACATCTGTAATATCAAGAGTAAAACCAAGATAAGCCAGAATAATGACGAAAAACACACTCACTAAGCTAAGCACACTGACTAACTAACAATCATACTAGCTAGAAAGAAAACCTAACCTAACTAAAAATTCTCCATACCCACCATTTAAGCATAATACCTCTTTAGGTAAAGTCCATTTCTGGGTTTACCCAAAGAGTCCCCATCAAAATCTACCAGCTCATAAGCCCCTTTTGCTAGCTTTCGCTTTACAATATAGGGTCCATGCCACATGGGAACGAATTTTCCAGCACCTAGCTTATCGTTAGCTTGATCATATAAAAGCACTAGGTCTCCCTCCGAAAAACTTCGAGGGGTCACATTTCTATCATACTGAGCTTTCATTCGCTTCGCGTGAGTCTCGATTGCCAATGCAGCGTCACGTCGAGTCTCATCTAATTTAGCTAAGTACAATAAACGTTTCTCCTCTTCGGAAGTAGCTGGGAGTAATTCGACAGCCATTTGAAGTGATGGGATTTCACATTCAATGGGTAACACCGCTTCCAAGCCATAAACTAGCTGGAAAGGAGTGAACCCTGTTGAAGTTTTCACTGAGGTTCGGTATGCCCATAGCGCCGAAAATAACATGTTGTGCCAATTCGACCGATGAATACCAATGGTTCGTCGGATCATGATAACCAAAACTTTGTTGATAGACTCAACCAAACCGTTGGCTTGCGGATAATAAGGAGTAGAGCTGTCATGGCGCAAACCAAGCTGGCTTGTAAGTTCAGTCATCATGGTGTTTCGAAAATGGCTCCCATGGTCAGTAATGATTGCTTGTGGGACACCAAACCTAGTTATAATATGATTGAATATGAAAACTGCAGCTGTTTTGCCGCTTGCGTCGAATGTAGGCATCGCCTCGGCCCATTTAGTGAAATAATCAACCGCGAGGATGATATACGCATGCCCCCCGGCCGAGTGAGGGTTACAAGTAATAAAGTCGATACCCCATTTGGCGAATGGACCAACGGCAATTATAGGGTGGAGAGGAGCAGGTGGTGCGCGCATCTTTCGATCAAACACTTGGCAGTTGTGGCACTTCCGGACTGCAATGATACAATCTTTAAACATAGATGGCCAGAAGTAACCAGCGCGCAACACCTTCTGAGCTGTGGCATACCCAGACATATGACCGCCACATGCTCCAGAGTGACAATCATTTAAAACTCTCTCAGCCTCTTCGTGAGTTAGACAACGTCGAAAAACTAAGTCTGCCCCCCGGCGATAAAGTGTATCTCCAATAATTTTGTATGGCTGGGATTGAAACCGATTTTTTCGACGTTCCGCCTTTGAAGCTTCAGGCCGAAAGGTTTGGGTTTGGAGATAGATGATTATATCCCCATACCACGGATCTAAAGTACTGATAAGAAACAAAGATTCGTCCGCAATGGACTCCTCTGCCACAGTCTCTGTGTCAGTACGCGGGAAATCACACATCAATTCCGCAAAAACTAAGGATTTCTTAGACTTGGACTTCTCGAACTCCAAGTCGAACTCTTGCAGGATAACGATCCATTTAGAGTACTTGCCCCCTAGCAGTTGTTTTGTCAAAATATAAATCATAGGGTTGCAATCCGAAATAACTGTAGTTTTACGGAGAAGAATGTAGTGACGAAAACGCTGGACAGCTTGAACGGCTGCCAGGGCCAATTTCTCCACATGCGAATATTTTAGCTCAGTGGGATTTAAGGTCCTACTGAGATAATATATCACATGCTCCGCTCCGAATTCATCTTCTTGAACTAACACCATTCCAATGGTGGAATGCGAAGCTGCGAGGTATAAGAAGTAGTCCTGGTTGTAGTTGGGAGGATGCAACAACGGTGCATGGGTCAACGCGTGTTTAAGTGCATCAAAAGATTGTTGGGCAATCTCGTCCCAAAAGAACTTAACGTTCTGTTTCAACAACCGTGTAAAACCTTTAGTGACCTCGGCGTAGTTTGGGATGAATCGGCGTAAAAAATTTGCTTTCCCTTGCAAACTTTGGAGTTGGCGCAAACTCGAAGGAGGAGGCAATTTGATGATAGCCTCGACTTTCGAGGGATCGACGCGAATGCCGGCTTTTGAAACAACAAATCCCAGCAATCGACCTGTTTCTATACAGAAAACACACTTGTGGGGATTCAACCGAATTCGATAATGCCTACACCTCATAAAGATTGCTCGTAGGTGGACAAGGTGATCAGCTCGACGTAAAGAATGAGCAGGCAAATCATCGAGATACGGTTGCACAATGTGCTTGATGTCATGAAATGCGTAAGACATCGCCCGTTGAAAAGTGGCCCCGGCATTCTTAAGCCCAAAAGGTAATTTGCAATAAGCAAATGTCCCCCATGGACAAATGAATGCCGTTTTTGGTTGGTCGGCAGGTAGAATATTGATTTGATTATAGCCCGAAAAACCATCCATGAAGGAAAACATTTCACTTCCGGCACAATCATCAATAATTTGATCGATATAAGGCGTAGGATAGTTGTCTTTTGGACAAGCTCGATTGATATCCCTATAGTCGATACAGATTCTTATTGTTCCTTGTTTCTTATTGACCGGAACAATATTCGATACCCAATCCGTTAACGGGATCGGATAAATGAAACCTGCTTTCAACAGCTTTTCGACTTCTGCTTTAATCGCAGCCGCTTTTCGAGGGTGAATCTGACGCAACCGTTGCCGGACGGGTTTAGCATCCGGGTAGGTATTTATTTCATGAACAACAATGGCAGGATCGATTCCTGGCATTTCCTCGTAAGACCAGGCAAACACATCGCGGAATTCTTGGAATAGGGCCTTGTAAGTTTGGATTTCTTCTTCTGTACATGCGGCACCTATATGAATGTTCTCCTCAATTCCGGGCTTCACTGAAATATCAATGGGAATAGTACGAGAAATATTCCCTAAATTCAACTCTGAATCAGAATGTTTCGTTGGATCCTGAGCGTCTTTGACATATTCAGCGGTAAAGATAGATGAAAAATCATTTTCAAATGCATCATCCTTAGGTAAAAACGAAGATCTGTGATGGAGATCCTCCCATGGTAGATCGTCTACACTTAGGATTTCGCGAAGTTGTTCGTCAGATGACACGACTTCGGGAAACGCTATCCATTCTAAGGGTGAGGTGAAAAGTGACTCTTCACTGACCACATTCATTTGGTCGACCTCGGTTGAATGAAAGTCGGTAAAAGACATGAGAGCTTCATAAGCAATTTCATATGGACTCAAGGGCATAGCATTACCGAATGAGTCTATCTCAGAGTCAGATGGGACAAACCAAGGATCATCATAAATAATGTTTTCTGATGTAATCATATGAATTGTTGCAAACGAAGGTTCTACGCTGAGTGGAGGGAGAGGAAAAGTTCCCAGTAAACCGGAATCCTTAACTAAACCTACACCAACGTCCCTATAAGGGATTGTCGTCTTACCGACATGCTGGATACTCTCTGAAGAGGCTGGGTCGGATGAAAAGTATGTCAGCTGATCAATAGTCACGATCTTACCGTTATGTGGAAACTTAATTACTCTGAAGACCGATGAAACGACCGCTGTCATAGCATATGACCAACTTCGACCCAAAAGAAGGTTGTAGTCTAGAGGGGCATCAACCACTTCCACATCCAGACTAACGGTTTTACCTTCTACCCCTATAGGCAATTCCTGTAGAATACCAAACGGACGGAACCCACGGCCATCAAAGGCCTTAAGGATGGTGGGGGATTGGTTCAACGAAGGAGAACCAAGGGATCTCCAACATTGAATCGACATAATACACGTAGAAGCTCCCTCATCAATCACAGTCCTATGAATAGGCCTGTTTTTGACTATCACTGGAATTTGGAAAGCCATTTGATGGGGGAGACGCGGTGTACTATTTTCTAGATCGAAGATCATTAGATTCGGATCCTGAACATCAACAGCTCCTATAGCCGACAAAAGCAATTTTCGTTGTGCTGGGCATGATTGCAGCACTTCTAACGCCGACATTGCTGAGGGTGAAACAGCTAAGTCCTCAACAATGTTGTAATTTTGGGCCGCTCTCGCATGTGGATTGAAAGCAGACCTTCGAAGTACACCCTTGGCGGGCGGTTTAATTACTAAGTCTGGGTTAGGTTTCTCGATCTGTAGTGGATCGGAACCAGGAGCTGAGGTTGATGGATTAGAATGAGAAGATTCTGCTTCCTTACCATCAACAGGATTCTTACTAACATAATCTTGCGATCGAGTCGCAATCCTCACATGAGACATCATCAAAATGGGTTCTTCACTGGCATTCGAGGAAGAACCTATCATCTTATTCTCCTGCTCCGGAAATGGATTTTTTAACACAGCAGGAGTGGGAGAACCTTTGACTATTTTCACTACCTCGGCCCGATGAGGGCAATCTCTCGTAAAATGATCCTCTTCACAAATAAGACAAGGATATCGAGGTTTGCGCTTTTCGTCATTGGTTTCCGACTTTTCTGTTTTCTCCTTCGGAGCCTTGTCTGCTTTAGCCTTCTTCTTTCCTTTCTTCTTTCCGCCATTTTTTTATTTGGCCGTAGATGACTCTACAGCGTGAATATCGGCGGTAAGTTCAGGAGAAGACTCTCCTGTCGGGGAATCGGGCAAAGTGATAATAGGAGTAGTTGAAGCCTTGGAAGACTTCTTCTTGCTCTTTGTATTCACGATACCAATCATACCATCAGCAGCATGAGATCCCGAAGGAGCAGCAGCGATTTGATTCGACTTTGGAAGATCCAGAATCTTCTCGTGTAATGTACCCGACTGAGTGTAAACTAAGTCAAGGTATTGCGCCTGAGCAATGACTTGCTCCTCAGTAACTACTCCGGCCTTAGCTACATCTTCAGTAATCCTTGGTAATAATGATTTAACAAACCATTCAGCTAAGATTTGGTCCGGGATAAAAACTTTCACTAGCCTTCTTCGACGTCTCCACTCATGAATGTGATCGGAAATATACGTGGAGGTTGATTGTTTTAGTGAAGTTAATAACTCCGTACCGTTATCGTATCTGACCGGTAACTGAAAGTGAGTTAAGAACGAGGTAGCTAACTGGCTAAAATTGTAAAAAGAGGCCCGTGGTAACTCAATGTACCACTTGGCCGCGAGACCAATGAGTGTACGCTGGAAAAGACGTAAGCGGATCGAATCATCCGAGATAGAATTTGAAGCACACCAGAGGTGGTAAGTCATCACGTGATTGGACGGATCCTCTCCAGACTTACCTTCGAACTTGGGTATATCGCTGGGCAACTTATTTGGCATTGGCGGCCAGAACGGAAGATATTGAATTGGATCGTTCGTTAGGCGCGTCAAGTCTGGTAAATCCAAAGTTGCGATAAACGGTAACTGCCGGTTAGGATCTCTAAAACTCTGGGTCACAATACCGGCCCCAGGAGGAGGATATCCAGGATAACTAGGAACAGGAGTTGCATTTGGGATATTATATCCTCCTGGAAAACCAGGATTAACCGGACCGTACTGGGGTTGCTGAGGTTGTTGATAAGTGTACCCAGGATACGGTTGATACTGGTAAACCGGTTGTTGGACAGCTTGCCCAGGTTGATACTGTCCCTGGTACGGAGGTTGAACAAATTGAGGTTGAGTAGTGACAACCGTACTTATACCAGGCTGGCCTACAAGCATCTGGACCGTGGTTTGAATCGTAGATCCGGACAACGGTATAGATGTCTGAGGAGTGGTTACAGAGACAGTAGAAACCGGAGCCGTCGATACTCCAGAAGTAAGTATGGTAGATGTGGCGGTAGTTGCAGAAGCCGTTTGAGATGGAGTACTAGGTGCAATTGGCGGCTGAGTAACTACCAAAGTTACAGAGGTTTGAACACTTGACTGGACAGGTTGCGGTTGCTGGGGTGGACCAGAAACTACAGGTTGTCCAGCTTGAGGTACCGACTGCATACTTGGCTGCAACATCTGTTGACCCTGTGAAGGATCCCACACTAACATTCCAGGGTATTGACCCATAACAGGTTGAGGATACTGAGATCCATAGCCGGATTGAGGATAGGATTGATAATTGTAAGATGCAGTTCCCATACCTTGACCATATGATTGACCTTGAGGTGGTTGATAACTTTGATTTGAGTATTGACCTTGAGGTAAATACGGATACTGGGGTTGACCTTGACCTTGAGGTTGGTACCCTTGAGGTTGATACCCTTGGGGTTGATACCCTTGGGGTTGCCATCCTTGAGGTTGCCATCCTTGAGGTTGATATTGATACTGAGGTTGACCTTGGGGTACATATTGAGGCTGGGGTTGACCTTGAGGTATGTATTGCCCTATAGGAGCGTACTGACCTTGAGGTTGCCCCCCAGACACGAATGAAGTACCTTGAGGTTGCCCCCCAGGCATTAACGGAGGCTGCCCCCCAGGCGGTAATTGGCCACCTTGAGGTTGGGAAACGGGAACTGAACCTGACATCATGTAAATGTCTCCTACACCCAATGGTACATTACCACTGTTTCCAACTAATAACCCCTGATCAACGGGTTGAGGAGATGCTCCCGCAAAGGTACCAGAAAGAGATTGATACCCAGTAGGAACAGAAGGACCGCCATGTAAAAAAGATTCAGGACTTTGTGTAAACACGGATGACTGACCAGACATATTTACAGGAGTATGAATACCTCCAGGTGGAAAAGGAGTACGAGGTGTAGAAAAACCTAGCCCAAAGTTGTCTAAATAATTGGTTAACGAAAGGTACCAAGTAGTACTTCTAGGAGGACTGTAAAAGATAGATTCACGCTCCCTTAGATCAAGGGTAATTTGATCTTCAGGATCAGAGACGCCTATTTCTTCCTCTGGAACAAGTTCTTCAATAGCAATCAAACCAACAGGAAGATTTTCGGTGATAATTCTTTCTATTCTCGGTGAATCAGGAACACTAGAAGTCGGAGTAACAGGTTCGGATATTTCTGGTTCTTCGCCTGTATCACTAGCAGACGAAAAACTACCAACAAGCTCAGAAACTGTAACAGCTTCGGGATTATAACCTGTCTCTAAACTTTGGTAATCTGGATGGATCACCAAGGAAGATTCTCCCTCTTCAGGTGAACCTACTCTACTGCCACTAGGAGGAGTTACAAGGACCTTTAAACCTTCTAGATGACTGGACTCGTCTTGAGGAGGTTCACCCCTAATTCTACGGGATCTTCTCAACAATTCGGCCACAGAAACAACTTCAGGAGACTGGCCCCGAAGTCTACGGGACTGTCTCGGTAATTCCGCCACAGCTAAAAACTTTTAACTACTACACACGAAAACAAAATAAAATTTCAAATCAAACCACCTAAAGTCTCTAAAGAACCAAACAAATTTGAATCACACGCCTAAAGAATCTAGGGCGTCAAACCAAACACAAACAATAGTCTTCCGGACCAAAAGCGCTAGTTGGTGATGAAGCCCAACCTCGCTGGATTCAGTACAGAAATGGCGGGTGGAACAGTTACCCCGGCAACCTGCTTAATGAATAGACTGGACCAAGTTCCTCCACTTTAACCGTCTCGAGTGAAGTGAACCCCCCAGAAAATCCAAGTGAGTATAGCCGACGTCTGCTCCAGGTACAGTGGGACCTTCCCTCCACCGTCACCTCGGTAGAATCCTAAAGATAATGGCCACTAAGGTTACCAACCGCAACAAATGCACCTGGGGGAACAGTCTAAACTCCGACAGCACGCAAGGGCAGAGTAGCAAGCTCAATCCCCTTGCCGGCTCCTTGACAATAATCCAAGGTTTACCGACAAGTGACCCCTGGCTCCTCGACAATGGTTAATCCGAGGTTTACTGTTTGTAATACGTGCGTGTCTGGCGTCGTTCCCAACGAGGGGGGAATGATCCCCTCACTGGTTCGGACACGAGCTCGTGCTTCTCCTTTAAGAGGAGCTTTCCCAGAGTACAAGTGAGACAATTGGATTTATTCTATCACAAGATAAGCTACTTGTTTGGTTTTGTTGTCTTGGAGAGTTAATTACTCACCTACTCCAAGACACTAGCTTGATCTAAATTGGTGCTTCAGAGCCCTAGTAAATAAAAGTTACTATTTCGATTTTACTTTAAGCGTTACTTTTATGATTGTTCTTTAAAGTCACAAGGTAGTGGAAGTGAAACCAATGGTGTGTAGACTCGACTCCAACCACTACAAAGATTCACCTAAGATGATTTATGCTACTTTGCTTTTTCAATGAAATTCTTAACTAAGAGAGTTGAGAGAATGAAAATTTTAGAGAAAACAACTTCCTTAGAAAAGACAATCAAAGAAACAATTCTCTTTTTCTTTTCAAGCACACAAACATGACTACTCTTTACTTGCACGAAAAACTCTTTTTCTTTCAAAACTTTCAAAGCTACTTGAAACAAAACTTTTCAAAGGAGATGTTTTTGTATTTTCTCTTTTTAATAAAGCATATAAACCTATCTTAACACAAAACAATCTCAAAAGCTACAAAAACTATGAAAACTTGACTCACAAGCAAATCAAAAGAGAAATTACTCTAAACAAACCTAACAAGGCAAAAGCTCACAAAGATGATTCTAGGTTGTTTTACTTGATCAAAATCAAATCAAGGACTAGCTAATGCAGAATCAAAAGACTAGTCAAAACAAAACTCAAATCTTTTTGTTCTTTTTGTAAAATGGAATTCAAGACTTAAACAACAAGCACTTCGAAATTGACCCAAGAGACAACTCAATGGTAAGTTGCTCTCACAGGTAGACTTTATGACAGGTCTGACTTCTTAGAATGCTGACAAAACCAGAGAGATCTAAGGCTTGATAACTCCTACCGCCAAAGTCACTACAAGACCTACTCAAAATCAAACCCTAGGGCTTATACTTCGATGAAATCCACTAAAACACTCAATGCTATCGAAACAAGTTCAGGTGAAGATTCTTGGCAAGGGACTAATGAATCTGGGCAGAAAAAACTAAGAAAAAACAAAATCTAAGAGCAAAAAGTGTAAAAAATGGAACTTTCTCAAATTTTGGCAGGGGACGCAGGCAACCCGTTAGCACAGGTGCGGGCCCGCTCTGTGCACACAGCAAAAGTGCATCCAGGGACGCACTGTGCAGCACTCAGAGGGTGCGTCCTACTGAAAAACTCAAAAAAAACCAAAATAAAACTAATCCTAAGCTAACCCACCCAGAGACAGAATCACAGAGCCAAAACCAGAAAAATAAACCAATTTTCTCAAAGCAAAGTTCACACAAAGGAAAAGACTTTTCTCATCAATGGAATCCCCAGCGGAGTCGCCAATTTGTCACACGGAAACAGTCAAAAGTGCGGACACAACCGACCTTCCTAGAAGTCTAAGACATTCTAATGACAAACAAAACAAACTGGAGCTATCCTTCTCTAAACATGCATTGTGATATGAGAAATCAAGTGTTTCGTTCTTACCTTTGTCCAAACGCTGTTGTAGAAGTCCAAGCTTTGTTGATCTGGATGACTTCCTCCTTTTCTCCAAAACCTGCAATCACCAACAGTCAAACAATTAAATAGCACCTGATTATAACATAAAACAAAGCATATTCAACATATAGACCAAGGAGTACATGAAATAACCCATAAACAACAAGTTATTGAGAAGAATGGACCAATTTGCATTAAAGGTAATCAAAAGGAACCATTACAACCTGAGCCTTGGTGTTGTGCAAGCTCCTTCCAGGGTCCACAAGAGTCTTCCTCTACTTTGACAAAGCTCACCCACTTCCAAATAGAACAAGCAAAGATGGCAATCTCTCCTCACAAGCTTCTAAATGGGAGTCCTAATTCCTGCAGCATTTACCCTTAGAAATGTATAGCTTTCAACCTCCCTCCTTCTGGCCCAATGCCTGTATTTATAGTGCTCAAGAGGAAGTTAATCAGGTCCACCATCAATGGGATAGTCCCCTCTTTGGATGGGATCACTCCCTTATTGATGGGATAAGTTCCTCTTTGGTAGGGGTGCATGAACCATCTGGAGGCGCTCAATACACGTCGAACAACCTTCTAGAATGCTCTAGAAATGACCACAAGTAAGTTTTTGAAGATAAAACTTGCGCATTTTAACCTTTTCAGAGGGACGCACCTGCCCCTTTAGATACAGAGCGTCCTTGGACGCAGACCTCACGAACAATAGGTGCGTACCCACAGGCAAGGTTTGAGAGAACCTGCGTACCCAGAGATAAACACATTTATAAAGACTTTCTCTCTTTCTTGGAGTTTGACATGGATAGCAGAGGCATAAGACTTGCTTAAGAGGGTAGTATGACTGTTGATAGAGCCATACCAACTGTAAATAGCCATGGTGACATTTTTTAGTGTAACAATATACTATGCAAAATTACTCTAATTCACACACAATCTATAATTCCATTAATCAACACACACCACACAACTCAGGAATCAAATTCTCTGTCTTTATAAACAATTATTTACATAATGAATCTCTCTCTTTGGCCTGATTTTCTAATTAGTGGCCTTTTTTCCTTTCCTACCCGTAGGCTTATAGTCAAACCCTATCTAATCTCTGAACTCTAATTCTCACTCTAACTCACTAACTCACTAACTCTCTAACTAAATAACTAACTAACTCTATGCCTTTTAGGCTTACATTTATACAAAAGGTTCTGTAACCCATTTCGGTTTAGATCCTTAATCTTTTGAACTAAATCTTGAATATCCTCTAAGTCCACTTTTGACTCAAATAATCCCTAAGGATCCTCTCTAGTTCCACAAACCATGAAACCAATTCCTAATCTAAGATTTACAATTGATTTTCAAATCTCTCAATCTCTATGGAATCTTAACTAGCCTAAATCTCTCATGTTCTCCAACATTCGGGAACATTTACAATATTCCTCACAATATCTAATTAATTCATATTCTTCATATCTCTCATAAACTTACTTAAAAAACTTAATAATTACATTAATTTAATACTTAGGAAACCAACTTCCTTAAAACACAAGACTCCCTATGTCTACTAAAATACAATGATATTTCTGAGTTGGATGCTCCTGCATCAGATCCTAAGCCTCATTTTTGTGCAAAGATGCCATTTCATCAACCATGGGCTCTTTCCAGAGTTTTTCATCCTCTGAATCTACTGCTTCCCTGATAGTTCTGGGATCATCATAAGTAATAGATAAAGAAAAATTTCAACATAAATCAGATGGACTATACCTTTCTGCTTGACTTGTTTCTCGAACTGATCTTCTCACAACTAGAGTTTGTGGCTCTTCATCTACTGATTCCTCTCCTACTAGAGAGTCTAATTCTTCCTCCTTTAGCTCAAATTCTATCTTCTCAGGTTCCTTTCGTAGGACTTCATATTTAATAACACATTTCACCTCTCTAAACACCACATCACACATGTGCACAACCTTCCTTATTTCTGAGTTCCAAATCTTATAACCTTTTAAACCATCCTTATACCCAACAAAGATGCACCTTTTAGATTTAGTATCCAACTTAGTTCCTTTCTCCTTTGGAACATGCACATATGCATCACAACCAAATATTCTCATATGTGAAAGAGAGGGTTTCTTACCAGTCCATACCTCATGTGGAGACTTATCTTCCAATGCTTATGAAGGTGATTTATTAACCAGGTGACATGCAGTCTCCACCATCTCTGCCCATAATTTTTGTCGTAACTCGACACCATTGAGAATGCTTCTTGCCTTTTCCATCAACATCCTGTTCATTCTTTCTGCAACTATGTTTTGTTGAGGTGTGTATGGAGTAGTCTTCTCCCGTGCTATACCAAAATTCTTACAGAACTCTTCACATTCCTTCTTGCAGAACTCTTCACCATTATCTTTCCTCAGCACCTTTATCTTCTTCTCTATCTGGTTTTCCACTAAAGCCTTAAATTCTTTAAACCTGTTAAAGACTTAAGATTTCTTCTTAAGGAAATATATCCAAGTATTCCTTGAGAATTCATATATATATATGATACATAGTACACAAACTTACCTAGTGATGGAACCGACTGTTGGCTTGTATGGGCCTGACCCAAGTTCAGAGGTTATTTAGCCAAACAAATCCCAGTACTACTGGCCCTTTTGGCAACAATCTGTGGAGCACACACTAAGGTATCACTCGAAGTAGTATGGGAGGGTGCTAGAACCAGGTTTCTGGACCATGGGGATGTCTGATGGGCTTTTGGCAGTCCACAGTTTGACCTTGTGTACACGTCGCTACGCACATCTATTAGTCCCTTTTACCCTATGATGCTTCCTTCGCGCAGCCCTACTCGGGGCGCGATCCATATTATACCCAAGTTCCTTACTATTTAACCTGTTATTACCTGATTACTTAACTTATCTATGTAATTCTAGTGATAATTAACAGTATATCCAGCATTCATATAAGTTCATGCGATAAACAAAACAATATAAATGTATAGAATGAAATACACAAGCAGATGCACAGAATTTGGAATCAACTTCTCTTTATTATTCTTCGTTCAAGGCTACAGACTCGACACTACCCTGCGCACTCAGCTGTAGGGGTTTGCACACTCAGCTTCGGACTCTACTAGACCTCTATGCACTCAGTTGCAGAACCTCTTCCTACTACTACGACCCAATACACTTAGACTCTTACTCTATGCTCGAACCATTCATATTCATCTATCTCCTTTTCCTTCACTCTCTTTACAACTTAGAGCCTCCTTCTATTTATACTATCCCATGGTCCGTGGACCATGGGTAGGCTGACATGACGTTACATTACATTACAAAGCTTAGGGTGGACAACCCTATGACTCAACTTATACTTTGCGCTCTGCGCCCGCAATTCGTCGAGTCATACAATACATTTGACCAAAACTTGGGCTTTGAGCCCCAAAACATGTTGTGGGGGGATCTGATGCCCAACAGGCCCCCAACACAAACATCGTGACTCACCCTTGAGTCACTCTGTTGGCACGGAAATCTTAGCGCGGAGTCCCTCCAACTGGTCCCGAACGGCTCGGAGGTCCGCAACGCACTGTTCTGTGGTTTGCTGGAGTTGTTGCTTTCTTGCTTCTGAATCATCTGTGTCTAAGTTGTGTCCTTACCTTGGTACCGGCATCTGCTACGTGTGTTTATAGTCCCGCACCCTTTTCCAGCTCCTCGGGTGGCTAAGACTGTGCTTCGGTCGGTTAGTCAGATGGCCGGCCCACCCGTGTAGGGCTTCAGGTGACTTCCATTTACTTTGCCTGGGAAGGGTTCTCCATTTAGTTTGACTAGTTGGACCACGCCTCCGTCTATGACCTCCTTAACCACATATGGTCCCATCCAGTGCATTCTAAATTTTTCCGGAAATTTTTCAAACTTATTATCATACAGCAGTACTAAGTTATTTACCATGAAGGTGCGTAACTTGATATGGCGGTCGTGCCAGGTCTTTTCATGTTGCTTTTGTACATGCTGATGAAATCCAGCCAGAAACCATTCTTCCTCGAGTTATTCCAATTGCGCGAGTCGTTCTTCCAGAGCTTTGCGTTCTGTCATGCTTGTGAGTGCTGTTATTCGCAGACTAGGTGTGATGTATTCCATCGGCATGACAGCTGTCATGCCATAGACTAACCGGAAAGGTGTCTGTCCCCTCAATTTTTTTCACGTTGTCCTGTATGCCCATAATACAGCAGGTATGTGCAGGTCCCAGTCATTTCACTGTGCGTTACATACTTTGGTCAGTGTAGTCTCCAGTATTTTGTTGAATGCCTCTACTGTCCCATTAGCTTGTAGGTGGTATGGTGTGCTTTTTTGATGACACACCTGGAACTATTCTGTGAGCGCGCTGATGGTTTCATTCAGAAAATGTGTTCTGCAATCACTCATTAAGATTTTTGGATAGCCAAATAGTGTCAACACGTTTTTGAACAAAAACCTCACAGTTGTAGCGGCCGTGCAGTCCTTGACCGGCTGCAATTCCGCCCATCGTGTTAGGTACTCCATCGCGGTGATGATGTAGCATGTGCCCGTCTTTCCCGAAGGTTTGATTGGCCCCACAAAGTCGATTGCCCATTTTTCAAACGGCTATAGTGTAATTTGTGGATTTAATGGCATTTCATCTGTTCATGATGGTTTTACAGTCCTTTGACATATATCGTAGGCCTTACAGTGTGCTTTCAAATCCTGGTGCAAGGTTGGCCACCATAACCCAATGCGAAGAATCTTTTGTGTGGTTGCGCATCCTGCCTAGTGTCCTCTTACAGCGCCCCCATGTGCTTCCACGAAGATCTGACCTCGTTCAATTCAGGTACATATCCTCGCAAAATCTCATCGTTGCCCATTTTGTAGAGGTGCGTCGCAATGACAGAAAAGTCTACCACGCGCACCACCAATTCCTTCTTCTGTTGAACAGAGTATTCCTTCGGTGCATTTCCTATTGTAAGAAAATGGATTATGTCTCCGAAGTGTCCATCCACGACACGCACTGCAAGGAGTTGTGCATCAAGTAATCCCTCCTCCAAATTCGTTGGTTCCTTGCTCGTCTCAATTCGTGACAAGTGATCTGGTCCTGCGTTTAGGCGTGCCGACTTGACTATCACCTCAAAATAATATTCTTGAAACAGTAAGAGCCATCTGCATATGCCCCCCCCCCTAACACAAGCTTATTCACCAGGTATTTCAACACAAAATGGTCAATATACATCTCGAAATGTCCTCCGAGTAAATAGTGTCGATATTTTTGGAGTGCGTACACCATTGCCAACCCCTCTCACTCGGTGGTAGAATAGTTCTTTTCTACTTTGGACAATCTCTGACTTGCAAAGGCGATTAGGTGATCCATGCCCTCCACGCCCTCTTGTGTGAGTGTGTCTCCCAGCGCAATACATGACACATCAACATGTACATGAAATTCCACATCCCACTTTGGGAAGACCAGGATTGGAGTGGAGGTCAGTTTCCCCTTCAAGACATCCAAACTCTTCATGCAATCAAATTCCCTTCATATCCTGGTAAACCCATGCAAATGCCTTTATCTGTTCCTATAATCATGAATCAATTGTTTTTCAACTAGTCAATAAGTTCATTACTAATATTTAAAAAATTACTAGGACTCACTTTAATAGAAACACAATATGGTTCTAGTTCCCATGATCAAACTTTTGCAGCATTACATAGTGAAGACAAAATGGTTATATCATCATTTTCCTGCACATCACTCTTTAAAACTTGCTCTAATGGATTATCCTTAGAACCATAATAACCTAAATTACATAGAAAAGAATTAAGTTTATTTTCTTCATAATATTCCTAGAAATTATTTACCTGATCATTCGTGCACTTTGGTTGGGCCATCTCCTCATCCACTCGTGAGTCATTAAACCAGGGGACTTCCTCTGATTCTATGAGAGACTTTGCAAGAGGAACGTATAAGGTAATCTGTTTTACAGCTCCTCCATGCGAAATAAATATGCTAATAGACCTACATCTTATAAATGCATATATGGTGCCAAGCCATGACCTCCCTAGGATTATATGATGTCATCTAACTATTGATTTAAGTTGTAAAACCATTAAATCCACTTGATTTTCCCACGAATCAATGGAAACAATCACATCATCCAAAACTCATTTCGGCTCGATTCTAAGATTATCTTCCAATTCAAGAATGCTAGGGGTAGGACAAAGATCATTCAATTCAAGCAATTTCATGGTATGTGCAGTCACAATGTTAATGGCCACTCCAAGGTTAATCAAAGTATTAGGCATGTATACTCCATTAATATTCACGAAGGCAATGGGATTTCTAGGATCAATATATTTCTTTGCTAAACTCTTTCCAATGATTGTGTCAACACACTCCCCAACAAGATGAATAGTAGGTATATCTTTTGGTTTCATCCCTGTATTTTTAAGACACATACCCCTCACTTCTTTAGTGTATATAGGTATATCATGAATAACTTCCAGTAATGGAATCTTGACACAAATGTTTCGTAATTCATTAATTACATCATACTCAAGGTGTTTTATTGGTTCATTCATGTTCAACCTCTTGGGATAAGGGGTATTTACCAAATTTGATACTTGTTTTGAGGGTCTATTATCATTATGAGGGGTTATCAGACTACTAGTTCTTTCTATTAGAGTAAGGAATTCTTCCTCTCTTTCTTCCTCTATAATAATGGGGCCAAAATCTGGAGACACCTTCCCTGATTGTAAATGGATTTCCTACACTTGTATAGGATTAATTCCAGAGGACGGGAAGAGTTGAAGCTCATCTTGCAAAATACGTTTGGTCGCTTTATTATTCGGGTTAGTAACATGTTACATAGGCAACTGGTTCACCCTATAAGTTTGAGTAGAAGGTAACTATAGTTTAATATTTGGAGGTTGTAGCCGCGTAGATGTTGGTGACTGATATATTTGCAAAAATGGGGTTGATATTGTAGAGGATACTGAGGTTATGGAAGATAAGGATATATAGGTATAAGTCCATAACTTGATCCCCACCAACCTTGCTGCCAAGGTTAGTTCTAAAGCGGCCATTGAGGCCACATATGCCATGATGTGGTGACACTCCAAGGTGAATATTGTGGATTAGAAAAATGAGAAAAAATTGTAGCAGCAGAATCAAAAGGTGTACCTTGAGTTTTTGGTTTCCACAACTTCTTAGTTGCTAACAAATAAAGTTGCTCTATTGTTTGCTCATTCATGTGGTACACTGCTTTAATAATTGGTAAAAAGGGACAATTATCCATAGAGTGATGTTCTACACAAATTGATGAGCCCCAATATTATAACAAGAATGTTGCAACTTGTAGGTTTTAACCCCGTACAAAAATTACCTCCATACGAATTATAACAACAGAAAATAAACAATGCGAGAGCATAACACATAAAACACATATACGCAGAGATTTTTCTTCTGGATCCCAAAACCGGGACTACCAGCTTGATTTTTCATTATGTTCCTTTCAATGTTACAATACATACTTATACATGCCGAAGCATCCAATACCATGGACCGAAAACCATCGCGTCCAAAACCATGTGCGAAAACCATGCACAAAACCATAGGTAGGTCTGCCCAACCTAATATAGGGTCCAAAAAAATTTCCCAAGGGCACTGCCCCAAACCCTGTAGAGGGGGGCTAATTGCCCCCCTCAAACCCCCTGTGACCCCCCCGCTGCATTGTCGGCGCAACAAAGGGGGGCTAGTTGTGGAAAGAATATAACACAAATCCCAAGGCTACCAACTTAAATTATCAACTTGGTTTCGTACAAACTTAAGAGGTGTCGGCACTATATGTGTAGCATGCAATGTGTCATTCTTTCGTTGATATGATGCAATGAAGTGAATGTCATAAAATCTAACCTAAACTTGTTGCAGAAATGGAAATTTTTATCTATTTTCAGGAATGTAAATGTGACTCTACTTTGCATAAATGTAAATGTTAACCTACTTTCATGAATGTAAATGTTATTCTATTTGCAAAATATCGAAAGGAAACCTAGTCTATGCAATAGAAATATTAATATTGGAAATGGAAACCCTAGTTTAAGATGTATAAAACAAAACCTAATCATGAAATAATTCTTCAATCATTGCATTCAATATAGATTTTGTCAACATAGTTCATAAGGTACTTCATGAAGTAATCATTATTATGTTCTTCAAGTCATGAATACGTCCACTAACCATAACTGAAAAGGTGAATTGTAGAGGTGAATTGTAATGGAGAAGATACAAGGTTTAAGAGATATTTTAGTCTTAATCAATCATGTTTTAAAGCATAGAGGTCATTATTCAAGCCTAAGGGACAAAACCAACCTTTTGGAGCAAATCTAGTCAAGTTTACATGTGCTACAGGAATGTTACAGGAGGTGCTACAGGAGGCCCTGTTTTGCTATAAGAGGAGATAACTTGTCGAATTCCCAAGTGAATCAAATGAAAATGGGATGAGAAATTTTTCTTTATTAATTAGGATGTCTTAGGACTCCATTCCAAGTGGAATCACTCCTAAATACCCCTGTTAACACGTGCTAAAAAATAACAGAAAATTACTAGTCTAAAAACTAGAAATTCAAGAACTAGTGAGCTAGTTAACCTACCAAATGTCTAACCTCATGAAGTGAAAATGATATGGGGTGAATTTTTTTATTAACTTGAATTTTTTTATGACCTGGTGCAAGTGGAATAAATGAAACTTAATCTAATTAACACGTTCTAATAAATAGCAGAAAATTACTACAATTTTTCTACAAGGGACTTCCGGAAATTTTAGATTTTTGAACTAGTAAACTAATCTAAGTAGCTCGATGATGAATATGAAATTTCGAAGTTATTATAAGGATTCATAACTCACTTCAATCATTTAACCAATATGACCTACAACAAAAGAAGCATGAACAGTAAATGTATAAATAAGAGATGCAAGTGAAAAAGACATTGAAAGGAAATAAAGAAATTGTACAAGAGGGATCTGAGGCTCCTAGGATGGCCAAGCCCAAGAAAACGCCGATTCCTATGAAGGAAACCAAGATTTAGAAGCTAAAAATGGCACCAAAATTCATTATCTGAATCAATCCAAGTACATCCCTACTAGAAATGAAAGTGGAGTTGTTAAATAACAAGTTTTCTCCACAAGAAGAATAATAAATACATTCCCCTAGAGGAAAATTCGAAATGGTACTTATAAATTGACGGGGAAGCATTCTCCTTCAAAGGAGGAATATTTCCCCTCCAAAATCCCTAAAATAGTGGATTTGGTTCCCAACACTAGGAATTTGCATTAAATGATAGGGAACACATTCCTAGATTTTCTCAATCATTGGAGCTCCAAAAAATTTCAATAATTTCATGATATTTTGTTCATTTATTATCCAATATTGATCCTCCTTTATCAGGGAGCAAGTCCCTATATTATCTCCTCCTCCAAATCTTCATAATCTTGTCAATATTGTCACAATATTCTACAAAGATAAAATAATATTAGGCACATGATATGCAATTATATCTAAACCTTCCTAGGAGCATATTAAAGATAAAAAAGCATTATTAAGTGTAGAAGAAGAGGTTTAATATAGCCTTCATGTGCCTAAGAAAGGCTATATGGGCCTTAATTTGTGTCTAATTTGGAGTCCCATCACAAATGTTGCAAATGGAGATGTTATCAAGAGGACAATCCTACCATAGGTGCTTCTTCCAACATCTTAGCTAAAAAATGGCAAGGGAGACAAGTTCTTCTTCTTGTTTCTTCTAAAAAATCAAACTATTAAGATGTAGGCTAAGATTTCTTAATATGTGAGTTTTAAAATCCTCCAAGAGATTCCCTAGTTCTATTTTACTCAACCCACTAGAGATTGCCTTAGGAATTTTAGGGAGATCTCGAGAGATCTTCAGAATTCACTCTTTCCCATGAGAATGTCTCCTGCAAACAACAATAATTTCATTAAAGGTGAATTCAAAGATGTTGCCTACCCCCATCAAATTATGCATGTTCATTGATTCTTCTATCACATCCTTCAAAAATATAATTTTCTTTGTTTCGGGATCCAATCTATGTTGCCTAGCATGTGGAATATTGTATTGAAAATTTTCCAATTAGTCCTCCAAACCGTCATCTTCCCTCTACACCATTCTGAATATCTCCTCTTTTAATTCTTAGGCCTTGCATTAATCCTAATATTTCTTAAGAAATGTCTTTATCATGCCCTCCTAACTTGTGATACTATTTTGCAGTAGTTGCATGAACCATCGCAGAGAAATTTTTTTAAGGGAAGCCAAAAATAACTTCAACTTATGAGTGTTAGTTGAATAATCCATGCTACGACATCAAACATCAAATTAAAATAATAAAGTTTCAGGATCCTCACTTATCAACCTTTAGAATCGCGAGAGTGTTGTCAAAGAGATGTTCTTCATATGCAAGTTGGAAGTTGTATCAATGATTGGAAAAGCAAAAGTTGTTTCATCCTCATTCCTTCATTGATTCATCTCAGCTTCACCTTCAACCATCCTGCCTCCTCCGAAAAGGCTAAACTCATATTCTAGGGGCAGGAATCCAGTAGTTGGGTTGTTGTGAATTAGTTACCATGTTCATCCTCCCAATAATTTTTCAATCTTAGGACGAATGGAATTTCAATCCTCTCCCAACAATCGATCTTCCCTCTGAATTCTCCAGCACTCCACCTTCTTTCCTCCTATATCAGTAGTTACCTACCAAGTTAGCCTTGGGGGATTTCTTTCTTTTAACTTCATTGGTTGGAGTACTAAAATTTACCTTACCCCTACCCTTTTTACCTTTCCCTCTCCTCATACATTACAAGAATCATCTAAATCTAGTGAGGTAGGAAAACCCACAAAAGTGGATGCATAGGTTCTTACCTCTTGCCTTATAGTTCCTGCCACTCTGTGTTTTAGGATGCTCGGATACTAAAGGCAAATATATCTAATCATCCATTAAACCAAAAAAATACAATTCATTGGACCCTCCCTAGCAACAAGGCAAAAAATGATGGTTGATTTAATTGCTTAAATTGTTATACATTAAATTATCAATCAGGAGACCGTAAACTGATGAGGCACCCGCAAAATATATACAAAATGGGCTTATTTTGTTAACACTAAATCAAAGTTAGAAACACTATCATTAATTTATCATTATATAAAATGAATTCATCCCTCACATACCATATGAAAGAATTAAAGGTTTAAATTCAAATTTATTCTATTCATTAGCATCATAGAGATGTCAAAGGAATGTGATAACGATACAACGAGCTCATAAATACATAAAGACACACCATTATGGTTATAAAACAATCCAATAAATTGAGGAATATCACTTCGAGTCATGGAGTTGTGCACACAACCTCTCTTGGATCCGTGAGTTGTTATTCCTCCACATAAGGGCTCTCACTCCATTTAGCAAAATAATTCAATTCATAACAACATAAACTCTATAATAAATCATGCAAGTCTTATAAACATTAATGAAAGATAATTCAATTCAAAACTTAATTAAATAGAAATGTAAACAGAATGATGATATTCATGCATTAACACAATTATGAAACTATAAGTGCATCCTAGCTCAAGGGCCCCTGCCTCACTGGGACCACTGCAAATAGAAGTAAACTCTACACAACAATAGAAACCAACAATAACATATATATGTGTATTAAATCATCTGAAGAAAAAAAAATTATAGAGTCCCAAAATGGAAAAATGGCTACAATAACAATCCAACACTAATATCATGACTAACCGTGTTCGCGTGATTACAAAGATATATATCGTTTGAAAGAGCTTAGGTTTAGGTCAAAAAACATGAATGAAAATTTATAACTGTCTAGCTAAATATTACAATAATATAACAAAAGGACACAATTATCCAACCAATTGTACATATAAAAAATATATCTTCTTAAATAAGAAGATCATCTCATACTCGAAAGTTATCCTAAAAAACAAAATCCAAGATTTCTTTTGATGGACTGATCACAAGCATGAATATCTAGACTAGACTCTAACTATCTAGTAGTTCCTATTTTTTGTAACTTATTTTAACGGACACTTCTAGTAGCTTGAGCTTGATGTACCAGGCCATCACATTCTGGTAACTAGTGATCATCCTTCCTATAACTAGGAAGAGTTGTTTCATAGCTAAGAAGAGTCGGTGCCTATTGTTTGCTAATTTGGTGGATGCCCTAGATAGGCTTTAGAGAGAACAAGAAGTACCAAATTGTATTAATGACATGTATTTGTACTTTATTTTATCTATATATGTTGTTTTATAGTTGTCTAAACTTTGTGTACTTGCAAAGCTAGTTTTCAACTTATGTTATCTTGATGATTGATTAATTTCTAGTGCTAGTTTTGTAGGATAATTTGACATAACATTGAGTAGATTTTTAAAGTGATTTTCATAAATATATATCTAATAAATTAGAATATTTACTATTGTGAATTATCTATATTATAATTTATTTTTGGATATGTTATATGCATGGTAAGTGTGCCTCGAGGGATGGAAACATCGTATCCTTAAAGTACACTTGTTCAACATTTATTTTCTTTGGTTTCCTTATGTATTTGGTTGAAGACAAGTGTTCACTATTGTAATATAATATTTTAGATGAAAATTAAGGATAAAAGTTGATAGTAAGTAGATTAAAGAAACTTCACGGTTGAGGTGGAAATTTTGAATTTTCATTAACTACCCTATAACATATTCCAACAATGAATTAGTGTTGATTTCACTGAAATCACTATTTTTTCTCTTCCATGAGAAATATATTTATCTTTTATATGAGGAACATACATGTTTTGGTCCTCGAGAGACTAATCAGATACAACAACAAGGCTTAAAGCCATTATAACAAAGCTCATCATACCACTTGCAAGAATTGAACTTGGGTGCAATGGATAGCAATCATTCCTCACAACCACCCAATATAAACCTAATTGATTTCATTAAAATAACTCTTACTAAATATGGTATTGTGTATTTCAAGAGTTGATTGTAGAGTCACAAAAATATCATCCTTTCACATCATTTTCCCTTTATTTTTCACCCTTTTTTGTTTTTGTGTAGCTCTGTTTTACTCCATTTTTATGCTCATATGTGAGAGTAGGCTCATTATTTTCCATATTTTAAGTGAATATTTGATTGAATATTAGAAAAATAACACACTTTCACTTATCTTTGACAATTGGGTTAGTTTTTTTTATGATTAGAAGAACATTTGAAACTTGCAATAATGCAAATTTTTATTACATGAATCCAAATTCAATTTTCCTCTTCAACCATTGAATGTTTAATGAGGATTTTGGATCATCATACAAATACCTTGGATATGGAAACAATATTGGAACTCTTTATAATATTTTTTATTAAATATCTTGGAGATATTCACGAGAAGATATATAGAGATAATTATTTTCTAATTATTAGCAAATGTTGTAACCACATGAAGATTTGTGGATTTGAATTTATTATTGGTTATCTTAGTTTCAAAGAAAGTTTTGTAGGTTTTAACCAAGTATAGGTAATTGTTTCAAATAGATTATTAATAAAATAGAAAACATGAAATGTAAAAACACACATTAATGCAAAGATTTTATCTTGGAAACTCAAAACAGACAGAACTAGAAATATTTTCAATACATATTCATTTATAGTATTACAATGATCCCAAATTCTCGTTAAATATTCAATGTTTGAAGAGGAAATTTGAACTTGAAGCTGAGTAATAAAAAATTTAATTATTGCAAGCTCTAAATGTTCCTCTAATCATCAACAAACTAACCCAATTGCCAAAGATAAGTGAAAGTATGTTATTTTGCTAATATTTAGTCAAACGGTCACTTAAAATACTAAAATAATTGTGTTGGAAAATATTGAGCCTACTCCCATGTAATAGCATAAAAATGGAGTAAAACAGAGCTACACAAAAGAAAAAGGGTTAAAAGTCAAAGGAAAATGATGTGAAGAGATGTTATTTTTATGACTCATCAATCAACTCCTGAAATACCCAATATCCTATTTAGTAAGAGTTATTTTAATGAAATCAATTAGGTTTATATTGGGTGGTTGTGAGGAATGATTGTTATACAATGCCCTCAAGTTCAATTTTCACAAGTGACATAATGAGATTTGTTATAATGGCATTAATCCTTGTTGTTGAATCTAATTAGTCTCTCGGGGAAAAAAACATTTATATTCCTCATATTGAAGATAAATATATTTATCACCGAAGAGAAAAAGAGTGATTTTAATGAAATCAACTCTAATTCATTGTTGGAATTTTGTTATAGGCTATTTAATGAAAATTCAAAATTTCCACCTTAACCTTGAAGTTGCTTAAATCTACTTCTTGTGAACTTTTATCCTTAAGTTCAATCTGAAATATTACATTACAATAGTGAATACTTCACTTTCCTTTAACCAAATACTTGAGGAAACCCAAGAAAATAAATATTGAACAAGTGTATTTTAATGGTACAATGTTTCGATCCCTCGAGGCACACCTCCCATGCATATAACATATCTGAAAATAGATTATAATGATATGTTTATTACAATAGTAAATATTATACTTTATTAGCTATATGTTTATTAAATTCACTTTAAAAATCTACTCTGTTATCACTCAGATTTTCCTTGAAGTTGTTTAGAAAAAGGAAAGGGGTCTGAGGTAACCACAAACCAACTTTTAAGTACAGAATCTAACCAATCTATACTCACAGAGGGCTCTCTCTTTAAAATTTAGCTTTGTTTATGGGATATTAGGCTACTTATGAAAGCTTGGGGGGTTTTGATTTTTTTGGTGGTGGAATTCAGGAGCAGATGGATAGAACAAGGTATTTTAGGCCATTGGGCTATGGAGTCAACTGAAGATGGCTTAACTAGATCAGGTTGATTCAACAAAGGAGGGCTTCACAAGGCAAGGTAGCTAAACAAGATACAATTGATAGCTTAAAGTGTGAGATGGTCTTGAAAGGAAGAAGGGCAATCAAGAATCCTTCAGCAAAGTTCAAGATAAGGGAAAGTGGGTGCTCATTAAAAAAAAGCAATTAAAAATTCTTTGTTAAATGGCCACCATGATAAACTAAAAGCAGGGAGCAATTAAGAATTCCCTATCTATGATAGCTTGGAAGAAAACATTAAGAATATAAATGATTTTAAAGACAGAATGGAGTAAAGCTCTTTCTGAAATACACTTTTTTGTTTATCATTCAGATATGGAACACATATGAATATTTAAACAAGAAAATTGTAAAAACATGAGATATAGAATACTTATTTGTTTCTCTTTGACACATGAATCCTATAAAAGTCCTTTGCTTTATTACTTTGTCCAGCCAGACATACAATAGTTGTTCAACAACACTTCTATTCAAAAATAAAGAGTCTACAGAAATGTCTTAGAATCCACCCTAAGTACTTTGAATGAGGAAGTACTTATACAAAAAATTACAACAAAATATCTCATAACTGAGAGAGATATAATCTAGGAAGACTAACTATATGTTACATAAAAGTAGAGACAAAGGGTTTCGAAGATAGAAGCTAAAAGTGAACTGATGGCTTGTTGTCCCTATTTTTGTGAATGAGCTGGAGGCAGGCCCTATGTTTGAGCATCTTGCTATCTTGCCCGTGATTCTATGCTGGCTATTTGATTTTCATCTTCTTACTGATACTCTTTGACCTGTTCTAATACTCTTTACCTGCTTTATCCCTATTCACCTTCTTTTACCAAAATTGACCATGGTGAATACTTCAATTTTAATTTTTACCAAGGTAAATCATAAAATGTCTGTCATATCTGTCCACCAATCATCCCTTGGTATCCTGGTCCTTTGTAGATTTTTGAATATTTCATCAGCCTCAGTGTATTTTACAAAATTGGGTTGTACAGGAAACAAAAGTTTCAATTCATGCTCAACATAGAAGAGGTTCTCTAGACTATCATAGAGAACTCTGCCTGTAGGTAGTGCCTTGGGTGCAGATGAACTAGTAGACAAACTAGCTTGGTTATTTGCATATTGACCCAATTTCTCAATATAGTCCTCATGCCTCATCAATTTATCGTTAATAACTAAAGGACTGGGAAGTCACTTGCTCTGTAAAATGCCAAACTTTTCCATAAATTCATCAATGTCCTCCTGCATGTTCTGACACTTTCTTTCCAAGTTCTGCATTAGAGATCTTTTTGTCAATACCTTCTTAATTTTTAGGATAGTTCCATTTATATCCTCAATATTCAGCTGTTCTAACTGGTACTTATTTCTACTGTTCAAAAAGTTTATTTGCCTGATAACTTCCTCAGGCTTTCCTCCCAGCTCTTCCTTAGTTTTCTAAATCTCTTGAAGAGCAACTTTCACTAGGTCAATCTGTTCAAAAATGATTTGTATGGATGACCAAACATCATTTATTGATTGAGTGATGTTGGTCCATAGAATTTTCCTAATATCTGTTAAAGGCTTTTCAAAAGTGAGATCATTTTCCAATGTTTTTACCTGTTGAGCCAAGCCTTTATTTTTCCTCACTTCTTCAACAAAATTGATCTTTGAGAACCCATACTTCTACTCCAAGGTGACAAATTTTTCCTTTACCTTTTGGAGTTTAGAAACTTGGAGTTGTATCTCCTCCATGGACTTGTTTAATTCCTCAGTGCTTTGACCTGAAGTTCCTACCTGTGATGTGCCTGTGCTTGTACCTGTAATAGCTTCTGTTGTGGCCAAAGGAACATTTGGTGCAAGAGCTGTTGCTAATGTTGAAGGAACAGTTGTAGAAACCACTAGGACTACATTCTGAGGCTGAAAGGTTGACTCACTCTGCCTGCTTTTCAGTGATTTCTATAATTCCTGTTCAGTCTCCTTTAACTGTTCATTTAGCTTGAGGACTAGGTTCATAAGCTCTTCTTCAGCCTTCTTTTTAATAACTCCAGCAGTTTGTAGATGCCTTGATGGAGGCAACTTTAATTGCTTTCTCAAGGAAAATATGTCTTCGTCTTTCTTCTTTATCAACGCCTCTGCAGCTTTTACATCTTTTGGGTTATGACCCAATCCAATAATCAACTCCTACAGTGATTTGATTATGTTCTCCTTAGCCTGTGAGGAGGCTCTTTCTAGTTGTAACTAAGCAGTAGTGATGTTTAATGAGTTTTCTAATCTTTGTGCCATCATGGCCTTACCTGTTAATGTTGAATGCACCATTTCCCCTGTTTGCTTATGTAATTCAATCTGATCTAGGGGGTGAATGTCCTTGGCCATGACCTCAAAATCAATTTTGAGGTAGTCTGCAAGTGACTGAGGCTGTTGTACTTTGGGCTTCAAAAAGCTCATCTGCATCTTACCTTCCTTGATGTCATAAGCTGACATCAACCTAGTTTGATTAGTGGGAGCCATATTCATGTATTGATTCTAGACTTGGGCCCTTAATGGTTCATTCCTGGCCTTTATCTCTATGAGTTTTTCTTTTATGCCTAAGGACTTATTAGATGAAGGCCTAAAGGATGAAACTTCAGCGCTTTTTTGTTTTTCTAGCTCCTGTCTTTGTGACCTAGAAGGTGTCTCACCTACTGGGGCCGTATGCTGACTGTCTGTACCTTCTTTCCTCAAACTGCTTGTTGTTTCTTCAAAAAATTCTTCCTCTGAATGAGGATTTAGCCTGTGCCTCTTAGCACCAGGCTGGTCTGAGGGACCACTAGCAGGGGTAGCTACTTCCCTGTCTCTCTTTAAGCTCTTTTCCTCATTCAGAGGAGTCTGTAAAACTGGTGGATCTCCCATGTTAATCTGAGTTGGATGGGACTGTGTTTGAGCCTGCTCTTGAGAGGTTTCAGGCTGCTTTGACATGCTTGATTGCCCTGTTGCTGGAGTGTTGGTTTCTTGTTCTTTTCCCTGTGATGGTTCTGCAAGTGGTGCACTAGTCTCCTGTGAGTGCCTTTGAGAGGTATTAGTTGTTGAGGCACTAGTCCCTGATGCTGGCTTGTGAGAAGTCTCAATTGGCACTTGTTCAAAAGAATCCAAGTCAAGTGTCTTTTTTAGGTCTTTCATTACATTTTCTACATTGACCTGATCACTATCCATCTCTACAAGAGTTCCTTCTTTCCATTGATCCATATTGTCATATTACTCAATCTCTGGAATTCTGTGATGAAAATATGGTGATAGCCTATTTTTCATTCTCCTATCAAAAATGAAACTGTGTGGGTCGTATTTCTAGCTAAAAATTTTGTTTAATTTCATGTCGTCTTCTAGGATTTGTTCTGCTGCTTTCCATGCTTCCCTATTGTTGCAGACAAATGGGCCTAAGTGATCCTTGATTCTCAACTGTGCTTTCTTCTTGGCCTTGGTAAAGTGGATCAAATCTGAGTATATCATTTGTCTATAATACTCCAATGCAAACAATCTCATTGGAACATATTTTGGCAGCTTGAAAGGGGGAAGCTCACAGCCATATATCCTGATCTCTGTGTGATTTTGGTACAAGTACCAGTCACCTACCTTGTACTATTTGGATAGTTGAAGGATCCTTTTGATGTCATCACTAATCCTAGGAGGAGTATTTCCTGTCAGCATGGTGGTCACTGGGTGGACAAATTGGTCAATGAACTCATTATATGAATAGGGATAGGCAAAAGAATGGTGGAAGATTGAAGTCCAAAAAATAACTGACCTTGGGTTGCCCTTTGTATCAAGTTTATTGGCAGAAAATGGGAACTTATCAAACTGATAGTAGAGGATGAGGTGATATATGAATGTGGAATATCTGAATAGTTTCTCATTTTCCAGTCTCATGAACTGGTCATGGACTTTATCAGCAATAAAGGCAGCATAATTGTACTTGACAGCAGGAGGCTGACTAGGGGTAAAGATGGACATCAAGACAAGGGTCAATTCATCTACATATTCACTAGTGTTGAATCCCATGACTGTAACTATCATATCAACTATAATTTTTCCTGTATCTTTGAAGAAAGCTGACAAATAAGGAGGAGGATTGTTGGGTTGATGGTCCTTATGTATGAAAGTTTGACAAAGGAAACTGAGTTCAAATTGGGATAATTTAGTTGATTTTTCAAGCAAATCTCCAAGGGAAATGGGGGTGAGGGATTGCCTAGGATGGAACTGAAGCATCTCATTGATGGAGTCTGTAGTAATTGTGAAGAGGACTATTTGATTGGGAGACATCACTGCTCTGAGGTTGGGGTCATAATTTGCATGGCACTGATGGATAATATTAGGGAAAACGTGTACAGAGGGGAGAAAATACATTGGGAGATTGGATTCCCACAGTCCTATGGCATCATAGCCATTCAAGTGATTATCTCGGCATTGGAAAAATACTTTTAGGTGGTCTTTATCAGTATTCAAGTCTTTTATTTGGAAATCTTTATCTGCTAGGGGCAGATAATCTAAGTCACGGTGGGGGGTAGTAATAGGTGCAATATTTAGGGCAATGGGCATTTCCATTCTGGTTCTTGTGGATTCAGAAAGGAAACTGGGGTTTTTATGGGAAATTGGTGAAGACAGAAGGTCTAGGGAACTTGAATTTCATGTGCGGTAACTGAATTATGGTGAATTGGGGTTCTTTTTAATTAAGTTGCAGCGAAAGCAAGTATTCAGAGGGTTTCTTGATGGGAATTTGGTAAATACCTATTTTTATGGATGGGTAACGGAATGCAGGTACAATGGGTGTGAATGGAGGATCTAAGTGGTGTTGACTGCAAATTTTGAATGTGGTTGGCGGCTGGGAGCACAAGCTGGTTGAACTCGTCATTAATTTTGCATGGATGTATATGTTCGCAGAATAGAACAACGAAATGATTTGTTTTGTTTTTTATACAAAGTCAAGAATTTGGCGGGTTTTGAGATTTGGACAGGTGGCGTCAGTAGAAGGATTTGATGTTTTGTCGTTAGTGGGAGGCGGTAAGCGGTTTTTATCACATCGCTAATAGAAGGGGGGTGGTATTCGGGCTCATCCGCGCAATACCATAAAATGAGCGACGTGTGGCAAGGGTACTGTTTGCAAAATTGCTCGTGATCGCATGCTAACATTCGGTCATGGAGGGTTGTGCGATATGCATGAAAATCGTCGGATCTGGGAGGCTTGATCGGACGGCTATCGGGGAAGTGAGGTGGTGGGAGTTTAATGAGGGCGGGCCCAACATAATTAAGGGTTTTTTAATTATATCGGGAGCAGCGGGATTGGTCATTTAAGTTATTAATTAACCATGAGGGTTAATTAATCCTTTTTTAATGTGGCGGGGGTCAGGTTCTTAATTAGTTATGGATTAACTAATTAATCCCAATTAAAAGTGTATTATGGTTATATTTTAACCAAGGGGCGGGATATATAGACTTTGGGGTATTTATATAGTTAAAGTAATACGGGAGCAGGTAAATTTTTATAGGGGAATTACTTAATAATATAAATTAGTAGTTAATATGACATTGAATGGAAAAAGTGCTAAGTCTAAAATATTTTCATGTGTATATTTAAAACTTAGGCTAAGTGAAAAATGAGGGTTTTTGTGGAAAATATTTTAATTTCCCTAAGTAAAATAGAATTTTACTTAGGAAAAGCTTTATAAAGGGGATGAATGACTTATGAAGGGGTGTGATCATTGATGAATGGGCTTAAGTGCTTAGGCATTATAGATTATTGGGCCGAGGGTCCAGTCCCTCCAAAAGTCAGAAAAATGCTTTGAGCCCCTCTAATTTGATAAATACCTTGGCACTTAAGGGAATTTAGTGAATTTATAGGGGAAATGAGTAGGGAAGTTAATTATTTTGACTTTGCTTGCTTGATGTGCCTTCCATTTGATACATGCCTTTTCTTTGTGATGAAAGTAAAAATATTTACGCATTTAGACTTATCATTCACCACATATTATTCTGCAACCATCATCTACCTACCCTACCTACTTAACCTAGCATTTTCACTTCTTTATTAGGGTGCACTTAAACTGGCAAACCCTTATCAAAGTTTCTTTTTTTTTTACATGGTAATGCCTATCTAAGTCTACACTTATTACATCCAAGGGCTCAAATTAAATTGTTGAGCTCCTTTTTTCACTCTACCTATCTATTTATCTGCCAAGATTAAACTGTTTGGTCAGATCTTTATTCTCTATTTCTACAACATGAAATTGAAATATGAACTAGTCAAGTTTAAACTATTTGACTATTCATGAATTGTGGCATAGGTGACAAGTTGCACACAATTGTTTATTATACAAAAGTAAAAAAGTAGTGGCATTTAGATTTGCACACTTTCCTGGTCTTTTCTTTTGGTTGGGGTTCATTTTCTTTCATTTTTTGACCATCTTTTATTCTTTTCACCCTTTGATTTTTCTTTTAGGGTATACCCTCTTTACATTTTTTAAATTTTTTGATTTTTTACAAATATGGAAAACCTTTGCAACAAGTAAAGGTATGAACATATTACATAGCTCATCAAGTCAATCATGATATATGACACCTATTGGTATAGGGGCATAATAGTGGCTCCACTTGGGGATGGCTTTTCCTAGTGGAAAGTCAAGAATAGTAGATCAGTTGCCTCTTGATGGCTCTCCAATCTTCTTTTGCTTCCTTCTTTATTATATGTAAGACAGTGACACTTCTAAAGCTTAGGGCCTTCTCTTCGGGCTTTAACTCCAAAACTTTACTGTCCAATCAACACTTTGACATTATAAAGGATATAATATGTATAGGAAGAACATAGTAACATTATTATGTAGGATCAAAGTAATGCTTTAACATTCGACCATTGACTAGTTCTTCTTCTGCTTCTGTACCATCTAAGTTTTTAAGAAAATATGCATTGTTTCCTTTGAAAACATAGATGATGTATGGTCCTTTCCATAGGAAGTCAAACTTCCCCTGTTTCCCCTTATCCTCTCTTCTGGAATCCCATCTTAACACTTTATCTCCAAGGTAGAAATCTTCTGCCTTGGTTCTTCTGTCAAATATCTTCTTAAGTTTCTCCTACAACACTTGGGATCTTTGGTACATCTCCTCCCTAGTCTGCTACAAATTGATAGTCGGGCTTATCCTTCTTTGAATATCATTAGGTTCTGCTTGAGCTTCTTGGAGGTTTTTCATGACAGGAACTCCTAATGATGAAGGAAAGATAGCTTCCATGCCATATACTAACTCATAAGGGCTGGTTCCAATGGATTTTTTGGTTGTAAGCCTGTTTTCCCACAAAGCATTTATCAGTTTTTTGTTCCAAGTTTTCTTGTTTTCTTCCAATAGTTTTTTGATGATATTAATTAGACTCTTGTTGGAAGATTCGACCAGTCCATTCCCTTGAGGGTAATAGGTTGTGGAATGGCCCAGTGTAATGTGATACTTGTTACAGAAACTGATCATTTTCTTTGATTTGAAAGCTGCAGCATTATCAGTAATGATTTTAGTGGGGCAACCAAACTTGGACAATATATTGGTTTCTAGGAAACCTATGATCATGGTGTCATTGGCCTGTCTGGACGGGATGACCTCTATCCATTTAGTAAAATAGTCATTGGCTGTAAGTATCCATTTGTGTTGGCCTGAAGAGGGTGGGTGGATTTCTCCAATGAAGTCAAGACCCCATTATTGAAAAGGTTTCTCGATGGAAATGGGTTTCAGGGATAAAGGTAACAACTTTCTCTTGCCTTCAAAAATTTGACATTTATGGCAAGAAGTTACAAATTTCTTCACATCTGCGAACAAGGTTGGCCAATAGAATCCAGCCCTTAGGATTTTATATGCAGTTGATTTCCAATAAAGGTGTCCACCACAGTCTCCTGCATGAAATTCTTGGAGAGCCTTGTCAGCTTCATCTTTTAATAAACAATTTAATAAAATTCCTTCATGATTTTTCCAAAAAAGAGTATTATCTAAGATACAAAAATTTGAAGCTTTCATTTTTAAAAACCTATTCTTAGTTCTGGATAACCCTGGAGGAGCCTGCAGGTTTTGTAAAACATAAATTATATCAACATACCAAGGTGAGTCTGAGAAGGCCTGGCTGATTTGTGGAGTCACCGTCTCCTGCTTGTTATCCAATTCATTTATGTCCAGGGCTTGACAATTAGATTCTGCCATGATTTTGGAAAATCCCCGACCTTTTATTAGTTTTGTAGGTTTTATCTCTATATCATATTCTAAGATGGTAGCAATCCACTTACCCCTTTTGCCATCAATTCCATCCTGAGTTAGGATGTCTTTGACAACTGCATTAGGCACATAAGCTATCACATGAGAGTATAATATGTAGACTCTAAAATCTTTAATGGCTTTTACTAATGCAAAAGCTTGTTTCTCCATGATTTTGTATTTTAATGATGCATCTCTGAGTGATTTACTAAGAAAGGCTATAGGTTTTTCACATCCCTGGTCATCCTTTTGTAATAAAACAACTGCTATGGTGTGTTATGATGCAAAAGAAAAAATGATGAAGTCTCTATCAAATTTAGGACTTGTGAGGACCAGTATTCTGGTTAAGGCCATTTTGATTTCTTCAAATGATTGCTTGGCCTCTACTATCCATTTGATACTTGAATCCTTTTTAAGCATGTTATTTAGTAATCTAATGAGTTCTGCTAAGTTAGAAATGAATCTTCTTAAAAAAATTATCTTCCCTAGGAAAGCTTGAAGTTCTTTAATACTTCTTGGATGAGGTATCCATAGTATAGCTTTGATCCTAGAAGGGTCAATTCGAATGCCATCCTTGGAAATAATATGACCTAAAAGTTTACCTTCCTCCATACCAAACAAGGACTTTTTTGGATTCAAAGAAATGCCATATTTTCTGCATTTTAAAAAGACTTGCCTGAGATGGTCTAAGTGCTACTGATCTGATTTAGAAAAAACAGTTAGATCATCCAAATATATAACAAGAAAATCATGAATTTCTTTGGAAAAGGCAATGTTCATTGCCCTTTGGAAGGTTTCTCTTGTGTTTTTTAGTCCAAAGGGCATTTTGATGTACATAAAAGTGTCCCATGGTGTTGTAAAAGCAGTTTTCTCTTGGTCATCAGGATGAACCGGGATTTGGTTATATCCTGAAAACCCATCTAAAAGTGAAATTCTGGAAGAAACCACTACCCTTTGCAAAATATGATCCATTTTGGGTAAAGGATAGTTATCTTTAAGAGAGACCTTATTTACATTTCTCAGATCAACACATAACCTTATTTCCCCAGTTTTCTTCCTAGTAGGCACCAAGTTAGACACCCACTCTGAAAATATGATAGGGGCAATAATCCCTGCTTCATACATGCATTTAATTTCTTTTTCAATTAATGGTAATAACACAGGGTTAATTCTTCTGAGTTTTTGTTTAAAGGGCTTTTGATTTTCTTTCAGAGGTATAGTATGCTGAATAATAGAGGTGTCATAAGACTTCAAATCTTCGTAACTCCAGGCAAAGACATCCTGGAATTCTCCCATAAGCTCAACATACTTTAGCTTTTGGTTAGGAGGTAAAGACTTTGACAGTTTTATCATTTTTCGATTATCGTGAGTTCCTAAGTTTTACTCTTCAATATCTACTTTTAATGGTTCCATTTTAGGTTTCTTCGGAATGTCATTGGAATCAAACAGATCTTCTAGAGGAGTCAATCCTTTAGGCAGATGATTGTCTTTTAGGTTAATAACCTCTATTTCGTCATCAATTATTTCATCTAGGTCCATTTGTTTTAGGTCTTGAACTTCTTTTTGTGTGAATTTTGTGGGATGAAGCATATTAATTGAACTTTCTTCTAAAATGTTTGTTTCTACCTCATCTGTCTGATTAGAATTAATAACTGTATCAACATCTATGTAACTGTTAGAAAACTCTTCATTTTTTAGTTAAAAAGTTATTGATCTGTTCATCACTATAAAAACCTGCCAGTTCTTTAGATTATCAGGTATGGCTAGTCTATGCCTAATTTCAACAGTAAAATGATGATTAGGTTCGAAAGGTAATTTGCAGGTGCTGGCAAACATTGCTAGGCTATGGGCTTGCAAGTTGTGTTTTCTAGGGATTGTAGCAAGCTAAGTTTCCAGAAAAGTGTTGAGAATTTCTATGACTGTTCCTCTATAATACCCTAATCTAGGATCCCTAGTTAAGTATTTTCCTTTGATCTGTTTGATTATTAACTCTGAATCTCCTATGACAGACACTCTGATTGCTCCTAATATTTTAACAAGTTTAAGACCCAGCAAGAGAGCCTCATACTCTGCCATATTATTGGTGCACTTAAAATTTAATATGTAGGCATGGCCTTCAGCATGGTCATTTTCTAGATTGTACACCCAAACTCCTGCTCTTGCCCCTAGTTTATTGACTGAGCTATCAAATTCTAAATGCCAAAGGATCTCATGCTCATAATTGGTGTCTGGGGTAGTAGGAATTTGTTTAGCAGTAGGATCTTGTTTTCCATTGTCATCTTATTTTTCTTTGTTATCTGATATTTCCTGAATGTGAACTTTAATTTTTCTTTTTTAATTTCTTTTGGTTCTACTGCTAAAACTTCTAAAGTATTGGAAGGATTGGTTTCTGTATTATAAAGAATGAATGAGTCCATATCAAAGTGTACTGAGTAGATGGGGAAATTTTGGGGTCTTTCCTGACTACTTACTACATATTTCATCAATGTTTCTCTGTATAGTTTCTTTGGTTGTCCAAAAATCGAGATAGTAGCATATGACATATCCAATTGAAGAGATCCTTGAACCTTAGCACCCCAGGACTTGGACAATAACATGCCATATTTTGGTGGTATATCTGGTACCACTATATCCATTAAAATTGTTTTTGCAGGGTATTGAACCAATGAGACACACAAGTCTTTTATCAATCCTAAGCATCTCACATGACTAGAATCAAAGGAAAATAAATCTTTGTATGGTCTAGTGATGTCTAGGTCTAGTTTTTCCATTACAAACTTGGGCATGAGGTTATGAGATTCCCCAGAGTCAAACATGGCATTGTGAAGGATCTTATCATGTATGTTTAAGCTCACATAGAAGGGAGGAATTCCTCCTTCCAATGGTTTTCCATTCACTTCTGGACTAAAGATTAATTCGGGTTGGTCATCAAAAACATTAACTGAGTTTTCAGTTCCAGTAATTTTTAGTGATCTGTTGATTTGAGTTCGGTAGGAATCATGTTTAGCTAATTCAGATAATGGGACAAATTTTTTTAGCTTAACTACTTCAGTTTCCAGATTAAAGGGTTTTTCTGTTTGGGCTTTTGGGTTTCGAATAGTAGTATTCTCTTTGTTTTCTATGTTTTCTGTGTTTTTCTCCTTTTCAGGAGTGGGATCATGATTTGATGATTCTCCTAAATCAACCTCTGGAGGTTCTTCCACAGTTCCCTTAGAAGGAAGGGGGGTGGAGGGTTGTTTATTGTTTAGTTGATTATTAGAGACATCTTCAATTATGGGGTTAGAAGGATGAGGGTTTGATCTAGAAAGAATATTTACAGGTTTGGTTACTGTCTTACCTTTTTTGGGCTGATTTGGAACCTTTTGCTTATTTGCTTTAGGGACATCAATTCTCCTACTTCTTAGGTTGTATTGTTTATGCACCTCAAAGATGGTTGTGTCATATCCCTCCCTAAAGTCGAATGATTCACCTGATTGAGTTTGAAACTGTTTAAGTATGTGGGCCTCTTGATCCTCTTGAGTCAAGAAAATGTCTCCTTCATTACCAAGCCCCATCAGGTTAATTTGAGTATCTTCTTGTGGTTCTTCAGAGTTTGAATCTTCTGCATAGTTCTCCTGGAAAGGGGGTCTAATGTTTTGGTCTGGACCAATCTTTCCAGTGTTCTGGTTTTGATTTTTTCTGAAATTAGGATTTCTCCCTGTGTTGGTTGGCCGACCATCCCAAGGAGCTTTCCTTTCGATTGTTTCCACTATGTCTCATAGTCTATCCATTCCTTTAATTATGGCATCTAGCTTTTGTTCAAAGGATGAGGCTTCTTCCTTTAATGGTATTCTCCTTTCACTCCTAGCCTTGGCTCTTTTAGACATCAGGTTGGCTTCAACACTGAATACTATGCTTTGCATATCTTCCAAAGTACGAGGGGCTCGTTCTCTCAGCTGGAAAGCCATGTCAGAATCAAATCCATCTAGAAATTTGATTAAGGCTAAATCAGGTGGGGGTCTAAGATTTTGAGGGATGGCATTATAGACACTGTTAAATATAGTGCAATAATCCTACACAGTTTCTTGTGTTCCTCTCTTTAAGTTTTTGTATTCAGATAAAATCTGAAGAGGATCTTTCTATTTACTGCTAGAGCTCTGAACTATTTACTGCTAGAGCTCTGAACTAGGTTCTAACTTCCCCAGTTAAACTCTGAAAAAATATTCTCATTTGAACATCAGAAATATCTATTTCATAAATTTCAAAATAATCAATCATATTCTTGGTGTGTTGTTGGGCTGAATAGGTACCAGTACCATCAAATTGAGTGATCTTACCTTGGTAATCCTGGGGCATGGCACCTAGGTTTCCTGGTAGTAACAAGGGGGCATATTTATTTGCCATTGCTGTAGGTAATGGTGGAACAACAGCTGGGGTAGGAATAACAATGGGTGTTTGAGTTATGGATAGAAAGCTAGAGGGGATGGTCTGATGTGGAGTGGTTTGGGGTTGAGAAGTATGAGGAAATGATGATGAGCTTGCAGAAACAGTAGTGATTACAGAGGGATTGGGTGTTCCTTCAGTGGTAAGATTAGATTGTGGTGAGTTCTACAAATACCTATCAATTGACAAATTAGCTTCTTGGAGCTCTAATTCTCGGATGAACTCTGGGTCTTGGACTAGGTCAATTAATTCAGAATCAGATGAAGTCCTAAACAAAGAGGTTTCAAAGTATTCATCAAAGGGTTGGTCTTCGAGGTAAATCCACCTAACAGGACAAGATGATGATCTGAAGGTGGGTCGAGGACTAACAGAAATTTCTTGTCTCCTAAGAATTATGGGGATCAGATTGGGGTTCTCAAACACTTGTGGTGGATTGGGATCAGGGTTAGCTCTAGTGTAACGAGTCCTTTCTAAAGCCAGGTTTTTAGGTTTTGTTTTTGATTTTCTTAACTAATATCAAACAAACAATTGCTATTATTTCTTTAAGATGTTTTAGATTTAGGGTTTTAACTTTCTTAAAGATTTGTCATGACTAAGGATCTGGTCTACGAAACTAGAGATTATGGGTTCGATCCCTAGTGGAGTCGCCACTATGTTATCACTCAAATTTTCCGTGAAGTTGTTTAGAAGAAGGAAAGGGGTCTGAGGTAACCACAAACCAACTTTTAAGTACAGAATCTAGCCAATCTTTACTTAGAGAGGGCTCTCTCTTTAAGATTTAGCTTTGTTTATGGGATATTAGGCTAGTTATGAAAGATTGGGGGGTTTTGATTTTGTTAGTGGTGGAATTCGGGAACAGATGGATAGAACAAGGTATTTCAGGCCATTGGGCTATGGAGTCAATTGAAGATGGCTTAACTAGATTAGGTTGATTCAACAAAGGAGGGCTTCATAGGGAAAGATAGATAAACAAGATACAAATTATAGCTTAAAGGGTGAGATGGTCTTGAAAGGAAGAAGGGCAATTAAGAATCCTTCAACAAAGTTCAAGATAAGGGAAAGTGGGTGCTCATTTTTCCACTGGAAAAACCCGTAATTTTCATTAAGATAGAGAAAATTACATATTGTAAATGCAGTAGCATATGCTGTAAACAGTGTCGTCCATCCAGATACACCACGCAGGGTGTTCTGGCTGATAATACAAAAATGTTGTTTATATAGACAGTTTAACAGTCTAGTTATAAAACACTTGTACATGACCACGCAGGGTCCATTATCAATGTGTCCTTCAATATATATCAAAAGGATTTACAAAAATTTTATACTTCAGATCTTGTCATTTAACCATTTGCTAGATCAGGGACTGTTGTCCCTCTGATATCGCTGATCTATGTATGGCCTGTGGTAATAGCGGTATTCCTCAGTCCCTCGCTGCTCCAATATTAACCATTCTCCTCTGGGAAGTAGCGCGGCCTCCTTGGATAATTGATCAGCGCTGCAGTTATATTCCCTGTATATGTGGATACAAGAGATATGGTTAAATGCTGCCTTGAAAGTATGTGTTTCATACAATATGTTGTTGAGTGTGTGAATGTGACATATTGTAGAATGATTGAACCAATTTACAACATTCTTTGAATCCCCAAAAATGTTAAGATTTAAACACTGATGTCCCAGAGAGAAGTGTAATAAGTGGCGTAGGGTCATGAGTTCCGCAAAATTGTTAGAGCCCGCACTGAGCCCCAGCTTTACTTTGTATCTATGGTGTTCATTGATGTGGAGAATGAAGCCACCCTCACAGCCATTTTGATTTGCGGCCCCATCGAAGAAGGCCCATGGAACATATTTGTCTATTATGGGGGGTGGTTGAATGCATCTCTCCCTAGGGGGAGTAGGGTCGGGCAGTTCAAGGTATGAGGATATAATGCCAGCTTCTGTGCGTGGCCAACACACAGCCATGTTATCAAAGATGTACCTGTTGCGGACCTTCCATATATGCCAATTGACCACTAAGGGAAGGTTCAGTAGCTTTGATCCCGGATGACTACGATTCCAATCTTCCCATGCACTTTGTATATCGTCTCCAGTCCAAAACCCAGCAAAGCCTATAGATGTGGAAATGTTTTGCCAAAGAGAGCGGGTTGCTGTGCAATGTAGGAAGAGGTGTACAGTTGATTCCGATGCCTCTTTGCACAATATACACCAAGATGGCCCATAAATCGCTCTATGGGTTAGGTGCTCTCTCGTGGGAACTATATCCTTAAGAACACACCAGAAGAAAAGTCTGGTACGCGGAGGTGCAGTAAGCTTCCAAATGTCTCGCCACCATTGCAAAGACAGATCAGGTTTTTTATGCTGAATGAGGGAACGGTAGCCTAGCTTTGGTGTGTATATACAATTATCTGCCAAACACCATACTAATTCATCAGGCCCCTTTTTTATTCGAATATGCGATTCAAATAATGCTGAGGTATATTCAAGCCACTCCTGATGCCATTGTGGAGGGAGGTCGAGTTATAGAGCCGACTTCCATGCCTGTGCGAAAATGTTTGTGTTATGTTGATCAGCAATGTGTGCAAATACCCTGATCTCTCGTGCATGTAGGTGCCTGATGAGATCTCTATTTAGTATGTTTCTTCCCCCACTTCCTATCCACGGATCTTGTCCGATCCTACCTAGCGATCCATCATTGATTCTCCATACCAAATTGTCTCGAATGAGGGGAAGGGAATGAAGCAGTGCCTTCCACACCAATGAGCATCCCGTCATCTGCCATGATGGAAGTCTAATCCAGTCCAATAAGCTCTGAGGCCAAATGTATTTATGGTATGATATTTGTGCCCAAAGGTTCTGACTTGTCATCAGTGACTAGCCCATTTTTGCAGCAAGCGCTTGAGAAAAGAGGGCAAGGTCCTTGAGCCCCCATCCACCCCATTTCTTTGGTAGGGCTATCTTTTGCCAGCTTATTCAGGCAAATAATCTTTTGTCTTGATTGCCATTCCAGAGATATCTGTTACAGATTTGTTTAATGTGCGCTAGAATGTTCCGTGGGATCCATGCAAGTGCCATCCAGAAGACCGGAGTGGCCTCCAAGACTGATTTGATAAGCACCATTCTGCCTGCCCTTGATAAGTATCTAAAGCTCCATACCTTGAGTCTCTTCTCCAGCTTTGTAACCAGCCAAACCCAATCAGCAATTCTTTGACAAGTAGGTTTTAGCCAGTACCCCAAATATTTGAGGCCCCTATCCAAGGGGTGAATGCTGTAGGGAAAAGCCTGTTGTGAAAAATGTGATTCATGAACCGATGTGCGAGTGAAAGTGATAGTGGATTTAGAATGATTTGCGAGCATACCTGTAGTGGAGGAAAAGAGAAGAAGAATCTTGGAAAAAGATCTGAAATCTCGTATGCTGCCATCCAACAGAATGAGTACATCGTCTACAAAGAGTAGATGAGTGAGAGAGCAATCATCTGAGATCCGGAGACCACAGATATCGCCATTCCTTTTTGCAGAGGCAATGAGCTGACTGAGACCTTCCATGACAATCAGGAAGAGTAGAGGAGACAGTGGGCAACCTTGTCTCAGTCCCCTTTCAGAGTGAAAAAAGGGTGAGGCCGAGCCATTGATGAGAATACTGAAGGAAGGAGATGTAATACAGGCCATAATCCAAGTGATGTAAATGTGGGGGAATCCCAGATGGATAAGAAGCATCTTGATATAGAGCCAACTGACACGGTCGAAAGCTTTGGATAAGTCAATCTTGAGAATGATGCTCTTGAGATGCTTGGACCAGATAGAATGGATGGCTTCTTGAGCCGAACCTATGGCTTCATGAATCTGTCTGGATTCGAGGAAAGCAAATTGTTGAGGGGCAATATGTCTGGAGAGAATCGGTCTGAGGCGGTTGGCAATGGTCTTGGAAATGATCTTATAAAGGCAGTTGCACAAAGAGATAGGCCTATAATCATCAAAAGAAGATGGGGAGTCTGATTTTGGTATAAGAGCTATGAAGGTCGAGTTGATGGCGTGGTAGATGGACCCCAAAGTTCTGCTCTCCTCCACAATATTCAGAATATCCTGCCCCAGGATTTCATAAAATGCCAGCTAGAATTCAATGGTCCATCCATCCGAGCCTGGACTCTTATCTTTTTTGAACCATTTTAAAATACCTTCTAGCTCCCCAGAAGTAACCGGAGCATTTAGCTCTTCTGCATCATCCTCATCAACAAATCTCGGAAAATGTCTCGCTACATTGATAATATCAGGAAGATTTGCTTCACGGGGACATTTGTAGAGATCTCTGAAATGTGTGATGCCAAGGTGGGCAAGCTTATTAAAAGTGTCAGCCATGTCTCCCTCAGGAGTGGGGAGTTTCCAAATGGTGTTGGACACCTTTCGACCTTTGGCATAGCTGTGAAAAAACTTCGAGTTATCGTCCCCTGCTTTTAACCAAATAGCTCTACTCCTCAATCTCTGGGATTCTTCGCGCTCCTTTAGAATATTAGCCTTCTGGTTTTCCAATTCTATCAGTCGACCCTTGTCCTCTGCTGTGATGAAACCCAGGCCCCGATCATCGAGTAATGAGCTCAACTCTGATTCAATTTGGATGAGTTGAGAGGCTTCCCGAGCATGCTTTTCCTTGGCCCAATTAATGGAGAGGTGCTTGATCTCAGAGAGGTTTTTGCAGAACCCTTTTGCAAGTGATTATGCTCCATTAATGGGATGAGAATTCCAATATTCAGAGATCATCTTAATGTATGACGGGTCTCTCAGCCAGGTGTGATTGAATTTGTAAGGGGCTTTTGGTTTCTTAAAAGGCCCCTGGATTTCTAGATATATAGGCGCGTGATCCGAAATGCCTCCCGTGCCCACCCATTGCTTGTAATGATGCAACTGTTGAAGGAGCGAATCTTTCATGATGAATCTGTCAAGTCTGCAGGCCAATGCTGCATCGCCCACCCTCCTGTTCCTCCAGGTAGGAAGGAGTTTATGCATGGGGATATCCACAAAGTTTGTATGCTCTAACAGATTAGTCATATAATCTGTGATAGAGTCGATTTGTGCCCTCGATCCCCATGATTCCCTGTATCCCAATGAAAAATTGAGATCTCCTCCGATTATTGTCTGCTCCGAATCCATGAGGGAGAGATGTAAGAGTCGCTACCAAAATTGTTCTCTATGAATACAAGGGGCATATACATTCACAATCCAGAGATTCATGCCTATATCAGCAGTGAAAATGTCTAGACCCAAAAAACTGGACCCCCCCCCCATGTTGCTTCAACCTTAATGGAGCGAGGGTTAAATCCAATGGCCAGTCCTGCGGATCGACCAGCAGCATCGAGGGCTACAAAGGACCAACCCAGGGTCAAGGATTGAAAGGATTGAGAGATTTGATCGGCCAAGAAAAGAGTTTCTTGTAGCAGGATGATATCAATAGGTTCAATCTCGATGAGACGCTTCATGGCTAGTTTCTTGGAGGCACTATCCAACCCTCTACAATTATAAGATAAACACTTCATGGGGGAACACTGCGCGGGGTATATCCTGCTCTAAGGACCCTGTCAATGGTGGATTGATGACCAGATACGACCTCCACCCCTGCTTTCTTAATAGCCTTTGAGAGATCAGACTTCCTGCCTCTGGTAGGTAGGGGGCGGCTCCGGGAAAAGAGATACCAAGACCAGATTGGTGGGCCGTCAAATCTTTGGAATGGGATCTAGACCGAAGGAAGTAAGGATGAGGGAGAGAAGCCTCGGAGGATGGTCGGGGGCAAGAAGATGAGGAGGGAGAGAGCAATGAGGGACCAGTGGAGGCAATGAGGGGAGGGGATGACATAGTGCAATGAGCCATAGATGTCTGGAAAGAGGCACCTGTATCATTAATAATATGATCAATAAAAGAGAGTGGAGGGTTCAGAGGAGTACCCGAGGCTGAAACTGCTTCAGCTGCAGAGCGAGCCCTGGTCATCGGTGGCGAGGAGTGCCTGAGTCCAGGGTCAACGCTGGTGAGGATGCCACCGGAAACGGACCAGTAGGAATGGGGCGCGAGGAGATCGGTGAAGCAGCCCTGGAAGGAGCAGGAGTGTTATTTGGGGAGTCCTCGGCTTTTCGGTTGAGTGGGAAATATTTGTAGAGATGCCCGACCTTGTGGCATCGCCTGCAACGGAACGGGACCCCCTCGTAGTCCAGTATCTAGACTCTGAAGTATCTCCCCCACTGTAGTGTGATCTTTTCCTCCAGCCCTTCACGGGTATCCATGTGAACCAATATACACGTGAGGGTCCTGCTTCTTGATTCCACAAATGTACAGTCATGATCTAGATATGTACCCAATGGATTACCAATCCTGATGAAAACTTCTTCACCCCAGAACTACAATGGAAGACCCGGCAAGCGCACCCAAATCGGTCCAGCTCCAATTTTTTCACGTTCTGGGTCAAATAGAGGACTCCACCTCTTGAGGAGGACCGGGGCCATTTCAATGTGCCAGTACCTGGCCAGTACCAGGTCCGTGTAGCTCTCCTTTGAGAAATGTAATGAGAACCAACCTCTTGGCAAGACATGGACTTCTGGCAGGTCAATAAGCAAACCTCCCCAAATCTCCTTCACCCATTGTGTCAGCCTATTGGCCGAATATGCCCGTCCCCAGACATGCCCCACCAACACAGTGCTTGCCATGATTGCAAAATCGCCTATTGCCGAGGTCTCACCGAACCTGATGGTGATATCCTTTGAGGTAGCCTTGATGCACTTCGACTTCCTTTTGCTGGTACGGGGAGCAGACGGGTGGTCCACCAGGGGGTTTGGTACGCCTTCCTGAGGGAACTGATTTGTTGGTTTAACCTTGACAGCAGGAGTCTCGAAACACCCAGATGGTCGGGCTCCCACACCTGAGGTATGCGTCGTTGCAGTGACCGAAGGATTGACAGAAGGAGCAGTAAAAAAAGATGAGGAAAGTAGGTCAAAAGAGGGCGAGGGAAGGGTGTGAAAGGATAGAATATGAAGGGTGCTTGGAGAGAGTGGAGGGACTTCGAAATTTGGAGATTCGATAGGGTGAGACCCGATGAGGGGAGGGACAGAGCTGTGTCGCGGTAGGGTAACAATGGGAGGTCGATGAGACGGTTCCGGGCCAGCCAACGGCGAAATCGATACAATAGGAGGGGCAAGGGTGAAACTAGGGTTATCAAAGATGACTTTGTCCGAGTAAGGCCCCTTAGAATAATCAACTGCTTCCATCTCCATGATGTCGTCCATATCCAACCATAGGTCAAATTCCGAAAGCGATGGGTGTAGACTGCTACGATGTAGGGTGTACAGTGCGCCTTGTCGAAACCGTGACGGAATTCTACAGAGGTCAGGCAGAAACCCTAGGTTAACCAAGGCCTTCACGAGTGCGCGCCATCACCTGTCTTTGAAATCCTTGGATCAAAGACCATTCGAAAGTGGGTGCTCATTAACAAAAAGAAATTAAGAATTATTTTTTAAATGGCCACCATGGTAGACTAAAACTAGGGAGCAATTAAGAATTCCCTACCTATGATAGCTTGGAAGAAAACATTAAGAATATAAACGATTTTAAAGACAGAATGGAGTAAAGCTCTTTCTGAAATATACTTTTTCATTTATCATTCAGATATGGAACACATATGAATATTTAAACAAGAAAATTGTAAAAACATGAGATATAGAATACTTCTTTGTTTCTCTTTGACACAGGAATCCTGTAAAAGTCCTTTGCTTTATTACTTTGTCCAGCCAGCCATACAATAGTTGTTCAACAGCACTTCTATTCAAAAATAAAGAGTCTATAGAAATGTCTGAGAATCCACCCTAAGTACTTCGAATGGGGAAGTACTTATACAAAAGTTTACAACAAAATATCTCATAAATGAGAGAGATATATTCTAGGAAGACTAACTATATGTTACATAAAAGTAGAGACAGATGGTCTCGAAGATACAAGCTAAAAGTGAATTGATGGCTTGTTGTCCCTGTTTTTGTCAATGAGCTGGAGGCAAGCCCTATGTTTGAGCATCTTGTTGTCTTGCCCGTAATTCTATGATGGTTGTTTTTTTTCATCTTCTTACTGATACTCTTTGACCTGTTATGATACTCTTTACTTGCTTTATCCCTATTCACCTTCTTTTACCAAAATTGACCATGGTGAATACTTCGATTTTAATTTTTACCAAGGTAAATCATAAAATGTCTATCATATCTGTCCACCAATCATCCCTTGGTATCCTGGTCCTTTGTATATTTCTGAAGATTTCATCAGCCTTAGTGTATTTTACAAAATTGGGTTGTACAGGAAACAAATGTTTCAATTCATGCTCAACATAGAAGAGGTTCTCTAGACTGTCATAGAGAACTCTACCCGTAGGTAGTGCCTTGGGTGCAGATGAACTAGTAGATGAACTAGTTTGGTTATTTTCATACTGACCCAAATCAATTTATCGTTAATAACTAAAGGACTGGGAAGTCCCTTGCTCTGTAAAATGCCAAACTTTTCCATAAATTCATCAATGTCCTCCTGCATGTTCTGACACTTTCTTTCCAAGTTCTGCATTAGAGATCTTTTTGTCAATACCTTCTTAATTTCTAGGATAGTTCTAGTTCTATCCTCAATATTCAGTTGTTACAACTGGTACTTATTTCTGATGTTCAAAAAGTTTATTAGCCTGATAGTTTCCTTAGGATTTCCTCCTATCTCTTCCTTAGTTTTATGAATCTCTTGAAGAGCAACTTTCACCAAGTCAATCTGTTCAAAAATGATTTGTATGGATGACCAAACATCATTTATTGATTGAGTGATGTTGGTCCATAGAATTTTCCTAATTTCTATTAAAGGCTTCTCAAAATTGAGATCCTTTTCCAATGTTTTTACCTGTTGAGCCAACCGTTTATTTTTCCTCACTTCTTCAGCAAAATTGATCTTTGAGACATCATACTTTTGCTGCAAGGTGACAAATTTTTTTTTACCTTTTGGAGTTCAGAAACTTGGAGTTTCATCTCCTCCATGGACTTGTTTAATTCCTCAGTGCTTTGACCTAAAGTTCCTACCTGTGATGTGCCTGTGCTTGTCCCTGTAATAGCTTCTGTTGTGGCCAAAGGAACATTTGGTGCAAGAGCTATTGCTAATGTTGAAGGAACAACTGTAGAAACCATTGGGATTACATTCTGAGGCTGAGAGGTTGACTCACTCTGCCTGCTTTTCAATGATTTCTCTAATTCCTGTTCAGTCTCCTTTAACTGTTCATTTAGCTTAAGGACCAGGTCCATAAGCTCTTCTTCAGCCTTCTTTTCAATAACTCCAGTAGTTTGTGGATGCCTTGATGGAGGCAACTTTAACTGCTTTCTCAAGGCAACTATGTCTTCATCTTTCTTCTTTGTCAAGGCCTCTACAGCTTTTACATCTTTTGGGTTATGACCCAATCCAATAATCAACTCGTCCAATGATTTGATTCTATTGTCCTTAGCCTGTGAGGAGGCTCTTTCTAGCTGTAACTAAGAAGTAGTGTTGTTCAATGAGTTTTCTAATCTTTGTTCCATCATGGCCTTACCTGTTAATGTTGAATACACCATTTCCCCTATCTGCTTATGTAATTTAATCTGATCTAGGGGGTGAATGTCCTTGGCCATGACCTCAAAATCAGTTTTTAGGTAGTCTGCAAGTGACTGAGTCTGTTATACTTTGGGCTTCAAAAATCTCATCAGTATCTTACCTTCCTTGATGTCATAAGCTGACATCAACCTAGTTTGATTAGTGGGAGCCTTCTTCATGTATTGATTGTAGACTTGGGCACATAATGGTTCATTCCTGGCCTTTATCTCTATGAATTTTTCTTTGATGCCTAAGGACTTATTAGATGAAGGCCCGAAGGATGAAACTTCAGCGCTTTGTTGTCTTTCTAGCTCCTGTCTTTGTGAACTAGAAATAGTCTCACCTGCTGGGGCCATATCCTGACTGTTTGTACCTTCTTTCCTCAAACTGCCTGTTGTTTCTTCAAAAAATTCTTCCTTCGAATCAGGATTTAGCCTGTGCTTCTTAACACTAGGCTAGTCTGAGGGACCACTAGCAGGGGTAGCTACTTCCCTGTCTCTCTTTAAGCTCTTTTCCTCATTCAGAGGAGTCTGTAAAACTAGTGGATCTTCCATGTTAATCTGAGTTGGATGGGACTGTGTTTGAACCTGCTCTTAAGAGGTTTCAGGCTTCTTTGACATGCTTGATTTCCCTATTGTTGGAGTGTTGGTTTCTTGTTCTTTTCCCTGTGATGGTTCTGCAAGTGGTGTACTAGTCTCCTGTGAGTGCCTTTGAGAGGTATCAGCTATTGAGGCACTAGTCCCTGATGCTGGCTTGTGAGAAGTCTCAACTGGCACCTGTTCAAAAGAATCCAGGTTAAGTGTCTTTTCTAGGTCTTTCATTACATTTTCTACTTTGACCTGATCACTATCCATCTCTACAAGAGTTCCTTCTTTCCATTGATCCATATTGGCATATTGCTCAATCTCTGGAATTCTGTGATGAAAATATGGTGATAGCCTATTTTTCATTCTCCTATCACAAATGAAACTGTGTGGGTCGTATTTCCAACTAAAACTTTTGTTTAATTTCATGTCGTCTTCTAGGATTTGTTCTGCTACTTTCCATGCTTCCCTATTGTTGCAGACAAATGGGCCTAAGTGATCCTTGATTCTCAATTGTGCTTTCTTCTTGGCCTTGGTAAAGTGGATCGGATATGAGTATATATGTTGTCTATACTCCAATGCAAACAATCTCATTGGAACATATTTTGGTAGCTTTAAAAGGGGAAGCTCATAGCCATATATCTTGATCTCTATGTGATTCTGGTACAAGTACTAGTCACCTACCTTGTACTATTTGGATAGCTGAAGAATCCTTTTGATGTCATCACTAATCCTAGGAGGAGTATTTCCTGTGAGCATGGTGGTCACTGGGTGGACAAATTGGTCAATGAACTCATTATATGAATAGGGACAAGCAAAAGAATGGTGGAAGATTGAAGTCCAAAAAATAATTGACCTTGGGTTGCCCTTTGTATCAAGTTTATTGACAGAAAATGGGAACTTATCAGACTGATAGTAGAGGATGAGGTGATATATGAATGTGGAATATTTGAATACTTTCTCATTTTCCAGTCTCATGAACTGGTCATGGATTTTATCAGCAATAAAGGCAGCATAATTGTGCTTGAACGCAGGAGGCTGACTAGGGGTAAAGATGGACATCAAGACAAGGGTCAATTCATCTACATATTCACTAGTGTTGGATCCCATGACTGTAACTATCATATCAACTATAATTTTTCCTGTATCTGTGAAGAAAGCTGACAAATAAGGAGGAGGATTGTTGGGTTGATGGTCCTTATGTATGAAAGTTTGACAAAGGTGACTGAGTTCAGATTGGGATAATTTAGTTTATTTTTCAAGCAAATCTTCAAGGGAAATGGGGGTGAGGGCTTGCCTAGGATGAAACTGAAGCATCTCATTGATGGAGTCTACAGTAATTGTGAAGAGGACTATTTGATTGGGAGACATCACTGCTCTGAGGTTGGGTCCATAATTTGCATGGCACTGATGGATAATATCAGGGAAAACGTGTATAAAGTGAAGAAAGTACATTGGGAGATTGGATTCCTATAGTCCTATGGCATCATAGCCATTCAAGTGATTATCTCAGCATTGGAAAAATACTTTTAGGTGGTCTTTATCAGTAGTCAAGTCTTTTATTTGGAAATCTTTATCTGCCAGGGGCAGATAATCTAAGTCACAGTGGGGGGTAGTAATAGGTGCAATATTTAGGGAAACGAGAATTTTCATTCTGGTTCTTGTGGATTCAGAAAGGAAAGTAGGGTTTTTACAGGAAATTGGTGAAGACAGAGGGTCTGGGGAACTTGAATTTCAAGTGTGGTAATTGAATTATGGTGAATTTGGGTTCTTTTTAATTAATTTGCAGTCAAAGCAAGTATTCAGAGGGTTTCTTGATGGGAATTTGGTAAATACCTGCTTTTATGGATGGGCAACAGAATGCAGGTACACTGGTTATGAATGGAGGACTCTAAGGGGCGTTGACTGCTTTTGAAGGTGGTTGGCGGCTAGGAGCACGAGCTGGTCGACCTCGTCGTTAAGTTTGCATGGATGTATATGTTCGCAGAATAGAACGAAGAAATGATTTGTTTATTTTTTATACAAAGTCAAGAATTTGGCGGGTTTCGGGATTTGGACGGGTGGCATCAACAGAAGGATTTGATGTTTTGTCGTTAGCGGGAGGCAGTAAGCAGTTTTTATCACACCACTAATGGAGGGGGGGGCGGTATTCGGGCTCATCCGCGTGATACCATACGATGAGCGACACGTGGTGAGGGTACTGTTTGAAAAACCGCTTGTGATCGCTTGCTAACATTTAGTCGCGAAGTGTTGTGCAATATGCATGACAGCGTCGAATCTGGGAGGCTTGATCAGATATCGGGGAAGTGAGGTGGCGGGAATTTAATGAGGGTGGGCCCAAAATAATTAAGGGTTTTTTTTAACTATATCGGGAGCAGCGGGATTGGCCATTTAAGTTATTAATTAACTGTGAGGGTAAATTAATCCTTTTTTCATGTGGCGGAGGTCGGGTTCTTAATTAGTTATGGATTAACTAATTAATCCCAATTAAAAGTGTATTATGGTTATATTTTAACCAAGGGGCGAGATATATAGACTTTGGGGTATTTATATAGTTAAAGTAACACGGGAGTGGGTAAATTTTTATAGGGGAATTACTTAATAATATAAATTAGTAACTCGGATGCGGGTGACAATCCAGACATTAATCATGATTAGACTGGTGGGCAGCAAGAGGACAAGCCACATGGCTGTCCGCGTTCCCTCCCATGCCAGCTTGAGCCGAATTCATGGTGGCCTGCAAGCTGCATTTAATGGGTACTCTGGCCGAGAATTACCCATTAGGTGCACAGATATGGCTTCCTCTCGCCAAAATGTTGTTCCTCCCCCCTACTCCATTGCAATTGTCCGCCCCAAGCTGCTGAACCTTGTTCTTGCACTATTACCGGGAGTCGTTGCTGGTTAGTGAGTTGTATAGACATTGGAAATGGGCATCACTACTCCCAAACCAGGCTCCACAATTTGACCTCCGCCTAGCCTTACCTTTCTCATCCTCTGCCCAATTCATCAGCCAACTCTCCCACTGATAGCTTGGCTCGGCATTTTTCCATGGCACGCATTCGTCACCGAATGTGAAGCCGAAGAGGAGGAAGTCGTGGAGATAGTGTCCACCCTCCTACGATGCCTAGCCCTGACCCCGCATCCCCCTCCCCTTCCCCTAAAATTCCCAACCCACATGGCTCCATCTCCGGCAGGTATCCTGATACCTGCAGTGGTCGTGGACGTGCACAGCTTCAAGGTGTTTGCCAGAGAGACGTTGTGGTCCACACTACCATCTTTCCTCTGCCCCCTCACCCAGCTCCCCACTCAACCCAATTTCGCTTCTGTAGTACCCTGAACAGACCTATCATTACAGCCACCATCACCATCGTTTTCTCTGAAGAAAATGAGCCACAGGATGCCCCGTCGGGAAGTACTGGAGCGCAGCAATGGGAGGCTCACAAGCTCAAGAATGATCGTGATTCAGGCAAGCAACCGATGGACGAGGAGATGGGTACCCTGCATGGCAAGGCTCTGGGTGGCAGTCAACATGCTGCGGACAGAAAATCTGGAGACATGTGACCACCGGGTGGTAGCATGGTTGACGCGTCAGGACTGCATGCAGCTACTGGCAGCTCTGGTGGCGTCCAAACTGCACGTGGGCCACATAGTGGCGTGTTGGAGGAGGAGGATGACTGGTATCAGTATGCATGCCTAATCGAAGAGGAGCCCGCCCTGGAAGACCTCAAATGATGACACGTGGCAACCAGGTGTCACCCTTTTGCCAGCTGAGGTCTCCTTTGCTAACTGGCTCTTTACTGTTATGGTTGTTCTGTTGAAATTTCTCTGGGTTTATTACCATGTTTTGATATTTCCTGTTTTAAAGACCGATAGCCCACATATGGGTATTTTTTGCCTTTGCGGACTGGTTTCCCCATCGATGGGGCAGTCAAGTTATTTTTTGATAGACAATGTTCAGTACTGCTGAGGCCTGTGCCTCATTGTAAACTTATTTTGTTACATATTAATAGATTAAATTTACTTAGAATGAATATATATCTATATATATATATATATATATATATATATATATATATATATATATATATATATATATATATATATATATATATATATATATATATATATATATACATATACATATACATATACATATACATATACATATACATATATATAGATAGATATATAAATTAGTAGTTAATATGACATTGAATGGAAAAAGCGTTAAGTCTAAAATATTTTCATGTGTATATTTAAAACTTAGGCTAAGTGAAAAATGAGGGTTTTTATGGAAAATATTTTAATTTCCCTAAGTAAAATAGAATTTTACTTAGGAAAAACTTTATAAAGGGGATGAATGACTTATGAAGGGGTGTGATCATTGATGAATGGGCTTAAGTGCTTAGGTATTATAGATTATTGGGCCGAGGGTCTGGTCCCTCCAAAAGTCAAAGAAATGCTCTAAGCCCCTCTAATTTGATAGATACCTTGGCACTTAGGGGGATTTAGTGAATTTTTAGGGGAAATGAGTAGGGAAGTTAATTATTTTGACTTTGCTTGCTTGATGTGCCTTCCATGTGATACATGCCTTTGCTTTGTGATGAAAGTAAAAAGATTTACACATTTAGGCTTATCATTCACCACATATTATTCTGCAACCATCATCTACCTACCCTACCTACTTAACCTAGAATTCTCACTTCTTTATTAGGGTGCACTTAGACTGGCAAACCCTTATCAAAGTTTCTTTTCCTTTACATGGTAATTCCTATCTAAGTCTACACTTATTACATGGAAGGGCTCAGATTAAATTGTTCAACTCCTTTTTTCACTCTACCTATCTATTGATTTGCCAAGATTAAATTGTTTGGTCAGATCTTTATTCTCTATTTCTACAACATGAAATTGAAATATGAACTAGTCAAGTTTAAACTATTTGACTATTCATGAATTGTGGCATAGGTGACAAGCTGCACACAATTGTTTATTATACAAAAGTAAAAAAGTAGTGGCATTTAGATTTGTACACTTTCTTGGTCTTTTCTTTTGGTTGGGGTTCATTTTCTTTCATTTTTTGACCATCTTTTATTCTTTTCACCCTTTAATTTTTCTTTTAGGGTATACCCTCTTTACATTTTTTAAATTTTTTGAATTTTTACAAATATGGAAAACCTTTGCAACGAGTAAAGGTATGAACATATTACATAGCTCATCAAGTCAATCATGATATATGACACCTATTGGTATAGGGGCATAACATACTCAATGTTATGTCAAATTATCCTACATAACTGGCACTAGAAACTACTCAATCATCAAGATAACATAAGTTGAAAAATAGATTTTCAAGTACACAAAGTTTGGATAACTATATCCCATAACATCCATAAACCACCAATTCATTTACCATGGATTAGAATAAAATCATAGTTCCTTAACCAAAACTAACAAACCATGGGAAAACCCACCACGTATCACAAAACTTCTAAAGGTAAAAATTGTGTGATGAAAAAAAAAATGAGTGCAAAACCCACCCAATAAAAATTTTCAGGAGCATAGCTCCTGATCCCCCACATAAGGGGGATTTTACCCTATGTGACCACCTCATTGTTCCTAGCACAACACATAATGCATGGGGATAGTTGTGCAAAGAATATAACACATACCCTACATTCTCTCACTTGTTGTTTTCTTTGCATGCAAGGGGTCACACGAGTAAATGATCAACAATCTTGGGCATAATTCCCATTATTTATCTATACCAAGAGAAATCCTTAGTGCTCACAGATTTTGTTAATGAATCTACAACATTCTTCAAAATGTCCAACTTCATCAACAACACCTTCTTTTGTTCAATAATATCTCTCACAAAGTGATACTGAACATTGATATGCTTTGTCTTAGAATGATATGTTGGGTTCTTTTCTAGGAATATTGCAATTGAAAGGTTGTCATAATCTATCCTCGCAACTTTCCATACCAATCCAATACTTGAACACAATCTCTGTAACCATATCACTTCCTTAGTTGCATGAGTATCTACCATGTATTAAGCTTTTTTAGTTGAGAGTGCCAATACAAACTTTCTCTTGCTCATCCAAACTAATTTATCCTCCAAATAGGTTAAACACCTACCTACTTGTATATTTTCTGCAATCCAAATTTGTAGCCCAGTCTACATCAATAAAGCCACGCCTAACACTCTGTTCAATCCTAGTCTTCCTTGGTAACACAATCCATAGCCAATAGTGTTATGCAAATACTTGAAAGCCCTCTTTACTATTGTCTAATGCTCCTTCCCTAGTTTTTACATATACTTCCTCAACACTTCCACTACATGTGCAATGTTCAATATATTGTAGAGCATTATATACATCATGCTTCCAACATCATTGGAATATGGTATATGAGACATGCCCTCTTCCTCTTCCTATGCCTTGGGACACTTTTAAGCATATAATTTTACACCAACAAAATAGGTACCTTAACTAGTTTTACATTCATGTGTATTAAACCTATACAAAATTGCTTCAACATATTCCTCTAATTTAACCAAAGTTTCCTGTTTTCCAGACCTCTTTTAATTTCCATGCCCAAAATAAAATTTGCAGCACCAAGATCCATCATGTAAAAACTAGAGGATAACTAAGTTTTCACTTCTTGGATTATTTCCCTGACATTTCCATTGGCAACATATCATTTGCATACAACACCAATAAATAAAATGATCACCAACATATTTGAAATACACACAACGCTCCACTTTTCTCCTTGTGAAGCCAAATCCTAATCTATAACTATAAAACATTTTGTACCACATCCTTGGTCATTTATTTAACCCATACAAGGGCTTTTCCATACTACATAGCAACTCTTTTTTTTCCTTTAACAACAAAACCTTATGGATTCTTCATTTAGATTTATTCTTCTAAATCCCCATGTTGGAATGTTGTCCTCACATTCATCTGTTCTACATCAAAATCAAAGGTAACAATAACAAATAATAGAAATATAATAGAAGTTAACTTGGCAACAAGAGAAAATATCTCACCAAAGTCAATTCCCTCTACCTAGGAATAACCTTTGCTATGACCAAGCTTTGTATTTCTCCACTCTACCTTTTGCATTCAACTTCTTTTTAAATACCCATTTGTTGGAAATGAGATTTCTTCTAGTCGAAAACTCCACTAGATCCCAAGCCTCTTTTTTGTTCACGAATTTCACTTCTTCAACCATGGAATTTTTCCAGAGTTTTCCAACCTCTAAATCCATTCCCTCCCTAACTCTAGGATTGTTGAAAAATGCAACAATAAATTCTCAATTTGATTTTTCCTTGATTAAATTGATAAAATTCGATTTCCACATCAGAGGACAACTTGGATGCATTTAACTTGTGTGACACGGCTTGTGTCACCCATTTTACTTAGTAAATTCGGGTTGGAAGAGTTAGAGTTCAGTTAAGCATGTGTGATTGCTAATTTGTAGCAATCAAGATATGTTATTTCAAGTTGTTTTCAGTTAAACTAGTTCCAATTGCTGAAGGAACTAGTGAAAGGTCATTTGTGCTATGAGACTTCAGTCTAACTGAGTGATCATAAGGTTAACTAATCAATCAGCCCAAAATATCTAGTGCATGTAGAGAATTCGAGTTCACCGGTTGTGGTGGATATTCCAAGGTAGTGTAACATCAGTTGTAGACTAGTCTTGAGTGTACAGGTGTTGCATGCAGTCAGATGATCAACCTTGGGAATTTCATAATCAATTTAAGGAATTTCCTAAATAATAGGGGCATAATTTATCAAGGAATTGTGCAAGGAAATAGGAGCTCAAGCAAAGGCAGAAATTGACTAAGTCTGGGTCAGAGCTTCTCAATGAGAAGAGAGATAGGTTATTCACTTGTAGGTTTTGCTCAGTTGAGCAAAGAAATTGTAGTACATCTCTATTCATCATATTAATGCAAGAAGGCATAGGGGTTTTTAGCATATTGCTTTCCCCCGGAAAAATATTGTATCCATGTGCGTTATTTCTCATTGAATGTTTGTGATTGATGTTCTAAATTGTGAATTGAATTCTGTAGAGCAGTAGAGTAGGTTTGTGTCTTCTGATTTTTATTAAAAATTTATGAGCAATTGCAAATATACACCATAATTTCTACATGGAAAATCATTAGTAATAAACAAAGAGAAATTGGAATGGAAACTAGGTGCAATATACCTTTTTGGAACACTTCTTTCTTTAATCGATCTCCTCAGTACCAGACTATGTGGTTCTTGTTCTTCTATAGAGTCTAGTTCATCATCCTTCAATTCAAACTCTTTTTTTTTGTTCTTTTTGCCTTGGTAGAACTTCCTATTTGGAAACATCTTTTATTTCCCTAAATACCGCATCTCTACTATACACAACCTTCTTGGTTTCTAGATTCTAAGTTTTATAACACTTTTTACCATCTTTATATCCAATAAAGATACGCTTTTCAACTTTCTTATCTAGCTTACTCCCATTCCCCTTCGGAACATGTACTTAAGCATCACATCGAAACACCTTGAGATTTTTAAGAGAGGGTGTCTTACCAATCCATACCTCATGTGGAGTCTTGTCATCTAATAATATTAAAGGTGATCTGTTTACCACATAACATGCAATATCCACTACCCCTACCCATAATTCACGTCCTAACCCATTACCACTAAGAATGCTCCTTGCTTTCTCCAAGAGTGTCTTGTTCATCCTTTCTACAACTTTATTTTTCTGGAGTGTGTATGGAGTAGACTTATTCCTTTCTATGCCACACTTTTTACTTAATTCTTTGAATTAATTCCAATATAATTCTCCACCATTATATTTCCTCGACACCTTAATTTTCTGCTCTGTCTGATTTTCTACAAGAGTCTTAAGCTCTTTGAATTTTTCAAAGAATTCATATTTCTCCTAAGGAAATGAATCCATGTATTCCTATATAATTCATCTTTAAATGAGACATGGTACACATATTTACCTAGTGATGGAAACGACATAGGTCCAAACACATCACTATGCACCAATTTTAATATTCCATTTGACCTCATAGAACAATAGGATAATGTTAATTAATTCTACTTCCCATATAAAAAATGTTCACAAAAACAAAAATCCAAAGAGGAGTTAGACATACCTTCTACCGTACCATTACCATGTAGTAATTTAAGGCCCTTCTCTCTGATATGTCCCAATCTTTGATTCCATAGCATAGTCTTTTCTCCAATGGTCATAGGAGTTTTTGGTTCTTCAACTCCACTCTCAGGAAAGACAAAAATATTGCACCAATCACTAATACTGCTTCCCAAATAGCCTATAAAAAGTTCTAGTCTGAAATCCCCTCAACAATACCATTGTTCCTTGAATCATCTAATCGGTATCATTTTCAAACATTGTTTTTACACCTATATCACTCATCTGACTAATAGAAATAAAATTTATGGGCAATCCTGGGATGTACAGAACACAAGGATTTCTTTAATCCTTTCACTCATGAGCTTCAACTAGTATTTTCTTTGTCCTATGATTTTGGTTTTAGATTCATCTCCTAAGAAAGCATCACCACCCTCATATCTTTCATATTCATTAAATTACTCCTTGTGGGGAGTCATATGAAAGGATTTGTCTAAGTTGGTTATTCATGCCTCATTATCTACATGTGTACTTGAAGAGACAAAATACACATTCCCTCCTTCATCTAAGGATTTTTTTTCTTCTATTAAAGGAGCATCATCAAATCCCTTCCCTTTCCCAACAATTTTGGATTTGCAATCTTTCTTGTAATTCCCTTATTTTTTTCATCTCTAAAATTCATTTCTGAATTTTCCTGGAGATTTACATCTTCTTCTAATTTTATATCTCCCATTTTATGACTTATTTTTATATCTATTATGGGATCATCCTCATATATACCAGCCATTTATGCTTTGAATTTCCATATTTTTCCCTCTCCTCTCCTCAGATAACAAGGATGAGATCATCATAACTTAAAGTAGTTGAATTAATACCTATAGCAACAACCAAACTATCCCATGAGTTTGGTAACAAACATAACAAAATGACACATTTATCTTCATATGAAATTTTAATATTAACATATAATAGTTGACTTACCATAATACTGTCAACAAGTAATCTTCATCCTCAAGTTATACAACTTTTTCTATAGAAACTTTTCTCACTAGGGACATAGGTTGATATAAAGTCCTAACTTATTCCACAATTCCTTTCTTGTAGCTTCTCCTTAAACATTTAGTAATATTGAATTTGAGAGGCACAATCCTATTATGTTATTTTATTTTTTCATCGAACTAGGTCAAATATTTTATCAACATCAGTGTTGGTGCAATGCCTAGATCCAAAATGATACTTTGATGTTTTGACACCAACATATATTCCATTTTGAGCTTCCACAACTTAAAATCTACCCAAACGATTTCTCTATCTCTATCTTTGAACTACTAACCATTTCCTTTCACCACAAGAATTGATTTTGTAGATATCCCACCATGACAGGGTTTCCATAAGCCTAAGCAAAGCCAATTAGCCACAAAAGATTCCACTTGAAGCCAAAACTTCTCTAATACCAAATGTAGGTTTAAACATGTACAATTCATTGTTACAAATATATTATTAAGAAAACATAAAATATGTAATAGAAAACACACACATTAACATGAATATTTTATCCTAGAAACCCAAAATGGGGAAGCTAGAAATATTTTTCAATGTGTGCGTATATATACACACACACACACACACAGATATATATATATATATATATATATATATATATATATATATATATCCTACGACATCCATAAAATGACAATTCATTTACCATGGATTAGAATACAATTCTAGTTTCTTAACCAAGACTACAAAACCATGGGAAAAACCATCGTTCACCACAAAACCACTGAAGGTGAAAACCATGTTCCAAAAACTAACAAAAAAAACGCAAAAATCACCCAAAAATATTTTGGGGGAACTACACCTGACGTAACAAACAACACATGAGGATAGTCATGCAAAGAGTATAAGACATACCCAACAAGTTTATCCATGAATTAGAGTTCCTTATCCATTCCAAATGAGGGCTCTTAGAGCATATGTCCAACTTATGATGGAATAGAATAATTTTTTTTAATATTTCCTTTCATATAGGTTTTCAATCTCTATTTTTAGATGTAATATGTTTTGATTTAATTTATGATGTTATAACTAATTTATTGGCTTGTTCTTGGGAGATTAAGTTCACTCTAAATAAATCACGATGGTATTTTATTTCAAATTATCTTTTTATTTAATTATGCAAGTTGATTTCATGAATAACCTTAACCTTTTGCAAGTTAGATCAGTTTTCTTTTAAGAAATGATTTATGGAAACAAGAATTACCTAAATCATGTCAACAAATAACTTGATGAAAACAATGTCCTACAAGTATGATTAATGTTCAGGTACATGACCAACGCTAGGAATTATTAACTTTGATTTTGATGGATAAAGTGTGGCGTGCTTCATTTCCATAATTAGTTTCATTGAATTATATTATAAAATACACCAAATAATGTATTGTTGTATAGGATTTAGATATAGAATGTTGGGTGTGTGTTATATTCCATGACTAACCCCACGTGTGAAGTCGGGCAATTCCCCATTCATTGTGTTGGGCACAACGGGGGGGTTTACAGTAGCCCCTCTATACAGGGTCTGGGGCAGCGCATTGGGAAAAACATATTGGACCCTATATTGGGTGGGCGGACCTACCTATGGTCTTGTGCATGGGTTTTCACACATGGTTTTGGGAATGATGGTTTTGCCCATCGTATCTTGTAGATCCGGTAAAGGGAACTACGGTTATGTTCTAATACAGGGTTAATGGATTGGAGTTTATGAATGTTGCGACGTGTATATATATGTTTTGTAACATTGAAAGTAATATAATGAAACCAATCTGGTAGTCCTGGTTTCTAGATCCACTAGAATCCAACAAAGAAATAAATTGAAGAGTGGTTGGACAAGAAGATTCACGAGTTCATGGCGCAGGAAAACAGAAATCCGTGAGTAACTAAGGAACAGTGGTTGGAGCGCTACTTGTATACAAAAATCCATGAAATTTTCTTTGCATCCTTTCCTTCTGAGTTGTATGAGTGGATTGCGAAGCTAGCAGACAGTTAGGGAAGGTGTAGGATCGACAAACCAATCGTGTGGACTCTAGAATTAGTGCGCAGGCTAGAAGCATCAGGAGATATGATCATGCAAGCTGTGGACCACTGGATCGACCGAATTATAGGAGGATTTATCATTGAGTTCGCAGTATATAAGACTGTCAGCTACAGTGAGGCGGAGCGACGTTTCCTCAAAGGACCGCGAGTGGGAAGATCTACAAAAGCGGAAGTAGTGAAGAATTGGAAACCAGTCCCTTAATTTCCCCCTCTTGGGAAAGCAAGGAAGAGCTTGCGAAATTTTCTTCGAGAAGAACGGTCAATCTGATAAGGCAGTGAATTCCGTGCTTACCACCTCCACCTACACTGCCACTCGTCTCACCCTCCTCACCCCCATCTCAACCCACCCCACCTTCGCCACCACCACAGTTTAGTATGGCGAGTGCGATCAAACTACTGGTCTTCAAAGGAGTAGGGAATGAAGATCTGAACCAATTTTGGTTCGTGGTAAGAGCGGTATGGGAAGCACAAGGAGTCGTGGATGACAATATCAAAAAGGCTATGTTGGTAAGCACATTGCGGGATCGCGCATTAACATGGTACATCAAGCATTCTAATGACCATCCAAACGTAGGAATCATAGAAATCCAGAGCGCGCTGAACAGGGAATTTAGCAGGCCAAAGTCGGAAACACAATTAATCATCGGGTTTAAGGATATCGTGATGCTGCCTGGCGAGACCCCCTGGGATCTAGACCAAATATTGAATGGCATGATTCGTGAAGCCAGCATGACATTAACAGATGGAAAGCACCTCGCATGGTTTGTAGCATCACTAACACCGCACTTGAGGATGGTGCTGTCACAGAAAAACTTTCCACCCAGGCCGAAGCTTTGGAGATGGCGATGAGATTGCATGAGAATTCTATACAAAACCTTGGTTTGGGAGTCCAACAAATCCACATGCAACTACAAAATCTGTGTCTAGAGATGCAGAGTATGAAACAAGATAGGACACCTCGTCCAAAGGTGCGTGAGGAGGTACGGTGCATAATATGCAATGGCCAGGGGCATGACAGGGACCATTGTCCAGTATTCGCAAATTACTTGGCAGGAGGAGGGCCGATGCCATTAAGACCTGAGGCACAGGTAGGACCAAGCACGACGCCTGCATTATGGTGTGTGATTTATCAGATAGGAGGAAAACACACTATGGATAATTGTCATCTATTGCAGAAGTATACATAGACATCCTAGCAATTGTTTTGTAATTTCTACAAGTCGATAGGTCATGATGAATGCACCTGCAGAAGCTACAAACTAATGATGGACCGAACTCCTTCCTATAGGGTGCAGATCGAAACGTGAGCCCTCGATCCAAATGCAGGAATGGAATGCACTGGATTTCAGGGGCGCGGTTGAGGTCGAGGTGGAATGGGACCAGGAAGGGGTCGCAAACAACTAATTTGCTACAATTGCGGAGTGCCAGGGCACTATGCCCGTGACTGTACAAACCTGATAAGGACAACATGTTTTTACTGTACTCAGTTTGATCATGAGGCAAAAGACTGCCCTACATTGATAGCAAAACTGTGCGAAAAAGGGGTACTTCAGCCCCCTCCAACTCAGAATTTGCAAATGATGAGGTTTGAGTTGTGTGAAGAAGACCCAAATGTAAACATGATGCTCAGGAGCAGTATGACCACTAGCAATGATAAAGGGAAATAGTTAGAAGAAAGTGTGTGGGTTCGCAAGGCTCGTACAAAGGAACCCGAATTTGATTTGGAATGCTTGAAGGAGACATTCATGGAAGCTAAGAAGAGCTTCACGGAGGCCTCCAATTCAGGTAGTAAGGATCAATTAGAACCAGGGATGGATCCTTCAATGCTCACTACCTTTCTGGAGACATGCATGAAACTACTACGTGACAGCAAGGTAATAAAAGGACTACAGGAACTTATCACTAGGTGCGCGGGGTCAGGAGAACCGCGCGTGGTCTGAAAACTTGGAAAGCATGTAATGCGCACAGGAAGGGAAATGAGGTTGACTGCGCAAATCGGCGAGTAAGAAATGGATCAGGTAATCCTGGATCTCAAATCGGACGCAAATGTATTGCCAAAACAAACATGGGAATGCATGGGTAGACCCGCGCTACAGTGGTCTCCTATTCAATTACGAATGGTGAACCAATAGAAGATCTTACCCATGGGAAGATTGCAAGGGGTAACAGTAGACATTGAAGGTGCAAGCACAGGCAGATTTTGAAGTGATAGAGATTGTCGATGACAGTAATCCCTATCCCGCGCTACTAGGAATAGACTAGGCCACCGATATGAATGGAGTCATAAATCTGAAGAAGCGCAAAATGATCTTTGAGAAAAAGTCACTACACATAGTAGTACCTTTAGACCCAGTCGAAGGAGCTCGATACACTAAACCTGTGTGCGACGACGATCTCGATTGTATTTACAAGATAACCATGCGAGAAGAGGATTGGGTGAATCCGACTGTAGATGGAAGGATTTCGTGGGAGCACGAAAAATCTTGCACTTCAGATTCAGACGAAGAGATAGAACGATGGCAGAATCGGCTACACGAAGTAACAACGCTTAATTGCAACATGATGGTTAGATCACTACGCTGCGCTATAACAGAGGTAAGGGATCTGCCTACATATGATGGGTTGACAGCGGTGGATGAATTCCTGAACAAATTTGAAAGCGCAATACTAGAACAGCAACGGTTCAATGCTCTAAAGTGGGCACTGCGCACAACACCTGCACGATGGTGGGGTACACATCAAGGAAGTTTTGACGACTGGTGTGGATGTAGAAGAATGATGTGCCTACGATTTAGGAAATCACAGATTTGGCTAGTAGACAAATATAACGAACGGGATGATCCACACACCCACCTCGCGAAATGGACCAAGGTCTACCGGGAAGAACCATAGCCTAAATGGGTACATTTATTCTATCATACCCTGGATGTCATACCCATGAATTGGTATACTGAGACAGAGCTTCGCGATGGTACGAGCAAATGGGATGTCCTGCATGAGGGCTTTCTGTTAACTTTCACGTTTGACAATCATTGGTCAGATATTGTTGACGATGCACTACAGGTAGCAAAAGCAGTTATCTTCAAAATAACCCAGGAGCCAATGGAAGTACTTCAACCAGAATGGGTGACACATTTAAGCTGAGCGCTAGAGTGTTACAATGTAAATGTTGAGGATGATGAGGACCCACGAAATATTAACATTTTAGAAATGGAAGGTTGTCGCTAGATTCGCGGACCATCACTTGAAGACCCCAACATCACCGTGCCGCTAAAGACAAAGCAGGTCAACATTGGAATGGAGGCGGAGCCGAAGTACGCAATGCGTGGGGACTATTGGGACAATGCCACAGTGGATAAGCTTGCTAAGTTACTCCATGAATACCAAGACTTGTTCCCGCCCAAAATTGTGGACTTAAAAGGGATCGTTGGCGACTTAGGGATGATGAAGATCACCCTCAAACCCGAAATGAAGCCAATTAAGTAGTGGCCTTACCGCTTGAATCCGAAGTATAAAGAAAAGGTCTGCGACGAATTAGACAAAATGCTTGCATCTAGAATTATTGAACCAGTGGAAGAATCTGACTGGGTGAGTCCTATGGTAGTACAGGAGAAAAAACAGAAGGTTGAAATAAGAATATGCGTGGACCTCAGAAAGCTTAACGACGCCTGTGTACACAATCCATTCCTGACACCATTCACAGATGAAGTACTGGAGAATGTTGGCGGAGAGGAAACATACTCATTCACGGATGGGTTCTCAGGGTACCATCAGATCAAGATCACGCCAGAAGATAGGAGCAAAATGACCTTTTCCATATAATGGGGCTGCTTTCAATACACCGTTATGCCATTTGGACTGAAGAACGCGCCAGCTATATTTTCACGTATCATTGTGGTTGTGTTCAAAGAATACATCCACAAGTTCTCGGAGGTCTATCTAGATGATTGGACTATCTTTGGATTAGTTAAGCACCATGTAGCAAGCTTATGCTTGATGCTGGATACTTGGCACCGACACCAGATTGCGCTAAACCTTAAAAAGTGCACATTCCTCGTTCCTTTTGGAAACCTACTGGGAGATGTGGTCTGCAAACAAGGACTAATGGTGGACCCTGCGAAGATTGTCGTTATTCTAAATTTGGAAGCACCACGAAGTTTTAAACAACTGCGTGCTACTTTGGGACACACTGAATATTATAGGAAGTTCATCAAAAGTTATGCCCAAATAACAGCGCCAATGGAAAAGCTATTGAAAAAGGATGTTACATATTTTTGGAATGATGTCATGTAGTTTTTTCTCTCCATATTTATACATAGGTCGATGCTTGTCCTATCTAGAAACCTCAAAGTCATATGAATCCAGTACTCAAGGAGGTGGTAAAGTAGGAGCTGTAAAATCTCCTTGATGCTAATTTAATCTACCCGATATTTGATAGCAAATGGGTTCCCCCCTTAGTTTTGGTCCCTAATCTTTAAGTAAATGGTGCTTGTGTGTGGACTTTCATTAATTGAACAAAGCTACTATTAAGGATTATTTTCCACTTCCTTTTATAGATTAGGCCTTAGACACCTTAACAGGAAAGAAATATGTTTCGTTCTTAGATGGGTTTAGTGGGTATAACCAGATACTAATAGCTCTAGAGGACTAAGAGAAAAAAAAATTACTTGTTCCTCGGGAACCTTTGCTGAGTGGGTTTTACCTTTTGGGTTGTGTTATGACCCTGCCACCTTTCAAAGGGCGGTGTTGGTAATTTTCTCAGATCTGATCCATGATTGTGTGGAGGTGTATATTGACGATTTTACTGTTTATTGGGATTCCTTCGAAGAAGCTTTGGTAAATCTTAAAAGAGTGTTGATTCGATGTCAGGAAGCACACATCACCTTGAATAATATAAAATGTCAAGTGATCCTAACTAAGGGAGTAGTGCTTGGCCATGTGGTTTCTGCTGTAGGTATCAAGGTTGATCCCACCAAGATCAAGGTCTTATCTTAGCTACCGATTCCCATAATTCAGAAGGAGGTAAGAAGTTTCCCTAGTTTCACAGGATATTACATATGTGTTATTAAAGGTTTTATAATTATTTCCACACCTTTGTTGAAATTGTACTAAAGATGTTTCTTTCTTGTGGACTAACCAGTGCCAGTATGCATTTAAAACCTTAAAAAAAACTTTCGTTTGCCCCAAATTTGAGGGGACCCAATTGGGATTTACCTTTCCATATCTTCATAAACCCTTTTGACACAACCTTGGTGGTTTTCCTAGGACAAAAAGTTGACACGTGTTACTATTCCATTTACTATACTAGTAAAAACCTAACCCCCGCTGAATTGAATTATATTGTGAAAGAGGACGAGTTATTAGCAATGGTGCACTATATAAATAAGTTCAGGCATTATATTACAAGTTGCAAGGTTTTCATCCATACAGACCATGAAACTATATGGTATCTCATGAATAAACTGATAACTAATAATCGAATCACAAGATGGATTTTGTTACTACGGGAATTTAATGTTACAATTATGAATCAGCCCAGTAAAGATAAATCTGTTCTTGATTTCTTTTTTAGGTTGCAACATGAAAGTAATTTTATAGGAATTTTTCCAAATCTGGTCAATAGGCCTACAAATCTAATCAATCCACATGTGTGAACATGTTGTCATCATCCCTACACAAAGCCCTAAGCATGACCTTTCCAAAAAGTCTTAGTTTCTGGGATTAACTACTCAAAATCAATGTTTCTAGCCCCAGTGCATCCTACCCCTTTAGCCACCTGCATTCAGCGTTGGTTTCTCCCTTTTGCACCAGCCCTAGTCAGCACCAGTTACTCCTTGCTATGGGTGCGCTGATTCTAGAAATTTGGGAAAATTAAAAATATTTTTGAAGCTTCCTCTTCCAGAAGCTTCCAGGGGTTGTTTTAATGATTTACCTTGGATAAGAAGCTCGAGTCGTATCTGAGCCTACCTTGGAGACTTCACCTCTTATCCCTTTAGCTCATCCTCCCATTATAAGTGGATCCCAAGCTCATTATGGTAAATCTGAAACTACCATCTCTTTCCTATAATTTACTATCATGCATAACATTAGGGTTGGGTTTTGGAGACTGATTATACCCTCATGTTGTTCCCTTGAATCTAAAGGAGTCATCATCTTCATGCATTAGGGTGATATTGAGGTGTTCTTTGTGACAAAGTCAACTTGGGGAGATCTCTACAAGATCAACTACTATTCTTGGTTGTAAACTCTCTCCTATTTATATTAATGCAAAGAGTATGTTATTTTCCTATATGTGTTGTGTTACATTTACATTCATGTATTTCAATGCCTTGCTGATTCATTGAATAGAGTAATTGAATTATGCTACATAGATGTTGTGGATCCTTAGCTTGTTTTTGTTGTATGTGCAATTTCTAATTATAACATTTGGAGCTATGATTAGAGCTTACAAGATGGGAGGAAAGTAAATCTTGAGACATATTCCAAGTAAGCCTCTTTACTATTCTTCAATTTCTCTAAGGAAAACTCTATATTCTTGGTTTTCTGTTGTTCTAGACCAGTCCACTAGGTCTAGGGAAGATACTTTTTTTCACAATCATAAATTCCACATAACAAATTGGTGACTCCACAGGGGATCATTTTCTTCCCTTAGTGGTTTCCTTGATGTTAGCACCTTTTTCACCTCTTAAACTGACATTTGATTGATTCACTCGGACCTTGATTGACCTTAGCAAAACCCTTCTCTGAGCTTCATTTGATTTTGTGTGTTGTATTTTGGTTGAATCTGCCTTAGCGCATCCCCTAGTTTGGAAACAAAGCACTTCAACAAAACTTCTCCTTATCTACACTTGAATTGCAGAGCACTGGTGCTTGTTTTGCACCTACACTGATCCCTATAAGATGCAAACAACATATTTTCTCTCCTTTCTCTCTGATTTTATTTGGTCCAACTTGTTTTCCTTCTATCATTGAGTGTCTCCTTGTCTCTTTGAAGCCAATACAACACTTGATTTTGTGTGAACTTGAATGAATTTTCCTTTGGTCTTTACTCAAATATTTTCTTCAGTTTCTTAACATTTTTTGAGTGTTTTTTCTTTCATTTTTGCAAAATATTTCCCCACAAGCTTTCCGAGCAAGGGGGGAGGGTTGAATTATGTATGAGTGTTAATAACCTCTGAGTGCCATCACCTTTTTTATAAGATTTTATTTCGTACTTTCTTTCTTCTTATCAATTAGACTTTATATGCATAGATTGATTGTTGAATTTGAAAAGGAACTTTTACATTACAGTTAAAGGCTGTGTGGTTTCTTTTCATTAGCAATCAAGTTGCATTCATATATTTATTTACATTTGAAACATTAAAAGAAAATAAAATAAAAAAACAATTATTTGCATTGGATATAGGACTTTGATTTTGATTGGAATAGTGAAGGTGAATAGATCGATTGTTGCAGCACTTGTTTGTTGCATTGTTGATTAATTTCTTCTGCCCCTACTTAGGAATTTCATTATTAAAAGGAAAATAAAAGAGTTATTTGTATCATATTAGTTGCATCATAGGTGTGTTTAGGTGACATCGAGTTTTATGCCTTGAAATTGAAACATATTTTAAGATAAACTCTAAAATTTATTGAATCAATCTTAAGGAGCATTTGAAACATTAACACAAACATCTAGGGGTCTAGGCTAGAGATGTATTCCGATGTCTTTAAGCATAGGAGTTGTCATTTTTTGCCAGCATTGCATTCTGGGGCTGATATCCCATTCCATGTGCATAAGTGTATCAGATTGTTCTCCACGTACCTTCGGGTATATATCGGATGGCCCTCCACACATGAAAAGTATATGGGAACACTCTCATTGTATTGCTATGCATTAAACAACACTACTACAGACTACGCTTCCATGTACCTTCAGGTATATTTTGAAAGTCCCTGCAAGTTTTCTATCCTTCCATAGGTAACTGAGTTGGCTGCCTTGTATACTGTGATACACCAAACACATCATTCGGGGAGATTGCCTACCTATATGTAAATCCCTAGTTCACCAAGGTGGTATATTGTAGTTCATAGTTGCTTGGTAAACCCTTTTGCCTATTTACCCCTCTTTTGATTTATTTTTTGTTGTTAATTTCTAAAATTAGTTAACCACGGAACAACATCCTCATTGTGGAATAACCCCTTAGTGTATCTTAGGTTGAGACTAATAGAAACAATTCTTGAGTCTACTAGCCAAGGAAACCCCTTTGACGGGAATCCTAGTTCTTTTCCCATTTTGGAAATATTGGTGCTCCATATATGGAATCATTGTCCCTTCCCGGATTTACTATTGGTTTAATAGCTTGGTTATTTTTTACCTCCTTGGTCCCGAATGTGTCAATTGCTTCTCAACCAAGTAGTCCTCCACATGAACAACATCAACTGAAATTTTATCCTAAAGTTGACCCTTTTCCTTATTTTCTTGTGAAATCTTCTTCCTCTTCCTCCTCTTTGTCTGGTGAAAGCCTCAAAGTTAGTAATCAAGTGGATAAGAAGAAGAAGAAAAGGAAGATTAAGAAGAATGAAAATAAGCAAAGGGACATCCAAGCAACCATTTCTACCAATGCAACTAGTATGGAGAAACCTTCCAATCAACCCCATAAAGTTAAATTCCCTTGCAAGTTATGTAAGGGTGACCACCTTCTTAGAGATTGTGCTGGTATTCCCAAGGTACTAGAAGTGTGGTCCACAGGCTCACATCAGCCTTTGTCATCAGCTTCTGGAGATCATGTTGGTGATAAACCATCGACTAGTGATCATAACATTCACGGAAAGAAGGGTAAAGTTATGTTTCCTTGTAATTTATGTGAACGGAATCATCCAATTCACATTTTCCCTTATATGGATGAAGCATCCAAATTGTTGGGAAATCTTATTGTTTCTCAACTGCAACTTCCAACTGGCTACGAGAAGCTTTCCCCTAATCCTCCACTGTTTAATGAAGTGATTGATCAAAATGTATATCCCAACAATCCCACTCTCTCTGAACGTGAATCCCATGAGTCCATTCTCGACCAACCATTAATTGAGAAAATGGTTGACTTGCTTCCACCTTTAGTTGATCATACCTTTCCCATTGAGAGTGAAGTTCATACCACTTAAGTTCTTCTCATTTCTTCAGATTCCAATGAACTGGGGGGAAATCCTCCCATTCCAATGGCACGAGGGGAAAATCCTCCCATTCCCACGATACGGGGGAGCATTTATCCCATTCCCATAGCACAAGGGGGTAGTTCTCCCATTCCCATGACACTCCTTCCAAGTAGTATGGTCACTACCTTTGATTAGAGTTGACTGGCAGGATATTGTCTTCCTCCTTATGTGCCTTTCCAAAGCATAGTACATACCTGTAATATTCTTGTATTTGGCACAATTATAGACGAAGGCGCGTTTGTTATTATTTTTTCCTCAACTACTTGGAAAGCATTCAGTTCTCCGTATCTTGTGGCCATTTCCCTAAATTTGTTGAATTTTAAGAGAGGAACCAATCAACCATTAGGGATCCTTCCTCAATTACCTATTACTTTGGGAGGAAATATTATCTATATCAATTTGATGGTAGTGCAAGGCCCTTTGGATTTTAATTTACTCCTTGGGTGTGACTATGTTTATGACATGGGAGATCTTGTCCCTTCTCTCTTTCATGTGATGTGCTTTCTACATGAAATAAGAATCATGACCATTGACCAGCTTTCATTCGTTGATCCTGATTTGACTCCCAATCAACCAACTTCCCTAAATGGTCCCTATACGCAAGTGGTATCTCCCCCTCCACAAATCAATTGTGGAAAATTGTTCCATGGCTAAGTCTACTGATGATCTAATAGGTGATGTAGTGCATCATGAGTTGGGATCTCTAGCGCTTGATCTTTCCCTTGGATCCATTGATATGTATCCCTTCCAGAGAACTTTTCTCCCATACGATGAGAACCTCTTGGAAGCCATGGCCTTCTGTAGGTCATGATCAAGGTCTTGGAGTAGAGTTCGTTGTCTTATGTCAAGCTTGTTAAAAAATGAAATAGGGTCCCGGAGAAAAGTTTCTTTTCTTGTGTCAAACTCATTAAAAAATGAAACAGGGTCCCGGAGTAGAGTTTCTTTTATTATGTTAAGCTCGTTAAAAAATGAAGCAAGATCTTGGAGTAGAGTTCCTTTTCATGTGTCAAGCTTGTTAAAAATTAAAAAAGGTCCCTTGAGCATAGTTATTTTCTTATGTCGAGCTCGTTAAAAAATGAAATAGATCCCCTTTCAATTCGAGTCTTTGATTAGATATTGTAAATTCCGAGTCGAGTATTTCACTTGATTTCATAAATGAACCTTCACACCATCCACCTATTAATAAAAAATAGTCTACTTAGGTGAATGAAATGAAGGTTGGGGGGCATGTCCTTAGAATCGTGTTATTATGTTGGGGGCATGAAAACTTGTCTCAAGCACAGTTTTTCTCTGTTTCAAGCTTGTGTAAAATTGAAACCACTCTTACTATCGAGCATAATTTTTATTTTGTTTCAAGATTGTGTAAAAATGAAGCCATCTCATCCTATCTCTTGTGATTTCCATTTTTATTAGCATGTTTCTACCAGATGAGCCTTGATTTTCTCATTCCATCGTCACCATCTACTTGGCCGATCATACACTTTCACTTGGTTGTTTAACCCTTTCTTGTGGAACTCCTACAATGAGTGGTCTTATTATCCAACCTCTTGACTTCTATGTGTTTTGAACAATTCCATCATGACCAAAACTACTTTCTACCCTTTATACCACTTTTTCTTCCAGACGGAGTCCTCTTTCAGCTCTTTTTAGAATCCCTAAATATGAAAATTTTTCTGAGCACTTGTCTTTTCAAACTCGTTTAAGTAAGTGAAAATATGTCTAATCAGTACTAGTTTAACCCTTTTCTGAACTAAGATAAAATATTTACAAAAAAGGAATACCTTAGTCGAACATGGCTACAAGGTTCTCCTAAGTATCGTTTTCTGCCTTTTCGGACTCAAGATACAAATTTACAAAAAGAAACCTTTAGAGTTTTCTTTTTCACCTCTTTTTCAAACTCTCTAAACATGAAAAAGGAATCGACTTTCACCCTTGTTGGACTTGTAAAAGCATAAAACAATGATGGACTCCTCGAATATGATGAGGCTAAATGACTCCTTCTTATGGTTCATTAAAAATACTCAGAGGGATTCATCTGAAGGATGAATTTATAGACAAAGCATATGTTATCCTCATCAAGCTTGTAAAACATAAAGAGGTATCAACCATAAATGGTTGGGAAATTTGGGAAGACAATGCACTCTACCTATTAATGGAAACGAGTCACTCTTGAACATGACACTCTTCCACTTCATCTCTATGGCTCTTGGGTTGGGAAATATGCTTGTCTTTTTGGTTCATTACACCATATCAAAGCCTCTATATTCAGTTTTAGGTTAAAGATGCCAAGTCCATTCAGTGTTACTAATATGTTCAAGATAAGTCCTTCTGCTATGATACTCTTAAGCCTTCATTTCATGTCTGACGTTCCTGAACTAGTTCCAAATCAACATCATTCTATCTCAAATCTTGATACTCATTTCGTGTCGTTGATGGGGGATACATCAAGGCCCTAGTCCAACGGGTTTCTTTTTCTTGACATCAACTCATCGTTTAGGAAATTGACTTAGAAAATCCCTGCGGTACCTTGGGGATTGCATACATCATTGTAAGTTTTCCTCACTCTCGGTGATAGGTCTTCATCATTGGCCTTCAGCCAAAATAGTCTGTGTGGTGTTCAACTTCAACTCATCCATTCACGCCATATGGATTGTACTATAGTACCTTTATAAACATTAACATCATGAGTGGTTTCTCTCATGTATATTAATGACTTACATCATTGGATGGTAATTAGATGGTGTCTACCATGTTCAAATCCATCTCATTTATTCACATGGTTAGACTCATACATTGGACGATTGATTGAACGAGATAGAAGACCTCAGATCTAGCTTCATCCATCCATGTTTCACTTTCAGGATTAATACAATCTTACAAAGCATGATGGCTATGATCATATAGACAACCATCCAATCATGGGTCCACTCTTTATCATCAATGGATAATACTTATTAATCATTCTACGTGTAATGTTAGCTTATGTGTCAATAATGAGTATGCTTCCCTCCACAAAGATATCATTATTAAAATGTATCGTAATAGATGATGATCTCAACCAATTGTTCTTGATCCGAACTTGTCACAAGGTAAAGCACTTCAGTCATCATCTATCATTTTTACTTTGCACTTTAGGGGCAATCTGTTATATGAAATTTTGTTTCATATGGTCAATAGACCTAAAAATCGGATCAATCCACATATGTGAACATGTTTTCATCATCCCTACACAAATCCCTAATCATGACCTTTCCAAAAAGTCGGAGTTTTTGGGATTAACTGCTCAAAATCAATGTTTTTAGTGCCAACGAATCTTGCTCCTTTAGCCACCTGTGTTAATCGTTGGAACAGTGATGATTAGCACTAGTTTCTCCTTACTGGATGTGTGCTGATTCTAGAAATTCAGGAAAATTAAAAATATTTCTGAATCTTCCTCTTCCAAAAGATTCTCAGGGTTGTTTTAACCATTTACCTTGGATAAGAAACTCGAGTCCTATCTGATCCTACCTTGGATATTTCTCCTCTTATACCTTGAGCTCATACTCCCATCATAAGTGGATCTCAAGCTCATTATGGTAAATCCTAAGCTACCATCCTTCTCTTATAAATTTACTGCCATCCATAACATCAGGGTTGGAATTTAGAGACTGATTATGCACTAATGTTGCTGCCTTGAATCTAAAGGAGTCATCATCTTCATGCATTAGGGTGATATTCAGGTGTGCTTTGTGACAAGTAAGAGTAAGTCAACTTGGGAATATCTCTACAAGATCAGCTACAATTATTGGTTTTAAACTCTCTCCTATTTCTATTTCATGTATTTCAATGCCTTGTTGATTCATTGAATAGAGTAACTAAATTATGCTATGTAGATGTTGTGGATCCTTTGCTTGTTTTGGTTGTATATACAGGTTCTAATATTATCATCTAGAGCTATGATTGGAGCTTATAAATCTTGTGATGGATTCCAAGTAAGTCTCTTTCCCATTCTTCAATTTCTATAAGGGAAACTCTATATTCTTTGCTTTTTGTTGTTCTAGAATAATCCACTAGGTCTAGGGAAGATACTTTTGTATGCAATCATAAATTTTGTATAATAGTAATGATGTTCTTGTAAATGTAAATTTTCCAGATGAACAATTATTTGTAGCCTCTACTCATTTGCCTTGGTTTGTAGATATTGCAAATTATTTAGTTACAGGTAAATCACCACAACAACTACCTACTCGTGAGAAGCGTAAGATCATAAATAGAAGTACCTATTATTCCTTGATCAATGGTGATTTATTTTATACTGGGGTATATTTTATCATTAGAAGGTGCATTCGATAGGATGAAGTACCATATATTCTAAAATCCTTCCACAATTATCCTTGCAGTGGTCATTCTTCCTAGTAAACACACTACCTATAAGGTATTGAAAGTTGGGTGTAATAGCCTTGGTGAAAATTCCATGTAAAAAAGTTAATAAAGGAAAAATAATAACCACGGTTGATGGGACACTTATTCGAAGCTTAATGTTGGGAAAAATCCTAGTGACGGGGATCACTTATGATTGTTTAATGGGTAAGGAAATTGGAAAATGCAATGGATAAGGCTTCTGAAAGGCAAAATGGAATTTTTGGCACATTTATTTATGAAAATAATGGAAATTAGGAGAAAAGGGAGGTGAAAGGTCACAGGTTACATTTGAGGAGGAAAATGAAGGAAGTAGAGGCCTCATTCATAAAAAGGCTTCTGAGGATCAGTTGGTAACCTTTTGTTAGTTCAGTTTTGGAGCTCTCTCATATTCTTGGAGACTTATAGTTTTCTTAGAGCACTCTTGGAAGGTGTGGCATACTTGCATTTTTGGAGCAAGAAGGAAAATGAAGAGTAGGAAAGTGCAAGAAGACATCGAGATCAAAAACTACAGTGGGATTTTCTTGCAGGTACCGAGTCGCATGTGTGTTTTCCCCACTAGTTTTGGCATGCATGTGGTTTTTTTATTGTGATCTGTCATGGGCATTAAGGATGGCCGAGATTGATAGTGGATTGCCTAGCCTTGCCATTTCTTGGATAGCCATGGTGATTTTGGATTTTTTTTCCTTGTTTTGTTTTGGTTGGTTCTCATGTTTTCTTAGCTTGGGTTGAGTTATTAGTCATGGAAGCCCTGGTTGGACAAAAGCTCTGGAAGCGCTGTGACAACGTGGGTTGAGTTACTAGTCCTGGAATTCTTGGTTGGAAAAATGCTCTGGAAGCCCTTGATGGGTTGAGTTACTAGTCCTAGAAACCCCGGTTGGACGAACGGTCTTGAAGCTCGGTAAAAGTTGTGGGTTGAGTTACTATTCTTGGAATCCTTGGTTGCACAAATGCTCTGGAAGCCCTAGAAGTCTTGGCTAGAGATCCATTTGATGATGGTTTTGTGATGTCTGACCGAGAGGTTGAATCACTGTTTGACGGGTTGAGGTGGATGGCCTCTGGAAAACCTTGATGGTTTTAGATTGATGTGTTATATGATATCCCACATTCATGCTTGGAATATGGCATAGAGGGTGAATGGATGAAGAGAGATTTGGCTCAGCCATTCTACAATCGGGTGGAACGTGGAAGTCCCATCCTGGGTTTGGATTTTGCTTCATCAGTATGAGATTACTTCTCCTTGTATGCCTATGAGTATTATACTAGATTATACGTGGTTTATATGGTTGTGATTTCATTGGTATTTATGTTGCTATTATGCTAGTTATATATGTGTTTTATGACAGTAGCTATGTATGGCTCTCATCATGTTTTTACTTGTAAATGAATGAACAATGTATCTATGACCTAATGGATGAAATGGAAGTTGATGTGTTGAGGCATCAATGTTTCGTAGCAATTCTAAGCTAAGTGTGAGATCTCTATGCTCAGATATGTTTAAGGAAATGCATGCCATAGCTAGTAGGGGTCCAATCAAGTTCTCATTCAAGTGATTGCATTTATACTGTCATTTCCTTGTTTTGTTACTATTCTGAAGATGTGATTCAATTCTAGGAATTGACCTAGGCTCTGGGCTTGAAAAAGTGGCTCAAATTCCAGGGATGCTAACATAACATTGTGCAAAAGAGTCCCTAGACACTAGCTTGCAGTCTTTTGAGAGCATCTAGAGATCCTTGGACGCTAGCATGCCCATAGCATGAGAGCATCTAGAGGTCAAGTGGTCCAAAAGCTCAATGGGACCCAGGGGCTGGTTGACAGAAAGTTTGAATTGGTTCCTGAGGGTCATAATGCTAATGTTGAATGTCTACATGGTGTGTTTCTATTGGTTCCACTTCCTTAACGTGACTTAGGAGGTTGAATCATATCATAGTGATCGCTCGTCACATATTTACCCCTGCGGACAGTTGCTTTGGTAGATGTGGGAGGAGTGGGTTACAGAGTGGTATCAAAGAATAGTTCACCCCTCTGACTAGATGTGTTATGTGTTGTTCATGCATTCATGTCAATTGCATGTGTGTCTCTTACACTTGCATTCCATGTACTTGTTTCATTTGCATGATTTTGATCATGGTTGTAGTGATGTCGTCATGTGGAAATTGATGTTCTATTGTGGAGTGAATCACCGTAAGTGTATGACTAGTTACATGTCAATTATGTCACTTACATGTATCATTATTGTATGTTTGGTTGCATTCTTGTATGTTTGGTTGCATTCTTGTATTCTTGGTTGCATGTATCATTCTTGTAGGTTTGGTTTCAAGTATCATTCGTTCATGCTTGATAATATGTGTTTATGCATGTGTGTGGTTGGTTACATATTTCTTATGCATGTTCATGTCTGTGTGCGGTCAAGTGTACAGTGGGGTAGTGGTTGTTTTCATGCATGAGGTCGTGATGTGTGTTGTTGTTAAGGTCATGCATTGATGACTGGACCCTTGCTAGAATGATGGTTGCATGGTCATATGCATATGTGTTATGTTTCTTTATGTTGGCATGAATATGTTATACATGTATCATGCTGATTTGTTGATCTTTCATATAAGGTATCCTCCCCGAGCTATACTAAGGTACATCGGTTTATTTTGATTTGGTTTAGTTGACATGATATACCTTGCAGGAGGAAATATCAAATGACTAGCAAGATGGTAGACTACAAATACTCTCCCTATGAATCAAAAGAGCAGTATGGTGTTGGGAAGTCTTCCGATTTGGCAGATACACTGAGAATATTAAAGGAAGAAATAAGGAGTTGTAAGGAAGGCAATGACAGAATCATACAGGCACAAGAGAGGCTAGCAGAGGTAAATGTAGTGATACTTCAGAGTTTGTTACATTTGCGGTGATAAGAACCACTTCAAATCAGCCATGAGTAGCAGAACAAAACTAATGGGGCATATGGTAGTAGGTTGCATGGTTGTCACATGTCAGATGGTTGTGACACGGTCAGAGATGGCAGATTGTTGGACACTCCAGATAGGAGGAGGGATAGACACATGTACCATTCGAGTTCTGGTTTTGACAAGATTGATGATCGGTATCGTTATCATCCTTATAGGAGGATTGATAGGGGATACTTTCCAGATGAGTTTAAGAAAGAAAAGCCGCCTACTTTTGATGGAGAGATGAAGAACTTACAGGATGTAGAGGCATGATTTCTTGGTATGAAGAAGTTCTTTAGGTTGCATGATTATTTAGAGGACATGAAAGCTAGAGTAGCTACATTCAGTATCAAATGTAAAGAAGAAATTGGTGGGAATATGTGAAGAATTTCAGAGGTATACATGAGGAAGACTTGACTTGGAATGAGTTGGAGCGGCTATTCAAAAGGAAGTACCTATCAAAGAGATAATTTGATGATAGGGAAAAAGAATTATATGAGCTAAATATGGGGTCTATGACAGATGATGAGTACACTAGAAAGTTCTTGGAGCTACTGAGGTATGTGCCTTACCTCAAGGAGGAGAAGGAAAGATTCAAAGATTCACTAGTGGGTTACTAATGGCATTCAAGGATAGGATTGAGTTCGATGAGCCTAGATCATTCGAGGAGGCCATCTAGAACTAAATCTTTGTTGTTAACAATTGAAGCGCAAATATGAGACCAAGCTAGAATAGAAGGGAAATGAAAAGAACAAAGGAAAATGGGACAAGAAGCGAGTAAGATCACAAGATTCAGGTAATAAGGAGAATGTTGCACCACCTAAGAGGTTCAATGCATCAGATAAAGGACAGGGACATTGATATTAGGAGAAGAATAAAGGTGTGTGTTAATGGAAGCCTATAGAGTGTTGGACTTGTGGCAAAGATTATCATAGGAGAGATTGTCCAGATAATCAGGGTGGTAGGTCTCAGATATATAGTGCACAGGATGCACAGACTGTTGGGGATGTTGGTTAGAGCATTCCTCGTATTTATGCAACATTGGATAAAAAATAAGCTGACCATCAAGCATCTATCATTGAGATGGATGGTAAACTTTGTGATCAAGTTATTTTATTTTGATTGACCCTGGATATAATTATATATATGTTAGTCATGACTTGGTGGATAAGTGTGGTACAAAGAAGTGAGTGCATCTTTGGATAAGAGCATGTGCATTTGATTTGAATGGTATGCTCACTGCAAAACATTTGAATGTATTACAGTTGGGATCATGCAGTATGTTCTTGGGCATGGATTGGTTGTACCTTCATACAACCAAGGTTGATTGTTATGACAAAGCTATTGAGTGTTTGTATGACAATGGGGAACCAAGAGTCTTACAAGGAAAGAAGAAAGCCACATCAGTTAGGATGGTAATAAATATGCAAGAAAAGCATAGTCATAGGAAAGGGTGTATGTTATTTTCAGTACACATTTCTAGTGATAAAGGTAAGGAAGTTGAGGACTCAGATGTGTTGAGCAGGTACCCAATTTTATAGCAATTCATGGATGTATTTCCTGAGGATATTTCATAGTTGCCACCTCACAGGGAAGTATAATTTTCTATTGGGTTGGTTCCAGGGACAGCTCCGGCATCAAAAGCACCTTACAGGATGAGCACACCTGAGTTGGTGGAGTTGAAGCAATAGTTGAAAGAAATGTTGGACAAGGGGTACATTAGGCCAAGTGTATCACCATGAGGCACACTGGTATTTTTTGCAAATAAGAAAGATGGTACTCTTAGATTATGCATTGACTACAGGTTGTTGAACAAAGTGACTATCAAGAACAATTATCTATTACCAAAGATTGATGACTTATTCAATCAATTGAAGGGAGCAACAATGTTCTGGAAGATTGATTTGATTTCTGGATATCATAAGGTAAGCATCAAAGAGGATGACATTTAAACGAAAAATTTACGGAACAGGTATGGGAATTATGAGTTTGTTGTATTTCTATTTGGCTTAACTTATTTGGCTTAACTAATGCTCTAGCTACATTTATGTGCTTGTTGAATAGTGTGTTGTGTCTGTATTTGGATAAGTTTTTTATTGTGTTCATTGATGACATATTGGTATATTCTAAAAATGAGGAAGAGCATGCTGAGAATTTAGCAGCAATATTGAGGTTTTTAAGAGAGCATCAATTGTATGATAAGCTCAATAAGTGTAGTTTCTTTCATACTGAGGTACATTACTTGGGACATGTTGTCTCTAAGGAGGGCATTGTAGTAGATCTAGAAAATATAAGAGCCATCATGGAGTGGGTAGCTCCTAAGAATGTGAATGAGGTGAGATATTTCATGGGGTTGGAAGGCTATTATAGGAGGTTCATCAAGAACTTCTCATAGATTTCTTATCCTATCACATCATTGCATAGGAAAGGTAAGAAGTTTGAATGGAAAGAGGAGTGTGAGGCTAGTTTTGAGCAACTTAAGAAGTTGTTGACACATGCACCAGTGCTAAAGATTGCAGATCCGGACAAAGAATTTGTGGTATGCACAGATGCTTGCAAGAAGGGACTTGGTGGAGTCCTTATGGAGGATGGACAGGTGGTATGCTATGAGTTGGGGAAACTAAATGAGCACAAGTAGAACTATCCCATGCATGATTTTGAATTGGAAATGATTATACATGCATTGAAGGTGTGGAGACACTATCTTCTGGGTAGGAGGTTTACATTGATGAGTGATCACAATGGTCTGTGGTATCTATTTGACCAAACGAATCTGAATGGTAGGCAAGCTCAGTGGTTGGCTAAGATCAGTGAGTTTTATTTTGAGATCAGGTACATTAAAGGCAAAGAGAACAGAGTGGCAGATGCTCTTAGCAGACGGATACAGGTAAACCACTTAGTAGCTATGAGCTCCTATGGGATAGATTTACAAGATAGGATCTTGCAGGTAGGTCAGAAGGATGTTAGATACATGGAGATTATGCACAAGTTTTGGCAAAGTATAGGTATAGGTACATGTGGTAGTACAAGTACAAGTGGTAGTACAGGTACAGGTACAAGTGTAAGTGCACAAGATGTGGGCTATTTCCTTACAACATAAAAATTGGTCAGATTTAGAGACAAGATATATGTGTCAAACAATAGTGATCTCAAGAAGTTGATCTTGAGAGAGTTTCATACAAAACCATATTCGGGTCACCCAGGTTATCAGAAGACACTGATTGCAGTGAATAAATTTTATTATCAATCAAAACTGAAGAAGTATGTAGCAGAGTTTGTGGCTAATTGTTTTGATTGTCAGCGTGTGAATGTAGAGTGTAAACATCCAAGTGAACTACTACAGTTGATTGCGATTCCAGAGTGGAAGTGGGAAGTCATTTCCATGGAATTCATCACAAGGTTTCCAAGGATAGTGAGACAACGTGATTCCATTATGGTTGTTGTGGACAAGTTGACAAAGGTTGCACACTTCATTCCAGTGAAGTTTACATTCTCAACTAGCGGATGTAGCATAGGTATTCATCATAGATGTGGTTAGGTTGCATGGTGTTCCGAAGAAGATTGTGTCAGATAGAGATGCAAAATTCAATTCCAAGTTTTGGAAGGATTTATTTGTAGGTTTGGGCACAAATTTGGCCTTCAATAAAGCTTATCATCCACAAACAAATGGACAAACAGAGAGGGTCAACAGGATATTAGAGGACATGTTGAGGATGTGCGTAATGCATCAACAAAAGTGGGAGGAGTACCCTCCACTGGTAGAGTTCGCTTACAACAATGGGTATTAGTCATCTTTGAAGATGAGTCTGTTTGAGGCATTATATGGGTGATATTGCAATACTCCTATCAGTTGGAGTGATAGAGTTAATAGGTTGTTGATTGGACCAAAAATTTTGGCCGACATGGAACAGGAAATGTAGGTAATCAAGAAATTCTAAAGCAAGCACATGATAGGGAAAAGAGCTATGCAGATCGAAACAGGTTTTTCAAGGAGTTCCATTATGGGGAACAAGTGTACTTGCGCATCAAACTGAAGAAGAACTCCTTACGAATTAGAGCATGTGCCAAGCTGGCACGGCGGTTTTGTGGACCCTTCAATATCATTGAGAGGATTGGGCCGGTAGCATATCGACTTGCATTGCTTCCAATAATGAAATTCCATGATGTTTTCCATGTGTCATTTCTTAAGAAGTATGTTAGAAATGTTGATCATGTGATTGAATGGTCTATATTGCAGGTGGAACCAGATGGAGAATACCAACCGGAGCCTCAGTGTATATTGTAGAAAAAGGTGTTCATGCTCTGGAACTGAGGAATCGAGAAAGTTAGTGTGCAATGGAAACACTTTGAGCCCGATGAATCTATATGGGAGATGGCAGATCAGATGTGGTTTATGTATGCTTTCTTGTTTGTTGATTGAGGCAAAGCAGTTTTGGTATGGTGTTTTGGTATATGACTTGGTATATGTTTTAGTGATTGTGGTTATGTACATATGTATATGGATGTAAATACTGCCATGAGATATGCTATAAAGATTCAATAAGAGGTATGGGTGTCATGTCCTTATGATGTTATGTTGTTATGTTTTCATGTTGGTTTTCTTCTCAGCAGGTTAATCATTGTAAATACTGCATCGAGCTAAGTTATAAAGTTCCATCGGAAATATATTTTTCTTGCAACACTTTTGTGGTTATAGGTGTTGTTGAACACCAAGGAAAATGTTCCCCCAAGGGGGAGGGCTCTGTAACAACCCCGGTGAAAATTCCATGTAAAAAAGTTAATAAAGGCCAAATAATAACCACGGTTTATGGGACACTTATTCGAGGCTCAAAGTTGGGAAAAATCCTAATGATGGGGATCACCTATGATTGTTTATGTTTAAGGAAATTGGAAAAGGAAATGGATAAGGCTTTGGAAAGGAAAAATGGCATTTTTGGCACATTTATTTATGAAAATAATGGAAACTAGGGGAAAAGGGAGGTGAAAGGTCACAAGCTTCATGTGAGGAGGAAAATGAAGGAAAATAATGGAAAATGAAGAAAATAGAGGCCTCATTCATAAAAAGGATTCTGAGGATCAGTTGGTAACCTTTTGTCAGTTCAGTTTCGAAGCTCTCTCATTATTCCCTCTCCCTCTCTCATATTCTTGGAGACTTAGAGTTTTCTTGGAGCACACTTGGAAGGTGTGGAGTACTTGGATTTTTGGAGTAAGAAGGAAAGGGGAGAGCATGAAAGTGCAAGAGGACATCTGGATTAGTAGCTACAACGTGATTTGCTTGTAGGTACCGAGTTGCATCTATGTTTTCCTCACTAGTTTTGGCATGCATTTCATATCTATGTGTTTTGTTGATTGTGATTTGTCATGGTCCTAAAGGATGGCCAAGATTGACAGTGGATTTCCTAGCCTTGCCATTTCTTGGATAGCCATGGTGACTATGGATTTGTTTTCCTTGTTTTATTTTGGATGGTTCTCATGTTTCCTTAGCTTGGATTGAGTTATTAGTCCTGGAATCCATAGTTGGACAAATGATCTCGAAGCCCTGTAATAACTTGGGTTGATTTACTAGTCCCGGAAGCCTTGGTTGGACAAACACTCTATGAGTCGGGTAAAATTTGTGGGTTGAGTTACTAGTCCTAGAAGCCTTGGTTGGAAAAACGTTCTGGAAGCCCTGGAAGGCTTGGATAAAGACCAATCTGATGATGGTTTTGTGATGTCCGACCGTGAGGTGGAATCACTATTTGATGGGTTGAGGTGGATGGCCTCAAGAAGCCCAAGAAGGTTTTGGTTTGATTTGTTCTATGAGATCCCACATTCATTATTGGAATATGGCACGACAGTGAATGGCTAAAGAAAGATTTGGCCCAACCATTCTATGGTCGAGTGGAACATGGAAGTCCCATCCCGAGTTTGGATTTTTCTTCATTAGTATTAGATTAATTCTCCTTATATTTCTATGAGTATTATATTATATTATATGTAGTTGATATGGTTGTGATTTAATTAGAATTTGTGTTGCTATTATGTTGGTTATATATGTGTTTTATGACAGTGGATATGTATGGATCGCATCATGTTTTTACTTGTAAATGAACAAACAATGTATATATGACCTAATGGATGAAATGGCAGTTGATGTGTTAATGCATCAATTATTCTTAGTGATTCTCAGCAAAGGATGAGTCCCCTATGCTCAGATATATTATTTACACCTGTAGATTACATATTCGTGATGTTTCAAGAAATGCCTGCCATGGCTAGTAGGGGTCCAGTCAAGGTCTCACTCAAGTGATTGCATTTATACTATAATTTCCTTGTTATTTTATTGTTTTGAAGATGTGATTCAATTCCGGGTAGTGACCTGGGCTCTAGGCTTGAAAAAGTGGCTCAAATCCTAGGGTTGTTGGCATAGCATTGTGCAAAAGAGTCTTTGGATGTTGGCTTGCAAGCCTGTGAGAGCATCCAAAGGTCCTTGGACGCTGGCATTCCCATAACATGAGAGTGTCCAAAGGTCAAGTGGTCCAAAAGCTCAGTGTGACCCAGGGGCTAGTTGACAGAAAGGTTGGATAGGTTCCTGAGGGTCCTAATGTTGATGTTGAATGTATGTATGGTGTGTTTCCGTTGGCTCCACTTCCTTAACATGACTTAAGAGGTGAAATCATATCATAGTAGCCTCTCATCACATATTTATCCTGGTTGGACGATTTCTTGGGTAGATTTGGGAGGAGGGGGTTACATCGTGTATTATTGGCCCAACTTGTTCAATGAATCCAAGAAGTACATGTTCAAATGTGACAGTTGTCAGAGGATGGGGAGGCTAGTTCAATCAGATCAAATGTCGTTATAGCCCCAGGTATTGTCAAACCATTCAAGAGGTGGGATATAGATTTTGTAGGCACCATCATGCTAATGTCAAGGAAGAAGAAATATATTCTGGTGTGCACCGACTATGTCACAACATGGGTCGAGGCTAAGGTGGTAGCTCGAGCCAATGAAAAATTGATTACCAATTTTCGCTATGAAGATATTTTACCAAGTTTAGCATGCCTCGAGAGATCGTTAAATAACAAGGAACATAGATCATGTCCAAATTGATCAAGGCTATCATGGAGAAGTACCAAATTAGGTGTCAAAATTCTACTCTTTATCACCTGCAATCAAATGGGCAAGTTGAGTCTATTAATAAAGTGTTGGAGGCCATCCTCACCAAGGCCATTCATATTCATCATAGAGATTGGGTAGGCCAATATCTGGGCCTATAGAACAACTTGTAAAAGTACTACAATATGCACTCTGTATGAGTTGGTCTATGGGAAATAGGTCCTTCTTCTAATTGAGTTTTAGATTCATACCTTTTGGATTTCTACTTAGTTGGGACTGGATCTGAGTGAAGCACAAGAACAAAGATTTCTATAACTAAACCAACTTGATGAAATTAGTTAGGACACGATCCAACATACCATATTGGTACAAGAGCATAGAAATAAATGGCACAACAAATTTATTTGACAGAAACAATTCCAATAGGGAGATTGAGTTCTCCTATTTTACTCAAGATTTAAGGATTTTAAAGGGAAATTCACAACCCATTGGTTGGGACCATATGAAGTGGATGTTGTTTTTGAGAGCAAGTCAGTTGAAATCAAAACCATCGATGAGAAGAAAACATATTTTCTTGTGAATGAGAATACGTTGATGTTTTACTAGAAGCCAATGTTCAAGGCTACATTCATAGAAAAAAATTATAAAGACAATGAAGTGGAGGTAGTAAAACAAGAAGATTATCTTCCTGACCCTATTTCCTCTTCTTGAATTCTTCCCTCTTTAATAATAATAATAATAATAATAAATGGGGCCTAATTGTGAAAACTACCTTGTGGCATGGTTAGGTCAATAAGTTATTGTTATTTCCTTTTTCTAATCATGAATCTTCAATTTTTTTATTATTCTCGGGTTAGTTGATGAGGGATACCTTAAGGCCTTCCTTATAATGATATTTTTCCCTTAGACTCCAACACATTATATGGGATAAAATACTAGAGATTATTTGTAGTACCTTGAGGCTTTCAGGCATTAGTAGCAAGTTCTCTTGCTAGTGAGAAGTGGGAATACATCAATGTCTCTTGGTCACTGTATCTTCCAGTTGACTTGACTTCAACACATTTATTCGTACCTCACAAGATGTACTAGGGTACCTTGGCTCTCATTGATATTAAAGGTGAGTGGCCTCATGTCAATTAATGTTATACATGATTAATCACCAGTAATCTGATGATTCTCTATTATGCTTGACTTCAACACCTTTATTCACATGATGAGAGGTTGTAACTAAGATGGATGTGACGTGGAAAACTTGTGATTTTGTTTCTGATGCAACAACTACTAGATTCAAGATTGGTGATAGGAACTACCAAAACTCACAGTATGATTAGTAACCTGAAGCAACAATAATCTATTTTGTAGAAAATGTAAGCAACAACTGTGCAATGAAGCAGAACGAAGATCCAACATGGTGTGGGAATATACTTGGGAATCATTTTTTAATGTTTTCTTCTAGAATCGCAATGGTTATCAGATGTGAGGCTCCTCCATGACATCTCAAACCTTCTAGTAATCTTGTCATGGAATAAGACTAAAAGTGGTGTTCCGTTCCTGTAACTATCAAGCATACACTGAATAGATGGATGAAGTCTCTCTATTCATGGTAATATTTAGTACTTCACACAAATCTAGCTGAGGTGTTTCAGTAAGTGTGACTTCTATGATAATTATGGTAATTCATTTTTCACTTTAATACAAGATTGATTTATGAAGAGTGTGATGTTTTATACTAATCATTGTACTTGCAGTACTCAATGCTTTTCATTTCCACCTTATCTAATCATCACAAGACGCACATGTGAAATCCCTCCATGCATTTGTATGCTTTGAATTTGGTTTAATCTATGTAATCCCTTCCATAGATCATCATAATAAGAATTAAATAATCTTCTTGTTGTTATAGACACAGGGAATCAAGATTTCATTGTTCTTCCCACATAGTGGACAATATTAGGAAACCTCAAGTGCCATGGTTCAAGCCTAGTAGTGTTGAATTTCTCAACAAGTATCCATAGAGCCATAAATGTTTTGAGGAGGCTAGGTAGTTGCCATTCTATGAAAAGTTCCATTGACACAATTTCAAGGCCACAAGGGATTTTTCAGAGAATTTCAATGGGATTGTGGCCCATTTTAATCAAATAGAACTATTTGTCTTTGAAGATTCAATTGCAAAGTGCACGGACATCCCTCAGGCTGGGGAATGTTTGTTTAAGAAATGTAGGTTTTAACCCCGTACAGAAATTACCTGCATATGAATTATAAAACACAGAAAATAGACAATGCGAGAGCATAACACATAAAACACATATAAACAGATATTTTGCCTTGGATCCCAAAACCGGGATTACCAGCTTGACTTTTCATTATATTCCTTTCAATGTTACAATACATATTTATACATGCCGAAGCATCCTACCATGGACCGAAAACCATCGCGTCCAAAACCATGGGCCGAAAACCATACGTAGGTCTACCCAACCTAATATAGGGTCCAAATTTTTTTCCCGAGGTGCTACCCCGGACCCCGTAGAGGGGGGCTACTCGCCCACCTCAAACCCCCCTGTGACCCCCCCCCCCCCCCCCCCCCCCCCCGGTGCACAATCGATGCAACGAAGGGGGGGCTTTGCCCCCCTTCTAACCCCCTGGTTCACTACATAGGTTAGTTGTGGAAAGAATATAACACAACCCAACAAGAAAACTATAAAGGAATATGAATCTAACCAATTAATCATACCTAAGCAGCATAATCCAAACTGGAGAAAAGGAATTCCTTGTGCATGGTTGAAGGAAGAATGGAATGAAGCTCTCTATCTAGTCCAAAAATACATTACATTCGAGCGCAGATGCGTTGTAACCTTAAGGTATCACATGAGGTTCTTGTCATGTTTTAAAGATAAACACAAGATGAATATTCTATTCTATTTGTTGAAGAGTTTAACCAAGATGGCTAAGAATATTCAGACTAATCCTGAACATGTGGATACTAGCATGTTCCATCATGGAATTATTAGAATTTTGGTGGAGGTCGAGTTAAGAAAATAGGGTAAGACATGGGATGCCTTTCTCTTCTAGGGAGGGTTTGGTTAGATAGCTCTTTTATCTCCTGTAAGAAGGGGGGGGAGATTTTGTGTCCAAAAGGAAGATGAGGGTTATAGAGGGTGAATGATCCTATGAATATTTAATTTTGGAAGAAAATCATCAGGGTTCTGGTGAGGCTGAACAAACCCCTATTTCTAAGAAGATTAAAATTTTGCAAGGAGAAGAAGAGGCCATAGTTGGTCAGGAAAATGAGCCCTCCGTTGAGAAGGAAAAAACCTCAGTTGACAAAGGAAAGGAGTTTATAGCTAAGGAGGGAGAAATATTAGCTAGAAAAAAGGATAAACCCTTGCTTGAGGACAAAGAAATTTAGCAGATGTAGAGAAAAATCCTCAAAAAGAGGGTTGCTAGAAAAAGAAAAGGAAAACAATATCTGCGTTGAAGAAGAAGAAGAGTTTGGGAGTAGAGAAGAAGGATGAATATGGGGAGGACTCAGATGAAGTAGTGGTGGTGAAGAGTTTACCTCACCAACCTCATACTTTTTCACATGACTAACAAAGTGAAAGTCTATAAGGATCATCTGAACCTGCAATTAATCCTATGAGCACCGATGCAAGACCAAATTTTAGTAGATGGAAATTTGGAGATAGTAGCTAAAATAATGATAGTTCCTTTGAGATCATAAATGGGCCTGGACTTGGTAGAAAATGTGGTGTCTCAGTTATGTAAATATGTTGATCAAAATTTGTTTAATTTTCCTTATTTTGGAGGAAGGAGATGAAAATCCTGTCATGGATTTTGATTCTATAAATATTGTCGAACATAAGAAGGTTTAGAATGACCCTATGATAGATGTTCCTGGATGTGAATGTTGATAATGTTCAAATTATTGGTGACCCTAAATTTGAAATGACTGAGGAAATCTAGGAACCAAGTGTTCTTGAGATTAAATTAGTAGAGGAAGTACTAGTGTAAGAAACCATGAAATTGATGTGGAAACTACTGATAATTTTGAAGATAAGAAGGCTAAGGGGATTACAACACTAGATTCAAAGTTGGATGCTTTCAAGAAGTAATTCAAAATGTTGGTTGGAGAGCCAGTGGAGCTATGTGTATCGTTGCAGCTAGATCAAACAAAACCAGTGAATGAAGGAGAACCATTAATTGTTTCTAAGGGTAAAGAAGATAAGCTGCCAAAGGAGTCTAAAGAAGTACTAGAATTACAAGAGACACAAAAATTATCTGAACCTAAAATATTGGTAGTTACTAAAGAGGCCACAGGCCAACCATGTTATAATAAGAAATTTAAGACAGAGAATATTCAAAACAGGGTTAAGAAACTTAGAAAGAAGTGTACACAGTAAAACTGGAGAATCAAGTTCTAATAGAGAATAATGAGAGTTTGAGAAAGTATAGAGACTAGATGGTTGTTTGGAACCAGTTCCTGGTTAAGAGAGACAAATATCGACATTCTAAATTGGAGCATATGGTCCATCGTTATAAATGGATAAAGCTTAAGTATTCATAGGAGAAATAGAAGGGAAGATAAGAAAATCTTGACCTTTTGGTTCAAGCTGCAGAAGGGGTCGAGCACATAGACATGCAATAGTATGGTCGTGGGGGAGATGATGAGTCTCCACTTCAACCCATCTAGAGTACCTATCAAACACCTTCTATGACCCATTTACCTCCATTTTGTCTTTCATTTCCCTACACATTGTTGGTTTTCCTATCAATCTCATGCTTTTAGCAAGTCTCGAGTTCTAAGGTGACTACACATCATTATTACACCTTTCTTCACTAATTCGACCTGTATTTTAGTGTATTTGTCTACCTAATTCTTTGGGACATTACATATCTTTTGTCCAAGTTACTGGAAGGATGATAATTGGTTACTAGAACACGATGGCTTGGTACATCAAGCTCAAGTTACCAGAAGTGACCATCAAAAGAAGTTACCAAAAACAAAAATGACTAGATATTCAAAGTCCAATATAGATATTCAAGCCTATAATCAACCCAACCAAAGCAATCATGATTTTTGTTTTTTAGGATATCTTTCGAGTACTGTATGATCTTCTTATTTAAGAAGATAATTTTTATATATGTATTGTTGGTTGGATGATTATTTCCTTTTGTTATATTTTTGTAATATTTGGCCACACATTTATAACTATTCATCCATGTTTTTTGGCCTGAACCTGAGCTCTTTCAGATATATATATATATATATATATATATATATATATATATATATATATATATATATATATATATATATAGATATCTATATATATATATATATATATAGATATCTATATATATATATATATATATATATATATATATATATATATATATATATATCTATATATGTATGTATGTATATGTATGAAATCAACCAAACAAGGGTATCTGTCATATTATGTTGGGTTATTTTTGCAACCATTTTCCCTTCTGGAACTTTGTACTTCTTTTTCAGATGATTTAATATACATATATACATGGTTGTTGGTTTCTATTGTCGTGTAGAGTTTACTTCTGTCTACATTGCTCCCATTCAGGCAGGCCCCCCTGAGCTGGGTTGCACTTACATTTTTGTAGTTTTGTTAATGTGTAAATAACATATGTATGTTTATAGTTCTATTTGTTTAAGTTATGAATTGAATTACTTTCCCTTAATTTCTATAAGACATGCATTATTTATTATAGCATTTTTGTTGCTGCGAATTGAATTATTTTGCTAAATGGAGTGAGGGCCCTTATGTGGAGGAATGTTGGGTCCCCATAATACTAGTGATTACCCCATTACTATTGTAGTTGTACCCCTTATTAATATTGTTTTGCCCCTATTGTCCCCATATTGTTATTACTGTGCCCCATAGAATCCCTCTAGTGTTATTTTTGTGGCTTTGTATTATTATTGCTAGGTCGGCTAGGTTATATTGTGACTCCTTAGACTCCTATATATAGAAAGGAGGTTTTGTCATTTGAATCATCCAAGAATTGTTCATTTATGTAATGTAAAGGAGGTTGCCCCCTCGAAGAGGCTAAATTCTAAGGCGTTGATCTATCTTTTCTATCTTTTCTTGAGCTGGTTTCATAATATTTGGTTTCAAAGCTTTGGATTCTAGGGTTTCACTGCTCCAAACAGGTCATCGTGGAATTTTCGCTATAACTTTTTGTTGTGACATTTCAGAAGCTAAAAAAAAAACCATTTGAGAAGACATCACGCTAAATCTTGGGTCCGAATTTCAGAGTTTTCCGTGCTATATTTGCGGAGATATGATCTGAGGAAGTTGGTCTTTTTGCTAACTCCTGAATTACATTCCAAACAGGTGACCTGGGAAAAATCATCATAACTTTCTCTTTGAGCATCGGATTGAAATTTTGTAAGAAGGTACATAAATAGGACGGACTGTAGTTTCTTGTATATATTTTTCAGAGCCAAAGGTCAAAACAAGGACACGTGGCACGTCGTACAAGTTTGCTCTACTGAATTAGTCTATAATCAGGTCACTGTGGGAGATTTGGCATAACTCTCCATTGGAGAATCCAATTGGGGTCAAACTAGTGGCATTGGAAAGAGGACACAGAGGGCTACCACAGGTTGCAATTTCAGAATTGGATGATCCGAAATTACAGAGATACATCAGAGGAAATATCGAGCTCCTACAAAGTGAAAAAAGGTGTGTAGATTTTTTAAATTTTTTCTTAAGCTTGGTTTGAAAAATTATTTTGAAGGAATTCAAGGGGCATAGTAGAGCATTAGTATCGGTAACTGATGTCCCGAGGAAAGAAAATGCAAACACCTAGTAAGAAATCTGAAAGCTCTAGCATGACTCATGAAGAAGAGGAAGAAATGCTACATGATATATCAAAATTACAAGACCAAGTGCAACAAATTTCACTCTCACAAAAGCTAACAGAAGCTAAGATAAATGGAGTGGAATCTAAGATAAAGGGCATGGAAGCCAAGATTGACGATTTGAAGATAGATTTGAAGGCAGATTTGACAAATTTTCTACAAGAAATACTTACTAATGGTGAAAGGGGAGTAAAGGAAACTCATGATGCAAACAAAAGAAATGTTAATCATGATTTCATAGACTCTAATGTTGGATCGAAGACGCACCATATTCCAAAAATCGATATGAGGAAGTTTGATGGCAAGGATCCCGCAACATGGATATTACAGATGGAGCAATTTTTCGATCTCAATAATGTGCAAAACACACAAAAGGTACGTATTGCAACTTTATATTTGGAACCAAATCAGTTTGTATGGTATCAATGGCTTTGCTCTCGTAAACAATTTATCACTTGGGCAATTTTTACGGAAGAATTGATAGCACATTATGAGGATACAAAAAGCAACACTTTTTTTAGCCAATTGATAAGTCTCAAACAAAAGGGTTCAATAATGGAGCACATTGAGGAGTTCCAAAAATTGAACATAAGGGTAAAAAATATTCCAGAGGAGCATAGGATTGATGTGTTCATAGGGTCTTTAAAGGATAATATCCAACATGATGTTCGCCTTTGGGAACCTGATTCATTAGAGAAGGCATTCAGGTTAGCAAGAAAAATGGAAAGCAAAATTATGGCAACCAGGAAGCATACCACTCACAACTATAAAGACGGAAGTGTTGTTGCCCCTAGTCTTCCACAACCTATAAGGTTGACACCACAACAATTGGAAGAAAAAAGAGCAAAAGGGCTTTGTTACAGTTGTGATAGCAAATACACTAAAGGTCATAAGTGTGCTGAGAAGAAATTATTCTACATAGATTGTGAAGAGGAAGAAGAAAAGGAGCAAGAAAGGTCAAAAGAAAAGGATATACTCCAGGAACAAAGCCTAGATGAAGAACAAATGAATCCGACCATATCTTGTAATGCATTGGTGGGAATTACCACTCCTCAAACCATCAAGATAGAAGGACAAATCAAGAAGAAAAAGGTAATAGTGTTGATTGATTCAGGAAGTACCCACAATTTTATTCATTGTAAGGTAGCAAAAGAATTGAATTGCTTCTTATATCCAGCACCAGAGTGTCAAGTGATGGTTGCAAATGGAGGAACAATAAATTGCTCTGGAAAGTGCCATAATATCAAGCTATCCATGGGAGAATATGTATTGACTAGCCCAATGCTTTCCATTCCAATGGGAGGTGTTGATGTTGTACTAGGAGTCCAATGGCTACAATCCTTGGGTACAATAGCTTTTAATTTTCAAGAAATTTTCATGAAATTTTCTATGGAAGGAAAGGAAGTTGAATTAAGGGGTATTGCAGGGAAACCAGGAAAGATAATCAGCTCTAACGGTATGACAAAGCTTCTAAAAAAGGAACAAAGAGGTGTAATTGCACAATTATGTTCGCTAGATGTTTCCACATTGGAATCATCTATTTCTCCAGATCTCCAAAAAGTCTTGGACAATCATTCCAAGGTATTTGAGACTCCCAAAGGTCTCCCACCTATTCGTGATCATGATCATGCTATTCATCTGATTCCAGGAAGTGTTCCTCCAAACATCAGGCCGTACAGATATCCCTATGCCCAAAAGAGTGAAATTGAACGTATGGTTGCAGAAATGCTAGAGGCTGGTATAATTCAACCGAGTCAAAGTTCTTTCTCTGCTCCAGTAGTATTGGTGCACAAGAAGGATGGATCATGGCGCATGTGTCCGGATTATAGGGAGCTCAACAAGCTCACTATTAAAGATAAGTTTCCCATTCCTGTCATTGATGAATTACTGGATGAATTGCATGGATCAATTTACTTCACCAAGTTGGATCTTCGTTCAGGATATCATCAAATCAGAATGAAGACTGAAGACATTCTGAAAACAGCATTTAGAACTCATGAGGGTCATTATGAATTTTTGGTCATGCCTTTTGGCCTTACCAATGCACCTTCAACATTTCAAGGTTTGATGAATTCAATTTTCAAACCATTCCTTAGAAAATTTGTGTTAGTATTTTTTGATGATATACTAATCTACAGCAAGTCTTGGAAGGATCATGTTGAACATGTTGACAGGGTGCTACAACTATTGGAGGAGAAACAATTATATGCAAAAAGATCCAAATTTTCTTTGGAGTACAAGAGGTGGAATATCTGGGTCATATTGTATCTCATGAAGGAGTTAAGGTAGACCCTAGCAAAATTAAAGCCATTAAGGAATGGAAAATCCCCACATCCATAAAGCATCTGCGAGGATTTCTCAGGTTGACAGGGTATTATCGCAAGTTTGTTAAGAATTATGGGAGAATAGCAGCACCTCTAACAACATTATTGAAGAAAGATGCATTTTCATGGACTCCAGAAGCAACAAAGGCCTTCGAACATCTTAAAGAGGCAATGTGCCAAGCACCTGTCTTAGCTACACCGAACTTCACAAAAACCTTTATTGTGGAATGTGATGCTTCAGGAAATGGAATTGGTGTTGTTTTAATGCAAGATGAAAGACCCATTGCTTTTGAAAGTCGTCCAATCAAGGGAAAGTTTTTACACAAAGCTATTTATGAGAAGGAAATGTTGGCAATACTCCATGCACTTAAGAAATGGCGACCCTACCTAATGGGAAGACACTTCAAGGTAAAAATGGATCATGATAGCCTTAAATACTTTTTAGAACAAAGATTATCCTCTGAAGAGCAACAAAAGTGGGTCACAAAGATGTTGGGTTATGACTTTGAAATCATCTACAAAAAGGGAAGCAAAATGTGGTGGCAGATGCACTCTCAAGAAAGGATGAGGATGTGGAAGCATTGTTGTGTGCCATTTCTATTATCCAACCAGATTGGATAAATGAAGCAAGGGAGGAATGGAAGAATGACGAAGAAGTGTGGGCACTTATTCGAAAGTTACAACAAGATTCCAGTACGTCTGATACATTTAGCTGGAAAAATGATTCATTATGGTACAAAGATCGCTTATACCTCTGTAAGAATTCCCAGCTAAAACAAAAGATTCTTATGGAATTGCACACTTCTCCCTTAGGAGGGCACTCGGATTTTTAAAAACTTACCACAGGGTTAAGAAGGAATTTTTTTGGGATGGCCTTAAATCAGATATTCAAAAGTTTGTGGTGGAATGTTTGGTTTGCCAACAAATAAAGTTGAAACAATTAAGACACCGGGTCTATTACAACCTTTATCCATTCCAAGCCAACGTTGGGAGGAGGTTTCAATGGATTTTATCACAGGTTTACCCAAGTCTGAGGGAAAGAGTGTCATCATGGTGGTAGTTGACAGACTTACCAAGTATGCACACTTTTGTGCATTATCACATCCATTTAAAGCCAGTACAGTTTCTACTGCATTTATGGAAACAATTCAAAAGCTACATGGAAACCCAAAGATTATTGTAAGTGACAGAGATCCCATTTTCACTGGAAATTTTTGGACATAATTATTTTCTTGTCTTGGTACTCAGTTAACTCATAGCTCATCTTATCATCCTCAATCTGATGGGCAAACTGAGATAGTAAACAAATGTTTGGAAGGATATCTTCGTTGCTTTGTATCTGATAAACAGACACAATGGGTCAAATGGTTGCCTCTAGCTGAATGGTGGTATAACACTTCCTTCCATACAGCAACAAAAATGACCCCATTTATGGCACTTTATGGGTATCAGCCACCATCCATCACATCATATTTAAGAGAAAAATCTAAGGTTCAAGCAGTGGAACATCACATCGAACATCAACAACAAGTCCTCCAACTCTTAAAGGATAACCTTGTGTTGGCACAGAATAGAATGAAACAACAGTAAGATCAACATCGCAGGGAAAGAAGTTTTGATGTAGGTGATTGTGTATTCCTATGGCTACAACCATATAAGCAAATGTCCCTCAAGCAAGCTAAGAAGGATAATAAATTATCACCAAAGTATTATGGTCCGTACAAGGTGTTGCAAAAGATTGGTACTATGGCATACAAATTGGAGCTTCCTGCAGCTTCTCGATTGCACCCAGTTTTCCATGTTTCATGTTTAAAGAAGGTTATAGGCGATAAGTTCCCAGTTCAAACAATATTGCCAGAACTTGACGAGGAAGGAAAAATTATATTTGAACCAGAAGCAGTCACAGAAACAAGAACTCGACAGCTACGAAATCGATCAATTTCAAAGTATCTTATCAAGTGGAAGAACTTATCTGCTGAAGATTCCACATGGGAGGATGAGAATTTTATACAGAAGCATCTAGAACTACTCAAGCATTGAGGACAACACTTTTTTGAAGAAGAGGGGCATGTTGGGTCCCTATAATACTAGTGATTACCCCATTACTATTGTAGTTGTACCCCTTATTAATATTGTTGTGCCCCTATTGTCCCCATATTGTTATTACTGTGCCCCATAGAATCCCTCTATTGTTATTTTTGTGGCTTTATATTATTATTGTTAGGCCGGCTGGGTTATATTGTGACTCCTTAGACTCCTATATATAGAAAGGAGGTTTTGTCATTTGAATCATCCAAGAATTGTTCATTTATGTAATGTAAAGGAGGTTTCCCCCTCGAAGAGGCTAAATTCTAAGGTGTTGATCTATCTTTTCTATCTTTTCTTGAGCTGGTTTCATAACAAGGAATAACAACTCAGGGATCCAATGGAGGTTGTGTGAGAAACTCTAGGACTAGGAATAATATTCCTCAATTGATTGGATTATTTTATAACCAACATGGTGTGTCTTTCTATATTTATGAGTTAGTTGTATCAGTTATCAAATTGATTAGATATCTTTGTGATGTTAAAAAATAGAACACACTCTGAATTTAAGCCTTTAATTCTTTCATATGGTATGTGAGGGATGAACTAATGTTCTATAACATTATATTAATGATAGAATGTTTCTACATTTGATTGAGTGTTAACTGATTAAGTATATTTCTACATATATTTTGTGGGTACCTCATTAGTTTACAATATCTCAGTCAATAATTTAATCTACATCAATTTAAGCAATTAAATTTCCTATCAATCACACTTCACCTTCTCAAAATTAATGAAAGGCTCAAAAAATAAAGTAGGTATTGCAACATGGCTAACATATCAATTAGGATGTATACCTTCTCTCACCATGATCTAGGTCCTGCTACCTGTTTGTGTGAATCTTGTGTTGTTTGAGTAAATCATCTCAACTTCTTGTGTGACAAAATATATGGTGAGGATTTATACATGTTCACTCTGTTAGTTCCTGGATCTACCTTAGGCTGATGGAAGGCAGGTCTAGGGTAACATCAAACCACACTTAACCTAGTAGCTAGCCCTACCAGGTCGGGAGAGGGCTATCTCCTTGTCAATCTCAAAGAAAATATGGCAAGTAAGGCTTGAGATGACTGATATGAATACTAATTTTAGGCTAGGTATATTCTCGGAGGAATTTGATTGATTTTAAGGTTTTGGTTGTTGGATCAATTGGAGAAGGTAGATTTGGGTCCGGGAAATCAACTCTGATTTGCAGAGGTTTCTTGGGGGTGAGGTAGGCAAGTGTTTTAGCACTTTGAAATGAATGTGATGGTCAGTCTAAAGAATGGTGAGGAGTTGGAGAGGGCATTCAAGTTTCATGAATCCTCTCCAAATAGCAAAAAACATTTAAAACTAAATAAAACCCAAAGGCAGAGCAATGAACATTAATGGATTCCGCCCTTTAATCTTGATTCATTTAGTTATGCAGAAAAAGATAGATGATGGCACATATACACATAAGATAAACCAAATAACAGAGGAGAAAACAATGCTAATTCACATTACCACAAATATCCCACAAAATGCCGCAAAACCCTGGTTCATTTCCTTGCCAAATTGCAGAAGTGATGTACAAAGTAGCTCAATGCATCCACAAGAGTCCAACCTTGAAAAATGACTAAGAAAGTACAAGATATAGACGTCAAACCACCCATTCTAGCCATCAGGGGTCGAATCCATGAGTCAATGAGTTGTTTCAACAAGATCTAAACTAGGAACTAAAAAATAGGCAGTGGAAAACTTGCCTCTAAAACTATGGAAACTGATTCATTCAGCTCAAAACCACATATAACAGATGTATCTTCCTCTTTAAGTCATTTTTCATCATTTTCACATCATAGTACATCAATTTTAATCATATTACGTTATTAATTTTACCATGAGAGAAGAAAAAGTCAAACTGGTAGAAAACTAGGCGAAATTTTGAGTTTTTGAGCAAAATTGGCAAAAATTTGCCTGATGCGCAGTGCCCTGAGCCTGATGTGCAACGCCACTTCAAGGCTGAGTTTGAAGGCCTTACCCTTCACCAAATTAGGTCCAAGATGGCTTGTTAGAAAGATATGTTTGTTTACTTTCTAGGAAAACTCGAATTTTTGGATTTGGAGTCCCTTTTCCCTTCAAAAATCACGTCTCCCAATACTGCTTCTTGTGGGTCCAAAAAGTGGTAGAGAGGGCAATTTTTAGGTGTTTTTTGCCCTTTAGGTGACCCAAAACTCCTCCAAATTTCATGAAACTTTCTAGGTTTCAGTATTTTTCCATGAGGAATCCAAAAATGCAAGCCATTTTGCAAAATTCCGAGCCAGATCGATGCGCAGCACCGGTGGCGTTGTGCATCAGATGAAAATTCCTGTGTTTTGCAATTAAAAATTATGAAATGACAAAAATTTCTCAAAATTACTTCAAATTTGACAAGAGGCGAGCTTACTAATTTATTTGTTGAGCCAAGGAAGCTTTAGCCAAAATTTTAAGTTTATCTTGCTCCTTTTTGGCTTTTAATGCTCTCTTTAACTTAGCCTTTAGGCTCCTTATCCTTGTCTTGCAAATTTTATTCCAGGCCAAGTAGTGATAAGCCATGTGGCGCAACATGTTCTTCTCCTTGTTAGCCTTATCAAGCAGCTTCTCAAGGTGGATATTCACTCTTTCCAACCATGATTCTTAGTCAGCCTCTATTCCTTGCTCTAGTGATGTCATCTTGATTTTCCTTCTTTTTGCCACTTCCCAGTTTTCCCTAATGGTTTGCAGCTCCATGATTGTTTTTTTGTCCTCCAATTGCTTGTTCTCTTGCTCAAGGTAGTTTATGATCCATTTAGCCCTCTCAAGGTCAAGTGATAAGGCTTAGATCTCAGCTTCTTTCTCTTTGATGACCACATCCTTGAGTTTTGAGATTTGGGAGCCCAAATCAGTGTCATCTTCCTCAACCAAAACAAAATCCCTGTCTTGGCCTTCTGAAGGCCCTTCATCATGCAATTGTTGCTTTCCTTTGTCATGTACCTATTCTGTTGTAGAAAAAGGCAAATCCCCTTTCACCCTAGGTGAATATAGCATTTTCCTGTGATCCGGTGAAGACAACGAGACCCCTTCCACCCCTGGTGGAGAAAATACTCGTTTGGTAGCTACAAAAAGTCTCCTTGTGCCTTTTTCATAAGTTATAAACACAGGAATGTGATCTCTTTAGTTTTTATTTCTGGCTCTTTTTGTTGCTCAGAATTTTCACCTTCCTCTTGAGGATCTGCAAAAATTTGAGGCCCCTTGAAGATTTCATGGGCAATGAAGGTTTCCCATGGCACTCCCAATTGAGTGAGCTGATGCACAAAAATAATCTTGATGACAGCAAAGTGATAAATACTATTGAGCTGCTGTGGGTATGGTTTTCTCTTTGTAATCACAGTCATCCTCTCTATGTTTTTGCAAATGAAATATGGAATACTCATCATTCTAACCCTGGTGAAGTGCATAAGTAATCTGATATGATAGGCATAGAGTCTGGAGAACCTACCCTCACATGTGAAGTATTTGATGATGAGTTTCATAAGTGGAACATACCGGTCCTCCAAGAACTTGAAAGGAAACACCCTGCTCAATTTACCATGATATTTGGCCTTAAAATATGGTTCATAATGCTACTTTCTAATATTTTGTCTTTTGTTCCACCTTTCCCCTACATCTGACATTCTAGTTGCTTCTGCAATAATGGCTGGTGAAAGAGTGAAATTGATGCTAGCAAGGTGTACCATATTATTCTCCATGTTTATAACAAATTGCCTTGCTAGTTCATGACAATACTTAACCCTCTCAACCATCTCACAAAACTCAAAGCAAGATTGGTATTTGAAACAAGTGGTAGCAAGGTGGCAAGCAAGGAGTTCAACAATGCTAATAGGTTCCTCTCTAATAATTTTCCCACCCTTGTGAGGTCTCCTAGGTTGTACATTCCTTTCTCTTGAACTGTCACTTAGTGTTTCTTCTTCATAGCTTGACTCATTGTTTCTTGCCATGGTGCTTGGTGCTTGTCTTAGGGAAGGGATGTGATGATGATCTAGTGAAAAATGGAAATGAGGGAGGACAAGAGTGATGAGTATGAAGAGATTTTACTAATGGGACATGGAGTTAGGGAATGAAGGGATTAGTTTTTGGAAACTAGGGTTTAGTGAGGGATTTAGGGTTTTGATGAAGGGAATTAGTTGTTTTAGGGGAGTGGGATATGGAAAATGGGATAAATGGAATGATTTAGGCAAATGGAAGAGGGTAAAGGGTTTAATGATGTTGCTTGTGATTATGGAGTGAAAGTTGCACAATGAAATGGTAAATAATGAAGAAAAGCTAGGGTTTCACTTTCACCATACGAAACTAATGAAGAACACAAGTATGACATCAAATTCAGCTCTAGGGCAATGATAACTTACTTGTAGAATAGCAATGCAGCGTTTTTGAGGGTTATTGAACGATTTGGAACGTTTTAGTAAGTTTTGGACTGATGCGCAGCGCACTGGGCCCAATGCGCAGCGCCCTCCTGATGTGCAGAACCCGTGCAAATTAACACTAGCAGAAAGTCACTGATGCGCAGCGCCAGGCAAGTTTGCTTAGAAAACATGATTTTTGACTTCCTTAGCTCAATTTTCCTCCAAATCGCAATTTTTGCTCTCCAAGGGTATTTTTCACAATGAAATGATGAATGGCACTCCTTTCACATTATATATGAATGACTCTTAATTTTTACTTATTCCAAACCCACTTTTCTAATATCAAAGTCACTTTTGGTCATAAGCTCTGTTTTTTCATTTGAATTGACTTTTCTTGATCATTTGATAAACTGATGCATTGATGCTTGTGTTTTTGTCTGTAGTGGCTGGAGTTGGCAAGGTGAGAAGGGGTAGCAACTGGAACTTATTACATATAGAAAATATTTCAAATTACATAAATTTTGTACATAGAAAATAAAAACTCTGTTTTCACCTCAAAACAGAGTTTTGAGCTAAAAATCATTTATTGAGCATATCATTGGTGAAATTTTGATCTAATGAACTTATAAGACCTCCTCATGTTCTTGTTGACCTTTTATTGAGTTTTTTGAATGACTATGATAGCAAACCCTAGACCTAGTGAGACCTAAAACCCTAAAAATGGCTTTTGCAAATGGAATGACATAAAATGACAGTAACTGAGCTAAAATAGGCCAGCAGGTAAATGTCATGAGGGAAATTGACAATGAACCACTACCATCAGTTGATCCATGACCTAATGGAATGCAGCTGATCGAATGGGACACTTAATATGCATGCAAAAAGAGAAATTTGATCACTGACGGAGGGATGAAGATACCGACACTAACATTGGCTCCAATGGGGATGGTAGCTCCTGGGAGGTGCCAAGAACCATAGATCTCTGGAAAAGAATACCAGTGCCTCTTCCATTGGGCAAAATGGAGTCAATAACTTTAGCAAACTAAAACCAATATATGGACTCAAATCTGACTCAATTTCAAAGACTCAAAACTGACTCAAACAACTAACACTAAATAACCAAAGACTGAAGCCAGACACTCAGCTTTATAGCCTTCACTTCGGGCCCCAAACTGAATGAATGATGACAATAGATACTTTGCAATGAAGGAAATAAAATGGTATGTACAATGACAAAATGTGACAGTAGAAAACTTCTCAAAGATAATACCGTTTTAGAAGCCGACCATTGACCGACCCTCCTGGACAATCTTCCCTGTTCATTTCTTTGAGGAGAAAAGCATTTTGACCTCGATATGCAGCAATTCTATATGGTCCCTTCCATAGATTCTCGAACTTGTCGTGCTTGCCTTTATCCTCGTTTCTAGCATCCCACTTTAGCAGTATGTCTTCAATCTGAAAGTTGTCCACCTTTGCCTTCCGATCATAAATATTCTTAATTCTCTCTTGCAGCCTGAAGGCATTCTAAAAAAATTCCTCTCTCGTCTGCTGTAAATGGATCATTTGGTTGATTCTTCGCTGAAAATGATCTTCCTCGCTGCCAGCTTCCTGCAGAAGTTTTACAACCGGGACTGCGAGAGATGTCGGGAACACCGTGTCAATACCATATACAATCTCAAACGGAGACATGCCAATTGACTTCTTCTGACTTACTCTATCCGCCCATAGTGCATTAACCAATTTCTTATGCCAGCTCTTTTTGTTTGTTTCCAGCAGATTTTTTATGATGTTGACCAATGATTTGTTTGAAGATTTAGCCAATCCATTACCTTGTGGATAATATGCAGTAGAATGTCCCAAGGTAATTTTGTATTTGCTACAAAATTCAATCATCTTTTTGGACTTGAAAGTTGCTACGTTATCTGTAATCAGTTTGTTAGGACAACCAAAATGTGACAAAATATTATTTTCAAGAAACTGAATTATTACCGAGTCTGTGGCCTGCCGAGTGGGAATCGCCTCAATCCATTTTGTGAAATAATTTGTCACTGTTAAGATCCACTTGTGCTGAGCTGAAGATGTGGGATGAATCTCTCCAATAAAATCTAGGCCCCATTGCTGAAATGGAGCACTAACCTCAATTGGCTTGAGAGGTAGAGGCTGCAACTTTCTCCTTCCTTGAAAAGCCTGGCATTCATGACAGCGTGTGACAGTTTTATAAAAATCAGCAAAGAGAGTAGGCCAATAGTACCCTGCTCTCAAAAAAATTTTAGCTATCGTCTTCCAAAATAGGTGACCTCCACAGTCTCCCTTGTGAAAATCATCCATGACCTGTTTTGCTTCCTCCTCGACCAAATAATTCAGCAAAATTCCTCCGGGATCTTTCTAATAAAGTGCATTGTTCATAATACAAAATTTAGCAGCCTTCAGTTTCAGATTTCTACCTTTATTTTTAGCCATTTCCGGTGGTGGTGAAAGGTGCTGAAGCACATATACAATATTTGAATACCAAGGAGAATGGAGAAAAATTTCAGATACCTGAACAAGCGAACTATCTTCATCTTCTTCGGACATAGCAGCAATCAGGTTTATGTCCAAGGCATGCAAATTAGACTCCGCCATCAATTTTGCTAGACCCTGCCCCTTGATTAGCTTTGTTGGCTTTATCTCCAAGTCATATTCTAACAAAGTTGCGATCCATTTGCCTCGCCTCCCTTCTGGATTTGTTTGTACCAAAACATCTTTGACGGCTGCGTTAGGGACATAAGCAAGAATATGAGAGTGCAGAATATATACCTGGAAATCTTTCAAAGCTTTCACCAAGGCAAGAGCTTGCTTCTCAATAATGTTATATTTTAAGGCTGCATCTCTTATTGTCCTGCTGAAAAAGGCAATTGGCTTTTCAAGCTAGTCTCTTTTCTGCATTAGAACTACTACCATAGTATGTTCAGAAGCGAATGAAAATAATATGAAATCTTGGGAATAATCCGGGCTGATTAAAATCAGAGTTGAAGAAAGAGCCAACTTTACCAGGTTGAAATACTTCATGGCTTCTTCGGTCCACTTGACCACACTATCTTTCTTCAACATATTTGTAATTTCCCTCAAGTGTTCAGCTAAATTCAGCACAAAACGACGTAAGAATTTCATCTTACCGTTAAATGCTTGGATCTCTTTCTTACTACGAGGAAAATCAATTTTCTGAATGGCTTCCACTCGAGCAGGATCGATGTGGATGCCTTCCTTGGATATTATGTGACCGAGAAGCTTCCCCTCGTCCATGGAAAACAAGCTCTTTTTGGGATTGAGTGATATTCCATATTTTCTGCAATGCTGAAAAACAATTTTCAGATGGTAAATATGCTCCTCATCTAAATTTGAAAAGGCATTCAAATCATCAAGATACACTACTAAAAACACATCTTTTTCATTTGCGAAGGCGATGTCCATGGCCCGCTGAAATGTTGCACCAGCATTCTTTAAACCGAATGGCATCTTGGCATAGTGGAATGTTCCCCACGGAGTGGTGAATGTTGTTTTGTCCCTATCATCTTCATGGACCAAAATTTGATTGTAGCCGAAATACCCATCAAGCAGCGACATACAAGATGCCCCAACTACTCTTTGGAGTATGTGGTCCATTTTTGGCAATGGATAATTATCTTTCAATGACACCTTATTCAAATTTCTAAAATCAATGCACAATCTAATCTCACCTGTCTTCTTCTGCACGGGCACCAAATTGGAGATCCAATCTGAAAATCTTATTGGAATGATTATACCAGCCTTGTACAATCGATTCACCTCTTTTTCTATTGATGGCAACAACTTCGGATTTATCCTTCTCAACTTTTGGCGAAATGGCTTCTGATTTGGCTTAATTGGAATGATATGTTGAATTATACTTTTATCGTACTCCTTCAAATCTGTATAGTCCCATGCAAATACATCAGAAAATGAAGACAATAAACTAATGTATTTAGCTTTTACCTGAGGAGGTAATGCCTTTGACAACTTCACCATCTTTGGATTTTCTGTTGTTCCGATATTCACATCTTCAACTCCCTTCTCGGTCGGCACTAAGCTTGGTTTCTGGGCTACATCATCTTGATCAAATAATTCCTCTAAAGGTATAAGGCCTTTAGGGATGACATTGTCCTTCAATTGTAAGACTTCCATCTGATTTACCTCCATTTCTGGTTCACCATCATCGTGCTCACCATCTATAGAAGCGTCTTTATATTTGCCTTCATTTTGCAGAAAATATTCAATCTCTTTGTCGTCCTAAAACACCTGCCAATATCTTAGATTATCAGGGATAGCTGGGTGATGCTTCACATGAATTTCAAACCTATTATTTGAATTCATTGGGATATTTAAGTTACTTGTAGCTATTGTAAGGGAATCTGCAATAACATTTTGTACACGAGGGACACATGTCAAAGTATGATTTTGAAACAACCTCAAAATATTTAAAACCGCATTACGGTAAGCACGCATTCGAGGATTTTTGGCTTGGTATTCACCCTTGACTTGTTTGATTACTAATTCGGAGTCGCCATAAACTGAAATTCTCTTTGCATTCAACTTCTTGAGGATTTTCAAGCCTACAATCAGTGCCTCATATTCGGCTTCGTTATTGGAACAATCAAAAGCCAATTTATATGAACAAACTCTTACATTACTCGGGACTTTATTTGGTAGGAAAACAGGGCTGCGTATCCAAATACCAATTCCTGCACCATCCTTACCTACTGCTCCATCAAAATCCATACTCCACAAACTGGCTTCTTCCTCCAAGTGCTGGAATTCTGCCTGCTCTTCTACCTTTGGCTATTGTCCATCAATTTTATGTTACTAGCGGAATGTCGATTGTTCAGCGGTACTTTCAAGCCTTTATCTCTCTTGATCAAGTACTGCCCTGAAATTTTTTGTTATCTCTGGAATATCTTCGACTTCAACTAATTGACTATTTACATCATTAAAACCACTGTCAGAATAAAGAAAAAAAGATTATAAATCTGTATGTACATAATTAATTGGATGATCCACAGGTTTCTCCTTGCTCGTGATCATATACTTCATCTTTTTCTCCCTATATAATTTCCTCAACTGACCAAACATGGGAATAGTGGCATAGGAGAAATCTAACTGCAATGTCCTTTTGAGTTTTGCACCCCATGACCTAGATAAAAGCATGCCAAATCTAGGGGGAATGCCGGCCACAACTACATCCATAAGAACATTCTTTGCTGGAATCTAATATAAAGTCACAACCAAATCCTTAATGAGACCAATACATCTGACCCTACTGGAATCAGAGAATAAAGATCATGATACTTGCGAGCAATGTCTAAACCCAATTTTTCCATAATTACCTTCGACATCAGGTTGTGAGATGCTCCTAAATCAAACATGGCATTGTGCAAGACATAATCATGCAATCTAAGGCTGATGTAAAAAGGGGCTATATCACTATCCTCAGATTGGCCTTCTAATGTTGAACCAAAGATAAGCTCGGGTTGGTCATCTTCCACATTAACCATATCAGACAAGGGATCTACATTCAAAATCTTTGACACTTGACTTTTATAACTACTATTCTTCATTAATTTAGTCAAAGGTATCGACACTTTTAACCTAGCAATCTCATTTTCTAAGCTAAGGTTGTAGTTTTTTCTACCTCTTTGACTGGAACATCCTTCTTTTCAAACTTCTCCTTTGTTGCACTTGGCTGATTTGACTTTTCATTTGCTAATTGTACTTTGCTGGAAGTAGGATCTGCTCGCTCCTTTCCTTTTTCTGAACATTTGTAGAATCATTCTTTGGTGGTGTTGCTTCCTTCCGCTTTTGAATTGGATTGATTGGTACCTCTCTGCTCCTGAGTGAATACTGTCTTTGTTGCGCTGTCAATGCATTCATATATCCCCTTTGATATTCATCTGATTCTTCTTCTAGGACTATTTCATTTGCTAATATAAAATCTTCATCTTTCTGTACAACTGGGCTTTCTGAATATTCCTCATCCTCCGTGATATAAATTGGCAAGCCATCTGGTGTAAAAAAGTGATTCTCTTCTCCTATTGGATTCTCATCATCATCTGATTCTGTGCCATGGACATAGGTCTGATGTAATGGTGTTTTGACTTGCTATTGTGCTGTTTGGTCCTACGCTCTTTGCTCCCATTGTTTAATCCTGAACTGTGGCTGATGTTGAACATGGAAATTTGGGTTTTTGACCTGTGTCTCGAGCTTATCAGCAATGGTTAATCTATTAAACACCTTCTCAAGTTTACAGAGCAAATGATCTGAGGAAGAAGCTTTTTCCTTTATGGTCACTTTCTTCTCGGTCTTAATTCTAGCTCTCTTAGCTAGCATATTTGCCTCCACACTCACTGCAATTTTCTGCATATCCTCCAGGGTAGCTGGGTCTCTTTCTCTTAATTGATATGCCATGTCGGGATCAAAGCCATCATGAAATTTTATTAAAGCCAGCCCCATTGGTGGCTTAATATTAGCTGGAATAACATTATAAACAGTTTTGAATCTAACACAGTAATCCTGGACACTTTCACCAACATTCCTCTTTATGTTTTCATACTTGAAAAGAATTTGGAGTGAATTTTTCTTCACCTCCCAACGATCCAGAAATTGTCTATGAATAACCGCCAATGTATTGATAGTTCCCGCGAGAAGTGTTCTGAACCACTTTCGCACTTCGCCTCCAAAATTTTTCACAAATAATCTCATAGTCACATTCTCTTCATCTATCTCATGAAGATCAAAGAAATCACTCATCCTATCAACATGTTGTTGTGCTATGATACCTTGGGTAGCATCAAACAATGGAATTTTACTTTGGTAATTAGCAAGCATAACATCCAACTTCCGTGGCAAAACGAGAGGTTCATATCTGGTAGCCATTAATCGAGGTGGATTTGAAACTGGCCTTGCAGATATAGGAGGAGTTGGAATAACAATAGCAATCGATGTGATGGGAGTATGCGGTGTCGAAGGAGGTGAAGAAATGATAGATGTTTGAGGTGTAGAAGGGGTTGATGGGGGTGAAGAGACAGAAGATCTCTGATTAGATATGGTGGGCTGCACAGGAAGAGTGGGGATAAAAGGAGGTTCAGTAGGAATTTTAGAATTAGACAAAATAGTAGATGAACCAAGAGTAGCAGAAGCAGATTCTAAGAGCTCGAGAATATTGGTAGCCACAATTGAGGTTTGAAGTGAATTGAGGATGTAAGCATCAATTGATCTATTTGCTCTTTCAATTTCGAGATATTGGAAAAATTCCGGATTTAAAACAGTATGACCAACCGCACTTTCGGATTTAGTTTCAAACAAAGATAGATCAAAATGTTCATCAAACTGGAGATATTCAAGATATTCAAAAACAACTGGGCAAGAATGAGATCTAAATACTGGTATCACGGAACTTTCTTGTCGGAGAATTCTTGGAATGAGATTTGGGTTTTCATACACGGGAGGAGGATAAGGATCAATATTGGCCCTGGTGTATCATCTGGAAGCTAGTGTGTTGAATTACTCCCAAAAGTCAAATGGACATTACAATCTTTTCAGCCTACTGAATTCTAAACCTGTCATCCAAAAGTCTAGAATTGTTTTAAAGTATTGGGGTAATAGTTCTCAATTCTTCCCCAGTATGGTTGCGACTATGTTAGTGCCTGGATCTACCTTAGGCTAAAGGAAGGTAGGTCTAGGGTAACATCAAACCACACTTAACCTGGTAGCTAGCCCTACCAGGTCGGGAGAGGGCTCACTCCTTGTCAATCTCAAAGAAAATATGGCAAGTAAGGCTTGAGATGACTGATATGAATACTAATTTTAGGCTAGGTATATGCTCAGAGGAATTTGATTGATTTTAAGGTTTTGGTTGCTGGATCAATTGGAGAAAGCAGATTTGGGTCCAGGAAATCAACTTAGATTTGCAGAGGTTTCTGTGGGGCAAGGTAGGCAAGTGTTTTAGCACTTTGAAATGAATGTGATGGTGAGTCTAAATAATGGTGAGGAGTTGGATAGGGCATGCAAGTTTCATGAGTCCTCTCCAAACAGCAGAAAACATTTAAAACTAAAGCAAACCCTAAGGCATAGCATTGAACATCAATGGGTTCCACCTTTTAATCTTGATTCATTTAGTTATGCAGAAAAAGATAGATGATGGCACATATACACATAATATAAACCAAATAACAGAGGAGAAAACAATGCTAATTCACATTACCACAAGAATCCCACAAAATGCTGCAAAACTCTGATTCATTTCCTTGCCAAACTGCAGAAGTGATGTACAAAGTAGCTCAATGCATCCACAAGAGTCCAACCTTGACAAATGACTAAGAAAGTAGAAGATATAGACATCAAACCACCCATTCTAGCCATCAGGTATCGAATCCATGAGTCAAGGAGCTGTTTCAACAAGATCTAAACTAGGAACTGAAAAATAGGCAGTGGAACAGCTTGCCTCTAAAACTATGGAAACTGATTCATTCAGCTCAAAACCACCTATAACTGATGTATCTTCCTCCTTAAGTAATTTTTCATCATTTTTACATCATAGTACATCAAGTTTCATCATATTACATTATGAATTTTACCATGAGAGAAGAAAAATTCAAACTGGTAGAAATCTAGGTGAAATTCTAAGTTTTCGAGCAAAATTGGCAAAAAATTTCCTGATGCGCAGTGCCCTGAGCCTGATGCGCATCGCCAATTCAAGGCTGAGTTTGAAGGCCTTCCCCTTCACCAAATTAGGTCCAAGATGGCTTGTTAGAAAGATCTATCTATCTACTTTCTATGACAACTGGAATTTTTGGATTTGGAGTCCATTTGCCCCTTCAAAAATCACGTCTCCCAATACTGCTTCCTGTGGATCCAAAAAGTGGCAGAGAGGGAAATTTTTAGGTGTTTTTTGCCCTTTAGGTGACCCAGATATCCTCCAAATTTCATGAAACTTTTTGGGTTTCAGTATTTTTCCATGAGGAATCCAAAAATGCAAGTCATTTTGCAAAATTCCAAGCTAGCTCAATGCGCAGCGCCGATGGCGCTGCACATCAGATGAAAATTCCTGTGTTTTGCAATTAAAAATTATGAAATGAGAAAAATTTCTCAAAATTGCTTCAAATTTGGCAAGAGGCAAGCTTACTAATTGCTTCGCTGAGCCAAGGAAGCTTAGCCAAAATCTTAAGTTTATCTTGCTCCTTTTTGGCTTTTAAGGCTCTCTTTAACTTAGCTTTTAGGCTTCTTATCCTTGTCTTGCAAATTTTATTCCGGGCCAAGTAGTGATAAGCCATGTGGCGCAACATGTTCTTCTCCTTGTTAGCCTTATCAAGTAGCTTCTCAAGGTGGATATTCACTCTTTCCAACCATGATTCTCGGTCAGCCTCTATTTCTTGCTCTAGTGATGTCATCTTGATTTTCCTTCTTTTTTCCACTTGCTGGTTTTCCCTAATGGTTTGCAGCTCCATGATTGTTTGTTTGTCCTCCAATTGCTTGTTCTCTTGCTCAAGGTAGTTAATGATCCATTTAGCCCTCTCAAGGTCAAGTGATAAGGCTTGGATCTCAGCTTCTTTCTCTTTGATGACCATATCCTTGAGTTTTGAGCTTTGGGAGCCCAAATCAGTGTCATCTTCCTCAACCAAAACAAAATCCATGTCTTGGCCTTCTGAAGGCCCTTCATCATGCAATTGTTGCTTTCCATTGTCCTATACATGTTCTGTTGTAGAAGAAGGAAAAGCCCCTTTCACCCTAGGTGAAGATAGCATTTGCCTGTGATTCGATGAAGACAATGAGACCCCTTCCACCCCTGGTGGAGATAATACTCGTTTGGCGGCTGCAAAAAGTCTCCTTGTGCCTTTTTCATAAGTTATAAACACAGGAATGTGAGCCTCTTCAGTTTTACTTTGAGGCTTCTCTTTGTTGCCCAAAAGTTTCACCTTCCTCTTGAGGATCTGTAAAAATTTGAGGCCCTTTGAAGATTTCATGGGCAATGAAGGTTTCCCATGGCACTCCCAATTGAGTGAGCTGATGCACAACAATAATCTTGATGACAGAAAAGTGATAAATACTATTGAGCTACTGTAGGTATGGTTTTCTCTTTGCAATAATAGTCATCCTCTCTATGTTTTTGCAAATGAAATATGGAATACTCATCATTATAACCCTGGTGAAGTGCATAAGTAGTCTGATATGATAGGCATAGAGTCTGGAGAACCTATCCTCACATGTGAAGTATTTGATTATGAGTTTCATAAGTGGAACATACCGGTCCTCCAAGAACTTGAAAGGAAATACCCTGCTCAATTTACCATGATATTTGGCCTTAAAATATGGTTCATAATGCTGCTTGTTGATATTCTGTCTTTTGTTCCACCTTTCCCCTACATCTGGCATTCTAGTTGCTTCTGCAATAATGGCTGGTGAAAGAGTGAAATTGATGCCAGCAAGGTGTACCATATTATTCTCCATGTTTATAACAAATTGCCTTGCTAATTCATGATGATACTTAACCCTCTCAACCATCTCACAAAACTCAAAGCAAGATTGGTATCTGAAACAAGTGGTAGCAAGGGGGCAAGCAAGGAGTTCAACAATGCTAATAGGTTCCTCTCTGATAATTTTCCCACCCTTGTGAGGTCTCCTAGGCTGTACATTCCTTTCTCTTGAACTGTCACTTAGTGTTTCTTCTTCATAGCTTGACTCACTGTTTCTTGCCATGGTGCTTGGTGCTTGTCTTAGGGAAGGGATGTGATGATGACATGGTGAAAAATGGAAATGAGGGAGGACAGGAGTGATGAGTATGAAGAGATTTTACTAATGGGACATGGAGTTAGGGAATGAAGGGATTAGTTTTGGGAAACTAGGGTTTAGTGAGGGATTTAGGGTTTTGATGAAGGAAATTAGTTGTTTTAGGGGAGTGGGATATGGAAAATGGGATAAATGGAGTGATTTAGGCAAATGGAAGAGGGTAAAGGGTTTAATGATGTTGCTTGTGATTATGGAGTGAAAGTTGCACAATGAAATGGGAAATAATGAAGACAAGCTAGGGTTTCACTTTCACCATACAAAACTCATGAAGAACACAAGTATGACATCAAATTCAGCTCTAGGGCAATGATAACTTACTTGTAGAATAGCAATGTAGTGTTTTTGAGGGTTATTGAACGATTTGGAACGTTTTACCAAGTTCTGGACTGATGCACAGCACACTGGGCCCAATGTGCAGTGCCCTCCTGATGCGCAGCGCCCGTGCAAATTAACAATGGCAAAAAGTCACTGACGCGCAGCGCCAGTCTGATGCGCAGCGCACTACCTCTGATGCGTAGCACCAGGCAAGTTTTCTTGGAAAACAGGATTTTTGACTTAGCTCAATTTGCCTCTAATTCATGATTTTTGCTCTCCAAGGGTATTTTGCACAATGAAAAGATGAATGGCACTCCTTTCACATTATATATGAATGACTCTTAATTTTTACTTATTCCAAACCCACTTTTCTAATTTCAAAGTCACTTTTGGTCATAAGCTCTTTTTTTTCATTTGAATTGACTTTTCTTGATCATTTGGTAAACTGATGCATTGATGCTTGTGTTTTTGTCTGTAGTGGTTGGAGTTGGCAAGGTGAGCAAGGGTAGCAGCTGGAACTTATTACATATAGAAAACATTTCAAATTACATAAATTTTGTACATAGAAAATAAAAACTCTATTTTCACTTCAAAATAGAATTTTGAGGTAAAAATCATTTATGGAGCATATCATTAGTGAAATTTTGATCTGATGAACTTATAAGACCTCCTCATGTGCCTGTTGACCTTTTATTGAGTTTTTTTTAATGACTATGATATAAAACCCTAGACCTAGTGAGACCTAAAACCCTAAAAATGGCTTTTGCAAATGGAATGACATAAAATGATAGTAAATGAGCTAAAATAGGCCAGCAGGTAAATGCCATGAGGGAAATTGACAATGAACCACTACCATCAGCTGATCCATGACCTAATGGAATGCAGCTGATCGGATGGGACACTTAATATGCAAGCAAAAAGAGAAATTTGATCACTAATGGAGGGATGAAGATACTGACACTAACACACACTCTCCTCATCCACTCATGGATTTTATCCTTTTATATATTATCAATTAACCTCTAGAATAGAAACCTCCTCACTTCCTTTAATCATTGAAGGAAATGCCTATGATCTATGGGACTGCACATCCTCATCATAAGGAGATTGTACTGCACAATATTCCACCATGTGAAAACATATATTATGTAATCTTTACAAGTCTCACTATATCCCAACAAATTATGACACTACTACAAGATCCTAAAATTCCCCTCTACCAAGGGCTTGACCACTTGTGGATATGAAGGAACATAACCTTTAATCATTAACTACCTTCCAAACTCCAACATCCTCCATATCAACTTCATGAGCCCAAATATTCTAACACCACATCATGAGATGTTGAGGAATTCTTATAAATATGATCACATCTCCATATAAGAACAAGAAAAATGGATCATATATGCTGAAATCACAAAGACAAAAATATCCAGAAATCTAATCCAATTTAAATATGAAACTTGTAATGAAAACAACAACCCATAAAATGTTTCCAATAAAGTGTAAACATGGGTATCTCACCAATGCACCTCAAAAAATCCGTAACTGAAGCAAAACCATCAACAAGGGCGAATCCTCTAGTTATTGAAGCAAGAATATCAATGAGGCCAACTCCCTCTTTCTAAGAGAATCCAACAACCTTGTCTCAATGCTCTCGAAACTCCCATTAGTTGTAAACATAGGATTTACTATTAATCACAATAATATTTAAACCTATCTCCATGTCATCCCACCATACAAACTTTGCATATGCCTCCTCAAAACTAGAAAGCTCAACTAAGCTTCACATTGGTATGTATAAGAACCATAAGATCAAGAATTAAATTATAAAGGCCATAATCTCACACATATCTAGCCAAAATCATTGGAGTTAGTAAATTACAATCATTGATAGTGCATATATATATATATATATATATATCTATATATATATATATATATATATATATATATATATATATATTAAATGCAGAAAATTGAAAGATTAATTTTCTTTAAACCATGAAAGAATAAAAAATAATTCAATTCATGAACATACTATTATGTCATTTCGAAAAAAATGGAGCCCAATGCCTTCACAAAATGTGTAGCAACATTAATAGACTCCACTTTGATTTCTCCATCTTTCTCCTTAAGCCTGCTAAAGAGTTTCTTATTATGTCTTGAAATTGCACTATCCACATGCCATCCAAAGCTTAACATAATTTTGGAATTAAACTTAGCAATAACAAAGAAGGTAGTTCTAGTATGGGATGATAAATCATCAATCCTACTATAGTAACTACATTCCCCACAAAATGTTCCTATGGTTTTTAATTCCTATTCCTCTTCTTCAAACATGAGCTAGCAAATGCCCCACACATTGACACCTAAAACATTATAGAATGTAGATTTTTGTAGTTGTTTACCATATTGGCCTAGTCTTTTAGATAATAACTCCGTCAAAATCTTGAAATTTCCTTGTTGAATATTCCTTCTTTCCCTTCCTCATTCTCCCAATTAGGGCTAGATATTATATTTCCTTTTTCTTCATTGAACATTATTCTAATCTCATCTCTTCCTATTTAAATTCATCCTAGATATTTTAATAAGTAAATTCTCATGAGCCCAAACACCCAAGATTAAGGGTTTCAAACATAGAATAAACCCATTCAAAATAATAGATACCAACTCCTTACTCTCCATTTTTTCCCCTATGAAAGCAAACTAATTTCTCAACTTGATTATCATAATTAGATAGCTCACCATTATATATGTGTTACTTATGCAAATGGTTGAAATATTGTTATTCAAGAGCATATTTCTATAGACACTAGAACTATGATATAACCCAACTAAAGAATCATATATCTCCTTACTATCATTAAATTTGCAATCTGAAAACTCAAGTGATCCTTCACTTAATTGATAATGATTCTTTTTTGCTTGGCCTCCTTAAATTGCAAGGCCAAAAATTTTGGATCATTGGGTGAAACTATCACTTTCTTAATATGTTCCCAAATATTATCCTCCTCTAAAAACTTTTGGCCTACACTTCAATGGTGTATAATTGGAATAAATTTCCAACCTGAAACTCTTTCTAATAATGGGAGTAGTCATATATATAAATTTTAAGCACAACTTAAATAAAAATCAACAATTAAACAAGTAGAGCAACCCTTATGGGGTTCGAGCACTTTGCTAGTGTCAGTATTTGCATCCTGCCATCAATGATCAAAAATCCTCTTTTCATATCGTTTTAAGGGTCCCACTCAAGATTTTTTTATCATTCTACTAGGTCATGCAAAAAAATAGTCACTGATGGTAGTCCTAGTCCAAAAAAATCACTCTTCCCTAAATGTGATTACTTGTTGGCATAGTTTCATATCTTGTTGACTGTGCATCATCCATAAAGTTATTTTTATCATGCCATTTGTATCAGTCATGAGGTCATTATGTCATCTTGAAATTCAATCCTGTAGAAATTTTGAATAATTTAACACATATCCAATGGAGATTATCCTGATCATGTACTATTGCGGAATACATACACAATACATAAGCTCTTCTATGTTGATCATCAATTTAGCAGCATCAACAACAATAAAACATCAAGAGCATTCACACATTAACACAGTATGTAACCCGGGGAAAGCATCTCACTAAAAACCCCAACTATCTGTATATTAATGATTGAGACCATGTAACATTACAAAGTACAATGCTTATCACAAGCAATCCAGTACCAGCTCCACCTGTTACACACAATACAGCTAAGATCTGATCTCCAAATCTATTCCACTGCTTGCCTGCCTCCACTGCTCAAGAATGAATGAGAATGGATTAACCAAACTCGTATTTACCTCCAAAGAATCACTCACACTGGGAAAGACGTGAGCAGAGGCTATAATATTGGGCAAATACTTGGGCAAACTCATTGGCATACTCAATCCCTTGATTGTGCAAATCCTCATGCACAACTATAGTCACAACTGATAGCAATATGATCCTCTAACACCTGTCCCTGCTGAACTGAACATGCACTGACATGCAACTGAGTTAACTGATGTATTCTATAGTTGCATTATGAGTTAATAATTAGTTTAACAACTCATCATTAGTCTATTTGCAGTTAGACTAATTACAACTAGTTTAACCAAGTCAAACTGAACACAACTCCATCAACTCCACAATCAACTCCACCAAACTCAACTGATTGAGTTCTAATTGAAGTCATGCATGCAACAACTCAACTGACCCATAAGAAAAGCGTACTTCCTTCTGACAGCTGCATGTGCCACATTTGTAGCTCAAACTGAAGTGCTCCAAGAGAATAAGATCAAGTTTATAGTCCAAATATTATTATGATACAATAATATTTTACTTTTCTATTTTTGACTGCCAGTTTAAAAATAGACTTTGATCACTCCTGTTGTGATCACTCCTGCTGTGATCACTCCTACTGTGATCACTCCTACTGTGGTCACTCCTGTTGTGATCATCCCTGCTGTGGTCACTCCTACTATGATCATCCCTGCTGGGATCCAAAAATAGAACTTGCGCCATAATTTGCCTACGGGCCCACTTAGTGAAGGCGACTCTTTTCACTAAGCTCCATCATCTTGTTGCAATCTCAACAAATCCTTCAAGGTCTCATTAGGTCTTTTAGAGTTTTTCAAGGTTTCATTAGGTCAAGAGGGTTGCCAAGGTTCCATTCCATTGCATAATACCAGCAGCTAAAGGGTGATCAAATAACATCCCTTCACCATGTGAAGATGATTGGTAAGGAGAAATGATTATTTCATTATGTAATTTTATGTCTTTCAAATGTAATAATTTCACCATCCCAAGCTGTTAACTCAGTGTTCCAAAGATTTCAAACCATCAAAAGATCAATTTGTCAAAGGAAATAGTCAAGTGAAAGGGTAAAGTTTCAAAGGATTAAGTGCATGCCAAATGGAGTTGTCTTTTCCCAAGGGTGTCAAATCATCATTTTCCACAAGCACTAGACCCTAATTTCCTCACCCATTGAGCTAGGGTTGGATATGGAATTAGAGACATCTGAGTATATGAGGCATAAGGGGGGTCATTTCAGCAAGTATGAGGCCATTCCAACTCATACACATCATGTCTCCATCATTTTTCAATAAGTCATTCCAAGGGACAAATCATTTGCCACACATAGGGTCGGTTTTTATTCAAACTATGTTTTAGACCAAACAGGAATGAATTTAGCAAATGTGAGAGAGGTTTTTTTCCATACTAGGCCAAGGATGAAAAACCTCCTTCACTTTTTACAAAAGTGTCATGGTTTTAGAGAAATGCCAAAAATACAATTGCTACAAGAGAGTTGCTACACTTCTACAGTGAATTTGGGAAAATCAATTTTTCTTCTAGCTGGATTGTCCAAATGACTTTATTGATGAGTCAACTGATAACTAGAGAGAAATATGTTTCCAATGAGCTATCATTATCTCAATTTTGAGTTGAGGAAGACCTCCAAACGTTTCCTGCAAGAGAACACTTCATTTTTGCACCCTCATTATGCACTTTTTGACCAGTCTTGGGAGAATTGACTTTTGAGGGGCTATAATTGATTATTTTCACTACTTGATAGGTCCAATGTGTAGCTAAGAGAGATTCATTTACAACGAGCTATCATGGGCTCAATTTGGACACTGGGAAGGCAGTCAAAATCAACCTGAAAGTTGGAGGGTGTGTTTAACAAGGACACTGCATGCTGGGTAGAGTCACTGCGCGCCTGAGTGTGGTGTTGCGCGCCTATGCAGTGAAGGGCGCATTTGCCGAACCGAACCAGAGAAAATTTTAATGGTGCTGCGTGCCTATGCATTGAAGGGCACGTTTTTCAAGGACGTTGTACGCTGGCACTTAGTGTTGTGCATTTGGCCAGTAAAGCCTGGCAAACCCTAGGAGTGCCAAAACACCACTTTTCTTCATCTGCTCAAGCTACAAAGGCTTCTATTACCTGCATACAACAAGTAAGTGGCCCAATATCTCTTTTTCTCCATCAATTAAGCAAGTTGGCACCCTAAATTTTAAAACCCTAGCAAAGCCTTTCTTGTATGTTTCCAAAATCACCTATTTGATCAGAATTACAGCACTTCATAGACTTTGTCACCCTCAAATCATCCTTGCCTGTACTTCATTCAATATCCCTCACTATTTCACTCACCTTGACCCACATATCAGTCCCTCAAGTTTCCACCTTAAAAACATGGTAGAAGAGAGTCACACTAGTTCAGAAGAAGGGGAAAGAGGCAGGTGTTTACCCCATGGAAAGTGGGAGGGGCCTTGCCTTCATCATCAGCATTACAGGTTAAAGGAAAAGAGAAAATGGTGGAGGAAGTAGAGGTCAAACAGCAGCATGAAAAACATGACACTGAAAAGGAGTTTCTCCTTATGAACACAGATGATGAGGAGAAAAACAAAATCACTCAGGCTGCCTTGAAAGAAAAGGATACCAAAATCAGGAAGCTTGATACCAATTTACAAAGAGCCCAATATGTTATCTCCTTTTATGAGCAAGAGAACAAGCAGCTAGAGGTTAAGCAGGAGTTTATGCAAATCAAGTACATCAAGGCAAAGAGGGAGGCTGAGAAAGCCAAGTTTCAGCTTGATGAGGCTTATGGAGATTATAGAGAGTCGGGTGATGAACAGGGACAAAGAAAAAGGCCAAGAACAAGAGGATTGAAAAAGGCCTTAGAGCTTGAAAGACAAAAGGAGGCAGAATTGGAGGAGCAACTCACTTTAAATGAGCAATTGGTCAAGGACATAGCTGAAAACAGAGAGTCTTGGCTTGAGAAAGTGAACACACACTTGGAGACCCTCTTGGACAAAGCAAATAGAGATGTTGAGTTGCAAAGGAAGATGGCCAAGTATTATGCAAGGAGAAACCAAGTGGCAAGGAGCAAGCTCAAAAGAGCTCATAAGAAAATTGACAAATTGACCAAGCAAGAGGAGAGGAGGAGACTTGACATGCTTGCTGAGGCATCCCTACATGCCTCTAATCTTTGATCAGCTATAAAAACACATTTTTGGGTACTTTGACCATTTTGGGGCATGAAGTTACTTGCTGAGATTTTCAGACAATTTTTAGCACAGTCATGGAGGTCAAACGCGCAACGCCATGGGTGTTGTGCTCTTTTTTGGGGCATCCAATGAGGAAAAGGTCAGAATTTTTGGGTTTCTAGTGATGAGTACATACACCCTGTACTTTTTCTAAGGATTTGGAGGAGAACTGGTTGGTTAAAAAGGCCAAAAACCCTCAAAAAATGACCTTTCTGCCCTCTTTTTGGCCTGGGCGCTGCGCGCTGAGCAGTGTTGGGAGAATTGATTTTTGACTAGGCAAATGACATCCAAATTCTGAAATTCAAGTTGTTCTAGAAAGTAGACAGGAAGATCTTTCCAACAGGCTATTGTGAGCCCAATTTGGACATTGGAAAGGCCTCCAAAAGTGTAGCTTAAGTTGAAGGGCGTGCCTGGCATTGGCGCTACGCGCATAACACTGGTTCTGCGCGTTTGATAAATTGTCCAGTTTTTCACTGTTGTGTCCCAGTTTTCACTTTCACCTTGGAAAATCATGAATTTATCTATGTAAATGATGAGTTAAATGTAATTATCATGTTTCTAGTACTTACTAGGGTAAATACATTAGGTAAATCAAGTTCAAGAGGTGTAATGAATCAGTTTGCTTGGATTAGGGATGAGTCACTTTGACCACCCTATTCTCTTGTTATCAGTTCAGTCTTTGTTGGATCTTTTCCTCTTCTCATGGATTTGATCCCCTGAGGTTAGGATGGGTGGTTTGAAGCCTATATTATGTATTTCCCTAGTCATTTTTAGAGGTTGGACTCAGTTGGATGCTTATGCGTTGAGTAGACATCATTTTGTACCAGTTTTAGCAGAAGATTAATGAAAAGTTGCAGCTATTTCTTTGGGATCCATGTGCTATGATGTTCAGTTCAGTTTTCCTTATGTTTTCATGTGTTAAAATGTATTGTTGATTCCATTTCATCATTTCAAGCTCTTTATGTGAATGTATACAAGTCTGAAAGGTAGAATCCATAACTTCTATGCTCTGTTTTGGGTAGAAATTTCACAGTCTGTGTTTTCTTCAATTTAGGAAGAATCCATGAGGTTTACATGCTCTTCCTAGCTCCTCACCTATCTTTCCACCTCATCGATCAAACCCTAAGGTGCTGAGCCTTGTGCCTACCTTGCCCCATTGAAACCCTGCAATTTTGACCTAATTTCCTTGCCTTAATTGTCCAGCTCCTCCTGATCCAACAAAACCCTTCAAAATCAAATAAAAACTTGTGCGCTATACCTAGCTTAATATCATTTTCTTGATCCAGTCATCTCAGTTGAGATCCTTACGGAGAGAGCCCTCTCTTGGCCTAGTAGGGCTTGCTACTTGGCTAAGCGTGGTTTGTGGTTACCCTGGCATTACCTTCCTTCAGCCTGAGGTTCAATCCAGGTGATAACACACTTCATCCAAGATGCACTAGGGTTTCACACTAAACAACATGTACTAGGTAAAGAACATATCCTAGGTATGGAACAATTGAAATACCAAACTCTTCACTAAGAGAGAATTTTTAGTGAAATTGGCTCTAATACCATGTTGGAATTTCACAATAGAAAACGAATGCAAATTTATAATTTCCACCTCAACCTTAAAGTTTCTCACATATATTTATTTTAAACTTTTAGCCTTACAGATGAACATGAAATGTCAAATTAAAACAACAAATGTTTTCTCATATTTATGTCAATTGGGTATAGCTTCAGTGATTAAGAGAAGAAATAGTTATTCTCCCAAATTGAGTTCAAAATGCTCATGATGTGTGTGCTTTTCATGAGCCAATTGTTGATTGAGGCTCTTTGTGATCTATGAGGAATATTTCATTCTTTCATATGAGCTAAATTGTGGCATTAAAAGTTAGATGTTTCAAAAAAAAAAAAAAAAAATCTCTACAACAAAATATATAAGGCAACCCAAGAAAATAAATATCAAACAAGTGTACTTCAATGGAATGATGTTTACTATCCTTATGGAAATCAATAGAAGCATATCTAATATTTGAAAATAACTTATAAAAACAAATTTGTTATAGTATTAAATGTGCTCCATAGCTTCTCGATATTTTTTAAGTCACATAGCAAATATATGCAATGTTATGTCAAATGAACATGCATAACTAGCAATAGAAACTACTCAATCATAAAAATAGCATAAGATCAGTCTCATAGCTACAAGTACACAAAGTTTGGATAGTTCAACATTTCATATTATAATAATATGAAGTACAAGAACATTCTAACAGCTTAATACAAGTTAGTACATCTTAATCTATCCAAATCCTAACTATGGCATTCTTCAAAATATCAAACCCAACCAAAGATCAATAACAAACTAACATAAGAAACACAAGTCCTCTTTTACACCTATATGTGCATCCCAAAAGTGAAAATGATAAGATAGTATAGTCTTCCATTATCTTTTCCACATCAAACACTCTAAGTACTATTAGCATTTCCAAATGCCACAAAACCCTAGCCTTAATCTCTCACAAGAATTATAAGAAAAAGTGGTGGTTTTTCTCCTTTAGTGTTTCTCTCAAACCTTAGTTTCCATTTTATTATTAGGGAAGCCCATAACCCTAGGCTTCTAATATAATCTCTTCAATAACCCTAGCATTACGATAAAGGAGGAAAAGTACAACGGGAGAGACAAGTTCACTCTAATTCTCACATCTCCAACACAAGTATGTGATCAATATGTAGGATGAAAATACTCTCTCCTGTCTTTATTTTTATGAAAGGTGGTGAGTTAAAAAATAATAAATTGGACCATTTCTGCAAGAATCATCCTAACCAAACATCATATAGGTCCATATGTGAAGTCCTCCAACTACAACTGACATATATAAAGCTCCAAGATATGCATATCCACTAATAGAGGGTACCAAGTTGAACCTTGACAAGACATGATCAATGCTCTCCTCTAAATGCATCCAATGCTCCAATGTTCCCTACTAATTCATGTGTACATTTGGGTCCGCCACGCCTACATGACAACTCTTCAAGAAAAGCTTCCTCAAGTCATGTACAAGCCCCCATGCGAGAAAATAACTATTCCACTTCCACTTAAGGCTCAATACCATCCTCTTAGATGTTTTAGACTCCTCCTCCTAGTGGGTCATCTTTCCAAGTAAGTAACTAATCTCTCCATGTGCGCACCTCATAGGTCTCTAACCTCCTAAGGAAGCATGCCACAAATGCATCAAGTGGAGGCATAACAATCCATAAGATATAACCAATACAAATGTCCATCATGGTACAGATAATGGAAATCAAAACACCATGAATCCCAAATCACATGAAGCACCCCAAGCATGGTGCACATATTTTAAAATTAATCCTAAAATTTAACAACTTATGAATTAGAGGAAGAAAAAGGGATCTTGCCTAGGGTCTAGGGATCACAAAAAATAATGAAGTGGATTCATCAATGGCATTACAAGGTTTAATATTCATTAGAGACAAAGAGGTTAGAAAAGATACAAGGAGTGGCGGTTCAATGGTTATCCTATGATCCTTTTATAACAAATTTCCTTAAAAAGGCATCACATTAGACTTTGTTAAAGAAATATGTCGGTCCTCTTTTTGGTCAAAAAACTTTTTATGGCTTTTGACTTTTTTTACCATTTAAAACACCTATTTTCATCATTTATGATGACATTTTCCCATATTTTTCCTATATTAAAGCTTCCCTAAGGTATTTTAATTGAATTTTTGATTTTTAAAATTGCATGTAGTTAATTTCATTTTGAAAGAAAATTACATATTTTAATAGATTTTATAAATCATTATGTGTTGTTATATTTGCAAGTGGTCTAGGTGAAACTTACAACATGGGTTTTGATCGTGAGTATACCGAGATGGTGAGTCTCTTACTTTCTTGTCATGAAACAAATCTGAGACCCCTGGTCAACACATGGACAACATGGGCACTTTAACAACTAAAGTGTATCACGATTTGCTAAAAGCACCTAGATATGATTTTTAAAGACTAGATCCATGATTTGAGTGACCAAGAAGGTCGATTGGATCAAATCTCACTCTTAGAATAACTTGTAATTAATTTAGAACAGGATTTGTGGATATTTTGTTATTTTTTCCTATAAAGGCAAGTAAACTTAGCTTCCCAAAGCATGTTATTAGTTTGAAAAGTCAAATTTCGACTTGAGAGCTTGAACTTGGATTACATAGCTATTATTAGCTATTTTAAACAATTTTTGAAGTTATTTTGAAGTTTCATCTTCCATTTTTAAGTGTGCTAGCTTGAGCTATGGAGGCCCCCCATAGCCTGAGCTAGTACACCATGTTAGTGTTGTACATTATCCTAGTAAATACTTGTTTCATGTTGTTTTTCATCATATTTTCCATGTTTATATTCACTACTTACATCCTATAAATTCATATTTGAAACTAGTTATAAAACTAGCTTCTTGGACATCATGTAGATAAGCTTTAAAAGCTAGTTTTGAATTTTTGTTCCTAGATGTTCTTTCTTAATAATTTCATGAATATTTACTCATTTTTTATATCTATTCATGCTATACTAATATGATTTGATCAACTAGTTATTTAGTGTAGATAAATTATCATAGTAGTCATATTTTTTCAATATTGCATAACAATATTTATACATTTAAATTTTGCATTAAAGAAATACATCACTTGTTGAAGGTCTAAATGTGTTTAAGGATCATAAATTAGTCATTGCTTGAAGTATTTGTGTAATTGTTATAGTTAATATGAATATGAGCTAGATACTAAATACTAGTTACTAGTCATTAGTTACTAGTTACTAGTTACTAGTTCCTAGTTATTTAAAACTTTGACTAGACATTAGTTATCAAAGTATAAATTGATTAGACATACTTAGATTTGATTAGAATATATTGATTTGATTGGATATATTTTGGTTTTATTATTTTGGATATACTTTGGTTCAATTATCATAGTTATCGGAGTTGCATTTGATGAGCTACATCACTATTCCATTGCATCATTGAATTACTATTCCTACTGATAGTCATAGCTTTCAATTTCTTTTCTGATTATTTATTAACATAGGTTAGCTGTTGTTTGAAAAATCATCCTAACTAGCCAAAGTAACCAAGGCACCAAGAGTGTCATTCACCAACTTGCTAGGAGAAAAAATCCCCAACCTCCTGATAACTTTCCCTTTTTTCATTGAATCTTTCAAACACCATAGTTCCTTGCTTTTGTTTACTGCTTTCCTAGAATACAATGATGTTTTGTGAACATGCTAGCTAATATATGGGTAGAATGATATGAGTGACCACTCATCTTCACACTCATAGATGGGGAAGGTTGTAGTGTATTCTCATCCTCTTAACTAGTATTGGGTGAAGATTGGTTAAGTGGTCTAAAAGACTACCAAAGTGTCCACTTGCCTCCACTGGCAAGAAAGGCCCTAGTGTATTAATCAACATCTTTGATTGAAAGCCCCTTTTACCATTTTTATTTCCCATCGTTTGAGTGAAATGTTGATATTTTGAATACGATTGCGTAGAGAACTTATATTTGTGTGAGAAATTTCAGTATATTCCTAGTCTAAAGTATTCTTAAGTCAAGTCATTGTGATTCTCATTTCAAGCTTGTGTGATTAAATTAAAATCTTTGTTTCATGCTTCCTTAACTTAATTAAGAGTTTTGGCTTAGAAGTGACAACCAATCTATCTTAAATCATTACATACTGAAGTGTGATTCAAAATTTAGAAACATTAGATTGATATAAAAAACATGTCCTAGTTTAGATATCTAAATTAGACTGACATTTTTTTGATAGCATTTCTAGGGAAGTGCATTCTGAGTTAAGTAGATTGGGAATTTATTGAAATTTTATAATTTTTTCACAAATATAAACATTTAGGATTTGGAGGAGTGGAGGCAATAAGTCGAGAGGTAAGAACTTGCGCATTCATGTTAGTTGAGTATCTTCAAGCCCAAGTCATGTTTATATTTTCTTAATTGATTTAGATTAAAAAATGTCATTTATGCATAGACCTAGAGCTGAAAAAGGTATGTATGTTAGTAAAAATACCCCCACTACTGAGAAACCCATAGTGTTATCTAGAACATCAAAAGCTCAAAACGAAGTAGAACAAGTTACACTAATTGTTGAAAAAATCACTATTGAACAAATTGAACAAAAAGTATTTGAAGGAAAAATGTTGACACTTCTAGAGAGACAAGTACTAATATCACGCCAAACCAATCAAAAAATTGTACAACAAGGAACACCTACAATAGAAATATTAAGAAAAGAAACTCCTTAATCAATATCTAAAGAAATAAAAATTCAATGAGAGGAAAAACTTAAAAGTAGTGAACTAATCCCCCAACTAGTCTATGAAGAACCTGAACAACCCGAGTTAACTAGTGAACTAGTAGGAGGAAAATTTTATTCAAGTTTTCTTCAAGGAAAAATGCTAGATATAGAACGAGAGAAAAGAGAAAAGGAAGCAGAAGACAAGTGAGAACATGAATGACAAGTACTTAAGGAAAAAAGAGAAAGAAGAGAAGAATGAGAAAGAATTGAAAGGGAAAGAAAATATAAAGCAAAGAATGATGATGGAGGAGCATCAAAAATAGGAGGAAGAAGACTTGGAACTGAAAGATAAGATCAATACCAATATTTCTAGAAACGAAGGTAAAAATAAAAACATTCCTCCTTTTGTTCTACCAATATTTTATGGTGTGTCTACTAAAGATCCTGATGCTTTCATATTTTAGTTTGATATTTTATGTTGTACATATGGGTATACACACGATGATAAAAAAACATTGTCTATTTATTGCTTCTTTAAAAGGATCTGAATTAAAATGGTTTATGGGATTAAGAGAGTCAATGATACTATATTAGGATGATATGAGATTTTTTTTTTTAAAGAAATACCAACCCTATTGTCAATTCTAGAGCACTAAAGAGGATATTTTCAAATGAGTCAACAAGAAGATGAAATCTTGGAAGATTGCTTCGAAATATTTACATAAAATTTCCAAAAAAACAAGCAAAGTGATTTAAGTTATGAATTTATACGAAAATTCTTCTTAAAATGAATGATGGATGAATATATAGGAGTCGTAAATCTTATGGGGGAAGGGGATATTTATCAATTACCTTATGATAAAATAACTAAAGTGTGTAGGAAATACTCTAGAGGAAGAACAATGTTTGCCAAGGGACAAAGAGATGCATTTTCAAAAGTAATTAAGTTAGCTTTTTGAGGAGTCACTAGAGCTTAACTTGGCAATTTGTTACTAAATTCTAGAAGTCATCTCTTAAGAACTCTTGGTTCTCAAATTGATACATTAAAACATATAAATGGACAAGAAGAACAAAATGAAGTGTTTTTTTTATATTTTTTCCAAAATGCAGAAAGAAACATCACTTACATGAATGCCCTTTAGATAATATTTATGTTTGTGGAATTTGTGTAGAAAGACACTTAACGGAAAATTGTATAAAAATAGTGGAACTGAAGGCAACAAATAAAAAGGAAAGTGAAGCAGCATAATCACTTTATTTTTTATGCAACCAGATCAGAAAATAGAATAAAAGATAGATCAATGACTTGAAAATTAGCCTCTTTCAGGGGGAAACCTCCTTTACATTACATAAATGAACAATTCTTAGATGATACAAATGATAAGAACTCCTTGGTATATGTAAGAGTCTAAGGAGTCACAATATAATCAAAGCCTACATAACAATAATAATGTAAGGGCACAACAATAAAAATAGTGGGCTTCTATGATGCACAACAATAATAATATGGGGGGTGTGGGCGGCGGGGGGAGCGGGGGGGCTACATGGTCACAACAATAACAATAGGGGACTACACTAGAAATAATAATAAGGGGTGTATGCTACTATTATAGGGACCTAACATGCTCCTCGCCTTTAAAAACATGTTGTCCTCAACGCTTGAGTAGTTCTGGTTGATTTTGTATAAAATTATCATCCTCCCATGTGGAATCTCCAGTGGGTAAGTTCTTCCATTTGATGAGATACTTTGAAATTAATCAATTCCGTAGCTGTCGAGTTCTTGTTTTTGTGACTGTTTCAGGATAAAATATGATTTTTCCTTCTTCGTCGAGTTCTAGAAATATTGTTTGAACTAGGAGCATGTCACCGGTAACTTTCTTTAAGCATGAAACATGGAAAACTAGGTGTACTCAGGAAGATGCAAGAAACTTCAATTTGTAAGCCATATTAGCAATATTTTGCAATACTTTGTAAGGACCATAGTACTTAAGTGATAATTTATTATCCTTCTTATCTTGCTTGAGGGACATTTGTTTGTATGGTTGTAGCCATAAAAATACCCAGTCACCAACATCAAAATTTCTTTCATTGTGATGTTGATATGCCTGTTGTTTCATTCAATTCTGCAGTAGAGTGAGGTTATCCTTTAAGAGTTGGAGAACTCGTTGTTAATGCTCAATGTGATCTTCCATTATCTAAACCTTAGAGTTTTCTCTTAAAGATGATGTGATGGATGGTGGATGATAACCATAGAGTGCCATAAATGGGTTCATTTTTGCTGCAGTAAGGAAGGAAGTGTTATACCACCATTCAACTAGAGGTAACCACTTGACCCATTGTGTTTGTTTATCAGATAAAAATCAACGAATATATCCTTCTAATCATTTGTTCACTATCTCATTTTTCTCATCAGATTGAGGATGATAATATGAACTATGAGTTAATCGCATACTAAGACAAGAAAATAATTTTGTCCAAAAATTTCCAGTGAAAATTGGATCTCTGTCACTTACAATAATCTTTGGGTTTCCATGTAGCTTTTTAATTGTTTCCATAAATGTAGTAGCATCTATACTAGCATTATAAGGATGAGATAATGCACAAAAGTGTGCATACTTGGTAAGTTTATAAACTACCACCATGATGTCACTCTTTCCTTCAGACTTGGGTAACTATATGATAAAATCTATTGAAACCGTTGCCCAATGCTGACTTGGAATGGCTAAAAGTTGTAACAAACTCGGGTACTTAATTGTCTCAACTTCATTTTGTTGGCAAACCAAACATTATGCCACAGTCTTCTTGTTGGGTTGTACAATGGGTATAAGTTTACTCTTGATTACACTGTATTTTTCCTTCTTTCTTTATGCATTTGTGCCCTGATATAGTAAGATGTTGATAAAACTTCGATGAGAAATGAATAAAATCGCTTTTGATATGGTTCGACTAAGCAAAGCTAACTTTCGTTGTTTTTATGCAGAACTTGGCAAAGGGAACAACTGATGTTCAGAAGATGGAACAACAAATACTAAACAGAGGAAAAGAAGCGCGTCTTATGCGGACGAATCAAGGAATAGATCAAGAGGATCAGCGCAAGTTGAAATATTGTCTAATAATAGCATTTAGTTGTGAATCCCTTAGGATCTCCTGATCCTGAGGGATCACATTTATCTCTTTTACTTCTTGATTATAAAAGGGAACTTCTCGCCCTTTTGAAGAAGAGTAATTTCATATATACAAAGTGTAATTTTGAAGAAGACAGCGCGTTGTAATGACATTTGAATTCGATGATTAATACATGAATTGAGTTGTTGTTCCCTTGTGATATTCTGAAGTAGTTAAGTAGTATTCGCTAGCGGCTTGGTTCCAGTAACTGGTGGATTCCACTATTGTTCCCTGTGTTTTTACTTTTCCTTTACCGCAATTTTAATTACTCTACTTTACAGTTTTACAAACGATTTACTTTCATTGGTGTGGAATTCGTATATGTATTTCATTGCTTCTTAATTCTACCAATCGATTTCATTTACTTATGTTGTGGATTGAATTAATCATTAGGAGAAGGGTTATTTCTGGTTCATTAAAAGATAGAAGCGTTATTGATTGAATTGAATACTTTATTCTTCCGCGATAGTTTAGAATCAGCTAAAAGAGCATTGTTATTGCTACAAGCACTCAGTTGATGTGATTGTAATTAGAATCTCTTGATTAATATTGAGTCTTGTTTCTGATTAAGGTTTAGTTTTGATGCTTAGATAGATTATTTTTCCTGAAGTTACAAGCTTGAGATTTATGATTTAATCCGTTTACTGTTGTATTGAATTTAATAAATTATCTAAATTCATTACTATCCATAGATATAGCATTTGCACATATTGTGTACACTCTTGGAACAGAAAGACATACCCAGGTTGATGATTAATGTGAGGCAATTAGGAGTTTTTAAAGACACCTTATAGCACCCAACATTTTGGCGCCGTTGCCGGGGAGAGTGTTGCCATTTCACAGAAGAGTGATGTATGTTTGATAGTTGCTGCTGGGAAAGAATTGGGTATTAAAAATGGAAGGTAAGAACCTGCGTACGGGTAAGTAAAATGCTTGCTCCCTCGCCCGCTTTTCAGCACAATTAGGTAGGAATTGAAAGTAGAAATATAAATTTGATGTTTATTTGCTATGAAAGAATTGGGTATTAAAAATGGAAGGTAAGAACTTGCATACGAGTAAGTAAAGTGCTTGCTCCCTTGCCCGCTTTTCAGCAAAAATTGCTTAGGAATTCAAGTAGAAATAAATGTTTTTATTTTTGTATGAATGACTAAGAAGAAAAGAGTAGAAAAAGATATAGTTCCTCCATCCAAATCCAAAAAATCCAAGGGACTGGTGACCCTTGGACGATCAACCTTCATTGACGAAATCATAAGAAAAGCCGAGTCTCAGTCATTAGTTGGACCCTGAATCATTTCCACCAGAAATCCTACTGTAACCTTTAGGCCGTAGGATCACCATCTGCAGCTAACGCTGAGATTCATAGCAGAACCAAAGGGTCTGAACAGAGTTTTCAGAATACTAAAAATTTGCAGTTTATCCCTTTACAAGAAGGGAATTCTTGCAACCTCTGTGAAGGAGGAGGAGAAATGAGTAAATTATCAGAACCCAAATCTCCTCAAACATTGGTTGAACAAAGGACCCCCAGTATTCCAAACCAAGGAAGTGTTGTTAAAATCATTTTACAAGTCTCTTCTAGCCCTCCCCAGAACAAATCTCTAGCTCCAGAAATTCCTGAAGAGTATTGTCATATTTTTTACCAGATGGCCAATAATCAGCGACAGCCTCAAACCTCTACACTACAATATCCTATCATTGACACAACTGTCAATGCTCCCATGAAAGCCATCCTGCTATAGAGTATTCCTACCTTTCATGGGCTAACTTCAGAGGATCTCGATGCATTCCTTTTTGAATTCGTTGTTTTATGTAAAGGTTATGATTACACTATTGAACCCCAGAAACTGAAGTTGTTTCCTTCTACTCTGAAGGGAGCAGCTCTGCGTTGGTTTATGGGGCTTGGTGGAGGTACCATTAACGACTGGGAACAAATGAAAACAACCTTTCTGAAAAAATACCAAGATTTTTGCCAAAGTAGAGAACTGAAGGATGAAATCTTTCAAATGGTAGCTAAGACTAACGAGACTCTTGAAGAATATGTAGAACGTTTTCAATATAATCTATAAAGATCTCCTTATGCAAATCTACCCCCTGAAGTTCTTAAAACCACAATGATTAAAGGTATGAAAGACCAATGGGTAGAAACATTAAACTTAATGGGGAAAGGGGATATTTATCAAGAGGATTTTGACAATATTGTACAATTGTGTATCAGGTGTTCCAGAGGCAGTACAAGGCTGAAACCAACCGGGCGCGATGTGATCACTAGAGATAATAGAACCTCAAAAGGGAGCATTACATGAGTTGAAATTGGTAATTTGCTCGAATATTTCAAGACTGATATCTTGGGGACCCTGACAACACAATTGGATATCATGCAAGCCAAACAGAAGCAGGCCGAAGCAGAACAGAACCTGGCTATTTTCTGTCCACGATGTAGGAAGAAACACCATCATAGAGAATGTCCACTAGATATGATACAGACATGTGCCATTTTCACTAAGGATCATACTATGGAAAGTTGTCCATCGCTTCCTGGGTTAAAAGCGATCTTCAAGGAAGCTGAGGAGGAAGTGGAACCAGTATATCTGATGAACCAGTGCCGTCAATGGCAAGCACGACCGACAGATATTCCTACAAACCCTTCTCCGTTCTTTCCTTCCTCACAATATAATTCTCAGTAATATCCAGGGACAGCATGGCAGAACCAACCATCCTTCTCTAATTGGCCACCTCAAGCCATTTCTATGCCATCATGGCCCAATCAATCAAATTGTTCAAATCCCTCTTATCCTCCACCATTTCTGTAGAGTAACCCCTATCCCTCGCAATGGTCCCCTTCTACCTCGCAATCTCAAAACTGGCAACCGAATTGGCAACGATCCACTAACCAGCTTACTAGAACAGTTCCTCCATCTCAACCAACTTTACCAACACCTTAAACATTGCGAAAAAATCCTCAATCTAATATATGGCCACAACTCCCAACCTAACTGAATCCAAATCCTAACAACAGACCCATCCAGTCCATACAAATTATTGAGAGTTTGGACCCTGAAGTTGAGACGAGAGAATGTAATGAACTTAAGTTAAGATCTGGACGCATAATTACCCTAGATGAGGATAAAAATCTGCAACCTGAAACCAAAGAGACATATCTGGGTAAGCCTTCAACTGTAGATAGCCAGCAAACAATGTAGGGAGAAGATACAGTTAGGCAGAAGGATCCCGAGCAAATCATAACTTCTTCTCCCCCATTCCCAGAAAGATTGATAATACCTCGACCAATTGAATATCCTGATTTTGATCTTCTGGGTGAACTCAAGAATATCTGTATAAAAATACCCCTCCTCCGGGTTATTCAAGACATTCCAATATATGCTAAAACTATTAAAGAATTGTGCATAAAGAAGTATTTGAGGAAAACAAAAATAACCCCAACTGTCCATGTTGTCGGGACTTTGTCTGATCTATTACTAGGAAAAGGGACACCTGTAAAATATGAAGACTTGGGAAACCCCATTGTCACAGTCCAGATAAATGGCCATTCTTTTCCCAATGCTTTAGTCTATTTAGGGGCAGCCATTAACATTCTCACAACAACTTGCGAAATTCTTGGCATCACAGCCTTGGAACCAACAACTACCTTACTGGAACTTGTCAACCGCTAATTCATTAAGCCAGAAGGAACATTACCGGACGTGATGGTTTCTGTAGACACTTGGGAATATCCAGCGATTCTTTGATTATTAACCCTAGGAACCGGCTAGATGAACATCCCTTAATATTAGGAAGGCCTTGGCTAGCAACTGTTGATGCTTATATCAGCTGTCGGACAGACAGTATGACCATAACCTGAGGAAATGATGTAAATAATCTAGTCTTATACCCTCCCGCTCAACCAAGCCTAACCATTGTAAAAAATCAAAAACAACCTGTAACATATTTAACAGAGAATATTCATTCACCATTGACTATGGTTGATTCCCTTGAATTCAAAAACCAAACAGAAGACAATGTCATTAATACTTTTATCAATCACCTGCTACGGTGTCTAATGTGAGATGTCACATGGTTAAAGCAGTCCTTGACAATGAAATTGAAGAAGATTCCCTGAGAGATATCAATGACCAACCAATACCAACAACCACTATCTATAATAGCAAACCTATCGAAAGCAAGCTAGGGAAGATCCTGAACATCAACAGTAATCTCAGTAGTAACCAGCAATAGAAACTTATCCAAGTCCTTAATAAATACAAAGGGGCCTTTGCATGGGACTACCCAGACATGAAAGGGATTCACCCTCAGTTATGCATGCACCACATCTACACTGAAAAGGATGCAAGACCCATTCAACAATTGCAGTCTAGATTAAATCCTCATCTAAGGGATATTGTGAAAGAAGAACTTCAAAAATTATTAGATGTGAATTTTGTTTATCCTATATCTAACAATAAATGGATCTCCCCATTATTCATTGTCCCCAAAAAGAATGGAAAATGGAGGATATGTGTTGACTACAGAGAACTCAACAAAGCAACACAAAAAGACCATTTTACCCTTCCATTTATCGATCAATTCCTAGATACACTGGCAGGGAGGAAATTATTCTCTTTTCTGGATGGCTTCAGTGGCTACAACCAAATTCAAATTACCCCTGAAGACCAGGATAAAACTACTTTTACCTGCCCATGGGGAACATGTGCTTACAGAGTATTGCCTTTTGGATTGTGCAACACACCTGCTACATTCCAAAGAGCCATAATCAGTATTTTCGCAGACTTGATAAATGAAGGATTGGAGGTGTACATTGATGATTTTACACCCTAAGGGGGTGAATTTGATTAGGCATTACAGACATTGGAGAAAGTCCTAGAACGGTGTATTGCTACTAGGCTATGCTTGAGTCATGAGAAATGTCATATGATGATGACAACGGGCCTAATTCTAGGTCATTACATTTCAGCAACAGGGATTCAGGTAGATCCAGCAAAGATACAGGTAATCCTTTTATTAGCTACTCCCTGCACTCAAACATAGGTATGTAGTTTTTTGGGATTTGCTGGATATTATCGTAGATTTATAAAGAATTTTTCGTAGATTTCTGCACCTTTATATGTCTTGACAGGGAATGTTGATTTTATATGGACTAATAAATGTGACACTACATTCACAGATCTTAAACGGTTAGTATCGACAGTGCCAGTATTACGAGGGCTGAACTGGGATATACCTTTCCAGATTTCATCAGATGCATCAAATATATCTATTGGAGTTGTTCTTGGCCAAGAAGAAGACAAGAAAGCCTACGCTATATATTACATCAACAAAAACCTAACTCCTGCTGAGTTGAACTATACAGTCACAGAAAAAGAGTTTCTAGTTATTATTTATGCTATAAACAAATTTAGACACTATATAACTGGATATCCTATCTTTCTGTATACTAACCAATCTGCTATTAAATATTTAGCCAACAAACCTATCACAAATGGAAGAGTGACACATTGGTTACTACTTTTGCAAGAATTTGACATAACTATAAGGGATCGACCAGGGAAGGAGAACCTTGTGGCAGACTTCCTCTCCCGAGTACCAAGAACAGACGATACAGTGGCGGTGGAGGATTAGTTCCCGGATGAACATTTGTTTGTTGTGACCGTAAAAACACCATGGTATGAAGATGTGGTGAATTACTTAGCAGTGGGAAAATTGCCCAAACATCTGACATCTAGAGAAAGGAAATTGATTGTGTAGTGCAACACTTGTTTCTCCTGGATTGGGGGATATCTTTTCCACACAGGAGCTGACATGCACATCCACAGGTGCATCAGAGAGGACAAAATTTATGATATCTTAAAAGCTTGCCATGAAGGACCTTGTGGTGGACACTTTGCAGACCGTAGAACTGGACATAAAATTCTACGAATGGGCTACTACTGGCCCACTATTTTTAAGGATGCTAAGAAATTTGTTCAGGCATGCGATAGTTGCCAAAGGATGGGCCACCCTGGGAAATCTGATGAAATGCCCCTGCATCCACAGCTAGTGATAAAACCTTTTGAGCGTTGGGCATTAGATTTCATTGGGTCGATCAAACCATCATCCAACTAGAAATTATATATATTGGTTGCAACAGAATATGTAACTAAGTGGGTGGAAGCAGTAGCGTTACCAAGAGCAACAGAGCAAACTGTTATTAGCTTTCTTTTCGAAATTTTTGTGCAGTATGGTTTACCCAAAGAAGTGATTACTGATGGGGGGCCACAATTCGTGGGTCACAAGATTGCTGCTACACTAAAAAATCATCACATTACACACAGAATTACCTCTCCGTATCACCTGCAGGCGAACGGGCAGGTAGAGAGCACCAACAAAGTTATCAAAGCTATTTTAACGAAGACAGTCTCATCGCATAGACGAGACTGGACTGCTCGACTGCCAGAGGCCTTGTGGGCGTATCACACAACTTGGAGAAACACTACTGGATACTCTCCATATCAGCTGGTATTTGGTAAGGAACCCATTTTCCCCATAGAATTTGAAATACAAACACTAAGGACAACCCAAGAGATAGGACTATCCTTAATTGAAGCCTAGGTTAATAGGTTACAGCAAATGAACTAATTAGATGAAATTCGATTATTGGCTCTACAACATATTACACTTATTCAATAGAAAAGAGCCAAATGGCACGATTCCCTTATTAAGAAAAATACATTTCATGAGGGTGATTGGGCACTTCTATATGATTCCAGGTTCCAAGACTTCCCAGGCAAGCTGCAAACTAGATGGCTAGGCCCTTACAAAATAAAGAAAGTACATGACAATGGCACCCTTACGTTGGCCACCATTGATGGGTCTGGTTCTTCTTTTAAAGCAAATGGGCATCGGGTACACCTCTACCAAAAACCACTTACCAGAGAATCTTTCTACCAGCAGATACGTGAGGACCCCACCATGCAAGTTTTAGCTGAAGAGGGCAATCCCTCAGCAGCTTCATGATGATAAAAGTTATTTCTTCATTGTAAAATATGTAAATATGATTGCTGATTTGATTTGATTTTCTTTCTTTTTCTTTTTTCTTTTTCTATTGTTCAAACTTTTGAACAACACTTTCTTCCGTGTGTTGCTGTTCAAACTTTTCAACAGAACTTTTCTTCATGTTTTTGTTGTTCAAACTTTTGAACAACACTTTTTCCCACATTTTTGTTGTTCAAACTTTTGAACAACACTTTTCTTCGTGTTTTTGTTGTTCAAACTTTTGAACAACACTTTTTTCCGCATTTTTGTTGTTCAAACTTTTGAACAACACTTTTCTTCGTGTTTTTGTTGTTCAAACTTTTGAACAGTTGTTGTTCAAACTTTTGAACAATAATTTTTTCCGCATTTTTGTTGTTCAAACTTTTGAATAGCTGCTGTTCAAACTTTTGAACAACACTTTTTCGCGCATTTTTTTGCTGTTCAAACTTTTGAACAACACTTTTTCGCGCATTTTTTTTGTTGTTCAAACTTTTGAACAACACTTTTCTGCGTGTCTTTTCTATTCAAACTTTTGAACAGCTATTGTTCAAACCTTTGAACAACACTTTTTGCGTGTTTGGTTGTTGTTCAAACTTTTGAACAACACTTTTTTTTGTTGTTCAAACTTTTTGAACAGTTGTTGTTCAAACTTTTGAATAGTTGTTGTTCAAACTTTTGAACGACACCTTTTTTCGCGTATTTTTGTTGTTCAAGCTTTTGAACAACACTTTCTTCTGTGTGTTGTTGTTCAAACTTTTGAACAACACCTTTTTATTTTTGTTGTTCAACAACACTTTTTGTGTATTTGGCGCTGCTATTCAAACTTTTGAACAACAATTTTTTTCAATTATGTTGTTCAATCTATTGAACATAACTTCTTTTTCTTTTTGTCTCTTAGCTTATCTCAGCCCCATTTTGTTTTCTTTTCATGGCAGGAAGTACATTACTTTCATGAGAGCAAGAAGTATGGATCCTATTGAAGGGAGTTAATACCATTAATGTTATGATCTTTAGTAGGACAACCTCTTGATGATAGATTCCTTTCGAGAAAAGGGACAGAGTTATTTATATACTACTCTACTGCATTATCTTCTATTGTACCTGACATTGATAGGTCATCTTGAATACCATGTTGGTTCTACTTCTCCTAGTTGTAAATTTCTCTATCTATAATAAATAAGACTATGTGTATATTTATTTCTATTGACATATTCAACTTTTTCCACCATCCCTGCTCTTAAGGAATATTGATCCTCCCTCTATTTATCATAAAAATATGTAACAATAGCAAAATTTTGTTTGCAGATAGAGGATAGGGGGTCTCATTAAGAGCCAGCCTACCATGTTCATAAGGTTGTAGCAAAGTGGCATTCCCACTATGGCCACCACACCAGGGTTATGATCCATTGGACAACTAGAATATCCTTGGAACAGGAGGTCTCATCACGAGCCAGCCTGATCACTTTTGCTACATCCCAGTGAATGGCAGTGTGGTCATCTGGTTACCACGCTAGCACATTGATCTCTTCTGTAGAACAACAATGGAATTTTCCACTTATAAATTGAGGATCTTAGCTCATAAGGGTTATAAAAGAAACCCTGTCGAGGCTATGGACGCTTGCTAGCAGTAGAGGCTCTGCTTATGGTATTGAAATGATATTTTAATATCAATAATCATTATAATACACTCTTCTTATTCTTTCTTTTTCGAAGAAATTATTTCCTTAATTTTTTTTAGAACCTTTATGCATGAGATAATGTTTTTTTTATCAATCGTATCATTCCCAGCTAAGATATCGTTAGCAGAGCATCTTTTTGTCATATTGTTGTTCTTTTTCGCATAACCTATCATCAACCCAAAGCTTCTTATCTTTTATTTCATAACTACCTTTTTACACTCCACTCTCATTATAACCATACCTCTTGCCATCCCATCATTGATATGCATACTCTGTCTCATTTACTGTCGTACCCTTCACCCTCTTGCCTTGCCGTCAGAACAACACATCCCTGTCTATTCGGTCGTAGGTGACCTCTCATTTGAAGGAGGGGGAGGACTCCCATTACACCCTTGCATGCGCTATATTTATTTTATTGGATTTCATATGTTGCTACGGTATCCCATGATTAAACGGCATGTGGAAATATGATAGTCCTTGAATTAATAATATTAATTCTCATGGAAATGTCGCTTAATGAAACTTAGCCATTACATCTTCTTGTTGTTCTATCTCACCATTGTTGTTCTCTATTGTATGTTTCTTGCTATTGTTGTTCTCTGCTGCATTTTTCTTGCCTGCTAATATTTTTGAAATTGTAGGAAGAATTCAAGCATTATGGGTGGAAAATCAATGCGCCGAGAACCTTTAGTATTGGAAATTTTGGACAGAGCCAGGGAGATTCTGGTACGCGCAGGATGGATGTCATACTTCACCAGGCTTTAGGCCCCTAATAGTGAAGTTGTTATCAAATTCTTACAACATTTACGGAATGGGCAGTCCATGGTGAAAGGAAGAAGAATCACAGTATCAAAAGTTGTGATAGCTGAAGTATCAGGGCTGCCGGCGGAAGGAACTGTATGGCCTAAAAACACGTAATGTTGCAAGACACGGTGGAGATTTTCAAAGATGCAGGCGAGGAATTAACCAAAAAAGGCAAGGGCATCCAACCATCTTCTCTGGGAGAACCATGGCATGAGTTGGCAAGTGTTTTCCAGAGGTACATTACCTGTGATGGACTACGAGATGTGGTAAGACCATGACAACTCAAACTCTTCGTTGTTTTAAAACAAAAGCTCACTATTAATTTGCCATCTTTCTTGAATTCATTGCTGCATGATACCGCTGATAGAATAAGATGGGCTAGGCACCCTGAAACCGTAGTTAGCCACCATGGTTTGATTAGATTAATTGTTAGCCATAATCTTGTTCAACAAAACTTAACTTGGGATGGTCTCATAGCACCCCTAGAGATTAGTCAAGACCTTGTAATCCAAAATTCTGCAATCTTGGAGATGAGCCAACAGAGCCCTGTTCCAAAGAGGAAAAGGATTGCTCACTCAAAAATTGAACCCCATAAGCGTAGGCGGTCTACAAGGTTAAAACTAGCCCAGAGGATGTCTGTAAATCCTTAGGGTAGCGTCGAATGACCTACGGAGCCATCCAGACCAGTTAGTGTACAGGACTCTGAGTCAGAACCAGAGGAACAATGAAATTCTGAGCCAGAACCAAAAGAAAAGGATAATTCAGAGCCCGAGCTCGAGGAAGAGTACAATTCTAAACTTGAACAGGGGATAGAATGTCATTCTGAATCAAAACCTGAAGAAGAAGCCAATTCAGAATAAGAACCCGAGGAAGAACATATGTCGGACTCAAAACAAGAGGGAGTACAACATTTTGATGATGAACCAGGCAATGAAGCATGACCTCCTCAGACACCACCTATGAACCCCCAAGATGATATTTTGCAGGATTTTGAGGAAGGGATGGCACAGGTCCTGGAAAATTTGAATGCATACATGCAACCTAGAAGATCACTCGATCCTAACCTTATGGAAGCTCAATCCTCAGGAGATTCTAGTCATACAAAAATTCTACCTTCTCTAGAAGCTGCAGACCAGGAAGAGGGAGCGAGCACAGAAATTATTCACGAATCCGATAACCATTTTGGCGACACAATTATATTGGAGCACAACCATGACGAGCACCAGGAACCCTTAGATATAGAGGGTATTGACAAACCCGTTCTTACAAAGAAGGCACCTTAGAAAAAGCGGGTAGCTGAAACAAAACTAAAGAAGTTGAGGAAGAAATACCAAAAGCTCTAGAAGACAGTTAGAAGGCTATGTTAGAAATTGAACAAAACTACAAATAGAGAAGCCTAGAGCACTACTCCTGAGGTAGTCATGGTGGCCACACAAACAGAAATATGTGAGGGCAGGGCAACTGAAACCCAGATCGAGCCTATTTTTACTCAAATGGTAGCCACTCAAACAAATTTGCATGTAGACTTAATGGATACAACTGTTTAGACAGAGGGTTGGTCCTCCCACAATAAAAGAACTCAAACGGAGGGTTGGTCCTCCCATAATAAGAGAATTCAGACCGAGAGCATACCCTCTCACAACACAAGCACCCAAACTGAAGAAAAATTTAAGGACACCCCTTCAAGCAGTGATCCTACTCTTTGGAGGTTACAGGAGGAACTGGCACAAGCCCAGCTTGCTTTAAAGCAATATAGGAACGAGACAGTTCCTCTGCAGAATTATCAGGAGTTGCAAAAGCAATTCAGACAATTGACTATAACAGAGGATGAAACTTTTGCTAGGTTTAGACAGGTGGAAGAAAGACTGAAGAAGGTAAAGACTAAGCTGGACAAGGTCATGGATCAGATTGACACCATTTGCTCACTATATTTGGATGTCTTATCTTGCAGGTCACCTGCTATGAACTATGCCCTGTTTCTATTGGAAAGATACTTATTATTGAATATTAAAGCTGTAAAGGCTGGCAAACCAATAGAATTAAAAACAACTGAAGAATTTATAAGTTGCTGTAAAGAACATGGGGTAAAATTTCAGCGACTTCTTTGTGAATTTTATTTACATAATTTTGTATTAGAAGAAGAGGTAGATAAGAATCCTAGCCCTTTTGTTGGGGAGGTCCAGTTTCAAGCTTTTATTTCCTTCGCAGTTAATCAACTTAAGTGGTTTAAGGCCTATAACTCTTTCCAGAGAAAAGAACATGAAATGGATTTATGGGTAAGAAGTGAGCCTACTCACCCTTTGCAATTGTTTATTAAGCACAAAAGGCTTATGATACAGGAAGGTGTAATTAAAACTTTGGGGCCTACACATAAGGAAATCGTGCGAACAGGAAGGGCATATTTCCTCTCCATTCAGTAAATATCTTTGATTGCATCCAACATGAGATGGACGATCTAAACTAATAGTGTCAAGAAAAGAGAACCATTTAATATAGGAACTCCAAAGCTGTTGCAGGTTGTTTGGTCACATATAACAATATTATCCTAAGAGAAGGACCATATTGGTTGGGATGTTGATATAGGAGCCCTATTATTTGGTACCCTCCTGAAGGATAGTGTTTCGACTATGAGTTGCTCGAAGGACAGGAAGAAACACCCTTTGCCAGTTTGATACAACAACACGGATTTAGGTTTGATAAAGAAACAGGTTTTCCAAATTACTTTCTAACTGCACTACATAGGAACTACTTGTTTTTCATGAGGACATGAAACAAGGTAAGCAGGGGAGTATGTTGGGCCGTACAATGGGTATAAGTTTACTCTTGATTACACTGTCTTTTTCCTTCTTTCTTTATGCATTTGTGCCCTAATATAGTAAGATGTCGATAAAACTTTGATGAGAAATGAATAAAATCACTTTTGATACGGTTCGACTAAGCAAAGCTAAATTTCATTGTTTTTATGCAGAAATTGGCAAAGGGAACAGCTACTGTTCAGAAGATGGAACAACAAATGCTAAACAGAGGAAAAGGAGCGCGTCTTATGCGGACGAATCAAGGAATAGATCAAGAGGATCAGCGCAAGTTGAAATGTTGTCTGATAATAACATTTAGTTGTGAATCCCTCAGGATCTCCTGATCCTGAGGGATCATGTTTATCTCTTTTACTTCTTGATTATAAAAGGGAACTTCTCGCCCTTTTGAAGGAGAGTAATTTCATATATACAAAGTGTAATTTTGAAGAAGACAACGCGTTGTAATGACATTTGAATTCGATGATTAATACATGAATTGAGTTGTTGTTCCCTCGTGATATTCTGAAGTAGTTAAGCAGTATTCACTAGCGGCTTGGGCCCGGTCACTGGTGGATTCCACTGTTGTTCCCTGTGTTTTTACTTTTCCTTTACTGCAAGTTTAATTACTTTGCTTTACAGTTTTACAGACGATTTACTTTCATTGGTGTGGAATTCGTGTATGTATTTCATTGCTTCTTAATTTTGCCAATCGATTTCATTTACTTATGTTGTGGATTGAATTAATCATTAGGAGAGGGTTATTTCCGGTTCATTAAAAGATAGAAGCATTATTGATTGAATTGAATGCTTTATTCTTCTGTAGTAGTTTAGAATCAGCTAGAAGAGCTCTGTTATTGCTACAGGCACTCAGTTGATGCAATTGTAATTAGAATCTCTTGATTAAGATTGAGTCTTGTTTCTGATTAAGGTTGAGTTTTGATGCTTAGATAGATTATTTTTCCTGAAGTTACAAGCTTGAGATTTATGATTTAATCTGTTTACTCTTGTATTGAATTTAATAAATTATCTCAATTCATTACTCTCCATAGATATAGCATTTGCACATATTGTGTACACTCTTGGAACAGAAAGACGTACCCAGGTTGATGATTAATGTGAGGCAATTAGGAGTTTTTAAAGACACCTTATAGCACCCAACACTTTTGAATATCAAATTTCAATCCATCCTAAAAAAAATCCTTCTTAAACCTGCAGTAAGTTTTTAAAAATCCTGAGTACCCTCTTAAGGGGGAGGTGTGCAATTCTAAAAGAATCTTTTGTTTGATTTGGGAATTCTTACAAAGATATAAGAGATATTTGTACCATAATGAATCATTTTTCTAGCTAAATGTATTAGATGTACTAGGATCTTGCTACAAATTTTGAATGAGTGTCCACACCTCTTCGTCATTCTTCTATTCATCCCTTGCTTCAATTATCCAATCAAGTTGGATAATAGAAATGGAACAAAGAAATGCTTCCACATCCTCATCCTTTCTTTAGAGTGCATATACAAAACATTTTGTTTTCCTTTTTTGTATATGATTTCAAATTCATAACCCAACTTATCCGTGACCCCATTTTTGTTGTTGTTTAGAAGATAATATTTGTTCCAAAATGTATAAGAATATCACGATCTGATTTTACCTTGAAGTGTCTTCCCATTATGTAAGTTCGTTGTTTCTTTAGTGCATGTAGTATTGCCAACATTTCCTTCTCATAAATATGTTTGTGTAAATACTTTCCCTTGATTAGATGACTTTAAAACTTGCAAAGGGTCTTCCTTCTTGCATTAAAACAACACCAATTCCATTTCCTGAGGCATCACATTCCACAATAGTGTTTTTTGTGAAGTTTGGTGTAGCTAAGACTGGTGCTTGGCACATTGACTCTTTAAGATGTTCAAAGGACATAGTTGCTTCTGGAGTCTAAGAAATTTGCATTTTTCTTCGGTGATGTCGTTAGAGATGTTTCTATTCTCCCATAATTCTTAAAAAACTTGTGATAATACCCTATCAACTCGAGAAATCCTCAAATATGCTTTAGGGTTGTGGGGATTTTCCATTCCTTAATGGATTTAATTTTTTTAGGGTCTACCTTAACACCCTAATGAGATACAATATGACCCAAATATTCCACCTCTTCTACTGAAAAGAAACATTTGGAGGTTTTTGCATATAATTTTTTCTCCTCCAATAGTTTTAGGACCCTATCAACATGTTGAACATGATTCTTACAAGACTTGTTGTAGATTGGTATACCATCAAAAAATACTAACACAAATTTTCTAAGGAAGGGTTTGAAAATGGAATTCATCAAACCTTAAAATTTGGAAGGTGAATTAGTAAGACCAAAAGGAATGACCAAGAGTTCATAATGACCTTCATGAGTTCTGAATGTTTATTTCGGAATGTCTTCAGTCTTCATTCTAATTTGATGATATCCTGAATGAAGATCCAACTTGGTGATGTAAATTTCTCCATGTAATTAATCCAACAATTTATCAATGATAGGAATAGAAAAATTATCTTTAATAGTGAGCTTGTTGAGCTCTCTATAATTTGGATGCATACTCCATGATCCATCCTTCTTGTGCACCAATACTACTGGAGCAGATAAAGAACTTTGACTAGGTTGAATTATACCGACTTCTAGCATTTTTGCAACCATACGTTCAATTTCACTCTGTTGGGCATAGGGATATCTGTAAGGATTGATATTTGGAGGAACATTTCCTATAATCAAATAAAGAGCATGATCATGATCACGAATAGGTAGAAGGCCTTTGGGAGTGTCAAATACCTTGGAATGATTGTCCAAAACTTTTTGGAGATCTGGAGAAATAGATGATTTCGATGTTTGAACCTCTAGTGAGCATAATTGTGAAATTACACCCCATTGTTCTTTCTTCAAAATATTTTTCATGCCATTAGAGTTGATTATCTTTCCTCATTTCCTTGCGATACCCCATAATTCAACTTCCTTTCCGTCCCAAAAAAAAAATGAAGAAAATTTCTTGAAAATTAAAAGTTGTCATCCCAAATATTGTAACCATTGGACTCCTAGTACAACATCAACACCACCCATTGGAATGGAAATAATTGGACTTGTTATCACCCCAAGAAACTCTCCTAGGTTGTATATCAGAGATGCTCAGGAACATTACAAACTCAACAAAAATGTTGGATAAATGGTGGATGAATGAAATAAATGTTGCATATTCAAGCCAGATAACCACTTCTACTATGATTGACCCCAAACATGGGTGAACACCCCCAGACTACAAGGCTTTAGACCACCAGTTACTCATAGTTTTAAAGAAAATGTGACGATGGAGAAAACTGATCACACCAGCAGATACACAGGACCCTGTGATGGCCAGCTGCAACCAGTTAAAAGGTCTGTAAATCTATTTTCTAACACATAGACAGGATGACAGCTCTCTGGCATTAAAACAATAGAAACCTGCATACAAATTCAATGATACAGCTAAATTCTAACATAGAGGTGGGATGACAGCCACTCTAATGCTAAACATTAACAACACATGAATAAATGCAAAACAGGCACAGCCTGGAATAAGGAGAAGTGGAAAGTGAGGAATTAACAGCAAAAGAAGCTTGTATTAGCTGGAAATGTAGACCAGAAGCTGCGGGTTACACAATAGTTACAGTCTCCAGAAGTTGAAGCTTACAACAGAATAACACTCATCAACCCCATTACATCGCTTTTCTAGGTATATATAGAATTTGTTTACAAAATTGCTTTGCTAGGCTATGCGTGGAGGTGTCTTAATTGACCACCAACCGCATTTACAGTTAGATATGGGTCTCTGATATATTCTGACTATTTTAATTAACAAATTTGACATTCTCTGGTACTTTGTTGTACTTTTTGAATAGATAAAATACGATTTGAATGCATTTCCATAACTGCTGCAGTCATTTGCCTGCTCAAGGTGGTCCTTCTTTTCCTTCGGAGGTACACCGTCTCTTGAATGCAGTGGTTGGAGATTGAATGCGCTAAGAATTGAACCATGAGCTCCTTTTATTCAGGTGCACAGGACTCCCATAAACACGAAGATTACACAGGAAATTGGTGGGAGGCAATGGAAGACATAGAGGAAGATTAGACGGCGGAATGAATCCCAGTCGTTGGATCATAAAAATCAACGGCGGAGATTGCGCGGGAGGAGCTATCGGGAGGTGACAAAGAATATGCAATGAGGGCCATTGGATAACCGTCAGGCAGATCCGACGGTGATCGGGGGCAGAAAATGCACGGTTATTAACGAGCGAGGGTTCGGCGGTATAGCGTGTGGGAAGATTCCCCGCACCGCTTATCAGGTGCAGTGGTATTCATACGAGGTGGTGCGATGCAGTAGTATAATGACGCGTGGTAGGTGGGAAACCACTTCCCCGAGGGCTAATGAACGAGCAGGTTGGCGGAGCGAAAGCTTGCGAACACCGTCGGATGATGAGGCGGGATCATCAGACGGCTGAAAATGAACGCACATATTTGGAGTTTGATGTGACAGGCGAGGGGCGGGCCCGGGCTTTATTAAAGCTTGGGGCTATGCATTTCATTATATGCGTGGGGTTATACAAGCTATCAGGGCTTATAATATTAAAACACAAAACGCCCAAAAGCCTTTTAAATAAAGTTTAAGCGGTTTAATAATGTTAAAACAAAATATCCCCGGGGTTGGTTAAAAAAGGTTTAGGCGGGGATTTGTAACCAAAACAAGGATGAAGGGGTTTAAAGAGAATAAGGAGGATTTAAGGGGAAGGAGGAAACGGAGGTGGCGGGGTTATAAGGGAATGATGCACATGAAGGAGAAAGAATACAATGAACTGCTGCAAGCTTCTTTGCATCCAAAACCAGCACTGCCTAACCTTAGCCATCAAATGTTGCAAACTGTAGCAGAGCTAACACTGGCTCCTTCTAGGGATGAGATCCTCCCTGTGAGGTCTCAAGAACCTGCAGACCATTGCCTTTCCAGTTGAAAACCAATTAACCAAAATTCCTAGTGTTCCATTGGGCATGGAGTCTACTTTGCCTGCACAAAACTAATAAACACAAAATATTTACAGCCTTTAAGGCCAAAAGACCTTAAACAACATAAAATTTCAAAAACCGCCCATTTACTGGGCCATCAAAAACTGTCTCTCCTCCCATAATTTTCAGTATGAAGGTGTTGTTCCCTTGAATCTGTGAAATGATGAAAGGCCCTGTCCAGAAAGCATCAAATTTCCCATGATTTCCTTTCTTCTCCTTCAGTGCATCCCATTTCAAGACCAAGTCACCAATCTGAAAATTATTTGTTTTTGCCTTTTTTTAAAGCTTCCTTGACCCTCTTCTGATGTGCTGCAGCTTTTTCAAACAGCTGCTCTCTAATATGATGTATTTCTACTAGATCAGTGATTCTCCTTGCCATGCATTCTTCCTCATCCTGCTCTTCTTGAAGGAATTTAGCCACAGGGAGAGTTAATTGAATTGGGAATACAGCATTAGTGCCATATACCAGCTTGAAAGGAGAATTGCCTGTGGATTTTTTAATGGTCACTCTATCAGCCCACAGTGCATACTTGAGTTTTGAATCCCAATTCTTTTTATTGTCCTCTAACAACTTTTTAATTATCCTGATCAGACTTTTATTAGGGGATTCTTCTAGACCATTTCCCTGTGGATAGTATGAGGTGGAATGAACAAGTTTGATACCCATTGAGTCACACATTTCCACCAGCGCTTTGCCCTGAAGGTTGCTGCATTATCTGTAATCAATTTATGTGGACAACCAAATGTGTTGAAGATATTTTCTGTTAAAAACTTTATGACCACATTATGATCAACCTTCCTTGTAGGAATTGCTTCAATCCACTTGGTGAAGTAATCAGTGGCTACTAATATCCACCTGTGTTGGCCACTGGAGTGTGGATTGATTTCTCCAATAAAATCCAAACCCCACTGCTGAAAAGGTGCTTTTGCCTGAATTGGTTTTAGGGGCAGGGATTTCAACTGTTGTTTTCCTTCAAATCTTTGGCACCTGTCACAAGATTTAACAAAAAAATACATCAGAAAATAAGGTGGGCCAATAGTACCCAGCTCTCAGGATTTTATGGGTTGTGGTCTTCTAATAATGGTGCCCTCCACACATGTTGTTATGAAACTGCTGCATAACTTCTTTTGATTGTTCCTTGTCCAGACACCTTAAAAATATTCCAAATGAATCCCTCCAGTAAAGCAGATTTTGATTAATGCAATATTTTGCTGCTCTAAGTTTTAAAGTTCTGGCCTGACTTTGAGTGAATCCTGAAGGGATTTCTAGCTTCAACAAAAAATTAATTATTTCAGCATACCAATTACATGAAACTAGATTCTCGGCCACTGACTGCTTTCGGTCTGTTCCAATTGTTTCCTCTTCCTCTGCCTGACCATTTTCTGCCATTGTGCATAGGAAATCAATATCTAAAGACCTGCAATTTTCTTCAGCCAATAATTTGGCAAGCCCCTGACCTCTGACCAGCTTGGTGGGCTTCAGCTCTATATTAAATTCTATCATTTTAGCAATCCATTTTGCCCTTCTTCCATCAACATTAATTTGAGTCAAGACATATTTTATTGTAGCAGAAGGCACATATGCAATTATCTTTGAATGCAAGATATAAACTCTGAAAGCTTTCAAGGATTTAATAAGAGCATATGCCTATTTTTCTATAATATCATACTTTAGTTCAGCATCCCTCAAGTTCTTGCTGAAAAATGCTACTGGATGTTCTGAACCTTCTTCATCTTACTGCAATAAAACTGTTGCAATGGTGTCTTCATAGGCAAATGAAAATATATGAAACTCCTTGCTATAATCAGGACTTATTAAAGTGGGAGCCTCCATAATAGCTTTTTTGATGGAATCAAATGATTTTCTTGATGTTTCAGTCCATCTTACCTCTGACCCTTTCTTCAACATGGAGGTCAAGTGCTTAACCAATTCTGCAAAATTTGGAATAAACCTCCTGACAAAATTAATGTTGCCCAAAAAATATTGAATATCCTTCTTAGACCTAGGGACAGACAAAGTCTGAATTGCTTTGACTCTTTCTGGGTAAATCTGAACACCTGCAGCAGACATAATATGTCCTAACAGCTTGCCTTCATGTAAAGAAAATTGAGATTTTTTGGGATTGACTGATATTCCAAACCTCCTACACTTCAAAAACACCCTTTTCAAATGTTGTAAATGATTTTGATGGCTACTGGAGTAAAATGTTATATCATCAAGGTAGATAAGCACAAATTTGTCCTTCTCTCCCACAAAAGCTATATCCATAGCTCTCTGAAAGGTGGCTCCAACATTCATCAATCCAAAAGGCATTTTGGCATACATGAAAGTGCCCCAAGGAGTGGTAAATGCAGTCTTTTCTTGATCATCTGGGTGAACAGCAATTTGATTAAAGCCTGAAAATCCATCCAAGAAAGACATTACTTTAGCTCCTAAGACTTTTTGCAGCAAATGCTCCATTTTTAGCAAAGGATAGTTATCTTTCTTTGAGCATTTGTTTAAATTTCTGAAATCAACACACAGTCTGATTTCTCCACTCTTCTTCCTCACCACCACTAGATTGGCTACCCATTTAGAATATCTGAGAGGGACTATGATCTTAGCAGCCAGCAACTTCTTAATTTCTTTTTTGATTAAAGGAAGAAGCATAGGATTTATTGGTCTCAGCGTCTACTTGAAAGGAACGGTGTCTTTCTCCAAAGGGATTTTACGCTAAATTATTCTTTTGTCATAATTTTTCAGATCATTATACTCCTAGGCAAACACATCAGCAAATTGCCTCATTAAATTGCAGTATTCAGCACTTTGATTAGCAGACAAATGAGTGGACAAATTCACATACCTAGGCTGACCTGGACTTCCTATATCATGCTTACAGACTGCAGATTGGTCTTCTTTTTGGGCAGCCTTGTAAGGCACATCATTCTGGTCAAACAGTCTTTCAAGAGGAATTAGACCCTTTGGAATATGGTTACTAGGAAGCTGGACTATGTTGTCTTTACCAATTTTATTTCTAAGCTGGGATTGGGGATTTTCTAACAAGGCATCATTCTCTTGGTCAATTTGCATTTCTGAAAATTCATCAATGACTTGAAGGAACCTATTCAACTCATTATCATCTTCAAAAACTTTCCAATGGTGGACATTGTCAGGCAAGGATGGTCTGTACTTGATTTGGACTTCATAAACTAATCTGGGAGGCATGGGAGGTATGAATAGACTAGCAGAAATAGCAAGTGAATCAGCAAGCTGATTTTGGGCTCTAGGAATATATGAAATACAGAAAAAATCAAAGGAATCCTTGATTCTCCATACCTCATCTCTGTATGCCTTCAACCTTGGGTGCTTTTCTTGAAAAGTTTTATTTATTTGCTGAATTATCAAATTAGCATCTCCAAATACCTTCATATTCTGGATTCCTCTGTCTTTTGTTGCATTAAGGCCCAATAGCAGTGCTTCATATTCTGCTATATTGTTTGTCACTTGAAAAACCAGCTTAAAATACAGTTGAATGCTTTCTTGTTGTGAAGATACCAGCACCACCCCTGCTCCTGCAGTCTCTCTGGAAGATGCTCCATCAAAGAACATCTCCCAAATTTGACTTCCTTGCTCTTGCTTGGCCTGGACTATTAGTTTCCTAAGCTGCATTTCGGCCTTGTGAGATTCTTCTATTTGGAGAATACATGCTCCAAAATCAATGTCCACTGCATATATAGGATGATTTGTAGGATTCTTCTCATCACTGATTATATATGCCAACTGTGCTTCTCTATATAATCTCCTGCTTTCGCCTCCAAAAATCGGGACAGTGGCATAAGAAAGATCATTATGTAATGTCCCACCTAGTCTCTTAATCCACCCTCTGGACAACAGCATGCCAAACTTAAGAGGGACATCTGCTACCACAAGATCAATCATCATACTCTTCATGGGCAGCTGAGTTAAGGTAATGGCCAGATCTTTAATCAATCCAAGACATTTCACCTACCTTGAATCAAAAGAAAACAAATCATGATAGGGTCTAGCGACATCAAGGCCTAACTCTTCCATGACAGCTTTAGGCATTAGATTGTGGCTGGCCCCTATGTCTAGCAGGCAATTGTGAAGGATATTTTCGTGAATGGTCAATGAGACATAAAAATATGGAGAATTATTTTCAACAGGTTCAATCATTGGGCTGAGTACAATGGCAGGCTTGTTATCTTGGAAATTAACAGAGTCAATGGAGGTTTGTTTGGTTTGTATCTCAAGGGCCTCAAGGATAGGCTTCCTAGATACTTCACTCTTCACCAACTCAACCAGAGGCACAGATATTTTTAATTTTTGGACCTCTGACTCAAAGCTGAAAGAAGAAAATGATTTATCAGAACTTTTTACCTCTTGAACTGGAGCTTTGAGGATGACTGGATCAGCTGGTGGTCTTCTTTGCGTGATATTATGCGGTTCTGTTTGGACAGCATCTCTTTGGGCAGAATTTTCTTTGACATTTTTTGCATTCGACCTCAGGTTATATCTCTGCTGGTCACCAGTTTGTAGAACAGTTCCTCTGTCCCATTGTTGATTATCTTTTTCCTACAGCAATGATTGTTCATACTCAGCCAATGTCAAAAATGCAACGCTGCCTTTATCTTCCATACAGCGAATCTCATCCTCATCTTCTTCAAATTGTTCTTCCTCCATGACTACATTTTGGAAAGGAGCTTTAACTTTTTGTTCTTCTTTTGAATCTTCACCCCTCTGCATTATTTGTAACTTCTCATTTGCTCTTCTGATAGGATTTGGATTTCTTGGAGCAAATGTGTTCTGTTGCCTTGTTTTTCCTTAATTCGGTTCAACTTTCAGCTTAGAAATTTCAGCAGCCAATGACTCTATCATCTTAGTCATTTTTTCTAATCTTGGCTCTGAAGATGAACTAAAAGAAGTAGAAGCCTGATTTGTAGGATTCTTCTCAGCTTCTCTGCAGCCATGATATTAGACTCTACTTCTAGTGCTACATCTTGCATATCAGCTAGAGTAGCACATCTTCTTTCTCTCAATAACAGGCAGAAATCAGAGTCAAAAGCATTGGCATAAGTGAGTTTGGTAGAGGTGGGAGTAGGCTTTACCTCAGCTGGTATCTTACTATACATTCGATTGAATATTTTATTAAAATCAAGTATTGATTCACCATTTTCCCTCTTCAGATTACCAAATTCAGTATGATAATACGCAAGTCTTTTTTATCTCCCCATTGCTTCAAAAATGCATCATCTAATGCTTCAATATCAGTTATAGATCTATGGGGTAATTCTCTAAACCACTTCCTAGCCTCTCCATCAAGGCTCTGAACAAAAACTCTCATCCACACATCATTTTCACTTATATCTAAATTATCAGCATAACTGTAAAAAGCTTCAAGGTGTTCTTCTGCTGTCACTCCCTCTGTACCAGTGAATTTAGGCATATATTTTTGATATTCTCCCACAGGCATAGGATTTAAAGGCACAGGCAATACCAATGGTCCATATCTAGCAGCAACAATTCTCTCAATCCTCGTAGGTGCTTGTTGTCCTGCCATGATTGAAATATTTGGAAGAATACTAGCAGATTGAATGGTTGGGAGTAATGTGATGGATGGCAGAGATAAAGGGATGTTTTGGGCTGAATGGGAAGCTTTCTTTGGACTGAGATTCAAAGGGGAACTAACTGCACAAGGGGCTGAACTAATCTCTAAAGGTTTTTCTTTATTAACAGTGTTGTGCTCTAAATATTTAGACTATAAATCTTCAGCAATGACTTTATCTTTCAGAGATGAATAAGATTTCTTGGGCTTACCTGATTCTGATGCCCCTTTCTGTGAAGCTTTCTTCAATTTGAATGTCCTCTCAGGGTCAGGCAATGATTCAGCTGGAGATTTCTGAGGATTTCTTCGAGTATGTCTCACAAACTGAGCAAGAAATTCAATGTGGAGTCGCCAAATGATGGTCTTCCTCTAATGGAGTCGCCAGATAGATGATTACAACCAGAAACTGTGTTCAAACCTTGTCTATCATCAAATCTTGAAGTTGTGTCATTCTCCCAGGGAAGCTGAGCTCCAATTCTCCTCTCCTCGGCAACAGCGCCAATTAATGTTATCACCCCAAGAAACTCTCCTAGGTTGTATATCAGAGATGCATGGGAACATTACAAACTCAACAAAAATGTTGGATAAATGGTGGATGAATGAAAGAAATGTTGCATATTCAAGCTAGATAACCACTTCTATTATGATTGACCCCAGACATGGGTGAACACCCCCAGACTACAAGGCTTTAGACCACCAATTACTCACAGTTTTAAAGAAAATGTGATGATGGAGAACACTGATCACACCAGCAGATGCACAGGACCCTGTGATGGCCAGCTGCAACCAGTTAAAAGGTCTGTAAATCTGTTTTCTAACACACAGATAGGATGACAGCTCTCTGGCATTAAAACAACAGAAACCTGCATACAAATTCAATGATACAACTAAATTCTAACACAGAGGTGGGATGACAGCCCCTCTAATGTTAAACATTAACAGCACATGAATAATTGCAAAACAGGCACAACCTGGAATAAGGAGAAGTGGAAAGTGAGCAATTAACAGCAAAAGAAGCTTGTAGTAGCTGGAAATGCAGACCAGAAGCTGCAGGTTACACAGTAGTTATAGTCTCCAGAAGTTGAAGCTTACAACAGAATAACACTCATCAACCCCATTACATCGCTTTTCTGGGTATACATAGAATTTGTTTACAAAATTGCTTTGCTATGCTATGCGTGGAGGTGTCTTAATTGACCACCGACCACATTTATAGTTAGATATGGGTCTCTGATATATTCTAACTGCTTTAATTAACAAATTTGACATTCTCTAGTACTTTTTTGTACTTTTTGAACAGATGAAATATGATTTGAATGCATTTCCATAATTGCTGCAGTCATTTGTCTGCTCAAGGTGGTCCTTCTTGTCCTTCAGAGGTACACTATCTCTTGAATGTAGCGGTTGGATATTGAATGCGCTGAGAATTGAACCATGAGCTCCTTTTATTCGGGTGCACGAGACTCCCATAAACACGAAGATTACACAGGAAACTGGCGGGAGGCAACGGAAGACATAGAGGAAGATTAGACGACAGAATGAATCCCAGCTATTGGATCATAAAAATCAACAGCAGAGATTGTGCGGGAGGAGCTATCAATAGGTGACAAAGAATATGCAATGAGGGTCGTTGGATCACCATCGGGTAGATCCGACGGTGATCGGGGGCGGAAAATGCACGGTTATTAACGAGCGGGGGTTCGGCGGTATAGCGGGTGGGCGGTTTCTCCGCACTGCTTATCGGGTGCAATGGTATTCGTACGAGGCGGTGCAATGCAATAATATAATTACGTGTGGCAGGCGAGAAACCACTTCCCCCGGGGCTAACGAACGATCAGGTTGGCGAAGCGAAAGCTTGCAAACACCGTTGGATGATGAGGCGGGATCATCGAATGGCCGAAAATGAACGCACATATTTGGAGTTTCTTGTGACAGGCGAGGGGCGGGCCCATGCTTTATTAAAGCTTGGGGCTATTCATTTCATTATATGTGCGAGGTTATACAAGCTATCAGGGCTTATAATATTAAAACACAAAATGCCCAAAAGCCTTTTAAATAAAGTTTAAGTGGTTTAATAATGTTAAAACAAAATATCCCTGGGGTTGGTTAAAAAAGGTTTAAGCGGGGATTTGTAACCAAAAAAAGGATGACGGGGTTTAAAGAGAATGAGAAGGATTTAGGGGAAGGAGTAAATGGAGGTGGCGGGGTTATAAGGGAATGATGCACACGAAGGAGAAAGAATACAATGAACTGCTGCAAGCTTCTTTGCATCCAAAATCAGCATTGCCTGATCTTAGCCATCAAATGTTGCAAACTGTACCAGAGCTAACAGGACTATTCAATACATATTCCCCCATGGTTAACTTAATATTATGGAACTTTCCAAAGCAATTTATAGTTCCTCCTTTTCCAAACATGACTTCACACTTTGGTGTTGGATATAGAAATAAATTCAACTCTTTTGCTATCTTTCAATGAATAAAATTATGGGTACTACCTGAATCAATCAACACTATTACCTTTTTCTTCTTGATATATCATTCTATATTGATAGTTTGAGGAGTGGGAATTCCTGCCAATGCATTACAACATATGGTCAGATTCATTTCTTCTTTCTCTAGGGTTGGTTCTTGGTGTATAATATTCTCATCTTTTTATGTTTCTTGTTCCTTTTCTTCTTCCTCTTCACAGTCTATGTAAAATAATTTTTTCTCAACACACTTATGAACTTTAGTCTATTTTATATCACAACTATAACAAATCCCTTTTTCTCCTTTTTCCTCCAATAGTTGTGGTGTCAACCTTGTAGGTTGTGTAAGTCTAGGAGAAACAACATTTCCCTCTTTATAGTTGTGAGTGGTAGACTTCCTTGTTGCCATAATTTTTATTTCAATGTTTCTTGCCACCCTGAATGCCTTCTCCAATGCATTAGGTTCCCACAGGAAAACCTCATGTTGGATGTTATCCTTTAAAGTCTCTGTGAAGACATTAATCCTATTCTCATTTGGAATATTAGTTACCCTTATATTCATATTTTGGAAGTCCTCAATATTCTCTGCCATTGAACCCTTTTGTTTGAGATTTATCATTTGGCTAAATAAGGTGTTTCTCTTTGTATCATCATAATGTGTTATCATTTCCTCTATAAAAATTGACCAAGGGACAAGTGGTTTATGATAAAAAAAACCATTGATACCATACAAACCGATTGGGTTCTAAATATAAATATGCAATGCATACCTTTTGTGTGTGTTGCACATCATGGAGATCAAAATATTGTCCATCTGTAGTTTCCATGTTACCGAATCCTTGTCATCAAACTTCCTCATATTGATCTTTGGAATGTGGTGAGTCTTAAACCAAACATTGGAGTCTCTAAAATCATAATTCATATTCCTTTTTTCCTCATCATGATTTTCATGGATTTCCTTGTCTGCACCATTGGGAAGCCTTTCTTGCAACAACTTTGTCAACCCTTCCATCTTGACATTCACCATTGCTTCCACGTTTATTTTTAAACCATCCTTCAAACATTCCATGTCCCTTTTTATTTTTACTTCTAAACCATCCATATTAACATTCATCATCGCTTCCAATTCATTTTTGGTTACTCTTTCCAAGAGCGAAATTTATTGCAGTTGGTCTTGTAATTTTGATATATCATGTTGTGTTTCTTCCACTTCTTCATGTGTCATAGTAGAGATTTCTGGTTACTTACTAGGTGTGTCCATTTTTTTTATTTAGTGAATTTTGGAATCAAACAATGATATCTATGCTTCACTATACCCTTTGAATCACTTCAAACTGATTTTTCAAAAAAAAGCTATGTAAATTTTAAAAAATTACACACCTTTTTCTTTCTTTTTAGGATCTTGACATTGAAGCTATTTTATCTCTGTAATTTAGGCTCTCCAAGGTCTGAAATGTTGTCCTATTTTTTCCCTCTGAGTCTTATTTCTAATGCCTCAAGTCATGCTGAGATTGGATTATTCAAGATAAAGTTATGCCCAATCTCCCACAATGACCTCATTATGGACAGGTTCAGTAGAGTGAACTTGTAGGGAATTCCACATGTAACTGTTTCAACCTTCGACCTTGAAAATGATACAAAAAAAAAAACTACAGTCCATGCAATTCCAATCAATTTGTTACAAAATTCAAATCTGATGCTCATAGAGAAATTTATGACGAATTTCCATAGGTCACCTATTTGAGACTGAATTTTGGAGCCTGCAAAAACCCTAACTTCTCTAGATCATATCTCAAACAATATAGCGAACAAAGATCTGAAATTTGCACAAGATATTCATCAAGATTTTGGTTCCACATGGTAAAAAATTCAGCATTTTAATCCTCGTAAAAATCAAATTGTAGTGAAAATTGCAAGATGACTTGTTTGAAGAAGTGAAAACCTAAAATCCAATGTTCTGATACCAAATGTTATGCAACCAGGTCACAAAATAGAAGAAAAGATAGATTAAGGACTTAAAAATTATTCTCTTCGAGGGGGAAAACTACTTTACATCACATAAATGAACAATTCTTGGATGATATAAATGATAAGACCTCCTTGGTATATATAGGAGTCTAAAGGGTCACAATATAATTAGAGCCTACATAACAATAATAATGTAAGGGCACAACAATAACAATAGTGGAATTCTATGGGGCATGACAATAATAATATGGGGGCTACATGGGCACAATAATAACAATAAGGGGATACACTAATAATCACAATAAGGTAGCTACACTAGTGTTATAGGGACCTAACATTATTACGTTGCACCTCCAAGAAGACCTTAACAACCCCCACCAATAGGTATTTCTTCATATCCAAATCCATAATTTCCATACTATTAAAATCCTGCTCAAAATACATATACTCCTCCTATGCCATGGTAGGCTTGGCTTCCTCAAAACCTCCAAACCAACTTTATTAAGAAGGGTGGCGAGGACAAGCTTATGAAAACCAACCCCCATACCAATAACCATACCAATGTCTATATCAAAAACCTTATCAACGATTTTTCCAACAACCTTATCCACCATATTTCTAGCCACCTTTTTGATAATGACCAACATTTCAACAATTTAAAACATCTAAAAATGTTCAACAATGATTTCCAGTACCATAGATAACCCAACCTCAACAACTTCAACTGCCCATAATCAACCTACACCTACTTAATTACCTATCCAACTAGTGGCAAATCTTAATTTAAAAATGGATAAACCTGTATATAATTTAGAAGAAACACTTCCCACACATTTAATTGTTTCTATTTATAATATTTTATTAAGGTTAGGAAAAGTATTCCAAAAAGAATCTCTTGTAATTATTGAATAACAAGAAGAGATTGAAGAAATTCCAAGAAAAAATGTCACAAAACTAACCACAAAAACATCTAAAAGTATAGAAGCTCACCGCAATGCATCTTTAACTACTGAAGTACATCCCTTTCCAGAGAATTTAGTTGTAAACAAATCAATGGTTCCTATTAAGCATGATTTCTTGGATAATTTGAATAATTTATTTGTTAAAATTTCTTTATTGCAAGTTATCAAAGAAATCCCAGTTTATGGTAAAATAATTAAGGAATCTTATTTCAAATCTAAGAAAAGGAAGAAATATATGACTACAATAGATGTCATTTTTCATTTAGCTTGCTTAGTGTAAAAATCAATTGAAACTAAAAAATATATGGATCCAAGAATCCCGATGGTTACTATTACAATTGACAATTTAGTAATTCCAAATACTTTAATTGATTTAGGTGCAACAATCAATGTTATGACAATGGACACAATGCAAAGTTTTAATTTATGCAATCTTCGACCAACACCTATAATAACTTAATTAAATGATAGATAAAGAATTAAAATGGAAGGTGTAATAGAATATTTAATAGTCTCCTTGGATTCTTGGGAATATCCAATAGACTTCTTAGTTTTACAGCGCAAATAGAATTTGGGTGGACATATTGTTATCCTCCAAAGACCATGACTGGCTATAGTCAATGCATTCATCAACTGCATATCATGACAAATGACTATCTCTAAAGAAAATGAAAGTAAGAAAATAACACTATATACCCCAGCTAAACTTTGAATGAATTAGAACAATTATCTTGGCTTGAAGAAACATATTTGGAAGAAGAAATGATCCAACTCGTATTCATTATTAATCAAGTTGTTTATTTCTGGGATGAATCAAATGAATGCTTGTTATATTACTTCATTTATAATCCTAATATTGCATAACAGTTAAGAAAAATTAAATATGTTGCCATAAATAATATTTTAAAACAAGGTTTTCATGAAAATTGCACGATAAATTCTTTACAATCTTATTTTCAACTTTTTTTTTCCTATCAACTCAATGGTAAATTATAATTCTAAAATTATTGAACTTGAACAAGGAAAAATAGTAGACATCACTTCCACATTGGAAGCATCTCAAGAAGATCAATTAATTCAAGCGTTAAAGAAGTACTCCAAAGAAGTTTCTTGGGATTACACAGATTATTCATCCTAGTACATGTATTCATCATATCTATTTGGAATAAAATTCTAAAACTATAAGGAATCCTCAGTGACGAATGAATTCAATGTTGAAAGAGATAGTAAAAGATAAACTTCAAAAATTACTCAAGGTATATATTATGTACCCTATCACTAATAGTCAATGGGTTTCTCCTTTAGCTTTAGTGCCTAAGAAAAATGAAAAATGGTGAGTATCTGTACATTATAGAGAATTGAATAAAGCCACCCTTAAGAATCATTTTTTTTTTCCATTCATAGATCAAGTTTTAGATACCTTGGCAGGAAAGAAATGTTTATCTTTTCTAGATTGGTTTAGTGGCTATAATCAAATAATGATAGTTGTATAGGACCAGTAAAAAACTACTTTCACATGTCCTTAGGGAACATATGCCTATAATGTATTACCCTTTGAACTGTGTAATTCACTAACCACATTCCAAAGAGTAGTTATCGCCATATTTGTTGATCAAATGCATGAATGTCTTGAAGTTTGTATGGACGATTTCTCTGTATAAGGTGATAAGTTTGAAGAATCTTTAATCAAACTTGAAAAAGTTTTGAAAATATGTAGAGAAACTAATTTGGCCCTCAATAATGAAAGTGTTTTATGTTATTAATAGAAGGCATTGCTTTTGGACATGTTGTAGCGCAAAACCCTCCAAAATTTTGGCCTGCATCCAAATTTCGGAGCCTTCCTTGGTTTTTCCACTAATGATTGCAAATGCTCGAGCTCATTCCATGAGTTCTTCTAGAGTCATTACACCCTTTTCCTTGTCCAACCAATGGTATTCTTTTGGCATGTTTATTGCTTTGTTATGCTTGCGATCTTGTTCTGGCGATTTTGAAGGTTGGTCTTTGTGTGTATGAGTTGTCTTCGCTCTTTGCAGATCATTCATACTCACACACAAAGTTGTAGGCACTGTCGCGTGAGTGTCGTCACGATCATTTGAAGATATATCTCAAGTGTCGCACTTGTTGCTCTTAACCTTAAGACAGTCTCACTAAGCACATATTTTCCTTGGTTGTTTGTGGTGTTTTGTCATTGAGTCATATTAAGTATCCGATCAGAATTTCACATCGACAGAAGTTCTCTTGCTCTCACACTTAGTCATTTTTCATGAAAATCTATCGACCGAACAAACCCCTTCAACCGGACCCCGACCAAGTTGCATTGCGCATTCTCCGCTCTTAGTGACCCTGCTCTGTTGCCCAGAACTACGCAGTTCTTGAGGTTGTCCCCTGGGGTAGCTGCACTGTGCAATCCTAGAAGTGAGCGGTTGTATGTCTCCCATAACTATGCAAAAGGTGTCTACAAGCCCGATCTAGTTTGCACTTCCCGCAAGATTAGTTATCAAGCCTCCCTCTGGTCTACTGGAAATATACACGGCAAAACAACGAGGGGCTGCACTACTCTCCAAAATTGCACAGATATGCCCAACTGTTTCCTTGCTCTGCATTGTCCCCAGAAATTGTGCATGCCTATTTGGCAGGCCCTCCTGCTGGCTTGCCTACTCTGCTCCTGAAAATTGCGTAGTCCTGACTGGTACACCTTATGCTTCCTTGCTCTGCACTATTTCCAAAAACTGTGTAGTCATTACGGGAAGATCCCTACTGCTTGTCCTGCACTATTCCTCAAAATTGCGCAATTGCGACCAGTAGCTCCCCACAGCCCGATCATGCCTTACTCAGGAAATCTACGCAAACTTTTATGCCAGTACCCTCTGTTGCCCCTACTCTGTCTCCCTCTGAGAAATTACACACATTCCTAGCTGGACCTTGAGTGGCTCACTCAATCCTCATCTTGAAAATTACACAAAACTGTCCAGCAGTTCCCCCTGACACCTTGCCTTGTCTTCCTCCCAGGAACTGCGGAGTTCTGCCCAGCTGGATTCCACCTTGTAGCTATCATCGCTATCCCTGGTTGCACAAATTTTCCTCCCAGTGACCTCTTTGTAGTTTTTCCCAACAGTACTCCGGAGCCCCTCATCCCGGCCTGAGATTTGCTTTGTACAATTTCAGTGTCTTGTCCTCCCTCCCAGTTACCTAGAACTGTAACCAAAAACAATGCATCATGCTAGACTAGGAGATTTTTGGATTTGATGTCGTCCTGTCATGAGTGATTTGAAGGAACAGGTACATTGATGGAACATGCCGTGATGACGAACAAGATGAAGAAGGAGAGAATGCTAGGAGACTTGCTCGTAGCTGAACGGACATATAAAGGACATCAAATATCAAGCGAAAGGGATACATGCATTGAACCATTAAGAAAATACCAAGACCATCGAAGATGCCACAACACTTTGCCATGCGGAGGTGAAGACACAACACACCGAGAGCACATCCATCACTTAGCAGCATAGTAGCTTGACATGGACACCACATTCAACTAGTACATGTCAACAATGTCATGTCGAGTTGTTTTATGAGTTGTTTCGGCCACATCACTACTATGGGCCATACTTGTTATAATCAGATGTAATGTAAAGTGAAAGTCCAACAGACACACATATGAGGTTGAAGAGTCACGTTAGTTGAAAAGACATAGGAAGTTGAACGGTCATGAGGGAAGTCTAAGAGTCACAAGGGTCAAGCATCACCCTTGGTTATATGTACCCCCTAAATGTATGAGCAAAGGAATTTTCACCTTGGCTCCTCCCACATAGCCTTGAGAGCTTGTATTCTATTCTTTGAGGAGTGAGGAGTGGCTCCAATGTCCCACTATTGGGACTAGTGATGTATGGTGTAAAGATGTGTCTTGGAACTTTTTCTTAATTCAGAAACCTCTCTCAGGCCATCACTTTTTCATGCATGTTTTGTAATCGTTTGTAAGATTATTCTTTAAATGTTTGTAATGCATGTTTTCTTAACCTGTACTAAGATAGTTGAACTACTTCGGTTATTTTGGTACTTACATTGTTGAAGATGTGTTGTATTGTTTATCGTTGTTGTCTCATCTATGTCGACTACTCCGTAGGACATTAGAAAAACCATTCTTGTTTTCCTTGGTTATAACGATCGTCGCCCCCCTGTTGACTACTCCACTGGATGGTGTACGTGTTTTCCCTTACACTTTGGTTTTAACGATTACCGCATCCATTGTGGACTATTCCGCTAGATGTTGGATAGACCCTTGTTGTTTTCACGTGTGTCTCTCCCTGGGTGGTACTACTACCTCTCATCTAGAAGCTCAATTTTATCCTCTCCCTTACAATAAGAGAACCTAGACAAAAAGTTACATTACGCACTAACTAGGCATACTCACCTCGCATTTTGAAGATACAAGCATAACACTCTCATGTGCTGAACAACAAGAGCTAAGTCAAATCTCTAAGATAATGGAAACCAGACCATCGTACCGATTGGGACTCCTACATCAAAAGGTGTGAGGTCTAGTTGGGACATCATACCAGGGAGATCCCCTATATGTTGGTGGGTCTAGCACCATCAACATTTATGGCACTAGAAGGAGGGCCACCATCAGTTTATAGTTGAATGTCCTACCAACCCCACTTATTTACCATCTGGTCAAGGAAGTAATAAAAACTCCCTCTCTCCCATGCACAACTATGAAGTTGGTTACTCCTCACCTCCCAGACCCGAACAAGAAATTTCATATCATCACATTTGTGTTGTTCTTCCCATCACCCATGAGTTTTCTCAAGTTGTTGGACTAATTCCAGGAGTACACACTCTTCCCTCTTAACATAGGAAGCAAAGGACTACACCCATAGGAGTGGTAGTCTCATATGTTGAAGAAGTAATCCTCGCCACTCTTGAAGAGCTGACGAAAGTTGTTGAAAACAAAGAGGAATCTCCAATTCTCCTAGACGAAGAAGAAGATAACATCTTACTCTTGGGCTTAGGCTCCTGTGGAGGGGAAGGTAGCAGAGGAGGCGGAGGCAGAGATGAATAAAAAAATTCAAATATTGAACCGTCAGATTCAGAAGAAGAGGAGGAGAATGAAGAAGAGGACAATATGGCTAATCAAAATCTGGAATGGATGACAAAGGGCCCATTGGCACTACTGGGTGTCTTGCACAAGATGCCAAGACATGCAGAGAAGCTATTAACAAAGTATGACCCTGAAGAGCAATGAAGGCAGAAGATCATCTAGACACATTCTACCTACATCTGCAGACACTTGAGGTACGTTATGATGATGTTGCATGTAGATTGTTTCCATGTACATTGGATGGTAGAGCAGCTATATGGTACCACAACCTTCCTGTCAATGTTATTCAGAACTGGGGGGTGTTCAAGAGAATTTTCCTTGAGAATTTTGCTAAAGACAACACCCCCGCCATGTTACTAAAATAGTTGGGTAGTCTCAAGATGGAGAAGAAGGAAAAAGTGAAATATTTTAACCATAAGCTTAACCGTATCTTGAACAAGTTCACTGCAGACACCAAACATCACGACTCCATCACAGTTGACTACTACATGTCTTCACTGTTGACCAACATTGCGCAGTTCATCAAGTGAGCTGTGAAACCAACATTTTTGAAAATTGCTAAGAGGCAATTGATGTGGAGAAAGACTTGCACACTATTGGAGTCATTGTAGATGATGAACCAACTAAGGACTCCAAAGACACAAGCAGGAGCTCTTAGGCTACTGTGAGTAAGGCAAAGGAAAAGGAAGCAAGTGAAATTGAAAACCTTAATCATCTCATCAATTCCTTGAGAATCGAAGTTTCCGAACTCAAGCAGCAAAGAAGCAAGATAACTGTGAACAATAGGCCTCCTAGATTTGCGTAGAAGAAGAACTCAACTTCGAGCAGCAGCAGTCACCCGACCAAAACTATGCAGAGCTCTAACCTTTTCTTCAACATGGATGCAATCATGATAGATCATTATTGCAAGTTCCATGGTGAACGACATTCGGAGAGGAATTGTGAAGATTAGAACCAAGGATGAGCGCACTTGCTACACAGTTGACTAATCAGTTTATGTCCAGTGAGCAGGTTTAGCTGGAGAATGAAGATCAATATGAAGTTGCTACATTTCATGAAGCTCAAAATTTTGGGCATGTTATCAACATGTATCAATGTTCTAATACTGCCCAAAAGACAACCACTGAGAAGGAGCCTCCAAGTGACCGTCCGGCCCCGAAGCAAAATAGTCGATATAGTTTGAGGAGTCAAGGGGCCCCCAATGTTTTTGAGATACCGAGAGAAAAATTAAGACAACATATGCTCATAACATTGGATCCACCAGTCATCTCAACATAGAAAACACAAGGCAAGTCCGAGAAGACAACAGCAACTAAGAATACGTCCATGAGTAGCAAAGAGAAAAGTAGCCCACCAGACAATACGAACACAAGTCTACCCCTGGGAAACTTGGTGAGTCTTCCCGCTCTAGACTACAATATTGTTGAAGAAATGAAAAATATTGGTGCAAACATCTCTCTCCAAGCTCATGGGTCAGTGAGATACTCTTTTGCATGCACTGGGGAAACCCTCCAGAGACAATGTTGCCTCTTCCAACAAGGGATCAAGCAAGTATCCTGAATCACTCGCATCTGTGCTCAATGCACTTCACATGGAGGAAGCGAACTCACTTTGCCCACCATTTTTGTTATCATTTCCCCAGCCAATAAAGAAATAAAGACATTATTTTCTTATATTTCAATACTAAGTAGAATTAGCTTTGTAATTGTAATGTTTAGCAATTAGATTCCAATACGTGAATATCGCTTTATTTAAGCAATCCTTGAGTGATTCCGTCCACCCACCATGCATGGGAAAGAGACCTGACCAGCCCATTCTCGTTTCCCCACGCACTTACGAATGATGAAAGTAAGTTCCTGGCTCTCAGAAGCAGTCAAGTTCGCACTGGTCTGGGCCTGGGGGGGGTGGGTAAAGATCGAAGGGGGGATTTGGTTACAATTCCTATTGACGCCAATGTGCACAACTGTTTGGTTGATTCTAGCACGTCAGTCAATATCATGCCACTCTCTATTCTTAAGCAGATCAATGCTTAATGGAGTAGTACAACTATGTAGATCATCCAACTTGACAGAATGTGTGTCCCAACCATTGGTGAACTCCAGGATGTGATCATTTGGTGATAGTTTGATGGATGAGTTCACCAGTGCATTAACATTGTGATTGTGGACATCCCGGAAGCATATAGTTTATTACTCAGCAGAGACTGGTCCAACAAGTTGTAAGTATATTTTTCTATTGACTGGTCACACTTATGGCTTCTACACAAGGGGATAAAAAACTAGATCCGAGTGTTGTCGGAGAGATATATGAAACATAACGTTACTCCCTTGAATGGTGAAAATGAGCCGTTGGATTTCGCAGAACTTATGTTCGGAAATTTCTTTCTGGAAATGTAGCTGCGGTGTTATCTTGCTCAACCAAGCCCCACCCCACCAAACACATAGTTGGGTCTCCTTCCTTGCCCAACTGATGGAAATGAAACATGTACAGTACATTGTAACAGTAGTAGCAGTAGTGTTAGCAGTACTAGCGCGGCAAGCGATCCTTGTACAGATGACATGTGGACCTTGTATTTGGATGGATCCAAGACACAAGATGGCTCTGGATCCAGGTGTGTTTTGATACACCCAAGGCAAAGGAAACACTTAGTCTCAAGCTGCTTGGAGTTCGAGTGCACAAACAACATTGTCGAATATGAAGCACTCTTTTCGGGCTTACAGAAAGCCATCAGCCTTAATGTTACTATGTGGAAAGTGGTAGGTGATTCAGAGATCGTGGTACGTCAGGTACGTAACACCATACGTTGTGTTTCACCTTGTATTAAGAGTTACCAACAAGAGGTATGGTGACTGATCTCTAACTTCAAAGATCTCAATATCATTTCTGTACCAAGAATGCATAATGCAGTTGCATATGCCCTGGCTAATGCAGCTGCTAGGATGACACCACTTAGGGATAGGATTTTTGTTGAAATTTTGTATAAGCCATCTATCCCTAATAACATCACTAATTTAAATGTTTTTGATGATGATGAATAGATACTGCATTTCATGGCCAATGTTGACGTCCTCAAGGACGTAGTGATAGATGAAGATGAGCATGATCAGTCTCTGCAAGACACAGTTGATGCAAGTAAAGGAAACCTCATCCCCAAGGGTGTGGTTTCACTTGAGAAGCTATATGACTTATAGAACCACTTCCAGGGACCTAGGGACACTAAAACCCATAGTTCCACACTGATTCACAAACATATTAATTTGGGAACAGACAAAGATCTGAAGTTCGTGAATCTTGGTATGCATTGCACACCGAAAGATAAAAAAGCCTTTGTCCACCTGTTTAGATAGTACCATGATGTATTCACGTGGATGCGCGATGACTTGAAAAAATATGACACACAAATAATCCAACACATCATCCAAATAAAGGAAGGGGGCAAATTGTTTCAATAGAAGCTCACGAAAGTGAATTTGTTGTTGGAGCTACTCATTCAGAAAGAGTTGACTAAGTTGTTGGATGCTCAGATCATTTACAAAGTTTGTCATTCTACATGGGTTTAAAACTTAGTTCCTGTGAGAAATAAGTTCGGGGAGATCCGTTTGTGCATAGATTTTCGTAACCTCAATCATGCCTCAGACAAAGACAATTACCCTATGCCATTTATGGAGCACATATTGTAGACAGTATCTGGAGCAGAAATGTTTTCTCTGCTAGGCGGTTTTTCAGGATATAATTAGGTTCTGGTATCAAAGCCTGACAAATTAAAAACAACTTTCCATACCAAGTGGGGTACATTCGCTTATCAAAGAATTCCATTTTTGCTAGTAAACGCAGGCATAACATTTCAATGCTTAATGGACATCGCTTTCCATGGGCTCATTGGACAGAGCATGGTGGTCTACCTTGATGACGTAACAATTTTTTTTTCCAGAAAATGGTCAGACCACTTGGGCCATCTCAAGAAGACCTTTGAGCAATGTTGCAAGTATGACATATCCTTGAATCCAAGGAAGAGAGTCTTTGCAGTGTTTGAGGAGAACCTCCTTTGGGCACATCATTTCCAAGAGTGGGATCAAGGTAGATCCAGAGTGAGTTCGGACCATCACACAGATTCCTCATTTTGTAAACAAAAAAGCCATGCAATCCTTCTTAGGGAAGATCAACTTCCTTTGCAAGTTCATCTCAGATTATGCAAAGATTGTCAAACCCATACAATATATGATCAAGAAGGATGAAGTTTACATCTGGGGGAAGAAGGAAAAGGACACGTTCACCCATATTAAGCAGGCGATAGCAGAAGCACCTGCGTTGTACAACCCAGATTTTAATAAAGATTTCTTTCTTTGCACATTTTCTTCCGACACTTCACTAGCTACAGTGCTCACTTATAAGGATGATCTAAATAACAAATTTTCCATCTCCTTCATGAGCACAAGCTTACAGGGACAAAAGCTCAACTATCTCACCATGGAAAAAAACATACATTGTATACAAGGTAGTGAAACACTTCACACCCTACCTATTGAAGAATCATTGCATAGTCTTTGTGCCGCACCCAGCAGTCAAGTCACTTCTTGTTCAACAAGAGCTAGGTGAAAGGCGAGAAAACTGGACGACATGACTGCAAGAGTATGATCTTGAGATCAATCCAGTTCACACCATAAAGGGTCACAGTCTCTGCATGTGGGTAGCAGAAGAAGTGCATGTGCAAGAGGAAGAAGAAGAGCTCGCTGGTTGGGAACAAGAAAATGAAATGTATAATGTAGAGCAAACACCCCCCACTTTGCACGGTAACTCTTGGTATGAAGAAGTGCGCCAGTAACTTGAGCACGACACCATACCCTCTCACTTATCTATGCAATAGAAGAGGGCACTCCGACTAAAAGCCTTATCCTACTAGTTGGTGCATGGAGTGCTTTATAGAAAGCACCACAATGACATTTTTCTCAAGTGCCTGGAAGCATAGGATTTAGAGAGAGTATTATGTTATCTGAATGACAGACCAGCCAGGTGTCACTTTTTGGGTAACACAGAAATGAATAAAGTCATGAGAGATGGTTTCTATTATCCCACATTGTTCAAGGATCCACACACTTATGCTCGCAAGTGCCCAGGCTATCAGCGATGTGTCGACAGAAATCGAAGGTCAACAACCCCGCTGCAGGTTGTTGCAGTGGATGAACCATTCCAAAAGTGGGGCTTGGACATCATTGGGGATATTTTCCCACATTCATCAAAGCAACATTGATACATCTTGACTGATACAGATTGCTTCACGCGGTGGACAAAATCAGTTCTACTAAGACAAGTGAATGACCAGGAAGGCATCAGCTTCCTACAGCAAAACATCATTTTGAGGTTTGGCGTTCCTGTATCACTTGTTTTTTACAATGCAACTTACTTTTATTCATTGAATCTTTATGGTTTTTCATTGCAATATGGTATTGTGCTAAAACATTCTGCTAACTACTACCTGCAGGGAAATGGTATTTCCAAATCCACAAACAAAAATCTTATCCGCATCATAAAAAAGACCATTTACTTTGGACAGCGAAACTAACATTCCACTCTGGTGAATGCTAGTTGGGCTGACCGTGTCACACCCAAACCCTCTCTTAACACATGTCCATACTTCCTGGTATACAGAAAAGAAGCCATCCTCTCGCCGAACATCTACTTGCCTGCTCTCCAATTGTCCCAATAATCCCAAGGCAAGTCGTCTCTATTAGTTCAACGTAGGATGGACACACTGCACAAGTTATAGGAAGAACATACGAAAGCGAAAGAAAAATTTACACTCCACCAAAACTGTATCAAGAGATGGTTCGACATAAAGTCTGCAGGGAACACCAACTTCAATGTGGGTGACTTAGTCTTGAACTAGGATAAAGCCCACGAAGACAAAGGCAAACACACAAAGTTCTAGTCCATGTGGATTGGTCCTTTTGTTATCACTAAAAAAATTCTCAAAGAAAAAGGGTAAGGTAAAGGTTAATTGATCCTGGACATATTCATGTTGATCTTGGTCATGTTCATGCAATAGACATTTGATGCAATTCTTAGTTTGAGCAAACAAGCCCATGGTGAGCAGAGATCAGAAATCTTCATCAAATTCAAGCGAGGCAGCTCCTCGATTAAGCAAGGAATTTCCTTCCAGGTTGATTTATCTAAAGTGATTTCAAAGGAGAAAATGTCCAAAGAAAGGGAGATATCATAAGAGCTGAAACAGGACTTAGCCCTAGGGCTAAGGAAACATCATCACAGCTGCATAAAAATGACAGAAGTAAGGCTAAGTCCTAATTTTTGACAAATTACCTTTTGATACTTACCTTGAAGAATGGTGTCTAGATATTCAATGTTGAACAGCTTCATGTCAAATGGAAAAGTCATTGCAGAAAAAGGAAAGACTCAAGAAAGTTAGATTTTGATCCTAAGCTGTGTTTTTGAAATTACACAGCAGTTTCGTAGCGCGCTACGAAACTGCTGTAGCTACATATTATCATTCATTAGGCCCATTTTGAAGAAAAAAGGGAAATATTTTTGGAGCAAGGTACATCTGGCATGGAAAACAAAATAATCAAATGCATTTTTATGCAAATTAAAAGAAACAAAGAAGGACATTTGTGAACTCCAAAATTTCAAGTTATGAAAACAGCAGCCAACTTCCAAGGGGATTACCAAGCAATGGAAAACTCATCTCTGAAAAGTGAAAGAGGTTTTCATTCTTAACATCCTGAAGTACAAAAAACCTCTTCCACTTTCTTAAAATCCATTATGATTTGAGAGAAATGAATGATCAAAGTTTCGCTACGAAACTGCTATAGGTGCAGTTTTTCACAAGCATATTTTTACACCTGTTTTTCAAAGACTCATTCTGGGTGGTAGGAAAGATGTTTCAAAAAAACAAGAGAGGTTTTTGTTCAGCATGGATTGGTTCACAAAAGTCTCCTTCAGTTTTTCCAAATACATTTTTTATGAGAAGTTATGAGCTCTGTCCCAAGACCTATTTTTCAACCAAAACAGAGCAAGGGACAGTCTCCTAGTTTCTAGGAACAGCAAAGGGATGAGTCATCAAGGGACAGCTGGAAGGTTATGAGCACCTTCAAATTCGACTTCATGGAGTTATTCAAAGAATGCATAAGGAGTTACACTCCTAGCTGTATTAGGTCTCTAGGACTCCTAGTTAGCTGTCTTTGTATTAAATAGTTTGTTTTAAGTGTCAATAGGTGTCAAATTATGAGGAATTTGAATTCCCCTCATGCTGGAGGAAGGAATCTACTTGAACTCTATATATGGGAGAAGAACTAATGTATTAAGGGTGGGAAAATTATAGAGAAAGTCTCTCATATTGTGCTTTGTGAAAAGACTATGTTTTAGTAATACAGTGCTTTGGCTTTGCTTCTCAGGAATCAGAAGGAATTTGATGCTTGGAATGGCTTGTATTGTTCTCTTCCTATTATATTCAGTGGTATGAATGTGTGATTACTTAGAAATCACTAACAGTGCTCTAATTTCCTTCATTCATTCATAAACTGTGTTGGTCCTTTGCATTTTTGGTGTTTTCTACATGCATTGAGTTCTAAATGCCCTAACTTCTATGTAGAGTTGACCTTACTGTTAATACTGAAGCATATATGACTCCATAAGCCCAATGGATACTTTCTAATTGTGTTTCCACCACTCACATTTTTATCTTTGTTTCACAAGAGTTATCCATCTTAATCATAATCAAAAATCATTAATCCTTTGAGAGAGCCCTCTCAGGTTGGGGAGGCTAAGCCTCAGCCTAAAGTAGGTTTGAAAGAGTTACTTGAAGTCTACCTGATCAGCAACCTGTCAGGGTCTGGTTTTGAGATAACACCTTTCACAGTTCATGAAAAGCTTGGCGCACACACATACCGTCTTCAATAACTTGACGGGAGGATTGACAACCTTCCTGTCAATGGCCAAGATTTAAAATGTTATTTTCAATTATCTATGGTTATGCCCCACTATGTACATAACATGTTTCTTGCTTGTTCTGTTGTTTTTACTTTTTTTTGCTCTGCTTTTCCGTTCAGTTTTTGTTTTTTAAATAAGTGTTGTCCTACACTGTGTTCTGGCTTGTGAATAAGTATGTGGCTGAAGTTCAGGTGTCTTGTGACACTGCAACGCTTGGCTAATCTTGTGTCCATCTTCTCTATTCATGGTTCTAACTTTTGGCTGATGAAGTCTCAATGGAAAATATGATTCATCTGTAAGGGAAGCTCTGGTAAAACCATGAACCTGTGTCCAAACTAGGAAACCACATGCTTGTACTCAGTCTTTTGCTCTGTGTGTTCAAGCTTATCTAATGAGTAGAAATGGAGAAGGGGAAAATATAAACAAGCAAGCCTAAATCAGAGGTCTTACATGCTTCTCTGAAGGAACAACCTCCCCTTCTCTCAATAAGTTGGGATCCCTCTTCCGCACCAAAAATAAATAAGTTCCTATGCATAGTCCTCTTTCAAAAAATACAAAGGTGAAAGAAGAGAAAGGCTTCCTATGCAAAGAGGTGAAGCAGGCAACTCCACCGAGGTACTGACTAGGCTCACTGGTAGTGGATAAATTCTTGTTTTCCTACGTGACTCCACCAGGGTGCTTTCCAAGCCTACTAGTAGTGGAGCAACACCAGAGATGAAAACTTATACTCTGAAAATCTTAAGCTCGCAAGCCAAACTACCCTTCCCAATTTTGAAACACTATCATCTGGATGAATCTTTTGATGTGTTCGTCTGAGTTGGTCCAAGGTGAACCATGTTTGTTCACAAAGTAAGTGGGGAAGTCGAAGTGACTTCCACTTGACTTGCGCTAAAAATGAACTAAAATAGAGAAGTTGGTATTCAACCAGTGTGTCGCCAAGTGTTGTAGCAACTGCAACACCCTCCAAAATTTTGGCCTACATCCAAATTTCAGAGCCTTCCTTGGTTTTTCAACTAATGGTTGTAAACACTCGAGTTCATTCCATGAGATCTTGTAGAGTATTTACACCCTTTTCCTTATCCAACCACCGATCATCTTTTGGAATGTTGATTGCTTTGTCATGCTTGTGATCTTGTTCTGGATATTTTGAAGGTTGGTATTTGTGTGTATGAGTTATCTTCGCTCTATGAACATCGATCATACTCACACACAAGGTTGTAAGCACTGTCGCGCAAGTGTCGTCATGATCGTTCGAATATCTATCTCAAGTGCTAAGTGTCTGATCACAATGTCACATCTACACAAGTTCAACTTCTCTTGCAATTATCCATTTTTCCTATAAATATGTCAACTAGACAAACCCCTTAACTAGACCCCGACTGAAATGCACTACGCAGTCTCAACTCTAAATGACCATGCTCTGCTGCCCAGAACTATGCAGTGCTTGAGTTTTTCTTCTGGGGTAGCTGCACTACGCAATCCTGGAAGTGAGTAGGTTGTCTGTCTCCTAGAACTACGCAGAAGTTGTCTCTAATCCCAATCCAATCTACACTTCCCGCAAGATCATTTATCAAACCTCCCTATGGTCTACCAGAAATCTACACTCCACTATGACACGGGGTTGCACTGCTCTCCAAAAATGCGCAGACATGCCCAAATGCCTTCCCTGCACTACCTACAAAAACTGTGCAGTCATGCTAAGTCAGGCCTCTACTTCCTTGCTTTGCACTGTCCCCAGAAATTGTGCAGGTATGTCTAGTAGGCCCTCCTGCTAGCTCGCTCTAGTCTACTCCAGAAAATTGCGTAGTCCTGACTAATACACCTTTTGTTGCCCCACTCTGCAATTTTTTCGGAAACTACACAATCATGATGAGAAGATCTGTGCTGCCTATTCCACATTGTCCCTCAAAATTGTGCAGTTGTGACTAGTATCTCCCCGCAGCCTGATCATGCCTTGCTCTAGAAAATTACTCAGAATTGCCTGCCAATGCCCTCTGCTACTCCTGCTATGTCTCCCTCTGAGAAACTAAGAAAATTTGGAGCTAGACCCCAAGTGGCCCTCTTAGTCCTCATCCTAAAAATTGCACAGAACTATCCAGCAGTTCCCCCCGATACCCTGCCTTGTCTTCCTCCCAGGAACTGTACATTTATGTCCACCTGGGTTCCACCTTGCAGTTGTCACTGGTATCCCTGATTGCGCAATTTTTCCTCTCAATAACCTCTACGAAGTTTTTCCCGACATTAATCCAAAGCCCCTCATCCTAACTTGAGCTGTGTTATGTGCAGTTTCAGTGTCTTGTCCTCCCTCCCAGTTACCTGGATCCCAAATTGAAAAAAATACATCGTGCTAGACTAGGAGATTTTTGGATTTGATTTTGTCCAGCCATGAGTGAATTCTAGGAATAGGTACATTGATGGAACATTGCACGAAGATGAATGGGATGAAGAAGGAGTGCATGCTAGGATACTTTCTTGCAACTGAATTAACATATAAAGCGCATCAAGAAGCAAGTGAAATGGATACATGCACTGAACCATCAATCAAAGACTAGGACCATCGAAGACCCCACAACACTTTTCCATGTGGAGGTGAAGCCACAACGTAGGTAGAGCACATCTATCACTCAGCAGCATAGCAACTTGACATGGACACCACATTCAACTAGTACATGTCAACAGTGTCACGTCGAGTTGTGTCATGAGTTGTCTCGGCCACATCACTACTATGGACTATACTTGTTGTAATCAAATGTAATGTAAAGTGAAAGTCCAACGAACGCACATATGAATTGAAGAGTCATCTCAGTTGAAAAGTCATAGGAAGTTGAACGGTCATGAGGGAAATCAAAGAGTCACAAGGGTCAAGCATCACCCTTGGATATATATACCCCCTCATTGTATGATAAAAGGACTTTTCACCTTGGTTCCTTCCACATAGCCTTGAGAGTCTATAATGTGTTCTTTGAGGAGTGAGGAGTGGCTCCAATGTTCCACTACTGGGACTAGTGATGTATGGTGTACACATGTGTCTTGGAACTTTTTCTTAATTCAGAAGCCTGTCTCAGGCCAACACATTTTCATGCATGTTTTTAATTCGTTTGTAAGACTATTCTTTAAACATTTGTAATGCATGGTTTCTTAACATGCACTAAGATACTTGAACTACTTTAGTTATTTTGGTACTTAAATTGTTGAAGATGTGTTGTATTATTTATCACGGTTGTCTCGTCCATGTGGGCTACTCTGCAGGACATTAGACAGACCATTCTTGTTTTCCTTGGTTATAACGATCGTTACTCTCACGTGGACTACTTCGTTGGACAATGTACATGTTTCCCCTTACACTTTGGTTTTAATGACTGCTGCATTCGTTGTGGACTATTCCATTGGATGGTAGACATACCCTTGTTGTTTTCGCATCTGTCTCTCCCTAGGTGGTACTACTACCTCTCATCTAGAGGCTCACTTTTACCCCCTCCCTTACAATAAGAGAAATTGAGCACAAAGTTACATTACACACTCACCAGGCATACTCACCTCACTTTTTGAAGATACAAGCATAACACTCTCATGTGTTGAACAACAAGAGCTAAGGCAAATATCTAAGATAATGGAAACCGGGCCATCATATCGGATGGGACTCCTACACCAAACGATGTGAGGTCTAGTTGGGACTTCATACGGGGGAGATCCATTGAATGTTGGCAGGTCCAGCACCATCAACAAGACACCATGTTTATGTTGTAGGAATGACTGTAGATCTGACTAAGATTGAAATTATTATTAATTTTCCTAGTTCATCAAGTAAAAAAACAAGTCTAAAGTTTTCTGGGTTGTGCAAGTTATTACCATAGATTCATTGAAAATTTTGGTAAAATAGCCAAGGCTATGTTTAAACTACTTGCTAAAGACATGGAATTTTATTGGAAAGGAAATTTTCAAACTTCTTTTGAACCCATCAAAGAAAAATTATCCACTGCACCAGTTTTAAGAGGACCTAATTGGTCCTTACCATTCCACATTTACACTAATGCATCTGATACTATAGTAGGGGCATAATTAGGTAAAAAAGAAGATCTAATACCTATTGTATTTACTTTATTAGTAAAAACTCAACCCCAATTGAGCTAAGCTATACAGTCACAAAGAAAAAAATGCTAGTAATTGTGCATTAAATAAATAAATTCCGACAGTATGTCACATGTTACGAAGTCTTTATCCACACTAATGACTCTATTATTAAATATTTGATGAATAAGCCTATTACTAATGGTAGAATTACATGATGGTTGTTCCTATCGAGTGGTAGACTTTTTATCCCGCATGAACAACCCTAGCGAGACTATTCCATTATATGATGATTTTCCAAATGAACATTTATTTGCTATATCAATTAAAACACTATGGTTTGTCCATGTGGAAAATTATATGTCTTCGGAAAAATTTCCACCACATTTAACTCCAAAAATAAATAATGGATTAATGGAAATATTTTCTACATGATCATGTGTTAGAGAAGATGATATGTTTGATATTCTTAAAGCTTGTCATGATGGACCTTGTAGTGGGCATTTTGGAAACAAAAGAACAACCTATAAGATCCTTAATCAAGCCTATTATTGACCATCCTTGTTAAAAGATACAAGACAATATGTTCAAATCTATGATAGTTTTCAAAGGATGGGCCAACCAACAATAGCTAATGAAATAATCTCATGACTACAAGTTATTTTAGAGCCATTAGAAAAAATGGGCTCTAGATTTTATTAAACCAATTAACCCTAAGTCAAAAGAGAAGATTTGCATCTTAGTATGTATTGACTATGTTGTTTTTTTTTTTCCTAAGTAAAAGTAATCTATTAATATGTACAAAAAGATACAAAGAGGACAAGGCCTCGACCAAGGTATCGTAGAGTATCAACAAAATCTGGACTGCCCCAACATTGGGGAAACCAGTCCAGTGAGAGCAGAAACCTCAAAAATGCTATCACTTCTCAAGTCCAGATCCCATAAAGAAACAGTAAGATGGTTCCTTGATGATTAGTCCAAAAAGGAAACTAGAACCCAAGCAACACTAGAAAAAAAAAAAAAGACCAGATAATGAACACCTGGGCAGCCACAACTGGCCTCGAACTATCATTAGGTAGCCCCTGCCTATTCTCCGTCCCTTGGTTTCCGCCAATGCGATATTGCAATGCGATCTAATCGCAATCGCATATCGCTATATGTAAAGGCCTTGCCCTTTGGTCTCCCCATGCTGCGATCCGTCGGCGGGTCTGCATGCTCCGCCCCTTGGTTCCGTCGATGCTATATTGCGATGCGATCTGATCGCAATCGCATATCGCTATATGTAAAGGCCTTGCCCTTTGGTCTCCCCATTCTGCGATCCTCCGTCGGGTCACATCATCGCATCACACATATGAAGGTGTGAAGGCTCCGCCCCTTGGTTTCCGCTGATGCGATATTGCGATGCGATTTGATCACAATCGCATATCGCTATATGTTAAGGCCTTGCCCTTTGGTCTCCCCATTCTGTGATCCGCCGAAATTGCGATGCGATCTGATCGCAACTGCATATTGTTGTTAATTACCACCTGCATTCGGGGGGTGAGCTTCCTTGTGCACCAGGTCAGTGCAAATTTGCAGTTGATTTTGATCATCAATGATGTTGAGAGGGTTGTAATGTAGGATTTGGTCCTGATCAACTACAATTTTTGCTAGGAGATTAGCAATTTTATTACTGTCCCTTTTAACATGCATAAAAGTTCTTGCTCTCCTATTTCTTATCCATGTCTCTAAAGTTTCAAGCCTTGCCAATAATCTCCAGCTGTGGGCAACTCGCGAAGCTGCATTTCCTTGTTGGATTAGTGTGGCCATGTTGAGAAGGATTTGAGTGTCTCCTTCTATAAGTATGGGATAAAAATTGTACTGATTAGCTAGCTACATACCTTGCCATACTCCTTCCAGTTCCGCCGAGTTGTTCGTGTCCCATCCTATGGATCCAAAGTACAGCAGTATGGGTTGGCCCTCATGATTTCTGAATATGCCTCTGAATCCTGCTTTGCCTGGGTTGCCCTTGGAAGCACCATCAAAATTAAGCTTGATCACTTTCTTTGGGGGGTGAATCCAATGCGAGGACGGCCTGGTTGCATTATGAGGTCTATTGGAGTTCAATTGAGCTTGTGGGAGCTGTATATTCCAATTATCCCATATGCTTAGTTCTTGTGGCTGTGTCAGAAAGTCCTCAGTCGTCCATTGATGTAAAGCAAGAGTTTCTTTGATATTCTGACATAGGTTATTCCATATGATTTCTATGGAGGTTTTTTTATTTTTGAAAATTCGTTTATTTCTTTCCTTCCAGATTGTCCAAAGTAGGAGACCTGGCAAGATGGTCCATAACTTGTTGAGAATTTTTCTATTGTATGGCTCTGGAGTCCAATTGCTAATGGTGCTTCTGATATCCCCAAGAAGTCTGCAGGGTCTCTGGCATCTAAAAGTGAGCTTTTCCCAGAGCTGGTTGGCCATGTGGCAGGAATCCATGAGGTGTTGAATGGTTTCTTCATTGTTCTGACAATTGGGGCAGTAAGAAGGACCATGAAATCCTTGTTTGATTAAGTTGTCCCATGTGAGAATTCTCCCATGATACAACAACCAGATGAAGGTGGAGACTTTGGGCCAGATCCCAGTTGTCCATATACAATTCTAGGTAGGATCAATTAGATCCCGAGAGTGAGACATTATCTGGTAAGCTTCCACTTCTTGTTGTATTATTTGCTCCACCGGTTTCCATTACCTGAATCCCTGTGTATTGCTAAGATTCCAGTAATGTGCTACAGTGTTCTCCTGATTAGTGTCATTTCTATTATGATTTGGGCCTGGTATGAGTACTGCAATTTTGGGTCGTTGTTGCCAAGAATCCGTCCAAAAACGTGTTGTTCTCCCATCCCTTATCTCCCAGAAGCTATGTTGATGGATGATGTCTTTGTGTTGCTTGGTCGCGTTCCAAATTAAATATCTTTTGGGCATGGTAGTTATCCTTATTAGTTCTTGTTGCGGTCAGTTGTTGGCATACTTTGTTGTCCATAATTGCGCCCATGGCTTCTGTGGACCAGAGACCCATTGCCACCATATTCTGGCTCCCATCAAGATGTTGTTGTGTTGTGGATCGCGAAAGCCGAGACCCCCCTGATTTTTAGGCTTGCAAACCTTTTCCCATTTGACCAAGGCCCATTTTCTGTTTTGTCCTGTAGAACCCCATAAGAAGTTGCATTACAGATTCCTGATTCTCTTTAGTACCCATTTCGGAGCAGCAAGTACAGAGAACAAATAAAGGGGCATGGATTGTAGAACTACTTTAATCAAGACTAATATTCTTTCCATGTTGAGAGTCCTATGGGTCCAAGACTGGAGCTGACTACCCATTTTCTCCAAGAGTTGATGCCAGGAAACATGCTTTAAGGCAGAATCTATGAGTGGTGCTCCTAGATACTGAGAAGGAAGCTTGGCTTGAGGGAAGCCTATGATTCGAGCAATGATTCTTTGGGTGGTAATAGGGGTGTTGAAGAAAAAAATTTGAGATTTGGTGGTATTGATGGTTGTGTTAGAAGCAGCTGAGAATGTGTCTAGAAGTACTTTGAAGGTTCTGGCTTCATTAACAGAGGGGTGACCAAAGAGCATATTGTCATCAACGAATTGCTGATGTGTAATAGCGGTGGAGCCATGGACAGAGAGACCTCTAAGATCATGAGAATGAGTAGAGTGCTTTATGAGATGGCCAAGACCCTCAGCCATAATGATGAAAAGAAATGGGGACAGAGGGTCCCCTTGACGAATTCCCCTTGACGGGTGATACGGTTTAGAGGGGATACCATTAACAAGGACAGAGCATAGCGGAGAGGAAACAAGGGTCATTATCCACCTTACCCAGGTCAGGCTGAATCTGAAGGCTGTTAGCAAGCATTTTATGTAAGTCCAGCTGAGCTTATCAAAGGCTTTGGAAAGGTCGATTTTCAGCAGCATTCCAGCCTATTTTCTTTTTTTGAGAAAGTGGATGGTTTCATGAGTGAGAATAATGCCATCAAGAATTTGGTGACCTTCGACATACCCAGATTGCTCTGGGGAGATGAAAAGAGGGAGGAGCGATTTGAGGCGATTGGCTATGACTTTCGAGATAATCTTATAGATAACATTGCAAAGGGCAATAGGCCTGAACTTCTCTGGAGTGCTTGGTTGAGCAACTTTAGGAATAAGGGCGATGAAGGTTGCATTGAGTGAAGGGAGTAACTAGTGCATGACTCTAGATTCTTCTACCACATTCCAGACATATACTTTGATTAAATCCCAAAAGTGGTTGTAAAAGTTGGACATGAAGCCGTCAGGGCCCGGCACTTTCCCAGCCTTCAGTTGTTTTGAAGCTTCTTTGACCTCCAAGATGGTGAATGGTCTTAACAGAAGTTGATTATGCTCCTCCGTGATGATTTTAGGAATATGCTTGAGTATTTCATTGATTTCTTGCTTTCTATCTATGTGTTGCTCTTGATGAACAGTTTTGAAGTGATTTGTGAGCTCTTCCTCTATATCTTCCTATTTCTCCATTCTGTCGCCTTGTTAATTTTGAATGTGAGAGATTGTGTTATTCATTCTTCTTTGTATGGTTGTATGGTGAAAAAACTTGGTATTTCGTTCCCCTTCTTTCAACCATCTGATTCTAGACTTCTGTCTCCATAGCATTTCCTCTTGTCTGCCTCTTTCATCTAGTTGTGTTATCAGTATTTGTTCTTGTCTGGCATACTCCTCTGTTCTTCCATCTAGGATGATCTTTTGCTGTAGCTATGCCATACTCTGCTCAAGCGCTTTCTTCTCCTGAAAAATGTTTCCAAAGATTGTATAGTTCCAGATTTTGATTTGTTTTTTAATATGCTTCAATATTTGTTGGAATTGGTACATGAGAGAGCCTCCATTGGGTATGAAACTTTCCCACGTTGTTTTGACTACTGTATTAAACTCAGGGTGGGTGAGCCAAAAAGCTTCAAACTTGAAGGGTTTTCTGTTTGAGTTTCCTGGATTTTTCCATTGCAGAGAGATGGGCCAATGATCCGATCCAACTAGGGGTAGGATTGAAGCACATATATCGCCACCAAGATGGACGAAGTTGTCTGAGATTAGAAATCTGTCCAACTTGGATGTGATTTGCTGAGTACTAGATCTCCTGTTGTTCCAGGTAAAGATGTCATTGTCAAAAGGTAAATCTGTTAGTCTATTTTGTTGAATATAGACTTTGAAGTCATTGCTTTCCTTTTCCAGTTTTCTTCTACCCCCTAATTTTTCCTCCAGCCGTGTGATCATATTGAAGTCGCCACCTGTTAACTAGAGTGGATTAGTTCTTGTAGCATTGAGAATTTCCAATGTTTCTAATAGCTTAAGTTTTTGTGTACTTTCCTGTGGAAAGTAAACATTGGTTAAATGCCCATGTATGTTGGTGCCAATCAAGTGGAACATTGCATGTATGAAGTGATGTGAGGCATAGAATTTTGTTAAGGAGATCTGCTGAGTGTTCCAAGCTATGGCTAACCCTCCTGAGGCACCTGTTGCATCAACTGTAACTGTTTGACATCCTGCCCAGGCTTTGGATAGTATGGATTCTAAAGAACTGGAGCTACATTTTGTTTCTTGCATAAATATAATGTATGGCTGTTCTTTTTGAATCATGTTCTTCATCATTCTGTGTTTCTCGAGACCGTTAAATCCTCTTACATTCCATGAGATTAGCTTCATGGTTGACTGGTAGGTAGGGACTGATAATATTTGGTCAACTTAGAGCATCTACCCAATTCCACGAGCATTTCCCCAATTAAAATGGTGCGCTGTAAGTCTGTCTTCCTGCCTCTTTTCTTCCCCTCTTTGATGATATGTTTTCCATCCCATCGGCCTCCTTGTTGTATGCCCAGAGTGTTATGCTGATGCATTCGTGTGATCACTACTTCCAGATTCTCTAATTGTCTTTCCGGTATTGTGTCGAACTCCTTCCTTTTGCAAGCTTGCTCAAGACTGAAAATGTCTATTTCCCCAAGATCAAAGCTTTTTGGTTCTTCTTCCATTGAGCTTTGTTGATTGCCTTCTTCCTGTTGAGTGAGAGACTGAGTAGGTTCTGCCTGAGTATCATCAATTTCCATTATCTTTTTGGACCATAGTACTTTGTGCTGAACAAGGTTGGTTTTGTTTTGTAGATTTGAAGCAGGCTTTTCAGAGGAGATGATATTCGAAGGATGACTGGTTTTGGAGTGGGTAGGAATGGTGGATGTATGATTATGTGGATTTGTGCTTGTCTTTGCTGGCTTGGGCGTATCTAAATCAGGCTGTTCCAGATTTGTCAAGATATCAAAGCTGTTGCTTGAGGACGGCAAATCAGAGGCTGGCACAGCAGTTTTGGGTGCTGAGGGGGGTTTTTTAGTATGCCTTTTCCGACCAACTACCTTGGTGAATCCATCAGAATCAGATTTGTTTCCAGTTTCTATGTTTCTAGGCGGCATGTTTAAGGGACAGTCACGAAAGAGGTGACCGTGAGCATGGCATCTCCTGCAACGGAAGGGTACATGTTCATAATCAAGGGGCTGAATCCATTCAAAGTCATCGTGCAGTAGACTTACCGTGTCCGGTAGCACATGGCCCAACTTCATGTAGACGCAGATCCGTGCATATGAAGTGTATCTTCGAAGCTTAGTTTCCTCCGCAGCCTTAATGAACTCGCCTAAGCCATTGCCGATGGCTTTTAGAGAATCCTCTTCCCAGTATTCTAGTGGAAGCGAGTACATGCAGATCCAAACTAGCGCCCAACTGAAGTCTTCTTTGTCAGGGTTAAATATTTCTACCTAGTCTCATAGATAAAGGCCTGTTGCGTTGAATAAGTAGGGTCCTCTATCCAGTAACCTGTTTCTATCTTCAAGGCAGTTGAAAGTGGCTGTGAAGAAGCCTTTAGGGCCCAGTTGTAGAGTTACGTGACCTTTTGGCTTCCACTTCGAAGTTATCCAACCTTGCAAGGCTTTTTCAGTCGGCCAGAAACCTATAAATTTGTTGATCAGTGCGTGATATTTCATATATTGTATTTGTGCATTGATTCTATGGCTAGGCAGCTCAATCTTGGGCCTTTCTGTAGCAATGGATTTGCATGTTGGCGATGAGGCTTTCCTCATTTGACCTGATGTTGCTTGTCTGTCCTCTGTCTCTTGTACCAGATTTTCTTGTTCATTCTTCTGCGTCTGCTGCGCAGGCCGTGCCTCAGACTTCTCTGGATTCTCTATTCCGCCCTCTGTTGGGTTTTCCGTAGTATTATTTTTGGGGGGAGGCACTGATGCCTCCCCCATTGGACTGTTCATTATTCCTTGCGCTCAGAACTACAGTGCCAGTCCTGACAATGTTTTTGTTTGATCTTGGAAGACTATAGGTTCGAGCTGTGCGTCGTCGGTGGTTATGACAGGAACCCTAGTTCCTTAATGCGCCATTACAGGGACCTTCCAAAAGGTAGTGGGCTTGGCCCGGTTTAGACTCTATGACACCTCGATTACTAACTATGTTGTTAAATGGGTAGAAGAAAATGAATTAGCTAGACTTTATGAAAAATATGCAGTCAATTTTCTCTTTGAATATATTTTTGTCATATTTGGAATTCCTAGAGAGATTGTAACCGACCAAGAAGCACAATTTACCTCCAAGTTAGAACAAAAAGTAGTGGAGAAATACACTAATAAAGCATAAAAAATCCACTCCTTATCACCTACAAGCTAATGGACAAGTCGAACCAACTAATAAGATTCTAGAAGTAATCATGACCAAGAGAATCCAATTGCATAGGAAAGACAGGGCATACAAGCTTCTAGGTTGTGGGAATATAGAACTACTTGGAAAAGTGCTACTAGTTTTACCCCTTATAAAATAATGTTTTTCAAGTAAATTCTTCTTCCCATTGAATTTCAAGTCCAAACATTATATTAGTAGCAAAATTAGGGTTAGACTTGTTTGAAGCTCAGAAAGAAAGAATTATGCAATTAAATTAGCTTGATGAAAAAATACAAGAAGCACTCAACATAATATTATTATCCAATAATTGAGGTAAAAATGGTATGATAAATTCATTAAGAAAAAGGAGTTCAAAGTCGGTGATTTCCATTTTCTCCTTGATTCCAAATTCAAAGATTTCAAGGGAAAATTTTCCAGTCACTAGCTAGGCCCCTATGAAGTAGATGAAGTATTTCACAATGGATCAGTCAAGATAAAGACGATTGATGTTGAGGGAGTCTCATTTGTGGTTAATGGTTGCAGATTGAAACTCTACAACAAACAAGTTAGCTGAGATTATTTTATTTCCATAATTTTTAACCAAGCCAAGATGCAAGTTGTGGGTATCGAAAACAACACGTATACCCCTCTTCCATCTAGAAATCTACTTTTCCAATAAAAAAAGGAAAAAAAAAAACAGAAAAATATATGAAAAAAAACAGTTGTGAAAATCCAATTTCCCTGCACATCCTAAACTTGAATTTCCATTGGAAAACCAAGAAACTAGCCAACTAAATTCCAAATAAAAGACACATTTAATAATTTGTCTTAAAATTTGTAAGTATTTCTAGTGACGATTGAGAGAATGCGAAGAAAATTCTTGAAATTTTTCTTTTCAAACTCTTGTATATATCTACATTTGCAAGGATTGTAGGATTTCTATATATCCAAGAATCCTAATCTTGTTTTACTATAGTTCATTCGCTATATATATGGATTGATCGAAAATGTAAGTCATTTCAAAGATTTGGAGGAAAAGAGAATCAACATTCATCAAAGACTAGAATATCATGAAATGTTTTCCTCTATGCTCAATGAAATCACTACTTTCAATGATTTCATGGGGAGCATCCCACAAAATTTCAAGGGTGCAACAAAGAGTCCTATCCGAGAAAAAATTGGCCTTTATTAAAGAAATTGAGCATCTTAGAGAAGAAAACGAACAATTGAAGGAAGAAAATCAATAACTCCATCAAAAAAGGAAGACACTACAGATTAAGAATAAAAAGCTAGGGTCAATCTTCAATTGATAGAGGGACCTTCTAGAAACATAAGCAATTTTACCATCAAAGGGACCTCAAAACACTATACACAATTCTATTTTACCAGCCACATAGGGACCTGACAACATCATAACTAGCTCCAATTTATTCTTATCAAAGAGGCCTGAAAACTTCTTTATTTTCATCATTGTCAAAGAAACAATATAATCAGCCCAAATCATCCTCAAAGGGACCTGCAAAACTACCCGATAACACTATTATCAGAGGCACATGGGTTACGAATTCCTTCATTCATAAAAGACCTCTAGTTAGCTTCAAATTTTCATAAAAAAAGGACCTGTCAAAAGTCAACATTGTCATCAGCAATTACAAACAACAAAAAGGATACATAGTCATCTACAAAGGAGGTTTAACGATTTATTTTACAATGCTCAAATTATTACATCAATTTTTTAGAATTAAAACTTTTCAATAAGAATATCTTTCTCTTTGAAAAATTCTTCCTTGTCACAAAATTTTATGGTCTGACCTAAAATTTTGTAAAATCCCTAAAAACACTTTCTTATAAAATCTATACTCCCTCTTAAAATGATAGACTATTCCCATTACCATTTCCATTTTCTCATTACTTTGTTATTAAATCCATAACCATTCTCCCAACATCTTATTACTCTACCTATGACCATATGTAACAGTTTGTTTCAATAAGGATATGATATCATGAAGTTTCATCAAAAAAATTTCAAAATGTCAAAGTCAATTTTTGAAAAATGGAAGTACCCCACCTAATAATGACACAAAATATAAGGATAAAATGGTGTTATGATAACTCATTAAGGAATTCATGAATACTACAAGTTTGAAAGAACAAAGTTTAATCATCATAGAATAAACTTCCATGGCACCTCTCATAGCAGTAAAAGCTCATGAATGACAAAGGAAAATGAGCTTCACTCAAGGAAAAATGATTACACTATGTTTTTAACCCAAAACCAAGTGTCAAAACACTATGTTATACTTTGTTTCTTAAAGATGTGAGTGATCTCTTGAAGCTAGGAAAAATCTAGTGCAAATTAAAGTACACATGCAGCTGTTTGAAGTTTGAAATGGTCCTAATTTGAAAGTAATGTGAGCTGCTATTCATAATTGAATTGCATATAAGGACTTGAAGTCACAAACATTGTTTTCAAAAGAGTTGAATATTGTATGCTTAATGGTTAAAATAGAAAACAATTTCTCTGTTGGATATGTGGAAGCAACACTGTGAACTTCACCACTTCAAAGTCGGCACAAGAAAGAGAATTTAGTAGAGTGCCATTATAATGAAATAAGTTATGTTCTGAAGAGACATAAGTGAACTCTTTCATTTGCTCTATTTTGAGAGATATCAAGTTTTAATGCACTTTAATTGAGGCATGTCAGTAAGGAGAAATACTTGAAATCAAGACAAGGGAAACATGTTGGATTTAGATAGGTATGAAAATATGCATGGATTTAGATAAAACAATTATATTCAATGAAATAGGTGAAGTATCATTTATTTGCCACTAAAATCAACGTCTAATTCACTCCTGAAAGCACATGAAGTTAGGTGTAAAATGTTTTAGTGAAACCCTACGTCTACAACATATGTGTTTAGTATTTTTGTGAAAAAGTTGGCTACAAGAGAGCTACAGGGACACTCAGGAATTATATAAAAGAGAATAGAGGTAATTGTACCCTTGTCAAAACCCTTGACTTTGGTTAAACATGAATTCAAAGTCAGCTTTAAAAATGAATAATAACTCAACATTTACATTTTCATATAATGACCATGTCAAAGGAAAAATAGTAGTCTTATAGTCAACATAATCATAGTTTTAGGAACATGGTTGTAAAATTAGACACTCAAAAAATGATTCATCATTCATAAAATGATTTGTGCCAAATTGGAAACCAATTTGTCTTCTCATAAATTGAAACTATTAAAACAATTTCTGCAAAAGTTTTTCTTCTTGTAGGGTGTTGACTAACTCTTTTTGAGAAACCAAGGACTAAAATGCCCTAAAATCAATTTATTTCCCTAAATCGATTATACTTGAGTTTAATTTTTCTATTTAACAAAATTTTGAGAATAACCAATTATCAAAACCGTGAATAATATAGTGGTTTAGTCATCAAATTTTGGTTATAAGTGTGAATGGAATGACAAATTTTTGAAATTTTTATGATAAGTATTAAAATTCATATATTTCAAAACTTACATTCACCTCAAATTTGTGGGTATATGCACAAGAAATAGAGAAGAAGTTTTTTTTTCATAAGCAACATATCAGAGGAATTTCTCAAGGGTAAATTGACATAAATTGATAGATCTTCACAAGGTTGATAAAACAATAAACATACAGGGCTCATAAAATAGCGGGTAAGTGGATATTTATAAGGATAATAAACAGACAGGCAGAATGACTCGAAAAATAGAACCTTTTGGTTGTTAAATTCATAAATACCATCTTGAACCATCAAAATATGACTTTCTCCTAAAATTCAAGGGCTACAACATAAATGACTCAAAAAAAATTGCTTTATCATTTGATGGTAAGTGTGCTCGAGTAGGAAATTTGACCACTCATTTGTCTGAGTATCTGTTTAGCCAAATTACAAGGTTACCACAAGGTGGAGAAAAGTGGTTCAAGACACAACATTTGCAAGACAACCCATTGACTTATTTTATCAAAAGGTCAAGAACAACCAAATTGGACAAGAGGAATTCCTAATAGCTGGTTAAGGCATCTATGGAATGAAATAACATTGATAATACAAAGGTACATAATGGGTGATGGTAGATTTACCCTTATCTACCTTTATCTAATGAGAATATTGCAACACTTAAGAGGAGAAAACACTTTGAATTTTCCCTATTAATTATTGAAAACTCTTACTAAAATGTCTAAATAGGTAGAAATATCCAAATAGTGATAAGCATATATAACATCATGGCATGATTAAGATCATAAAATGGGATCTTGGAAAAACCCATTAGATATGGGCATCTTTCCTTATGAAAAATCGTTTTGTTACAATAGACGAAAATGCGACTGGGGAGCAAGAAGATATAGAGAAAGATTAACATGAAGATCAATGTGAGGTGCCAAAATAGGTATATGAAGCAGAGAAGCGAGTAAAAGAGTTAGTACCAGTGAGAATGACTAGTCTATGTCAAGACAAGTGGGTAGAGAGGATGTGGAAACAATACTTCGTAAAAAGGCAAAGAAATGAAGAACTCAAAATTATCCTATCATTGAAATAGAAGATGATTATATTATTGATAAGCCCTAGCAAATCCTTTATGGTTATATAGAATCCACGGAGACAAAATAAAACAGGAACAAAAGACTACAGATAAAGGAAAATTTCCTAAGTATACCGATGTTGATGAGGATAATGAGTAGATAACTATAGAGGAAGAAATACAAGAGATTATAAGAAAATAAACCTCAAGAAAAGTTGAAATGCCCTATGCATCTTCAGTAGAGGAAGTCATATCTCCTTAAGAAAAACCCCTTGAGAAGAAGAAAAGGAGAATAAAAAAGTTGATAAAGTTTGTATAGGAAACGCAAGTCTTAGAAAGATATCTGAAATAACAGAATGATTTGTTGACCTAGCACAACCTTCCATTTATCATGGAAAATCAAATAATTCAGGAGGAAAATAAAAGGTTGCAGGAAGAAAACAATATGATGTCTATTTAGGCATATAAATGGTATGAAAAGAAGAGAACACTTAAGGCTAAGAATAAAAAATTGAGAGTAAAGCTACTCATGAAAAAACCCAAAGACAAAAGGGCAATAATCATAGTCTCCCAAAGATAATGTGGGCCTTCTCTTACAAGCAGTCAAAACAATCATGATGTAGATCATGACAATTATTGGAACAAGTATGAGGATGTACTTCACCTTCAACCTAGAAGGGATGTTAGTCCTCTTTTTGATAAAAAAATTGATATGGTTTCTAACTTCTTTACCTTTTAAAACACATATTTTTGTCATTTATGATGATATTTTCCCATATTTTACATATATTAACACTTCACTAAGGTATTTCCATTGAATTTTTTAAATTACATGTAATTAATTAAATTGTGAAAGAAAATTGTAGATTTTAATAGATTTCATAGATCATCCTTCATTGTTATATTTTCAAGAGGTCTCAGTGAAATCTAGAACATATGTTTTTATTTTGATTATCCTAGGATGGTAATTCTCCTACTTTCTCGTCTCAAAACAACTTTGAGACACTCGAGCAACACGTGGACTGTTGGGTTGTGTTATATTCTTTCCACGACTAGCCCATGTAGTTAACCGGGGGGTTAGAAGGGGGGCGGAGCCCCCCCTTCGTTGTGCCAACTGCGTAGCGGGGGGAGTCATAGGGGGGTTTGAGGGGTGCAGGTAACCCCACTCTATGGGGTCTGAGGCAACGCCCCAGAAAATTTTGGTTTTGGACCCTATATTAGGTTAGGCGGACCTACCTATGGTTTTTTGCATGTTTTTCACACATGGTTTTGGACACGATGGTTTTCGATCCATGGTTTTGGACGTGATGGTTTTCGGTCCATGGTATTGGATGCTTCGGCATGTATAAATATGTATTGTAACATTGAAAGGAACATAATGAAAAATCAAGCTGGTAGTCCCAATTTTGGGATCCAGGGGAAAATCTCTATGTATATGCGTTTTATGTGTTATACTCTCACATTGTGTTGGAAATAATACTGAGAGGGAGGGTGAATCAGTATTAGTCAAGTCAATAATCTTTTTCTTTTCATACTCAAATTTGTTCGCGCTACTTCCATGTGGGTAACCCGCGTGTACACGCAACTGTGATTAAGGAAATAAGTGTATATCCAGCAAACTAATGATTCAATTAGTTCATCATATGTATCAGTACTTTATTAAACATTAAACAGTAACCATATGCAGTTAATAATAGAGTGAACCATCACACATAAGCAACACACATGAACACCAAGATTTAAGGTGGAAACCCAATGTGGGTGAAAACCACCTGCTGTTGTCGTCTCTGCCTTCTTTTAATAATAAGAAAATCTATTTACAACATTGTACTGGTGCAGATTCGTACCAGTATGTAGGCTTCTACCTACATAAGGCTACAACCTTCTCTCGTTCTCCAGCTTCTACTGGAAGTGAGCTACAACCAGCTAGCTCTTGTACTAGCCAATCTGTTTACTAGTATGTAGGCGCCAACCTACAGAAGGCTCCAACCTTCACTCATTTTCCAGCTGCTACTAGAAGGGAGCTCCAACCCCCTGGCTCTTGTACTGGCTGATATATTTACCAGTATGTAGGCGCCAGCCTACAGAAGGCTACGACCTTCTCTCTTCCTCCAGGGACCACGTTTCATAAATTTTCAGACTGGATACACCTGGAACACAACACCATAATCTGAAGGCCACGTTTCATCCAATTTTCATACTGGACCCATCAACAACATTGAAACTCAAAATCAATCACAACCATCAACTATATCTACATCAACCAACCACTAAAACTCAATCATTACTTTCTGAATCAAACAAACTCAATCTATCATTGACAACCTCTGAACCTCTGACACAACTGAATCAACCATTCATTCATACTTTAATCAACTTCAATAAATCAACTGGAACAGAGAGATTACTGTAGCTAGTACACAGAACACTACATCATCATTCAGAATCAGTTGTAACCTCAAAACCATGCATCAGAGTGTATACGCAACTTGGAAGAGTTGAACCAGCATATAGATCTGCAAATACTTACTTATAACTTTGTTGCAATTCCCGAATTCCGACATACCCAGATCATCACATATAAAGGATAATACATGTGTTAGCAACCAGATCTAGCCCATAAAATCACATAATGATAAGTCATTATGATCCTGATCCATTATTAGATCTCATCCATCATCACTGAAGCAAATCAATCAATCTGAACACTGTTACCAGAATGCAGTCACCAGAACATAAAGCAAAACCCAGAACTCTGCATCAACAACCAGAACCAATTGTAACTTCAAACATCATAGTTCATAAGGTATATGCTACTTCGATGTGTCGAACCTGCGTGTATACGCGCTTTTACCAAAGTCAACCAGCGTATACATCTGTAAATATTCATTCATAATTTTGCAGCTATTCCAGACTTTAGTTATACCCAGATCATAATATTTACAAAACAACACATGCATCAGTATACAAATCTAGAATAAACATGATCAAACCATATAAAGATAATTCATTCCAAGCCTTAAGATCCCAATCCATCATTAGATCTTGTCCTCCATCAACCGCTAAGGTTCCTCCTTGGCTCAGATCAAGCAGAGCATCATAAACCCATAACCTGCATACTAGATCTCACACTTCATCAAATATTCAATGCTTGTACACATGGCCTAATGATCTTCTCCTCCTTTTATAGTTTTAGGCCTTTCTCAATACCATGGACCAAAACCACTTAGGACCAATACCTTAGACCAAATACCTAGGGTCAATACCTCGGACTAGATACCTTGGACCAATACCATGGATCAAAATACCATGGACCAAATACCACAGACCAAAAAGCTTAGTTTTCCAAGGTATATGCGCCTTTCCTTCTGTGAAAGTGCGTGTGTACGTTATACGCTCCTTTTGTTCTGTTAACTTGCGTGTATACGCAGCTTTGTCAAGGTGAACCTACGTATACCTCTCTTTCTTCATTCTATGTAGTCAGATCTGCAATTCTTTGTTGTTAGCATGTTGTACTGTGATCTTTCATTTGAGTGAGTTGCCTTCTAAAATGATTCCTTGAAATACTATTGCCATGCATTCTGTCACATATGATATCTTCTTCTGTAGATTCATCTAGTTACCATGTACAAGTGAGTTGTTTTGCTACAATTGTGTTGCCATCAAGTACAACACATGCATCATAATGCCAACAATCTCCCCCTTTGGACTTGATGGCAACAGCAACACCAAGTCACTCTCCCCCTTTGACATCAAGGGCAAAGTGCGGACCAAGATATTCTCCCCTTTTGATATACATTATGTTGTCCATGCTCCCTGTTATCACAAAATCGTGTACTAAGGGCTGCTACTTAGCAAGATCTCATGCAACTATTTCAAACCAGGCTTTAGACTAAGGCTTAGCCTCCTTAGTCAGAGAGGGCTCTCTCACAGATTTTTGATATGGATTAATAACAAGAAAAGATGGCTAACTCTTCAAACAGTACATGAAAATAAGCTGGTTGGAACAACAAAATAACACTTCTTCCATTGGGCTCATGGAGTCAAACACCTTTGCAGTAAACTATTAACTACTCAATCATTGAAGCCAAGGCATATAATGTTTAAACACTCAGAACATTTCTCAAAAAGAACCTCAACTCATAAACATACACAGGAAGTCTGAGCACTAGGTGAATTCAGAGTGATTGCATGTCTATTGAGCTGTAAAACAGAAAGGATAAAGACAAAACCATATATATTCTGAGCCTTTGAACACAAGATGAATCTTGGGAAGAAAAAGTAATCTTTCTATTACTGTCAAAAGTCTTTTACATTAGCCAATATAAAAACTCTGTTTCTTTTATAAATCTCCAACCCCACTTACATCAGAGTTTCTCCTATATATAGGAAAACAAAACTAAAACTACCTTGAGTCTCCTCCTCTAGCATGAGGGGAGCTCGATGGTCTATCATTAACTAACCTTATCTATTTTTAAACAAACTTATTAAATACATAAAGTATTGTGCTGTAAATACATAGAGTCCTAATCACATTGAAATTCTAACTCTATCTCCTCGTATGCATGATGCCTTTCTTGAGCTTTGACACCTGTACATTTTCTGTTGTGGCCGAGATATGTTGGAGGAGCATTCACTGAACGAGCTGGCCTTGGATACTAGCTGTGTAGATGGCTCATTAATTAGTAAAGATGAGTGCCCTGTTTTCACGGTCCTTGTCTTCCATTATTCTTTACTACTTAAAGACCACGCTCCAAGCTCTTAAATTCTTCAATAACAACGCATAACACCATATGCCTCATGATCTGGATGCCTTGTGGACTGAACAGGTGTACAAACCAAAAATTCCGGTAACCCTACCAGAACCCTAGTAATTCGGTCATAAAGTATCTTTAAGAAAACTTTAGCAAAAAACAAAATATTTCACCTTTCCTCCAAAACTCACACCTGTCACTGTTTGAATTACTATGATAGCCTTGTATGGTCTCCCTCCTGTCCTCGAGGCATTCCTTTCAAAATTCGCTGACCTCATCATCAAATTCATTGTTTTCTTATAAAACAACATCTACAGCAGTTTCGTAGCGCGCTACGAAACTGCTGTTTTTGTCAAAACAGAACATATTTATCTTGAAGCACTTTCTGCTTAAACTCATGATTTCTTCAGACATTTTGTACAGGTGTTAAGGACCTAAATAGTTTCAAAATGATGGAGCTTAAACCAAAATTTATCAAAACTTGAAAAGCACCTTTCCTTTTAAATCAGTGAGCTAGTTTACCTAGCTTCTTCTTCAAACTGCTAACCTCTTTCTTCAAAGCCTTATTTTCTGATCTCAGGCTCATGTTCAGCTTTCTTATGAGTTTTTCTTGCTTAAGTGCTGGTACCATCCACGAAAATACATCAGACCCCGAGTCAGCTTGACCCACTAGGCTTGTACTGCCTTTTAATACAGCCCTTCTATAATTAGCATATCTCACTGCACGTTCTCTAGAAACATTCTTTATCTGGGCCACTTCTTTCTGGGTTGTTCCTGCCTGGTTCCTGATAGCTATGACATTTCCTCCTTGGCTAATAATAACCTTTTTACTCTTGTCTTTACGCCTGGCTGCATGCACTGTTTTAGTCAAAACTTCAAGAAACTCTATACTGGGCATTTTTACAGCTGCCTCCTCTTTATGCACTTTCTCGGCCTCTTTCATTTGTCTTCTTGTAATTGGCCTCCGTGGCTTGAACACATATTCTTCACTAGGCTCCTCAAACCTTAACCTTTTCGAAGCCTTTGATTTCTTCATGCTCTCTGGTGAGGATTGGGTTAAGTCAATGTGCATTGGCTGCACTGGTTGGTCCTGCTCAAACTCTATTGGCTCAATCTGCACTGGCTGATCTTGTTCAAGCTCAATTGCCTCAAGTAAATCAGTTAAACTAGCTTTTGACATAGGACTTTCTTCAACAGCAATTGACTTGCCTTTCTCCTTGCTTAACTGACCTCTGGTTTTTACTCTTGATACCCTTTCAACTTCACTTGGTCCAGGTGCATCCTTCCTCTGTTTGACATTCTCTTTTGATGATGATTGAGGTGTCTCCTTGACTATCAAGGGCTTCACTGGTTTCCTCAACTTGGTTTTGGACTTCTTCTGATCTTTCACCTCCTTTCTAAGCTCGGCAAGAGTAGGTTCTTCAATTGTTTCTTCTCTTTCCCTAACAGGCAATGGAGTGAGGCCTGTCTTGCTCTGAAAGCCAGCCATAAAAAAAAAAGGAGTTCCAATCTTTACCAATCTTCTGCAAACCATCTAACACTAACAGCTTTACCAAACCATGGTGAAACAGTGATGTTTCACAGTCATCTTTTTTCAGTTGAATTTTATCACACATTTTACTGAGGCTTCTGAACAAGTAGAAAGGGATATCTATTGATGCTTTGCCTGTGAAATGTAACAAAAGTTTAAAATGATAGGAATAAACTTTGTTATACCTCCCTTCGCATGTTAAATATTTTTGGATGCATGTAAGGAGCAGTGCAAAATGTTCCTTCACGTAACTCCTTGGCACAGCCTTTGTGAGATCCTCATTTACATAAGGCTCCTTCAAGAATTCCTTACAGGGGCTCATATCGAATTTGAAATTTTTGAACCATTCATGTCCTCCTCTAGGAATCTCAGTCACATTAGAAATGGCTTCTGGAGATACAGGGAATTCTAGCATTGACACCTTAGAGTTTAAACCAGTAAAATTCAATGCAAAAGCTTTTGTTACCTCTGCGTGCCCTCCCTGCAACTTCTCACAAAACCTCCAGCAACCAGCATTTTTAAAAGCTCTTGCTACACCTTCATCCTTTAACGTAAGATCAAGCCCCTCCGGTTCTGTTCTTTGGCACCTACCGGATCGATGCTCCCTCTTCTCCATTTTACTTTGAAAACTTTCGGACAGAGAACTAACAGCAGCTTCAACTCAAAAGGCAACTTCGAACTTTGGAATGCAGGCTCGCTTGCAATCAGGTCCTTTTAAATGAAAACTCGGGCTCCTTTGCACTTCAACAGTCTTGTCATACAAGCAAGTCAGTTTACGCACTAATAACAAATATCATGACACTACCATACATCATAAAATCACTTTGAATGATGTTTATGTGCGTGGTTCTGAACCTCATGGCGGAATGATGACCCATAATGACCTGGAGAGGACATCAACTGACAATATATGGACGGACCTAATGACTCATCCCCCCAGACTTGACATTTCAAGAAAACGCGCTGCAAAATCCCCGAATCCCCGATTTCGTAGCGCAGACAGTTATAAATTAACAAAATGCGCTACGAAATGGCTGGTAAATGACACGCTACGAAAAGGCGGAAACATCATTGCGCTGCCAAATTGGCCAATCAGACTGCGCTGCGAAACTGCGAAAAGGACCAATGACGCAAACAAGACAAGACATGCCTTAAACAATTATGATGGAGGATGATTAACGGTTTTTTGCAATGATTCACATCAATACCTTTTTAAATCATAATCCCTAAGTGACACACATAGGATCATAACCATTTGACACACAATTTTTGACAATGAAATTTTTTATTTTTTATTTTTGGGAAAACATTATGTACATGGACTGTAGTTCTAGGTGATAACACTCCCTCTAAGTACATGCTGAAATCTCTGATTGAGCTCCCCCTTTGTTCATGCTGAGATGTACTGTATCATCCATGCTCCCCCTGAGCACATGCAGAGTCTGCAAATATTTTCAAGAAAAAATAACATGACTCTATAACTCAACTATGTGAGTTTGACCTTCCTATCACCAATGACTCATACATACATTCATTCTCCCAACCAAGTGGGGATATACTAAACTTGACTCATCCACCCAACCAAGTGGGGATATACCAATTGTTTATACATGACTGAAATATTACATCATCCTTCCCATGCATAGTGGGGGTACAAATTACATCATATGACCAAAAGGGACTCATCAAAAGACTACAACAGACAGAGACAAATTATTACATCACGGGTCTTGATATGACTTTTACATTGAATAATATACATGACATTTATAACAGAGACCAAATATTTACACAAGACCATGATAGTAATCAGTAACTATCATACACCATGTATGATCTGCTCCATAATCATCTGTCAACAGCATCCAGACCAGCAACCAATATATGTCTATGTCAATGTAAATGTGACAAAGTATGTCTGCATATAGATATCAACTTATCCTCTTGATCTCATCAAGATCAACTTGCTTCATTTCCTTACATGAATCAACTCAGCATATGTCATATCTCCAAGCAGTAACAAAATCATTCACATCATCATCAAGAACTGCATGATCTTTCCACAAGGACCTTCAATATATCCACCATGTATCATCACTAGGGAAAATCCCACATCTGATAAGCATCAACCATGATAATCAACATATGTGAGTATCAACCTATCATCATAAGGTAAGAACTCATCATCATTATGTGACTAAGTAAGCCATGTCTTCGAATATCCATGTCTTCAAATAGCTATGTCTTCATGAGACCTGTAATAACACCATTCTCTTGGCCAACCAACAATATTTGTCAATATGCAACTTAAGTAATCATCCATGTATCCAGCATAGCAATATGTATCTAGAAAACCATGAGCTCATGGTCATTTTTCAAGATTTCTTGATATCATCAACAACAACAATCCTCAACCATGTGAGAGCCAAGAACTATAGAAATCATAACTACACCATATGAACTTTATGCATCTTTGAAGGTATGATGACAACAACATAAAGGAAATGAGTGGCTCATCATCAAATAATGAAGTTGTGTACTCAAGCTTTGTACTTCTCTTTGTCCTTATGAAGATCATCATGTAAGCAACATATATGTACTATATGCATCATCAAAGAGTCATCCACAATCATCCATAAATCTGATATGAACACCAACTATGTGACCCCAAGAATCATATGAGATTTTATCATGGGAAACTCATAATCGTATCATAGCAAGATGTATCATTTAGCCATATAAGCATCATCATCATTGATTAGGTACCAAATACTTCTAAACATAATGCCAACAATGCTTTATTAGAAGCATAGCATGTTCTCCCCCTGAACCTGTTCCACCTGTTCACTGTCAGATCTGATCATTGCATATATTAGTAAGAAGTATCAAAGCATCATCATCAATCAAATATACATCAAGTTATCAACAACTTGTGAGGATCAAAAACACTTCTAAATAACATCCACAGACTGTAGTCATCTATCATCATGACAAAAAAGATAATTGATAATTGTCTGAACCATATCAAATCATTGTTTCTTAGTTTGTCCCACTGCATTTTTCTCAAACCTACATATACGCAACTGTGCAGCTTCAAACTCGCGTATATATGTGACTTGTCTTCATGAAACTTGCATATGAGATTTAGAACATTGAAGTTTCATACTTTCGGCTTCTCCGAAGTCTGTCATGTTTGTACACTGTGCCATGCCACATTCTTCTGACTGTACTTCCTTCTTCTTCCATATCTTCGAGTGTGATGATGTTTTCTCCTTTTGGTATGGTGTCCGATATTTTCTCTTGCATTCTTTGCTATATGTCCAAGCTTGTTACATGCATAACATCTTACATGTCTCATATTTCTTCTATACTAGTCAATGGCTTTGTGACCAAACATATTGCAAGAAAAACAATATCCCTTAAAGTACCTGCAAGCTGATGATCTTTTTGTGTGATGGTCTTGAACCATTCTACTTCTACATCTTTCTGCAACATGTCCATGATTATGTCATATAAAACATTCAACATTATTCATTTGAGGGAATAACCGACTATCATTTCCATGGTTAGGAGTAAAAGATTTTCTTAGAAGAATTTCTTTCCTTGGTTGTTGATGGAGTTTTCAATGCATTTTGTGTATTTTAGTTGTTTAAAAGAAATACAAAAGAAACCTTGGGGCATTGCGATAGCGATGGAGCCCGGACCCGATGGGTTTCCGAAATCAAAATGTATCATATTTGAAATCCGCAGAATGTCGTCTTTCAATGTTTTTTCACAGTTTTTATGTATTTTCGTTGTTTAACGAAATACAAAGGGAGTGGGCCAAATGCGACTTGCAATAACCCTAAGGGTGGACTTGATAAAGGAATTAATAATTTTTTAGGACTGTTGAAGTCCGAAAAGGACAGAGAGGGGCAAGAATTCTCAGCATTGCTGTGTTTTCTGTTTAAAGCAGAAATATTCATTATTTTCAACAGAGGTCCAAAATAGGGCAGCGCTGTCCTGTTTTAACAGAAAGCATGCATTGATTAAACCATTGAAAGGGCCACAGCACATGTAGCTCCTCCCCAAACTGACATAGAGGCTGAGAATAGACAGCACAACACAGCCACAGCAACAACGGATCATAGGGCATCAATAGCCCTACCAACGCAGCCAAAATATCTTAATGCAGTTACTCTACTGTCAGAAGAATAATCCTCCAAGCCCATGCTTGCCTAGTCAAGGCATCAAACTGTTAAAGGGACAGAAAAGATAGATTAAGGCTTCGAGCCTCAGTAGACTTAGAATCATTGTAAAGGGCCTATAAAAGGCTAAAAGCTAAATGTAATAAAGGTTCAACTTCTGGAGACTAATGAGACTTTGCTACTCAGGCTTCTCATCTTCATTCATTAGTAATACAAGCTTCTTTTGCTATTATATGTTCAATATTCCATTTTCTCTTATGTTCTAAGCTTGCACTTGAATAGTTTGTTCATGTTTTCTTTTGTTTCTAAGACCAGATAACTATCATCTTATCTCTGCTTTGATAAATTAGATTTGCAAGCTTCTTTGCTGCCTATAGCTAGCCATTCATATGTGGTCATATATGCATCTGCCGGTATAGTCAGTATTTTCTTTTTGCTGCCTGCAGCTATCCATTCATTTATTTTTATGTATGCATCTGCTGGTATGGTTAGTATTCTCCATCCATTCATTGAAACTACAAATTGTTGAGCATTAGTGGTCTAAATCCTTGTAAGCCGATGGTGTTCATGCATGTCTTGAGTAAAAACATAGTTGAAATGGTTATCTGGCTTGATCCAAACCATCACTTATTCCAATAGTTCAGAGAAACATTTTGAAGATTATATGTTACCAGGCATCTCCGATCTACAACCTAGGAGAGTTTCTTGGAGTGATAACATAATTGGCGTCACTGCCGAGGAGAGGAAACTGAAGCTCAGCTTCCCTGGGAAATGACATAGATCTAGCTTTGATGATAGACAAATTCTGGGCACTTTTTTGGTTGTAATCATCTATTCGGCAACTCTACTGGAGGCCGAACCTCTTGGCAACTCCACATCATAGTTCTGGCTCAATTTGTGAGGCATACTCAGAGAAACCCTCATAAGCCACAAGCTGACCCAGTACCTGACCCTGAAAAGATCATCAAAGAAAGAAAGGTATTGCGGAAAGGAGCATCAAGTTCAGGTAAACCTAAACAATCTCCTACATCTCTTCAAGAAAGGCCTGTAATAGAACAAATATATGTTTAGAGTATAGCTTGTAATACTAGCAGCGAAGAAAAACTCTTAGAGATTCATAAAGCTCCTTATTCTTTAGGTTTTCCTTTTGCTGTATGCCCAAAGGAAACTTCACCTCCTATCCATCATACTCCTTCAGTCCTATCAATCACTCCTCAGCCCTCTATCATTCAAATTTCCAGTACTCTTTTAGTCACCACAGTTATGGTAGGTCCACAAGCACCTACCAAAATGGAAAGAATCATAGCTGCTAGGTATGGACCTCTAATACTGTCCACTCCTTTGAATGCTATGCCTACTGGAGAATATCATAAGTATATGCCTAAGTTCACTGGAACTGAAGGTGTTTCAGCTAAAGAATATCTTGAGTCATTCTATAGCTATGTTGATAACCTGGACATTAGTGAAGATGATGTTTGGATGAGAGTCTTTGTCCAAAGCCTAGATGGAGAGGCTAGAAAATGGTTCAGAGAACTGACCTAGCATCTATAGCAAAGATTTAGGCCTTAGATGATGCATTCCTAAAGCATTGGGGGAATAAGAAGGATCTCCTTTACTACCACACTGAGTTTGGGAACTTACAGAGGGAAAATGGTGAGCTGCTATCTGATTTTAATAAGAGATTTAACCGCATGTACAACAAGATACCGGCTAAAGTAAAACCCACCACTACCTCTGCTAGACTCATCTATGTCAGTGCCTTTGATTCTAAATTCTGTTTACTATTGAGGGAGAGGTGATGTGATTCTTTGGCTAATATGAAAGATGCAGCCCTGGAAGTAGAATCAAACATCATGGTTGTAGAAAAGCTCAAAGGTAATACTGATAGATGGAGACAGAGGGGCGAGCCTTCATCATCTTCAGATCCCAAGATCGATAAAATGGCCAAGAAGATAGAATCATTAGCCTCTGAAGTTTCCAAAATAAAGGTTGAGCAGCATTCTGGGAAAGGAAGGGTTCATAATACCTTTTCTCCTCCAAATCCAAATCCATATAGAAGAGCAAATGAGCAGTTGCAAATTTTGCAAAGAAGCAAAGAGACCAATGAAGACCAAAGCGTGAAGGTCCCTTTTCAAAATACAGTCATGGAAGAAGAGCAGTTTGAAGAAGATGATGAGATCCATTACATGGAAGACAAAGGCAGCGCCACTTTTCTAACCAAAGCTGCCTATGAGAAGTCATTATTTAATGACCAGGTCAGCCAAAAATGGGATGGTGAAGTTGTTCTACAAACTGTAGATCAGCACAAATAAAATCTGAGGTCAAAATGAATAATGTCAAGGAAACTCCTACTCATAAAGTTGTTGTCCCTGCAGAACAACAAGCTAATAAGCAGAAGTAACCAGCAGTTAATCCTTTCATCCTCAAAGCTCCAGCCATAGAGGTAAAAGGCCTTGACAAGTCCCCTTCTTCTTTCAGTTTTCAATCAGAAATGCAGAAGCTAAGAATACCTATGCCTCTAATTGAACCAGTGAGGAATGAGTCCTTCAAGAAATATATCCTTGAGGCTCCTGAGCCTAATGCTATCCAAGCTTCCTCTGACTATGTAAATCTGCAAGATGACCAACCAGCTGTTATTCTCAGCCCAATGATTGAAAATTGTGAAGGCAACTCCCCATCATTCTATGTTTCTCTGTCTATTCATGATGAAATCCTTCATAACTACCTTCTGGACACTGGAGCCAGCCATAATCCAATGCCCAAGAATTTCATGGATAAGCTCGGTCTTGACATTACCAAGCCTTATCAGTTGGCCTCTATGCAGCTTAAAAAACCAGTTTGCCAGATCACAGAGGAAGAAGGCCCACAGATTTGGGACATGTTATTTGATGAAGCTTGCTCTAAGGAAGCTGTAGGAACAGGTGAATTCCTTGTGTCCCCCAAACAAGACTGCATTGATTCATCTTTTATATTAACTTTTCAGGTCACAAATGACACAGCAGAGTATGAAGCAGACCTTATCATTCAGCAAGTGTACAAAACCTTCCAAGCAAAACATTCAAGGTTGAAAACATACAAATATGAGGTGAAATAGAGACCATCTCTGCCTGATAATGTCAAATGCTGGAAAGTTTTTGAAGTAGAGGATCAAATCAATAGGCTTTTGCAAGTCTTTGGTGAATTTTCTGATATGCACATTGACCAAGACAGCGAAACCTTTGATAGAAAGGTAAAAAGGGTCAATTTTCAGTTTGGTGACTGTTTTCTCAAAAGGGATGCATCAAAGGAAGGAGGAGATGTTTTTGATGGCCCAGTCAATGGGTTGTTCTTCGAACTTTATTTCAGTTAAGGCTTTCAAGCCTTGGTATTGTAAATATGTTGTTTTCAAATTTTTTATTTCATGCTAAATAGACTCCATGCCCAATACAACACTAGGAGGAAGATTTGATCTTGTTGTTTACAGGAAAGGCATTGAACTGTAGTTCTTGAAACCTCACAGGGATGATTTCATCCCCAGAAGGAGCCAATGTTAGCCTCGCTGACAAAAGGCCCAAAATTGGATCAATATATGTTCTAAAAGTCTCCAAATTTTCTTAAGAATCATCCCAAGGGATCCAAATATGCTCCAAAGCACTCCCTAAGTCTTCAAAAGTGCTTAAGATCATCCATCGATTGAGACAAACGAGGGAGGAGAGCCCTTGGAAGGGTAGAAATGCACTATCGGGAGGAAAAAAATGCATTTAAACAGTAAAAAACCCTTATCGTAGGCTTAAAACTCAAGAACGCACAACTTCCATTAGATCTGGTCGATCAACGACCCAGATCTAAGCGGCTAAATCAAAAATCGGTGGTCGCAAGCAGTGGCAATCGGCGCTGGACACCACCGATCAGCGATCGCTGATGATCGGATCGGCAGGTCGCAATCAGCGGAGGCGAGTTGGCATTATCGGCACAGACTAGGGGGAAGTTGTGACTGCGATCAGTGATTAAATGTGGACCATCGATCGTGCACGCAGATCAACAACCCATGTTACATCTCCGGATCACTATCGGTGGAAACCAAGGGGCGGGGCCTTTACATCCGATTTTGCGGACCCGACGGTATTATAAACAATGTTTCATAAAATTTCAGGTCCGCGCCAATGCCCATTTTCAATGCATTTTGTGTATTTTCGTTGTTTAAACGAAATGCAAAAGAAACCTTGGGGCATTGCGATAGCGATAGAGCTCGGACCCGATGGGTTTCCTGAATCAAAATGTACCATATTTGAAATCCGCAGAAAGTCGTCTTTCAATGTTTTTTCACAGTTTTTATGTATTTTTGTTGTTTAATGAAATACAAAGGGAGCGGGCCAAATGCGACTTGCGATAACCCCAAGGGTGGACCCGATAAAGGAATTAATCATTTTTTAGGACTGATGAAGTCCGAAAAAGGACAGAGAGGGGTGGGAATTCTTAGCGTCATTGTGTTTTCTGTTTAAAGTTATTCATTATTTTCAACAAAGGTCCAAAATAGGGCAGCATTGTCCTATTTTAACAGAAAGCATGCATTGGTTAAACCATTGAAAGGGCCACAGCATGTGCAACTCCTCCCCAAACCGACATAGAGGCCGAGAATAGACAGTGCAACACAACCACAGCAACAATAGATCATGGGGCATCAACAGCCCTACTAGCGCAGCCAAAATATCTGAATGTAGTTACTTTGTTGTCAGAAGAATAATCCTCCAAGCCCATGCTTGCCTAGTTAAGGCATCAAATGGTTAAAGGGACAGAAAGGATAGATTAAGACTTCGAGCCTCAGTAGGCTCAGAATCATTGTAAAGGGCCTATAAAAGGCTGAAAGCTAAAAGTAATAGAGATTCAACTTCTGGAGACTAATGAGACTTTGCTACTCAAGCTTCTCATCTTCATTCATTAGTAATACAAGCTTCTTTTGTTGTTATATGTTCAATATTCCATTTTCTCTTCTGTTCTAAGCTTGCACTTGAACAATTTGTTCATGTTTTCTTTTGTGTCTAAGGCCAGATAACTGTCATCTTATCTCTGCTTTGATAAATTAGATTTGCAAGCTTCTTTGCTGCCTGTAGCTAGCCATTCATATGTGCTCATATATGAATCTGACGATACAATCAGTATTTTCTTTTTGTTGCCTATAGCTAGCCATTCATTTATGTTTATGTATGCATCTGCTGGTATGGTCAGTATTCTCCATCCATTCATTGAAACTACAAACTGTTGAGCATTAGTGGTCTAAAGCCTTGTAAGTTGAGGGTGTTCATGCATGTCTTGAGTAAAAACATAGTTGAAATGGTTATCTGGCTTGATCCAAACCATCATTTATTCCAATAGTTCAAAGAACAATATTGAATATTATATGTTACCAGGCATCTCCGATCTACAACCTAGGAGAGTTTCTTGGAGTGATAACAGGTCCCACTAAGATTTTGGACCACTTCACCTCTGGAAGCTCTCATGTTATGCGCATGCCAGCATCCAGGGACCTCTAGACGCTCTCACATGCCTGTAAGCCAGCATCCAAGGACTATTTTTCATAGTGTTGTGACAGTGTCCTGGGATTTGAGCCACTTTTTTAGGCCCAAAGCCAAGGTCTTGCCCAGAATTGAATGACATCTTCAAAATAGTAAAATAACAAGGAAATGATAGTATAAATGCAATCACTTAAATGAGACCTTGACTGGACCCCTACTAGCCATGACATGCATTTCATCAAACATATCACGAATATGTAATCTACAGGTGTAAATAACAGATCAAAGCACAAGGGTCTCATACTTAGCTAAGAATCTCTAAGAAACATTGATGCCTCAACACATCAACTATCATTTCATCCATTAGGTCATAAATACATTGTTCATTCATTTACAAGTAAAAACATGATGAGAGCCATACATAGCTACTGTCCTAAAAATATATATATAACCAGCATAATAGAAACATAAATACCAATGAAATCACAACCATATGATCCAAATATAAACTAGTATAATACTCATAGAAATACAAGGAGAAATAACCTCATATTGATGATGCAAAATCCAAACTCGGGATGGGACTCCACGTTCCACCTGACCGTAGAATGGTTGAGCCAAATCTCTCTTCATCCATTCACCCCCCGTGCCATATTCCAAGCATGAATGCGGGATCTCATAGAACACATCAATCCAAAACCATCCAGATCTTCCAGAGGCCAACCACATCAACCCATCAAACAATGATTCCACCTCACGGCCAGACATCACAAAACCATCATCAGATCAGTCTCTATCCTAGCCATCCAGGGATCTAGATCATTTGTTCCAACCAAGGCTCTAGGACTAGTAACTCAACCCATATCTGTTGTTGGGCTCCAGAGTATTTATCCAACCAAGGCTCCAGGACTAGTAACTCAACCCACCAAGGGCTCTAGAGTGTTTGTCCAACCAAGGCTATGGGATTAGTAACTCAACCCAAGATGTTACAGGGATCCAGAGCATTTGTCCAACCAAGGATCCAGGAACTAGTAGCTCAAACCAAGCTAGGGAAACATGAGAACCAACCAAAAACAAACAAGGAAATAAACCCAAAATCTCCATGGCTATCTAGGAAATGGCAAGACTAGGCAATCCACTTTCAATCCAGGAAATCTTCCATGTGAGTGACAAATCATGACCAGTAATCCACATGCATATGCCATGCATGCCAAAATTAGTGAGGAAAACATACATGCAACTCGGTACCTGTAAGAAAATTCCAATGTAGTTGCTGATCCCGATGTCCTCTTGCACTTTCCTACTCTTCCTTTTTCTTCTTGCTCCAAAAATCCAAGTATGCCACACCCTCCAAGAGTGCTCCAAGAAAACTCTAAGTATCCAAGAGTATGAGAGAGAGAGAATAATGAGAGAGTTCCAAAACTGAACTGACAAAAGGTTACCAAGTGATCCTTAGAAGCCTTTTTATGAATGAGGCCTCTATTTTTCTTCATTTTCCATTATTTTCCTTCATTTTCCTCCTCACATGCAACCTTTGACCTTCCACCTCCATTTTCTCCTAATTTCCATTACTTTCATAAATAAATGTGCCAAAAATTACATTTGCCTATCCAAATCCTTAACCATTTCTTTTGCCAATTTCTTTATATGTTAATCAATCACATGTGATCCCCATCACTAGGATTTTTCCCAACATTCAACCTAGAATAAGTGTCCCATCAACCGTGGCCATTATTTCGCCTTTATTAACTTCTATTACATGAAATTTTCACCATGGTTGTTACAAAACCCTCCCCCTTGGGGGAACACCATCCTCGGTGTTAAAAAACACCTATAACCATAAGACTATTGTAAGAAAAACATATTGCCAATGGAGCTTTATAACTTAGCTCATTACATTATTTATAATGATCAACCTGTTGAGAAGCAAACCAACATGAAAATATAACAAGCATAAAACCATAATGACATGACACCCATACCACTTATTGCAACTTTATAACATAGCGGTATTTACATCCATATACATATGTATATATACCAAACATTACCAAAACATATACCAAAACATATACCAAGACATATACCAAAACTCCTTTGCCTCAATCGACCAACAAGGAAGGATACATAGCCCACATTTGATCTGTCATCTCCCATGTAGCTTCACTAGGCCCAAAGTGCTTCCATTGCACCTTAACTTTCTTGATTGTTCGGTTCTGGAACATGAGAACCTTTTTCTGCAATATACATTGAGGCTCCGACTAGAATTATCCATGTGGGTGCACCTGTAATACAGACCAGTCAATCACATGATCAACATCTCTAACATACTTCTTAAGTAATGACACATGGAAAACATCATGTAATTTCAGTGTTGGAGGCAGTGGAAGTCGATATGTTACTAGCTTAATCCTCTCAATAATACCGAACAGTCCACAAAACCATGGTGCCAACTTGGCACATGGTCCAATCCGCAAAGAGGTTTTATTCGGTTTGATGTGCAAGTACACCTGTTCCCCAACCTAGAACTCCTTGAACAACCTGTTCTGATCTACATAGATCTTCTGCCTATCCTCTGTTGCCTTTAGAGTCTTCATTATTACCTACATTTCATGTTCCATGTCTGCCAACGTGTCTGGTCCAATCAACACCATGTTACCTAGATCACTCCAACTAATAGGAGTATTGCAACTTTGCCCATACAATGCCTCAAACAGACTCATCTTCAAATATTCATGATACCCATTGTTATAATAAAACTATACCAATGGAAGATACTCTTCCCACTTTCACTGTTGGTGCATCACATACATCCTCAACATGCCCTCTAATATCTTTTTGACCCTCTCAGTCTGTCCATCTATCTGTAGATGATAAGTTGTACTGAAGGCCAACTCTGTGTCCAAACATGCAAACAAATCCTTCCAAAACTTGGAAGTGAACTTTGCATCCCTGTCTGACACAATCTTCTTTGGAACACTATGCAAGTTGACCACATTTCTGATGGACACCTATGCTATATCGCTAGCTAAGAATGTAGACTTCACTGGAATGAAGTGCGTAACCTTTGTCAACCTATTCACAACAACCATGATGGAATCATGTTGTCTCACTGTCCTCGACAAACCTGTAATAAAGTCCATGGAAATGACCTCTCATTTCCACGTTGGAATCGTAATCGACTGTAGCAGTCCACCTAGATGCTTACACTCCGCCTTCACACGCTGACAGTAAAAATGCCTAGCCACAAACTCTGCTACATCCCTCTTTAGGTTTGGCCAATAATAAAGTCTCTTCATTGTTGTCAGTGTCTTCTGATAACTTGGATGACCTGAATATGGTTTCGCATGAAACTCCCTCAAGATCATCTTCTTGAGCTCACTATTGTCTGGCACATATATCTTATCTCTAAATTGGACCAATCCATCTGTTGTAAGGAAATAGCCCATATCTTGTGCACCTGCACTGGTACCTGTACATGCACCTCTACCTATAACTGTACTATCACCTGTACGTGTACATATACTCTACTGCAACCTATGCACAATATCCATATTCTTGACATCTTGCTGACCTGCCTGCAAAATCCTATCATGTAAGTTTGTCCCATAGGAGCTCGTAGTTGCTAAGTGATTTACCTGTATGTGCATGCTAAGATCATTTGCCACTCTGTTCTCTTTACCATTGATATATGATCTCAAAATCAAACGCACTGATTGTAGCCAACCACCGAGCTTGCCTACCATTTAGATTCAGTTGGTCAAATAGATACTGCAAACCATTGTGATCACTCATCAATGTAAACCTCCTACCTAGAAGATAGTGTCTCCACATCTTCAATGCACGTATGATTGACTCCAACTCAAGATCATGTGTGGGGTAGTTCTTCTCGTTCTCATTCAATTTTCATGACTCATAGAATATGACCTATCATCCTACATTAGGACCCAACCAAGTCCCTTCTTGCAAGCATCTGTGCATACCAAAAACTCTTTATCCAGATCTACAATCTTTAACACTAGTGCATGTGTCAGAAACTACTTAAGCTACACAAAATTGGCCTCCATTCAAACTACTTACCTTTTCTCTGCAAAGATGTGATAGGATAAGAAATCTATGAGAAGCTCTTAATGAACCTCCTATAATAGCATGCCAACCCCATGAAATATCTCACCTCATCTACATTTCTGAGAGTTACCCATTCCATGATGGCCCCTATCTTTTCTGGATCTACTTCAATTCCCTCCTTGGAGACAACATGCCCCAAGTAATGTACCTCGGTCTGAAAGAAACTACACTTGCTGAGCTTAGCATACAACAGATGCTCTCTCAACAACCTAAACATTACTGCTAAATGCTCGGCATGCTCTTCCTCACTTTTAGAATATATGAATATGTCATCAATGAACACAATAACAAAATTATCCAAATACGGATGTAACACACTATTCATCAAGCACATAAATGTATCTGGAGCATTAGTTAAACCAAATGGAACTACAACAAACTCATAATGCCCATACCTTGTCCAGAAAGTTATCTTGTAAATGTCCTCCTATTTGATGTGTACCTGGTGATATTTAGATCGTTGAGAACATTGTTGCTCCCTTCAACTGATCGAACAAATCATCAATCCTCGGAAACAGGTACCTATTCTTGATGGTCACTTCGTTCAACTACTTGTAGTCAATGCATAATTTGAGAGTACCCTCTTTATTCTTTACAAACAAAATCGGTGTGCTCCATGATGATACACTTGGCCTAATGTATCCCTTGTCCAACATTTCCTTCAACTATAGCTTCAAATCTATCAACTCAGGTGTACTCATCCTGTAAGATTCTTTTGATTTCGAAGTTTCCCGTAGCACGAGCTCAATAGAAAATTCTACCTCCCTATGAGGCGACAACTCTATAATGTCCTCAAGAAATACATCCTTGAACTACTGTAAAATTGGGTATCTACCCAACATATCTACATCCTCAATTTCCTTACCCTTGTCACTAGAAATGTGCACTGAAAATAACACACACCTTTCCTATGACTATGCTTTTCTTGCATAGTTTTCACCATCATAACTAATGTGGCTTTCTTCTTTCCCTTCAAGACTCTTGGTTCTCCATTGTCATTAACACACTCAATGGCTTTGTCATAAAAATCCACCTTGATTCTATGAAGGTATAGCCAATCCATGCCCAACAACATACTGTATGATCCTAACGGTAATACATTCAAATGTGTTGCGGTAGGCATACCATTCAAATCAAATGCACAAGATCTTACCCAATGGTGAATTCGCTTCTTTGTACTTGTAGCCAGCTGCACTAACCAAGATTCTACATGCAATTCCTTATTCAAACCACACTTATCCACCAATTTAGGACTAACATAGCTATAATTAGATCCAAGGTCAACCAAAATAGAAATAACCCTATCACAAAGCTTATCTTCCATCTCAATGATAGATTCTTGATGGTATGCATGTTTGTTATCCAATGTTTCATAAATACGAGGAATTCTCTGACCAATATCCCCAACAGTTTGTATGTCCTATGCACTATATATCCGAGGCCTACCACAATAATATTTTGGAAAATCTCTCCTGTGATGATCCCAACTCCAACACCGAATGGGCTCCTTCTTAGATGGTGCAACATTCTCTATATTGTCTGTACCCTTAGGTATTGCTCGTTTGTTGTCCCACTTTCCTTTGTTCCTTCCATTACCCTTTTAGTCTGGCTTAGTCGCAGATTTGTGCTTCGATTGCTCGTAGCAATTCCTTAGCTTTCGAATGGTTTCCTCTAATGATTTAGGCTCATTGAACTCAATCTTGTCTTTAAATTCAACCAAAAATCCACTAATGAACCTCTGAATCTTGGTCTTCTCCTTCGTGAGATAAGGTACATACCTAAGTAACTCCAATAACTTGCTAGTGTACTCCTCATATTTCACAGATCCCATCTTTAGCTCATAGAATTATTTTTCCATGTCATAAAAGTATCTCTCTGAAAAATACTTCTTCTTGAATAAATGTTCAAACTCACTCCAAGTCAAGTCTTCCTCGTGAATACATCTAACATTCTTTACATCATCCCACCAAATGTCTGCTTTGCCTTTGAGAATGAATGTAGCTACTTTGGCTTTCATGTTCTTTGAATAATCATGTAACTTGAAGAACTTCCTCATGCCAAGCAACCATGCCTCTACATCCTGTGGTTTCTTCATCTCCCCATCAAAATTAGGTGCCTTTTCTTTCTTAAACTCATTCAATAAGTATCCTCTATCACTCCTCCTGTAAGGATGATAACGATGACGATCATAGTACCTATCTGAATCAAAACTAGAATAATATTTGTGCCTATCCCTCCTCCTATCTGGAGTGTCCAACAATCGTCCATCTCTAACCATGTGATCTCTATCTGACCTGTGACCTACTACCATGTGCCCCATTAGTTTTTTCCTTCTGCTCATAGCTAATCCGACATCATCCCTGTTGCTTCAAATATGACAAACTCTGAAGTATAACTGCATTTACCTCTGTTTGTTTCTCATGTGCTTGCATGATTCTGTCATTATCTGCCTTACAACTCCTTATTTCTTCCTTTAATCTTCTCAGTGTATCTACCAAATCAGAAGAGTTCCCAACACCACACTACTCTTGTGATTCATAGGGAGAGTCTTTTTAGTCTACCATCTTGCTAGCCATTTGATATTTCTTCCTGCAAGCTATATCATGTCAGCTAAACCAAATCACAATAAACCAGCGTAACTTAGTATAGACCGGGGAGGATACCTTGTCTACAATATCAACAAATCATTGTGATACATGTATAACATAATCATGACAACATATAGAAACATAACACGTAAGTACATAGCCATGCAACCATCATTCTAGCTAGGGTCCAGTCATCAGTGCATGACCTTATCAACGACACATGTTATGACCTCATTCATGACAACAATCATTACATCACTGTACACTTGACCACATGCAAACATGAACATGCATAAGAAATGCGCAATCAATAACACACACACATAAACACATAAAATCAAGCATAGATGAACGATACTTGAAACCAAACCTACAAGAATTATACATGCAACCAAGCATACAATAATGTAACCAAACATACAAGAATGATACATGTCAGCGACATATAACAACAGGTAACCAGTCATACACTCACGGCGATGAAATCCACAATAGCAACATCAACTTCCACATGACGACATCACTACAACCATGATCAACATTGTGCAAATGCAACAAACACATAGAATGCAAGTGTAAGAGACACACATGCAACTGACATGCATGCATGACCAACACTCAGCCCATCCAATCTGAGGGGTGAACCATGATTTGATACCAATCTGTAACACCCTTCTCCCACATCTACCAAAGAGACCAGACAGTAGGGGTAAACATGCGATGAGAGGCCACTATGATATGATTTGACCTCCTAAGTCACGTTAAGGAAGTGGAACCATCGGAAACACACCATACAACATTCAACATCAGCATTAGGACCATCAGGAACCAATCCAACCTTTCTGCCAACCAACCCATAGGTCCCACTGAACTTTTGGACCACTTGGCCTCTGGACTTTCTCATGTTATGGGCATGCCAGCATCCAAGGACCTCTAGACTCTCTCACAGGCCTACAAGTCATCATCCAGGACTATTTTGCACAGTGTTGTGCCAACATCCCCAGGATTTGAGCCACTTTTTTAGGCCCAGATCTCGGGTCGCTACCCATAATTCAATGACATCTTCATGACAGTAAAATAACAATGAAATGACAATATAAATGCAACCACTTGAATGAGACCTTGATTGGAACCCTACTAGCCATGACAAGCATTTCGTCAAACATATCACAAATATGTAATCTACATGTGTAAATAACATATATGAGCATAAGGGTCTCATACTTAGCTGAGAATCGCTAAGAAACATTGATGCATCAACACATCAACTACCATTTCATCCATCAGGTCATTGATACATTCTTCATTCATTTACAAGTAAAAATATGATGAGAGGCATACATAGCTATTGTCATAAAACATATATATAACCAACATAATAGAAACAGAAATACCAATGAAATCACAACCATATGATCCACATATAAACCAGTAAAATACTTATAGAAGTGAAAGGAGAAACAACCTCATATTGATGATGCAAAATCCAAACCCAGGATGGGACTTCCACGTTCCACCCGACCATAGAATGGCTGAGCCAAATCTCTCTTCAATCATTCACCCGTGTGCCATATTCCAAGCATGAATGTGGGATCTCATAGAACACATCAATATAAAATTATCCAGGGCTTCCAGAGGCCAACCCATCAAATAGTGATTCCACCTCACAGTCGAACATCACAAAACCATCATTAGATCGGTCTCTATGCCAACCATCTAGGGCTCCAGAGTGTTTGTTCCAACCAAGGCTCTAGGACTAGTAACTCAACCCACAGTTGTCTTTGGGCTCCAGATTGTTTGTCCAACCAAGGCTCCAAGACTAGTAACTCAACCCACCAAAGGCTCCAGAGTGTTTTTCCAACTAAGGCTACTAGACTAGTAACTCAACCCAAGTTGTTACAGGGCTCTAGAGCGTTTTTCCAACCAAGGCTCCAGGAAATAGTAACTCAACCCAAGCTAAGGAAACATGAGAACCCACAAAAAAAAACAAGGAAATAAACCCATAATCTCCATGGTTATCCAGTAAATGGCAAGGCTAGGAAATCCACTTTCAATCCAAGCAATCCTCTATGCCACTGACAGATCATGGCCAATAATCCACATGCACATGCCATGCATGCCAAAACTAGTGAGGAAAACATGCATGCAACTCGGTTCCTGAAAGAAAATTTCATTGTAGTTGTTGATCCCAATGTCCTCTTACACTTTCCTTCTCTTCCTTTGCCTTCTTGCTCCAAAAATCCAAGTATGCCACACCGTCCAAGAGTGGTCCAAGAAAACTCTTAGTGTCCAAGAGTATGAGAGAGAGATAATAATGAGAGAGCTCCAAAACTAATCTACAAAAGGTTACCAACTGATCCTCAGAATCCTTTTTATGAATGAGGCCTCTATTTTTCTTCATTTTCCATTATTTTCCTTCATTTTCCTCCTCACATGCAACATGTGACCTTTCACCTCCCTTTTCTCCTAATTCCCACTATTTTCATAAATAGATGTGCCAAAAATTCCATTTTGCCTTTCCAAATCCTTAGCCATTGCCTTTGCCAATGTACTTAGCCATTAACCAATCACAAGTGATCCCCATCACTAGGATTTTACCCAACATTCATCTTGGAATAAGTGTCCTATCAACTGTGGTTATTATTTTTCCTTTATTAACTTTTATTACATGGAATTTTCATGAGGGTTGTTACAGGACTCAAGTATACACAAGTGGATGACTTCAACTTGATTGGATACTCTGATTCAAACTTTGATGGAGATAAAGAAAATGGAGTATCTACTTCAGGTTATGTTACGAGTCTTAGATCCTGGAGGTCACACAAATAATCAGTTCCATCATATTCTACAATAGAGGAAGAATGTGTGGCAACTGCAGAAGCAACCAAAGAGATTGTGTGGCTCAAGAAAATTCTTGAAGATTTGCAGGAGAAACAAGTGCATTCTACCCCTCTTCTAATTAACAATACTTTTGAAACAAATTGGCCAAGAATCCAAATTTCAATGATTGAACCAAGCATATCAATACAAAGTATCAACTGATTCGACATCATGTTGAGGCCAAGACTATTCACCTACGCCATTGTTCCGCAAATTAGTAGATTGCATAAATCTTCACCAAAGTGCTTGGAAGAGAAAAGTTTGAATTATTCATAATGATGCTTAGACTTATAAACACCCCTTTAGATTAAGGGGGGAATGTTGACACCAAATCCTCTAGGATTGAGAAAATATTATAAATATGTAAATACAAAATAAGAAGATGAAAAGACCTTGGAATGTGAATCCCAAGGGTATCTCTCTCCTATGTATATATTAAAGCTCTTCCTAATAGAAAATAACAATTCCTAGAGTTACCAAACTTGTCTTGACAGTTAATGAAAAAATATCAAGTGTAAATTTAATTCCTATGCTTGACAGTGGTATCAAAGCAAGCCTTAACTCCATGATTCCCACTAAGAAATGACTTTGTGTCTCTCTATCCATCATATATACATCTCTTCTAGTATGAGCCCTACTACTGATTAGTCCTACACCCCTTTATATCTAATATTTGGTGCACATGCAGAAAATCCCCTATGCCCATTCTCTTGTGCCTTAACATTTTTTCCTAGTCCCTTATCGCTCTCTGCAGATGCATTCCTCCTTATCTGCACCTAAAAAAACTTGTTAGAATTCCTTGGATTCATTTTAGAATTTTCATAAGTATATTTTTTAGTCTCTATAAGACCCATTCTCCAAAAATTTTACCTCGATAGAACACCATATGGAAAAATCTGTAAATTCCCTTGTCATCTCAAGCCTCTCATTATGTTCCACTATGCATAACATTGATTCTCTCATACAAATTTTCTTATAAAGCCACAATTTATGCATTTTCATGACTATAAAGACCAAGCTAGCTTGCTTTGTTGTAGTTGATAACTCAAATCCCCCACAAGATATAGCCTTCTGACTATATGTTATTATCTTTTGTCTAGATTGAATATATACACATTTATTTATAAAATCGAAGGATTGTGCCTTTAGATAAGGGTATCTCTCATGAAGTCGTATTGAATGGTAGTGAATTTTCCATGAATATGTTCTTATAGAAGAGTCATCAAGTCGTCTATGAATAAGTAATTGAATGAAAGTGATAGAAAAAGGAATTACAAATGGCATCAACAAAAACATTCAAATCCTCATGAGGAAACTAGAGACAAGGGTTTTGGTTTTTCTCAAAGAATTAGTCCTCAATTTTGTCCCTCACAATATGGTGACTTCTTCACATTTTTTCTTCAGAAATTTTGACTTTTCCACTTTGAAATAGTTTAACATAATGATACCATATTCAAATAAATGATGATGAGAGACTCATTTCATTGAAAACTAATTTTTCTTCTATTTTCAAACAACTTGGTGCCATTACTTAGCAACTGTGATCAAGGGTGCACCACTATTATTGTAGCATTTGTATGCTTATCCAAACCTCAACTCATACCACTTTTTGAAGATGTATTCTATCGTCTCCTTTTTTTGACATGGTGTTGAATGGAAAGAATAAATCCTGACTCTGGACCAAAAAGATAAAAAATACTCTCATATTCAATGATTTTTGGGATGGAATCTATGAAGGAGAAGTTGTCACTAGAAAAAGAGAGGACATTGGACCTAACAAGCCTACATCAGACAAAGATCTAGTCATATTAAAGAAAAATAATAATAAATGATATGCACTTATTATAGAAAGAGTAAATGAAGAGGTAATCCATTAGATTCATTCTAGTAAATATTCTTATGGTGCTCTAAAGAAATTAAAGGACTCGTATGAATCACACTTAGAACTGGAACATGTCCAACTATTGATGAAGCTCTTCAATCTAGACTTGAAGGATGGTGATCCTATGGATTTAAATTTTGATATCAAAGCCATTATGCATGACATAGATGCTATTGTAGTGAATCTATATTTTCCTCTCATTACATTCATCACATATTATTTACCCTACCTACATTCACTACCATGAATACCTACAAGCTACTGACCGACTAAAGTATATAACATTTGACTCTTTGGTGGAGAAATTTGCAAATGTGCGAAAACTTTTGGAAAGAAGAAGGTAGCTCAACACACTAGAGACATTGTGTTCCTTGCTCAAAAAGGAAAGAATTAATCACATTATTCTTCTATAGGAATGGCAGTAAAAGAGGGTGTGGAGAAATAATTCCAGGGATAGGGGCAAGGCATAATTAAGGTGAGAGACCATACCTTCATTATATTCATTGCAGTAGAAACGAACATGTTATAATGACATGAAGAATCCCCTAGGAGAATATCAAAGGAAAGCAATAGCATAAATAAGACAAAAGTAAAACACCAAATCCAACGAAAGGTAAAGAACCCAAATATGCCCAGTACATTGTTTCCCAATGCAATACTAGAGTAACCAAATATTTGTTTCACACTTCATTTTCCTCTTGGATATATTCATGGTTTCTTGACATAGGTGTAACACTACACGACCTTTTGATACACTTCTTTGAAGATTCTAGTGACAATGTAGATGGTATAGTTTATTTTTCTGATAAATCAAGTCTTAAACCTTTTGGAATTAGCACCATTAGGCTTAAATTGCTTGGATTCCTATATTTTCTTTCGCATTATGTGCTCTATATTCTAAAGCAACAAAGGAACTTGTTATCCCTTGTTCACATTCAATAACAACGCCACTCCATTCATATCTTCAATGGTAATATTGAAATAACAAAGGTTTTTGACAGCATGGTTGTTGTGACTAAATTGAGGATGAAAGGTTACTAAAGTTGAAAGGAAAATTGACTCATGAATAAATTTATTCATATCTCTCTCACAACAATGAAGGTATATTTCCATCTAGTCTTTTATGGCATGTTATATTTGGATTTATTAATTATGAAAGCCTTCATTTCTTTTAAAATAATTGTGTTGCTAGTTTTCCTACTATTTCTAAGAAATTGAAGCAATGTGATGCTTGTGTCCTTGGAAAACATAGTAAACAATCGTTCCATGATTCCATATTTAGAGCATGTAGAAAATTTGGACTGATATATTCTTATTTGTGTGGCCATATTCTTATTCTTTCTCCTAATGGTAATAAATATATCATGTCTTTTATTGATGATTACACCATGATATGTTAGGTATAATTATTGAAAAATAGATCTCAAGCTTTTGAAACTTTAAAAAAATATCATGTTTGAATTCAAAATGAAGCAAAATCACATATTGAATCTCTTTGTACTAATAATGGAAGAGACAAGCTTGATACAAGGAGTCATAAATAATCTTCTTTGGGTACTCAAATAATTCCCGTAACAGCCCTCGGTTGATTTTCAATGTAAAAAACATATGACCAAGGTCACGGGACACGTATTCCAAGCTGAATGGTGAGCAAACGATCCTAGTGTGTGTCACTTTTGGTTTATTTACGGCTAAGGAAATTGGCAAAGGAAAAGTGGAATTAATTGACATTTTATTTATGAAATAAAGGAAAATAGGAGAAAAGGAAGGTGAAGAGAGACAAATTTACATGAGAGGGAAATTGAAGGAAAAATGAAGAAAATAGAGGCATCAAGGATAAAAAGGCTTTTGAGCATTAGTTCACAAGATTTTGTTATTTCAGCCTTTGGCTCTCATTTTCATTCTCTCATTCTCTCATACTCTTGTACAATTAGAGTATTCTTGGAGCATTCTTGGATCACCTTGCCATACATTGGATTTGGAGAAAGAAGGCAAAGGAAAGCAGGAAAATGCAAGGGAACAAGTGGATCAACAACTACAATTGGATTGCTTTGTGGGTAATAGGTTGCATGTGTGATTTCCTTGTTGATTTATGGATTCATGATATATGCATGTGATTATTTGGTTGTTCTTTCATTGGCATGGATATTTGCCTAGATTGACAATGGTTTTAGCCGTGCCTTGTTATTTCCTGGATAGCCATGGTATTGTGGTTTTTTCCACTTGATTTTTTTCTAATTGGTGCTCATAATTCCTTATGTTTGTGGGTAGGAACAAACGGTCTAAAAGCCCTAGAACGACTTGGATTGAGTTACTAGTCCTGGAGCCGAGGTTAGGAAAAATGCTATGGAGCCCTTAGTGGGTTGACTTACCAGTCCTTGGAGTTGGGACGGACAAATGATCTTGAGCTCTGGAAGGTTGTGGGTTGAGTTACTAGTTCTTGGAGCCCTTGACAGCTTGGGTAGAGACCGATTTGGTTGGTGTTAGTGATGTGTGACCGTGAGGTGGAATCACTAGTTAAGGGTTGAGGTGGTTTGGCCTCTGGAATCCCTGGTTTGGTATGTCTTGTTTTATTCCAAGAGATCCCACATTCATGCTTGGAATATGGTGTGGGGGTGATTAGCTAGAAGAGAGATGTGGTTCAGCCCAATCTATGGTCGGGTGGTACGTGGAAGTCCCTAAATTGGTTGGTATTTCCATATGATAATAAAATTTATTCTGCTATTGTGATTCATGTATATTTTTTGGCAATGTGTTGGTGATATTACGGTTGGGTTTCCATGGTATATATGTTGGTTATTTTCTGGTTATATGTTATTCATATGATGTGTATCTTCTATGCATCTTATCATGAATTCTTTAGCTATTGATCAATTGATGAATGTATGGACTAATAAGTGTTCTTGCAACTATGTGGAGAGAGAATGGGCCCTTCTCGATGGTTCTCATATGAATCTCAAACTTTTATGATTAGATATGCATTAATGACCTATAGCTTACATGTTTCCCACGTGTTTAACAAAATGTTTTTTATGTTATAGGCAATCTAGGTGAATTTATGCCTTCAAGTTTGTATGTTTAACCTTGTTTTTATGAAATTAATGATTCTGAGAAGTTTTAGGAAGTTCTAGGCAGTGGTCTGGAGACTAACCCAAAATTTAGGCTCAGATCTCAAGACCGCGCCCTCTAAATTGGAAAATTTGGGTCACAATTGTACCCAGGCAGGCTTGTGCATGTAGTTGGAGGCCTATGACCGCATGGAGGCCTTGTCATGCATGCAATTGTGGGTTAAAGTGTTTGAAAAGGAGTCCCACTCAACGTTGGGTAAACTAGGGTGTTTCTTTGGCCCTTGAGTGTCCCTATATCCCTATGGAATGTTGTGAGTTGTCAGTCACTGGTCAATTGTAGGCCCCACTTCCTTAACTAGATCAGTTAGGATGTTGGGTCATGTCATAGTAATCTCTTAGTCTCATGTTTACCTGGAAAGTTGGTGACATTAGGTAAATGTGGGAGGGGTTGTTACAGATTGGTATTAGAGTGTGTTTCAATTCTCTTTGGGTGATGCCTAATACATTTATCCCATCTAGTGAAATGTATATGGTTATGCATGCATAGTAGGTTAGACATGCATCGTGGTGGTCATTATGCAATTTGTCTCATCATGATGTTGTTGGTATGTTGGTTGAGATGGAGAATGAGATGCAGATTATTAGAGTGAGGTTGCAGCACAGGACCTCGAGGGTATGAGTAGATCATCTGTTATAGACATTTTTGGGCACTGCAACCCCAATCATAAATGTCCATAAACCAAGGTCAGCTGATTACATCATCTCCCAGAAGTTTTCCATGAAAAACTACTCAGAACTGGTCAAAACTGGACCATCTCACCTGCTCCATGGTCAAAGTGCGATGCATCCCACCTAAATGCACACAGGAGGTGCGATGCATACTGAAAAGCCCTTCTATGGGGTGCGATGGGTGAGAGTGGACAAATGGCAGGGTCAATCTACAAGGTGGAGGATCATGGAATCTTCCAGAAACTTCTCTTGTGACACTTGCCTCTCTGCATTCGCCCAGGGATGAGTAAGAGATCATCAATCTCCAAGTGGAATCAAGAACTATCAGAGAGAGGACACTAATCAAATCTCAAAAGCTGACTCACCCCCCTTGCAAACATCTATATATGGATCCCTCATCCCAAAGATCCAGAGGCTGGAATTTTGTATCTTGTAAGGAAGTGATGCTGGTTTCTTGGTGCAACATCATAGTGTTGGGTGATCTAAGCTTTTCATGAGGTGAAGAAGGGCTTTCTTGCTGAGAGGATGATGCTGGGTTAGAACAATTGGTGGTAATCCTCTTTGCTATTCTTGATTATTAATAAAGCTATTCGAGTTTTCCTCCACATTCTTGTATGATTGATGATATATGCATTTGTGTGGTCAATATATAGCTGGTCCTATATTGTTTATGATAGTAGATCTTTGTTCTTGGATAGTGTTATGCTGCTTTGATTCTACAGGTGCTCTTTGAAGCTGGGTAGACGAGGAAGAGAGTGGCAAAGATCTATCAGAAGGGAGAGGAATTAAGCAAGGAACCAAGCGCAAGACAAAGGTTGGTCTCCTTTGTTCCCCTCTCATCTACTTCTCATAAAGGAAAACGAAAGTGGTTTTAGTTTGTTTGTTTCTAAGGTAGCTACCAGCCTTAGTGGGACTAGCAGCTCTACATAGACACTAGATTTCCCGATAACAAAATGGCGACTCCGCTGGGGAGCGAATAGATTGTTTGTTTGTCTATATTTGTTTGCTTTATAAACTTACAGACGAAGCCTGAAGTCAAGCCAGCTAGCCTTCGAACCGCATTTGCTATGCAAATGCAAAGTAGATCAACGCTGCTTCAGTCTATCTCCGGGTTTTGTTTATGAACTGAACAATCGATTTACAAGCTCTCTAATTGCCCTTGTGGTGGCTCTAGTAACCTCCTTAGATCTACCCCTGTGATTTATTTACTGATTACCACTTGCTCGGCCAAAATCCCTGAACTGTGCTGCAAACTGTGGTCAAGAACTAGATTAAAAGTCTCGCACTGTACCATCGCACCCTCTCTTCAAGGATATCAGTATGCATCACACTTCCTGTGTGCTGTAGGTGGGATGCATACTGGAATCCCTGTGTAACAAGTGCACTGATCAGAAAGGGCTAATTTTGCCTCCAGACTTTGGTTTTTTCACTCTTTTCAACTCTATTCAGGAGTTTGTCTGTCTGTAGTCAGTGTACCTCTGTTGGAAACCCCCTTCCTTGCCATTATTCCGCCTCCATTGTGCAAAGAACTATAAATGTTTTTTATGTATTGTGAGCCATTTTTAGTTCTCTTTTACAAAGAAGTAGCGTAATTGAACTGTCGTTTCTTGATTTCAAAGTGTCGCAAGTGTCGTTTTCAGTCATAGAAGAGAATCTGATTGTTCTTGATAGTCGATTACACCGTTACTCTTGTATTTGATTTGAATTAATAGTTTTTCAAGTGTCGAAAGCAATTTTTCAATTCCAAATAACAAAGTGTCGTCATTGTCTTCATTTTGTCTTGAAAAGAAGCTTGTTAGTAATGTCGCTTTGAAAAATAATTCAGATTTGCGCTCAGCTTTCTTTTTATCATTCACACATTAAGAACGCTGAAAAACAAATACATGCATGTGCATTTGCATTTAGACTGTCTGTTGGTTTGATTTAGGACAGTGCATATAGTGTGTGCTCTCTGCTCTATGTTGAAAGAATATCGTCTCTCTTTCCTTAGTAGCTAGGATTTTCATTGCAAAAAGAAGATTAAACGATTGTTTATCATCTTAGATTGCATTTTAGGAATTGTATATCTACATCACGCAGTGAAACTGAAAGGAAAATTTCTTAAGCAAGATCAACTGTAAAATAAATTTAATGAATCTAAAAACGCTTTGGAACCTAACGCACAACATTTAGAAGTCTAGGCTAGAGACGTATTCCGGTGTTGTAAAGCCTGGTAACTGTTGTTTTCATTGCTGGTTGGGTGATTCCTCCACTTTGAGACGATAAGTGCCAGTACGGACTTGTGCTCCCACGTACCGTTGAGTATATATTGGGAGACCACAATAGGCTTTATTCTTTATCCATAGGAAGCCGTGTCTGCCGCCCTATCGATCGCAATGTTGTTGTAGGGAAAAGTATCCGACTCGGATGACCCTATCCCACTCTAAGGGTGATAGTACCTCAGCAACAACTGTATAGAAAACTACTTAAGGTTTACTTCTTTACGAAAGCAAGAGAGAATGAAGAAATGCACTAACCGTTGCCTTGCGCTTAATGTCGAATCCAAACTCTTCTCTTTGCTGCTTGCTCCCAGCTCCTTGCTCTTTTGCTGGCCCAGCTACAATGAGATCCTGCAAAATAACAAAGAAGGAAACTACAAGAAGCATGCAATCATAACTGATTCAAGGATTAGCATAAATCAAATATACAATTATCACAATACATCATTGAAACAAGTGCATATAGAAGAACCTCAATAGCTTTTATTAATGGAAGAAGTAAAGTTCTGAGAGTGTTACGACCATTGAAGGCCCCAATCCAGCAACACCTCCCAGCAGAAAGAATTTCTCCTCTTCACCTCCTTCAAGCAATCACCCAATAGTTCTATAGTGAAACCAACAGCATATCATTACTTTGCACAAAATTCCAGCCTCCTGAGCTCATAGGAGAGAGCTCAATATATAGATGAATTGAGAAAGGATGAGTCAGCTTGCAACTGATGTGTAGCTGCCTTGTGTCCTCTCTCTCTTCAGTTGATCTTCAGTTCTTGAGTCCACTTGGAGAACCTTGCTTCCACTTGGAGAAACAGAGCCTCTGACTCATCACAAGGCGAAATCCCTGATCCAAGTGTCATTTTTGGAAGATTCCAGAGCAATGACTCAGTGTGCCACTTGTCCCATCTCGCTCAGCGCAGGTGGCCTTTGTTCTACCTGCTTTGCAACGCAGGTACACCATGGAGGAGTTGAGTTTCAGCGCAGAAGCCTAGTGGAGCACCTGCTTTGATTTCAGGATTGCTTGTTTTTGAGTGTTTTCAGGTGGAGAACTGATCTGAGAGCTGTTGGTTTGCTGACCTTGTTCCTCTAGGTGTAGGAACATCATGTTTAGGGACTTTGGATCCCTTGGATTATTGACAATTCATGCCTGATGCTGTAAGGCACAAAATTGTCTATAACAGATGCCCCCTAAAGTATGAGGTCGTTTATCGGGTGAAATGATTTATTAGGAGGATCCGAAGTTCATTCAATCTGCTGAGAAGTGTCCTGTAATAAGATACAATACAATACATTATTTTTCATTCTTTTTCATGATCTAGCTGAGGCGGGCATTCCCATGCTCAGCTTTATAAATTCATTTTGGTACATAGCACAGACGATCGTCTGATGATAGACTGATAATTCCCTGCTGAAATTATCATCCTTTGAGAAGGATGATCATCTGCTGCAATGATGTACATATCAAATGTCTTTATATCCTGAATATATATCGTAGCCCGGATGGATGAAACTAGATCCGGGGTCTTCAATCTCTTCCGATCTTCACTCGATGTACAAGTCGATCCATGTGATAATTTCTTGAAGTCGAACATGGAAAGACATCGCTTGATTACCGGTCAATGATGTAAACCGTTAACAAGCGCGAGAGGAATCACCGATAAGGATGATGACCCTCAAGGTACGGCAGTACAATTCACATGGTGGGAATAAAGGACTTGGCGTCGACCACCATGCAAAATCTTCTGGTCGAAGGTCGTTGATGTATACCTGTCGCCGGAAGTGAGAAACTTGCCATTGAGGCATGCAAGCTTCAAAGTACTGAAGGGGTTGTTCCTAGATCAACTCCTTGGATAATGAGCTGATGTCGACAAGGAGCGATCCGTCAAAGGAGGGCCTTAATGAATCCCACATCAGTGACACGGAACGGAGCTAGTGATTGTGATGAGGTGAAAACAAACTGTGATGCATGATTCAGGGTGGCGGTCATGAAATGGATGAAGGACAATGTATGGCAGTGGATGGGACACGGTTGACTCTTTGCAGAACAACATCTCTTGAACATATAACTACACTGATGTGATGGATCGGTAGCATTACCCCAAATGTGGATGGTGTGGCGAGGACCATGGTGATGAGACCGGTGAACGAAACAACCCAACTCGATGTGATACGGAGGACAAGGTGTCATGTTCAAGAGCGACTTGCTACCATTAAAGCTGTGAGGTTCTCCCAATTTTTCCCCAGTCATTGCTGACCAGTACCTCTTTATTTTTGTCAAGCTTGAGGAGGATAACATATGCTTGTTCTATAACCTGCCCTTCGGGCAAGCCCATCGCTATGTTTTAACGAGCCTAGCGATAGGGAAACTCGTTCTCGTCTAAAGACAAGTTTGTCGCTATTTAATGAATTTAACGAGTCTAACGACAAGGATAACTCGGTCCTTTTCATTTTTAGAGAGTCTGAAAAGGTACATAAAGTCAACTCCAGAATTCCTTTTTCGTCATCTAATCCCTTAAGTCCGAAAAAGTATAAAACAATACAGAAGGGATGAATTTTCGATTGCTTTAACGAGCCGAACAAAACAAGCGCTCGATCTTTTTGTGCAATAATCCCTCAGGTCCAAAAAGATTAAAATCTAGAGGAGGGATAGCTCTTCCGGTCGTTTAACGAGCTGGAAGGCCAAAACTCAGCAAACTTTTCATATTTTACGAGTCAGGAGAAAAGAGCTCAAAGAAGACTCGTCTTTTGAGGAACGAGTGATAAACAGGGATAGCAGCAAATTCCAGGTACAGGTTGGAATTTTCCAATCACGGCAGTGTCACAAGGATGGCTAAGTGAAATCACTCTTCGCAGCTGTTCCTCAAAATGGGTAAACAAACATATGGAGATGAACGATTGGCCAAATGAACGGATGGAGGTGAGACTGCAAGAACACGACCAAGGGCTTTAATATGGCTGTCAAAGGTTACATTTACCAAGGTTATTTACTGGTTCATTTTTTCTGGGTGAGCTTGAACTCTAGGGGAAGATTGCTCACAACTTATGTTTATTTTTTAACGAGCATGAACTATGTGCTAAAACTGCTCGGATCTTGCGTTTATTTTTTAACGAGCATGAACTGTGTGCTAAAACTGCTCGATTATACCAGTCTTAATACAAGGAACGCCTCAGGTGAGGTAGTCATATTTAAGGAGCTATACCTCACTAGTTACTCCAATTTGGCAAGTTTTAACTTTTGCCCCACATCCTTTCTTTATGCAAGCTGGAAACGGCTAATCCTACGAGTTTAACGGGTTAGACCTACAGGTTTAAAGGGAGGACCTAAAAATTTTAAAAATAAATAGTCGTCCCGTGCTTGCACTCCAAAAGGTTCGCATGCCCCCAGGTATAAAGTATAATTTCAAGGCTACCCCTCCTCTGTCCCACCTCTGTTTTTCTACTTGTCGTCTTGCTATATTTTTAACGATACTTGTCTTCTCGTTATTTTTCGGTGCCGACGGTACTTGTCTTCCCATCAGTTCACTTTTTAATTTTTGCAAGATCGAAACAGATAAAACATTGGCGTTACGGAGGGAGGTTTGCTTCTTACTTATTATCCGAAAAATGGTTTTGTTCGCTGCCGCAAACTAAACTCTTTTTTCCGGCGATGTCTATTACTAGGTTACTAAAGATGGTGACCACTTGTTGCAGCAATTTCATCTCTTTCTTTGGAGGCTGCCCCTACTTATCCTTCAAAACATATGTTTTAATGGGTGAGGCTTGCCTTCAAAGATGGTGGCTACTTGCCGCCACAAATGGATCTCCTCCCTCGGCATCCTACTTACCTAGACAAGGGGAACGAGAAGCTGATTATCTCACTCACATAACTTTGACAAAAGAACTTTATCCTAGAACAACCCTCTCTTCCATGCCGGACGGGGTATGGACTAGTCATATTCTTCTGCGGAAATTAACTTTATACCCAAGGTTTTCTCTGCCCAAGACAGGCCAGGGTGCATGCCCCCTGGGTCCCAGTTCTTTCTTCCGAATCACTCGCATTCATCGGGAAGTAGAACCGGGGGTGGAGGCATTCCTTGAGTGAATAAACCGTTAAGGGATGGTATTTGACTATTTGCGATGCGTGATCCTGGAAATGAAAGTTGGTCTACGAGCTTGACCATTCTTCCTTCGTGCGGAAAACACATAACTCTGAAGAGTGAGGACACTATCGCCTCCATGCAATATATATAGTCTCGTCCAAGGAGTAAGTTATACACCAAGGGTCCCTGGACGACCATGACGTTCATATGAATTGTCTTCCCCTTCAATGTAATGGGAACATTGGGGAGAATCCCTAACGGGCGACTGGTTCCTTTATCAAAACCTGATAGATTTCTCATCTCAGGTAAAAGCGCCGGGGAACCCAGTGCTTTCCAAGCAATAGAGGAAAGGATACTCACAGATGCCCCTTCATCAATGATAGTTCCAGCCATCACCATTTTGTAGATATGGACGATGATTCTGAATGGAATACTGGCTGGTAACCGGGGTCTACCTAGTTGATTCCAATCAAAGGACACAACCAGGTTGCTTGGTGGTGGGACCGAATACACGGCCGGATACGACCCTGACGATGTTCCTTCCTGCGATAAAGGAATGGGCGCGTTGCCCTGATGCTCATCAGAGTCTGTGTTGATGAAAAGAATCTGGATGGTGTCATCCTTGTTCTCTTCAGTGAGGGTGTCATTTGAAGATGAATCTTCAACGACGGTGTCATTTGAGGATGAAACCTCTGAAGGAAGAACCAGGTCAACTGCCGTTTCGACCTTTAGACTTTCGTCTGGTCTGGATTCAGTAGGTTCATTCTCAATGACCGACACTTCAGCTGACCACTTGATCGGGCCAGCTGGATTTTCAACTATCGAGGGACTTGGCACGAGTTTTTGGTATCCAGGAGGAAGTCGTAACGGTGAAACCGGACGATCTTCCAAAACTCTCTTCGCCTCATCTAAGAATGGACAACGGTGGATGGCGTGATCGCCTTCACACAGTCTGCAGGGTGATCTTGGTCTCCCTCTTTGTCCTTCACTCTCGCTAGTTGACGGAATGCAATCAACATGTCTATCAGAGGTTGATGCTACCGGATTGTGCAACCTGGGGGACCAGTCCATTAGTATCCGGGGAATACAAGGACAGTCACGGTGGAAGTGGGTCCCTTTGCAAATGACACATGGTGATTTAGGCCCGGTCGGTGCAGTGTGTGGATTTTTGTTAGATGTCTTTTGCTTGCCCCCAGTCGCCTTCGCCTTAGGCTCCTTCTGCTTCTTTTCTTTCTTCTTCTTCTCCTTCTTCTCCATGGGAGGCTGACTTTTGCCGGCTCTACCTTGCGAAGATGAAGGATCAGAGGAAGAATTGTAAGAAGTGGAAGGCTGGTGGGTAGCTCTAGACTGGTCTGACTGTTGATTCGACTGCTCAGGATTAGTGGTGATCTGAACTACATTAGTTGAAAAGAGCCATACAGGTAGGCCAATTGTCAATCCTGGAAGTGACAATGTGGCCATATGAGGCGCACCAACATCTCCCCAAGAGGAGAAGGGATTGGGACTTCCACCAAGGTGACTTCTTTGGTTGGTGGGCTCCATACTTTTCAACCGAAAGATCAACGTGGGAATAACAGGTGATTATGTTCCGATTGAAATAAATTTTATTAACGACGCTTTAGACACAACTTTGCTTTTTCATGTTTTAAGAGTCGAGAAAAAGCTAAAGATGACTCTAGTCTCCTTCGATGTTTTAACGAGCCCGAAGTGACAAATGCTCGGCTGGACTTTTTCAGTTATAGAGTTTGAAAAAGGCCAAAAGAAACTACTCTGGAGTTCTAGGCAGAGGGTGTGCCAAACTTTTCGCGAAACCACAGAATACGTTTTACGGTACGGGTGGTCGATCTTCGTGAATGCTGTGTTCACTGCATCGCGATCAGTAGGGCGGCCGACACGGCTTCCTATGGATAAAGGCTTTGTTCCTATAGGGGTCTCCCAATATATACGCGACGGTACGTGGGAGCACAAGTCCGTATTAGTGCCACCGACTCTCAGGAGGAATCACCCACCTTCGTAGAGATCGACAGTCACTATGTTTAACGACGCTGGAACACGTCTCTACCTAGACCTCTATGTGTTTGCGTTATGTTACAAAGCGTTGTTATGTAAATTGAATTTATTTTAATGTTGATCTTGTTTAGCAGTTTGCCTTTAAGGATCGCCACGAGATGTATGTAGCAAATTCCTGAATGCAGTCTAAGATGAGAAGCAAACTTTTCAATCTTTCAACTTTGAAAATCTTAACTACTGAGGGAAAAGAAAGACAAATCTTTTCACACAGATCATAGAGCACACACTAATGCAATTTTCCTAAATCAGCATGCAAACAGTCAAATGCAAAATGCACAATGCATGTATTTTCTTTTCCCTTTCTTAATGTTGATGTATTACAAAAAGAAAGTTGTTATATAACTTTGATTTCGATTTCAAGGGAAAGTAAACAAGCTAGTCCAAAATCAAAAGACACCTTAAGATTTACTTGTTTAAACACTGGAAATGCATGAAATCAAACCATAATGATGAAAGTAAAAAGACTAATCAGCTATGGACAGCAAACAAGCTAACTCTTTAGACCAGCAAAATGCCTAACACAGGTTCAGATCTAAGAGGCCAAAGCAAGACTAGTTCACTTTCGTTATGGGAAATTGTAAATGATGTAAGAAATACAAAAGAACAAGTACAATTTCGTTATATAACAGAGGCGGAATGATGGCAAGTAAGGTTGGTTTCAGAACAGGTACAAGACTGGTAACTGACTGCAAAATCTATAGTGAAAACAGGCAAGAAAAAGGGAGGAAACCCCAAATGCACAAGGCAAAATTGGGCCAACGCAGGTGCTGCACAGCCAGTCTGGCTCTCAGCGCAGGTAGCCCCTTCGGGACCTGCGTTGCAAAGCAGGTAGCCTGTGTACTACCTGCTTTGGAAAACGAAAGTTGCGTTTTCTCAGTTTCCGGGTCACAATTTTCTCAAAAATTCACAGTTTTTGCTCAAATCAGAAGCTATCAGTCAAGTACACACTAAGGGATGACAAGGAAGATGAAAAGCTATCACTAAGAGCTTACAAGGATCCTTGTAGATCAGCTCTTCAAATCATGAACATGCTCAGAAATGAGTTAGAGTAGCTGCCCTCTACTTCGCTTTTGATATAGTCAAAAGCTTTTCGATTTGGTACTCTTTTGTTCAGGAAATGAATAGCAAAATACTACAAACAATCAAACAGATACGATCCCCAGTGGAGTCGCCAGTTTGTTGTAGGGAAAAGTATCCGACTCGGATGACCCTATCCCACTCTAAGGGTGATAGTACCTCAGCAACAACTGTATAGAAAACTACTTAAGGTTTACTTCTTTACGAAAGCAAGAGAGAATGAAGAAATGCACTAACCGTTGCCTTGCGCTTAATGTCGAATCCAAACTCTTCTCTTTGCTGCTTGCTCCCAGCTCCTTGCTCTTTTGCTGGCCCAGCTACAATGAGATCCTGCAAAATAACAAAGAAGGAAACTACAAGAAGCATGCAATCATAACTGATTCAAGGATTAGCATAAATCAAATATACAATTATCACAATACATCATTGAAACAAGTGCATATAGAAGAACCTCAATAGCTTTTATTAATGGAAGAAGTAAAGTTCTGAGAGTGTTACGACCATTGAAGGCCCCAATCCAGCAACACCTCCCAGCAGAAAGAATTTCTCCTCTTCACCTCCTTCAAGCAATCACCCAATAGTTCTATAGTGAAACCAACAACATATCATTACTTTGCACAAAATTCCAGCCTCCTGAGCTCATAGGAGAGAGCTCAATATATAGATGAATTGAGAAAGGATGAGTCAGCTTGCAACTGATGTGTAGCTGCCTTGTGTCCTCTCTCTCTTCAGTTGATCTTCAGTTCTTGAGTCCACTTGGAGAACCTTGTTTCCACTTGGAGAAACAGAGCCTCTGACTCATCACAAGGCGAAATCCCTGATCCAAGTGTCATTTTTGGAAGATTCCAGAGCAATGACTCAGTATGCCACTTGTCCCATCTCGCTCAGCGCAGGTGGCCTTTGTTCTACCTGCTTTGCAACACAGGTACACCATGGAGGAGTTGAGTTTCAGTGCAGAAGCCTAGTGGAGCACCTGCTTTGATTTCAGGATTGCTTGTTTTTGAGTGTTTTCAGGTGGAGAACTGATCTGAGAGCTGTTGGTTTGCTGACCTTGTTCCTCTAGGGGTAGGAACATCATGTTTAGGGACTTTGGATCCCTTGGATTATTGACAATTCATACCTGATGCTGTAAGGCACAAAATTGTCTATAACAAATGCACTGAACACAGCATTTGGGAAGATTGACTGTCGTACCGTAAAAAGTATTCTGCAGTTTTGCGATTGGTTTGGTAATCCCCCTATCTAGATTTCCGGAGTAGTCTCTTTCATTCCTTTTCAGACTCCTTAAAAGAAAAGGTCCATCTGAGCACTTGTCACTTCAAGCTCATTAAAGATCGAAGGCGACTAGAGTCATCTTTTGTTTTTTCTCGACTCTTAAAAACTGAAAAAACAAGTTGTGTCAAAGCGTCTAAAATTTATTTTAATCGGAATAAACATCACCTTTCCTGCGTTGGTCTTAGGTTGATAAAAATGGAGTCCACCAACCAAGGATTTCCTCCTAGTCCTTTCTCCTCTTGGGGAGATGTTGGTGCACCCCATATGGCCACATTGTCGCTTCTAGAATTGACATTCGGCTTGCCCGTATGGCTCTTCTCGACCTTTGTCGTTCAGAACATCGTGATTCCTGAATAATCAAGTCAGCAACTAAATGATACCAGAGTTACCCCCAAACCTTCTACTTCATCCAATTCTCCCTCTCCTCCTTCCGCTTCGCTTGATGAAGCTGGTAAAGCCAAAAATCAAGTAACTAAGAAGAAGAAGAAGAAGGAGCCAAAGGCGAAAAGGGGCGACCAGGCATCATCTAGCGAAAATCCACACACTGCATCGTCCAGGCCTAAATCGCCATGTGTCATTTGCAAAGGAGACCACTATCATCGATATTGTCCTTGCATCCCTCAGATCCTAAGGGAATGGTCTCCTCATTTGCACAATCCGGTGTCATCAACCTCTGACGATCATGTTGAGAATACACCGTCAACTAGTGAAAGTGAAGCCCCTGGACAAAAAGGAAAATGTAAATTTCCTTGTAAACTGTGTGAAGGCGATCACGTCGTCCACCGTTGTCCCTTCTTAGACAAGGCTAAAAGAGTTTTGGACCACCGTCTGGTTTCACTGTTACGGTTTCCTCCTGGATATAAGAAACTCTTGCCGAGTCTGTCACTAGTTGAAAATCCGGCTGACACGCCATTGTGGTCGGCTGAAGCGTCTATCATTGAAGATGAACCCTCTGAATCCACACCAGACGAAAGTCAAAAGGTCGAGGCGGCAGTTGACCCGGTCTTGCCTTCAGAAGGTCCATCTTCAGATGATACAGTCACCGGAGAGAACAAGAACGACACCGTTCAAATTCTCTTCGTAAGCACAAACTCCGATGAACACGGGAGCAGTCTACCCGTTCCTTTACCGCAAGAAGGAAGTTCATCAGAGTCATATCCGGCCGTCTATTCGGTCCCACCTCCAAGCAACCTAGTTGTTTCCTTCGATTGGAATCTACTAGGCAGACCCCGTTTACCGGCTAGTGTACCATTTCGAATCATTGCTCAAATATATAGAATGGTCATGGTCGGTACCATCATAGATGAAGGGGCTTCTGTGAGTATCCTTTCCTCAACTGCTTGGAAAGCGCTTGGTTCGCCATCGCTTTTGCCTGAAATGAGAAATCTAACAGGCTTTGACAAAGGAACCAGTCGACCGTTAGGGATCCTTCCCAATGTGCTGATAACATTGAGAAGGAAAACCGTTCACATGAACATAATGGTAGTCCAAGGACCCCTGGATTATAATCTACTCCTTGGACGCGACTATATTTATTGCATGAAAGCCATTGTCTCCTCACTCTTTAGAGTAATGTGTTTTCCGCATGAAGGAAGAGTGGTCAAGCTCGTAGACCAACTTTCATTCCCCGGTTCACACATGGAAAATAGTCAAATACCATCCCTGAATGGTCTTTTCACGCAAGGAATGTCTCATCAATCCCCAGTCCATCCACCTGATGAGCGCGAGTGATTCGGAGGACATGACTTAAACCCAAGGGGCATGCACCCTAGTCTATTTCGACAGGAAAACCTTGGGTATAGGGTAGGTTTCCGCGAAGGATATATGTGAGTGGGGCCAGTTGCGCCACTCACCTTTGTTTATTTCGGTAGACATCGCCGAGGAAGTGTTTTATCCGCAATACGGATAGAACAATCTTTGGTAACTTGGAAATTTTTCGCTATACCCAGGGGCATGCAAACCTTTTGGCGTGCAAGCGAAGAGCGACCATTTATTTTTTAAATTTGTAGGTCCTCTAACCCTTTAAACTCGTAGGATTGGTCGTTTCCTAACTTGCATAAAGAAAGGATGCGGAGCAAAGCTTTGAAAAAATGCCATTTTAAATGAGACATCATTATTATACGACTGGATCAAGCAGTTTTAACGCAGAATTCAAGCTCGTTAAAAAATAAACATAAGCAATGAGCAAACGTTCCCCCATAGTTTAAGCTCATTAAAAAATGAACCAATTTCTGGTAAATAACCATCGTGAATGCATTATCATCAGCCTTTGAAACCTTGGTCGTGTTCTCATCATTACCTCCACTCTGTATTGGCTGATCATTCACCTCCATTTGATTGTTTACCCTTTTTGAGGAACAACTGCGAAGAGTGATCCTGTTAGCCATCCTTGTGACACTGCCGTGATTGGAAAATTCCAAACCTTACCTAGAATTAGCTGCTACCTGAATTTATCACTCGTTCCTCGAAAAACAAGTCTCCTTTAAGCTCTTTTCATCTGACTCGTAAAATATGAAAATATTGCCGAGAAATTAGCCTCTCCAGCTCGTTAAAGTGACCGGAAGTGCTATCCCTCCTTTAGATTTTAATCTTTTTGGACCTGAGGGAATATTACACAAAAATATCGAGCGCTTGTTTTGTTCGGCTCGTTAAAATTACCGAAAATTCATCCCTTTTGTATTATTTTATACTTTTTCGGACTCAAGGGATTATATGATGAAAAAGGATTATTGGAGTTTTCTTTATGTCCCTTTTCAGACTCTCTAAAATTGAAAAGGACCGAGTTATCTTTGTCGTTAAACTCGTTAAAACCAAATAGCGACAAACTTGTCCATACAGACAAGAACGAGTTTCACTATCGCTAGGCTCGTTAAAACATAGCGATGGGTTTGCTCGAAGGGCAAATTATAGAACAAGCATATGTTATCCTCCTCAAGCTTGACAAAAATAAAGAGGTACTAGTCAGCAATGACTTGGGAAAAATTGGGAAGAAAACTTGAAGAAACTTTATTGGTAGCAAGTTGCTCTTGAACATGACACTTTCACTCCGCATCCGAGTCGGGTTGGGTTGTTCCGTTCACTGGTCATATCACCATTGGTCCATCACACCATCCATATTTGGGGTTAACGCTACCAATCCATCATTTCAGTGTCGTCGGTATGTTCAGGAGAAGTCGCTCAGAGAATTCACCTATGTCTCATCCACTGCAATACATCTACGCTCCATTCTTTCATGACCGCCACCCTGAACCTTATATCATCATATCGTTTTCACCTCCATTAAAATCATTTGCTCCGTTCCATGTCATTGATGTGGGATTCACTAAGGCCCTCCTATGACAGATCGCTTCCTGTCGACATCAGCTCATTATCCAAGAAGATGATCTAGGAACAACCCTTTCAGTACTTTGAAGCTTGCATGCCTTAATGGCAAGTTTCTCACTTCCGGCAACAGGTTTACATCAATGGCCTTCGACCAAAAGATTTTGCGTGGTGTTCGACGCCAAGTCCCTTATTCACACCATGTGAATTGTACTGTAGTACCTTTAGGGTCATCATCATTATCGGTGATTCCTCTCGCGCCTATTAACAGCTTACATCATTGGTTGGTAATCAGGCGATGTCTTTCCATGTTCGACTCCAGAACATCTCTCACATGGATCGACTTGTACTTTGAGTGAAGATCGAACGAGATTGAAGACCCCGGATCTAGTTTCATCCATCCGGGCTGTGATATATATTCAGGAAAATAAAGACATCAAATGTACATCATTGTTGCACAGATAATCATCCAATCCAAGGGATGATGGCTCTACCAGAATCATCAGTCTGCACACAGATGATTGTCTGTCTTATGTACATGAAAATGAATTTATAAAGCTGAGCATGGGAATGCCCGCCTCAGCTAGATCATGAAAATGTTATGAAGATAATGTGTTGTATTGTATCTTATTACAGGTCGCCTTCCAGCTCGAAAAAACTTCGGATCCTCATGATAAAGCATTTCATCCGACATCAAAAGATTAACGACCTCATGCTTTAGGCAGCAACTGTTATAGACATTTTTGGGCACTGCAACCCCAATCATAAATGTCCATAAACCAAGGGCTCTTAAGTCCCTAAAAGTGTTGTTCCAACCCCTAAAAGAATAAGGTCAGCTGTTTACATCATCTCCCAGAAGTTCTCCATGAAAAACTACTCATAACTGGTCAAAACTGGACCATCTCACCTGCTCCATGGTCAAATTGCGTCGCATCCCACTTAAATGCACACGGGAGGTGCAATGCATACTGAAAATCCCTTCTATGGGGTGCGATGGGTGAGAGTGGACAAATGCAGAGTCAATCTGCAAGGTGGAGGATCATGGAATCTTCCAGAAACTTCTCCTGTGACACTTTCCTCTCTGCATTCGCCCAGGGATGAGTAAGAGATCATCAATCTCCAAGTGAAATCAAGAACTATCAGAGAGAGGACACTAATCAAATATCAAAAGATGACTCACCCCCCTTGCAAACATCTATATATGGATCCCTCATCCCAGAGATCCAGAGGCTGGAATTTTGTATCTTGTAAGGAAGTGTTGCTGGTTTCTTGGTGCAACATCATAGTGTTGGGTGATCTAAGCTTTTCATGAGGTGAAGAAGGGATTTCTTGCTGAGAGGATGACGCTGGGTCAGAACAATTGGTGGTAATCCTCTTTGTTATTCTTGATTATTAATAAAGCTATTCGAGTTTTCCCCCACATTCTTGCATGATTGACGATATATGCATTTGTGTGGTCAATATATATCTGGTCCTATATTGTTTATGATAGTAGATCTCTATTCTTGGATAGTGTTATGCTGCTTTGATTCTACAGGTGCTCTTTGAAGCTGGGTAGACGAGGAAGCGAGTGGCAAAGATCTATCAGAAGGGAGAGGAATCAAGCAAGGAACCAAGCACAAGACAGAGGTTGGTCTCCTTTGTTCCCCTCTCATCTACTTCTCATAAAGGAAAACGAAAGTGGTTTTAGTTTGTTTGTTTCTAAGGTAGCTACCAGCCTTAGTGGGACTAGCAGCTCTGCATAGACACTAGATTTCCCGATAACATCATCATACAGGTTTGTATGTTTGGCATGCAGGTATGTTGGATGATGGTTGTTATATGATTTATGGTTATGAACATGCCTATCATTCTATTGTTGTTGTGGTTACATGCATGATAGATGCTAGTTGATCAGTGTGGTCATATGTGCGTGTCGAATACTCCTGCATGGTAGTAAATTGTTATTATATGCATTGCATTCATATGCATGATGAGTATGGTCATTGTAGCTAAGATCTTGATGTTATATGTATTATGCTAATCTGGATTGGCCTGTGCATATGGTTATGGTTATGATATTTAGGTATGAGTCGATATACTTGTGATATTGTGTCATACTAATCTGGATTGACTTGTGCAGATGTGATAGCCTCCCCTGAGATACATTGAGGTATGAGTTTGATTATGTTGTCTATTTGGTTTATCTAACATGGTATGTTTATAGGTTGTTTGAATGTTTGATTAATTGCATGATATGATTATGTGTCTATAAGGTTGCATGAAGGAAGGATCTTGTTTAAGATGCTGGTACTAACACAATATGTGTTGAGACAGTTGATAGGCACTTGAGTGCAAGTGGGTGTTAGTTGTAATATTATGACTAATAATTGTGACTTGATTATGACATTGTTGTAGTCTTGGTAAAGACTGATTTCAAATTAATAGATATGATGTCTTGATATTTGGAACATGTGACTAACATGTGTAAACAGTTGCAAGGAAATATGCTTGGAATTAGCGTGACAAGGTAACAGTTGATTAATTTATATAACTAATAGTTGGGTGATGTGATAGCACATTATAAGACTCAATTGCAACAAGGTAAAAGTTAAAATAATGGGATCGGGTGAGAATTCCTTGGCTATGTTTGGAAACCGTAATTTCAAATGAATGAGTGTTTTGCATGAATATAGGAAGTCTTCTTAACCTTGATTTTGTCTGACATTATGTGGATATATGCTATATTCATGAACATGTATTTAACAGGTATAATAGTTGGTTTCCAATTATGGTTGGATTTGTCAAAGGAATTAGATTCTCTTGAGAGACGATATATGTACGTGTTCAGTTATAGGTTAGCGTCTTGGGTAAAACAAGGTAAGGTAACTGGTATACTGTTATGTTTATTATGCGCTGACAGTTATGTGTTTATGGCAGTATGATGCAGGTAATTGCATGGCAAAGAGAGTGCCATGAAATCTTAAAGATGGCTTGGGTAGAGCTTTCCTTTGGAAGCATTGGGAATCGATCAGGATTGAGTCATGGTGTATATTGAAAGTTTTGCGCTTTTGATATTTTGTGATTTGTTTGCACTTGATTTGTAGTTTTTTTCATTTTTGGTGCATGGACTTGCCACTTTATTTGTGGTGTTGTATTGTTATTGGTTTCCATGGTTTTCTTTTGGTTTGCTTCTTGTTCTGGCCTTTTATGTTTTGAGGTTCTTGGGAATTGGTTGGGAAAGAGGAAAGTTAATGGAGCAAGGGGAGATTTTTGTGGTACCCAACAGGTAATGTAAAACTCGGATGAAGCTTAGTGCATGTTTAAGGGTAGCTGAAAGCAAGAATATAAGAACTAGTTGGATTGGTTGGGTCCATTGGGGTAAATAGACGGTGGTGTGACAATCATGAGAAAGGTAACAGGAAAGGTAAAGTATATGGATTTGAAGTACTAGATGCTTTCATTAAGTTGGGAACTATTGTTCTCGATGTCGTGTATGCGTTCCATGGACAAAGGGATTTCTCTTAACCTTGACCTTATAATATTTGGTAATTGTGTTGTGATCATAATCATGCTAATATATATATATATAGATATATTCCATTGTCTGGCAAGGGTTAGGGATCATGATTGTTTTATGTTGATATATGTGTGTGTGTGTGCGTGTGTGTCTGTGTGTGTGTCATTGTCTAACAGGATCTTAAGGATCATGCTTGTGGAGGTATGATTGCTTATGTAGGAGAATGGCATGAAGAGGTTCCAAGTTTATGAGGAATCAACTAGGCAGAGTAACCCTGACAGCTATATGAGGTTGGTATCATGTGGATATGAATTGATGGTATGTGCTTATATTATGCCTATTTTTATGCTATGGCAGGTAATGTTGAGGGAAACATCAGCAGAATGAAAGAAGTGTGATCTACGTCATGCTAGGACAAACATGGATAATGGAAAGACATTAGACCCAAGGTTTCTTGGTAGAGATAGTGTGGTCTCTGGATGTGCAGTACTATTGTTGTGTATATGTTGTATATGTGGTGTTGTGTACATGTTGTATATGTGATGTTGTGTATAGATGGTGTTGTGTACATGTTGTATATGTGGTGTTGTGTACAGATGGTTTTGTGTACATGTTGTATATGTAGTGTTGTGTACATTTTGTACATGCAGTGTTGTGCTCGGGTTGTATATGTGGTGTTGTGTACATGTTGTACATGTGGTGTTGTGTGCATGTGGTGATGTCTACACGTTGTACAAGTGGTGTTGTGTACATGTGGTGAGGTGTACACACTATGCAGGTGGTGTTGTGTACATGTGATGTTGTGTACACATTGCACAGGTGGTGTTGTGTACACATTGTGCAGGTGGTGTTGTGTACACATTATGCAGGTGGTGTTGTGTACAAGTGGTGTTGTGTACATGTGCATGTGGTATTGTTTACATGTCATACATGTTGAATTATGTACATATGGTACTATGTTATGTGTATTATGTAGTCATTGTATCATGATATATGTATTCATTGTGTTGTACTTTGTGTATGTATATGTGTTGTGTTGCACACCGAGTGTAAGTGTATGTGTTTTGTTGCACATCGGGTGTAGGTGTATGTGTTCTGCGCTACACTGTGTGTGAGTGTATGCATGTGATGTGCATTGTATATGTGTATGTGATTGAAGGGAAGAGAAGGAATTCATTGCTTTCAAGGGTTGACAACTGATTCAGTATGTGTACGGAAAGGATAAGAACAAAGGCAAAAGCAAAGAAATGTTCAAAGGATAAGTATCAATATTTTATTTCAGTTTTGATTATGCATATGATCTATGACTCTGATTTATGATGATTGCATGTGATTTATGATTTTGAATTATGATGGTTGAGTTTTGAGCTAACAAGATGTGATATGTTTATACATGATGTTTTGATCGAAGAGCTAGTTTGACTTGTTGTGATAGGAAATAAACAGAATTGAAGGTGTGCCTTATTGATGGGCTACCAATGAGGTAAGATTTCAATTTATTTCAATTTATTTTAAATATAATGGAATCTATGTGCTTGGTACATGAAAGCATGGTTGAAAATGACCATTTTGGGTGGTTGGAACTAGCTGCAAGAATTAGCAGTAACAGTGAAAGAAATTGGAACGTGCAACAGTATGATGGTAAAGCATTCAGGAACAGGGCCATTGTGGGACACCGGTACCCAATAGTTTCATTGATTTCCATGAGCATGTTATGACTGATATGATAGTTTTGAGGTAGGGATATGCCTTAGTTTTTGGAACTTCCGATGCAAGGAAACCTTTCCAAGGGATGGATAATCCGAGGGACTATGTAGTATAGAAGGGGATGCCAATAGAACTTGGAAGGTGTGTGACTGCATGGAAGGGGCACGGGGGCTTCACTCAATGAACCTTCAACATATCGCCTGCGTTCATGGCATACTAACAATACCCCTAAATTGACTACATATTGGAAAATACCTCTAAAAATCACATTATTTAACCCCCTACCAATATGAACCCAATACACCTCCCCAATTTAAAAACCCCTACTTTCACTAGATATTGTAGGTATCCATTTTTCCATTAACATTTTTTATACACCTTTATATTTTTTCATTAAATTTCAGCTCCATTTTTTATACCTACCAATATAAAAACCCTTTACCCCCTATATATCCCCCAATATATTAAGTCAAAATTTCCTCAATATATATCCCCCAATATGAACCCACGTGGTATGGTATTTCTCCCTCAGTGAAGCCCCCGTGGGAAGGGGGTGACTAGATTTATTGAGGGACTGTGGAGCAGAGAAGGTAAGGCTGGGGGAATGAATTTGGTTTGGTCATTATCATTTTCATATGGCATCAGAAGCACATTGGGAGTGTGCCTTGGAACAATGAGTCGGTAATTGTTCACTGAGAGAATAAGTAGCAAAGGATCATAGCGCTTAACATTGGATGCAGGTTTGACTTTGGCAATGGATTCTGGACTTATTGGGAAAGAATTTAAACTTGGTACTACTTTTGAGGGTGGAGGTGTGAGCCCCTAGATTCCCTTGTTGATTGATACATGCACTATATCCTCTTATTTGTTGGCTAGATAAAATGTGCATATGTATATGTGTGTATTATTGTGAATATGCTATCGAGCTCGATTTATAAAGCTCCATAGACTGTATAATTATATGTTGGTTGAAACAAATGTGCATGAGTATATGTCGTTTTTATTGTAAATACCATAATGATCTATGTTATAAATCTTCAGTAAATGGTATGATCGTCATGTTTTCAGCAGTTGATATGTTGTAAATACTGCAAAGAGTTGGATTATAAAGCTCCTTAGGCAGTGTTTTTTGTTTTCAACGGTTTTCTAGTTATAAATGTCATAGAATACCGAGGACGATGTTTCCCCAAGGGGGATGGGTTTGTAACAACCCCTGGTTGATTTTCCACGTAAAAAATATATGACCAGGGTTACTGAACACGTATTCCAAGTTGTATGGTGAGAAAAACACCCTAGTGGGTGCCACTTTTAGTTTATTTATAGCTAAGTAAATTGGCAAAGGCATTGGTAAAGGCAAAGTGCCATTAATTGGCATTTTATTTATGAAATAAAGGAAAATAGGCGAAATTTAAGGTGAAGAGACACATATTTTCTTTAGAGGGAAATTGAAGGAAAAACGAAGTAAAATGAAGAAAATAGAGGCCTCAAGGATAAAAAGGCTTTTGAGGATCAATTCACATGATTTTTTCAGTTCAGTCCTTGGCTCTCATTTTCATTCTCTCATTCTCTCATACTCTTGCACACTTAGAGTATTCTTGGATCATTCTTGGAGCACCTTGGCATACATCGGAATTGGAGAAAGCAGGCAAAGGAAAGCAGGAAAGCGCAAGGGAATAGGTGGATCAATGGTTACAACTAGATTTCTTTCCAGGCAAGAGGTTGCATGTGTTATTTCCTTGTTGATTTATGGATGCATGGTATATGCATGTGATTATTTGGTTACATGTTTTCATTTTCATGGATATTTTCTTGGATTGGCAATGGTTTTATCCTTGCCTTGCCATTTCCTGGATAGCCATGGTGTTGTGGGTTTTTCCACTTGATTGTTTTTTTATTGGTGCTCATAATTTCTTATGGCTATGGGTTGGAACAAATGCTCTGGAAGCCTTAGAACAATTTGGGTTGAGCTACTATTCCTGGAGCCTAGGTGGGACAAACATTCTGGAGCCGTTGGTGGGTTGAGTTACTAGTCTCTAGAGCCAGGTTGGAAAAATGATATGGAGCCCTAGAAGGTTGTGGGTTGAGTTACTAATTCCTGGAGCCCTGAACAACTTGGGTAGATACTGATCTGGTTGGTGTTACTGATGTCCAACCGTGAGTTGGAATCACTGGTTGAGGGTTGAGGTGGCCTCTAGAAACCCTGGTTTAGATTGACTTGGTTTATTCCATGAGATACCACATTCATGCTTGGAATATGGCGTGGGGGTGATTGGTTGGAAGAGAGATTTGGTCCAACCCAATCTATGGTTAGGTGGTATGTGGAAGTCCCTGACTTGGTTGGTATTTCCATATGGTAATAAAAGATATTCGACTATTTTGATTCATGTATATTTGTTGGAAATGTGTTGGTGATATTATGGTTGGGTTTCCATGGTTTATATGTTGGTTATTTTCTGGTTATATGTTGTTCATATGATGTGTATCTTCTATGGCTATTGTCATGAATTGTTTAGCTTGTTGGGTCCTTCATTTTTGGGTTGCGACACATTGTGGAGGTTGACCATATTTTGACCAAAAGTAACCTTTGGGAAGTCATAGAGGAGATAGTTGGAGAAGAAGAAGGGACCCACCAAATACCAACAGTTGCAGAGGGAGGGCTAGAGAAACCCGAATTTAGATAGTCACAGTCGAGTTGAGAGGAATGCTAAAAGTCGAGGAAGAAGACGCAGCCGAGAAATAGAGGCATTTGAAAGAGGAAAAAGGTGGAGAATCTCAAGGAGAAGTAGCAGCCCAAGTGAGGGTAGGGTTTAATAAGGCAAGGGAAATCTGAGAAAAAGAGGAGAGACACGGAGTATACTAAAATGTTATTGTGGAGCCATTTGAGCCCACTCTATTCCTTATTACCTTATTTATTTATTTCTCTATCATGTTAGTTTCCTATTATGGCGATGAGGCCTTCGAAACAAATGAAATGTTGTAATTTTGTGGGATTTAATAGAAAATGAAATTACAAGGATACATGTGTATCTTTATGTATGGTCTTATGTGGATTTTTCAAAATTTTAACATGCTTGTACCTGTGTGATATTACTTCTCTATGTGTGCTTGATATATTATGGTTAGATCTCTAACTGTTATAGTTCATATTTTATTGGGCATTGATAACCTCCATGTGGTTCATTCCTACACTGAATTCCAGCCCCTCAACTAACTAAGGTCATGGCACACCTCGGGTGAGATGCCTTATTCATCTTGAGTAAGGTGAAAATTTCAGTGTTGTGATAGACTACGATGGAGCCTTTGTTGGCCCTTGTGCCCCTACCCATGGTCTCAACCCATTCAATATCTTTCTGCCAACAAATGGTTCTGTTACCAGAACATGAAAATTTCTAAAGGCATTTGGAATATGGTGTCAATGATATTTAAGAAGGAACTACAAGATTGGTGGAACCTACTAGTTGAAGGAATAAGTCTTGTATGTGGAACCTACTAGTGATCAATACGATATCTTCTGGTGCAAGTTCCCATATGAGCTCTACAATTGGTTGCGGAGATTGCAAGTAAAAGGAAAGACCAATGGACAGCACCGATCTCTTCATACCTTGACGCAAGCTGATCTTGATGTGCTACATTGGCTTGACAAGGATCTGACACGAGCTATGTATTTCAGTACCACATTAAAGGGATACATTATTGAGTTTGTTTTGAAGAATAATCAGTCCTTCTTTGAGGCTAAGACCATGTTCAAGTCGGAGTTGCGGGGAATAATACTAAGGGATATCTCATTATGGGTTAAGGTTTTGATGGTGGAATAAAACCTGTTGGTGTTCCATAACCCACCTATGGCAACTTAAAAGCTCAGTACTAGGGGAAGGATCTAAAGGGAGGGATGCTACCTAGCAGGGAGCTATGAAAATATGGAAGAAATGGACACAGATGACTTTTGGAGGGCCAGAGATTTGAGGGCACAAAGGAGAGCACAGATAGCTGAAAAATGGTGGGAGAGAGCTCAATGGGAGATCAATAGAAGGTAGAAAGAGCTACACCAAGCAGAAGCAGCGTTAGGAAATCCAGGAAAGAGAGAAAGAGAAGGAAGTCGGTTGAAGTTGTGGAGTAGTGGGGATAGAGATAGAGTGGAGGTTTTCCCATCAAGAAGAGCATAGATGGTCGTAGCGATAGTGGGTTAGAGAAGTGATAGGGAATCCACCCCGCTAGTAAAGATGGGAACGTCAGATGGAATGGGTTTCATAGGCCCTGAGGAAGGCCCAGATGATGACATGAACTTCACCATGAGAAGATTGTTTGTTGAGAATGATGTGTCCCCCATGAGTAATGATTCACCTCCTCGCAACTTAGGTAGTATCTTCCCCAACCTTCCCTTGGTACTTTATCACAACCCTGATCAATTTTTTTCTAAGTTAATCAAAGTCATAAAGGTTCACAGTGTGCACGCTACCTACAAGGTTGGTACTAGTAGCAGTAAAAATAGTAATAGTAGTACAGGTCTCCAAGGTTCATCACAACCAAGTTCTCAAGGATTTATACTCCTCCCACAAATTCAATCAAGCATGGTATAATCCTTTACTCAATATCCTAAGTTCTCGAGAAGAGGGAATGAGGACGTAGACCAGCAATGATACTTATGCGAAGCCATTTGGAGGGCTCACCAGACCCCGAATGATACAAAGATGATTGAATTTCAAACCACTATTCGGAGAGGGAATTGATATGGTTCATCAAATGGTATGCATTACAACATAACCCAACAGTGGATGAAGTTAAATGAGATTTTGTTCAAAAATTTAAGCTTCCCCGGACCAACCAGTAGGGGTTGTCTGAGTTATGGGAAATCAAGAAGCAAGAAGGGGAAACTGCATGGGAGCTAATGTAGACGTTTAAGTATACAATTGGAAATTTGAGCTACCCGATTGACCCAAATCATCAATGAAACTAGTTCATTAAAGCATTATTACCCCGTATTCACACACCGTTGACTCAACAGAAAATTGATACTCTTCAAGATGCCCTAGAGCAGGCAACTTGAATCGAAGCTATGGCAGGATACCCACATCAATATTGGGACAGAGAAGCCTCACATGACCCCTCTATAGTGGGTATACAACATCAAATCACAAATCTGATAGATAAGTTGAAGGACTTGCAACCGACATGACCTGCGCAACCGCATGTATGGTGTGCCAACTTCCTTGTCGAGCGACATCATGAGGCAGAGTGCCAAAGGTTGCGAGGCCATAGAACTCCCTCTGCATAGGCAAGGTCATCCACATCTTTACCCATAGTAGGATTTTTTCATATCAGGACACAAGGTTTATACACAGGGCACACTCAATTTCATGCATTTATGATCCAGCAGAGTACAACACCAACAGAGTAATGTGAAATATGCAGAATGTATGGGCATCTCTCTCGTTTCTATCCAATTCTGCATAAGTATTCCAATGTTCTAAACAACACATTTTGTGAATTTTGTGCTTCACCAACTCACCATACTGATTAGTGTAAAGTGTTGGACGCCTTAGCTGATCAATTGGATCAATTGACCTATCGAATAAATGAGATTCCCTTAGGATGAGGAGGCAAAGGCACAAAGGGGGGAAGAATAGGAGGCAGAGGTTCGGTTCATTTCTACAACTATGATCAGGAGGGGCATGTCGCAAGAGACCGCTCGCTATCCAAAAGACCTCGGTTCTCTCAGTGCAGGGTTAACACACATGCAAGAGAAGACTATCTAGAGTTGATTACTAGATGGGAATAGTGCAACCATCAAAGGGGAGAAAACTTAATCAATGTTGAGCCAAGGTTACCAGATATACCTACCCTCTCACAAATCAACATAGTCACTCGTGGAGGGAAGAAGACTGTAGCTGACATTGGAGCCATTGAACAACCCAAAATCATAAAATTGGCCTCACCAAAATGCTCATATAATTCTAAACAGCAGAAGCAGTATTGTAAAGAGGATACAGATACTTTTAAAAATTTGACTTTAAGCGGTGGAACTCTAGGAGAACAACCAAGATTTTCAAAAGCTGGGATCCCAGACCTACCAAAATCTAATGCTCGACCCATAGCGGAATGATTCAAGCTATCTCTACAAATTGTGACTGATGATCACATGCTCGGACAATTGCGGTAAAGTCTTAAACATGTTGTCAAGGATGGAGCGGCCAAGGAAGGAGTCATTTCTACTAACTTACTTGAGAGACACTCCAGGAGGGTGTGAAGGAACAAGAAGAGAACATGAAGGGAGTTTCAGATTGATTCTCAAATTATGGGCTTCCAAATTAAGGATATAATGTTGGATCTGGGCTCATATGTGAATATCCTACCAAGGAAATCCTGGGAAGCCCTTGGAAGGCCAAAATTGGATTTTTTTCCAATTCAACTACATATGGAAAATAAATATTGTATCTTTTCGGTTGGAATGTTGGAGGACGTAGAATTGACATAGCAGCGGTGAAAACTTATGTTGACTTTGAAGTAATAGACATTATGGAAGAAAAACACCCCTATCTAGCATTGCTTGGAATAGACTGGGCCTTTTGGAATTACATGATAATTGATCTAAAGAAGGATTTGATGACATTTGAAGTGGAGGTATTTAGAGTGATCCATCCCCTAGACCCATACCAGGGACCAACGTTCACCAAACTGGTAGATGACAAGGAAGAACCTCAATTGTTGGATCAGTTGTACTAGCCGATAGCAGAGAGAAGAGAAGACTATATCAATCCTACGACAGAAGGATCGATCAGCTGGAGGAGAATTTAGAGTTAGTAGGTCATCTCTGAGGCTGCTTGGGATGACTGGAAGTAGAGCAGGTACGACATCAAAACCAGGAGTTGTATCACGACCCATCATATCAACTCGGTTAGTACTGAGGTACGATAATTCCCTATTTTCAATGGCATGGACTCAGTTAATGATTTATTAATATGGTTTATGCAACTGTCTCTAAAGACAACAAAGTTCCCTTACTAGATGTCGCTTTACAAGCAATACCAGCGAGGTGGTGGGGATCTCACTGCAACCATCTTAGGGAATGGCAGGAGATTAAGACAATGATGAGAGTCAAATTTGGGAATTCAAAGGATTAACCATAGAAATTCATGAGTAGAGGGGAGCTCCAACCCTTGGAAACACTTGCAAGATTGTAAGGCGAGTTAGATCAAGGAAGGGCTTCGAGAGGACTTGTGGGTGCAAAAATTTATACACACCTTAGAGACATTTTCGAAGGCATGGTACGTAAAGGAGGAAATAAGGAGGCAGACAAGTGATTGGGACTATATGGTAGATCAATTTATTAGAGATTTTTCCTTTACCGATAGTGATGAACGAATCATGATTGCTTTGTAATCTGTTAAATGGGTTCTGCTCATGGCATGACAGTTGAGAGAGGGATGTATAGACGAGGACACCCTTGAGCATCTATATGAATCCATATTTCATAAAGTCATAGCTTGTGGAAAGATCGAATGCAAATCGGATGAGGATGACTTCGAGGAATTGAGACATCTGACGTTCAAGGAAACTAAGGGCGAACAAAGTGTTGAAGATGGGATTGTAACTAATGGTCTGTAGTTACTATCCATCAAGTTGTAGAAACATAACATCGACACTGATGAGAAGCTGAAACTAGCCTCGATTGAATATTACTGGGATGAGAAAACTACAAAGGAAATCTTCAATCTCCTAAGAGAGTATGAATATTTGTTCCTCACATCTATTGCGTGGCCTAAGGGGATCAAGCGGGAGTTAGGGGATATGAATATTATGCTTAAACCTGATACAAAACCAGTGAAACATCGATCATATAGGATAAATTAAAGATTTTAAGAGAAAGTGAAGAAGGATATAGATAAAATGTTGGTGGCAGGGCTTATATTCCCAGTCGATGAGGTAAAGTGGGTCACTCCAATTGTTATATAGAAAAAGGACACTGAATAAATTTGGGTCTGTCTAGATCTCCAGAGTCTGAACAATGCATGTGTTCATGGCCCCTTCCCTACCCCGTTCAACGACGAATTTGTAGACAATGTGGTAGGAAGACAAGCTTAATCGTTTACAGATGGATTCTTTGGTTACCATTAGGTTCGAATTGTGAAGGAGGACAAGAAGAAAATCACATTCACCACTGAATGGCGATCTTATGCATATCATGTTATGCCCTTCGGACTCAAAAATGCACCAACAGTATTCTCAAGGATTGTAATTATTGCTTTCAGGGATTATATTTACAAGTTTCTAGAAGTTTACATGGATGACTGGACCGCTTATAGTTTTCTAAAGAAGAATTCTAATTTTCTTTGAGTGATGTTTGACCATTGTAGACAACTGTAAATTTGCCTTAACTTGAAAAAGTTCATACTTGTTGTCCCTTTTGCTACACTTCTGAGCCATATTGACTGTAAAAATGGATTATGTCTTGATCCAGCCAAGGTCGCAGTGATTCTAATTATGGAGCCAAAAAAAACAATTAAACATCTAAGATCCACCCTTTGTCACACAGGATATTACAAGAGGTTCATCCGCAACTATGCTTCGATCACTGCATCACTAGAGAAGCTATTGAAGAAATCTAAAAGGTTTGTCTGGTCAAAGTAATGTGAAAATGATTTTAATGTGATGAATGGAAAACTGGCAAGTGCACCAATATTAGTTTAACCAGATAGGGACAAGCAATTCCACGTCCACATTGACACATCAGGTGTCACCTTGGGGGTTGTCCTCACTAAGCTGGGAGATGGAAATCTTGATACCCCATTTACTTTGCTAGCATAAAATTATCCACGATAGAAAATAATTATACCACGACCAAGCGTGAAGTGATTGTGATAGTATACTCATTACAAAAGTTTCAACACTATCTTCCAAGGGGGGTCCATTCAAATTTTCCACTGATAATTCTCCCCTGAAATACTTGGTGAATAAGCCCATACTCGAAGGAAGGATTTGTAGATGGCTTATGTTGTTCCAGGAGTTCACATTTGAAGTAATTGTAAAGCCAAGAAATCTGAACATGGGGCCCGATCACCTTTCTCAGTTAGAGTCAGGAAAAACTGGAGAATCAGAAGATGATCACCTACCATATGTCGACCTATTTCGAGTCGAAGCCATACCAGAACACTTGGAGGATGTTGTAGTATTTATAGCCATAGTTAAATGTCTAGAGGGGTACATAATGAAATAGTGAAGGCACATGGTCGTTCACGCTACAAATTACCATTTGATTACAAGACATTTGTACAAGTTTGACCTTGATCATATACTGCGCATATGTGTTCTTGATCATGAGAGACATGATGTACTATGTGAGTTTCATTTAGATGTTCTAGGTAGGCATGTTGGGGGGAAGGCCACCGCAAGGAATTTGTTGCAAGTAAGACTCTAGTGGCCCATAGTTTTCCGAGATGCAAAGGAATACAACAAGAGGTGTGACGTTTGCTAAAGGGTTGGAAAGCCATCTAACCGGGATGAACTACCTTTGCAACTAGTGTAGGCACTATAGGATTTTGAGAAATGGGAAAATCTAGAATACTATATCAATACTATGGTAGGAGCGAAAATCTAGAATATGTTTGGATAGGTTATCAGATAGCATGGTGGTCCAGTCAAAGATCTACCCTTCAAAAGCTCTGTCGATAAGAGGACCCAATCTACAGGAAATTTGGAGAGATTGGGATATGCATATAGCCTACAAATCATGGCAGTGACTTGACTGAAAGGAGAATCTAGTGAGTCTATAGAGTACTTACCCTCTTATTCCTTCTTGTGTTTTTTTGGGTGCTCCTCCATTCTTTAATTGACTCACTAGGTCTTCATGCTTCATACTGAAGTTCACTACATATGTTTTTTCATAAACATATTGAGGGTTTGGTAATTGGTACATTTGTTGGAAAGTATCCACTATGAATGATTAAATGACCATGCCATTTTGAGTATGGAACTTCCTCCACGTGATATCTAGTGTTTCAATCACCCATTTGATCATGTCTGTGTAGGGTAGAATCCTAGGTCTTGCTCCAATTCTATGCGAGAATGAATTGGTTGTGTCCTGTGAGGTTACCTTTGAGGTGGGGTTTTGATCATCAACGACTACTGTCCTGGTAGTCACCTGGGGACCTTATTATTCAAAATAATTATATATTGCCTCCCATGATAAATGCCATGCATCCCTTGTGTTACCGTATTTGAAAACAGTCTTGCCCCAGGCAAGTTCTCATCAAAGGTTTCCCTAAATGGGCCAGTAGATTGCTACAGAGGCGCTTTCAGCTTCCCCTTGGCCTTCTTTAGCTTTTCTTGACGAGGATGGCTGAGGCTCTTTCACTGAGTGGGAGGATAGAGCATTGTAAAAGTACGAAGGTTTTTCACTCTTCTGAGCAATTAATCGAAGGTAGATGTAGATGGAGGGGCCTGACATAGGATGGTTTTAAATAGGTGATTAAAAATGCAATGGTAGGTGCCCGGGATACAACTGTGATTTCAAAGGGATTTCAGGTGGGAAATATATTAAGATAGCGTGAGGGAGACACATTGCAGAGTTGGGTTGGGTGGAAGACAAGGGAGGAAAGATGTATATCAATTTATTTCCATGCTCACTTGCCACACTGGCTTGATAACGGTCCCAATGGATGACGTGATTGGCACATTGGCCCGATAGGTGGCCAACCCATTAATCTCCCTAGAGAGGTGCCTATGTGGAGTTGGAGTCAATGGCTCATCCCCCCGAAATCAATCATAATCATTAATTTGCGACATTCCGCTCTATTGATTCTGACTTTACAGGGGCCAAAGCTAGCTTAATAATCGCGCTTGTCCACTCGTCGGAGCTCATATTAGGTGAGAAATTTTTAAGATGGGCGTTTACTCTCTCCTTAGGCATCTGCTCATTAATCATTTGTATTGGTGACATGTGGAAATTCCACTTCCACTTGGCAACTCCTCCACACTGAGAACGACGCTAGTCATTTTGAGCTTGAATCCATATTCTTTGGTGCCCTATGCACGAAAGCTCGACTCACATTATAATGCAATTAGACACGGATATGGGACCTTTGACCTTCCGGGGTATACTATTGGGATGACGCAATTCTGACGTCAACTAAGCCATGTGTTAGCCTATGCTTAGTTCAAGTGTCATTCATGTTTGGGTCCTTCAGGAATCTGAAAACTCCATAAACACCTGCCATGTGTCCACCTCCTAGTAAGCATTGGTTGAAGTCATCTTTGCTCAATGGTATAGTGCCATTTGTCTGCCAAAAGAGAAAATCCCTAGTTTCTGACTGTGTACAACTCCTCCATAAGTGATATAATCCTAGTTGCCTTGAGAGTTGACTTAGAAAAGTATCATGAAGATCTAGGGTTGTGGTGTCTGAGCCATCCATTTCTATTACAGGGCTTTCTCAATCAACGACCTCAGCTCTGATAATTGATGGAATTTAGATGTTTGGCCCCCTGAACTATTTACGATTGATTCTATAAGAGGACACGAGGTTTTGGGGTTCTAGGTTTTGACTTTTACGAGCTATGCTTTGAACATCATCCTCTTTTGATCTCAATAGCCACTTCAACATTTGTTGAAATCATTAGAAAGCTCAACACAAGTGTTTTCTAATTGAGTGTGCTCAATATGGCCCTTGATCTCCTCCATTTCTCTGAAAACAGTTTAATATTTGCCATTTTTTTCACACCAGTGCTATGGAATGTAAAAATTAGGAAAAACAAAAGAAAAGTACAATAAAGTCATTGACGCTTTAGTAATTGGTGGATACTTAGGAAAATACATTAACAATCAAGGAAATCGATAAAGCAAATCATGGTGGGCAAATTACATCTTTTCGCCAATGACCATTGAAACTATCTACACTTCGACTATTCTTTTTGCACTTTATGAGTTGCTTTGTAGATGGAGACAGGGCTATGACAAGCATCTTGCATGAGAATATGACGCTGAAAAGGACAAAGGAAAACCTTGTCTCTCAGCCTCTTGAGCATCCTTGATGGTTGGCTAGTAATGGAAGACTTCCAATGGATCTCAATATGAGGTTTGGGCTTGCATCAATCATGTAAATAAGTTTTGGACATGCTTTTCAAAGGTAGGTTGTCCATATGGATTAAAAAATATGATTCCAAGATTAAAATTCTTAGTGTTATGGTGAAGACTACATAAGAAAAGTTTCTAAATAACCTTTAAATTAATTATTGAAATATTCTCTAAAGAATCCGTGATCGTGTGTAACATGTTTGAGGAGTTGAATTGAAGGCCTTGTAGAATTTTAGATATACTATTTACTATGAGTACTCTTATGCAAACCATTGTGATGTTCATATAGCTATAATTTATTTTGATCAACGGTTAAGAAAATTTGAAGGGAGACATTTGGTCCTTATGGCCTCAAATACTTTTAATTTATGTATTTTGGATTATTGGTTTTGATGCATACAAGCCAATCATTTTTATTTTTCATGGTATCTCTTCATCATCATGGGTAAGTACTTGGTTCTTTATCTCTCTCTCTCACACACACACACACAAAAAGTGTTTTTCCATAACACACACATATACATATGTACTCTCTCTCTCTCTCTCTCACACACAAAGTGTTTTTCCACATGCGCACATATACATACAGCCATATATATATATATATAAAGGTTGAGTGTGTTGATGGGGCCCATCATTATGTATATTTTGAGGTTCATTGTGCTATCCTTCAACCCTTAAAACTCTCCTTTTCTAACATTAATTCACATTTTTAGCCATAATATGCTTAGTAGGAAGACTAAAGCGTGTTTTTCATATTGTGAGGCCTAATGTGATTAATATGCAGGAAAAATAAGCATTTTTGGAGATATTTACTATGCAGGGGCTTGATGGAGACAACCAGAGAGAATATAGGAGGTTTGTCTACCTCATTAAATCTCCAACTCGGCTTCAGATCAAATAATCTTCACTAACAACTCGAATTCACTAGTAGTCGAGGAACTCCAAGTCCATGTGAAGACCAAGGGGAAGAAGACCCACAAATCTCAAGATTTTGGAGGGAATCACTCATATTTTCAAGGGAGCTTCCCTCAACTACTTTTTGTATAAATAAACCAGCCAAAAGGCTCGTTAGGATTTATTTTTTGTTGCAGCCAGGAGTAGCTCCTGGGAGCATAGTGTTTGAAATTTCTATCATCTTTTATATGATGTATATGACTCTTATTTTATGTTAATGGGAAGTTCACTATTGGTCTGCATCTAAAGTAGTTTTGGAGGGCTGAAACCCTTGGGTTTAGGCCCAACCCAGAGGCTTTAGTCCCTCTCTTGTATTTTTTCCTTGTTCCTTCTCAAGTTATTGCAATGCTTTTCTTGTTTCAGTAGGTGTTATATTACAAAATTTGTAGATGTAGGTTTGCCTATCACCTCTCTTATGGGAAGAGTGATTGGAAGATCTACAATAAAAACTCAAAAATATTTGTTTATGATTTCTTGGAAATTTTTAAGTATGAGATTGTAATCCTTCTACATGTTTAGTTTCTGCAATTTAGGAGTTAGTAGCATTGGTTTGGCAATCATAAGTTGTGTTGTAGATTAGAATAGATTTCAATCAAATTCAACTCATATTTTCAATGTTAATTTACTTTTCTATAACCGTGATCAATTGACGCATGTGTTTGATTGGTTTGCATGAATTATGTTGACCTGCAGGGGTGGACACACCTTTCTACATCCACCTAGGCCATTGCATCTCCCTTTTAGACACCTCACATTGCTTCCAAACTCTACCATTGAGACCACTCTACTAAGGTAAGTGGAGGACATTGTGGGCACAAACATTGGTGCAAGATAGAACTCTGAGGGTTACTAAGCTTGGCAAAGGGACTCCCAAACCCTCTAGTCACCTTCTCCTACCTTAATCCACCTTCAATACCCCATTCTTGTCCTCAAAAAGCTCTCTAACCCCCCTCCTATAGCAAATAGGGCCTCTTGGAGCAATATAGAGCCTCATGTAGCAGATATGTGGCATCGTTTTCTTCAGCCAAATTTGTTCTAGATTTTGACCCTTGAGTATGGAAGTTGAATAATGGCCCACAAGCCTTGATTTCATGAGTAGGTAATATTTTAAGACCACTCCAACCCCATCCTTTCCTCACTACAACCACGGGACAACAAATAGAATTACAATTACAATTTTTTTAATTCTGTTGAAAGTTGAATTTCTTATTCTTAAGAAAGTTGCAATAGATAATTGATTCACCAAGTATGTTGTTGATTTGATTAAGAATGCAAATAGAATATGATGGTTGAATTCTTGCAACTAGACTATCTCTTTCCCCTTTTATGCAATTTTAATTCAGCATTTACATTGAAAGATTAACATTTTCATTTATGTAGCTAGAATCATGTTCATCTCCTTGCAATTATGACATTCTTTTCTCTTTATACTTAGATGAAGGAGTGGTATTTGAACACCTTGATTTGATTTCATGGCTAAGGGTGACATGAGTAGAACCTAACCTATTGTGTATATAGCATTGTCACCTCTAATTTTATACGGACCCCAGGTTGATGATTTAAGTTGAGAAGCCCCTGGGAGTTGCAACATCCTTGGTGCAATACTAGGGCTCATCACTTTTTTGCATCGTTGTTGGGGAGGTGTCTAAGTAGGTGTTGTTTCTACTTAAGAGTTGCTTGTTTTTTTCCATTTTGCATCAATGTTATTGTTTTGGAAAAAAAAAAAAAAAAAAACCTAGTTCTTTCATGCCTCATAGGAGTAGGGATAACCAAGGGAAATTCTTACCAAAAACCTCCACCCCCTCAAGCAATCAACCTTCATTCTTATTTTTTGTCTGTGAACTTCACTCTCTGACTACAGGGGATCTAGAAGATCCTCTAGGTGAGAAACCTAAAAAATTTTAGGAACCCATACGAGAAGAAGAACCTATCTCACCTACCCAAACCATGGCTGAAAATAGAAACATTGAGATTTTTCCTATCAAAGAAACCAATGGAGAGGCCAAAATGAAGAATATAAGCCCTGCTTCCCTTCCACATTTCCATGGCTTAACCTCTGAGGATCCTGAAACCTTCAAAGTTTAAGTTTGTTGTTTTGTATAGGACTTATGATTATGCCTCTAATGTGAAGAAGTTCAAGTTGTTTCCTTCTACCCTCAAAGATGCAGCCTTGCATTGGTTTATGAGTTTACCTAGAGGCATCATCACTACCTGGGCCCAAATGCAACGTGCCTTCAATGACAAATACAAGGATTATTGTAGGTCCAAATAAACAAAGGATGAAATCTTTAGGATGACGCTTGGACCTTATGAATCTTTGGAGGACTATGAGGAAAGGTTTCAACTCAATTATAGGAGGGCCAACTATACCCTTGATCATGAGTCACTCAAGCTATTTCTTCTCTGAGGGATCAGGGAGGATGTAATGGAGACCCTCAACATGTTGCCTAGAGGAGATTTCTACCAATTTCCTTGTGGTTACATCAAAACTGTATTCCGAAATGACTATAGGGTTGATAGGAACAAGAGTAGGTCTAGCAAAATTTTAGTCAGTTCCTCTCCTTCCATAACAACCATCAAGCATGAGATAAGAAGTATGTTGGAATATTTTAAGAGTGAAATGTTGCATACCTTTGCCCTGAAAATGGATGCTATGTAAATCAAAAGGAGTTAAGAGGAAGAAGAAAGGGAACTAGTTATCTTTTGCCCTAGATGTATTAAGAGACATCCTAGGAATGAATGCCCACTGAATGTCATAGAAGTTTGCTTAGTCTGTGAAGAGAATCATGCAATAGACAAATGTCCCTCTCTTTCAGGCCTAAAGGTTGTATACCAAGGAGGGTAGAAGGCGGGTCAAAGAAGTTGTGCTTCATTAACCAAAGGAGGCCTCCAGGTTCTCAACCATATCAACAAGGAATGCAAGGTGCACATTATCCTCACTACAATCCAAATCATAATGCACCTTTCCATCCTTGGTACCCTTCCACTCATCCATCATGGTCTACACCTCCTCCTTGGCCTTATGCTCCTCAATATCCTCCTTAGCCTATCAACCCTCCTTTTCAGCCATATCCACCCCAATCTTCCTAATGGGGCAACCCCTCACCAGGGTGGAGGCCTCAAACAACCCAACCTCCTACTTTACTGCCTCCACCTCAACCTCAACCACAACTTCCTCACCAAACTCCACCTAAGCAACCTCAAATGCCTGCTCAACCTAATCTGAACCCAAACAATAAGTAGACACAATAGGTTTACAGTGGGGAGACATCCTATCCTGCTTATGTTGTGGAAATCCAAGAGATCAACCTTCGGTCTGGGAAGGTGCTCCCAGATAATCACCCACCTTCTCCACCTAGAGAGATTGAAGAGGAGAAGGAAGAGACTACCCCTCAAGCCAATGCACCTCCTTATCCTGAAAGGTTGGTCCACCCTAACCAGCACACCCCAGAAGAGGTTGAACTTTTGGGAGAATTGAAGAACTTGTGTGTCAAGATACCCCTTCTCTAGGCCATCAAAGATGTTCCCATTTACAATAATCTTATCAAGGAGAAATGTTTAAAAAGGCCTAGGAGAAGAAGAAGAGATACTGCCACCATCAATGTTGTTGGACATTTATCTGATCTGATGCTTGGGAGAGTAATATCCCTAAAGTACTTGGATCCTAGTAGCCTAGTAGTGGATGTGAAAATTGATGGCATTAAGGTCCTAATACTTTGATCGACCTTAGGGCTACAATCAATGTGATGACCAGGGAAACCATGTTGAAGCTCAATCTACAAGGGGCTTTGAGGAAGACCACTATGGTGTTGCAGCTTGCAGACATGTCCACAGTAGCTCCTGAGGGAGTTATTGAGGATATCATGGTCTCCATTGACTCCTGGAAGTACCCCACTGATTTCCTAGTCCTCCATCCCAAAACCAAGTTTAATGGCTACCCTCTTATCCTAGGAAGAATGTGGTTGGCCATTGTTGATGCATATATTAGTTGTAAGGTTGGGAACATTACTATTAAGAATGGACATTTATCAAAACAAGTTATGTTGTATCATCCTGCTCAACCCTTTATTGAGCATGATTTACCCTTATGGTTAGAGGATGAGGAAGAGAGATACTTTTATCAGATAACCCCCTACATAGTTTGCACACTAGACACTGTTATGGGGGGGGGGGAGGGACTTGATGAAGATGACCTTATTGACCATATATTATAGAATCGCCCCCCCACTACCATACCAGTTTATGAAATGATGAAAGAATATTAGATTAATCCTTGGACTAAATTGTGCTTCGTTGACTCTAGCCTAGAACATGCCAAAGTTGTGGAGATTGGCCCATCCAGAACTCTAAATATCAACCCATCTCTCTCAGATGAGCATGAAGAATAATTGTGCAGTGTGTTGAGGCAACACCTAGATGCTTTTGCTTGGGATTATAAGGAAATTAAAGGTGCACATCCTTCAGTTTGTATTCATCATGTTTACATCAAATAGGGATGTAATCCTGTGCGCCAACCCCAGAGAAGGATGAACGTAGATCTTAAGGAAATTGTGAAAGAGGAATTACAAAAGCTACTGGATGTAGGGTTCATATATCCCATTTCAAATAGTGAGTTGGTGTCCCCTCTTGTCTTTGGGAAATGGAGGATTTGCGTTGACTACCAAGAACTTAATAAGGCTACAAAGAAGGACCATTTTCCTTTACCCTTCATTGACCAAGTCCAAGATGACCTCGCAGGGAAGCAACTCTTCTCCTTCCTGGATGGATTTAGTGGGTACAACCAAATACAGATCAGCCCTAAAGACCAAGGTAATACCATGTTCACATGTCCTTGGGGTACCTTTGCCTATAGAGTCCTTCCATTCAGTCTGTGCAATTCCCCTGCTACTTTTGAGAGGCCAGTTCTAAGTATCTTTGCTAAAATTGTTCATGAAACTATAGAGATATACATGGATGACTTCACTCCTTATGGATGTGACTTCCAGGAAGCTCTTTCTAATATGTGCATTTTCTTAAAGAAATGCATTGAAATGAATCTTTCATTGAGTCCTGAGGAATGTGAATTTTTGGTGAATACAGGGATTCTCCTTGGCCATTTTATATCCAAGGAAGGGATACAGGTTGACCCAAACAAAATTTCCATCATCAAAAGGGTCCCTATCCCTCAAAAACAAAGAGATGTCAGGAGTTTTCTTGGATTAGTTGGGTATTATAGAAGGTTCATTAAAGACTTTAGTAAACTAGCTTCACCCTTATTTGGACAATTGGCTAAAGATTCAAACTTTTGTTAGACAAACAAATGTCAAGGAGCCTTCGAAGTATTAAAAGACAAGCTAACCACTACACCCATTCTTAGAGGTCCCAATTGGGCATTACCTTTCCACATACACATAGATGCCTCAGATAAAGATGTAGGAGCAACCTTAGGACAAGTGGAAGACAAATTTCCTTATGTTATCTATTTCATCAATAAGAATCTTTCTAAAGTTGAGTTAAAGTATACTGTCACTGAAAAGGAACTCCTAGTTGTGGTACATTCTTTAAACAAGTTTAGGCATTATATAACTAGTTATCAAACTTTTGTTCACATTGATCATGCAGCCATTAAGTATTCAATGAATAAACTCCCAGATGCACACCTCTTGGCCATCTCGGTGCTCTCTCCTTGGTTTGTTGATATAGCCAATTACTTGGTTGTTGGGAGGTTCCCTCCTCATCTTTACTCCAAGAACAAAAGCCATATTGTTAGGAGAAGTGCCCCATTCACTTAGATTGGGGGAAATATTTTCAAATCGGGGCCAAATCAAATCGAGAGGGGATGTGTGAGGGAAGAGGAGGTCTTTTACATCCTCTCGACATGCCATGATGGACCTTGTGGGGGTCACTTTGTTGCTAAGAGGAGAACCTTAAAATTTCTACAAACAAGTTACTATTGGCCCACTTTACATCAAGATGCAAGGAGGTACACCACCAAGTGTGATTAGTGCCAAAGGATGGGTAAGCCCACACCTAAGGATGAAATTCCCTTACAAACTCAAGTGAATATAGAGCCATTTGATAAGTGGGGCATGGATTTAATTGGACCTATTGATCCCCCATCAAGACAAAAGAAGTATATCATTATGTGCACTGATTACCTAACTAAATGGGTTGAAGCAAAGGCAGTTAAGGCAACAACTGAGCAAAAGGTAGTTGAGTTTCTGAGGGAGAACATCTTCTACAAGTTTGGGTTTCCAAGAGAATTAGTCACTAACCAAGGAGCACAATTCACATCAAATCTGATCAAGGATCTCATGAGGTAGCACTACATCAAACACATGACATCCACTTCCTATCACCCTCATGAAAATGGGCAAGTGGAGGTTACAAACAGAGCATTGGAGAACATTATAACCAACGTTTTTAGCAATAACAGAAAAAATTGGGTATAGAGACTTTTAGAAGCCACTTGTTCCTACAACACCACTTCGAACACCACCACTAGATTTACTCCATTCGAACTAGTCTATGGGAAGAAGGCCATGTTATCCATTGAATTTGAATACAACACCTTAAAGATGGCAGCTTAGTTAGACTTGAACCTCACTATAGCACAACAAGAGAGGTTGCTCCAACTCAATGGTTTGGATGATTTTAGGCTGCAAACCCTTCTACACACTGAGGTAATTCAGCTACAAAGGAAGATTTTGCGTGACAAACACATTAAAGAGAAGACTTTTCAAGAAGGGGATTGGGCCCTGATGTATGGTTCTAAATTCAAGGATTTCAAGGGAAAGTTAATGACAAGATGGTTGGGTCCCTATCTTGTAGATATATGTCATGAGAATGGGTATGTCCAGATTAGAACAATTAATGAGGAAGGGATTCCCTTACTTGTCAATGGTTATAGGTTGAAGTTATATAAAATGCCTCTGTCCAAGGAAGAGTTTATTAGTTCAATCAACAAAGAATTGAATGTGTTTTGGAGGCTCACAACCCTCAATCCACATAGCTTTAAAAAAAAAAAGGGGCCTAGATGAAAACCTCTATGAGGCATCCACGACCAAATCTAGGGTTGAAAACCTCTTTGAAGCAGCCCAAGAGCAAAAAAAAAAAAATCCCCAGGTGAAAACCTCCTTTGAGGTGCCAAGGGCAGGCATGCAGGTCGAAAACCTCTGTAGAGGCAGTCTGCATGTCTCAGAAAAAAAGAAAAAAAAGGGAAGAGAAATAAGACAAGGAAGGAGTCCTTACAGCAATCTGGATAACATCTCTCTTTCGCAGGACTCCAGACCTCCAGCAGAACATTAGCTACAAAGCAGGTTCTGCATATTCATTTTTCCATTCCTTCAAAATATCCATTGCATTCCCCCCCTTCATTCAACTCCCTACCTCTCTCCATCATTTAGCTAGCAATTGGACCATGTTTTCCTCTTTTTTGAAGTGTTACAGGATTGTCCTGAATTGATATAGGAGGCCATGTTTTGCTATAGGAGTAACCTGAATTGCTACAAGAGGCAGATCCGATTGGAGAAAGGGGCCAAAAGGTCATGTTTTCCTTAGGAAATGTTGGGAGAGGTCCACCAAAATCCCTCCATCACTCATCCACTCCATCTGACCAAAATTCATCCTCAAATTCCATTATGCCATACATGAAAAAAACAAAAAAAACAAAAAAACCCAAAAAAAAAATTGTGTCTTCAACTTTTTCATTACATACACCACCCTCTAATGATTCTAATCATGTCCCCATACCTCCTATGTTTTTCCTAAATTCTTGAATTCAATATGAGGCCTTGAGGAGGGATGAAGTGATTGCTAGAAGAAGGGGATCCCCCCTATAACAACTTGCACAGTGACAACAAAATTCTGAACCATTCTCTTCTCAACCCAGAATAGAATGTAAAGAAACCCTAAGGCATCATGAAGACATTACTGAAACTAAGAAGGAACACACCATCCTTAGAGAGTAGGTGACAGGTTATCCATCCATTAAAACAACAACAGAATGAGCACGAGAAAGAGGCCTGCACACAAAAAGGGGATTTTATCAAGGAAACAATAAAAAAAAAAGTTATGAAGACCTGTGCAGAAGAAAACAAAGGAAATCAACACCTTCAAATTCATCATGATATGAAGTCCAGTAGCAGCATGCAAACATCTCCAACAATTCGATATCAGGTAGGCTCAAGTATGACACCCCTCACCTCTTCCCTATGCATATAATGAAAAATGTGTTTAATGATCGAGAATGGATTTTTTTATGGGTTGGAGGTGGCCAGTAAACTTGGCCACCTTCGATCAGTTAACTATAGTTTATTCAGCCACCATGCAACATGGAAAATTCAAGTTAAGTGGGGTGATGACTACGAGGAGTGGGGTGATGATTACGAGGAGTGGGGACAACAGTTCAAAAAAGGAAACTCATGTAGATGCCAAGTCACCACAATGCTCCGAGCCTTTACCACAAAAGGAATAAAACATACAAGGCTCGACTCCACTCACATAATCACTCATTTCTAGAAAACAGTTGGAGAAGGACAAGCTAGATGTTACTAGAGACTTCCTAGGGTGCCACCAAGCTGCCACATGCCGTGTTTGCAAGTGCTACAAGAGGGTTTGGACTGATACAGGAGGATCTAAACTTCTACAAGAGCACAGAAAGGAAGCTACAGGGGGAATTAAAAGGAAAAAAAAGAAGCCAAATCCACCAAATATTGTCCTCAAACCCTCATGCACACAAGAAAATCATTCTGAAATGAGTAAGTGACCTCCTCCCTCTCTAATTCCCATACACCTGCATGAAGAATTATGTTTGAATTGGGTATCCTATAGAAAACAATTGAGAAATAGTTTCCTCTGAATTTTTGGAAGAGAAGGTAAGATAGGGACAGAGAAAATATTGTTTTTTTTTAATATAAGCATATCATCATTCTCCTCCTCTGCAAAAAAAAAAAGGGAAAATTTGATACTATCTTTGCACCTGAGACTGCTCTGAGGCCAAAATTGAAATTCACCCAAAATAACCCTGAGAAGGAGCAGTAGGAGCAATGGGGGGAGGTTTCAACAAGAGAGAACCCACAAACACAAGAAGAATCCATTAGCATCCTCCTGTGGTAGACATTTTTCTAAGACATCAATGGATGGGCTTCTTTGAACAATTGAAGGGGTATGATGATGAGATCACTCAAGAGTTTTCCATGGCACTAAATTCTTAGGGAGAAAATAGTGCCACTACTGTTGTTAGAGGAATTTCCATCTCTTTAAATGTTGAACTCATAAGCAGAGTGACTACCCTACCCTTAGGAGTTCGATGGAGCAAGGAGGATAAAGCAATAAGTGTTACAACCAGGAAGAACTTCTTCATTCATAGAGAAAAGCCTATAGAAGATAAAAATGGAGTGAGAAGAGAAATCCTACCTTACCCCTGGGATGAAGTGGCCTATCACATCCTCAAATACATATCTTGTGAGGGGAGGTTGAGCATTGTGTATGCCTATCATTTTAGGCTACTCCATGAGCTAAGGTTCAAAGCATAATTACCCATTCCATAGAGACTCAGTGTTCCACATTTCCTCTTGCAGTCTATCATTGAAATGAGCCAAAAAATGAGGGAAGGGAAACACCAACACATTGCCCACCATGGCCTCATTAAGTTGATTGTTATGGATGCCTTGAGCCACTTAAGGAACCCTGTGCTATGGACTGACTTTGTGGACATGGAAATTTTCATTGAAACACAAGTCATTACCTCCACACAATAAGAAGGAACACTAGCCTCTAGTATTGGGGGTAGGGAAGGAAAGGAGGAAGAGAAGGAGGAAGCAAAAGCCAAGGAAAGAGAGAAAGAGGAATAAAGAAAAAATGGAGAGGGAGAGAACCTTGAAGAGACCACCAATCCTCAATAGATGGAAAGACAAGGACAACAGATAATCCTCTCACTAAGAAACACAAAGAAAGAAGTAGTTGCCATATTAGCCATACTTGGTACACCTGTCAAACCAAAAGAAAGCATCCAAGGCAAGGCCCCTTATATTTTAAAACAAGGAAGAGCACCAGGATAAGGCAAGGGAAGCCTCAACCTCCTTCAAAGATCCCTATCACCATTGATGAATCAACAAGAAAAAAGGAAGAAGTGGGACCTAGTGAGGGAAAGATTGAGGAAGTTACCTCTCCTAAGGCCAAGACAAAGAAACTTGTGCTACCCATGGGGAGGCCCACCACTAGAGAAGTCACATTTAAAAGGCTCAAGACACAAGCTACCCTGTTACAAGAAGAAACAGAAGAGCTACAGGAGAAACAGGGGTTACTACAGGAGGAACAAGCTGCTTCAGGAGCAACAAGAGGTGCTACAAGCGGCCACTTCAAAATAAGAGGAAAAAGGACCCCAAGAGCTCCAGGAGCCTAATCCACAACCTAACCTAGCATCCTACTACAAATTTATTGAGGGAGGTAGGATTATACCTGAGAAATTTGTTATCCCACTCTTCTTTGAGTTGGAGAAGGAAAGAGGCAGAACACATAGATGGATGCAAATTGTAAATTGAAAAGTCCAAAAAGGTAGAAGATGTGAGCCCCATGGAGGAGAAAGTCAATGACATGGGTAATGAATTGAAAGAATTGAGACTAAGGGAGTCAGTCATGAGGGAGAAGCTACAACCAAAAAACACAAGGCTAAGAGAGCAACTGCAAGAAAAAGAGACACAACTTGCCAGTATGGCAAGTTTATCTATGGAAGCCATACAATGCAAGCAACCATCCAAATCCTATATCATTCTCCTCAAGGATAAATGGCTACAATTCCAGATAAAAACACTAGCACAATATGGCTCCTTACCTTTACAAGACTACAAATAGTTCATTAAATTTTGCAAAAAGGAAAGTATGGAAAATAGATCCAAAATAGCTAAGTTTTACATGCACAATTTAATCCTCACAACCATGATATTCTGGGACCCCAACTCAATATTGGGAGACATGCAACTGATGGCATTATCCTCTTGGTTGACCCATGAGGAAATAAGGGTTGAAGAAGTGAAAAAGGTGATGGCAAAGGAAGAAAATGAGCCCTTATACATCAGAGCAGAATTGGTGAGCCCAAAGGCTATCATCAGCAACCACAACCTCATCTCCTCTGATCCTAAATTGGCACCTAGGTATATGGCATCCCAAGAACAATCCATCCTACATTTTGAGGACAACTTTAGGATGTTTGGGATAGAAAGTTTGCAAACTTTCCAAATAATATGGCATGCCCTACCTCACAGTTTGCAAATCAGAGAATATCACTCTCCAGAAAGACTAAGGAATGCCTTGGAGAGAACCCCACTATACAAAAGGATCATGCAAAGGTTAAAGATCAAGTGGATATGACTCAAACTCAATCCTCCCTTACTGTTGGGCCTACAAGAGAGAAGAAACCAGGCAGAAGAACAAAAGGAATGGACAAACATAGAGGCAAATGCAAGTTTCTATCCACAAGAAGGCACACCATCTGAGGTGCCTTGGGATGTTAGAGAGGCCACCAAGGCCATGAATGAGCTTCATATCAATGAATGAGTTGCTCAGAGGGTGAGAAACACCTTCAACGGGGGGGTAATGATGGGGTCCATCATTATGTATATTTTGAGGTTCATTACGCTATCCTCCAACCCTTAAAACTCTCCTTTTCTCACATTAATTCACATTTTTAGCCATAATATGCTTAGTAGGAAGACTAAAGGGTTCTTGTCATATTGCATGGCCCAATGTGATTAATATGCGAGAAAAAGAAGCATTTTTGGATATATTTACTATGTAGGGGCTTGATGGAGACAATTAGAGAGAATATAAAGGCTTGTCCACCTCATTAACTCTCCAACTCAGCCTGAGATCAAAGAATCTTCACCAACAACTCAAATTCACTAGCAGCCAAGGAACTCCAAGTCCATGTGAAGACCAAGGGGAACCAGATCCACAAATATTGAGATTTTGGAGGGAATCACTCCTCTTTTCAAGGGAGTTTCCCTCAACTACTTTTTTTATAAATAAACCAACCAAAAGGCTCATTAGGATTCAGATTTTTGTTGCAACTAGGAGTAGCTACTGAGAGCCTAGTGCTTGACATTGTTATCATCTTTCATATGATGTATGTGACTTATTTTCTGTTAATGGGAAGTTCACTATTGGTTTACGTCCAAAGTAGTTTTGTGCCCAACCCAGAGGCTTTAGTGCATATCTTTTATTTCTTCCTTGTTCCTACTCAAGTTATTGCAATTCTTTTCTTGTTTCAGTAGGCATTATATTACAAAATTTGTAGTTGCAGGTTTTCCTATCACCTCTCTTGTGGGAAGAGTTATTGTAAGATCTATAATAACAACCCAAAAATTTTTGTTTATAATTTCTTGGAAATTTTTAAGTATGGGATTGTAATCCTTCTACATGTTTAGTTTCTACACTTTAGGAGTTAGTAGCATTGGTTTGGCAACCAGAAGTTGTGTTGTAGATTAGAATAGATTTCAATAAAATACAACTCATCTTTTCCATGTTAACTCACTTTGTTGTAACAATGATCAATTGATGCATGTGTTTGATTGGTTTGCAGGGATTGTGATGACTTGTAGGGGTGGGCACACCTTTCTACATCCACCTAGGCCACTCCATGTCACTTCTAGACACCTCACATTGCTTCAAAACTCTGCAACCAAGACCACTATGCTAAGGTAAATGGAGGACATCATAGGTACAAACGTTGGTGCAAGATAGACCTTTGAGGGTTACTAGGCTTGGCTAAGGGGATCCCACACCCTTCACTCACCTTATCCTACCTTCATCCACCTTATTCCACCTTCAAGACATCATTCCTGTCCTAAAAAATCTCTCGGACCACCCTTCTGTAGCAATATAGAGCCTCCTGTAGCATTTCCTGTAGCATTGTTTTCTTCAGCCAAATTTGTTCCAATTTTGACCCTTGAGTATTGAAGTTGAATAATGGCCCACAAGCCTTGATTTCATGGTTAAAGAAGATTCTAAGACCTCTCCAACCCCATCCTTTCCTCATTGCAACTATATGACAACAAATAGAATTAGAATTAGCATTTTTTAATTGTGTTGGAAGTTTAATTTCTTATTTTCAAGCAAGTTGAAAATAGATAATTGATTCATGCAAGTATGTTGTTTATTTGATTAAGAATGCAAATAGAATAGTATGGTTGAATTCTTGCAACTAGACTAGCTCTTTCCCTTTTTATGCAATTTCAATTCAACATTTACATTGAAATATTAGCATTTTCATTTATGTAGCTAGAATCATGTTCATCTCCTTGCAATTATGACATGCTTTTCTCTTTGTAGTTAGCTGAAGGAGTGGTATTTGAACACCTTGATTTGATTTCATGACTAAGAGTGACATGAGTAGAACCTAACTTGTTGTACATATAACATTGTCACCTCTAAATTTGTATGAACCGGATTTATAATTTATGTTGAGAAGCCCTTGGGAGTTGCAACATCCTTGGTGCAATACTAGGGCTCATCATGTGTGTGTGTCTGTGTGTGTGTGAGAGAGAGAGAGAGAGGAAACATCTCTATCTATCACCCAGTTGTATTTATCTGCTTAAATTTACGTGTATATTGAAGGTATGGTAATTATGGGTAAGAATTTGGTTATTTCTCTCTCTCTCTCTCTTAAAGTGTTTTTCCATAACACACACATGCACACATATACACATGTACTCTCCTCTCTCACACACACACAAAGTGTTTTTCCACACACACACACATATATATATAAAGGCTGAGTGTCTGTGTGTGTGTGTTTTTGTGTGAGAGAGAGAGAGAGGAAACATATCTATATATCACCCAGATGTATTCATATGCATAAATTTACATGTATATTGAAGGTGTGGTAATTATGGGTAAGAATTTGGTTATTTGAATGAGTTCTTGGAATAATTTAATTTTCATAAGTAAGAATTCAATTATATATTATTCATACATACTTATGTGCTAAGTTTTGCATGAATATTAGGGTTTGAGTAATTCTAGGTACGTTTTATTCATTATCAGAATGTAAGAATCCCATTACAGAGAATGGAATTCTCATATATTTAATAGCCTCCTCGCATAAATTTAATTCTTCTCGAGCTTGTAAAAGCCCTTCCCTAAATGGTTTTTGAGTAATGGTAAATCTTCCTCACATCGGTGGAAAAATTTTCATTATTGACGCTTAGGTCTCTGGTAAATGAATGCATAGTGGGAAACTTTCAACTTTTCGCTCGAAAGCTCAATTAAAACATTGGTGATCAGGGAAATGGATTAAGTTATCTCATTATACAAATTGGAAATTTTGTTGAAGCTTAATGAAAGTATTGATGATTAGGGAAATGCACGAAGTAATCACATTGTACAAATCACAAAATTTTCCAAAGGCTAATGTGTTGAAAAAAGCATCAAGAAATTCTCGATTTGATTTTGCCTTGATTAAATTGAGAAAATTCGAATTTCCACATCAGCAGACTACTTGGATGCAGTTAAATTGTGTGGCATAGCTTGTATCACACAGTTTACTAAATAAATTCAAGTTAGAGGGCTTGGAGTTTAGTTAAGCATGTGTGATTGCTAATTTGTAGCAATCAACGTCATTTGTTTCAAGTTGTTTTTAGTTAAACTAGTTCTGACTGTTGGAGGACCTAGTGGAAGGTCAGTTGTGTAGTGGGCCTTCAATCAAACTCAGTGATCATCCAGTTAACTGATCAATCAACCCAAAATAGCTAGTGCATGCAGAGAATTCAAGTTCCCCAAATGTGGTGGAGATTCTAAGGCAGTGCAACATCAACTGTAGACTAGTCTTGAGTGTGCAAGTGTTGCATGCAGTTAGCTGATCAACCTTGGGAATTACACAATCCATTTTGGAGAAATTCCTAAATAATAGAGGCCTAATTTCTCATGAATTGCGTAAGGAAATAGGGGCTTAGTTAGATGCAAAAATTGACTAAATATGGGTTAGATATTTTTAGTGAGTAGAGAGAGAGAGTTTATTCACTTGCAGGTTGTGCTCAGTTGAGCAATGCAATTGCAATACATCTCTATTCATAAAATCAAAGCAAGCATGCATTGGGGTTTTTAGCAAATTGATTTCCTCAGGAAACTACTGTGTGCATGTGTGTTATTTCTTATTGCATGTTTGAGATTTTTGTTCTAAATTGTGAATTAACTTCCACAGAGCAGTAGAGTAGGTTTGTGTCTTGTGATTTTGATTAAAACTTCATGAGAAGTTGCAAATATACACCATAATTTCTACATGGTATCAGAGCAGGATTCATGGTAGAACAAGAATTTCAAAGTTCTTTATCAAGAGAATAGAATTTGTAGTTCAGTGTAGCAGGATCTCTTCAGAGTTAAGAAGATGACCTTCAATGAGTTGAGGCTAGAGTATGCCTTGGAAGGCACCTCTAATTTCATCACATGGAAGGATCACATGGAGGCGGTATTGGATGACAATGGATTGCTAGAATACATCAAGATAAATATTGCAAAACCACAAGCATATGATGCCCAGAACCTAGCTTAGTGGAATAAAGATGTAGCCAAGGCGAGGAGAATAACCTTGGAGAGAGTATGGGATCACATTGTCTCAAATCTCAAAGGAAAAGAAACTATGTTCGCAATGTGGAAAGCATTGATAGAATTGTTTGAGAATAGTAGTACCCACAAGAAGTTGGTGCTTAAGGATAAACTTCAAAATATCAATATGCAGAAGAATGACACTATTCCACAGTATCTGAACATGTTCACACAATGTCATGATGAATTTGGTGGGGTTGGTGTTAATGTTGCAGAAGATGACTTGTTAAGCCTAGCCCTTTTGGGACTTCCCAAGAGTTGGCATAGCTATCAAGATTTAGTGAACGAGAGGGATAAACTATCGAATTGGGAATGCTTATGCTCTGATTTGGTATAGGAGGAAATAAGGTAAAATACCAGAGATGTTGCTTCATCCAAGGGCGAGGATGAAGAAAACTTTGCATTGGTTGGAAAGGGAAAGAAAGGAAAATGGAAGAAATCTCAATCCAAACCAGAGTCCAGCCAAGGGGGTAAGAAGAAATATTTTTCCAAAATTAAATGCTTCCATTGTCATGAATTTAGGCACTATGTCACAAATTGTCCACACAAAAAGGCAAGCAATAAGACCTCGGGAGGAGCAATATGTGAAGCTTTGGCTTCACAGTTTGAGTTTGACTTTACCCTTATCCCATGCATGGCCAACACAATGATGGGGAGTGTGTGGTACTTGGACTCAGGTGCCTCGTTCCACATGATAGGGTGTAAAGACCTTTTCAGTGACCTGGAGGAGAAATATCTCCATAAGCACATCAAGCTGGGGGATGATCGAAGGTACAACGTGATTAGGATTGGTAAAGTCACCTTTCAGAGGGAGTTGGGCTCCCCTCTCAGGATTAAGGATGTCATGTTCGTTCCAGGCCTAAAGAACAATCTCATCTCTGTTGCAATTTTGGAAGACCGTGGTTATGATGTGATATTCAACAAAGGGAAGACATTCCTGAGACACCTAGCCACGAGATAGGAGAATTAGATCGGGGTTCATGTGAAGAACTTGTATAAGCTAGATGTGGAAGATTGTGTTGCATTAAGCACTAAGGCAAAGAAAGTGTAGGGCCATGATTTCGGTGAACTTTGGCACAAAAGACTTGGCAATTTGCATCATGGTGCCTTGAATATTATGTAACAAATATCCAATGGCCCCTTGTTGTAGCGGCTACAACCACCCTCCAAAATTTTGCCTTATCTTCGTTTTGGAGCCTCCCTACCAACCTTTCACAGCAACATGTCTTACTTCGTCAAGTACACAAGCTCCAATGATTTTTTTGAAGAAAGACATCCTGTCGATCAAACCTTGATGCATTCCCCTCACAGGCTATTCATCTGGACTTGGTCTAGTAGCAGGATGAGTAGCTCCTTCAAGAATTTGCACAAATATGGAGGGAAACCAGCCTTCCCTCGAGAAAGGAAGCAATCCTGACTGGCAATCAACCTTCCCTCTAGAAATTGCGCAATTCTAACCCAGAAAATTGTGCAATCCTTCCCAGCTAGGCTGTTCAGCCCAGAATTTGCGCAAATCTAGGCAACAGTCAGTTGCTTTGCCCAAAAATTGCGCAAATATTCTGAGCAACCAACCCATCTCCTAGCTAGAAATACGCATTTTCTCCCAGCAGTTGAGCAGCCTCTTGCATGTGCAACTGAGTTGACGGGTTCACTCCGAGACCAAGGAAAACAAACTTGCATGCATGGGTTGCTTCTCCCTGGGCAGTATGCAAAGGCATCCCTTGTTTCAGGGATCTATTTTTGGCAGTCAGAGGTTACATGCAAGTATCATTTCATAAACTTCCTACCAAGTGTCAATTTCCCTAGATTTGTGGCATGTGTGTCACAACCTCAATTTTATCAAAACTCATCAACCAAATGCTGCAGAGCTCATTCCTCACATCAACCTTATAGCTCTGACATCCCACATTGCTCAGTTGTTTTGGGGTAAGCCCACTTTCCATGTCTTGTGTTGCATTTCTGGTGCTTTTTTGTGTTTCACTTCATATGAACGTTGTCTGCTTGATTTCAGTGAGCACTTGCTATCATTTTGATACATACTAGCTTGTACAAGCACCGTTTTAGTTTTCATTAAAATCTCACTGTTGTCGCATGCATGAAATTGTTTTTCACGAGCGGTTGCCGATTCAGTGACTCGCCTCACTCACATGCATGTTCTTCCATTTTCTGAATCTGTCATTCACCGTTTACATGTACGATCATTCACTTATGCTTACATTTAGCATTGCCATGCATCTGCATTCACTTTCTGTTACACTAAAATTTGTCACCATGACTATTTGCAGTCAATATGGCTCCATCAACTGTCATACTATCCTCCTTGGCAAGTCTTATACCTTTGCTCCTCATGTCAAACCCCAAGAAAGAGAGAAAGTCCTTAAAAAGTCAATTAACTCTGGTTACGCAGTTTCTCTTAACCTTACCTGCGTGTACGCACCTCAAGTTCACAATACCTGCGTACTTGTACGCTCTGTCTGTAAAGGGGTGGGTGCGTACTCCTGTAAAGGTCAAAAGGCACGAGTTTTACTTCAAAAAAGTTACTTGTGGTCGAATCTAGAGCATTCTAGAAGATGGTTTGACGTGGATTGAGCGTCTCCAGATGGTTCATGCATCCCAAAGAAAGAGGAACTTATCCCATCAAGAGGGGAGCTATCCCATTGAAAGAGGGGCTTATCCCATTGATGGTGGACCTGATTAACTTCCTCCAAAGCATTATAAATACAGGCATTGGGCCAGAGGGAGGGGAGGTTGAAAGCTGAACATTCCTAAGGGTAGATGTTGCTAAAATTAGGACTCCCTTATGGAGCTTGAGAGGAGAGATTCCCATCCTTTCTTAGCTTCATTTTGAAGTGGGTGAGCTGATCAAAGTAAAGGAGAACTCTTGCTGGACCCTGGGAGGGACCTGCACAACACCGAGGCACTGGTTGTAATGGTTTCTTTTGTTTCCAATTAATACAATTAAGTTCATTTTTCTCAACAAGTTGTTATATATAATTTGTTTCATATACTCGGTCTTTATGATGAATATGTTTTATTATATGAGTTATTCAAGTGCTATGTAATCGTTTGCTTGTTAGTGAATGCAGGTTTCAAAGAGAAGGAGGAGCTCATCTGGATCGGAGAGGCTTGGCTGCTACAAACAGCGTTGGACTAAAGGTATGCTTTAAACACCTGGTTGCTTGTATTTTAAATGCATATTTAGGGAAAGATAGTGCTTGATTGTCTTGTTTGTCACTAGAAAGCCTTAGCTTCTAGGGAGGTCGGTTTTGTCCGCAAAATTGACTCTTTCCGCCTGACACTTTCACTTTCAGTTGCCCGTCGGCGACTCTGGGCAGCCTTGGCTCGGACTCCGCCTCACCAAGACAACATTGCACAATCCTGAGAGGGAAGGCTCTATCTTCCTCTCAGGAAATGCACATTTCTACCCAGTGACTATCCTCTAGTCTTGCATTGCACAATTCTAAGGGACAGTGACTGCTGGCCCAAAAAATTGCGCAATTCGATCACTAAGCCTGCAACCATTGCTAGCTGAGATTGTGCATTGCATAATTCCAGCAGTCAGCAACCAGACTAGACTGTGCATTGCTTAGTTCCAGTAGTTAGTCAGACTCTCAGCAACCCAAATTGTGCCTTGCACAGTTTTGGCACTCAGTCTCCCGACCTCCTGGTAGAAATTGTGCGACCTTAATGATCAGTCACACAGGTATGTTGCAAGTCAGTTCTCAAGTTCATTTTGGTTTTTGACTGATAGATTGCTTACCATGAGTGTTTCCATGTCTCCAGGTATAACAAGTGTTCATCTGCCTCTCAGTAGGACAGGTACAATGGTTTTGGGTGAGTGGAGTCAAAGACACCGTTCATAGCAAAATGGGGGATGCAATCAATCAAGTGCCTATGAGCTTGCCTACTCACGAATACATCAAGTTGTTTGTAGACAAGGACATCAAGATATGACTGCAGTAGCATCACAGCGTGCAACATCATGAATAGCAGTTGAAGGAACCATACCGGATGCAACGAATGCAAGAGGAAGGTTGTTGACAACATGGAGGTGGAACAAAGTTGCAAGCTCATGCAGATCCACTGATGATGAAAGAATCTTTGGGGACTCAAGCTATGAGGTGATGACACAATCGCGGGAAGACAGAGAATGGAACAAAAAAGGAGTTGCAAGTGCTGAAACAACAACTCAAGGAAGAACATGAGCTGCATAGACAATCGAATGAGTTGCAGCAGGAACAAGAACAACAGGGGGCATAACATGCACTCACGGGTGAAACTGCGCCTGTACAAGTTACATATCTATCCCAGCAGTTGGCACGGAGCATACATGGTGAGCAGTGATGTTCATCGCATGCAAGTGATTTAGCAGCATGCATGTCATTATGCACATGCATGCGATCCATCCCATTCAACACACTCACCAAGGCGAAGACAAGAAGCAAGTCCAACTGGAGCTGAGCATGTAGTTGAGAGTTGATGCGCATGACCACCAACACACATTTGACGATCAACACAGACACTATGCATCAGTGTGTTACCGGTTCAGCCGCATGTTAGAAAATTATATATTACACAGCAATGGAACACATAAAATATTGCAGAAATATAAACACAGAAAACACATCAAAACAAGAGAGACACAAATATACGTGGTTCACCCAATTTGGGCTATGTCCACGGAGAAACAATTAGTCCCTCTTCGCTCTCAATCTCCTCTCTCTTCTTCACTCAGAATATAGATCTACATAGACACAGTACAATTCCATCATATATAGCGAGGGGTTGCCTTCTAGGGAAAAAAACCCTAAATTAAACATAACTTCTACCGTCAGATCTTTGCCTAATGGACGGCCTAGATGGACTATGAAATTACAACATTTTACAAGGAAATTTTACATCTATTTTTAGCTTCCGGGGTGCTACCCCCGATCCCCCGCCGGGGGGGGTATCCCCCCCCCCCCTTGACCCCCTTTGCAGCGTACATTTTACGAGCAGCATTTCCGCCACATTACGAACTGGAGTCCAATGTGGTGATACCTTTAAATAAAGAAGATAGTCAAGCTCCACACCCAACAATCTCCCACTTGGAGACTGATTATAGCAACTCCACCGCTGCTTCATTTGTTGGACAATGACTCCACTTTGGACCTAGATATTTCTCATCTTCTTCATCATACTTGAAGACCAATTGAAACTGATCAGAATCTCAGTTTCTCCCTGGTTACAACTTTTGTTAACATATATGCAGGATTCTGGGTAGTGTGTATCTTTTCCAGCTTCAACTGTCCATCTTCCAATGCTGACCGTATGAAATGGTGCTTGAGCTGTATATGTTTAGTCTTGGAATGAAATGCAGAGTTCTTTGCAAGATGTATGGCACTCTTGTTATCACTCTATAACCCGCCCAACTCCTGCTTGTTACCCAATTCATCCAGAAACCTTTGTAACCAAATCATTTCTTTACTAGCCTCTGTAGCAGCAACATACTCTGCTTCTATTGTTGGGAGTGCAACAACACTTTGCAGTTTTGAGACCCAACTGACAGTTGTTCCACCTACAGTATACACCTACCCTGTGGTGCTCCTCCTGTTATCTCTATCACCCGCCATATCTGCAACAACATATCCCTATAGAGCAATGTTTGAACCACCAAATCATAATGCTTGATTTGTGGTACCTCTCAAATACTTGAGAATCCACTTCACTGCCATCCAATGTTATTTTCTTGGATTGTTCATGTACATGCTTACAACTCCCATTGCATGTGCAATATCAGGACTTATGTAGACCATTGCATACATTAAGCTTCCAACTGTTGATGCATATGGAACTTTAGACATATAATCCATTTCTTCCTAAGTCTTGGGACACATTTCCTTACTTCGTTTGAAATGGCTAGCCAAATGTATACTAACTGGTTTTGCATTCTGCATATTAAACCTTTTCAACACCTTTTGTATGTACTCACTCTAAGACAATGTTAATTTGTGATTCTTGCTGTCTCTAGTTATTCTCATACCAAGGATTTGTTTTGCAGCACCCAAATCCTTCATTGCAAATGAGTTTGCCAATTTTCTTTTGAGCACATTTATTTCCTACATGTTATAACCTGCAACAAGCATGTCATCTACATACAATAACAATATAATATACCTGCCATCATTTTGCATTTTGAGATAAACACAATGATCAGAGTGACATCTAGTATAACCTTGTTCAAACATAAACTTGTCAAATTTTAGATACCACTACCTTGGAGCCTGTTTTAATCCATACAAGCTCTTCTTCAACCTGCACACTACTTTCTCCTTCCCTTTTACCTCATATCCTTTTGGATGTTGCATATATATCTCTTCCTCAAAATCCCCATGGAGAAACGATGTCTTTACATCTAACTGCTCAAGATGCAAATATTTCGCTGCTACTAGACTTAAAATAGTTCTGATTGAAGTCATTTTAACAACAGGAGAAAATATCTCATCAAAGTTTGTACCCTTTTTCTGTGCAAACCCCTTCACCACAAGTTTAGCTTTATACCTTTTTCTACCTCCATCTTCTTCCTTCAACCTCTAAAGCCATTTATTATGCAATGTTGTTTTACCTGCAGGTAACCTGACTAAGTCCCAAGTCTAGTTATGTGCTAAGGAGTCCATCTCTTCTTTCATGGCTTGCTTCCACTTCTTCTTGGTTTCTACCTGCACTGCTTCTTCATAACATTTTGGTTCACCAGAATCAGTGAACAATACATAATATATTGAAGGAGAGTATCCTTCAGGGGGTCTACTTATCCTGGTAAATCTTCTAACACCACTTTCAGGTGTTTGAGGTGCTTGTTGTTTTTGTTGTTCTGGTTGTTGATCATTATGATTTTCAGACGCCTTCACTTTTTCTGTGATGCCATCAAGAACTATGTATTCTCTGTTTTCTTGTTCCTGTTTCTTTTCCTACATCTGATCCTTATACAAAACCTTTTCATTGAATCTGACATCTTTGCTCCTAATGATTTTGTGTTTTTCATAATCATAAAAGCGATAACCAAAATCATTAACACCATATCCAATAAAGGTACATTTCTTTGATTTTGCTTCAAGCTTTGTTCTATTTTCTTTATTAATGTGGGCAAAGGCTTCACAACCAAAAGTCTTTAAAAATGAGTAGTTTACCTTTTTACCTCTCCATGCCTCCTCCGAAAAACCACCATCCAAGGAACTTGAAGGCCCTCTGTTTATTAGATAAACAACAGTATCTGCAGCATCTGCCCAAAATTGTCCTATTCATCCTTTCGGACACACCATTTTCTTGTGGTGTTCTTGGAACTGTCTTCTCTCTGCGAATTCCATTCTATGAACAATACCTATCAAACTCTTTGCTGCAATATTCACCTCCATTGTCTGATCTGAGACAATTCAACCTTTTTCTTGTCTCATTTTCAACCAAAGCTTTCCATTTCTTGAAAGTATCAAATACATCAGATTTATTCCGAATACAATAAATCCAAGTTTTTCTGGTTGCATCATCAACAAAAGTAACATAATAATGAGAGCCACCAAGACATGATACCTAAGCAAGTCACCATACATATGTATGCACAAGCTCTAATTTTTCACTCTTCTTTTCTTTCCCAACTCTGAGGAATCTGGCTCTCTTCTGTTTTCCATAAACACAATTCTCACATAATTTTAAATCAATATGATTCAAACCTAGCAACAAATTTCTAGAGTGAAGAATCTGCATCCCCTTCTCACTCATGTGCCCGAGCCTATGATGCCACAATGTCATATCTTCTCCTGTAGAGGTTAAATCATTAACATAATTAGAAATACCATTGCATAAATACAATGTACCAACCTTTTCTCCTTTTGCTATTACCAAGGCTCCTTTAGTGACCTTCCAAGTTTTATCTGTAAAAGTAGTTACACAAACTTCACCTCCCAACTACCCTGTTGAAATCAAATTTTTCTTCATATCTGGAACATGCCTTACCTCCTTCAATAGTCATTGATTTCCATTTTGTTGTTTTATGAAAACTATACCCATTCCAATGATTTTACAGGGTTTATCTTCACCTAATCGAATATGTCCAAAATCTTCTTGAACATAATCATGAAAATGTTTCCTATCAGGTGTCGCATGGAATGAGGCCCCTGAATCTACCACCCAGGCATCAATAATATTTTCAAATGAAATAATCAAAGCATATTGCAACACATCACCTATCACATTCACTTCATGATTGTTTTCTTGTTGCGCGTCTCCTTATTTTCCCTTCCAAGACTTGCAATCTTTCTTCAGGTGTCCTTTCTTCCCGCATTTCCAATACACTATCGCCGATTTGGACTTGGATCTTCCTTTCCTTGACTTACTACGATATCCTGGGCTCTTTCCACTTTCCATTTTTCTTTCCCTAGTCTCTGCAGTCAAAGCATTACCTGATGTCTCACCGGAGCTTTTCCGTTGCATTTCCTCGCTAAGGATTGCAACGACAACATCATCAAACTTTAAAGTACTAGATCCAAAGACAGAGTTACTGATGGCTATAACTAAACCATTCCAACTTTCTGGCAATGAGCATAGAAATAATAGAGCCCTAACTTCATCATCAAAAGTAACTCCTACAAAACCTAATTGACTGGTAATTGTCACAAAGGGGAATGTCAAGGGTCACCCCACCCTTTGCTATAAATAGAACCTCATAACTCATTGTAAAGGCTTTTGGTCAGCCAAGCTTCTGATAAGACGATCTTGGAGAGAGAGCTTGGACAGTATTGTAATGAACCTTGGCTTCTCCGCTGCGCAGAGCTAGTGCATCTCTTTGGAGGAGCAGGCCATTGTGGTTGTAACGTTCCACTATTGGAACTAGTTGTGGACATGGATGTATTGTATGACCAAAACTAACACTTCTTAATATAACAAGAGCCAATACGTTTCATGCATATGATGTATTGTATTCTATGCTATCTGCTTTACTCTAAAGGATATATGTATTTTCTTTCTTACACATGCATGTATAGACTATTCTGTATAAGTATGTATGAATCTTTCTGAAATGTGTTGTTGGTTTAACCATCACTTTGGATGTCTCGTTAACTTGCCTTCCATGTTGTGATGTATCTTTGTTCGTGTGTTCCCGTCCAAGCCGAGTGCTATCACAAGTTTCCAAGGGGCGCACTCACCTCACCCTCAATGTGTTAGAACCTCTCATGCACCTTCCTTGTCTTACTGCAGCTGTCACACCCTTGCTACCAACATAGTTATCTTACTTGCCTCTGTGCGAAATTGCGGTCAAGGCATTACCGTACGACACACTACTGGGACTCCTACACAAAATGGTCTGAGGTATAATTAGGACTTCTTACCGGGGAGATCCCCTTACATGTTGGCGGGTCCAACACTGTCAACATTTTGGCACTAGAAGGAGGGCCAGATGACAAGCTGAGTCCTCACATATGTTTTGAATATCTACATATCTATCATGACTAACTACCGAGTTTCTCTTCCGGAGTGTATGTCTTATGGAAACGATTTCATTATCTTGGAAAAGCTCTCGGATAACTTGTCTCATAAAACATATGATGGTGGAGGCCACGTAGCCTTGATTAGGCATGCGGTCATTGTTGTAGGCTCATGTGAAAGGCATGGAATCTTTGAATAATACATGACCTGCGTGTTATTCATCTACACACTTCGAGGGCACCCAATGCACTGGTGTGCCACGCTGCCCGAAAAATCTATTCATTCTCTTGCTCATCTGGTTGCAGAGATAGACCATGCTTTCAATCACTTTAACTATAAAGCACTCAACAAAGAAATTCTGGAATTACAAAAAGCACCCGATGAATCCGTTGAACAGTTTTACACATGATTTTGTAATCTTGCATACCAATTCCCCGAAAATGATATTGATTGGGAATTTCTCGATGGGAGATTTGAGTATCTGCTTTACATATATGAAAATCTGCAATTCTTGAAATCACTCGAGTCCCACTCATACTCCGATGATGGACTACGCAATTACGAGTAGGCATTGTCGTTGTCACAAGTGACTTTCTGCCTTCACCTCATCAAACGACTCCACCACCGTGGAGTGATGTGGGATATCATGCACATACATCTGTTGAATTGTCACATCCTCCCACCCCACCTGCTCTTGATATCTGCGCAGATTTTGCTTGCAAGCCTATTGGTTTTCATGTGGATTCGTTCCCTCAACTTCCTTCCTTGCGTTCTGTTGATCCTCTGGATTGTACTGTCTTGTGTTCTTCCATTCCGGACTCCTCACCTGTTGTGAACGAGGATCAAGTTGTCGACGGAGTTGGTGTTATGCAGCCAACCTATGCCATCATTCATGATGAGTGTGTGCAGGAACCTAAAGAAGAAACCATGGTGAAAGATGACTCCCTTCCAGCCATGCCTCATCCGCTTTATCCTAACTTCCCTTATGATTCTGTCACTACTGATTTCCCCTGTCAAAACCCTTTTTCAGACGTTTCTACTTCTGATCATTCACAGGACAACTCAGATGTCAGTCTGTCATTACAGTGCGGAGAGGACACATCTTCCTCTGAAAATCCGTCCAATCTGTCATCTATCTTTTCTGAAAACACAGAGGGTGAACATCTTTGCTTCCCATCTACCCCTCTGCCTGATTCATCAAATCATGAGGATGCCGACGAACATCCTAAATCTTTTGATCTTGGTTTTCATGATCTACCCACTTCCTCATATGATCACGATGTTGATTCAATCGTTTTTAATCTATCCAAGACACTGGTCTACGATGATTTATCTGTTAACGAAGTCGAAACCCTGCAAAATATCGAGGCACTTCAGCCCTTACTCATGGTTATGTTAGGCCCTCGCTGTCCTGAGGTTGGTTTCATTTCCGTTCAGGAAATTGTTGAAACACTCAAGGCTCCTCATCACTCTCTACTTTACATCGAATATCAACAAAAGACCCAGATTTCACTTCCTCCACTCGAACTACACAACCCCATCGCTCATGTAGTGGAGGAATATTACACAGCAAGCACACATGTACAACGTAAGTGGTCTACCTATCTCACGTTTTCTTGCATGTCACAATCAAGAGAATGAATACACTCAACATCTGCACGCAGTGTAGCACAACACCATCGTATCTCCACAGAATGCATGTCATGCACTTTCACTCATTTTTGTTCTGTGGACGCTTTTAAACTCGGAATGTGTTTGTCTTCACTATTACATCTTTCTTGTTTGCTGGTTCGCATAGATCTCTTGTTCATGAACCATGCCTTCACCAACATGGGTCAACGAATGCGTCGGTGGTTGCATTAGAAGCATCAATTCACATGAAATGGCCCATGCACCGTTAGCTTAGGAGTAGGAGTAGTATTTACTTTCAGCCTATTTGCTTGCATGATTGTTTGCTTACTTTCTTATAGTTTGTTCGCTTACTTGCTTGTTTGCTTACTCGCTTTGCTTTCACTTTTGATTCTGCTTCTTCTTTGCTTCGTTGTTTGTTTGCTTGTTTTTCTTGTAGGTTAGTTTCACATGAAACCATGTATGACTCTTGAAACAAGCTAGGTAAAGTATGAGAGGACTTGTACAACTATCAACATTTGGTTATCTGTTGTCTGCTCTCTTATGTAAGAACTTGTTGTCTTCAGTCCATGATCCATCAATGGAAAATACGTATTATTTGAAGTAAACCTTGGTGAAAACACAAAGCTTGCATGCTAACTAGTATCACCTACTCTAGTCGGTTGTTTTTGGGTTAATCCTTGTCAGCTCAGTGAAGTAGGGTAAGGTAAGGGGGAAAACCTTAATAGACACGTCAAAGGTATAATAAACTACTCTCTGCAGGAACAGCCTCTTATGCTCTCCATAAGTCAAGATCCTTCTTCTGCCTCTGAAATGAATAAGTGTTATGCACAATTATGAAGATGAAAAAATGAAAAAGTGAAAAAAGTTTGAAAAAATGAGAAATGAATAAGGCGAAAGAAGAGAAAGGCTTCATGCGCAGAGAGGTGATGCAAGTAACTCAGCCAGGGTACTTACCAGGCTCGTTGGCAACAAAGCCATGCTTTTGTTCCTATGTGACTCTGTCGGGGTACTCTCCAAGTATGATGGCAGCGGAGAAACACCAGAGATGAAACTAAGACTCTGATGACTATACTGGTTGTGCACCAATATACCCCTCAACCCCAATTGAAACAACTGTGTTGTCTTGCCTTGGAATGTGTGTCACCAAGAGCTTGGCGGATGCTGCATCTTACAATAAAGCTAGTGTGAAACCAAGACAAGCTGAGAACTGAACAATACTTCCTGAGGGGTTAGACTTGTTTTCACGAACAAGGTCCATTCAGAGAGCTGGAGTTCTGCTAGTGTGTCGCCAAGTGTTGTAGTGGCTACAAGCACCCTCCAAAATTTTTCCTTAGCTTCGTTTTGGAGCCTCCGTACCAACCTTTCACAACAGCGTGTCATCATCAAGTACATAAGCTCCAGTGATTTTCTTATAGAAAGATAGCCTGTCAATAAAACCTTGATGCATCCCCTCCCAGGATTTTCATCCAAACTTGGTCCAGCAGCAAGCTGAGCAGCTCCTTCAAGAATTTGGGCAAATCTGGAGGGAAACCAGCCTTCCCTCCAGAAATTCTACAATCTTAACTGGTAGCCTACTAAGCCACAGAATTGCGCAATTCTACTAAGCAAGCTTCACCCAGAAAATTGTGCAATCCTTCCCAACTGGGTTGCTCAGCCCAGAATTTGCATAAATTTAGGCAGAAGTCAGTTGCTTTCCCCAGAAATTGTGCAAATATTTTGAACAACCAGCCCAGCTCCCAGCCAGAAATGCGCATTTTCTCCCAATAGTTGAGCAGCCTCTTGCATGTGCAGCTGAGTTGACTGGTTCCCTCTGGGACAGAGGAAAACATACTTGCATGCATGGGTTGCTTCTCCTTGGGTAGCATGCAAAGGCATCCCTTGTTTCAGGGATCTGTTTTTGGCAGTTGGTGGTTACATGCAAGGATCATTTCAGAAACCTCCCACCAACCTGTCGATTTCCATAGATTTGTGGCATGCACGTCACAACCTCGATTTTATCAAAACTCATCAACGGACATTGCAGAGCTCATTCATCACATCAACCTTGTGGCTCTGACATCCCACATTGCATCTAGGAGCTTTCGGCACATTCAACTCGGTTCTTTTGGGGTAAGCCCGCTTTCCATGTCTTGTGTTGCATTTCTGGCACTTTTTGTGTTTCACTTCGTATGAACGTTTTCTGCTTGATTTCAGTGAGCACTTGCTGTTGTTTTGATACATACTAGCTTGTACAAGCACCATTTTAGTTTTCATTAACATCTCACTGCTGTCGCATGCATGAAACTATTTTTCATGAACGGTCGCTGATTCGACGACTCGCCTCACTCACATGCATGTCGTTTCATTTTCTGAATTTGTCATTCACCATTTTCATGCACGATCATTGACTTATGCTTACACTCAACATCACCATTCATTTGCATTCACTTTCGCTTTCAGTTACCCATCGGCGAGTCTGGGCAGACTTGGCCTAGACTCCACCTCACCAAGGCAGCATTGCGCAATCCTGAGAGGGAAGGCTCTATCTTCCTCTCAGGAAATACGCATTTCTGCCCAGTGACTATCCTCCAGTATTGCATTATGCAATTCTAAGGGACAGTGACTGCTGGCCCATAAAATTGCGCAATGCAGCCACTGAGCCTGCAACCATTTCCAGCTGAGATTGCACATTGCGCAATTCTAGCAATCAGCAGCCAGACTAGATGGTGCATTGCACAGTTCCAACAGTTAGTCAACCTCCCAACCCAGACTGTGCCTTGCGCAATTTTGGCACTTAGTGTCCCGACCTCCTGACCGAAATTGCGTGACCTTCATAATCAGTCACACAAGTATGTTGTAAGTCAGTTCTCAAGTTCATTTTGGTTTTCGATTGACAAATTGCTTGCCATGAGTGTGGCCATATATCTAGGTATAGCAGGTGTTCATCTGCCTCTCAACAGTATAGGTACAATGGTTTCAAGAGAGAAGAGTCGAAGACACCGTTCAGAGCACACTTGGGGATGAAATCGATCAAGTGTCGATGAGCTTGCCTACTCACGAAGACATCAAGTTGTTCATAGACAAGGACATCAAGATATGACGACAACAGCATCACAACGAGCATCATCATGAACAGCAGTTGAAGGCAACATACTGGATGCAACGAATGCAAGAGGAAGGTTGTTGACAACATGGAGGTGGAACAAAGTTGCAAGCTCAAGCAGATCCACTGATGATGAAAGCAGCTTTGGGGACTCAGGCTATGAGGTGAAGGCACGATCGCACGAAGACAGAGAATGGAACAAAGAAGGAGTTGCATGTGTTGAAGTAGCAACTCAAGGAAGAACATGAGTTGCATAGACAATCAAATTAGTTGCAGCAGGAACAGGAACAGCAGGGGGCAGAACATACACTCACGGATGAAACTGTGCCTGTACAAGTTACAGATCTATCCTAACAGCTGACATGGAGCAGACATGGTGAGCAGTGTTGTTGATCACATGCAAGGGATTCAGTAGCATGCATGCCATTGTGTGCACACATGCAATCGAACCCATTCAGCACACTCACCAAGGTGAAGACAAGAACCAAGTCCGACTGGAGCTAAGCATGTAGTTGACAGTTGATGCGCATGACCGCCAGCACACACTGGAAGATCAGCATGGACATTATGCATCAGTGTGTTGTCAGTTCGGCTGCACCCAAGAAGACCATGTGCATGTTAGCAGACGAGTTGGATGGAGGAGCCACACCAATGCACCTGGATGCAACGGAGGCAAGAGTTCACTTCAATAAGATGTCACCATGGAGCGCATGCACACCATCACAGACGACCAAACTTGGCATCATCTCACCACCTTCACCATCACAAGCATGTCAAAGAGTTGGTCTCACCACAACGGATCGAGTGTCAGTGATGTCTTGCATGGCTTGCTCAAGCCATTTTGTCTCACATGAGCACATGTGCATTGTAATGTAATGTCTTGTCAAGTGGAAGTTCAAGTGTCAATAGTTGGATGTAACAGTCATAGAGTAGATGAAGAGTCATGAGGGTAGATGAACTGTCACAAAGGGGAATGTCAAGGGTCACCCCACCCTTTGCTATAAATAGAACCTCATAACTCATTGTAAAGGCTTTTGGTCAGCCAAGCTTCTGATAAGACTATCTTGGAGAGAGCTTGGACAGTATTGTAACGAGCCTTGGCTTCTCCACTGTGCAAAGCTAGTGCATCTCTTTGGAGGAGTAGACAATTGTGGTTGTAACGTTCCACTATTGGAACTAGTGGCAGACATGGATGTATTGTATGACCGAAACTTACACTTATTAACATAACAAGAGTCAACATGTTTCATGCATATGTTGTATTGTATTCTATGGTATCTGGTTTACTCTAAATGATATATGTATTTGCTTTCTTACGCATGCATGTATAGAATATTCTGTATAAGTATGTATGAATCTTTTTGAAATGTGTTGTTGGTTTAACCATCACTTTGGATTACTCGCTAACTTGCCTTCCATGTTGTGATGTATCTTTGCTCGTGTGTTCCCTTCCAAGCCGAGTGCTATCATAGGTTTCTAAGGGGCACACTCACCTCACCCTCAGTGTGTTAGAACCTCTCATTCACCTTCCTTATCTTACTACAGTTGTCACATCCTTGCTACCAACAAAGTTATCTTACTCGCCTCTGTGTAAAATCGCGGTCAAGGCATTACCGTACGACTCACTACTGGGACTCCTACACTAAACGGTCTGAGGTCTAATTGGGACTTCTTACCGGAGAGATCCCCTTACATGTTGGTGGGTTGAGCACCGTTAACACATCCTCAAAGGAGCACTTGAGTAACAAGATGTATGCAAAGGATGTACCTTGGGGAAGTACACAAAATTCACATTCCATGATCAGGACAACAAAGCTCATGTAGTCATGGAAAGGATCCACTCTGATGTCTTTGGAACTTTCTTGATAACCTCCACTGCCAGACACAAATATTTTGCTATTTTTATTAATGACTTCTAAAGGATGCGTTGGATCTTCTTCATGTGGAAGAAAGATGAGACATTCTCCAAGTTCGTAGAATTCAAGGCACTGGTTGAGAAAGAAATCGGCAAGATGGTGAAGGCTCTTAGGAGAGATAATGGAGTTGAGTATGTGTTGAATGAATTCAAGAATTTATGTTTGAATGAAGGCATTTGACAACACCCCACAACCCACAACAGAATGGGGTGGTTGGGAGAAAGAACCATAGCATTGTGGGAAAAGTGAGGGCGATGTTGCATGACCAAGGCCTACCTCTACATTTGTGGGATGAGGCATGCAACACAACAATCTATTTGAAAAACCAGAGTCTTCATTAAATTTTGGGCTTGATTACAGTAGAGGAGGCTTTCTCGAGGAGAAAGCCTGATGTGTCGCACTTCAGAAAGTTTGGAACTTTTGTTTACTACCATATCTCCAAAGAATCAAGGATGTGCAGCTGAGTTGATCGGTTCCCTCCAGGACCGACGAAAATAGACTTGCATGCATGGGATGCTTCTCCCCGGGCAGCATGCAAAGGCACCCCTTCTTTAGGGATCTATTTTTGGCAGTTAGAGGTTACATGCAAGGATCATTTCAGAAACCTCCCACCAAGTGTCGATTTCCCTAGATTTGTGGCATGCGCGTCACAACCTCGATTTTATCAAAACTCATCAACCGGATGTTGCAGAGCTCATTCCTCACATCAACCTTGCAGCTCTGACATCCCACATCACATCTAGGAGCTGTCAGCACATTCAACTCAGTTGTTTTGGGGTAAGCCCGCTTTCCATGTCTTGTGTTGCATTTCTGGTGCTTTTTGTGTTTCACTTCGTATGAACGTTGTCTGCTTGATTTCAATGAGCGCTTACTGTCATTTTGATACATACTAGCTTGTATAAGCACCATTTCGATTTTCATTAACATCTCACTGCTGTCGCATGCATGAAACTGTTTTTCACAAACGGTCGCTGATTCGGTGACTCGCCTCGCTCACATGCATGTTGTTCCATTTTCTGAATTTTTCATTCACCGTTTGCATGCATGATCATTCACTTATGCTTACACTCAACATCGCCATGCATCTGCATTCACTTTCGCTTTAAGTTTCTCGTCGATGAGTCTGGGCAGCCTTGGCCTGGACTTCGCCTCACCAAGACAACATTGCACAATCCTGAGAGGGAAGGCTCTGTCTTCCTCTCAAGAAATTCACATTTCTACCCAGTAACTGTCCTCCAGTCTTCCATTGTGTAATTTTGAGGGACAATGACTGTTGGCTCAAAAAATTGCGCAATGCAGTCACTGTGCCTGCAACCATTTCTAGCTGAGATTATGCATTGCGCAATTCCAGCAGTCAGTAGCCAGATTGTACTGTGCATTGCGTAGTTCCAGCAGTTAGTCAACCTCCTGGCAACCCAGACTGTGCCTTGCACAGTTTTGGCACTCAGCCTCCCGACCAAAATTGCACGACCTTCATGATCAGTCACATAGGTATGTTATAAGTCAGTTCTCAAGTTCATTTTGGTTTTCGATTGATAGATTGCTTGCCATGATTGTTGCCATGTCTCTAGGTATAGCAGGTGTTCATCTACCTCTCAGCAGTATAGGTACAATGGTTTCAGGAGAGAAGAGTCGAAGACACCGTTCAGAGCACACTTGGGGATGCAGTCGATCAAGTGTCGATGAGCTTGCCTACTCATGAAGACATCAAGTTGTTCATAGACAAGGCCATCAAGATATGACAACGACAACATCACAGCGAGCATCATCATGAACAACAGTTGAAGGCAGCATACTGGATGCAACGAATGCAAGAGGAAGGTTGTTGACAACATGGAGGCAGAACAAAGTTGCAAGCTCAAGCAGATCCACTGATGATGAAAGCAACTTTGGGGACTCAGGCTATGAGGTGAAGGCACAATCACGCAAAGACAGAGAATGGAACAAAGAAGAAGTTGCATGTGCTGAAGCAACAACTCAAGGAAGAACATGAGCTGCATAGACAAGCGAATGAGTTGCAGCAAGAATAGGGACATCAGGGGGAGCGACATGCACTCACGGATGAAACTGCACCCATACAAGTTACAAATCTATCCTAGTAGCTGGCATGGAACAGCCATGGTGAACAGTGTTTTTGATCACATGCAAGGGATTCAGCAGCATGCATGTCATTGTGCACACACATGCGATCGAACTTATTCAACAGACTCACCAAGGCGAAGACAAGAAGCAAGTCCGACTGGAGCTGAGCATGTAGTTGACAGTTGATGTGCATGACCGCCAGCACACACTGGAAAATCAATATGGACACTATGCATCAGTGTGTTGCCGGTTTGGTCGCTCCCAAGAAGACCATGCGCATGTTAGTAGACGAGTTGGATGGAGGAGCCACACCAATGCACCTGGATGCAACAGAGGCAAGAGTTCACTTCAACAAGATGTCACCATGGAGCGCATGCACACCATCACGGATGACCAAGCTTGGCATCAGCTCACCACCTTCACCATCACAAGCATGTCAAAGAGTTGGTCTCACCACAATGGATCGAGTGTCAGTGATGTCTTGCATGGCTTGCTCAAGCCATTTCGTCTCACATGAGCACATGTGCATTGTAATGTAACATCTTGTCAAGTGGAAGTTCAAGTGTCAATAGTTGGATGTAACAATCATAGAGTAGATGAAGAGTCATGAGGGTAGATGAACTGTCACAAAGGGGAATGTCAAGGGTCACCCCACCCTTTTCTATAAATAGAACCTCATAACTCATTGTAAAGGCTTTTAGTCAACCAAGCTTCCGATAAGACTATCTTGGAGAGAGCTTGGGTAGTATTGTAATGAGCCTTGGCTTCTCCACTGTGCAGAGCTAGTGCATCTCTTTGGAGGAGTAGAAAATTGTGGCTGTAACGTTCCACTATTGGAACTAGTGGCGGACATGGATGTATTGTATGATTGAAACATACACTTCTTAACATAACAAGAGTCAGCACGTTTCATGCATATGTTGTATTGTATTCTATGATATCTGGTTTACTCTAAATGATATATGTATTTGCTTTCTTACGCATGCATGTATAGACTATTCTATATAAGTATGTATGAATCTTTCTGAAATGTGTTGTTAGTTTAACCATCACTTTGGATTGCTTGCTAACTTGCCTTCCATGTTGTGATGTATCTTTGCTCATGTGTTCCCTTTCGAGCCGAGTGCTATCATAGGTTTCCAAGGAGCACACCCAACTCACCCTCCGTGTGTTAGAACCTCTCATGCACCTTCCTTGTCTTACTATAGCTGTCACACCCTTGCTACCAACATAGTTATCTTACTTGCCTCTGTGCGAAATTACGGTCAAGGTATTACTGTACGACCCACTACTAGGACTCCTACACCAAACGGTCTGAGGTCTAATTGGGACTTCTTACCGGAGAGATCCCCTTACATGTTGTTGGGTCCAACACCGTCAACACCTCCTCAAAGGAGCACTTGAGCAACAAGATGTATGCAAAGGATGTACCTCGGGCAAGTACACAAAATTCACATTCCATGATGAGGAAAACAAAGCACATGTAGTCTTGGAAAGGATCCACTCTGATGTCTTTGGACCTTTCTCGATAACCTCCACTTCTAGACACAAATATTTTGCTATTTTTATTAATGACTTCTAAAGGATGCATTGGATCTTCTTCATGTGGAAGAAAGACGAGACATTCTCCAAGTTCGTAGAATTCAAGGCATTGGTTGAGACAGAAACTTGCAAGAAGGTGAAGGCTCTTAGGAGCGATAATCGAGGTGCGTACATGTCGAATGAATTCAAGAATTTGTGTGTGAATGAAGGCATTTGACAAAATCCCACAACCCACAGCAGAATGGGGTGGCTGGAAGAAAGAACCATAGCATTGTGGGAGAAGTGAGGACGATGTTGCATGACCAAGGCCTACCTCTACATTTGTGAGCTGAGGCATGCAACACAACAATCTATTTGTAAAACCAGAGTCCTCATTAAATTTTGGGCATGGTTACACTAGAGGAGGCTTTCTCAGGGAGAAAGCCAAATGTGTCGCACTTCAGGAATTTTGGAACTTTTGTTTACTACCATATCTCTAAAGAATCAAGGATGGGCAACTGAGTTGACCGGTTCCCTCCAGGATCGAGGAAAACAGACTTGCATGCATGAGATGCTTCTCCCTGGGCAACATGCAAAGGAATCCCTTGTTTCAGGGATCTATTTTTGGCAGTTGGAGGTTACATGCAAGGATCATTTCAGAAACCTCCCACCAAGTGTCGCTTTCCCTAGATTTGTGGTATGCGCGTCACAACCTTGATTTTATCAAAACTCATCAACCGGATGTTGCAGAGCTCATTCCTCACATAAACCTTTCAGCTTTGACATCCCACATCGCATCTAGGAGCTGTCGGCACATTCAACTTAGTTGTTTTGGGGTAAGCTCGCTTTCCATGTCTTGTGTTGCATTTCTGGTGCTTTTTGTGTTTCACTTCGTATGAATGTTGTCTGCTTGATTTCAGTGAGCGCTTGTTATCATTTTGATACATACTAGCTTGTACAAGCATCGTTTCAGTTTTCATTAACATCTCACTGTTGTCGCATGCATGAAACTGTTTTTCACGAACAGTCGCTGATTCGGTGACTCGCCTCACTCACATGCATGTTGTTCCGTTTTCTGAATTTGTCACACTGTTTGCATGCATTATCATTCACTTATGCTTACACTCAACATCACCATGCATTTGCATTCACTTTCGCTTTTAGTTGCCCATCGACAAGTCTGGGCAGCCTTGGCCTGGACTTCGTCTCACCAAGACAGCGTTGCGCAATCTTGAGAGGGAAGGTTGTGTCTTCCTCTCAGGAAATGCGCATTTCTGCCTATTGACTGTCCTCTAGTCTTGCATTGTGCAATTCTGAGGGACAGTGACTGCTGGCCCAAAAAATTGCGCAATGCAGTCACTGAGCATGCAACCATTTCCAGCTGAGATTGCGCATTACGCAATTCCAGCAGTCAGCAGCCAGACTGGACTATGCATTGCGTAGTTCCAGCAGTTAGTCAGCCTCCTAGCAGCCCAGACTATGCCTTGCGCAGTTTTGGCACTCAATCTCTCGACCTCCTGGCCGAAATTGCACGACCTTCATGATCAGTCACACAGGTATGTTGTAAGTCAGTTCTCAAGTTCATTTTGGTTTTCGACTGACAGATTTCTTGCCATGAGTGTTGCCATGTCTCTAGGTATAACAAGTGTTCATCTGCCTCTCAGTCGTACAGGTACAATGGTTTCAGGAGAGCAGAGTTGAAGATACCATTCAAAGCACACTTGGGGATGCAGTCAATCAAGTGTCTATGAGCTTGCCTACTCACGAAGACATCAAGTTGTTCGTAGACAAGGACATCAAGATATGACGACAACAACATCACAACAAGCATCATCATGAACAACAACTGAAGGCAATGTACCAGATGCAATGAATGCAAGAGGAAGGTTGTTCACAACATGGAGGCGGAACAAAGTTGCAAGCTCAAGCAGATCCACTGATGATGAAAGCAGCTTTGGGGACTCAGGTTATGAGGTGACAGTGCGATTGCGCGAAGACATAGAATGGAACAAAGAAGGAGTTGCATGTGCTGAAGCAACAACTCAAGGAAGAACATGAGTTGCACAAACAAGTGAATGAGCTGCAGCAGGAACAGGAACAACAAGGGGTGCAACATTCACTCATGGATGAAACTATGCCTGTACAAGTTAGAGATCTATCCCAGCAGCTGGCACGGAGCAGACATGGTGAGCAGTGTTCTTGATCACATGCAAGGGATTCAGCAGCATGAATGTCATTGTGCGCACACATGTGATCAAACCCATTCAACATACTCACCAAGGCAAATACAAGAAACATGTCCGACTAGAGTTGAGCATGTAGTTAATAGTTAATGCGCATGACCACCAACACACACTGGAAGATCAACATGGACACTATGCATCAATGTGTTGCTTGTTCGGCCGCACCAAAGAAGACCATGCGCATGCTAGCAGACGAGTTGGATGGAGGAGCCACACCAATGCACTTGAATGAAACGAAGGCAAGAGTTCGCTTCAACAAGATGTCACCATGGAGCGCATGCACACCATCACGAACGACCAAGCTTGGCATTTGCTCACCACCTTCACCATCACAAGCATGTCAAAGAGTTGGTCTCACCACAATGGATCGAGTGTTAGTGATGTCTTACATGGCTTGCTCAAGCCATTTTGTCTCACATGAGCACATGTGCATTATAATGTAACGTCTTGTCAAGTGGAAGTTCAAGTGTCGATAGTTGGATGTAACAGTCATAGAGTAGATGAATTGTCACAAAGGGGAATGTCAAGGGTCACCCCACCCTTTTCTATAAATAGAACCTCATAACTCATTGTAAAGGCCTTTTTTCAACCAAGCTTTCGATAATACTATCTTGGAGAGAGCTTGGACAGTATTGTAACGAGCCTTGGCTTCTCCATTGCGTAGAGCTAGTGCATCTCTTTGGAGGAGCAGGTGGTTGTGGCTGTAACATTCCACTATTGGAACTAGTGGCGGACATGGATATATTGTATGACCGGAACTTACACTTCTTAACATAACAAGAGCCAGCACATTTCATGCATATGTTGTATTGTATTCTATGATATCTGGTTTACTCTAAATGATATATGTATTTGCTTTCCTACGCATGCATGTATAGACTATTCTATATAAGTATGTATGAATCTTTCTGAAATGTGTTGTTGGTTTAACCATCACTTTGGCTTGCTCGCTAACTTGCCTTCCATGTTGTGATGTATCTTTGCTCGTGTGTTCCCTTCCAAGTCAAGTGCTATCATAGGTTTCCAAGGGGCACACTCACCTCACCCTCAGTGTGATAGAACCTCTCATGCACCTTCCTTGTCTCACTGCAGCTATCACACCCTTGCTACCAACAGAGTTATCTTACTTGCCTCTATGCAAAATCGCGGTCAAGGCATTACCGTACAACCCACTGCTGGGACTCCTACACCGAACGGTCTGAGGTCTAATTGGGACTTCTTACCAGGGAGATCCCCTTACATGTTGGTGGGTCCAACACCATCAACACCTCCGCGAATGAGCAATTGAGCAATAAGATGTATGCAAGGAGGTACCTTGGGGAAGTACACAAAATTCACATTCCATGATCAGGACAACAAAGCACATGTAGTCTTGGAAAGGATCCACTCTGATGTCTATGGGCCTTTATGTTAGGTTGGGCAGACCTAACTATGGTTTTGTGCATGGTTTTCACACATGGCTTTGGACGCGATGGTTTTTGGTCCATGGTTTTGGACATGATGGTTTTCGGTCCATGGTATTGGATGCTTCGGCATGTATAAATATGTATTGTAACATTGAAAGGAACATAATGAAAAATCAAGCTAGTAGTCTTGATTTTGGGATCTAGGGGAAAATCTCTGTGTATATGTATTTTATGTGTTATGCTCTCGCATTGTTTATTTTCTATTCTTAGAATTCGTATGCAAGTAATTTTTGTACGGGGTTAAAACCTACATTTGGTATCGGCGTTGTTTTGGCTTCAAGGGGACGCCTTTGTTGCTGAGGGGTTTCGCTCAGGCCTGTGGTAGAACCTATTCAGTGAGAGATCTGCAAGATCGATTCTGGTGGTGAAAGAAGATGGAGAGCAGTGGAAAGATAGATATCGAGAAATTTAATGGTCAGAGTTTTGAGTTGTGGAAACTCAAGATGGAGGATCTATTGGTGGATAAAGATCAATGGATCGTAGTAGATCCAGGTACTAAACCAACGGGAGTGTCCGATGAAGAATGGAAGAAGTTGGATCGGAAGGCAAAGAGAACAATACGATTGTGTGTCTCGGATTCAGTATTGCTAAATGTATCAAGGGAACCTATGGATAAGGCTTTGTGGGACAAGTTAGGGACTTTGTACCAATCTAAGTCTCTGGTGAATAAACTGCTCCTATGGAAAAAGTTGTATACCCTGAGGATGAAAAATGGAGACTCAGTGATAGAGAATCTGAATGCATTTAATACTGTGGTAAGTCAGTTATTATCTGTTGATATTAAAATTTCAGATGAAGATAAGTGCATTAGTTTGTTGTGTTCTCTACTAGATTCGTGGGATAGTCTGGTTATTGTAATAGGTAGTAATGCAACTGCCTTGCAGTTAAATGAAATAGTCTCATCTTTGCTGACATAGGAGATGAGATGGAAAAATATGGAGAGCCAGAATGGTGATGCCTTGTCTATACGAGTACAGTCCTAAAACAGAAACAAAAATAAGTCATCGAGTGGGAGATCTAAATCTCCAGGAAAACCTATAAAGATAGTTTGCTGGAAATGTGGAAAGGAAGGGCACTACAAAAATGACTATAAATCTAAAGCTCCTGACAAAGGAAAGGGATCTAGTGATGCTCCTTCCGTAGAGGCGAAAACCACCTCATATGAAGGTGGGGATTTGTACTCGGCTTCTTCAAGTACACATGTAGATCATGAGGCATGGTTGATTGACTCAGGTGCATCCTTTCACTTCACTCCCGATAGAGAGTGGTTCTGCGAGTATGAGAAATACGATGGTGGTGATGTCTTCTTAGGGGATGATAGGAATGCTAGAATCGTTGGTTGTGGAAAAGTAAAGTTGAAGTTGCAAGGTGGAAGGGTTAGAACACTTCCGGGTGTTCTGCATATTCCTGCATTGGCCAGAAATCTAATTTTTGTAAGCAAGCTGGATGATGCAGGTGTAAAAACAATGTTTGAGAAGGATACCTACAAGATGGTTTAGGGAGCACTGGTATTGATGCGAGGAGTTTGGATTGGAACTCTGTACAATCTACAAGGTAGTACTGTTGTTGATGGGTGCAATAGTTCTGTGGTTCCTGAAAAGGGAGCAAAAAGTATAGTGGTCTCTAGAGAGAAGACCATGTTGTGGCATCAAAGGCTTGGACATATTGGAGAGAAGGGCCTTTGAATACTTCATGGTAAAGGTATGGTAGAATGTATGAGTAATAGCTCTCTGGATTTTGATTTCTGTGAAAATTGTGTATATGGCAAGCAGAATCAGAGGAGTTTCTCCTCTGGTGGTAAGAGGGCGAAACAAATATTAGAGCTTGTGCACAGTGATGTGTTTGGACCTGTGAAGGTTCCATCATTGGGTAAGTCTATGTACTATGTATCATTTATAGATGACTTCTCAAGGAATACATGGATATATTTCCTTAAGAAGAAATCTGAAGTCTTTGACAGGTTTAAAGAATTTAAGGCTCTGGTGGAAAACCAGACAGAAAAGAAGATAAAGGTGTTGAGGTCAAATAACGATGGAGAGTTTTGTAGCAAGGAATTTGAAGAATTCTGTAAGAAGTGTGGTATAGCACGACAGAAGACTACTCCATACACACCTGAGAAAAATGGAGTTGAAGAAATAATGAACAAGACGTTGATGGAAAGGGCAAGAAGCATGCTCAGTGGTGCCGGGCTAAGACAGGAATTTTGGGCAAAGGTGGTGGAAACAACATGTTACATAGTCAACAGATCACCTTCATCAGCGTTAGAGGATAAGACTCCACAAGAGGTATGGACTGGTAAGAAACCCTCTCTTTCACATCTGAGGGTATTTGGATGCAATGGTACATGTTCCAAAGGAGAAAAAAACCAAGTTGGATAGTAAATCTGAAAAGTGCATCTTTATTGGGTATAAGGATGGTTTAAAGGGTTATAAGATTTGGAACCCAGTAACAAGGAAGGTTGTGTACAACCGAGATGTGGTGTTCAGAGAGGTGAAAGATTTTATAAAACATGAAATCCAACCAAAGGAACCTGAGAAGATAGAGTTTGAGCTTAAGGAGGAAGAATCAGACTCTACAGCAGAGGAGGAATCAAAATATGAAGAACCATAAACTCCGGGTTTGAGAAGATCGGTTCGAGAAAGAAGGCAACCAGAAAGGTATAGTCCATCTGCTTTTTGTTCAAATTTTGCTTTATCTGTTACTGATGATGATCCCAGAAATGTGAAGGAAGAAGTAGATTCAGAGGATGGCAAACTTTGGAAAGAGGCCATGGTTGATGAAATGGCATCTTTGCACAAAAATGAGGCTTGGGATCTGGTGGAGTTGTCAGCTAGAAGGAAACCCATTGGCAGCAAATGGGTGTTCAAGAAGAAGACAAATGCAGAAGGAAAGGTGGAGAAATACAAAGCTCAGTTGGTAGCAAAAGGTTATTCCCAGGTGTTGGGAATTGATTTTGGTGATATTTTTTCTCCTGTTGCCAAGGTAGCTTCTATTAGATTACTTTTATCTGTTGTTGCTGCATTTGATTTTGAGGTAGAACAAATGGATGTGAAGACAACATTTCTTCATGGGGATCTGGAAGAGGATATCTACATGAAGCAACCTAAAGGCTTTGCGGTGAAGGGTAAGAAAGAACTGGTATGGAAGTTAAAGAAGTCTTTGTATGGGTTAAAACAATCACCAAGGATGTGGTATCATAAATTTGATACATTTATAGGGGACTTGGCTTCACCAAAAGCAAGGCAAATCACTGTGTGTATTTTAAATTAATTGGTGACCGTGTTATTTATCAGGTCTTGTATGTGGATGATATGTTACTGGTTGGAAATGACAAAGAAATAATCCAGGATTTGAAGACCCAATTGTCCTCCAAATTCAACATGAAAGATCTTGGTGCTACAAACTATATTTTGGGCATGGAAATTAAAAGAGATCAGGCAAAGAGGAAGCTCTGGTTAAACTAGAGGAAGTATGTCGAGACAATACTGCAAAGGTTTAATATGCGGGATAGTAAACTGGAGAAGGTTCCTATTCCTGTAGGTGTAAAGTTATCTGGTGAACAGTCTCCCAAGACACAAGAAGAGGAAGAGGATATGTCCCGTGTTCCATATGCAAGTGCAGTCGGTAGCCTGATGTATGCAATGGTCTGTACTAGACCAGACATTACACATGTAGTGGCAGTATTGAGTAGGTTTATGTCAAAACCAGGGAAGCAGAATTGGACAACAGTGAAGTGGGTTTTTAGGTATTTGCATGGCACTAGTGATTATGGTTTGAGCTACCAAGGAAGACCAGGATTGGACAGAGTTTTGGATATCCGTGGCTTTGTTGATGTGGACTGGGCTGGAGATCTGGATCAGAGAGGATCTACAAGTGGGTATGTGTTTAGCCTATTTGGAGGTGCAGTCAGTTGGATGAGTAAGAAATAATCTTTAGTGGCACTATTGTTGTAGGGAAAAGTATCCGACTCGGATGACCCTATCCCACTCTAAGGGTGATAGTACCTCAGCAACAACTGTAAAGAAAACTACTTAAGGTTTACTTCTTTACGAAAGCAAGAGAGAATGAGGAAATGCACTAATCGTTGCCTTGCGCTTAATGTCGAATCCAAACTCTTCTCTTTGGCTGCTTGCTCCCAGCTCCTTGCTCTTTTGCTGGCCCAGCTACAATGAGATCCTGCAAAATAACAAAGAAGGAAACTACAAGAAGCATGCAATCATAACTGATTCAAGGATTAGCATAAATCAAATATACAATTATCACAATATATCATTGAAACAAGTGCATATAGAAGAACCTCAATAGCTTTTATTAATGAAGAAGTAAAGTTCTGAGAGAGTTACAACCATTGAAGGCCCCAATCCAGCAACACCTCCCAGAAGAAAGAATTTCTCCTCTTCACCTCCTTCAAGCAATCACCCAATAGCTCTATAGTGAAACCAACAGCATATCATTACTTCGCACAAAATTCCCGCCTCCTGAGCTCATAGGAGAGAGCTCAATATATAGATGAATTGAGAAAGGATGAGTCAGCTTGCAACTGATGTGTAGCTGCCTTGTGTCCTCTCTCTCTTCAGTTGATCTTCAGTTCTTGAGTCCACTTGGAGAACCTTGCTTCCACTTGGAGAAACAGAGCCTCTGACTCATCACAAGGCGAAATCCCTGATCCAAGTGTCATTTTTGGAAGATTCCAGAGCAATGACTCAGTGTGCCACTTGTCCCATCTCGCTCAGCGCAGGTGGCCTTTGTTCTACCTGCTTTGCAACGCAGGTACACCATGGAGGAGTTGAGTTTCAGCGCAGAAGCCTAGTGGAGCACCTGCTTTGATTTCAGGATTGCTTGTTTTTGAGTGTTTTCAGGTGGAGAACTGATCTGAGAGCTGTTGGTTTGCTGACCTTGTTCCTCTAGGGGTAGGAACATCATGTTTAGGGACTTTGGATCCCTTGGATTATTGACAATTCATGCCTAATGCTGTAAGGCACAAAATTGTCTATAACAGATGCCCCCTAAAGTATGAGGTCGTTTATCGGGTGAAATGCTTTATTAGGAGGATCCGAAGTTCATTCAATCTGATGAGAAGTGTCCTGTAATAAGATACAATACAATACATTATTTTTCATTCTTTTTCATGATCTAGCTGAGGCGGGCATTCCCATGCTCAGCTTTATAAATACATTTTGGTACATAGTACAGACGATCGTCTGATGATAGACTGATAATTCTCTGCTGTAATTATCATCCTTTGAGAAGGATGATCATTTGCTGCAATGATGTACATATCAAATGTCTTTATATCCTGAATATATATCGCAGCCCGGATGGATGAAACTAGACCCGGGGTCTTCAATCTCTTCCGATCTTCACTCGATGCACAAGTCGATCCATGTGAGAATTTCTTGAAGTCGAACATGGAAAGACATCGCTTGATGACCGGTCAATGATGTAAACCGTTAACAAGCGCGAGAGGAATCACCGATAAGGATGATGACCCTCAAGGTACGGCAGTACAATTCACACGGTGGGAATAAAGGACTTGGCGTCGACCACCATGCAAAATCTTCTGGTCGAAGGTCATTGATGTATACCTGTCGCCGGAAGTGAGAAACTTGCCATTGAGGCATGCAAGCTTCAAAGTACTGAAGGGGTTGTTCCTAGATCAACTCCTTGGATAATGAGCTGATGTCGACAAGGAGCGATCCGTCAAAGGAGGGCCTTAATGAATCCCACATCAGTGACACGGAACGGAGCTAGTGATTGTGATGAGGTGAAAACAAACTGTGATGTATGATTCAGGGTGGCGGTCATGAAATGGATGAAGGACAATGTATGGCAGTGGATGGGACTCGGTTGACTCTTTGCAGAACAACATCTCTTGAACATATAACGACACTGATGTGATGGATTGGTAGCATTACCCCAAATGTGGATGGTGTGGCGAGGACCATGGTGATGAGACCGGTGAATGAAACAACCCAACCCGATGTGATACGGAGGACAAAGTGTCATGTTCAAGAGCGACTTGCTACCATTAAAGCTGTGAGGTTCTCCCAATTTTTCCCCAGTCATTGCTGACCAGTACCTCTTTATTTTTATCAAGCTTGAGGAGGATAACATATGCTTGTTCTATAACCTGCCCTTCGGGCAAGCCTATCGCTATGTTTTAACGAGCCTAGCGATAGGGAAACTCGTTCTCGTCTAAAGACAAGTTTGTCGCTATTTAATGAATTTAACGAGTCTAACGACAAGGATAACTCGGTCCTTTTCATTTTTAGAGAGTCTGAAAAGGTACATAAAGTCAACTCCAAAATTCCTTTTTCGTCATCTAATCCCTTAAGTCCGAAAAAGTATAAAACAATACAGAAGGGATGAATTTTCGATTGCTTTAACGAGCCGAACAAAACAAGCGCTCGATCTTTTTGTGCAATAATCCCTCAGGTCCAAAAAGATTAAAATCTAGAGGAGGGATAGCTCTTCCGGTCGTTTAACGAGCTGGAAGGCCAAAACTCGGCAAACTTTTCATATTTTACGAGTCAGTGAAAAGAGCTCAAAGAAGACTCGTCTTTTGAGGAACGAGTGATGAACAGGGCAGCAGCAGATTCCAGGTATAGGTTGGAATATTCCAATCACGGCAGTGTCACAAGGATGGCTAAGCGAAATCACTCTTCGCAGCTGTTCCTCAAAATGGGTAAACAAGCATATGGAGATGAACGATTGGCCAAATGAACGGATGGAGGTGAGACTGCAAGAACACGACCAAGGGCTTTAATATGGCTGTCAAAGGTTACATTTACCAAGGTTATTTACCAGTTCATTTTTTCTGAGTGAGCTTGAACTCTAGGGGAAGATTGCTCACAACTTATGTTTATTTTTTAACGAGCATGAACTATGTGCTAAAACTGCTCGGATCTTGCGTTTATTTTTTAAACGAGCATGAACATTGCTAAAACTGCTCGAATATACCAGTCTTAATACAAGGAACGCCTCAGGTGAGGTAGTCATATTTAAGGAGCTATACCTCACTAGTTACTCCGATTTGGCAAGTTTTAACTTTTGCCCCACATCCTTTCTTTATGTAAGCTGGAAACGGATAATCCTACGAGTTTAACGGGTTAGACCTACAGGTTTAAAGGGAGGACCTAAAAATTTAAAAAAAATAAATAGTCGTCCCGTGCTTGCACTCCAAAAGGTTCGCATGCCCCCAGGTATAAAGTATAATTTCAAGGCTACCCCTCCTCTGTCCCACCTCTGTTTTTCTACTTGTCGTCTTGCTATATTTTTAACGATACTTGTCTTCTCGTTATTTTTCGGTGCCGACGGTACTTGTCTTCCCATCAGTTCACTTTTTGATTTTTGCAAGATCGCAACAGATAAAACATTGGCGTTACGGAGGGAGGTTTGCCTCTTACTTATTATCCGAAAAATGGTTTTGTTCGCTGCCGCAAACTAAACTCTTTTTCTTTTCGGCGATGTCTATTACTAGGTTGCTAAGGATGGTGACTACTTGTTGCAGCAATTTCATCTCTTTCTTTGGAGGCTGCCCCTACTTATCCTTCAAAACATATGTTTTAATGGGCGAGGCTTGCCTTCAAAGATGGTGGCTACTCGCCACCACAAATGGATCTCCTCCCTCAGGAGAGCCTACTTTTTAGACAAAGGGAGCGAGAAGCTGATTATCTCACTCACATAACTTTGACAAAAGAACTTTATCCTAGAACAACCCTCTCTTCCTTCCTTCGGACGGGGTACGGACTAGTCCCATTCTTCTGCGGAAATTAACTTTATACCCAAGGTTTCCTCTGCCCAAGGCAGGCCAGGGTGCATGCCCCCTGGGTCCCAGTTACATCTTTCCGAATCACTCGCATTCATCGGGAAGTAGAACCGGGGGTGGAGGCATTCCTTGAGTGAATAAACCGTTAAGGGATGGTATTTGACTATTTGCGATGCGTGATCCTGGAAATGAAAGCTGGTCTACGAGCTTGACCATTCTTCCTTCGTGCGGAAAACACATAACTCTAAAGAGTGAGGACACTATCGCCTCCATGCAATATATATAGTCTCGTCCAAGGAGTAAGTTATATACCAAGGGTCCCTGGACGACCATGACGTTCATATGAACTATCTTCCCTTTCAATGTAATGGGAACATTGGGGAGAATCCCTAACGGGTGACTGGTTCCTTTATCAAAACCCGATAGATTTCTCATCTCAGGTAAAAGCGCCGGGGAACCCAGTGCTTTCCAAGCAATAGAGGAAAGGATACTCACAGATGCCCCTTCATCAATGATAGTTCCAGCCATCACCATTCTGTAGATTTGGACGATGATTCTGAATGGGATACTGGCTGGTAACCGGGGTCTGCCTAGCTGATTCCAATTAAAGGATACAACTAGGTTGCTTGGTGGTGGGACCGAATACACGGCCGGATACGACCTTGACGATGTTCCTTCCTGCGATAAAGGAATGGGCGCATTGCCCTGATGCTCATCAGAGTCTGTGTTGATGAAAAGAATATGGACGGTGTCATCCTTATCCTCTTCAGTGAGGGTGTCATTTGAAGATGGGTCTTCAATGACGGAGTCATTTGAGGATGAAACCTCTGAAGGAAGAACCGGGTCAACTGTCGTTTCGACCTTTAGACTTTCGTTTGGTCTGGATTCAGTAGGTTCATTCTCAATGACCGACACTTCAGCTGACCACTTGATCGGGCCAGCTGGATTTTCAACTATCGAGGGACTTGGCACGAGTTTTTGGTATCCAGGAGGAAGTCGTAACGGTGAAACCGGACGATCTTCCAAAACTCTCTTCGCCTCGTCTAAGAATGGACATCGGTGGATGGCGTGATCGCCTTCACACAACATACAGGGTGATCTTGGTCTCCCTTTTCGTCCTTCACTCTCGCTAGTTGACGGACTGCAATCAACATGACTACCAGAGGTTGATGCTACCGGATTGTGCAACCTGGGGGACCAGTCCCTTAGTATCCGGGGAATACAAGGACAATCACGATGGAAGTGGGCCCCTTTGCAAATGACACATGGCGATTTAGGCCCGGTCAGTGCAGTGTGTGGATTTCTGTCAGATGTCTTTTGCTTGCCCCCAGTCGCCTTCGCCATAGACCCCTTCTGCTTCTTTTCTTTCTTCTTCTTTTCCTTCTTCTCCATGGGAGGCTGACTTTTGCCGGCTCTACCTTGCGAAGATGAAGGATTAGAGGAAGAATTGTAAGAAGTGGAAGGCTGGTGGGTAGCTCTAGACTGGTCTGACTATTGATTCGACTGCTCAGGATTAGTGGTGATCTGAACTACATTAGTTGAAAAGAGCCATACAGGTAGGCCAATTGTCAATCCTGGAAGTGACAATGTGGCCATATGAGGCGCAACAACATCTCCCCAAGAGGAGAAGGGATTGGGACTTCCGCCAAGGTGACTTCCTTGGTTGGTGGGCTCCATACTTTTCAACTGAAAGATCAACGTGGGAATAACAGGTGATTATGTTCCGATTAAAATAAATTTTATTAACGACGCTTTTAGACACAACTTTGTTTTTTCATGTTTTAAGAGTCGAGAAAAAGCTAAAGATGACTCTAGTCTCCTTCGATGTTTTAACGAGCCCGAAGTGACAAATGCTCGGATGGACTTTTTCAGTTATAGAGTTTGAAAAAGGCCAAAAGAAACTTCTCTGGAGTTCTAGGCAGAGGGTGTGCCAAACTTTTCGCGAAACCACAGAATACGTTTTACGGTACGGGTGGTCGATCTTCGTGAATGCTGTGTTCACTGCATCGCGATCAGTAGGGCGGCCGACACGGCTTCCTATGGATAAAGGCTTTGTTCCTATAGGGGTCTCCCAATATATACGCGACGGTACGTGGGAGCACAAGTCCGTATTAGTGCCACCGACTCTCAGGAGGAATCACCCACCTTCGTAGAGATCGACAGTCACTATGTTTAACGACGCCGGAACACGTCTCTACCTAGACCTCTATGTGTTTGCGTTATGTTACAAAGCGTTGTTATGTAAATTGAATTTATTTTAATGTTGATCTTGTTTAGCAGTTTGCCTTTAAGGATCACCATGAGATGTATGTAACAAATTCCTGAATGCAGTCTAAGATGAGAAGCAAACTTTTCAATCTTTCTAAATCCCCCATACTTAAACTTTGAAAATCTTAACTACTGAGGGAAAAGAAAGGCAAATCTTTTCACACAGATCATAGAGCACACACTAATGCAATTTTTTCCTAAATCAGCATGCAAACAGTCAAATGAAAAATGCACAACGCATGTATTTTCTTTTCCCTTTCTTAATGTTGATGTATTACAAAAAGAAAGTTGTTATATAACTTTGATTTCGATTTAAAGCGAAAACAAACAAGTTTGTCCAAAATCAAAAGACACCTTAAGATTTACTTGTTTAATCACTGGAAATACATGAAATCAAACCATAATGACGAAAGTAAAAAGACTAATCAGCTATGGACAGCAAACAAGCTAACTCTTTAGACCAGCAAAAATGGCTAACACAGGTTCAGATCTAAGAGGCCAAAGCGAGACTAGTTCACTTTCGTTATGGGAAATTGTAAATGATGTAAGAAATACAAAAGAACAAGTACAATTTCGTTATATAACAGAGGCGGAATGATGGCAAGTAAGGTTGGTTTCAGAATAGGTACAAGAAAGACAACTTGCTGCAAAAACTATAGTGAAAACAGGCAAGAAAAAGGGAGGAAACCCCAACTGCACAAGGCAAAATTGGGCCAACGTAGGTGCTGCTCAGCCAGTCTGGCTCTCAGCGCAGGTAGCCCCTTCGGGACCTGCGTTGCAAAGCAGGTAGCCTGTGTACTACCTGCTTTGGAAAACGAAAGTTGCGTTTTCTCAGTTTCCGGGTCACAATTTTCTAAAAAATGCACAGTTTTTGCTCAAATCAGAAGCAATCAATCAAGCACACACTAAGGGATGACAAGGAGGATGAAAAGCTATCACTAAGAGCTTACAAGGATCCTTGTAGATCAGCTCTTCAAATCATGAACATGCTCAGAAATGAGCTAGAGTGGCTGCCCTCTACTTCGCTTTTGATATAGTCAAAAGCTTTTCGATTTGGTACTCTTTTGTTCAGGAAATGAATAGCAAAATACTACAAACAATCAAACAGATACGATCCCCAGCGGAGTCGCCAGTTTGTTGTAGGGAAAAGTATCCGACTCGGATGACCCTATCCCACTCTAAGGGTGATAGTACCTCAGCAACAACTGTAAAGAAAACTACTTAAGGTTTACTTCTTTACGAAAGCAAGAGAGAATGAGGAAATGCACTAACCGTTGCCTTGCGCTTAATGTCGAATCCAAACTCTTCTCTTTGGCTACTTGCTCCCAGCTCCTTGCTCTTTTGCTGGCCCAGCTACAATGAGATCCTACAAAATAACAAAGAAGGAAACTACAAGAAGCATGCAATCATAACTGATTCAAGGATTAGCATAAATCAAATATACAATTATCACAATATATCATTGAAACAAGTGCATATAGAAGAACCTCAATAGCTTTTATTAATGAAGAAGTAAAGTTCTGAGAGAGTTACAACCATTGAAGGCCCCAATCCAGCAACACCTCCCAGCAGAAAGAATTTCTCCTCTTCACCTCCTTCAAGCAATCACCCAATAGCTCTATAGTGAAACCAACAGCATATCATTACTTCGCACAAAATTCCCGCCTCCTGAGCTCATAGGAGAGAGCTCAATATATAGATGAATTGAGAAAGGATGAGTCAGCTTGCAACTGATGTGTAGCTGCCTTGTGTCCTCTCTCTCTTCAGTTGATCTTCAGTTCTTGAGTCCACTTGGAGAACCTTGCTTCCACTTGGAGAAACAGAGCCTCTGACTCATCACAAGGCGAAATCCCTTATCCAAGTGTCATTTTTTGAAGATTCCAGAGCAATGACACAGTGTGCCACTTGTCCCATCTCGCTCAGCGCAGCTGGCCTTTGTTCTACCTGCTTTGCAACGCAGGTACACCATGGAGGAGTTGAGTTTCAGCGCAGAAGCCTAGTGGAGCACCTGCTTTGATTTCAGGATTGCTTGTTTTTGAGTGTTTTCAGGTGGAGAACTGATCTGAGAGCTGTTGGTTTGCTGACCTTGTTCCTCTAGGGGTAGGAACATCATGTTTAGGGACTTTGGATCCCTTGGATTATTGACAATTCATGCCTAATGCTGTAAGGCACAAAATTGTCTATAACAACTATCAACTACAGAGGCAGAATACATGGAAGCCACTCATGCAAGCAAGGAAGCAGTTTAGTTACAGAGATTGTGTTCAAGTATGGGGTTAGTACAGGGAGCTATAAGGATAGACTGTGACAACTGAAGTGCAATTTTCTTGGCAAAGAACACTGCTTACCATTCAAAGACAAAGCACATTGATGTCCAGTATCACTTTGTGAGGGATATGATAGAAGACAAAAAGGTGTTGTTGGTAAAGGTGGACACTTTGAAGAATATTGCAGATGCATTGAAAAAATCTATGAGCTCTGAGAAGTTCTCTTGGTGTAGAGAAACAATGGGTGTTTCAGGGCTGAATAAATGACTAAGCTCTCCTATGGCTCCTTGTGGAAATAAAACAACAAGTGGGAGAATGTTGTGTTGTGTTATATTCTTTCCACGACTAACTAACATAGTTAACCGGGGGGTTAGAGGGGGGGCGGAGCCCCCCCTTCGTTGCGTCGATTGCGCAACGGAGGGGTCACAAGGGGTTTGAGAGGGGCGGGTAGCCCCCCTCTATGGGGTCTGGGGCAACGCCTCGGGGAATTTTTTTTTGGACCCTATATTAGGTTGGGCGGACCTACCTATGGCTTTATGCATGGTTTTCACACATGGTTTTGGACGCGATCGTTTTCGGTCCATGGTTTTGGACGCGATGGTTTTCGGTCCATGGTTTTTGACGTGATGGTTTTCGGTCAATGGTTTTGGACACGATGGTTTTCGGTCCATGGTTTTGGACGCGATGGTTTCCAGTCCATGGTATTGGATGCTTCAACATGTAGAAATTTCTCTCTAGATCAGCTAGCTCTGATACCATGTAGAAATTCTCACTGTAGATCACCTGATAATGCAATATACTAAAGCAAAATACTTGATCTACTTCTACAAGCAAACTTGCAGAAGCTTAATCGATTTTGAGTAAGATCAAATAGAACACATATAACAGAGAATAAGAAATCAATCACTCATGAACACAGAAGAATACTCTGGGGAAAGCCTCGGCTAAAAACCCCACTATCTGTATCATCATACAAGTGGAAATATCTCAGGATTACACAAAGCTTTAGCTCACAAGCTATGCATATCTCAATACAATCCCTCACTGCTACTCATAGACAAAATAGACAACACATATGCCTTCCTTCAGTCCTCCAAGCCTCCTATTTCCTTGCGCAGTTTCTCCTGGGTCCTCTAGCTGCAACCTGTGTGAATAATCCTCTCACACACAACAGTGACCTCTGAAATAACTGCGCAATCCCGAATGATCCAGGTGGATGTTGGTGGCCACCCACCTATCCCATTTGGACCCCCACAACTGTCTCTTTCAGCTTTTTTAGTTTCCTAAATTGTAGCATAGTTTACTATTTTTAGCAGTTTTTCGGGTCCTGAACTTCCGGAGCCGTTTTGAGGCCCTAAACGACGTTTTTTGGGAATCTGAGGCCCCAAAGTGGTAGTACTAGGATAGATCTTTCTAACGATCTGTCGTACACGTCAAACGAAGATCGTATGCCAAAGTTACGACCTCGGGAAATTGATGTACCAATTTACCCAAACGGGGCCCACAATTTGGCGTTTCATCTTCTAGGGTTAGGTTTCGGGATGTGAAGGGTTTTCCATTGTTTCTCAACAATAAATAGGCCTTTGAGCCTCATTGTAACACAGTTTAGAACAGTTCAGAGGCATGTAGCCTCCACATCTCTTCTTAGAGATAAGCTACCATCGCCCTAGCTGGTTTATTTCCATTTCGGCTTGTAAGCATATTTCAGTATTTTACAGTAATGAAATGAAGTATTATTTCCGCTGCATATCTGTCTTTATGGTTATCTCTGTATTTTATTGCGTTCCTATTTAAATGCGGATCAGTGGTATCAGAGCGGTCTGCTTTTTCTATGTTTTTCTTTGCATGTCCCCAACGAGGTCGGGATATAAGGAGTTAGGGCTTGAACTGGTCGAACCTTTGCAAGACCAGCCTCGCAAATCCCGACATCCTCCCATGGCGGATGAGAAGAAAGACGAGGGGGCAGGAGATCCTATAAAAATCTTGCTCGAAGAAGCGCTCGAGCGGCAAAGGAACGCGATGATGGATAGCTTTGCGCAGATCCTTCAGCGGCTACCCAGAGGCAACGCATCGGCTTCCAACAGCGACTCTGGAAATGCCACACCTTTTAAGGTACAAGTTAATTTTGAAATCCCCATCTTCGAGGGTCAAATAGACGCAGATGTCGTAGATAAATGGTTAAATCTGCTAGATGGGTATTTTTCTGTTCACAAATTTTCAAGTCAGGAAAAGATTGTTTTCGCTCTTCTCAAAGCAGCCCCCCACATCAAGGACTGGTGGGAAACCTACTGCGAGTAGAAGGATGAAAGTACAGGCTCACTATTTTCAGCCGCACCCACTTGGAATGACTTCCAGGATGCCATCAAGGAGCAGTACTACCCTGTCGGAAGCTATGAGGACAAATACATCAAATGGACCACACTGCGGCAGGGACAAGACCAAGATGTGCCGGAGTTCACAAACATTTTTCATACCCTTCGCACACAGTTGGGTATTGTTGTGGCCAGCAACAACCCCCCCCTTTTTTCATTTAAGTGTTGTCCAAAATACTAAATGAATGGGGACCCTTAGTTGAAACTTTAGGAAAAGCTAGAGTTTCCTTTCTTCTAAATAAGGTTACCATCGTAAGCTTAGGAAAATCTTTTGAATACTTTAAAACCTAAGTTTGTGATAAGAAAAATCTTTAAAGTCGCATCATAAAATGACAGAAAAACTCCTCCATTTGGGTATAATCCTGGTATGTGCAAGATTCCCGTACTAAGAGATATATCGCATCGCAATAAAGTAGTGCCAATGGGAAAGCCTTCAAGATTTCCCTATTTGCGATAACCCCGATCGCAAGATCGCATATCGCAGGAATGGGCTAACAAAAATATGGCAAGCATAAAACTTCTGCGATCTGCGACGTGTGCGATATTGCGATAACGCGATGGTGCGATAATGCGAGAGCGCGATGGTGCGATAATGTGATGTCGCGATCTGCGACGATTGCGAACCAAATCGCAAAATCACCCCATCGCGAAACTTTCGGGCGCGTTATTCAAGAAAAGCCACTTACCATAATCTGACTTAAGATCATGCGCTTTTAATGATAATAAAGGAATTAGTTGTCATCTATTAAATGTAGACGCGTGCTTTTGCAAAGAATTACTTCACGTAAGGTGGCATATTTGATATATCTGCTGCATTTAAGACTCTCCCATCACCTTTCTTGATCAATCATTTCCATTTGTGAGCTGCAGGAACGAAGAACGAAAGGCGATACAAAGCCATACGCAGGAAGAAATGGGAAAGAAAAGTAAGGCTCAGGGCTCTGAGGTGAAGGAGATGGCACCTTTATATACAGACACAACTTGTAACAGAGACGCAGGGATATCAACGTGGGAAAGCATGTACAGACTGCTTGAAGAAGAAAACCCCAGAATAATGAAGGTTACTGCTGTCGCAGATTCACAGGGCTCTTCCGAAGCATCCTTAGAAGAACTGGCGTGCTCATTCCTTCATCGGATAGCAGCAAGGCCTAAAATTCTCCCATATACGGATATGATCAAGTGGATACTTGACAATGCAGAAATGGACGACAGACAGTTCAAAATTCAAGGACATGGGCTCATCGGGTCATTCGCTGCACAAGACTTAAAGCTCATGTATCATCTTCCTGAACCGCAGGCGACCTACAATGCACAATTCATTAAAAAATTTGTGGCAGAGAACCCGAACCTATCAGAGACCACTAAAGATTGGTCCAGAAAAGATGAACCGCTCAAAAAGGATAAAAACGGTATGTACAGCACTGGTTCCCTCACCTCTCCGTATTGTTTTGCTGCGGCCATGCTTTGTAGATTATTTGGGATGCCAGATATCAATAAGTTTTCGTCTGAATGGTTACCATTGATTGATGCTGCCACAAATGCCATTATTATAGATTGGGCCAAGATCTTTTCTGATAACCTGTTCACAGCTATTATCAAATACCGGTCTAAGAGATCCATGTCTCAAAGGATCTATCCTCCTTTTTACCTATCCACATATGTTATGGATTCTATTTGTTATGTGTCTAAATTTCCCTCTATGGGTTGGAAATGGACAACTCAGGACCCATTACCCATACATGTCTATCATAAGATATTATGGGATTCTCAGTTCGTTCCGCATTTCTACCAAATTTGTCATGGGCTTATCTTACCCATGTATAGAATGATGTATGACAAAGAACCCCCGAGGTGCTCACCTGAGGCACAGATAGATATCATCCCCATCGCAAGATGGTTCGGGGAAGAATGGTTCACCTATATTAGAGTATTCGGAAGCACCGTCCCTCCTCATGTCCTACCTTTATATATTCCTGACAAACTGCTGGCTCGAGAAATTGCATATCAAACCTGTTCAGAAGGCGGCCTAACCAAAGATCTAAAAGACAAAAAGAAGGCCATATGGCCCCAGTTTCCTGTAGCTTGTGGGGCCTTTTCATTGTTCGATGTGGGTCACGCGTTCACCGAAGTGGAGAATATGACGTGTCTACAATTATTTAAATTCCCAGCAAGGCCATTTGACCCAAATAAAGTCGCCTAAGATTTCACAACAAACGTCAGGATTAAGATATTCTTTGGAAAGAAGGATCTGTTTGATGATTTATTTCAGAATAAAAGCTCACTCCAGGAAATTTTGCGGGAAGCTCAATCGCAATTGTCTCCAGATGACCTCCAAAAGTTCATGGTATACAGGGAAAGAAGACTAGCCACTGTTCCTCTAGAAAAGCTGCAACTACCTGCCAGAGAACCTACTCCAAGCATTAGCCTTAGCGAGAATTCAAGCGCTGCTGGATCTAAATCTAGGAGTGAACAAGAGATGCCTGAGCATTCTAAGAAATCCGTAAACGACCAAGATAAAGGTGAAGAGTCAGCTAAGGACACCGCTCAGTCAATGGAATTTCCACGGCAGCAAGTTATCGCCTCCCCGTCAAGAGATGTTCCCCCTCTCATCGTTGAAGCACCACCCGTCACAACAGAATTAGACAAAGAATGGGAAACCTTCAATGAACTGATCAATCTTGAAGGACAGGCCCCAAAAACACCTGTGAGCAATACACAGGTAACACAAGAAGTGTGCTCAACCATAGTCAGCAATGTCACAGAAACGGAGCATATTCCTATCGCTCCATCTTCTGAACTTCTACTGAATGTAGAAGAAATTCCCCCACTGGACATATTTTACAGTCCCCAACATAAAGCAGTTGTGAGAAGGCAAAGAAAAAAGAGAAAGTTAGAAAACACACTTTCTCAGGATACTGAACACTTAGACGTCCTGTGGAAAGATCCTGTCAATAATCCAACTGAAAATCTCACCAAACTGTCTCAGATCGCAGGGGCGTATGCCTCTGTGACAATTGACAAAGCGTCAGAAGTACAGCAATTGCTGAAAGAGCAAGAAAATCAGATACAGGTACTGCAACTACAATTGCAACAAGCCAATGCCAATAATGAGGCACGCAAACAGCTTGAAAAGTTGCAGGAAGACTTCCAGCAAATGCAAATAAGCTATCAAAGAAGTTTGGATGAAAAGGGAAAACAATTGCAGGCTGTACAGGAAATGCACAGAGACGACCCCAAAATTACAGAGTTCATTTCAGAGTCTATTGCCTTGAACCAACAACTACTGCAGCAACAGGAAGAGTTGGGACAGAAGATATCACAGTGGAGTTATTATTGCGAACTGAGTGATAAAATCACCAATCAAGTGGTAGACTTGCGAAGTGACTATGATCAGATTGACAAACGAGTGACAGAGTACTTGGCTTGGCAGGAAGAAGACGAGGGAAAAAGAGCAGGCGCACCCAAGATAAATGAAAATCATAAAGACTTGCTCTTCAACAAATGGGACGATCAAATCAGGGAAGCGGAACAAGCAGCGGCTACAACAGCGAGCATTCTTGTCGACTGTGTAAATGAAAATTTGCACAGAGCAAACTTGATCGAAGAGACCACCCCAGGGTATTTGCCAAATAAACTGCGACTAGAAGCAGAATGGAAACAGAAGGCACAGGAAAAGGAAAAAGCGGTCCAAGCACTAGACAGGTTAAATTGGGAGTGTTACTGGGCATACTTAGTGAAGCCGCATAGTCAGCAGATGACTGTGAAATGTATCATAAATGCGGCCGAGAAAGTAGTGCCAGCTCTCATAGATTCTGTTTTCTCAGCCCAGCTCAAAGCAGAAGTCAGCCAGCCGACTCTCCTCAAGCCCATGATGAATGCATGCAGTTTTAAGGATCAGATTCAGAAGTAACCTTGTTTAGAATGTTGTTTTTTCTTTAAAATTAGATTAGAAAAAGGGCGGTCATTTGAAAACCGCATCCTAAATTTTGTAAATTGACTATTATTAGAATTAGGAAGTAGTATTTTAACCCTTCTCATGCATTTGGAGAAGGGTCCAGAAATTTGTCAAAAACTTGTCCTCAGAACATGCACTTCTGCACCCTCAGAGGAGGTTTTGATGAATGGATGGATCGAGGTTTATTAATGTTTGCATTTGATGTCTGCTACTGATGTTGCACTTTTGTACTCTTAGTAGATATTAGAACAAGTAGAGATAAATCATTGTTGCTTAAAGCTTATGAGTAGAAACAGTCATAAATTGTACTTTTATCTCTTGGCCATTTCTGCTTATATTCTTAAAGTGATATACAGTTTTTAGTTGTTTATATGTTATTGCATGAATGTGTGAGTTACCATTTGGCACTTTTGTACGGTGGAGTCATTTATTTATGTTTGATATATGAATAACTTATTATGTGATATGCTATTCACAACTATTTTGCCTAACTTTTTATGCAAAGTGGTTCATCATTAATTGATTTCCATTCTTATGATGACTGAATGATCTTTATTACTAGTTATTGTTTGAAATCTCTTTAGATCGCATAATAGGAGAAATACACCCCGGTTTAGCATAGATTAGATGTGTTGTTTTCATTAGATTACAATAGCATAGAATTAGATTAAAATAGCTTAGATCAGAACTCTTAGATCAGCATAATCCAACTCTGCACACACACACCCTTAGATTGGGAAACTGGTCCCATTATCCCCAGTCGGACCCGCTATACCAAACGGATAAGGAGCTGCCAACCAAGGTCCGGACCGGGTGGGTATCCCCCTTGTTGTCGACCCGATTTTCGGGGCTTCAACAGGTATCAAAGATTCTGAGCTGCATCTGGTACTCAAATACCGTGGCTGCCTACACAGATACATCCAGGAAGAGATGGGGTTCTTGAACATCTCCTCACTCGGCACAGCATACCGATACGCTGTCAAAATTGAGCAAAAGTTCAAACAAAAGAAGCGAGACTTTGGATTTGCAAATCCAAAGCCCAAAGGACAAAGCCAAGGCAGGGTGACGCAAGACAACCCGTCGAAGCCGCAAGAAAAGAACAACACCACAAAGCCGAAGAAGGACACAGGAAAGTGGTGTGAGTTCCACAAGAGTCCCACTCATAACACAAGTGAGTGTCGGACCAAGCAGTCGCTGGTGGCCGAGTTGAAGGCTTCTGAATCAGATACATGTTCTGACCCTGAGCCAGAACTTGACAAGGGGAATGGCAAAGGGAAGCAGATCATTGATGCGGATCCCAGCGCCACTGTTGCCACTGCCAAGATCCAGAAGAATGACCCTGTAGATCCAGAAGAGGGGGAGCGTCTTTTCCACTCACAGATGTGGGTGAAGGGTTCGCCGCTGCAATTCATTGTCGACAGTGGCAGCCAAAAGAACCTCATTTCAACAGAGGTTGTGAAGCGGTTGGGCCTACCGACTACACCGCACCTGCAGCCGTACAGTATCGGGTGGCTTCACGAAGGACGAGATCTGAAAGTTCACCAGCAGTGCTGCCTTCCCTACAGCATCAAACCCTTCATGGACGAGGTATTGTGTGATGTTACACTTCTGGATGTTTGTGATGTATTATTAGGCCAACCATACTTGTGGAGGCGACATGCTGTGTATGAGTCAAGGCCTCGTGCTGTCATTATTTCTTTAAATAATTCATTATACAGGATACCGGAGGTAGCCCCACCTACTGCCACATCTTTGATCACTACTAAGAAAGGCAGCAAGCTCATCTCCCAGACCAGGAAATTTGTTTGTCTGGTTCACTCCCAAAGTAAGGGGAAGATCGTTGCTACATCCATGACTCCTGCAAAGGGTTCCTCCATGCAGCAGCAGCAGCAAAGGGATACAGTCATGACAGAACACAGGAACAACTTCTCCTCACCTACAAAGATACCACATAAGTTTCAGGTGGGCAACAAAGTCTGGTTGCATCTGCAGAGAGAACGCCTTACCAAAACCCATCAGAAACTCAGACCACTCCGACATGGTCCTTACACCAGTGCCAAGGCTACGGGTAACAATGCTTTGAAGCATAGCATTCCTCCATTCCTTTGCTTGCACCAAGTGGTCAATGTGAACCGTCATTGACCATGCTTCCCACCATTTCTGAACACATCAGAGATTGCAAAACAGCTCACCAGGGACAAAGTTCAGCAGATGGAGGAACTCAACACAATGGGGACCATTGCTTCCTAAGGGGGGAGGAATGATCCAGGTGGATGTTGGTGGCCACCCACCTATCCCATTTGGACCCCCACAACTGTCTCTTTCAGCTTTTTCAGTTTCCTAAATTGTAGCACAGTTTACTATTTTTAGCAGTTTTTCGGGTCCTGAACTTCCGGAGCCGTTTTGAGGCCCTAAACGACGTTTTTTTGGGAATCTGGGGCAACATGAGTCCATGGATCGATGTTGCCTCCCAAAGTGGTAGTACTCGGATAGATCTTTCTAACGAGCTATCGTACACATCAAACGGAGATCGTATGCCAAAGTTACGACCCCGGGAAATTGATGTACCAATTTACCCAAATGGGGCCCACAATTTGGCGTTTCATCTTCTAGGGTTAGGTTTCGGGATGTGAAGGGTTTTCCATTGTTTCTCAACAATAAATAGGCCTTCGAGCCTCATTGTAACACAGTTCAGAACAGTTCAGAGGCATGTAGCCGCCACATCTCTTCTTAGAGATAAGCTACCATCGCCCTAGCTGGTTTATTTCCATTTCGGTTTGTAAGCATATTTCAGTATTTTACAGTAATGAAATGAAGTATTATTTCCGCTGCATATCTGTCTTTATGGTTATCTCTGTATTTTATTGCGTTCCTGTTTAAATCTGGATCACCGAAGGAGATAATTCCTTCTGCATGGATGAGTTTCCTATATAGGAAAATTCCTCCAACTGATAGTACATTGTCCCTTCCTTTAATCTCAACTGGGTCTTTCTCTGAACTGACATGCATGAGTTATTTATGAGAGAATATTCAGTTATCTGGAGAACACTAGTTGCATGCATGCATGCATTAACTGACTAAACTCACAATTAGTTCCTCCAACTGTTTGGAACTAATTTAACTGAACTTAACTCAGTTAACTGAGCTAACTAATTACAACTCAAATACAACTCATCCTTATCTCCTTAATTAAGGGATAACTTCCTCAATCAAAGGGATAATTGTTGCATGTCTTCACAAAGACTTCATGTTTGATTTTCTCCAACTAATTAACTCAAGATGAATTAATTAATTATTTTTCAAACAGCTAGTGAGACTAAATTCGAATTTTAATTCAGGGACTAATTAAAATTGGAATATATCCTGAAATGATATTTATAGCAATGTTATTTTTAGCATTTCTATTTTATCATTCCTTGTTGCTATTTTCAACATTGGTACCTGAAATGCTATTTATAGCAATGTTATTTATAACATTTCTATTTTTAACATTTCTTCTTGTTATTTTCAACACAACATGTATAAATATGTATTGTAACATTGAAAGGAACATAATGAAAAATCAAACTGGTAGTCCCGATTTTGGGATCCAGGGGAAAATCTCTGTGTATATGTGTCTTATGTGTTATGCTCTCGCATTGTTTATTTTATGTTCTTAGAATTCGTATGTGGGTAATTTCTGTACGGGGTTAAAACCTACACTTTCTTGATAACCTCCACTACCAGACACAAATATTTTTCTATTTTTATTGATGACTTCTAAAGGATGCGTTGTATCTTCTTCATGTGGAAGAAAGACAAGACATTCTCCAAGTTCGTAGAATTCAAGGCACTATTTGAGAAAGAAACTGGCAAGAAGGTGAAGGCTCTTAGGAGCGATAATGGAGGTGAGTAAGTGTCGAATGAATTCAAGAATTTATGTGTGAATGAAGGAATTTGACAACACCCCACAACCCACAATAGAATGGGGTGGTTGGGAGAAAGAACCATAGCATTGTGGGAGAAGTGAGGGCGATGTTACATGACCAAGGCCTACCTCTACATTTGTGGGCTGAGGCATGAAACACAACAATCTATTTGCAAAACTAGAGTCCTCATTAGATTTTGGGCATGATTACACTGGAGGAGGCTTTCTTAGGGAGAAATCCAGATGTGTTGCACTTCAGGAATTTTGGAACTTTTGTTTACTGCCATATCTCCAAAGAATCAAGGAAGAAGCTTGAGCTGGAAAAAAAATAAAAAATTTAGGGGTATTTTTTGGTTACACATAAACTCCACACAACTACCGTGTGTACTTTCCATCCCTCAGAATGACAGTTGTGTGAACGGATGTAAAGTTTGATGAGGAGAAAGCCATGCAGTGCTCTCTTGAGAGGGAGATTCAGATCCTACCAGAAGAGGAGATTTTTTCTCCAAAGGAGGAGGCTCAGGAAGTTTTGGAGCAACCACAAATTGAGGAAGCAGAGAGTGGAAACAACCACTCAAGCAAAACCATCTAGATAAGGTAGAAAAAGAACCAGGGAGGTTGAGAGACTTGTGCAAGATGCGAGGGAGAATGTGGGTGCTCCTTCAAATTTGCGCAGGAAGAGAAGGTCACCTGATCGGTATGCTAGCTACATGCCTCTAATAACTGAGCTTGTAGAGACTAAGTTATGCTCTTTTAAGGAAGCAGTTGAGCAACCTGTGTGGGTTGATACAATGGTGGGGGAATACGAATCCATTGTAAAGAATAGTGTTTTGGAAGTGGTACCAAGACCAATAGATAAATCAGTAGTGGGTTCGAGATGGATCTTCAAGGTTAAGCAAGCAGCAGGTGGAAGCATAGAGAAGTATAAGGCTAAATTTGTGGCCAAGGGGTACTCTCAAGTTGAGGGAATTGACTATGAGGAGACCTTTTCTCATGTAGCAAGGTAATCATCCATTAGATCAATTATTGCACTGGTTGCACAAAATGGGGTGGAAGATCCACCAGATGGATGTAAAAACAAAATTTATCAATGGATTTATTGAGGAGGAGGTGTACATAAAGCAACCATAATATTTTGAGATATTTGATCGAGAGTCTCATGTGTGAAGACTCAAGCGAGTGTTGTACGGTCTCAAATATGGACCTCGTGCTTGGTACACCCGAATCGATAGCTATCTCACTGGTTTATGCTTCACCAAAAGTGAAGTGGATGCAAACCTCTATCATATCTTGGTAGAAGTTAAATTATTTATTATTGTCTTATATGTTGATGATTTTATTTTGAATGGTGATGAGCAATTGATTAGATCTTGTAAGGAGGACCTTGCAAGGGAATTTAAAATAAAGGACATGGGTCTCATGCACTACTTCCTTGGGTTGGAAGTATAGCAAGGCGATGGGGAACTATTTCTCTTAAGGAAAGTATGCAAATGAGATACTACATAAGTTATGGATGGAGAGTTATAAACCCATGGAGACACCTCTAGCGACCAACTAGAGGATGGAGGATGCCACTTTAGGTGAAGAAGTGGATGCTACCCTTTATCAGTAGTAAGTGGGTTCACTAATGTATCTTGTGAACACACAAATGTATATGTGTTATGCAATCAACCAACTGAGCCAAGATATCGTTAGGACAACCAAATTATTTTGGAAGGCAACTAAGCATGTTTTACAGTACCTCAGAGGTATTACCCAGTTTGGAATGGTACAAATAGACAAAGGGAGTGAAGTTGTGTGGCTTCACAGATGTAGATTGGGTGGGGAGTCCATCAAACCGAAAGAGTACATTAGGTGAAATTTGTAGTGTTGGGTCCGCAGTTGTTTCCTAGTACAGAAGGAAGCAAATATTTGTGGCACTCAACTCTACAAAAGTAGAATACATGGTTGCAAGTCAAGCAACATGTTAGGTGATCTGGATGAGAAAGATACTTGTAGGGCTGTTTGATCGAGTGATGGATCCAACTGTGATCTACTGTGATAATCAAAGTTGCATCAAGCTCTCTGAGAATCCTATATTTCACGATCGATCCAAGCATATAGATATCTGATATCACCATTTACGGGACTGTGTGTAGAGGCATATAATGTTGCTACAATACATTCCGACAGAGGAACAAGATGTTGACATTTTGACAACGACCTTGTCAAGAGGGAAGTTTGAGTTCCACAAGTGCAAGATAGGGGTGGTTGATAATCCCTTTCTTATTGAGAGGGAGTGTTGAAAAATGCAACAAAAAATTCTCAATTTGATTTTGCCTTGATTAAATTGAGAAAATTTGAATTTCCACATCAACAAACAACTTGGATGCAGTTAACTTGTGTGAAATGGCTTGTGTCACCCAGTTTACTCAGTAAATTCAAGTTAGAGGGCTTGGAGTTTATTTAAGCATGTGTGATTGCTAATTCATAGTAATCAGGGTTAGCTATTTCAAGTTGTTTTCAATTAAGCTAGTTATGACTATTGGAGGAACTAGTGGAAGGTCAGTTGTGTAGTGGGACTTCAGTCAAACTCAATGATCATCTAGTTAGTTGATCAATCAACCCAAAATAGCTAGTGCATGTAGAGAATCTAAGTTCTCGAGCTGTGGTGGAGATTCCACGGCAGTGTAACATTAGTTGTAGACTAGTCTTGAGTGTATAGGTGTTGCATGCAGTTAGATGATCAACCTTGGGAATTGCACAATCCATTTTGGAGAAATTCCTAAATAATAGGGGCCTAATTTCTCAGGAATTGTGTAAGGAAATAGGGGCTCAAGTAGAGGCAGAAATTGACTAAGTCTGGGTTAGAGCTTCTTAGTGAGCAAAGAGATAGGTTATTCACTTGTAGGTTGTGCTCAGTTGAGCAAAGAAATTGTAATACATCTTTATTCATCAAATTAATGTAAGTAAGCATTGGGGTTTTTAACATATTGCTTTCTCCAAGAAAACTACTGTGTTCATGTGTGTTATTTCATATTGCATGTTTGAGATTTTTGTTCTAAATTGTGAATTAACTTCCGTAAAGCAGTAGAGTAGGTTTGTGTCTTGTGATTTTGATTAAAACTTTATGAGTAGTTGCAAATCTACACCATAATTTGTACATAATGAAGTCATTAACACTTTGGTAATCCATTGCTACTTTGGTAAAGCCATAAATGGTTGAGGAAATGGATAGAGTAAATCATGATGGATAAATTATATTTTATGTTGATGGTCGATGAAACTATTGACACTTTAACTATTATTTTGACACTTTATAGGTTGCTTTGTAGATGACATGGTAGGGTCCACGTGACAATATTGGTGATGACATAATAGAATCCACAATTTCATATGGATGATGACATAGTAGAATCCACAAATTCATATGGATGGTGACATGGTAGAGTCCATGTGGCAGTACATATGATGATGACATGGTTGTATGACAATGATGTGGCATAACCATGTGGCTATACTACATTAATGTTGATGTAGTTGTACACATGCTAACATGGGTTGGGAACATGGTAGGTCATCAATATATTTCAAAAAAGTTTATTTGTGGTTTGGCATGAGAATTCATCAACATTTTGCGTAATGGAAAACTTTCATATTTTTGCCAAAGTGTGGTGGTTGGGAAAATGGATTAAGTTAATATAATAGTACAAATTGTACATTTTGCCAAAGCTTGATGAAATCATCACTGATTAGGGAAATGCATGAAGTAATCACACTATACACATCACAATTTTTTTCAAATCCCAATGAAGTCATCAACACTTTAACAATCCATCGACATTTGGTAATCCATCAACACTTTGGTAAAGCCATCGATAATCGAGGAAATTGATAGAGTGAATCATGATCAACAAATTATATTTTTTGCTAATGTTAAATTAAACTATTGACACTTTGACTATACTTTTAGAAATTTACAAGTTGATTTGCAGATGGAGACAAGGTTGTACACAAGCCTTTTGAATAAAAATATAAGGCTAGAGAGATAGAGGAAAACCCTATCTCTCAGCCTCTTGAGCATCCTCGATGACTGGTTGGGAGTGGAAGACTACTAGTGGGTCTCAAATATGAGGGTCAGGCTTGCATCAACCATGGAAAGAAGTTTTGGGCATGTTGCTCAAAGGTAGCTTGTCCATATGGATTCAGAAATATGATTTTAAGAGTAAAATCCCTAGTTTTATTGTGAAGACTACACAAGAAAAGTCTTTAGAGAACATTTGAATTAATTGTTAAAATATTATGTAAATAATCCATGATATTTTGTAACATGTTTGAGGAGTTGAATTGAAGGCCCTCAATTCTTCCAGATATGCTATTTATTATAAGTACTTTTGTGTAGATTGATGTGGTGTTCATATAGCTAGAATTTATTTCATCAGGGGTCAAGAATACTTGAAGGTATTCTTTGCAAAGATGTTTTCAAGACTGACTAGCCTTGGAGCAATTTGGCCCTTATGGCCTCATATAGATTTAATTGATATAATCTAGATTATTGGTTTTAATGCATACAAAACAATCATTTTTATTTTTCCTTGTGTCTCTTCATCATCATGGGCAAATTCTTGGTTCTATGTGGCTCAAGACATTGGTTATGCATGGAAAGAAAACTCACATTCTCTCTCTGTCTGTGTGTGTGTGTGTGTGGAGAGAGAGGGGGGGGGGTGTATATCTATATATCACCTAGATATATTCATATACGTAGATTTGCATTTATATTGAAGGTGTGATAATTATGGGTAAGAATTTGGTTATTTACCATAATTGAATGAGTTCTTGGAATAATTTAGTTTTTGAAAATAGGAATTCATAATTCACACATACTCGTGTGTTAATTCTTTCATGAATATTAGGGTTTGAGTAATCATGGGTAAAATTTATTCATTAGCAGAGTGTAAGAAGCCCGTTGTAGAGAATGGATTTATCATAAATTTAATAGTCTCCTCTAAGGAATTTAATTCTTCTCGAGCTTGTAAAAATCCTTTCCTGATTAGCTTTAGAGTAGTGGTAAATCTTCCTTGCAACCGTTGAAGAATTTGTATCATCAATGATCAGGCTTTTGATAAATGAATACACAATGGATGATTTCATATTTTTGCCAAAGCTCATTGAAATCGTCAACGATTAGGGAAATTGATTAAGTTATATCATTGTACAAATTCCAAAATTTTCCAAATCCTGATTAAAGTCTTGACAATCAGGGAAAGGCATGAAGTAATCACATCGTACAAATCACAATTTTTTCCAAAGCAAAATAAAGCCATCAACACTTTGGTAAAGACAACCATGGTTGAGAAAATGGATAGAGTGAATCATGATGGACAATTATATTTTTTGTCAATGGCCTATGAAGCTATCGACACTTTGGCTATTCTTTAGACACTTTACAAGTTACATTGCATATGACATGGTGGGGTCCACATGGCAGTGCAAGTGATGACATGGAAAAATCCAAAAGGTTGTATGGCTGATAACATGTTAGAGTCCACATGGTAGGGCAAATTACGATGATGCGGTGGTGCGACAATGGCGTGGCATAGCCATGTGGTTGAACCATAGTGGTGAGGTGATCATATAAACGATGACATGGATCAGGCACATGGAACATAATTAATACTTCTAATAAAAGTTTATCAAGTTTGGCATGAGAATGCATTGGCATTTTGCACCAATGGTTGATGGTTGCATTAATGATTTACCTAAGTGTTGACGTAATGTTAAAGGATTGTTCTGATGGATGATGGTCATGTTGGTGATTTACCCCAAGGTTGACACACTGAAAAGGATTATGTTCATGGCCAATGGTTGCATTGGTGATTTAATCGAGGGTTGGCACAATGTCAGAGGATTGCATCGATGGTGAATGATCACATCAATGATTCACTTAAGGGTTAGCACAATGTCAAAGGATTGCACTGATGGTCAATGGTCTCATTGGTGATGCAAGGAAGGGTAAATATTTAATGTGGATGTTGACATGGCATGATATGTTTGCCACATGGGCATGCTAAGCTATCATGTGTTGACGTGGCAAGAGAGAAGGCTCTTAGTGTAAGCTTTGGAGGGCCATAACTTTGTGCATGTAACTTGGAATTTGACAAAATCACAGTCATTGGAAAGATATTAAGGAGTATAATATGAATATGAGATGAGTATTGACTTTAGAGTTATGTTGAGGACAAAAAATTGGATATCCTATCCCCTTAATACCACTTAGGGGGTTGAGTAGGTTACATGGTGGTATCAAAGCCTAAAATTTGAGGTTCAACTTGAGTGATAAAGGCACATTTTTTATGACCCCCATCTCCTTAAGGTGACCTAAGAGGTTGGGAGTGGTGTGGTTGTTATGTAAAGTTTGCAAGGTTCCCAAAGAAATTCTCAATCGATAAATATACCTAAAATATAGAGAAGATCCCACTTATCCACATAAAGGAAGGAGCCAACAACCACAAAGTTTATAGAACTTTAAAAAGATTTCCTAAATGTGAAATGCCCCCACAATGATACAAAGAAACTCTCCCTTGGAGTAGACTAAATAGAATTACTACGAAGGATATCTCCATTTTCCCTCTTATGCCATGAATTAATTGGAAAGGTGATTGATTAAACACCTAACGTGGTATCTTGTTGTGTGAACTGTGAAGTACTACCCATAACCTTTTGCTGCAAATGAATGAATGAAAGAAAGAAATAAAGAAATTTATTTTAACGTCAACGAGGCTAAATATAACCTATGGGACAGATTGCTTCTTCATCTAGTTGATGTATTCAACCCTTTTCCTGTGAAGCCTCACAATAAACACTCCCAACTTCTCGACAAACCCCTCGCTAAATAGATTATCCCAAGAGCTAGTTGCCAGAATATCTGCATAACTTTCCTTATTGTCTTTGAAGGCTTCGCATTCTAAAATGAAATGATTTTTTGTTTCCACTTTTCCGGAAGAACAAAAAATACATACTCTTTCCTCCCACACTTCTTTTGGCCTTTTCCAGCACCCTGTTTCACAACAGAGTTGATGAGAATTAGTCCTTAACTGAGAAATAAAAATTTTGGCTCTCCAAGAAATAATGGCCTCTATGTACTCTTTTTGTTGATGATTATTAGTGGGATTAAAAACTTCAATATAGTACTCTTTCTTTCTCCCTAGCTCCTTATCCCAAGTATGCTTGTGGAACTTATCCATAACAAAAGCTTTTATCTCTTTACTATTTATGGGACACGTGTTCAAGCAAATACCCCATTTACTAAACCATTTGTTATTTTGCTGCATCCAAATCTTTTTTCTTTTGCACAATATGTCATTAAAGACAACCTTAGGCTATCTTCCCTCTTCCATTCGCTCAATTTTTTTCAAATACCTTATGCCTCGCACCATAGCAATTGCTTCAATAGGAGAAACCCCTATTTCACTTAACAAGATAGCATAAGGAACTGCACTTTTAATTTTGAATTTGTTTGTAATCAAACGCTTCTGAATTTTCTCAATTTGTTTCCACTGCATGTTGGATGTACTACTGACCCACAGTTCATAGCCATAGAGAATCACTAGAAGCCCAAAAAGAGTTTGAGTGGTTTTCCAGTCCCATAATTGTGCCTCTCTACACCTATTTTGAAAAGCATAAAATGCTTTCCAACCCCCCAAAGTTCTTTTGTTTCTACAACAATGCCAACTTGGATTTTTGTTGAAGTCAATTCCAAGGTATTTGTAATCCGCAACTTCTTCTAGAATGTTGCCTTCAAAGTAGAACTTATGCTGGTTATGTTTTATTTTTTTAGAGAAAACCACTACTTTCGTTTTGCTAATATTGACTTGCATCCCCACCCTTCTACAAAAATGCTCAAGGGATAGTAAGTGCTCTTGCAAACCAAGAGCAGATTTAGTAATCAAAATAAGGTCATTTGCATACAAAAGAAGCCTTATAACAAATTTGCCCAAACAGATACCATCAACACTTTGTGAATTTAACCACTCCTCAAGCTTCTTGATATATAAACCAAAAAGCGTAGGAAATAATGGGCAACCTTGCTTGGCCACGATATTGCTTTTAAAACTTTTAGAAATGCCTGTTGAAGTTCTAATTTTGACTTTCACATCTTCATACAACCTATGCACAACCTCTCTCAAATGTTTAGGAACCCCAAGTTCCTCCATTCTATGCCAAAGCTTATCCATAGGAACCGTGTCAAACACTTTTCTAAAATCAACAAAGCAACAAAAGACTTCCTCCTTTTTCTCCCAAACTTTTTCAATGATGTGCCTTAAAGTTATGCAATGATCAACTGTGGAATGTTTAGGTCTAAAACATGATTTCCCTTTAGCACACTTATTTCTTTCATCTGCCCACTTGTTGATTTTATTTTCTAGTGTTCTTCCAAATAACTTTGCAAACAAAGGGTTTATCATTGTGGTCCTATAATTGGAGGGATTATTGACGTCACCACTCTTGAAAAGACGTATTTCAAACTAGTTGTTCAATATGTGGGGAACCCCTATTGTATGATGTTGTTGAAAATTTTTGTAACGTGAGGTGTAAGAATCTTTGATACCCACTTTAGATACTTTGCTTGGAGTTTAGTTAAGTCTTTTGCTTTTCCAACACCCAACTTCTTGATACCCATCTCTACCTCTTGAACTGTGAAGAGCTCAGTATCAGTGTTGACCAAGGGGGGAGGGTCAACCTTGGGATCCTGCTCATAGAGTTTTCTTGCATAGTCAAACCATTTAGAAGCTGTAATACTATTTTCAGTTTGCATCTTTCTTTGTTGGAGCTCCTTCCAAAATAATTTGGGATTATTTTTCCCAAGGAAGATTAGTTCTTCCCTTCTTGAAACCATGAAATCAACATTTTTCTTTCTTAATATCTGCTTGTAAGCTTTGAGCTTTATGTTATCCTTGTTTGACTCTTTCCACATTCTCCTTGCCTTTTTGCATTCCTTGTCAAACCAAGCATTAACTGGAAAGCAAATTGTTTCAGACTTAATTTTTGCTCTTTTGCACTTTGCAAGTGCGCTTTGTATTAAATGTATTAATTCGTGAATATGCAGACAGTGAATTGGGATTTTCTCCTTCTCGAAGAGCCTCTCTAGTGTCATTTTGATGGTATTACAATTTTCTGGAGTCAAAAGAATTCTGCCCTTTGGGAGATTTTGTTGAACACACTGAGTTTTGACTCTATGTGCTTCTTTCCAGTCCAAGAGAAACTTAAATAATTTGATATGTGATATGATTTTAAGTCCCAAAGGTGATCTCCAATCAAAACTTCCTCCATTTTCTCACACAAATCATGTGAGCAAATTACATAATCTACTAAACTTGCTCCATTGTAAGTATTGCAAGTGAAATTACCGGACTTTGTCCATCTAGTCAAGCCATTACACATGACTAAATTGAAGGCCCCACATAGAGTAAGCAATTGTTCACCAAAGAGATTGCAACCCTTGTCCTATGAAATTCTTTCCCACTGATGATTACTCTCTTTTGTAAGCCAAATAGGCTCGCAGTCTTCTTTATAACAAAGAACGCTAGCTTGCTCAATTGCAGTCCTAGCATTGAAATCACCCACTATAAGGACTTCACCTAGCTGAGAATATGTTGCAATGTCTACTTTTAATGCTACAAAAGGATCTTTGTGGTCAAGCCCTCTACTTTTGTAGATTTTTGAAACTTGCGACACAAAATAACATGCTGCAATTCTGATGTGATTTCCGTTCTTTGATATTTTAAACCAAATGAATTGTTTATTTGAGTCTTCTCTTTCTAACTGAATGAGACGACTTTCTTTTTCCCTCACTTATACCATGATACCCCCGTGTCCTTCGCCATTCCCTGCTACCTTGTTCTACACTACCATCTTCCAGTATCCTTCAAACAAAGGTGTCTTGCATCCTTCATGCTCATGTGTTTCTATGAGGCAAATTATATCTCTATCTTCCACAATAGGCCCTAACCCAGGTCCTCGTTTCCATGGGTAACCTATGCAGTTCCAAAAAACTAATATTAAGGAAACCTAGGTATGACTTGATTGCTATTTATTTTGACATGCAAGACTCACAGTTGAGTCTTTGTCCCTACTTTCCCATACTGACCTTGCTTCCTGATTTCCTGTTGAATAGTTTGGTGCCTCTTCTTTATTACCATCTTGCTCCCTATTTTGGAAGGAGGTCTTAATTGTGCTATCACAACTTTACCTTTATAGATCCATGCTCTCTTGCCTTCATCTCTTGCTGCCCTAACCTTTAACATTTCCTCCCTCCTTTTCTCTCGTTGTCTTACAATTAAATCTTCTTCTAGAAAAAAGCGAGAATCCCTCAAGAGATGCTTCTTGCTGAGAATGATATATTTATCATGCAAGCTGGGCATTATGACTTTTATGGGCCTTGCTCTCTCACCGTTAAACTTACCCAACCTCCATGCTTGACATATCTGTCCTTGCCATAACAACTTATCTTTCAAGAACCCCCTTGCAAGGTCAAGAGTAAATTCATTTTTCCCATAGTCTTTCACCCCTTTAATAATTATGTTTGCTGCTCTATTTTGTATTTCCTTGCTTTCTATATCTTGCATGTTGTCAACCCGAATGTTTGTTTCTCCTTCCCTATTAGCAGAATTGCTAATAACTTGAGCCCAAGTTTTGGAAACTTTTGTGGAATCTCCCTTCCTTTCTTCTCTTGATTTCTCTTTATGGTTATCTATTTGGGAAACCTTTTTCCATTTATCTTGGGATGGTTTCGCATTCACCACCTCTTTACCTTCCGCTACAAATTTCTTTATGTTTTGCACATTCGCCTTCTTGCGTTGCCATTTTGTCTTCCCTATCAGGAGAGCTTCCTATAGCAATGCCACTTGTTCTTTCAAAACTTTATTACTTTATGCTAAAGCCTTATTCTCCACTATTATTATATGAATTTTATGATCTCTTTCCTACTCTTTAGCTTCTAAAACCTCCAACCTCTATTTTGCGTTTAACAATATTTCACATAAATATCAGATAACTACGTGAGAGGTGTGGATGTGGGACTATAGAAGGCAGAATCATCAATGACTTCTCCTCTGGGCTTGTTTTTGCCACATGCTTACTGAGGGGACTTGTTTGAATGCTTATTGCGAAGGGTCCGAGTACTTTCCCTTTGAGACCATTTTTTCCTTGTCTTCTCCCATTTTAGATAGGCTAGTATTCGTTTTAAAATGCCCCGATACTGTTTGGCATTGATCCAAACCCGCTTCTTGTTGATTTGGGGTAGAATTGGATGTGATCTAGCCACAAAATTTGGTGGAGAGGTTGGGGCACATGAGATCTCAAATACCCAGAAAGGGTTTGGGCAGATTCTAAACAGTTCGGGAGATATTAAAATAATTAATATTTTTAATGGAGTCCCTAAGTCTAAACTTAGGGAAAATAAAATATTAATGTGTATTAATATGAAACTGTGTTAGAATGGTCCAGAAGACATGGATCAAGCCAGATCTAATCTTAGTCGTTGATTAGGGACTTAATCTCGGCCGTTGATATGTCAATGAGAAAAGTATAAGAGGAGGCTTGAGGGTCGCTTGGAGGACACACCAGAGTGATCAATCATTATATTCTCTAGAGCGAGGCTTGCTAAGAGAGATAGAATTAGTGATCCGGAGTTGCAACTGAGGGGCATTGAGTATAGAGAGACAGAGAGGCAGAGATAGTGCCAGGAGAGCAGCGCAGTAGCCGGGGAGAGTGACGCAGAGCCAACTAGAGCTCATGCAAGGCCATGCAGAGGCAGCCAGGAGTTGTGCAGAGCCTCAGAGAGGCTAGCGTTGCTGATGCAGAGGGCCAGAGGGCTGACGCAGGGCATCCTAAGGCTAACGTAGACCCATTCGGGGTGACGTAGGGCCAACATTGGGCAGAGAGGGGCTGACACAGTCCAGAAAAGGCTGATGCTGGGGTTTTTGGGGCAAATTGGTGTTGAGGAGCTACTGGAAGGGTTATCCGGGGTTCCAGCTATGAGATTTGTCTCAAACTGAGAGGTATTACTGCCAAGGAAATTCTTTGTTGGGTAGCCCAGTTTGACACCCAGATTGTACTCTGATATTGCTTAATAAGAAAACCCTCAGATAGCTGCACTGGTTTTCCCACATTGGGTTTTTCCGGGGACATTGGTCCAAAAATAATGGTGTCATATGGTGTGATTATTTATGTTTCTTTCAGTTGTTGATCTGTAATATGTTGAGCATGCACTAGTGCTTATTTTCAATATTTACATTGTAAATAACTCGTTAAGTAACGAAACAAGTAGGTAGGAATAAATTAGTTAAAGTGCATGGAGGGTTTCTAACTAAGTAGACTTAGAAACTTCAACACTTCCCAACTTTGGCAGATGAGGCAATTTTCACTTGTCCTAAATCATTTGTTTCCACAGGTTCTGAAATTTGTTGTCCCATTGTCACGTTTGAATGCATTTCTAGATACTACCAACAAAATTATCGGTAAATTTAGACAGCCGATCAAGCGGTAAACGCACATGTTTCCTTCACCTTTCACTTCATTCAACGATGACTCAATGTTGTGTGCGCGATCCTCGTCAAAAGTGATTAGGGGGAACTTGCTTTTTTACCTTAACAATATTAACGTTTTACCTCGATTGTCGTCACTGTAAGTGCCTATGCGTATGAAATTCAAATGATGCTTGTGCGTTTTATCTCTATGAATGTGGGAATCATAGAGATGGTTATCCCACTATACAATGTGTACACCTTAGTTACTTCATAAATTCCCTGATAATTTTAATGCCCTCAATTTTTTAAAAATTTTTGCTCTTCTTCATTTAATCAAGGAATAAAAAGTCTTTTCTGATCTTAATTATCCCTCAAGATTCTTTATTCTAGTTTGTGAGCTACATTCTTCCAATTAATTATTTTGTAAACCAGATAAATTCAAGATAAATTCTACCTTTTCAAACCTTGCCACCTCTTTATTAATTGAGAAAATGGTTCTTTAAAACCATTTAACTTTATCTATGACCTCTTCTCAAATAATTATTAGTTCTATCTCCAACTTTTCATTAATTGATCTCAACTCCAAAAACAAAACAAATACTTCATTTGGGGTCTTCATTTCCCTATTTTCTTTTAAGATCAACTACAATCCTTCTTGCTCCAAATGCCCAAGACTTATCACAATTGAACTTTGAAATTCTCATACCATTCTTAAATATTAATGCACAATTGAACTTTGAAGTTCTCATTCCATTCTTTGATATCATAAGTTAGCTAAAATTGAGAAAGATGCACTAAAACCAAGAGCCATGTGTCACTCTTGTGCTCTCCATAAAAATGAAGAGACACCACTCAAAACCAAGAGATGAGACAAGGGTGTTGAAATATGCACTTAAGTTGGAAAGATGATGTCCTACTTCATCACCTTCTATGATGTATGTACATACATACATACCTACCACCTTCACCACATTCTTGTTGAAGTGATGGCCAAAATTCCTTTGGTGCGGACCCTCAAATCTAGGGGTGGGCTTCGTTTCACCGCAATGACTTCACAGAAGGGACTTCACCCACTCTTCACAATCGCTCAAACTTATTAACATTTAAAAGCCCGATGGCCTCCTAACCCTCGCCAGGTAGGCACGTGATACAAAGCCTGCACATGCACATGCACATGGCCCATGGATAAACCATTACAGTCAACATGGTACGACCAATACCAGAATACTGTCCTATCATTTTTAGCTTTATATATTTTAATATTTTTATATTTTTCTACGGGCGAGAAGACTGTGCAGATTGATTTTCGAATATAAAAACAGAGTGAATTAATAATATTTTGCCTTGGCATGGGCACTGGGTACCCCTTTACGGGGGAGGTTATATTATTGCTATTAAATTTAAAACGGAAGGAATTAACTATAATCCGGGGAGGGAACTCTATAGTGGTCGGACAGATTTCGTCAAATATTATGGGTTGGGTTACTTTTTAAAAATTTAAATAGTGATTTCGGTTCAGGTATTTCCATTTGGCACACACAGGGCAGATGGCAATGATATCGTTCGTTGTGTCTAATATATAGAGGAGAAAAGTACAGCGAAGTGGGAGAAAACGACGAAACAGTGCCGCTGTACACATCACATGGTAGTTAGTGGCTGTAAATTTGTTCTAAGCGAAGCAGCCGCACAGAAGGCAAAGGAAATAAGGCCAGGCAAGTGAAATCTTCCAATCTTTGTTTTTCTTTTTGCATATTATTAGGTGGAAGAGAGTGTTTTGGGGTTTGACTGGCAGGAAATCGCTCAGGCTGCTCAGAGACATGTTTGGAAGGCGTATTGTGTTTGAGAAACCAGGTAAAACATTTAGATTGAGTCAAGAATACTTCATTTTAGCAGCGAATCTTCGTTTTACTGGAGTTAAGCTCCCAGCTAACACTAACGTGGCAGATTATAGCTGATTTTGTCGAGATGTAGACGGTGGAAGGATATGTCAGCGGACTGTGTTAAATCTTGTTCTAAAAGTTTAATAATCGCAGGGTTTACTCTTAAAATGCGTAATGTGAGGTAGTAATTTGTGCATTCACTAGTTTTTGAGGTTTGAAGTGGAAATGAAAATGAGCGACGAAAATAATGTAGGCCACTCGCTAAAAATCATATTTACGATTTTGTAAGGTTGCGTTAGAATATGCTTCATTTATTGCAGATATATACATTATTGCTGTCGAAACAAAAAGAAACCATGTGCGGGCATAAAAAGACGATAGAGTAGGCGAAATAGGTATTATGTCTGGCCCTCCGCTTGTGATCAGGTCATCCACATTTTTTACGTTTTTACGATTTTATGGACATGTTAGGCCAGGCCGGGCCCTCGTAGCAGAGATTTGGATGTGCTGTGTTTACAGGCATTTAGCTAGTATTTTATGTATCTTTACTGTCACAGCTGCCGTGGATTTGACAGCAGTAGCCTTAAAGACCATAGGGTGAAGTCGGTAGTAAAAGCGAAAGATCAAAAGCAGAGCTCGGCAGTTTTTAACATTTCTTGAGCATTGACCGGCATTGACTACTTGAATTTGTTGATCGGTAGCCGGGAAGTGCACAAGGATTTAAGTAATAAGGATCAAACTTCCAATCTCCATCTGGGGAAAACGAAGTTCAGATTGTAAGGAGTATATTGTGTAATCTTACGGATGACAGATAAATCAGTAGTTGTAGTGACCGTCTTCACTGTTTTTCAAGAGATTTAGTATATATTATTATTATTACTATTAACAAGGAAGAAAAAGTTTTCTCTGGAATCTGCAGGTAATGATAAGCTATGGCATACAATGTGGAGTGGTTGCTGCTTTAGATTCAGTTTCTGATCTGTGCATCTTGATCTGCTGTTAACAGGTTTCTGTAGCTCGTGCTAACATCCAAGATCTCTTCAGATTCAATCATATATTTCTAAAGACAAGTATCAGGTCGCGCCTACTGAAATGCAGAACCCGTTAATAGTTGAAACGAGCTGTGGCTCCTTACTGCAGGAGCTACAGGTGTGCTTTCCTTCCCCTCCCTTCTTAACTGTTATTTTAGGCTTTAAGGGTACTGTTAGTGTATACATACTGTGTGGCTCCGCTAGGCTTATATCATGATCGCAATGGAACGGATTTTGCATAAAGATGGAACTTTTACGAAATGAAATATTTTTTTGAAAGGAAAGGAGAACGTCTTCAAATAATGTAGAAGCTTCATTGCAGTTATCTGGCTTATCTGCAAGGTCGCTATCAATGTCACAGAAGTCCGCACATAAAGCTGCAATTCCTTTTGAATTAATGTCTATGGCTTTTGTTGATGTTAATGTTTCTAGATCCCCTATTATTATGATAGAAAATTGTCTCTCTGCATTTTCCTGAAAGTTAATCTTCAGCATTTCAGTGATGGTCAAGGAATAATTGGTAATGCATGCAGCAAATATGGGACGAAGTAGGAGAAAGTGATGCGGAACGAGATAGGATGTTGCTTCAGTTGGAGCAAGAATGTTTAGATGTCTACAAGCGGAAAGTTGATCAAGCCACCCGCTCAAGGGCTCGATTACTTCAGACCCTGGCTGATTCCAGAGCTGAACTCACCAATCTTCTCTCTGCACTTGGCGAGCACTCTTTTCATGGCCTTGTAAGTACTGTTTTCTGTAGAAACACACTCATGTCAGGTTGAGATCCCAGTGTGATTAAGCCTTAGATTCCCATATTGAGTACATGCTGTCATTGCTATTTCAGCAACTTTGGAAAAGTGACTTTCTGATTAATATATTAGCAGACATTTTTTCTTACCATGACCAAAATAATCATGTTTTCTGTGGACAGTTATAGTGCGTCCACTATAAATCTTTAGTTTTCTGGGGAAAAAATCTTTAGCTTGCAACTTTGGTTTTTGTTTAGCTACTTATGTCAGTAAATTTGTTCACTGTATTTCTAGCCTGAAAAGCCTACAGGCACCCTGAAGGAACAACTTGCTGCTATTACACCGGCTTTGGAACAGCTTTGGCAGCAAAAGGAAGAGAGGATCAAGCAATTTTTGGATGTTCAAGTACAAATTCAGAGGATTTGTGGAGAAATTTCTGGAAAATTGCAGCTCAATGAAGCTATAACTCCGAAAGTTGATGATCAGGACTTATCATTGAAAAAGTTTGATGAATTTCATCTACAGTTTCAAGAACTTCAAAGAGAAAAGGTGATATTTTAATTGGTGCTGCAAATAAGGTTATCATCTGTTATACATTCCCTTATGGTCTGGACTTGGCATTTGATTAAAAAATCATCTTTTAGCCTTTTGTCATTGATTTGGTTAAAGTTGGCAGGGGTTATAATCATTTCTAAGTTAAATGAGACAAATGACAAATTCATTTCATTTGATCTTAAACGTACATCATATGAGATTTAATTATAAACTAGACTGTTTATGAGATTTAATTATAAACTAGACTGTTTCTTGGTACTTCATGCTTTAATTAATATATGCAATCCGTGGCAGAGTGATCGGCTCCACAAGGTTCTTGAGTACGTTAATACTGTACGTGATCTATGCGCTGTATTGGGAATGGACTTTTTTAATATCATTACCGAAGTTCATCCTAGCTTAGGTGATTCGGTGGGGATTCAGTCAAAAAGTATTAGCAATGATACCTTGGCCAGGCTAGCCAGAACAGTGCAATCGTTAAAGGAGGAGAAGAAGCAGAGGTTGCAAAAGGTAAAGCCTTTATTCTTAAAAAATAGATTATTTTCTTGATTCCCACATGTTACTTTGGAGTCTGAACTATTTATTTTTGAATGAGCTGACTTCTATATTAAATAGAAATACCTGGCAGAGAGAATGTGCTCAGTAGTCTGCATTGAGGTTAAAGTGCTATTCTGAGAAAATATTATATCATTATACATGTTTAAGTAATCCTGGCGAGATTTAACTCAGGAGCCATGTGCTATATATTAGAAAATAATATGCTGAGAGGATTTCCTCAAAACTGGGTGTAAGCCAGTGCCATTGGATATGTTATAAAACTAGAAAATTTTGAAGTTTGTAGTATCTGCATGAATAGTCCTAGAAATCCAGACGGAGCTTTATTTCTAGTGTTCAATTTATTTTTATTTCTTCTTGTATTTCTAGTGTTCTACTTAGAATCCAGAGTCTTATTTAGTTGTCTATATCTCAGAGCTTTGGAGGAGATAAATGCAATGTTGCACTGGTTTGTGGGATGGGGAATGGCAGGGATGGGGGGACGGGTCTCCAAGATGGCTGGAGGGCATCCCTAATCTTTTCTGGGGATGGCATGTTGAGGACAGCAATACTACTACTACTAATAATAGTATTAACAGTAATAATAAATATTAAATAAATAGTGAAAAAATTTAGAATTCACCATAAACATTTGTAGCTGCTTGTAAGCACAATAGTCTGCACTTGTTAGTATTATGCACAGCCCTTACACTTGCCAGTTCTGAAAAATCTTGGGCCTTTAATAAAGGGGCCAAGTGACATTCCATTATTGGCATTTGGTAATGAGTGAAATGCAGTTTGGCTTTAGAAAACTCAAGTGTAGCTATTTTCAATTTGCAATAAGTTTCACGAAGGGTCCATGAGATGAATGCTGTCTCTATAACAGTTTCACTTTCCTCATATTTCTTCCTTGCGATGTTTATGTTAAATGCATTCCTTTCTCCATAGGTTCTGCTGACTTTTACAGTTGTGCTGAAGCCACTACAAATAACTTTGGGATATAAGTGCATGCATTTTAAAGAGATTTGATTCATTTTCATATTAAGAAGGTGATTGAATAGGAGTTTATTCGAACATGTAGTACCCAATGTAAATATGTAAAATATAAGATAACACTAAAAATGAGAAGAACAAGAGCACTGATCACAAGGATCACACCTTTAGGATGTTGCATTTCACGGTCTGTTGACATGGAGGATCACGGAAAATCTAAATCAAAACCTATCATACAAAACCCATGGTTTGAGCTGCATCTTGTACAGGTTTGGTAAAATATGAAAAAAAATGGACGGGAAAAGTGATCACATCGTCCAATCAACAATGCCCATTGTCAAAATGAAAGATACACGGCAAAAACATCATCAAAATCTTCATGGAACTCCCATTCTGCCTATAATGTCCCCAAAATCTGCTTAGAACATCACTGGAATCAGCCTGGAACGTCTTCTGGACTGCCAGCAAGTGCCTGAGTCCCCAACGAAGTCCCCGGCAGTTGCATGTATGAGTCCCCATGCAACATAGGATAAATGTAACTTTTGCCCAGGAAATTATGCACTTTTTAAGGTCAAAAATTTCCGACCTTAATTTGTTGCCAGTAACTGCATGTTTCTCTTAAACACCCATTTTCTTGAGCATATTTACATGAGTTTTGCCAAACACTGATGTTTGTTTGAGGATGACAAGTGAGAAACATATTTTACAAGCTACATGAAATGCAAGGGGAAACATCAGTTATACAAACAGGTTAGATTTTAGAATACACATCTGAGTAATTGAAAATGCTATAGAATATATATGCCAATTTTATACTTTATAGTTAACATTTTATGGTTGGAGAAAATGGCTTCCACCATTACTTGGACAGGGCCGGGTTCTTGGTGATCCAAAGTGAAGTTGCACTGGTCAAGACTCAAGATGTTTCGTACTATTATTTTCTTGTCTAAAATTGGATATTGTATTCCACAAATAAAAGGAATAATTGTTCTTGTAAACATTGGGACATATAGACCTAGACTAAAGCACAGACTAAACCACACCTCTCTCTTCGGGGGGATGCAAGCACGGGAGCAAGGTAGCTCCTTTGCCATCCAAGCCAAAAGGCTGCTCATTTCAATGCATCGTTGGATGCCTAAATTTAGGATCTGTGACAGTATGGCTACCTAGGTGGAGCAACACCCAGAGCAATCTTTGGGTCAGGTCAACTAGATACTCAACAATTGGCAAATTAAGCTGTTAGCTTTGTTCTATGCCATTGTTCCCTTCCTTGTGGGCTGGATGTATGCAAATGTGCATATCTATATAAAAATAAGTGGAGTCCTAAGCATGAAACCTCTAGCCTTGACTTTTGGCAAACAAACAATATCCAAATCCTTCAATGTCTGGCACAACAGGGGTTTGAGAGACCTTTCTCCTACCTAGGTTTCATTCTAATATCCATACTACGATCTTCCTCATTAATTACCCCAAATGAATTGGATACCAGTGCCAGAATCAATGGAAAAACTTCGTGTAGTGTCTTAGGTTTCTTTGGAGGTGCTTCACCTTCCTTGTTTTGTCTGTGTGTTGATTTAGCAGGTTGGGCAGATATGGAGCATGCCTTTGAGCATCATTGTGGCTTTGACAAGCTGCCCAATCGTCTTGGCTAGCATTTAAAGCCAGAGGGGCCTACTAAAGAGCTTGAGGTTCAGGAACTATAGTCTGCAACTTAACCATAAGGATGCAGTCTTTAATATGGTGCTTCAGGATTTGACAATATTCCTACAGATCCAGGTCTTGCAGCCTTGCACTGCATGATACTCACAACTTTTGTTAATTCATTAGAAACCTAAACATAAAAACCCCCCTGTTGGTTTTCTCATGCTTGGGAAATGCCAGCCAAATGGATCCTGGGCTTCTAGAATCCAAGCCCAGATCATGTTCTTAGAGGGGTTACAACTGACAAACTATCCAACAAGGTTATGGCTGCCATTTTCATAAAGTATCCTTATATTCATCAGAAGAAATTTTAACTTGAGGATGAACAATGCAAACCAAAATATGGCCTTGCAGTAACCTTGGGGACAAAGTTGCAGGCCTTCTTGGGTGCCCATCTTCTCCAAGGTCATCTCAAGGGCCGGGCAGCTGATTGGAAAGGCATACCTACTGACACTTGAACTAAATGCACAGTAAGACCAGCAGATCTAAAGCATGCAAAACACAATAACAATGAAATCAGGAATAAATTCGACAGGACTACCAACAAACCCTCCTAGGTCATGATCCCCACCAGAGGTTGTTCATTACTTAGAAAATTTGAAAAAGCTTATAAAAAATGATGAAGACCATCCTGGATTTTGGCTTTAGCTTGTGGGTGGAAACTTCATTGATTAAATTGTTCATGTTCTTTGATTGGCTCTTTTATTAACAATGTTTTCCAAATTTGCAAGGCCTGAAGCTTTTCCTCATATTGTATCTGAGAATTTGACAAAGGTATTTATGGTCTGATTACATCTGGATTCCTTTTTTCGGTAGTCTCTTGTTTGCCTAGATCTTTTGCTTCCATGGTGATTCTTCCCTCTGGATTTCAATCGATGTTGTTGCAGAAGAGCTAACTAGCTCATTTCCTAGGTATTTTGATTTTTCCCACCAGACTCTTCTTCCTCACTTTGTGAAACCACTCAGGTATGTGGTAATGCAAAATTTTCCTTCTGTTTGTTGCAACCTTTTTGGACACTTAGCCATCTGATTGTCTGTTCTGTTTTTTTGTAATATCTTGCATCTAAAAGGCATATTTTTATAACCTACACGCTGCCTACAGCAAGCCCCATCACACTTAAGGATTACACTATCCAGCAATCCGCAGAGCCTCAAACCATCCTTGAGCTTACATTTGTCAGGAAGAATGCAATTATCCAGAGTATTACCAACTACCATGCCAAAGATGTAAGGGAAGTCTGGGAAGCCTTACCCACACAGGGGTTGTGTATATGACATGGAAATTGGATCAAAGTCTGGAAATGGTGGTTTCATAAAACGACCAGCTGTACTTTTGACCCATGGTTCTTCCAAGATTAGCTTTCTGCCTTTTGGGTTCTGAAAATAATCTATGAAGAAAACCTTTGGCACATAAGTTTACCACAATGTCTATAGATCAGTTTGCAACAATTTAGACCACAAGTGCTGAACAGCTTGGCTAGAAGCCATTGAAACAACAGACCAAGGCTCTTTCCTGTCTCAGGTCATCCTGGAATAAACTTGCGCCACTGGAGAGAGTTTATTAGTTAGTGACATGAGGGTTAGTCCAAGGACCAAGACTCCTAACATTTTAATACACACAGACCATGGACACACAAACATGGTTTTTTCATATTTTCATGAACCAGATGTTTGGATGGCATTATGCACGTGGAACATTACCCTAAAAGTGAAACATCTCTGAAATGGAAAAATGTCTGCTAAGTGGTTTGGGTGATAGGTACTGGTTTGTCTTATAGATGCTAGTCTACCAAAGGGGTGAATGCCACATGGATCAAAACGTAAAATAGGTCACATAGCTGAAGGAAATATCAGTATCACCTCCTTAACCAATGGATCCAGCACATTGAAATGTCTGGGCTGCTAGTAAATACTAAAACTTTGACAAAAGACAATTAGTTGTAACCAACTCTTCTTTGTAGCATGTAGGTCAAGGAAACTTTCAAAAAGATAAGGTCTCCCGCCTGTAATTCCAATTTCAGGATGTTTGAGAGTGGTTCCGGCCTCATTGGATTTCATATGGAGAAAGTAGAATTTTAGATTTCATTCAAAATGCAACAGACTTATCAGTTTTTCAGGATTTCAGGATTGGGAGATTGTAATGTTTCCAAGGGACACCACCTGCCCGGGCTACCCCTGCCACCAGTAGAGGACGTGGTCTACCTCCTATAGCTCCTACTTCTAGTTCTTCAGCTTCTAGAGCATAGCAAACTCCACTGCCAACTCCACCAGCACCAGCATCTACATCTAGAGGGAAAGCGAAAGCTGTGGCATTTTCTCACAACAGGGGCAGAGGAAATCAATAGGATTAGACTTTAGTTATTTTCTTATGTGCTTGTAAGTTGTACATGAACAATGAACATTGAATATTCAAGAATCAAGACCAAGCATATCACATTCTAATTTCTAAATAGTAAATTTTGATTCTATTTATTTTTTAAAAGTGAACTATGAACTTTGAGAAGTAATTATATTTTAATTTGATTAGATAAGCTGCAACCTGCAATTTAATATGGATAACAAACTATATTTCAGTATGTATATATATATATATATATAAAACGTGTCCCCCGTGTCCTATTTCCAAGTTGCTGCATTTCGTATTGAATACTCGTATTTACGTGTCCTCCGTGTCTTGTGTCCTCGTGTCATGTGATTTAGAGGACCATCTACTTGTACATTAAAGTGGTCACGTTATTCATGCAGCTTGGCATGCTTTAAGAAGAAAATTTAATGTTTGGCCTTTCGAAGGTCAGATTTGTACCCTTTGATCTTTGAGGCCACTTCAGTAAGACTTTCGTGAGAATTTGGTTTCTACTGACTGAGCAAGCTACAGAAATATTGGTGTTTACCTGGCCTCAACCTTAGTGAAAGGTTACTATGTAGTTAGGCCACGTTATTCAAATATGCAGCTGTAACAGAAAATGCATATTGTTTGTTTAAGCCTGCCCCTGAAGAACTTTTAGGTTCCTTTCCAAAACCAAAATGTAATAATGTTTCATTTGGTATATCATTTTTGTGCACTTGAAGTTTAATTTTCGGCTACTTTATAGTATGAATTATATGGAATGACAACAATGGTTTAAGCAGTTCAATTCCTTTTATCACTTGAAGATTAGGTTTAGCCTTTAGGAGACTTCCTATTAGGTTTTGCATGGATCCTCTAAAATATACAAGGATATTGAAGCTTTACATTGCTCATATGCAACATGTTGAAGGTGTTATATATTTTCTCCCTTTTAAAAGTTTATCTTTAGAATGATAGAAATGAGATGCACTAAATTTATATAGTTTATAAGCTTTTTTTATCCATAAGAATATGCATTTTTCATAGGAGAGGAATTGTGTATGCTTTACCAAAATATGGATCAAGAACATGCATATAAAATATTCCTAATTTCAATGTTTAAGTTGTTCAAGCACCCAAATTGGCTACAACCATGAATTTCAATCCTTCTGTGGGCCTTTAAGCTTTAGGCATAGGGGACTTGTGAAAACAATTCAATAGATTCTGCACAAAATATATCTTAATAGACATTGCATGATATATGTCTTATGATTTATCTAAAACTTTGCAATTGTGCATTGATCTCCTGTGATGTTCGAGCATATAGAATTTAGTCAGTATTCACTTCAACTTTACCATAGTACACATTTTGTCAAACAAAGATAATCACAAAACTACAAATTTCTGATTAGGGACAGGATGCAATGAAATACTGTGACTTACGAGAGAGAAATTGGCAAATCAGAAATTCTTGTAAAAGTCAACAAGGGAGAATTTGTGGTTCATATCCTTAATAATCCTTGTAAAATTCAAATTCTAGGCAAGAAATTTTGACTTGCCTCCATGTTGTCAACACTTATGACTTGTCTTTGAAAAATTGGGAGCATTTTGTGACCAATAACACAACAATATTTATATTTATTTATTTGTTTTTAAGACTAGCTACTTTTATTCAGGTGCAACAAGTTCTTCCTGCTCCAATCTGGGTGTACTACATTTATTGAGCCAGCTTGCAATATTCAAAGCAGAATATTTTGACTAAGAAGCCATGAGGAGGGTTACTTATTCTGCCAAAGTCACATCCAGGACTTGCCCCTATACCCAACTGCAAACAAAAGCACAAGCACTAATCCAAGCACAACCACAAATAGCCCTTAAGGGGTAAACGTGTTGCTGGGGAGACTTAAAGAGGGGGCAATAACAGCACCCTGCCAAAGTCACATCCAGGACTTGCCCCTATACCCAACTGCAAACAAAAGCACAAGTACTAATCCAAGCACAACCACAAATAGCCCTTAAGGGGTAAACGTGTTGCTGGGGAAGACTTAAAGAGGGGGCAATAACAGCACCCTGCCTTTACAGACCAGTCAAGACCCCCATTAACTCAAACCATAAATTATGCATAATGAGGTGGTTTGTTGGCTGCAAATACATATTTGAAACCTGAAAATTTTAATAGAGGAAATGCAGTATAAAGTTGGTAGCATTATACAGCAAACTAGTTATTCAATTTGCATATGTACTTTTACTTTGAACTTCAGCTGTTAGAAGACTCACAGATAACTACCAGTGTAATTAGCAGGTATGTTCAGGTAAAGTATCCTTAAAGCTACAGTTTCAAGCATAGATGATGAAAGGAAAAGATCAATCATTGATTTTGATAAGCATATTTCGTTTATTTATGTAGGTGATAACTAGCATCCTTAAATGGATGCATGTACCAGCACAATATGATTGTATGAATGGAAATAGTTCCCATGTAGTTTAGATATATCCAACAGGTTGTCATTTGCTGCCATAGTGAAGATCCACCTTGTCTTTTTGTAAGTATAAATGGTATCTATTGTAAATGGTTGAAGAAATGTTCTGTTTCCTGGAAAAGTTGGAAGCATAAATAATGACACCAATGCAGTGCGTTGAAACCAAGCATGTACACATTTTCTCTCCTTTGTAAACCATTTGTCTTTGACGTTATCTAGCAAAGGTATATATCAATAATTGATTCACAGTAGTGATGTATCGCCAATCTCCAACCAAGCAACTATTGAAACTCAGAGACTCTAAAGTCACAACTTCAGATTTGAATACATAGAAAATTGCTCCAAAATTGTAATTTAACTCCTAGTTCACTCTGCACCCATTTAAACAGCAAGTAATTTCTTTCTTCTAAGTATTCCACATGTATAATGTGCCCTCAAAATGTGATGCTTAGAGCTGACTATGGGATACTGGAATTGTTAGGAAGATTGGATGACACGAGGATACTGGAATCTTCAAGGAAGATTGATTGCTCAAAGATGAATAGTTTTGAACTAGGATAATGTCTGACTTTAAATTTTCTGGTTTGTTTACAGCTTCAAGAACTAGGAACTTCACTGACAGAATTGTGGAATCTAATGGATACCCCTATGGAAGAACAAAATTTATTTGATCATGTGACTTGCAACATTTCAGCATCTGTGGAGGAGGTCACAGTCCCAGGTGCACTTGCTATTGATATTATCGAACAGGTGAGCCATCTATATCCCACAAGTTTTTTTGGGAATTTGGTAGTTTTGCAACATTGTTTTTGTTCTCTGGTACACGTTTTGCTTGTTTCAATATTTTCTTACCTTCTTTGGTGAAAGCTAATCAGTATTACATTTATCTTCCCATTTGTTCAGGCTGAGGTAGAAGTTGAAAGATTGGATCAGCTAAAGGCTAGTAAAATGAAAGAGCTTGTGCTTAAGAAGCAATTAGAGCTTGAAGAAATATATAGACGAGCTCACATGGAAGTAGATTCTGAGTCTGCGCAAGAGAAATTAATAGCTTTGATTGATTCTGGTTTGTCTGCTTCAACCTCCTCACGTGTAACTTCTTTCTTTACTTGTCTGGATGCTGATTTAATTGCATCTTTTGTGAAGGTAATGTTGATCCTTCGGAGCTGCTAGCTAGCATGGATGACCAGATCTCCAAAGCAAAAGAAGAGGCATTTAGTAGAAAGGAAATAATGGAGAAGGTGGAGAAATGGATGTTGGCTTGTGAAGAAGAAAGCTGGCTTGAAGATTACAGCAGGGTAGGGTAATTTTCTATGTTATCCATGTTTTACTTGTTTTTATTGTGAAAGTTTTATGAAGGTTTTCCAGGGTAGTCTTTTACATTTTACTGTTCTTTTAATAAGATTTCGGTAGTCTTTTACATTTTACTATTCTTTTAATAAGATTCTTTCTCTAGTTTTCTTTAGATATGAACCAATATCTTTAAAAGCTAGACATTAGGGTTGGAGATCTACCCCTGAAGGGCGATTTCAGTTTTATCTTTTAATATTTTACTTTGACAGAAGTTTGCCGGTCGAATTGTCCATTGTTAGTTACTTTTAAGGGCAAGTTTCTTACCTCACGATCTGTATACAGGATGATAATAGGTACAATTCCAGCAGGGGCGCTCACATTAATCTCAAACGTGCAGAACGAGCTCGAGTAATTGTTAACAAAATTCCTGGTAAGCGTTGAGAACAAATAATCTGTTTGAATACTTTGTCCGGTACATACAAATAACTAGACTGCTTTTTGGATATGTAGCTCTTGTGGATTCCTTGATTGCAAAAACAAGGGCTTGGGAGGAGGAAAGGTCGACTACCTTTTTATATGATGCAGTAAGGAAACGTTCATTTTTTCATTTTTTATTTTCTTGCTGTGGTTATAATAAAAAATACCATCTTAGTGTGGATAAATTTGAAGCATAGTCAAAATCATTGGAAATCTAGTTGCCTCCCGTCGTGAGCTACTGACTGTTTACCTTCCTTCTTCCTGTTTGAGAACTGTACAGGTACCCCTCCTGGCGATGTTAGATGAGTACACTATGTTAAGGCATGAAAGAGAAGACGAGAAACGGAGGCTCAGGGTATGTGACTTTAAATTTGTGATTCCATATCACGACTCTCTGTATTATTTCTGTGTTGATTTTTAAAGCCACCCCTTGCTCTTGTCAGGATCAAAAACGTTTTCATGAGCAGCTGACAACCGAGCAAGAAACATTGTTTGGTTCAAGGCCAAGTCCCAACAGGCCACAATCTTCAAAGAAGGGTGCAGGCCCTCGTGCAAATGGTAGTAGTTCAGGTGGCACTCCTTTGAATCGACGCCTTTCACTCGGTGTGCAGCAATCTGGAACAAATGGAGTCACACCTGTTAGGCAGGGCATGTCTTCCAGCAAGGAAGGTAAAAGAGAGTTGTCTCGGCCAGTGGCCCCTGTCAATTATGTTTCTCTTCCCAAAGAAGACTCTGTTTCACAAGTTTCTGAGAATGAGTCCACTCCTTCCACCCCATAACTGAATAATGGCGATGACGATGCTATCTATTATACAGTTAGCGGTAACTGTTGTTTCTGCTGAACTGACTTTGAAGATAAGAAGATAGGTCAGTATATATTATTCCTGAGAATGCTTGATAATCTATTTGAGATTATCAAGCACTGTTCACAGCTATTTCTCATATCGTGCTTAGAGACAACTATGTGTAAAACGTATTTCATTATAGCTATTTCAAATAATGTTGTAGGTTACGGGTTTGGTTCATACCCCTTATTAAAATGACCATGAGTAGCATGTTTCCAGGCTAAACTTATTAACTTTAAGGTGTATAGGTAATTTAAGATTACTCTCATGTAATACAAGTCTCCTCTAATTTTTATTTTTTTATTTTATGCAATGGAGTAACGAGCTCCAATTTCAGGTCTTTGTCCACATTGCCGCTTTGTTTGGACTTTGGGAAGTTGTAGTAAATTAGTTTATCTGTTTCTGGATTGGGAATTTTATGTGTAATTGTTATTTAGACACATCTATCTTAATTTTTTAAAAACTGATTTTAACCTGTCTTAACAGGTGGAAACTGTTTTTGTAAAATCATATAATCTCTGATCATGTTCATAAATCCTTGCAAATTCTTTATTGCATGGCTTTATCTCATATATTTAGCATGTTTTTTTGGCTAAAGCTGCGACATCGTACCACAAGAATTGAAGGATAGCCCTTCTGATATGATCTGTAGAAATTGCGGGTATTATCTGCATGGATTGCTAGATTGGTTGTCAAAATAAATATTTACTTAGTAAAATACACATGGAAGTTTATAAAGGATGGCCGTAGGTTCCTAAGTTGATTCAAACAATTCTACATTGTTTTTCTCGAAGAATAGCCCTTCTGATATGATCTGTATAAATTGCGGGTATTATCTGCATGGATTGCTAGATTGGTTGTCAAAATAAATATTTACGTAGTAAAATACACACGGAAGTTTATAAAGGATGGCCATAGGTTCCTAAGTTGATTCAAAACAATTCTACATTTTTTTTCTCTCTTGGTTTCATATGCCCTAAATTAATATTTCTAGTGTCATTATTTCAAATCTATGATTCTCTCTAGTTTATCATTATGGGAAGAATAAAGTAGATGCACACCATCTTTCATGGGTGATCAAACCACCTGGACTTTATAGAATGTACACAACATTTACATGCATGATACTTTCTGTTACGAGATCTATGATTTCATTTTATATGAAACACGTTAGTGCCAAAAATGATAGTATTCCAAAGAACATTATTCATATAAACAAATCAATCAACACTATTGCACAAAATCAATCAACACTCTTGCACAAAATCCTGGTTTAATTGTGATGGTGGTATTCACATATGCTATACAATGCAAAATACCTGTCCCTCAAAATGGGTCAAATCAATCAACACTCTTACGCAAAATCTTGGTCCTTGATAATTGTGATGGTGTTATTCATATGCTATACAATGCAAAATACCTCTCTCAAAATGGGTTTTGGTCTATCATATACATGTATCCTTTCCCAATTGCAATTAATTCATATTCATGTATCCCTTCCCATAATTGCAATCAATTTATTGATCAATATACATGTATTCCTTTCTATAATTGCAATTAATTTATTGATCAATGCCCATAGGCAGGCATCCATTCTCTTTTGAATTAAAGGCTTTATATCTCATCCCTGAATTTATAGAGCCATGCATTCTTTATATGTTTCATTGCTATTGAATCCATTCCATAATTGCAATCAATTCATTGATCAATGCCTATAGGCAGGCATCCATTCTCTTTTGAATCGAAGGCTTTATATCTCATCCTTGAATTTATAGATCCATGCATTCTCCATTCTCTTTTGAATCGAAGGCTTTATATCTCATCCCTAAATTTATAGATCCATGCATTCTTTATATGTTTCATTTCTCATCCCTAAATTTATAGATCCATGCATTCTTTATATGTTTCATTGCCATTGAATCCATTGAGATCTACTTGGCTTTTGCCTGACCCCCCGTAATACAACTAATTCTTTCCAATGAAAGATCCTTTTAATCCTTGAGATTATAAGTATATGCCACTATACCTTATGAGCAGGACCATATGTCATATTTTTTTTTCTTTCTAAATTTTGGTGCCATTCATATCCACATTCGAGACATATCCCTGTCCATATACAAACCTCTATGAATAATATAATAATCGTGACAGGACTATATGTCATCTTTTTTTTTTTTCTAAATTTTGGTGCCATTGATATCCACATTCTAGACATATCCTTGTCCGTATACAAACTTCTACGAATAATATAATAATCGTGACAAGCGTGATAAGATATGTATTCAACACCCAACATTATCAGTGGTTTCTTTGCCTCTTCCCTATTGGCAAGGGGAACATTATCACTTGGAAGTTGCTTATCTTTTAATAACCCATTATTAGTTGGCCATACAAATCTACATCTTCATTATGCATGCATAAATTTCTTTTTCATTGTTGGTTGTTACAATATTCATTAAAATGTATAGGATTTAATGGTTGGTTATCCCAATAGTGACAATAAACATGTGTTTTATATACTGTACATTTTTTTCAAGTGGTACAATAACATTATTGTCCTTAGTTTGGTGGTCCTTAGTTTGGTGGGCCTTGATACATTCCCAAATAGAAGCAAGGGTCATAAATTTTAAGAATTCAGTGAAGGTATTGGCAATATGAGCATCATTCCATATCTCATCTTGTTAGAATATATTTAACAATATGCCCTCCATGTTATGGGTATCTTGGAATAAATCATCCATAACAATCTTTCTATCATTGCCTTCATCACCAACATGTTAAGAAACATTGTTGTTATAGAGTATGAATTTGGGACCCCAAACGTAGTGGTAATTGAATAGGTGGTTGATTTCATCCATTCTTGGTATGCTTTTCCTCTAGTGATGCTAGTTTAGAGTCTTTCTCGAGTTATTATCATAGTCGGGTGCTATTGTAGATGGTATATATGTTGTTCATCATTGAATATTAATTGCAACAATATTGAATGTTAATGCATTTAGTATGTTCAAACATTAGATGAAACAATCACTAGAAGCATAGAAATTTACTAATAAAAAATAGATGTCAAACTAAGAAATAAATATATTGTAATTCCATTCAAAATCCAAAAATGCAATGACCTAATGATATTTTTCTTAGTCACTAAGGGGATATCTAAAGATGGTATCAATGTAAGCCATCTTTGATTAGTAGTTGGTGGTCTATGAAAATTATAGTTTATTGATAACTCATTACCAAGAGACAAACTCCATGTTACACACACAGCAACAAATTTGGATGCCCTCCTTTGCATAAAGAATTGCGATTGAAATGTTCCACAAATGAACGCTTTTATCTAAACAACGAGCATCTACAACTATTTATGAACCTTGCAATGTAGCCATGAGTTGTGGATGACCATCAATATATAGGCGGTTCTTCTTAATGTTTCCAAAAATATACTTGTTCATGGACATAAAACACATGGAAATGCTATGCTTGTATTAACAATATTAAAGTAATCATATTAACTATAAAGAGAATCATAAAATGGTACAAGTGCTACTAATCAGTCGGGAAAAATGAACACATTGAAAGGATAAACAACCCAATAGTTTTAACATCTATTTTGGACATAAAAATCATGTAATTTTATTCTGAAGGAAATTTGGTAAAAGCAAGAAGCAAAACTAGGGAAGATGGCCAAGCACCGTAAAAAGAGTGGTTGTAATAAGTTTGGTATTTACTTTTCATATGGATAGGAAGAGAGAAGTCTTCACTACCCTGCCACAATTGAATTGGGCTTTGTGTTGTAATACATTATTGCTCTCAACCTGTATAATTTTTTTGGATCTTTCAATATATATGTTTTAGGTATTATTTGTGTTGTACTTTGGCTCACTAGAACTCTTAGTGACTTGATGCGAATGAGGTTGGTCATTTTTAGAACCACAATGGATTTGGCTTCCAACGTTTTACAACATTTTAAGAAATGAGCATATGGAAAGTGTTTGTACATGTTTTTTTTATAAATACTATTGGATTCCTGACCACAATTTGGTCTATCATACCAGTAATTTTGGGTAGTGAGTCCTTACCATAATGGGACAATGCAATATGATGAGGATTCACATTACATTTCTAACAATCACATGCTACGAGGGTGTCATAAAAGAGATCTTGTTCATATGAAGTCATTGGATTAAGATGCCTAGTGCACGATGGTATGCTACATTTGGTAAGGTGAAGTGGCTTTCCATTTTATCCTACCATATGCCTGTGGTTATTTGGCATCCCTATCCACCACTCCCAACCACATGATAGGTAGGCATGAGTGTGGATTTCAAGTAACATCCCTTAGATGCAATTACTCCCATAAGATTAGAAAAGAGAACCTCCTAGAAAGACCATAATGAAGTGCATGCACAATGAAAACTAAAAGAATGTAGCGAATAAACTAGTATGGATTCTAAGAATTTCATGACAACCAAATTCCATGAATAGAATCAGAATAATCACACACAACATGCATAGTAGATAAATTTTATATAATAGAGAATAACAATAACTTTGCATATTGATAAACAATGAAATGAAACTTATATTTAATAGCAATGGGTCTTAAGAAATTGGTTGTGAGAGTGATTTTTCACCCAACCGTAGGCATTTGGGTAGATACCACCCCCATGTTGGCTATGAGACCAACAAGGTAAAGGAACCAACCTATAAGCTTCTTTCTCTCTCATTACACACATCTATTCTCATGTTTAGCCAAATTGCTCACCACATAACATTTAGCCTTCAAAATCAAAGTAACTCTCTTTCAATAACTCACATGACATAAGGAAAACCTCCACTTTCTCTAATTAGATTGAAGAAGTTGGCACGATCACATTAATTAATCGTCAAGTAGATTGAACATGAAAAAGAGCTCTTGATGTGATCATCTATCACTTTGATCTATCTCCTCTCCAGTCTTAATTGACTCTTCCAAACAATATGGAAGGGGTTTCAAATATATTGTTCCTTTAGATATGCTTTAATTTGGACAAAAAGAATCCCAATCTATTGTGTACTTCCTCAAAATTTCTTGCAAGCACAACCCTTTCCTCTTAATTATCGAAAGGATATAAAATGAATAGTGAATAATGGATCCTATATTCCCCATCCTCTATGCTAATCTACAACTTAACTATATTCCATGCCAAATCTACAATTTTCCACTCCAAGATGTTGCTTTTGGTTAACTTATAGATTGGTAAGGTTGAAAACGGAGAATTGAACATGATTTATGTAGAGAGTACATATCAGGGTTCTCCCAAAATGCCATAGTCAATGGGAACTAGGTGATTGGTGGAAACTTATGATTTCTGACTAGGGGAATGTGAGATTATTACACTTCCTATGATGATTGTACATTTCCCATGCTCCCATAACAACGTGAAAAAACTTTCCCCACCAAACTCTTACATGCACTCAATGATTGATTGATAAGTTAATGAAGTTTGATAACTTCCTTAAGGCAAATGCTATAAGGAAATAAGTTCTAGGGCTAACATTTGGCAATAGAAGGTTTATTTTCCTAGATACCCCCTTTCCTCTTCCCCTCTAGTGGAATCATAATTCCTCTCATGCTCTTAGAAGTCACCTTGGACCATTATATGTTATATTCCATCTGTAGGTTTTACATGTATTATATTCCATTGAGGATGTTTAGTGACTTTATTTGAAACTCTCCCTCTACTTCCATTGCAACCACATTTCAATCAAGCACATAGTTAGGAATGTGTACAAATGAAATATGGAAAACATCATGAGGTTTAGTGTTGAAAGACAATGCAAATTTAAGTGCCCACACTATCTTCTTTCCATCTCGGCACAACTTCCAAGCTTCAAGGAACTCTTGGTTGGCTTAACTAGGAGGAAAACATGATCCCCAAGTGAAATTTATTTTTATTTGCATAACTTTTTTGCATGTACTGGGTTGCCTTTAAATTTTTCCTAATTGAAGAAACTTCATGCTCCATTTCTTTAGTCATTTATGACCAATCACAATTATATTAATTATATTCTCCTAGAGCATTGTTGTCTTACATATTTTACAATATAAAGCTTCAAATGGACCCATTTTCAATGATGCTTTATGTTTATTATTTATGCGAACTCTATTAGCTGTAGATAATCTTTCAACTTGAATGGTTTATCCCTCACATTCATGTGAACCATATTTTTCAATCACTTGATTTATTGTTTTAGTCTATTTGTCTATATATCGATTTAAGTAGTACTAAAATTTTGTTGAACACCCAAGTCTTCTAAAAGGCTCTTCTAAAAGTTAGATGTAAACTTAATATCCCTATCAAATATGATTGCTTTAGGTAACACATGCAATCTAAATATTTCCCTAATGAATAATATTTTTAGATCATCAATCTTATGAGTGAATAAAATGTGTTTCCTTAGATATCTTGTTCGCCATAACCATGATAGGCATCCCTAGTAAATCCATTGGCATAAACTATTGTACCTAACCTAAGGGGACCTGAACTAGGCCCACAAGCATGGAATTGGTGAAATCTATTGAGTTAAACCCTTGGGATTGACTATAATCACATCTTCTATCACCATATTTTTCATGTCAATAGTATTGATGATGGATTGACAATTTTGTGTATGGATGACGATATAGAGGGACGTGAATTATGATAAATCCATATTTATAAGGTGAAGTCACATTTTTTTTGCGTGGGGTAAATACCCACGGGGGATTTGAAGCTTAAATATGGTAATTTACATAATACTTCATAACACGACGATCACCAACCGAGTTGCCTATCACATTATGGTAAAATGCCATTTTATTTTAAATTTAGGCACTTATTAAATTTATTAATAATATTTATATAACAAAGTTTATTGATAAATTTAATTATTTTTTATAATTTTATAAAAGTGTTATATTTCTCAAATTCCAAAATTAACATAATTTTGTTTTACTTTTTCTTGTTATATATATTTTCCACTCGAAAAAAAATATTTGTATTTTTAAAAGATGAAAATATACATCACGAGGACCTATCAGAGGTCTAGTCTTGTCATTGATCCAAAAATTGGGTTTGTAACTTTCTAGAAACTAGTAGCACTTTTCATAGTTTTACAAAAAATCACAAATTTTTCCAGAAGGAAGGATTACATTCGCTAGTCCATATGGCTTAAAAATGACTATCCAAAGAAAAAACTTTAGATTAAATTTGTTGAGCAACAACTCCTACAAGCTACTCATTCACAAACTCCTGATATTCTAGAACTCTAGGAAGGATCTGTAGAGCTTCCTTATACAACTGATCTGCTAGGAAATTCAATTCCCTATAGATATGATTGCAGGTGAACCATTTCAGATTTCTCATGGTCTATTTTATCTCTTGAAGAATATGAGAAAGATGTGGGGCATCAATACTAGCTCGACCATTCACCCAATCCACTACAAGCTTGGAGTCTCCCAAGATTTGAAGCTTTTTCACCTCCTTTAGATTTTCCACAACTAATTACCATATGGTTAATAATTCAACCCTTATATTTGTGCCTCGATCAGATGCATACTTAATGATAAAATGATGTTCATTAAGAAACAAAATAGCACTTGCTTCACATATTGGAGGATCCCCTTGGTTGGCTCCATCAAAAAAGCCCTAAGGAATTAATTTATCCAAATCAGGCATCATAGGAATTCCCAGATTTTTATTCTTAATCTCATCCTTGAAAATTTGCATGTATGTTCAATAATACTTGAAACAACCTCCATAGCAATATGTTTTTCTTGAAATATGGCCATGTTCTTGGCCCACTAGACAAAGTGAACAAAAGTTGCAAGGAAAGCCAAGAACGTTGACACTGTTGTGTTGTTTGACCATTCGAGTAGGTACTCATCCAAAGATTCTTTAAACCAAGAAGCAATTGTAGGGTTAAGAAAATATTTAGCCAATGACTAGATCTGCCAGGAAAATGGGTAGTAGATGAAAATATAATGTATGGAACTTTGTTTGATTTGTAGAGGGAGCACCAACCAGGGCCTAACCATCCTCTCTTTAAACAATTATCCCATGTAAGAAGTTTATTGGAAAAAACAAGCCACAATGCTAAATTGCATTTGAAGGGGCCTTTATATTTCCATAGGAAACACCACCACCAGGCTCTTCCTCATGCCACAACACTAAATGATCAACATGACCTTCCATCAAGGATTGACAACTGAGCTTGGTTATGAAAACCCCTATTGAGGGATTTTTGGTTCATATGAGTTGGTCCTGATCTTTGTTTGAAATTTTGAGCATGTAAGTGACAAGATCCCCAACAAAATTTGACCGCTTCTCGACACTTGGACCTGCTAATCCAATATCCTGAGTAGATTTCCAATCTTTTGTCCCCCATACCTATTCAACTTGAAAAGTTGCATCCACAAGAGAGAAAACTCCCACTGCATGCAAGGAGGTTACCATGTTTTTAGAAAGTTTATAGGAGTCCCCCAATCGAACCTAAGGATCTAAGCCCAATATGATATTCCTCCTGCCCCACACGTTCAAAGAAATCTAGTTACCAATAATTGGGGATGCATTAAGAAGAGCCTTCCAAATTATAGATGAGTAGGGAATTGATTTCCTAACACTTCTAATCCATTTCACTTGCAGTTATCTTCCAATTGATTAAGGATAAACATTTTGAATTCTCATAGCGAGACTAGAGGAATTTAAAACCAACGCTTCTTATTTTATTCAATATTCCTTTTAGATGGATGTGATCAAAGAATAATAAACATGAATTCCTTCCAACACATACTTAATAAGGACAAGTTTGCCTCCTCTAGATAGGAAGTTATTAGTCCACACGTGTATCTGAGATTCTATTTTTTGATCAACTAGGTCCAGTTGCTCTTCTTGTAGGAGTTTGGATTTATAAAAAATCCTAGATATTTCAATCCTTCATGTATGATGATTATTTTGAATGGAAAAGTTTGCAAAATAGAAGTCCTAGCGTTATTGGAAATATTATTGAAAGACATTATGGATTGCTCCATATTCACCTTCATTCCTGTTAGCTCTGCTACATACTTCGGTATTTGTTGGGTCAAAGACAACTTGGCCGTGTTGTTTGTGCTTAAAGAAAGCTCGCAGCAGTCTTTTCCTCCCATCTCCTTCATTTTCTTATACTCCATAGCTCCGCTATCTATGTTTTTTTCCTCCCAAAACCTCTCCATTCCCCGTTTAAACCCTCCTAAGTCCAACAAAGTCCATTTTACCTCTGTAGCCCTGCATAAACCCCTTTTCCTTAAGCCTCGGGTGCTTAACCCACGAACCCGCGCCCATATAACTCTCCGCCTTAATCACGATCATTGACTTTTTCACCTGTGCGATCAAACCCGCGCCGTCCGATCAACTCTGCCACGATCGGACGGCTTTCGCTCCTCCCGATCTCACGAACTGCCCGCGAATTAACTCGCGGGGAAAACGGTTTTGATCACGTCCCATCTGCCACGCGTTGGCCGATTACTCGCATCGCTCGCCCACGTACCAATACCACCCACCTCCGAAAAGCAGTGTGATATATACCACTTACCGCCCACTCGCCCGTCCCCACGCGTTAACTCCCCATGCACCTCTTTCGCCCGATAGTCGTCGGATCTGTCCGACCGCGATCCGACGGTTCACGTTTTTCCGTTCATGTTTTCTTCCAATACCTCCTGTAAGCCGATCTCCGCCACCCATCTGCAAGATCTGACGACTCACAATCATTTTGCCCTCCGTTTCCGCCCGGTACTCCGTGCCAAGAGATCTCTGCCGTCCATCTCTGCGATCCAACAACCGATATCTATTCTCCGCCCGCTCGTACATCTGCCATGCAGTCAACACACCCGGGTCATGCCGTGCATCCGAAGGATGAAGGTGGTCAGTGTTCAACACTCCGAGCAGTTACTCCTCAACAACTGCATTCAACAGAAAGTATGGCCGAGAAGAAAAGGACGTGCCTCGAGTAGTTAAACGCATTTACTAGTTATGGAACTTCTTCCATACGAAACTCCACCTGCTCGAGAAGGACAACAGAGTATCTGAAAAGATCAATTTTGTTTATTAAAGCACGTAGATTGTAGCAGAGACTCTTTCAGAGAGTTAAGGTGGTCGGTGGTCCATTATGACCCCTCCACACATAGAACAACAGAATATCTTTGTAAACAAACTCTATATATACCCAGAAAGCAGATGTGATGATGGTTGATGGTTGTTGTTTTCATGTAAGGTTCAACTTTTGGAGACTGTAACTACTTTAATACTTGCAGCGTCTGGTTTTCATTTTCAACTAATACAAGCTTATTTTGCTGTCAATTGCTCACTTTTCCATTTTTACTCTGTTCTAGGCTGTGCCTGTTATGCATTTGTTCATGTGCTCTTGATATTTAGCATTAGAGGGTCTGTCATCCCACCTTTGTGTTGAAGTCTAGTATGTATCATTGAATGTGTTATGCAGGTTTCTATTTACTTAATGCTGAGAGCTGTCATCATGTCTGTGCATTAGGAAATAGATTTGCAGGCCTCTTTACTGGTTGTAGCCGGCCATCACATGGTCTTGTGCATCTGCTGGTGTGGTCAGTATTCTCCATGTTCACCTAATCCTCAAACTGTGAGTAATTGGTGGTCTAAAGCCTTGTAGTTTGGGGGTGTTCACCCATGTCTGGAGTTAAGCATAGTAGAAGTGGTTATCTGGTTTGAATATGCATCATTCCTTCTATTCATCCATTTCCAACATTTTGTTGAGTTTGTAATGTTCCTGAGCATCTCCGAGATACAACCTAGGAGAGTTTCTTGGTGTGATAACATTAATTGGCGCCGTTGCCAGGGAGAGGAGATTGAAGCTCGGCTTCCCTGGGAGAACGACACAGTTCCAGATTTTGATGATAGACAAGGTCTGGACACATTTCTGGTTGTAATCATCTATCTGGCGACTCCACTGGAGGAAGACCAACCTTTGGCGACTCCACATTGCAGTCCTGGCTCAAGTTGTGAGGTATGCTCGGAGAAATCCTTAGAAATCACCAGCTGACCCAGTGCCTGATCCTGAGAAGATCGTTAAGCAGAAGAAAGCATCATAGAAAGGAGCATCAAGACCAGGTAAGCCTTAGAAATCCCATGTATCTCTACTAGTGAAAATCACCTTCAGAGATTCATAAAGCTCCTTAGTCATTCATTTCCCTTTCGGATTTCAATCCAAAGAAAGCCTCCCATACAGTCCATCATATTCCTCTGTCTATGCTATTCATTTCATTGATCCATATCACTTAGTCTACCAGTGTCCTTCCACCCACCTCAGTCATGGTAGGCCAGCAAGCTCCCACAAAGATAGAAAGAATCATTGCTGCTAGGTATGGACCCTTGGTCTTGCCTGTTCCTTTAAATGCCATGCCTGTAGGAGATTATCAGGAATACATGCCTAAGTTTACTGGTACAGAAGGAGTAACAGCTGAAGAGCACCTTGAATCTTTTTATAGCTATGCTGATAACCTGGATATCAATGAAGAGGATGTGTGGATGAGGGTTTTTGTCCAAAGCCTAGAGGGAGAAGCTAGAAAATGGTTCAGAGAATTAACCCCTAGGTCTATAACAGACATTGAGGCCTTAGATGATGTGTTCCTAAAGCACTGGGGGGAAAATAAAGATCTGCTCTACTATATTGAATTTGGGAACTTGCAGAGGGAGAGTGGTGAGCTGCTGTTTGATTTCAACATCAGATTCAACCATATGTACAACAGAATGCCAGCTGAAGTGAAACCTACCCCTACTTCTGATATGCTTACTTGTGCCAATGACTTCGATTCTCAGTTTTGCCTGCTGTTTAGAGAAATAATATCTGCTTCTTTGGCTGATATGCAAGATGCAGCCTTTGAAGTAGAATCAAACATCATGGTTGCAAAAATACTCGAAGGTGATGCTGACATAAGAAGACAGGGGGTGAGTCCTCATCATCCTCAGATCCTGAGATCGATAGATTGGCCAGGATGATAGAGTTATTTGCCTCTGAAGTTTCCAGATTAGAGGGCGAGTAGCACTCTGAAGAAGCAGGAGCTCCTTGTCACTTTCCTCTTCCAGCTCCAAATCCATATAGAGGAGCACAGGAGCAGTTGCAGATTGTGCACAGAAACAAAAATGCTAACGAAAACAGAAGGGTTAAAACCTTTTTTCATAATATAGTCATGGAAGAAGAGCGCTTTGAAGAGGAGGATGAGGTCCATGGTTTGGAAGACAAGGGCAGTGCCCCTTTCTTAACCAGAGCTGCCTATGAAGAGTAATTATCTAAAATCAATGCTCATGAGTTTGTTGTACTTGCAGAACAACAAGCTTATCAGCAAAAGCAACTAGCAGCAGGTCCCACCATCCTTGAAGAGTCTGTGCCTGAAGCCAACCCATCTTCACATGACTATGTAGATTTGCAAATTGACCAGCCTGCTGTTATCCCCAGTCCAGTGATCAAAAAGGGAGAAGAAAGCTCCCCATCATCTTTTGCTTCTCTGTTTTTTCAAGAGACAATCCCTCAAAGTTGCCCCCTGAACACTGAGGTAGGACAAAATTCAATGTCCAAGGCTGATATGGATAATATCTGTCTTGATATTCCGAAGCTTGCCCAGTTGGCCTCCACACACCTTGAAAGGGCAGTGTGCCAGATCACAGAGGAAGAGGGTGCACAGTTTTGGGACACCTCCTTGGATGTGGAATGTTCTAAGGAAAATGTAGGAGCAAATGATGTCTTTGTGCCCTCCACACAAGAATGCATTGGTTCGCCATTTATATTAATTGTGCAGGCCACAGATGACACAGAGAAGTACACAACATTCATTGTTATCCAACAGGTGTACAAAGGCTCCCATGAAGAACATCCAAGGATGAGAATAGACAGAGAGGGGATGAAGTATAGATCATCTATACCTAATAAGGTCAAATTCCCCAAACTGTTTGAGGTAGATGATCAAATAAATGCAATTTTGCAGATCTATGATGGACGGGCCGAGAGAAGAAGAAACAATTTTGATGGTCCAGTAGATGGCCAGTTTTTGAAGATTTATGTTGTTTAAGGTTTTCGATCCTTAATGATTGTAAGCATTTTCTTTTACAGGTTTTAGCGTAAACTTAATTGGACTCCATGCCCAATGGAATACTAGGCAAATGTTTTTAAGCTTGTTTTGTATGAAGGCATTGGTTTGCAATTCTTGAGACCTTGCAGGGAGGATCTCATCCCTAGAAGGAGCCAGTGTTAGCTCTGCTACATACTTCGGTATTTGTTGGGTCAAAGACAACTTCGACGTGTTGTTTGTGCTTAAAGAAAGCTCGTAGCAGTCTTTTCCTCCCGTCTCCTTCATTTTATTATACTCCATAGCCCCACTATCTCTGTTTTTTTCCTCCCAAAACCTCTCCATTCCTCGTTTAAACCCTCCTAAAGCCAACAAAGTCCATTTTACCTCTGTAGCCCCGCATAAGCCCCAGGTGCTTAACCCACGAACCCGTGCCCATATAACCCTCCGCCTTAATTCGCGATCGTTGACTTTTTCACCTGTGTGATTAAACCCACGCCGTCTGATCAACTCCACCACGATTGGACGACAGTCGCTCCTCCCGATCTCGCGAACTTCTCGTGGATTAACTCATGGGGAAAACGGTTTTGATCATGTCCCATCTGCCACGCGTCGACCGATTACTCGCATCGCTCGCCCGCGTACCAATACCACCCACGTCTGAAAAGCGGTGCGATATATACCGCTTACCGCCCACTCGCATGTCCTCGCGCGTTAACTCCCCATGCACCTCTTCCACCCGATAGCCGTCGGATCTGTCCGACCGCAATTCGACGGCTCACGTTTGCTGTTCATGTTTTCTCCCGATACCTCCTGTAAGTCGATCTCCGCCGTCCATCTGCAAGATCTAAAGGTTCACAATCATTTTGCCTCCATTTCCGCCCGATACTCCGTGCCAAGAAATCTCTGTCGTCCATCTCTGCGATCCAACGACCGATATCTATTCTCCGCCCGCTCGTACATCCGCCATGCAGTCAACACACCCGGATCATGCCGTGCATCTGAAGGACGAAGGTGGCCAGTGTTTAGCACTCCGAGCAGTTACTCCTCAACAAATGCATTCAACAGAAAGTATGGCCGAGAAGAAAAGGACATGCCTCGAGCAGTTAAACGCATTTACCAGTTATGGAACTTCTTCCATACGACACTCCACCTGCTCGAGAAGGACAACAGAGTATTTGAAAAGATCAATTTTGTTTATTAAAGCACGTAGATTGTAGCAGAGACTCTTTCAGAGAGTTAAGGTGGTCGGTGGTCCATTAGGACCCCTCCACGCATAGAACAACAAAATATCTTTGTAAACAAACTCTATATATACCCAAAAAACAAATGTGATGATGGTTGATGGTTGTTGTTTTGATGTAAGGTTCAACTTTTGGAGACTGTAACTACTTTGATACTTGCAGCGATTGGTCTTCATTTTCAACTAATACAAGCTTCTTTTGCTATCAATTGCTCACTTTTCCATTTCTACTCTGTTCTAGGCTGTGCCTGTTATGCATTTGTTCATGTGCTCTTGATATTTAGCATTAGAGGGGCTGTCATCCCACCTCTGTGTTGAAGTCTAGTATGTATCATTGAATGTGTTATGCAAGTTTCTGTTTACTTAATGTCAGAGAGCTGTCATCTTGTCTGTGCATTAGGAAATAGATTTGCAGGCCTCTTTACTGGTTGCAGCCAGCCATCACATGGTCTTGTGCATCTGCTGGTGTGGTCAGTATTCTCCATGTTCACCTAATCCTTAAACTGTGAGTAATTTGTGGTTTAAAGCCTTGTAGTCTGGGGGTGTTCACCCATGTTTGGAGTTAAGCATAGTAGAAGTGGTTATCTGTCTTGAATATGCACCATTCCTTCCATTCATCCATTTCCAACATTTTGTTGAGTTTGTAATGTTCCCGAACATCTCTGAGATACAACCTAGGAGAGTTTCTTGGGGTGATAACAATTCCAATGACCAACTCAAAAGAGGCCAATATCATTTTCATGGACAAAATAGGCTTCTAAATCTTCCAACAACAAAAATATCATCCATAAACATTGAATGTGATATATAGGACTGATTTGTAACTTTCACACCTTTGAATTCACCTAAAACAATAACATTTTTTTATCAAAGAGATGAAGAATTTCGCTACTGGAAGAAAGAGTAACAGGGAAAGGGGACACCCTTGCCTACGTCCTTCGGAAGATTTGAAAAAAATTGGTGGATGACCATTTATAAGCACAAAAAAATCGATAGTATCGAGGATCTAGTTTGCCATTCTAATGTTCATGCCTAAATAAATTAGACATAATTTGATGAAAGTCCATCCAACACGATCATAGGTATTTGATAAGTCATTTTTTTATAGTGTAAGGTTTCCTGTGCGAGGGCCACAACATCGTGGATTTGTCGATTTTGGAGGAAGCCGAATTGCTCTGAAATGTAATCACTTGGGATGGGCTTCAACCTCATGGAAATAATCTTAGTTATAAGTTCATAAATAACATTACAACTTGAAATAGGTCTGAAATAATTGAATGATACAACATCTTGGGATTTAAGAATCATGCAAATAAAATTTAAGTTTATGGCACCATGCATGCAAGATTTGCTTTCAGATTTCCTTACCACCTTGAGAATGTTTGCTTTAAGCAATTCATAGAAGCCCATATGAAATTCCATAACAAATCCATCAGACCCTGGGCATGTTCTTTTCTACATTGATGAAAAAACACCCAACACTTCAGACTTTGAGATTTTTGCTTTATTCAATTCATTATTAAAAGCACAAGAATTGAGTTTAGTACCTCTAGAGTTTCCAGAATAGGGAACCTAGAGGCTCGAAGAATAATATTCTTGAAGTGGATGACAAGGGGGATAAAGTTTAGTACCTCTAGATTTTCTAGAATGGGGAAACCTGGAGGCTCGAAGAATCATTTTTTGAAGTTGCCGACACCAGCTGAGGCTTTTTCCTTAAAACATTTTATGATATTTACTTCTTTGTTTTTGATTTCCCATATAGTGTTTCATGCTTTCTAAGCATTGGTAAAATTATGAAAAAACTTAGTATTATTATTTCCAACCTCCAACCAAGTTGCTTGGAATTATTTGCACCACATTTCTTCCTCACTAATCAAAATGCCTCTTTTGGAAGCCTTTAGTGCACACAATGAGTCAAGAGTTTCCTGAGAAAAATATCTCAAACATTGGAGTTGACGCAGTCAACAATTTTTGATTCAATATTGGCGAGTCGAGCATCCTAATTAATCTTAAAAATTTTACTCTATTGCTTCATTTTATCTTTTAAGTACTTCAATTTGTTGGAAAAATAAAGCATATAAGGAATGGAATCATAATCTCTAAGATGTGTCCAAGAGTTTCCAACCAAATTCATGAAATCAGGTTCCTTAAGCAATGAAACATTAAACTTAACAGGGGATGGGGGCTTCTCATATTCTAGTTCAAGCCTGAGTACTATAGGATAATGATTTGAGATAACACCCAATTTAACCCTAAGATTTATAAATCATGTTATTTGACAAAATTGACTTAGAGATGAAAAACAATCAAGTATTTTTGTAACAACATTCACACTCGTCCTCATATTTCTCCACGTTAGGGTGAATTTAATAGGAACCATATCAACCAATTTCTTAGAGTCAAAGAAGGGATGAAAATAATCTTTCTATAGGATCAACCTCGAAGGAGAAACTCCAAACTTCTCTGATATAAATGGTGAAATAGAGGTTGTTTCCCAAGATGATGCACGAGGATGAAAAGAGACCCGAGGATAAAAGACCATCCCAAAAATATTTTCAATTATGTAAGGCCCGTAAATATTGATAATTTCCATGTCACGTTGAATCCTTTAAGTTTTAAATCTACAGAGATAATATTATTATATGCCGAGGAAGAAAGAGCTTTGAGAGAGGGGTGCCATGTCGACAACAATACTCCAGAAAAACCATCCACGTCCAGAGTACAAATGGACCAATCCTTCAACCATATTTGCACAATCCCACGAGCTTTGGATCTCGAGGTCATAGCCTCCTGAAGGAGTATTATATCTAGATTAATTTGTTTCAGGAGACATCCGAGGGAATTTTTTTTTAGGGGTGCCCCCAAAACCCCCGATGTTCATGAAGAGAACTATCATCGAGAAGTCCCCGCATGGACTTGATTTTCTCCAAGTGTCCCAATAATCGTATTCTGCCTACCTAGTTTGCTGTTTTCCTCAGCTTTCTTATGGGATTTGGATAAGAAATATTTCTCGCTTGCGTGGATGGTGATGGGAGGGTCTTCGTTCAAACCTACGTGAGCGATGAATTTCGAGGACGTCTTGAGATTGAACCGGAGGTCATAATTGCACATGCATGGAGTCTTCGACATCCAATGGGAAGTAGCTGTATCATCACTCGATAGGGAAGAAGGGGGTGCCAACGTGATGATATGGGGTGAAAGAGTAGGGGAAAATGGCAACGAAACATGTTCTTAGGTAATTTTATCTAAATTGGGAGCCAGATGTGGGGAAACACATGGAGCCAATGGGGAAGGAGAACCATTGAAACAACTTGTACAAGGACATAGGAAGAAACATTATGAAGAGGGGTGTAGCTTGCAACCGTACGTGTGTGATTATATATATATTTTGCATGGTTGACTTAATCTTGCGGTGAAGGATCAAAGGATGTGGAACTAAGATTTTGAGGAGATTCCATTATGTGACCTGCATTTTTACGAACTGAGATATTCTTCATGGGCTTTATTCCATGGAAATTCCACTCACATTCATTGGAAAAGTGGCTAACGCATCATTACACAAAACATCTAAAGAGAACCCTCCAATAGTTGATTATTTGAAGCCATTTGTAACCCTTATCACAACTCAACTTCTTCGACCAATCCTTCGTGAACATCCACTTCTATCTATATCCATACATAGTGCCTATCTAATTTGGAAAAACACCCATCGTTCATGCAAATAAATTGACCTAGTTTATTGTCAATGGCTTTTGGCACCTCTTTCGTCGTAACATAAGAGGTAAATCAAGGAGAATGGCCCAAAGATTCTGAAGAGCTTGCGACTCTCTAATGGGGTTAAAATTTATATTCCATCTTTGTAGCAAAATCCTCGATCTACCCCAATGCCATTTGTGGCTCATGATCTTCAACAACTCGTTCTTAAAGGGAAATTTAGTAAAAAACCACCTCAGATGAGGATATGAATAACCGACACCGAGCCAATCATAGGTTCCCAATTATCCTTAACCCAATTCACAACAAACTATGCGCTGATTAATTTTCCATGAATCTACCCACGATAGGATGTTCAGGGAACCTCCCACAAACAAATATCTTCTCCCACTATAAGGGTTTCCACCCTATGGGGTTTTAGAGTCTTTTTATGCATATAAAGTTGCGAAGGTTTTGAATTAAGCTTAGATTTATTAGACTATAATGGGACAGGTCACAAAGGCAAGGCGACAAGAGTGGGTTTACCATCATCACGAGGGGTATAATTCAATGGAATAGTAATGGGAGGACATCCAACACATCTAAAAATGGTGATATTGTCTAACATAATTCTTTATATGTGGGAAATATTCCCACTAGACACAGGCTGTCCAACCCGGAATCCCAACTCAATCTCTAGCAACATTTGATCAAATCCAATTAAGATGTTCAAGTCTCGAAGAAACACAAAACCCAAAGATGTGCCACCATTTGCTGGGGAATCACTGTGTGAACCATTTTAGGGAAGACAAGAATCAGAATCGGAGAAAACCCACCAAAGAATAGATGGCTATAGAATTCGAGGCTCCATTCTTATTATATATATATTTTCAAATTAAAATAATAATTGTTCCTGTTTAATAAACATATAAAATAAAGTCCTATAAAAATTAATCAAATAAACCTTTTAGTAGGAAATTATTGTTACATTATATTTTATCCATTTAAAACATGATCTCCTTATGAAACAAGTCTAATAGCTGCAATGCAACATAGTCCTTGCCTCTACCGCTATTTAATTGATTATCTTTGCATGAAGCTTTTCACATAGTGAAAGCTCTAGTCACTTCTGCAGATAGCTACTTTCGTACTCATTAACGCCTTCTGATCAACCTTGCTATTAACTGATAAATACGTTCACATTAAAGGATTTTATTGCTAATATTTTAGTAAGCGATTGATGTATACGATATTATTGGTAATATCTTAAGTGTAAATAATACTTATCTTCTTATTTCCAAATATCTCTTTGTTTAGGCTCTTGTACGGAAGTGCACAGGAAGTCCATTGTGTGGAGAAATATTTCTTGCATAGTGAGCGCCCTGGCCACATTCACAGGTAGCTACTCCCATATTCTGTCATCCATTAACATTGGAAGTTGTTATTAATTGATAAATGCATTTGCATTAAAGGATTTAATTGTTAATATTTTAGTAAGCGGTCAACGTATACAATATTATTGGTAATATTTTAACTGTAAATAATGCTTATCTTTATATTTTTGAATATTTCGAAAATATCTTTGTTTAGGCTCTTGTGCAGAAGTGCTCTTTGTGCAAGTCTATGCTTTTATTGCTAATATTATTGGTAATATTTTAGTTATAAATACTGCATATCTCCATATTCTTTCTTGCTCGAAGAGCCCTTCGGAGATCTCAATCTTTTATAGATATCAGTAGTCAATTGAGTAAAAGTTGCGCAGAGTGCACATAAAGTTCTGTACAAAACCACATTTCATTGAGCAAAAGCTTTGATGTTTCTTATTTAAGTTTATTAAAGTCCTTATTGTAATGAATTAATGTTGCTTATTTAAATGAAAATAGTAATTTTTCTTATTTAATATTTATTAGAATTTCTATATCCCCGATGAAACCTCTCAACACAGTGAAATATATCCACAGGAAAATTTCCACCTAAGAACAAATGTCAACGAACACCTCTTGCAGACCAAGTGTAGTTTCTGCACTCTAGCAGCATCAAATTTTTCCGCACTAAAGAATTTGTTAATCAATTGATTAAAGTTTGTGCTCTCCACACAGTGAAATTTTGTTTATGGTTATATTTGTGTAAATAGGCATATATGCAGAAATGCGGAGGAAAGCCATTGTGCAGAGGCATCTTTCAAGCTTTCATCACGTAGACCTATGCACTCCACACAATCACAAAAATTCCACATAATTTATGCACACTTGCACTCATAAACAAGTTTTTTAATCACAAAATTTACAAAAAATACTTTTGTTCATGTCGATACCTATAAAAAATGCTGGTCCCCACTACTTGTTGGAAATGTGCTCACTACTAGGGGGGGTGAATAAGTAGTTACAATGTATACTTTAAAATTCTTTTCTTCTTACTGATTCACAATCACACATTACACAATTAGTAGATTATATCATATTATGCACTAAACGTCAAAGAAAATACAATGATCATCACATGAAATCCATAAACCAATTAAACAATCACATGCACAAGGGACACAAGGATCTATTGTGGAAAACTTCCCTCCGAGGAAAAAACTACCCTTTGCTGCTCTATTGCTAATTTTATTAATCAAGCAAATCAATTTACATCATCGCTGGCTATGCCCAACAAGGAAGTTTCTCATATAACATCGACTAAGTGAAATCCTATCCACTGGAAACTCCTATCCCCTAAAAGCCTCGCCCAACCACTATTGGACTTTGGGAATGTTTCTTATTTTTACGGGCTACCTACACCCATAGGCAAGGAACACCTATTCCTTCTTCACCAAGCTAATTTGATCCGCTGATCAATGTAGGACCACATTTCATAATATTTCAAACTAGGACCCATGCACAAAGCAACAACAACTTTCTCTCATCAAAATCATCTTAAACAAACAATATCAATTATGAAAATACAATAACTACAAATCACTGCAACTTCCACTCACAACCCCATTCCATCCATACACTCACAATCACATAATCAATCAAATTGCTCAAGATCTCTCTCACATGGACACACCAAACTCAACACATGATCACAATATATTAGCTGCATAATATGAAATAAGAAAGATAACTATGAACTACTACAACTATGTAAATCAACACTTAGCCCCTGCATACACAAATAAAACAATGATAACCAAGGAGCAATTCTCTCCTCATAATCTCCTCCATCAAACTCTCAAAACTTGCAGTAGAAACATGCTTGAAGCTGTAGCATTTTCCTCTGACATTCTTCTGCTGCAAATCCTCCAAAGTTCTGTTACATTCAACAAAAAAAATTCCGCCTCACCACAACAATAGCTTCCCTCACAATGAATCTCCTCATTCCATTATCTAAGAAGATGATATATCTATGTTCTCTCATCACTAAAATCAACCTCTACAACACAACACGCTGTAGGAGGTCGCCCTATACTTTCTACACAAAGATCTGATCTATTTTCTCACTTCAAATGGTCGATCTACTCCATATTTTAAACAATTTTTGCCACTAACTCCACTCATCACCTAATCAAGGCATTCACACCTCAAAACACATCAATACATGTTTATTAAGTCAACTAGAATCTTCCATGATAATTCCCGTAGAAGAAACATTATTAAAACCAAATAAAACATCCAAGGAGCATGAGAAACCCATAAAAAAAATCATATAAAGGCCCATACGCTCCCATAGCACACTATCCATGTGACTGGGACCCTTGGACGCTCCCATAGGCTTCTATGCATGTGATTGGAGCTTCCATCCACTCTCACAGGCCTTTGTGCATGGGATTGGGTAGGGGATGAAGGAAAAGCACTGTGTCTTCAATCAAAATTGCCTCAAACTTGTTCCATAGATTTTCCAGCTTTTGCAGGTCCCATAGAAATCACTAGAACCTATGGAACACTCCAGGTTGACTTGGATGCCATCCATCAACTGCACTAGCTCTCAAGCCATCAAACTTCACCACAACTACTCCAACATCTGTAACTATCAAAGATAAATGTTGCAAATGGTCATGCAAGATGAGAACAATCAAACAATCAAGCATATGCATACATATCCATCATCAAGCTTCACACTTTACCACGTTGACATCAATGTCAACCTCACCCACTGCAACAATCACTACAACATTGATCAACTATCACTCATCACAGTCAATGCAGCCTCCAACACCATGTTACTAGGTTGAAATCAGTTCCAACCAAAAAAATCATAACAACATCAATGCCAACAATACCCCCCTTTGGCATTGATGCCAACACCAACTGGGTCAACCAAAACAACTAATTGGCATTGATGAAAAAATAATCCATCAATACTCACTGAAATATCAAGTACAACATAGTTGATCCAAGCAACAACCACTCTCACTCCTCTATGAGAAAAAAGAATAACAAGATCTCCATATCATGGATGTAGGATCAATACAAATGTGTACTAGAAGAAAACTCAAGTAATGGCTCCTCCAATCAAACCATATCCATCAATCATAACATAGTGTAGCAGTAACACATCCTCCTAGCTAGCAACATAACCATTAGTAGTGACACAAAAAATAAGAATAATCAACAATAAACACCAGCAAGAGCAACAACACACAACTCAACATCAACGTAAACATCAAAAACAATATTCCATTAGCAACACTACTCTCTGCACAGTTGTTGAAAATAGCAACAAGAAATGATAAAAATAAAATCCAAAAATTCCAGTTTAATTTTTCCTTGATTTAAACTGAGAATTAAAATCAAATTTTATTCTCATAGCAACTTGTAACAGTTAACTAGAGTGATTTGACTTAGTTAACTTAGGAGTTTCGAGTTGGAAGTCTTTCTGAAGTCATGTATATGTTCTCCCTATATTATAGGAGTCTAGGATGAGTTCAGTATGAGTGGTAATTAGTTAACTCAGTTTAATATTGAGTTAAGTCCAATTAAATTAGTTCCAAACTGTTTGAGGAACTAATAGTGAGTTAACAGTGCTAACTGAATATTCCCTCATCAGAAACTCATGCATGTCGATTATGAGAAAGACCCAGTTGAGACTAGAGTGCGGGGACAATGTACTATTTGTTTTAGATTTTTTTGAGTTGCACTGATAGTGTATGCATTCAGGAACTGATCCTTAAAGGATTGTGTAGTTTTTAGGGGCTTTATTTCCCTTTAGATACAAGCTATCCTCCATAGGAATTGTACAAAGAATTAGAATCTTGGAGGCTTGGAAATTTGTCTAAGTATTGGCCAAAGGAAGTCATCATGCGGAGGATAGGAAATACTTGTGCAGGTTAATCTCAACATTGAGCATAGCATATTGTATTCATCCAAATTATTTGACCAAGGACGCAAGGAAATAAGGACTTGGAGAGAAGGAGAATTGGCTAAGCGTTGGCCAAGAATTTTCTTGTGAGCTGGAGATTGATTTTACTGAGTGTTGGGATTGTTCTATCATCTTAGATTTCTGATTAATGCAATATAGATAGTGGGGTTTTGAGCTGTGGCTTCCCCCCAGATAGTTATTGTGTTATGTGCCATTGATGTTCTTCTTCTTCTCGATTATTGTTTTGCTCTATCTTTATGTGCTTCCGGTGTAAAGAGTGGAAGTAGATTCTTGTGTCTTGTTTTAGTAGATTACATGAGCTTGTGAATCTATAGGATTTTCTACATGGTATTAGAGCTAGATTTGTAGAAATTATTCTACACGGTATCAGAGTTGAGAACAATATACTAGAGGAGATTTTGAAGTTTTGAGTTTTGGGCCGCGAGTTTGCAGAGTAGATCTGAAAATTTTTGTGCAAAATTTTCAGAAAAAAATAAGTGATTTGGATTCTTTGCAAAAATATACCCAAATTAAAAAAAAAAAAATCAGCTGAATCAGAGTTCGGATGAGGGAGATATCGCTGATTTAAAATCAACTCTTTTTCTAGAAAATTCCGTGATGGCAGGACAGAGGAAGATATGGTGAGCATTTCTCTTCTTGGACTCCCAAAGAGTTGGCATAGTTATCAGGACTCTATCAATGGTCGAGAGAAGCTTCTATATTGGGAACGACTGTGGTCGGATTTGATGCAGGAGGAGATCAAGAGGAACACCAAAGATGTGACCTCTTTCAAGGAAGTGGAAGAGGATTTTTCCTTAGTGAGTAAGGCAAAGAAGGCCAAGGGAAAGATGTCCCAAAGCGAGGAGGGCGGAAATAAGATGGAGTTAACGAATGTCAAGTGTTTTAACTGTCACGAGCACGGGCACTATGCCAATAACTAGCCATAAAAGAAAGAAAGCAAGAAGGAGCCAACAATAGCGGCAACAGGTGAGGCTCTAGCTTCACAATTCAAACTTGATTTCACTCTCATTGCATGCATGTCTGACACTTCCATGGGAGGCGTGTGGTATCTTGATAGCGGTGCCTCATTCCATATGACGGGGAATAGAGATCTCTTTAGTGATTTTGAGGAGAAAGACCTCAAGCAGAGCATAGAGTTTGGAGATGATGAGAGGTATAGAGCTACCAGGATTGGTACAGTTACCTTTTAGAGGGAGTCTGGCTCCCCTCTCAGGATCATAGATGTGATGTATGTTCCAGGACTAAAGAAGAATCTTGTTTCAGTTGCGGTATTGGAAGACCGTGGCTATGATGTGGTTTTTAGTAAGGGAAAGGTTTTCCTTAGACACATCACCACGGGATAGGTGAAACAGATCGGTGCACAGGTCAAGAACCTGTATGCTCTTGAGGTTCAAGATGCATGCAAATCCTTGAGGAGCAAGGAAAAGGTTAGAGACTTGGTGGTTGAGAGGGAGAGTAAATTACCTCTCAACATGCAGCCCCAAAAGAAGCCTCAGAAGCAGCTTCAAGAAGTTGTGGAGCAGCCACAACTAGAGAAGCTGAGAGGAGACCGAGTGGAGAGATCCACTCAAGTAGAGAAGAAGCAATCTCAGACAATTGTGGAGCAACCACAATTGGAGAAGCCGAGAGGAGACCTAGTGGAGGCATCCAGTCATGTAGAGACCTCCAGTAGGGGGAAAGTTCGAGCCAAGTGGGTAGAGGGATCACATGCAGCCATACCTCCAGGTGTGAGGTGGGGCGATTTGAAGTGATAGTCCCAAGAGGGCTGAAATTGGGCAGGGTCCATTGAGTGGTTTTATCTCATGGATTGTACCTTGCTATGGGAGCCCAAAGTACTTAGTAGCGGGAGTAATCAGTTGGATTGATGCAATCAGAGACCAAAGTGATAGAGGCTAGAGCAGTCAGATACTAAACAAGAGCAGAGAGGGTTGACAATAGTGCAGAAAGGCAGAGTCAACATAAGTGTAGAGTTTTCAGTCGATAGAGGAAATAATAGTCAGAGAATTTGATGATAGAGGCATCATTCTGATTTAAGTTGGACGTTTTTTGTTTATGGAGTTTCTGGAGCAATAACACTAGAGAGAAGTGCTGCATGAGGAACATTCCAAAGGTTCAAGATCGTGATCGAGTCAAATTCCTTTCTTGTTGAGAGGGAGTGTTGAAAATAGAAACAAGAAATGATAAAAATAGAATCCAAAAATTCCAGTTTAATTTTTCCTTGAATTAAACCGAGAATTAAATCGAATTTTGTTCTCATAGCAACTTGTAATAGTTAACTAGAGTGAGTTGACTTAGTTAACTTAGGAATTTCGAGTTTGAATTATTTCTAAAGTCATGTATATGTTCTCCCTATATTATAGGGGTCCAAGATGAGTTAATTATGAGTGGTAATTAGTTAACTCAGTTTATCGAGTTAAGTCCAGTTAAATTAGTTCCAAACTATTTGAGGAACTAATAGTGAGTTAACAGTCAGTTGATGCATTACTGCACTCAACTAGTGCTATTCCAATTAACTGAATATTCCCTCATCAGAAACTCATGCATGTCGATTCTGAGAAAGACCCAGTTGAGACTAGAGTGCAGGGACAATGTACTATTCGTTTAGATTTTTCTGAGTTGCAGTGATAGTGCATGCATTCAGGAACTGATCCTTAAAGGATTGCGTAGTTTTTAGAGGCTTTATTTCCCTTTAAATACAAGCTATCCTCCATAGGAGTTGTGCAAAGAACTAGAATCTTGGAGGCTTGGAAATTTGGCTAAGTATTGGCCAAAGGAAGTCATCAGGTGGAGGATAGGAAACACTTGTGTAGGTTAAGCTCAAGGTTGAGCAGAGCATATTGTATTCATCCAAATTCTTTGACCAAGGACGTAAGGGAATAGGGACTTGGAGAGCAGCAGAATTGGATAAGTGTTGGCCAAGAGTTTTCTTGTGAGTTGGAGATTGATTTTACTAAGTGCTAGGATTGTTCTTGTGAGAAAACACATTGCATTATCATCTTGGATTTATGATTAATGCAATATAGATAGTGGGGTTTTTAGCTGTGTCTTTCCCCAAATATTTATTGTGTTATGTTCCATTGATGTTCTTCTTCTTCTCGATTATTATTTTTCTCGATCTTTATGTGCTTCCGCTGTAAAGAGTAGAAGTAGATTCTTGTCTTTTGTTTTAGTATATTACATGATCTTGTGAATCTACATGATTTTCTACATGGTATCAGAGCTAGATTTGTAGAAATTATTCTACAACAGTCATCACCATCATCATACCCATCAGCAACAACATCAAGCAACAATATCAATGCCTCTAATTAGCAACAATATACATTGATCTCATGAAAACATAACAACACCAACCATGTTCCCTCAAGCAACAACATATCATCCATCTGATCAACAAGTGCATGAAAAACATGCTCCCCGTGAGCAGTGTAAAATCAAGTAGCAGTATCACAATAAAAACATAGTATGGGAAACAACATATCACGAGCAAGAATATGTGGTCATCAAAACTCTCTTGCTGAAATTGCTCCTCTTGAATATGTACAAGAGGCTACAACTATCTCACTAAGTTGCTGGACATGAAACTTCTGTAAAATCATTTCCTCCATGCTACACATAAGAGATTAGAGAACCAGACTATGAACCAAAAATATTTGCAATGAAAATAAAAGGCTTCATAGGCCTATTACATGGCTACAAGAATGATAGAATGTGACTATACAATGTCTCCTCAAGGCTAAAATATGACTCCACCAAAGACTCAAAAATTATACATGACATTACAGTGGCTTCATAGGCCTATTACATGGCTACAAGAATGATAGAATGTGACTATACAATGTATCCTCAAGGCTCAAATATGACTCCACCAAAGACTCAAAAATTATACATGACATTACATGGCTCCATAATGGATCTGAAAGCCCACATATGGTTGTAAGACATAACATATACCAGCTGAAATGACTTTCACATGTCTCTCTCAAAAAAATCTTGACTCATGATCACACATACGATATGACGCATGACTCATAATATGAGAGTACAAAGTTAAAACTGCTGCGACAATGTAAGCAATAACTCATGATCAAGATGAATAAATACATAAAAACACAAATTTCTCCAAAAATTTTGCTAGAACATGCCATGAACTAGCAACCTACGACAATAATAGTCAGCAACCCCAATATCACAAGTCTTCATGAATAAATCGTAGAAGCAACTATCCATCAACATGTAGCAATAGGAAATAAGCAACAAGAATCAATCATCATAATATCGAGCTGAAGAGTAGTGGCAACAAGCTTATAATCATCAAGAAACCATCAAAGCCTCATGCATTATGAGCAACAACAGTGATAACAATAGTAACATATGTAACTCATGATCTCTTCGACCATAACATCAATATCAGCTAGCAACAATATGAAGATAAAACGGTGACATTAACATCATAGAGAATCAACATAAAAATCACCACAACTGAACTTATATGTAACATGAGATCAACAACAACATAATGTATGAACCTCTCAAGCATAAAATGAAGCATATTGTACCAACAATAGGCTCAACAACAACATCTCTCTCTACCAAGGCAATTATTATCCATATCATGGTAATAATAGCAACATCATACTATGAATATCAGTAGCAACAACATCAATGACTCATCTTCAATAATTTGATCTAAAATCAATATTGCAGCAACAATATATGGAAACAATCCTCAAATAATAACCATGCAACCATGTCACTGTAGCACATCCTCTAGGCATAAGATGACCAACAAAATGAGAAATATACAATGTAAATTTCATCCATGCTCCCACAATATTATATGTGCACCAATTCAAACACCACATGCAATGTAGAACACTTCAACCATAAACACCAATATAATGAACTATGCAACAATGCTCCTCAAATATTCACAAAACCAACCAACAACTCTTAAGGCACATGCATGCATCACTAATTCTTCCTCATGTGAAAGATGAAAATCTAATGAAGTACTATAATTGAGGATTTTTATGAGAGTAACATCACTCTCTCAAGTTATCACCAAACTTCCCATGAAGACCATAATATCTTGCATGACATAAATGTTATACATGCATAACATAGAATCATATCAAACTCCCCCTATGGATATGCCATTTCTCCATCAACTATTGCTTGGTGCATAAGACATTCGTTAGTGTTCATAAATCCGAAATGATCTTCACACAACATGGATGCAACCACCAAAAAATATGAGACAAAAGATAAAATCACATGCAATAAAAATTTGCAAAACTCCCCCTGAACTCATGCATTCTCCTTCTATGCCTCAAACCAATCTTGTGGACCTGAAATGAATAGATGCACGAGGCTGGAAATTCCTTATTTATTCAATGCATCTATCAATTTTGGCTTCTCTTGAAGCCATCTCCTATTGGGTACAAGATGAAGATCTACTCCCTCTTAGTAGAATATCCTTCTTCAAACCAAACTATCTTTCCTTGAAATCCTTTAAGGTTCTTTGTAACTCATCTTTTCTTATCCATACTTTCTTTGTCTTCAATGGTGGAATTTCTCCCTTTGTCAGATCAAACCTGCCATATTTGCAATCTAGATCCTCGTGGCCATATTTTCCAAACTTGAAACAACGATTATCCAAAAATCTTTGTTTTCTTGCATAATGTATAGAATCTCTAGCACGATGACCAAAATGATTACAAGAAAATCAATAACCATCAAATAAACTTGGATACCTTGTGTTTCGATTTTCGGGATGATGTACACTTGGCTGCTTCCTTATTATCTTGAATTGCTGCAAGTTTTGTATATCGTCTTCCCTCCTTTGCTTCTACTGATAGTTTCTTTCCTTCTTTGGATTCCTTGGATGATGATGCTTCCAATATATTTGATTAGCTTGGGATGGTGTGTGTGTGATGACGGGCTTGTGATTTTCTGCTATATGAATGTCCTCCACTTTCTCCTTCTCTTTTACAAGTCTTGATCCTTATTCAAAGTCCAATTTGTTTTTGATAAGAGGAGATCTTCGATTGATAAGGATCTCATCCAAAATTTTGCTGCTTTTCTCCAACTTCCGATATTGAGATAGTTGATTATTTGCAATCTCAAAGAGGCTAATTCCTCTTCTAGTATTGCACAATACTCTTCCTGACATTGCATTTGATTCTTCAACATCTCATTTTTTTGATAATGTCTTCATGTGATGTCTCTTGATCAATGATTTTCATATCAAATCTCTCATGGTTTCTCTCACTATCTCCTTCAGAGGAGATTGGTTCTGCTTCTGCTATGAATTTAGATTCTTCTGTAATATGTTCCTTTTCCTCAAGAATGGAATGAGGTTCTTCAATAATTTCTAAAATATGAGATCCATCTCTTCCATATGTACTATGCAACTTATCCATTATCTCTTTTGCAATTTTGCAGTGACTTACTATAGCAACATCATGATATAATAGGGTCTTCAAAATGATCTTTTTTGATTTCTCATTTGATTCATCATATGTATTATATTCCAATGAGAGGAAAACATCCAAATCAAGATCTATAAAATAAGATTCCAACCTTACCTTCCATAGTGCATAATTCGATCCATGAAGAGTGAGTATTCCATTTGCTCCAAAATCTCTTTGACAACCCATGATCTACCTTCCAGCGGTGAAGCTGCAACAAAGGTACTATTCTCTAATACCAATTGTTGGAAATGTGCTCACTACTAGGGGGGGGGGGGTGAATCAGTAGTGACAATGTATACTTTTTTTTTTTCTTCTTACTGATTCCCAATCACACATTACACCATTAGTATCTTATATCATATTATGCACTAAACATCAAATAAAATACAATGATCATCACATGAAAGACATAAACTAGTTAAATAATCACACGCACAAGGGACACAAGGATCTCTAGTGGAAAAACTCCCTTCGAGGCAAAAACCACTCTTTACTATTGCTGTTGCTTTGTTGCTAATTTTATTAATCAAGAAAATCAATTTACGCCATCGTTGACTCTGCCCAACAATGAAATTTCTCATATACCATCAACTAAGTGAACTCCTATCCACTGGAGACTCCTATCCCTTAAAATCCTCGCCCAACCACCATTGAACTATGAGAATGTTTCTTCCTTTTACTAGCTACCTACACCCATAGACAAGGAATACATATCCCTTCTTCACCAAGATAATTTGATCTACTGATCAATCTAGGGCCACATTTCAGAATATTTCAAACTAGGACCCATGCACAAAGCAACAACAACTTTCTCTCATCAAAATCATCTTAAACAAACAATATCAATTCTGTAAATACAATGACTTCAAATCACTGCAACATCCACTCACAACCTCATTCCATCCATACACTCACAATCATCCACATACCACTTTTAATCACATAATCAATCAAACTGCTCAAGATCTCTCTCACATGCACACACCAAACTCAACACATCACCACAATACATTAGCTGCATAATATGAAATAAGCAACATAACTATGAACTGCTACAACTATAATAAAAAGGCCTATGAGCCTCATTGTAACACAACTCAGAAGACATGTAGCCAACACATCTCTTCTTAGAGATAAGATACCATCACTTGAGCTAGTTTATTTCCATTATGCATGTAAACAATTTTCAGTATTTGTTATTAATTAATTAAACTTCAACTTTTGTTGTAGCTCTGTGCTCCTATTTAATTCAGTATTTCATTTCTTTCCTACATAAATTTAAATCATTAATTGATTCAAATTATATGGAGGAATATTTCAAGCTTTCATTGTGTGGATCTCCACACTTCACATTGAAGGCTTTCATTGCTAATATTTTAGTATTAAAACATAATCAATATTTTCTATTTGCAATGAATTGACTCACTTTGTTTTACCTCACAATGCATTTATTTAGCACTCCCATCTATGCAAGTGAGCCCTAGTTCTTTCCACACAATGAAATCTCTAGGCACTTCCCCAAATAGCTACTTCTGTACTCATTAATTCCTTTTGGTCAGCTATTGAGTACACATTACAATTAGAAGATCTCTCCACTCTTCTGTCATTTTGCACAAATTCCACACATCCCTCATTCCGAACATGTTTTTGTTCTCTACATAACCTTCACACACACATAACATAATGCATTATGAGTACTAATTTCCCTTTTCTTTGTGGCATAATTCTGACATTGTACATAATGAATATTGACATAAAATATTGCTAATATTTTAGTAGTGGTTGATGTGTACAATATTATTGATAAAATAATTCTTATCTTCATATTTTCGAATATATCTTTGTTTAGGCTCTTGTGCATAAGTGCTCTTTGCGTGGAACCCCACACTTTTCAATAAACACTTTTATTACTAATATTGTTGATAATAAATTATTTATAAATAATGAAAATCTTCATATTCCCTCTTGCTTGAAGATCCCTTCGGAGATCTCAGTCTTTTATAAATATCAATAGTAAATTGAGTAAAAGTTATGTAGAGTGCACACAAAGTTCTGTACAAAACCACATTTCATTGAGCAGAAGCTCTGGTGTTTCATATTTAAAGTTTATTAAAGTCCTTATTACAATAAATTAATGTTGCCTATTTAAAAGAAAATAGTAATATTTCTTATTTAATGTTTATTAGACTTTTTGTATCCCTAATGAAACCTCTCCACACACTGAAATCTATCCTTAGGAAACTTTCCACCTAAACACATGTCAACGAATACCTCTTGCAGACTGAGAGAGGTTTCCACACTCCAACATAATGAAATTCTTTTGCACTAAAGACTTTGCTGATCAATTGATTAAAGGTTGTGCTCTCTACACAGTGAAAACTTTGTTTATGGTTATCTTTGTGTAAATAGGCATATGTGTGGAACTGCGGAGGAAATCTATTATGTGGAGGAAATTTTCAAGATTTCATCATGTAGACCTCCACACTTTGCACAATCATATAACTTCTACATAATTCATGCACACTTTCACTCATAAACAAGTTTTTTAATCACAAAATTTAAAAAAGTTACTTCTGTTCATGTCGACACTTATAAGCAATGCTGGTCCCCACTACTATGTTATTAGGTCACTTTAGGAGGAACTATAGAAGTGCAGATAATAGATTTTAAGTTTTCATTGTGCGGATCTCTGTATTCTGTACTAAAGGCTTTCATTGCTAATATTTTAGTATTAAAACATAATCCATATTTTCTATTTGCAGTAACATTGTTTATGCTTATATGATTGATAATATTTTAATTGTAAATAATCTATACCATTGCTATTTAATTGATTCTGTACAAAATCACATTTCATTGAGCAAAATCCTTGTTTATGGGATATGCGGAAGTGCGGAGAAGGTTCATTATGTGGAGGGAGATTTTAGGCTTTCATTGTGTGGATCTTTGCATTCTGCATTGAAGGATTTCATTGATAATATTTTAGTATCAAAACATAATCCATATTTTCTATTCGCAATAACATTGTCTATGCTTATATTATTGATAATATTTTAGTTGTAAATAATGCATACTATTGCTATTTAATTGATTCATTGTACGAAGGAAGCTTTCAAGCCTTCATTGTGTGGATCTTCACACTTCACATTGCATGATTTCATTGCTAATATTTTATTATTAAAACATAATTCATATTTTCTATTCACAATGAATTGACTCACTTTCTTTTACCACACAATGCAATTTATTTAGCACTCCCGTCTATGCATAGGAGCCCAAGTTCTTTCCACACAATCAGAAGCTTTGGGCACTTCCACTGATAGCTACTTCCGTACTCAATAACACCTTTCGCTTATCTATTGAGTGCGCATTACAATTAAAATATCCCTCTTCACTTCCCTCATTCCACACATGCATTTGTTCTATGCATAACCTCCGTGCACACATATAACAATGCACTATTAGTTCTAATTTCCCTTTTTTGTTGTTGCATATACTGTCATCTTGTTTCATTTACATATTCTTCCAACATTGGCTTATTATGCATCATAAACATGGAACATCCTACTAATTCTTCATCAATTGGCATATTGTGCGGAAAGATTTTAACAATAATTTCATTCCTTCCGAATAAAATTCTCTATGCACCCCCATTCTCCTGTACATATCCCATCCTGATCACTGTAAAAGCTTCACATCATGAAACATAATAATATTAATTCAAAATTTTTTCATAGTTAAACTAATTAAATTTCCCTCTACATCCCCATAAAAGGCTTTCTTTGTGTGGATCTTCGCACATAGCACTAAAGGCTTCTATTGCAATTTTTTTTTTTATTAAATATTTTAGTTGTAAATAATGCGTATCTTTGTATTTCCTTTTTCATCAAAGATCCCTTCGGAGATCTCAATATTTTATAGATATCAATAATCATTTGAATAAATGTTGTGCGATGTGCAAACAAATTTATGTACAAAACCACATTTCATTGAGCAAAAGCTTTGTTTATGCTTATGTTCTTGAAATTAGGCAAATGTATGGAAGTGCAAACATTGTTCATTGTGCGGATTTTTACTAATATTTTAATATTAAAACAAAATCCATATTTTTCGTTCCCAATAAGATTGTTTATGCTTATATTATTGATATTATTTTAATTGTAAATAAGGCATATCTTCATCGTTACGCATATGTTTCAAAGTAGGCACATGTGAAAAAGTGCGAAGAAAGTGCATTGTGCAGAGGATGCATTCATTACGTAAAACTCCTCACTTATGCCATCACCAATCGCTCCCTCACTTGAAAGAAATGCAGGCGAAAAATCTTATTAGAGGAACTACTAATGGTTGATTGGTATGCTCTATAATTGTAAGTAATATTTTGGTATTAAAAATGCATACTTTATGCTTATATTATTGATAAAATTCAAATTTTAAAAAATTCATATCTTCATATTTATGAGTATGTTTCAAATTCAGCACATGTTCAGAAGTGCAGAGGAAGCTTTCATTGTGTAGATCTCTGCACTTCGCACTAAAAGATTTTATTGCTAATATTTTCGTATTAAATAATGCATATTTGTTATTCACAATAACACCAAAGAAAGTTCTAGAATTATATGATATTGTTGCTAATATTTTGGTCATAAATAATGTGTATCTCCATATTCGCTTTTGTTGCAAATCACTTCAGATTATTTTTCATAATATAAAGGTACCACTTGCTTGTCAAGCACATCAATTTTCTTTGACCACAAGTTTGTTTGTTTGTTTTTGTTTTTTGTTTTTTGAAATTAGGCATATGTGCGGAAGTGCAGAGAAAGTCCATTGTGTAGAGGGAGTTTTCAAGCACCCACGTTTATGCAAAGGACCCCCATTTTTGCAATAAGACTGAGACAAACGGTGCATCTATACTATATTATTGGTAATGTTTTAATTATAAATAATTATTTTATCACTAGTGTTTTAGTATTGAATAATCCATATTTTCTATTTGCAATAAGTTTAGTTATAAATATTGAAAATTTTCATATTCTTGAATATCACTAGTAAATTGAAAAAATGTTGAATTGTACTGGAATGCAAAGAACCTACAACTGCATCAATGTTCTAAACATTGGGCACAAGTTCGTTTTATGGTTATCTTGCTGAAATTAAGCACATGTGCCGAAGTGTAGAGGAAGTCCATTGTGCTGAGGAAGCCTTCAAGCTTTCATTGCGCAGATCTGTGAACTTTGCACTAAAGAATTTTATATATTTGTTATCATAACATGTACGTGAGTGCAGAGATTAACTGCAGAAAAAATCAAAGATAATATACAACACTGCATAATCACTTCATAGCTAATATATAATATCAATTTCTATTTATCAAATTTAATATTGCATATTGTACTCATTATTTGTGCAGTATAGCATTATTATTTAAAACATATGTTATTATGTAATTATTGTAATAATAATAGTTGATGTACAAAATGTTGGAAGTGTTAGCTCTGCTATGTTCTTTGATACTTGATGGATCAAAATAGGTGTTGAACAGTGCTGGTTTGGGTTGTGCAAGGCTGGCAGCAGTTTTTCATGTTTTCTCCATCATTTTCCCTTTTCTCCTTATAACTCCCATAACCCCGCATAAACCATTAAATCGGATTTTGGGCGCTTTTTGTGCTATAATTTTATTAAACCCTTATAAAGCCTCTTTCCCCATCCCCGCGCGTCCTTTGTTATAATTTTATAAATCCCCGATAATTTTATAAACCCCATATTAATCTATTTCTATTTTACCCCCGAACTATAGTCCTAACCCTTTTAAACACGCGCATATAATAAAATTATAAAACCCCGGGCCCGCGGCTTTACCTGTCACATCAACCCCAAATATGTGCTTTAAATCTGGGCCATCTGATCCTCCGTTTGATAATCCAACACCATTCGCAAGCCCTCTCCCTGTAAGCCGATCGTCTGTTAGTCAGCGGGGAAAGCGGTTTCCCCGCCGTTCCGTCGGCCATGTGGCGCATTTTAACAGGATCGCGCTCATGTGTGCGTAAACTGCCCTCTACGGAAAAGCGGTGCGGGGAACCACCCGCCCGCAAAACTGCCGCCTCCCCGCCCGTTAACTCCCTCGCATCTTCCGCTCCCGTCAGACGTCGGATCTGCCCGACAGCGATCTGACGACCATCGTTCATTTATCCTCGTTTCTCCCCGATGGCCTCCGTAATCCAATCTGCGCCATTCATTTAAGCGATCCGATGGCTGATATTGTTCCGGTGTTGTCTATGCCTCCCGTCAGCAGATCTCGATCATCCATGTAATCCATCCAACGACCAATGTTCTTTCTTGGCTCCTGTTCGTTTCCAATGTATTTTTCAGTGTTTGCGGCCTGTTTTGCTCGCTCGAAGAAGCAAGAGATGATATGGTTTCCAGTGTATGAATTCCTCAGCTACCACAGTTAAGTAACAACACGGTCAAGGACGAGAAAGTACTTCCTCGAGTAGCTGAATTCATTCAGCTGTTATGGACATTTATTCATGAAACATTCCACCTGTTCAAGGAGTACAACAAAGTACCAGAGAATGTCAAATTGGTTAATTAAAACAATCAGAATATATTAGAGGCCCGTAATAGTTTGTGAATGTGGTTGGTGGTCAGTTATGACCCCTCCACACTTAGGGAAGCAGAGCAATTTTGTGAAAAACTCCATATATACTGAAAAACAAGATGTAATTTGACTTATGAGTGTTATTCTGTTGTAAGCTTCAACTTCTGGAGACTGTAACTACTGTGTAACCTGCAGCTTCTAGTCTTCATTTCCAGCTAATACAAGCTTCTTTTGCTGTTAATTTCTCACATTCCACTTCTTCTTCTTTGTTCTAGGCTGTGCCTGCAATGCTTTATTTCATGTGCTGTTGATGTCTAGCATTAGAGGGGCTATCATCCCACATATGTGCTAGAATTTAGCTGTATCATTGAATTTGTATGCAAGTTTCTGTTGTTTTAATACCACAGAACTGTCATCCTGTCTTTGTGTTAGAAAACAGATTTACAGACCTTTTAACTGGTTGCAGCTGGCCATCACAGGGTCCTGTGCATCTGCTGGTGTGATCAGTGTTCTCCATCATCACATTTTCTTTAAAACTGTGAGTAATTGGTGGTCTAAAGCCTTGTAGTCTGGGGGTGTTCACCCATGCTTGGGGTTAAGCATAATAGAAGTGGTTAATTGGCTTGAATATGCAGCATTTCTTTCATTCATCCACCATTTATCCAACATTTTTGTTGAGTTTGTAATGTTCTCGAGCATCTCTGATATACAACCTAAGAGAGTTTCTTGGGGTGATAACATTAATTGGCGCCATTGCTAGGGAGAGGAGAATCGAAGCTTAGCTTCCCTGGGAGAACGACACAACTTCAAACTTTGATGATAGACAAGGTTGGAACACAATTTTTGGTTGTAATCATCTATCTGGCGACTCCATTGGAGGAAGACCACCCTTTGGCGAATCCACATTGAAGTTCTGGCTCAGTTTGTGAGACATACTCGAAGAAATCCTCAGAAATCACCTGCTGAATCAGTGTCTGAACCTGAGAGGACTGTAAAATCGAAGAAAGCTTCATAGAAAGGGGCATCAGGATCAGGTAAGCCTAGCAAGTCCCATGCATCTTTGAAAGATAAAGTGTTGCCGAAGATTTACAGTTAGGAGATTTAGGAATCAGCACTGTTAATAAAGAAAAACCTTCAGAGATTAATTCAGCCCCTTGTGCAGTTAGTTCCCCTTTGAATCTTAGTCCAAAGAAAGCTTTCCATTCAGTCCAAAACATCCCTTTATCTTTTCCATCCATTACATTAATCCCTACCATTCATTCTGCTAGTATTCTTCCAAATATTCCAATCATGGCAAGACAACAAGCACCTACGAGGATAGAAAGAATTGTAGCTGCTAGATATGGACCATTGGTATTTCCTGTGCCTCTAAATCCTATGCCTATGGGAGAATATCAAAAATATATGCCTAAATTCACTGGAACAGAGGGAGTGATAGCAAAAGAACACCTTGAAGCCTTTTACAGTTATGCTGATAATCTAGATATAAGTGAAAATGATGTGTGGATGAGAGCTTTTGTCCAGAGCCTTGATGGAGAGGCTAGGAAGTGGTTCAGAGAATTACCCCAGAGATATATAACAGATATTGAAGCATTAGATGATGCATTTTTGAAGCAATGGGGAGATAAAAAGGACTTGCTGTATTACCATACTGAGTTTGGTAATCTGAAGAGGGAAAATGGTGAATCAATACCTGATTTTAATAAAAGATTCAATCGTATGTATAATAAGATACTAGCTGAGGTAAAGCCTACTCCTACCTCTGCCAAACTCACTTATGCCAATGCTTTTGACTTTGAATTCTGCCTGTTATTGAGAGAAAGGAGATGTGCTACGCTGGCAGACATGTAGGATGCAACACTAGAAGTAGAATCTAATATTATGTTAGTAGAAAAGCTCAAAAGTCAAGCTGACAGAAGGAGGCAGAGAAATCAGGCTTCTACTTCCTCTGCATCATCTTCAGAGCCCAAATTAGATAAAATGACTAAGATGATAGAGTCATTGGTTGCTGAAATTTCTAAGCTGAAAGTTGAACAGAACTCAAGGAAAACAAGGCAGCAAAACACATTTGCTCCAAGAAACCCTAATCCATTCAGAAGAGCAAATGAGCAGTTACAAATAATGCAGAGGGGTGAAGAAACAAAGGAAGAACAGAAAGTAAAAGCTCCCTTCCAAAATGTAGTCATGGAGGAGGAACAATTTGAAGAAGATGAGGATGAAATTCACTGCATGGAAGACAAAGGCAACACTGCATTTTTGACAATGGCTGAGTATGAACAATCTTTACTGCAAAAACAAAACAGTCAGGAGTGGGATAGAGAAGCTGTCCTACAAGCTGAGCAGCAACAGAGATATAACCTGAGATCAAATGCAAAAAATGCCAAGGAGAATCCCACACAAAGAGCTGCTGTCCATACAGAACCACAGAATATCAGGCAAAGAAGAACAGCATCTGATCCAGTCATCCTCAAAGCTCCAGTTCAAGAGGTTAAAAATTATGATAAGTCATCTTCTTCTTTCAGCTTTGAGTCAAAAGTTCAGAAATTGAAAATATCCATGCCTCTGGTTGAGTTGGTGAAGAGTGAAGTATTTAGGAAGCCTATCCTTGAAGCCCTTGAGCTAGAAACCAAATAGACCTCCACTGACTCTGTTAATTTGCAAGATGACAAACCTGCCATTTTGCTCAGTCCTATGATTGAGCCTGCTGACAATAATTCTCCATCTTTTTATGTATCATTGACCATTCATGACAAAATCCTCCACAATTGCCTGCTAGACACAGGGGCCAGCCACAATTTAATGCCTAAAGCTGTCATGGAAGAGTTAGGCCTTGATATCACTAGACCCTATCATGATTTATTCTCTTTTGATTCAAGGAAGGTGAAATGTCTTGGATTGATTAAAGACTTGGCCATTACCCTAACCCGGCTACCCATGAAGAGTATGATGATGGATATTGTGGTAGCAGATGTCCCTCCTAAGTTTGGCATGCTGTTGTCCAGAGGGTGGATTAAGAGACTAGTTGGGACATTACAGAATGATCTATCTTATGCCACTGTCCCAGTGTTTGGAGGAGAAAGCAGGAGATTGTACAGAGAAGCACAGTTGGCATACATCATTAGTGATGAGAAGAATCCTACAAATCATCCTATATATGCAGTGGACACTGATTTTGGAGCATGCATTCTCCAAATGGAAGAATCTCAGAAGGCCGAAATGCAGCTCAGGAAACCAACAGTTCAGGCCGAGCAAGAGCAAGGAGGTCAGGTTTGGGAAATGTTTTTTGATGGAGCATGTTCTAGGGAAGCTGCAGGAGCAGGGGTGGTGCTGATTTCTCCACAACAAGAAAGCATTCAGCTGTCTTTCAAGCTGGTTTTTCAAGTGACAAACAATATAGCAGAATATGAAGCATTGCTATTGGGCCTTAATGCAGCAAAAGACAGAGGAATTAGAAGCATAAAGGTGTTTGGAGACACTGATTTAATTATACAGCAAGTAAATAAATCATTTCAAGCAAAGCACCCAAGGTTGAAAGCATACGGAGATGAGGTATGGAGAATCAAAGGCTCCTTTGATTATTTCTGTATTTCATACATTCCTAGAGCCCAAAATCAGCTTGCTGATTCCCTTGCTGTTTCTGCTAGTCTATTTATACCTCCTTTGCCTCCCAGACTAGTTTATGAAGTCCAAATGAAGTATAAACCTTCCTTGCTTGATAATGTCCACCACTGGAAAGTTTTTGAAGATGATGATGAGATAAATAGGTTTCTACAAGTTATTGATGAGTTTTCCCAAATGAAAATTGACCAAGAAAATGATGCCTTGTTAGAAAACCCCCAGTCCCAGCTTAGAAATAAAATTGGTAAAGACAACATTGTCCAGCTTCCTAGTAATCATATTCCTAAGGGTCTAATTCCTCTTGAAAGACTGTTTGACCAAAATGATGTGCCTTACAAGGCTGCCCAAAAAGAAGACCAATCTGCAGTCTGTAAGCATGATATAGAAGTCCACGTCAGCCTAGGTATGTGAATTTGTCTACTCATTTGTCTGCTGATCAAAGTTCTGAATACTGCAATTTAATGAGGCAATTTGTAGATGTGTTTTCCTGGGAGTATAGTGATATGAAAATAGATGACAAGAACATAATTCAACATAAAATCCCTCTGGAGAAAGACACCGTTCCTTTCAAACAGAAGCTGAGACCGATAAATCCCATGCTTCTTCCTCTGATTGAAAAAGAAATTAAAAAGCTGCTGGCTGCCAAGATCATTGTTCCTCTTAGGTATTCAAAATGGGTAGCTAATCTAGTGGTGGTGAGGAAGAAGAGTGGAGAAATTAGATTGTGTGTTGATTTCCGAAATTTAAATAAATGCTCCAAGAAAGACAACTATCCTATGCCAAAAATGGAGCATTTGCTGCAAAAAGTCTCAGGAGTTAAAGTAATGTCTTTCTTGGATGGATTTTCAGGCTTTAATTAGATTGCTGTTCACCCAGATGATTAAGAAAAGACTGCATTTACCACTCCTTGGGGCACTTTTATGTATGCCAAAATGCCATTTGGATTGATGAATGCTGGAGCCACCTTTTAGAGAGCTATGGATATAGCATTTGTGGGAGAAAAGGACAAATTTGTGCTTATCTACCTTGATGATATAACAATTTACCCCAATAGCCATCAAAGTCATTTACAACATTTGAAAAGGGTATTCTTGAAGTGCAGAAGGTTTGGAATATCAGTAAATCCCAAAAATTCTCATTTTGCTTTAAATGAAGGCAAGTTGTTGGGACATATTGTGTCTGCTGCAAGTGTTCAAAGTGACCCAGAAAGAGTCAAAGCAATTCAGACTTTGTCTGTCCATAGATCAAAGAAGGATATTCAGTGCTTTCTGGGCAAAATTAATTTTGTCAGGAGGTTTATTCCAAACTTTGCAGAATAGGTAAAGCATGTTACCTCCATGTTGAAGAAAGGGGCAGAAATCAAATGGACTGGTACAGCAAGGAAATCATTTGAGTCAATTAAAAAAGCTATTATGGAGGCTTCCACATTAATAAGTCCAGATTACAGCAAGGAGTTTCATATATTTTCATTTGCCTTTGAAGATACTATTGAGCAGTTTTATTGTAGCAAGATGAAGAAGGTTCAGAGAATCCAGTGGCATTTTTCAGCAAGAACTTGAGGGATGCTAAACTAAGGTATGATATTATAGAAAAATAGGCATATGCTCTTATTAAATCCTTAGAGGCTTTTAGAGTCTATATCCTTCATTAAAAAATAATTGCGTATGTGCCCTCTGCTGCAATAAAAGATGCCTTAACACAACCCGATGCTAATGGAAGAAGGGCAAAGTGGATTGCAACAATGATAGAATTTAACATTGAACTGAAGCCCATTAAGCTGGTCAGAGGTCAGGGCCTTGCCAAGTTATTGGTTGAAGAAAATTGCAGGTCTTTAGATATTGATTTCCTATATGCAAATGCAGAAAATGGTTACGCAGAAAGGGAAGAAGCAGTTGAAACAGAGAGAAAGCAGTCAGTGGCCAAGAATCTAGCTTCATGTAACTGGTATTCTGAAATAATTAATTTCTTGTTGAAGCTAGAGATCCCTTCAGGATTTACTCAAAGTCAGGCCAAAACTTTAAAACTTAAAGCATCAAAGTATTGCATTATGGAAAATCTGCTCTACTGGAGGGATCCATATGGAATATTTTTAAGGTGTCTGGACAAAGAACAGTCAAAGGAAGTTATGCAACAGTTTCATAATAGCATGTGTGGAGGGCACCATTATTGGAAGACTACAACACATAAAATTCTCAGAGCTGGGTACTATTGGCCCACTTTATTTTCTGATGTATTTTCTTTTGTTAAATCTTGTGATAGGTGCCAAAGATTTGAAGGGAAACAACAGTTGAAATCCATTCCCCTAAAACCAATTCAGGAAAAAGGACCCTTTCAGCAGCGGGGCTTGGATTTTATTGGAGAAATCAATCCACATTCTAGTGGCCAGCATAGGTGGATATTAGTAGCCACTGATTATTTCACAAAGTGGATTGAAGCAGTCCCTACAAGGAAGGCTGATCATAATGTGGTCATGAAGTTTTTGAAATAAAATATCTTCAGCAGATTTGGTTGCCCACATAAGCTAATCACAGATAATGCAACAGCCTTCAGGGCAAAAGAGTTGGTGGAAATGTGTGATTCAATGGGTATTAAACTTGTTCATTCCACCTCTTATTATCCTCAAGGAAATGGTCTAGCAGAATCCTCTAATAAAAGTCTGATCAGGATAATTAAAAAGTTGTTAGAGGACAATAAAAAGAATTGGGATTCAAAGCTCAAGTATGTACTGTGGGCTGACAGAGTGACCATTAAAAAATACATAGGGAATTATCCTTTCAAGCTGGTATATGGCACTGATGCTGTATTTCCAATTTAGCTAACTCTCCCTGTGGAAAAATTTCTTCAAACAGAGCAGGATGAGGAAGAAGACATGGCAAATAGGATAACTGATTTGGCAGAAATACATCAGATTAGAGAACAACTGGTTGAAAAAGCTGCAGCACATCAAAAAAAGGTCAAGGAAGCTTTTGACAAAAGGGCAAAAACAGATAATTTTCAGGTTGGTGACTTGGTTTTGAAGTGGGATGCATTAAAGGAGAAGAAAAGAAATCATGGGAAATTTGATGCTTTCTGGACAGGGCCTTTCATCATTGCACAGGTTCAAGGGAACAACACCTATATACTGAAAAGTATGGGAGGAGAAGCAGTTTTTGATGGCCCAGTTAATGGGCGGTTTTTGAAAGTTTATGTTGTCTAAGGTCTTTGGCCTTAAAGGCTGTAAATATTTTGTTTTTATCAGTTTTGTGTAGGCAAAGTAGACTCCATGCCCAATGGAACACTAGGAATTTTGATTAGTTTGCTTTCAGCTGGAAAGGCAATGGTCTACAGGTTCTTGAGACCTCACAGGGAGGATCTCATCCCCAGAAGGAGCCAGTGTTAGCTCTGCTATGTTCTTTGATACTTGATGGATCAAACTAGGTGTTGAGCAGTGCTGGTTTGGGTTGTGCAAGGCTGGCAACAGTTTTTCATGTTTTCTCCTTCATTTTCCCTTTTCTCCTTATAACTCCCATAACCCCGCATAAACCATTAAATCGGCTTTTGGGCGCTTTTTGTGCTATAATTTTATTAAACCCTTATAAAGCCTCTTTCCCCACCCCCGCGCGTCCTTTGTTATAATTTTATAAATCCCCGATAATTTTATAAACCCCATATTAATCTATTTCTATTTTACCCCTGAACTATAGTCCTAACCCTTTTAAACATGCGCATATAATAAAATTATAAAACCCCAGGCCCGCGGCTTTACCTGTCACATCAACCCCAAATATGCGCTTTAAATCTGGGCCATCCAATCCTCTGTTTGATAATCCAACACCATTTGCAAGCCCTCTCCCCATAAGCCGATCGTCTGTTAGTTAGTGGGGAAAGCGGTTTCTCGGCCGTCCCGTCGGCCACATGGCGCATTTTAACAGGATCGCGCTCATGTGTGCGTTAATTGCCCTCTGCAGAAAAGCGGTGTGGGGAAACCGCTTGCCCGCAAAACCGCCACCTCCCCGCCCATTAACTCCCTCGCATCTTCCGCTCCCGTCAGCCGTCGGATCTGCCCGACAGTGATCCGACGACCATCGTTCATTTATCCTCGTTTCTCCCCAATGGCCTCCGTAATCCAATCTGCGCCGTTCATTTAAGCGATCCGATGGCTGATATTGTTATGGTGTTGTCTATGCCTCCCGTTAGCAGATCTCGATCGTCCATGTAATCCATCCAACGGCTAGCGTTCTTTCTTGGCTCCTGTTCGTTTCCAATGTATTTTTCAGTGTTTGCGGCCTGTTTTGCCCGCGCGAAGAAGCAAGAGATGATCCGGTTTCCAGTGTATGAATTCCTCAGCTGCCACAGTTAAGTAACAACATGGTCAAGGATGAGAAAATACTTTCTCGAGCAGCTGAATTCATTCAATAGTTATGGACATTTATTCATGAAACATTCCACCTGTTCAAGGAGTGCAACAAAGTACCAGAGAATGTCAAATTGGTTAATTAAAACAGTCAGAATGTATTAGAGGCCCATAATAGTTTGTAAATGTGGTTGGTGGTCAGTTATGACCCCTCCACACTTAGGGTAGCAGAGCAATAATTGTGAAAAACTCCGTATATACTGAAAAACAAGATGTAATCTGATTGATGAGTGTTATTATGTTGTAAGCTTCAACTTCTGGAGACTATAACTACTGTGTAACCTGCAGCTTCTGGTCTTCATTTCCAGCTAATACAAGCTTCTTTTGCTGTTAATTTCTCACTTTCCACTTCTTCTTTGTTCCAGGCTGTGCCTGCAATGCTTTATTTCATGTGCCGTTGATGTCTAGCATTAGAGGGGTTGTCATCCCACCTTTGTGCTAGAATTTAGCTGTATCATTGAATTTGTATGCAGGTTTCTATTATTTTAATGCTAGAGAGCTGTCATCCTGTCTTTGTGTTAGAAAACAGATTTACAAACTTTTTAACTGGTTGCAGCTGGCCATCACAGGGTCCTGTGCATCTGCTGGTGTGATCAGTGTTCTCCATCATCACATTTTCTTTAAAACTGTGAGTAATTGGTGGTCTAAAGCCTTGTAGTCTAGGGGTGTTCACCCATGTCCAAGGTTAAGCATAGTAGAAGTGGTTATCTGGCTTGAATATGCAGCATTTCTTTCATTCATCCGCCATTTATCCAACATTTTTGTTGAGTTTGTAATGTTCTCGAGCATCTCTGATATACAACCTAGGAGAGTTTCTTGGGGTGATAATAGGAAGCATTTAGTTTTGCTTCGCAGTCAAGTTGCATTAACTGTGCATTATTTGGTTGTGTTTTTTGAAATTTTAACCAAAGTTTTGGGGAAATTGCTCAATATTTGTATTTTTGCATATATTCAAAAACAATTATCGAATTTTCAGTAAATGTTATTTCTACTTTCCGATTGGATGACAAGATTTGTTTATGGTTATCTTTTCGAAATTATGCACATGTGCAAAAGTGTTGACAAAGTTCATTGTGTGGAGGAAAATTGGAATATTTAGCCTTTTTTTTTATGTTTATGTTGCTGAAATTAGGTAGATGTGCAGAACTATGGAGGAAGTCCATTTTGCAGAGGAAGGTTTCAAGCTTTGATGATGTAACCACCCTCTCCCAACATTTACCCACTTTTACAAGCTCTCGAGGGTAAATATGAGATGATAGCTACTATGACATGACCCAACCTCCAAGTTCTAGTTATGGAAGTGGGGCCTACAATCCAAAAATTTATTGATACCTCTCAGGAGCATTAGATCACCTAGAAGCCAGTCTAGAACCTTTGATGATTAGATCATGAGCTGTAATCTTTTCCACAAGCATAACACCCCAACAACACCCACAACAAAACATGCATGCAATTATGAGTCTCCAACCACACCCATAAGCATGTTTCCATGCGATTATGACCCATCTCTTCCAGTTTTGTGCATGCGGTTCCAAGATCTATGCCACCTTTTTAGGCTAGCCTCCAAATCACTGCCTAGAATGACTTGATCTTAAATCTCTAAGCTTCATATGAGAATCACCAAGAAGGTATAAATCCATCTCAAGTAGCTTCAAAAACACTTGTTATACCATGCATTCATCAACCATTCAAATAATTATCAAATCATGGACAAGAGCCACAACTAGAGCATATCATAGAACCATGCTTATAACCATCATATAACCAAAATATCAACCATGACAAATCAACCATCAAATCAACATAATAACAAGTACACCTTCTCATAGATTACAATAGGAAAATAACTCTTATTAACTTATGCAAAAGCAAACCAAGTCAGGGACTTCCACGTACCACCCGACCATAGATTGGGTTGAACCAAATCTTTCTTTTAACTAAACACCCCATGCCATATTCCAAGCATGAATTTGAAATCTCATGGGATAAACCAAAACATGATAAACCAAGGTCTCTAGAGGTTAAACCACCTCCACCCTCAAATTACCATGATCTCAGCTAAACTGGTCCCGAGATCACAAAACCAAATCGAGCTTGGAGGCCTCATAATTTCTTCACCACACCTTGAGGAATTTGCCTATCTACACCCACTTGTTGAGGGCTTCCCAGAGAAAACCATTTCCACCCCCAACCCTTGGGATTTTCTTGAGACCACCTCACCCAGTTCCAAAACCTTATGACAATCCAAAGCTCAACCAATAATGAACCCCATCACACCATGGCTATCTAAAAAATGGAAAGGCAAGGCTGAAACCACTATCAAACTAGGTAAAACCCATGCCAATGAAAGAAAAAGAACCAAATAAACAAATGCATGCACCGTGCATTCACACCTCAAATAGGAAATCACACATGCAACCTATTACCTGCAAGATCTTCCTATTGAAGCTACTAATCCAACCTTCTCCTTACACTCCCTTTCTTTCCTCTGCTTTCTTGTCCAAGTGCTTCTTCTATTTCCTTTTCTACACCTACTACAAATATGGGATAAAGATGTCGACTAAGAATTCGACTGATTCTTAGGTGCCTTTTTATCATTGATGTCTCCTTTTTCTTCATTTTCCTTCATTGTTCCTCGAATATCCCTTGCATGCAAATATGCGTCTCTTCACCTTCTTTTTTCTCCCATTTTTCATTTATTTCTCATAATTAAATTCCATTTATTGCCTCTTTACCTTTTCCAATTTACATAGCCATACATAAACCAAAAGTGATGCCCACTATAGTGTTTTCCCAACATTTAGCTTGGAATACATATCTTGTGACCTTGGTCTTATTTTTATGTACATGGACAGATTTTGCGAACCTCTGCATTCCACACTAAAGGATTATATATATATATATATATATTTTTTTTTTCGGAATAGGTGTGTGAGTACAGGGTCTGATTGCGAAAAATTTCAAAGCTAATGTACAAATATCATATTTCATTTATCAAATTAAATATCATATTTTTGTGGTGATGTTCAGAGAAAAATGGTTTTTGGCAATGCAATGATCCTATAAGGTTTTCAGATGCTAAAAGTATTGTTAGATTGTTGCAGAGTTTACAATCGAAGCCTTTGTTGTGCAAAAAAGTTTATAATAGTTTTGGAATGCTAGTTTTTAGCTTAATGCAAAACGACAAAAACTATACGAAGTTATAAACCGTTACCTAATTTTTTTTTTTGGTAGGTAAGCACCCACGAGGGATTTGAACCAGTGACCTATCACAAGGAGTGCCTTAACAGTGCACCCATTCACCATCAATCCAAAGCGCCATGGGCTATTACCTAATTTACTTGTTTCAACTAACATTGCTCATTTAATATTTGGGTAATGCAACAAAGACAAAACGACATTCAAGTTGCGAATTGACGTCTAGGATTTGAAATTACTTTTGCAAAGTAAAAGATTGCCAATAGCAAGGCAAGTATACATAGTAAATGTGGTGAATACACGTTAGTTCAGTGAATAATTACAAAAAATAATTTTATTTATTGGCAAAAGAGCTTTAGTTAATGAAAATGGAATGTGGTCTATGATATATATATATATATATATATATATATATATATATATATTTTTTTTTTTTTTTTTTTTTTTTTTTCTGAATAAGGCTAATTCTATTATAGTACAAAAAGGTCAAAAATTACATCAGAGTTACAACAAGGCCATGGCCTTGTAAATCCTGCCCAGAAATTGACAGTTTGCCCAGATTTACACATTCCAAAATTGAACACAGTCAAAATTTGGATTACTATCTTCTGTTGTGTCTTCTCCTAAGAATCAAAACAGTGACTCTAAATAGTACATAATAGGGACATGCTGAGATAGACAAACATGGCGATGATGAGCACCGCTTAAACATGGACTGGCTGACATATAGACCCATACTGCCGACACATAGACATACAGACCCATACTGCCGAACTGATACATAAACACAGGATTCAAAGACAGAGTGATGCTCCTGCGGCCTAGGCTGCCGAGAGCGAACTACTTGAACTGATCATTCATCGTCCGTGGTGTAGGGCGCTTCCTCAACTCGGCACCCAAATTGCAGAGAGTCGTCAGAATCGGAGGGAGGGACCACCGCGCTGGAAGGGAGACCCTAAACAGGCTCGCTTGGACCCGCAAGAGCTGCTGGAGTAGCTAAGGGGGAGCTTTCCCTAACAGGGCATTGCAGGTCAATTATAAGCACTGTCCCTTGAACTTGAGGTGGGTTTTCCAGAGTTGCATCTGCCTGATCTCTGAAAATATCACAATGCTCAACAGTTACAGAGACAATAAAAGTAGAATTTGCGAGTGTGCAGGGTATCCGATACCTGACTGTAGGATGCGCCTCATGTCCACAATCAATTATGCGTTCGCTCCCCAGCCGTCTGCCTCGTCCAGCTCTGTTACCATGGAGGTGCTGCTGCTCAGACGTAACTTCGACGGAGGAGGAAGGAGAAATGGGGGCAGGCCTCTGAGTGGTAGCCCGTCCGCGAGAGCCTCCGCGTCTACTGCACATTCTCAGTCTCTCACCCCGCATTGCTGGATAAAGAAGAACTCGCTTGTAGAAACCCGGAGAGGAGGGATTAATTAGGACGGGGGCCGCCGAATTTGGCTCACAACGCCTGGGAATTGCTCTCAAGCTTGTGACAGTCCCTGAATTGGCCACAGAGCATGAATGCCCTTGCTCATTCCCCCGCTCCACCGAGTAATGCGCCAGTGTTGCAGCGGAATGCCAGACGATTGCAGAAGAATGCGCAACTGTAACAGGAGATCCCGGTTTATTAATCGCCATCGCACAGTTAGCCAGGAGACAAATTATGGAAGACAAGACCAGCATTAATGCCCTCGTTGATATTCCAGCATGCGAACCTCTCTTACATCCCGCGAGGTACTGCGTGTCACACATGGGCTGACCCCTGGCCATGTGACTCCCCATCTGTCTGCCGCTCACCTTAAGCACCCGCATCCGGGAAATGTGGTCTATGATATTAATAAAATAGTATCTCGATATTGATTTCTAAAGCGTGTAAGACATATTAATCATGAAACGTAATTATGTCAATTGGACTATGTCAACTTGGAATTTAAGTAAAATGTATATTATTTAAAGTAATCAATTTCACAATAGTATTTTTTGATTAAAGATTAGGTAAATTAGTGCTATCCACATTGATTATGATTACTAGTTAGTGGATACCATTAAAATTAATAGTAGTTAGATGTTAGTTCGTAATTCAGATGACTTATTGCCTTTGAAGCATTATATATACACCTGTTTCCTGTAAAATCAAGTTGTCAATGTTCATTTTGTTCTCGACTCGTTAGTAAGTTATAGGAAATCGACTTGCTTTGTTCTTATGCAGTTGTTAAGTGTTTTAATGTTTTGCTTTATAATTTGTCTATTTTTTTGCATTTGTTACTAGTAGTGAAGAAATGACCTAAAGAAATAATGGCAGGAGCACAAAGGAAGAGGTGCATGCAGGGAGACAAGTTATCTTAATTCTTAACAAATATATTTTAATGCTAATGGATAAAGTAATAGAACTTCAACAAATGCTTAAGCACCTTTAAGATGGACTAGATGTCGTAAGAACGATGTCAAAAGAGCTCTTGAAAAACATGAATAAATGAATCAGTTCTTGATTCTGGCAGGATAATCAATCTAAGCATTAATGTCTAGAAACAATGGTTAATTAGTAAAGAAATCACTACCATTTTTTTTCTATTTTCTGAACCAATTTTGAAATTTAGTATATGCTAAAGGCTATGTATTTTAATATTCTCGACAAAGTTAAAGAAAAAAAAATATATTGAGCTATTATATATTACAATATATGTATAAATGCAACATGTTTTATTACATTGTAATCTTGGTTATTTGTTTTAGAAATTTGTTTCAGATTTGTATTACAATGACTTATTTATATATTTGTTTAAATATTATATCGAATAGTTGTTTAAATAGAAAAAAATATTGGATTGGTTGACACTATAAACAAATAAAACCGTGATTATAAAGTAACGTCACCGAAAATTGCAATGTAACCAAGTTGTAATATTGTCCGAGTAGTTATAGAACTTGTAAATTTGTTAAATCAAGAAAACAATGTAAGAAATGAGACTACAAGAAGGCAAAAAATGACATAACATAGGACAAAAAATAGAGCTAGAACAAAAATAGTCCATTGGATTATGTTTCTGTACAATGTCATACTAACATTTACATTGGTAGAAGAATTTGTCTTGTTTTATTTGATGATTACATTGCTAATATTGTTCCCATGAACATAGTATATTGATTTATAATGTGAAATATATCCCAAATATCGAGTAAAATGAAAGATCTATTCGAGAAGAATAAAAAAAATCAATTCTTGAACCAGAAAATTTGAGCCAATATGAGGATGCTTGGCAATGCAAGGAGCGAGTAATGTGCCATTACCGAATTGATTAACAACGCAAACGAAGAAGACTATCATTGTATATGTACACCTACTTTTTGATGGTCTATCGCAAATGTGCCATGCATCTCAAAGTTGGTCAATATTTTGTCTACACAATATTGGTCATAGGAAATTTGTCGTAATGTAGGTAATACTCTTTCCAATTTGACACTCCTCATAATACATTGCATTTCAATCATGTCACTTACATGGATGATGAAGTTTAAGCATTGAAAACAAATAAAGCGAGAGTCTTGCTTGCAAACGTTGCAATAAAGCATAGTTTTGTTCATAATTCTAGTAGTTGTAATTGGAGTACTACTTCTGGCGCATACAGTCTCGAATGGATTCGTGTATACACTAATCGATTTTAGGTATCCTTGGAAATACTGTAAATCAATATAGAAAACAAACACTAAGTAAAATGAAATCAAACGTCTTTTTTATTTATTGTTCTTTATTTATGTCTATTTAAACAATATGATATAACTTACAGTGAATATTCCACTTGGTGGGGAAAGCAAGTTTTTTAGACTATCAACTTTCTTTCTTATGTTAATGCACATACAAACACTGATTGTGAAGTTCATAAAACTCTTTCTTGTTTTTTAACTATATTTTTTAGAAAGGTAAGGGAAAAATGTTTTGTTGCAAATCTCTTTAAATTGAAACACATGCCGAAACAAGTTTACCGCGTACTTGAACCTATTACATATGAAACATATGTAAAACAATACATGAAAACCATACAAAATATGAACAATAATTTTTTCCCCAAACATTGGGATGTACAAACCTACACATATGTAACTTGTTTTTTTATTTAAATGAAAATTGGGCTCTCTGGTGGGGAAAATAACAAACAGATGGACAATAACTTCATAATAATAAAACGTTCAAATAAACAAATCTTACTGTATCCCTATCCTGTTCTGCATTGTCGTCTTTGATTTCCAGTATATATTGCATTGTTGTGTGCGTTATCGAAATTGCAATAGTTGCAATTGTATCCACTGGAAGTGCATTTTCATTATGTGACAAATTTGCAATTGTCATGTTTGGAAAAAATCGGTACCTTGCACAAATAAGACACATGTTTTCTACATTGCTAAAAATATTTAGACAAATAGTTTTCTCACACTCACCACTATCGTATTTATGCTTTGGATTAATTTTTAAATCTTTAATAGAAACACCAACATTTGCAACAAGATTTGACTCATGTTGTTCAATTGACAATGTTGGCACAAGCAATGTTATTGCCATTTTCACTTTCTTATCTGTTAAGTCTGCACAAAATATTGTTTTTGACTTATTTATTTTTTCCAAACTTATGTTCAATTTGTAACCAAGACAACGCCATGAAAAATCTTCCTAGTTATATTATTACTATTATTTTCAATCAACAATGGCATGGACTCGACCTCTTTTTCCTAGTCATGAGCATTGAATTGATTTTTTTTTTTTTATAGAAAAAAGAGAGAAAAGCATAGAAAGACAAAGGGGGAAAAAGATAAAAAGGAATAAAGAAGAAATATGATACATAGTTAATTGAACATGCGCAGAAGCACCTATCTGCAATTATTTCTTCTCTAATTTTTGTTTCTTTTGTTTTGTCTGTTGTGATATCTGTTTCCATAGTACTGCTCATTTCTATCTCTATACTCCTGTTGATAGCTATGACATCATTCAAATTCAATAAATTTTCCCTATTCACAAATGATACACTGAAATCACTTCTTAAAAGGAAATTATAATTGAAACTAAGTAAGAACTATTTAATGAAAATAGAATAAGATAAGACAAAGTAATTACTAGTGTACAAAAATTCTAGATAGATTTTAGTTTTAGCAAATACAAAAGTTTTATAGAAATGTTCAAAGTACATTTTTCCTTGTAATTGTTGTCCTGGATCCGAATATCTAAGTCTCATATGTTTCTTTGAAATTTAAAAAGATTTTCTTTTAGTTATGATACGTAAAAATATGGCCTAAAAATGGCGGGGAAAAAAAACATAGTTGGGATGTGTAATACAAATATAATCAAATTACAATAAATAAAACAGAAACATGCCTCTTAGAAGACTTATCGTTGTCCTTAGCAATATATGTTCTTCTTGTATTAATTTCCACTGCTTTGACGATATGAATTAGATCAAATATACAAAAATAAGAAAAATAAGAGGTTCTAATTCCATAACACAGAAGTACTTCAGAAATAAGAACTATATGACAGTAACATATTTTGTCCAAACGTGTTTAGCATTGTCATATTATATAATATTTCAACTTTATACTCCATTGCCACAAGACTATACTGTATATTGTATAAATGTTCTTAGTACTCGCATATAGAACAAACAATACACTATTTACTTGTCAATAATGCTACACGTTTTGCACTTTCGCTCTAAATGATAATCGCTCATGGTGTGCAACTGCTAGAACAATTCCGTATAGCCAAGATGAGGATTCTATTTGTAACTAGCTCCTCCAAAAACTAGTTTAACATGCATTCGTAACATGTATGCTAAAAATATTGCATGATGAACACCTGACAAATGCTTCTATGGACAATACAACCAAAATTAATGGTTAGTATTGTCACGTTAGCATATAAATATTGAACATATGTATTAAACACTTAACAAAGTTGGAATGGTAGATAGAAAAAATTGTAATATTAAAAATATTAATCGAAAGTCAGTGGATTTTGACCACAAATGTTTAAATTTAATGCCTTCCTTTTAAAAATAAAATAATAATCAATGCCATGTATTCCTAGATGCTTAATTTTTTTTACATTCTTTTAAGTAAATGATTGATTGGTAAATATGATTAATTTCATTAATTAATAAAATGTTAAAGCTATAGTTTCAATAATTCCATTATCACTATGGAAATTTGCAAAAGTAATAGTCATATGTTACTTAGCTCCCCAACCAACGCTAAGAAATAAATCTTAATTAAAAATATTTCCTAGACTTGTGCGGAGCTTTGCTTATGCTAAGTTTTCATTGTGCGGAAAGATTTTCACAAGCAAAGCTCCACACACTACTTTACATGCAAAGCTCCGTACAATATTTAAAATAGGGAAAAACAATTTAGAGATTTTTAACAATCTGTCTTCAAGACTAAGACTATTTTTTTTTCCTAGAGCATAATATGCTAAATAGTAGTTTAAAGATTTGGAAAGTTTTCAAGAAATGCTATTAGAGCGAATCAATGAGATCATCAACTACTATTCGCTAGTTTTGATTATGCTATCGATTCATGATATTATGAGTGCTCTAACAATGTGTTATTATTCTGCCCAATGGTGCTAGAATTAACACATTTGCAAGTCTTTTGCAAAGCCAGAGTAAACAGGGAACACTAGAAAAATATGCAATTAATATTATTATTTTTTCTTATGCAGATCAAATGATGACATATGTGTGGGAAAGCGAGGCTGAGGATCAAACAATTCTTATGCGAACCAATTTCTCAGACTATTCCTCGGCCAAGTAGTTTGAGACTCATTTCCATTATGCTGTGCTTATATGAAGATACAATATGGGAATGCATTATAATCAAATTTCTTGAATTGTGATTTGCAGAGTACGACTTAGTGTTATATTTTTGATAATGTTCAGAGCAAAATGATTTTGTCACAATGTGATAATGATGAGAGTTTTATATTAACAATAAAATATTTTAGTGCAAAGTGCGGAGATCCACACAAAAAATATTTTCCACAATGGAATTCCTACGCATGAAATGCGAATCCCATGTTACCTTGATCAATTAATTAGTGGTAGAGGCAAAAACTATGCTGCATCGTATCTATTGCGGAGGAATTTTGAATTCATATTATTATGTTTCATTTTCTGGAGCTCTAACTGTGTGGAGGGAAGGCTATGTGTGGGAGAACGAGGCTGCATATGGAACTTCATTTGCACAAACAAAATTATTTTTATACTATGTTTGCATTTAAAACTTTTTTAGATTTAGCTAATAAGGTTAGTAGTTAACATGTCTGTAATGTCTTGCCTCTGTTTCTTCGGTTAGTGTTTTCCTATGTAGAAATGTAGGCCACCCACATGCATATTGCAAAGCACACTCCTCATAATCTACTAATAATAAAATAAACATTTTTCTTGTGCCAAAGTAATAACAAATCTTTCAAGTTTCATTGTGCAGACCTCTATGCTCCACACAATCTATAAATATCAAATTTCAAATGCACTAACTCCAAAAGAGTTGAAAATACATTACAATTAAAACATGCCTCTGCACTTACATCATTCCAAAAATCCTTTATTCCACACATGCATTTGTTCTCTGCAAAGCCTCCGCACATGCACAACCACCTCCTCATAGTTACTACTGTACTCAATAACACCCTTCATCAATAATTCATATTCAAAACTGTTATTAATTGATGTGGGTTTCAGATATCATGGGGAGGAAGCAATTGTTGTGAAATACATTCCTAAATAAGAATTAAAAAAGAGATTTGTACATTTATTATTTTAATAAACTTTTCCCAATGCTTTGGGCACAGTGAAATCTCTACACACATGCATTTGTTCTGTACACACACTTCTTTCAAACAGCTAGCTCCGCATAACCACATCCACACAACTACTTCCGTACTTGCGAAATACGTTACTAAATAATAATTAAAAAAAGATTTGTATATTTATTATTTAATAAAGCTTGTGCATCTATTTTCTTGATCATAACTTTCACTCCGCAGGTAGCTCCACACACTAGTTCACACAATAAATGTTTTGTAAACTGCTTATTCCTCTTGAGAAAAATTGATAGTTATGGTAAAGGTACTTAACTTCTATTTTTTAATTTTGAACTGAACAATTTCATTCACATTATCAACAAGGTTTCATTGGGAACCCAATTCAATATATATGAAAAAAATGGTTATCACTTCGCAATGTTGTCTGACTTGGCATTATTTCAAAGCATTAAAATATTAAATCTAAAATCTTGATTTTAAAAGCATTGAAATGCTAATATTAACATATATTTTCAAAATTAATACAGATGCAAAGATTTGAAGCTTTCGTTATTATTTTGAAAGCATTAAAATATTAATATTAACGTATAAACTCTTACTAATTGACTTAATCGATGGAACATAAGAGTCCCTTCAAATTCAAAATCACAACAAATTTAATGTTGATTCTTATTAATAGTATATTGTTCATATTTTCTTACTAATATTCTAATGTTAATACAGTTTCAATGCTGAGTGCAAAAGTAGAGTCCAAAGTTTATTATACGAAGCATTCTTGTCACTTTTATTACATCCACATATGGCTTTTATGTGAAAATCTAGAGGCTTAAATTATGCAATGGGACAACCTTTGGGCATAAACACAAATGTTAGCAAACACCCCTTGCATATCGAGTACGGTTTATGTACTCCAACAAAATCAACTTTTTAGGCACTAGAAAATTTGCTAATGAATTGATTAAAGGTTGTTCTCTTCACAGAGTGAAATATTTGTTTATAATAATATTTGTGTAAATAGTCATATGCAGGGAACTGCGGGTGAAGTCCATTGTGTGGAGGAAGATTTCAAGCTTTCATCACGTGGACCTCCGTACTCCGCACAATGAAATATTCTCGCACAAGGAAAGTTGTTCACAGAAAGCTCCACCACTAATTAATTCATTAAAGGTTACATAGTGTAGCACAAAACCAATCGAAATTGGAATCACATAAAATTGATATATCACTTTCATTTTGAAATATAAAAAAAAAAAACTTCCATTATGTACAATAGACAGATACAAAGAAAATGTAATAAAATCCCTTCTCGAATTACCGTGCTTTGGACAAATTTAAAAATATGACGACAATGAACATTATTCATGTTTCATAGTAAACACAATTATTTTCATGTTTCATGTTATGAACATATATGCATCGATGAAATAATACATGTGCTCAAAGCATAAGTTTGTAACATTAAGCAATACAATCACAATAACAAGAACAATATCGAGTTTCAAATTTCAATCATCATAGCTATGATTGAAATAAATAAACAAAATAAAAATGCATAGAAGATCAGATGCAAAGCATTAATAACTTTGATTCTCAGTGGGAATTGCTTGTATTAGTGATGAAAATGATCAATGGCTCAGTTCATTGGCTCATTCACTATGCTATTATGGCATCTTCTCTTTAACTACCTTCTCTTGCATTCGAGAAAAGTAAATGTGTGAACTGTAATATGGAAAGAGGGAACTGCAAAAGAAAACAAGGAATTGCATTTAGCAACTAGACTATGTGACATTAATAAAATTAAAAAATCATGATGACTGAATACTAGTAAACAAAAAAAGAATATGAAAATATTTAAGGACAATTACAATATGTGAAAGCATATATGCTAATTGTTTCACTATCAGCTGTCTTCCAGATGCATGGCTTGTTGAACCAATGTCTTCAACTTAGCTTGAATGAATTCTTTCATTGGTCCCATTGTAATCTCTAGCCTCACATGTTGATTGAATAATTATTTTGTGATTTCCATCGCCTCTTCTTCTAACTGAGCGGTTAACACAAATTTCCTACCATTAATACTAACAAAGCCAACTAGTCATTTTCTAATTTCTTCTGAAGTAAAATTAGTTATATAATCACTTTTTTTTTTTGCGATTGATCAATTAAAAATTTCGTATAATGCATGGTCTGTATATATCTTGAAAATATGCATCACCTTTAGAAATTCATCATTTCTCCTATTCTTTATGCTCTCACACTTAGAAATAATGTTTTCTAGTGTACAGATTCCTCTGGACCATCCAACCTTGATTTGCCTCATTCTATTAGAATTGGGAAATTCTTTGTTTTTCTTGTCCAAATCATACAAAAATTCAAGCCTTTGACTAAAATAAAGTAAGTCATTGTTAACAAAATGCTTGTCTTCATTAATATTACTTCTCACCAAATCGCCAAATGAGTTGATTTTCTATCCTAACTGTAGCAAAATGGGAATTTCCTGCCATGCATGTTCAATGATTTCTAACCTCTGGCATATATTACTGACAATTTGCATTTGACTGCATTAACTAGTTGCATAGGTCTAATAGAACCATTAGATGTTTTAGCAGTGGGAACTACATATCGTTGAGTCTGTATTGTGACTAGAGTCATCAACAAAGGACCCATATTTAAATAATTTTCTAACATTTCTATTATTTCTTTTAGTACCAAGTTCTTTGCTTCCCGTTTCTCAATAGACATTGCAAGCACATTCCCGATAGCTTCATGCACTATGAAAACACCTGTGCCTGCAATTCCAGACATATGAACATTTGTTTTTACTTTATCAATAACTTTTTTATCATGCATCCTTACTTTTTCAAGTTTTAATATTTTACCGTCCCTGTTGTAGTTTTCATATTGAAATGTGGAAAACTGATCATCAAATTTCTCTATTATTTTCTGATTTTCATTCAAATTAGTACTGAGCCAATCATGTAGCGGAGCTTCATTCTTCTCGTTGATATCTTCTTGACTGCTTCTTGTTTGTAACTTTTGCATTTTTCCAGATTGTGTAGGTTTTCCGCTTCTTTATTTGCACTTTGTTTCAGTGCTAATACTTGATTCTTTCGTAATTTATCTAGTAATCATTGCTCCTTTATTAATGCTTGGAGCATTGTGAATCTTTTCGCTTTTGCTTGGAACTTTTGTCACATGATCTTGCATTTGATGGCACCTAGATGCACAATAAATATGCTTTTTGGATTGACGTTTCACCAACCTTCAACTTCTTTTAAATTAAAAAAATGAAAATATTTTGCAAACTTTTCAAGTTGGCTTCCATTCTTCATGGCCACTCGTCCAATGATAAATGGAAAAGAAATAAACTATTTCTTCTTTTTCTGTTCAAATTTAACTTGCCAATCATAGTATTGCCTGTAGACTTCGGCAACAAAATACTTGTCCATAAAAATCTTGGAAGTAATAATGGTTTACCTCGAAACCCATAAAATCGAATAACTGTATTATTTCCTCTTTCTTCATGTATCCCTTTCCACCATAGGAAAAATTGTGCTTCTCTATATATTCGATGGAGTTGTCATCTAGTTATCATGAAAATAAATTGCTTTACAAAATATCTTGAATTAGACACAAAATTCAAACAACTTCCTGCTTCCACAATATGGGATAACAATACTACATTGGCTCTTTTTCAAAATTGAAATTAGGGTTATGTGGCAACTCATCAAAAGTACGACTTGACATGTGAGTTGTTATCATATACACCATCATGAAGAACCTACTGCTCTTGAACAAATTTACTAATTGAAAACATAGTTCATTTGAAATAAGACCAACCTAGTTGAATACAATTTTTTTTATACAAATAATGGAGCACATAAAGAATGGATATTCAGACACTAGCCGTAGTTTCTTGGCCTATTAAACGCACATACAACGAACATAACTCTCTAAACGGTTCTCTAAACAAAGTAATATCTAGAGAGAAAAGATCAGAAATATCCTCAGAAGCTGGCGAAATGAACTCTAATACGATTTTCAAGCCACCTTCCTGTGATTCTAAAAGGATATTTTCTTTTGAGAAATCTAAGCACATCTCTAGAATTGGTAGCTTCAATATCCACCTGACTATCTCGGAAGTCAAATAAATACGAGTATCTTTGGTTGGTAGCCTAATTACTTTTGTTGTTAAATCAAATTTCTCTGCACATAAATAAATGATTTATCTGAAATCAAATACTTCTGGAATGCATGCAACATTTGCTAATTTGGTATAACAAATCATATCACTACTCTTCTTCTACACAAAGAGATTCACATATCATTGATATGTAGCTAACCACTTAAACCTCTGATTGATGAGTGCAAGTGAGTTAATAGTATGCAAATAACTTCTTTCCTTCTCCTAAAGCCATTTCTTCTTTGTACTTTTAAAATATTATGTCAACCAACAACATTTTCAATGCGATTTAGGTAAATATCATCGATATGCTAAACAACCACCACCTTTTACTACTCTACCTATGAAACCTTCTATAAGACACTTCCAATGTGAAACAATTCAATATAGCAAAGTATGCAATTATGAGAAATAATAGAAATAATTTTCATGATATAAATGTGCTACAATTCTAGCCAGAAAACTTAGAAATTATAACACATTTTTTAGAAAACCATGCACAGTTTTTTGGAAAATCATATTACAGTTCTCAAGCTGCAGGATTTTTAGTATCAAAATAATTGTTGATAGTACTAAAATTTCCTCCCTTTTTGTTTCCGTTATCTATTACTATTCTGCATGTCAAATATGTTTAACGAAACTTTTTTGAATAAATAGACATTGAGAAACAACAAATTAGACGTTTCCAAGAAATAATAGAATTCGTTTAAAAACAAATCTCAAAATTTAGAAACCAGTTACTCCATGTACGAAACAAATTAAATGTGGATATTTTCTAATAATAACAACTAGCTTGTAGGTTGTCAACAATCACATCCACTACTCTATCAATTTTAGTTTACAGGTAATAACATTTACGTTCCCGATTATGTGTCTATCCTTTCATTCACCAAAAGGATATTGAACTGTTATTGTCATTATGCCGTGTACGAAAATGAGGAAACCACACTCCACACAACAAAAGCATTTTCTTCTTCTTCTTCTTCTTTCTTCTGCTTTTACATATCACGATTTTTTAATTCTGTGTCTTTTCCATATGTAGCATGCGCCTCCTAGATTGATTACAATCACCAGTAAAACTTTAGCCACAACATTATTAATTATTTTTTGCAATTGATAAAATTTATTATTAAATAATGTTATTTAATTTAGTTTTATGATTTTTAGGTTTATTGTTATTTAATAAAAGCTTTCATTGTGCGGAAATATCTTCGTGCACACAATGTAAGCTTTATTATGGACTTGAGATTATGGACTTGAGACAAGAAAATCTCTGCACAGTGAAATAAGTTTCTATATATAGCATGAGTTATATAAATACTTACTTTCATAGATGCATTTGTTCTTCACATAGCCTCCACACACACATAACCACTTCCGCACAACTACTTTTGTACTCAATAACGTTATACAAATACTCATTTACAATTGACTATTGCAACTTTTATGATTTACAATATAAGCTTTAATTAGAGTTTTAGAAAAGAAATGATCCTCACAATAAAACAAGTTTCTATATCCAATAAGACTTATTTAAATGCTTATTTTCTTTAAGTAAACAAGCTGTATATGTCTATAATGAAATTACTTACAAAGGATGGTTTACAATTTAATATTGCAAAAAAAAAAATGGATTTTTTCATGTATTATTATTATTATTATCATATGTTGTTGTGCAGAGCTTTTACTCCAGGCAAGAAGCTTCCTCTGCACAATGAAAAATCTCATTCTAATTTTGACAGAATGAAAAATCCATACAATGAAACATTGATGTGTGCAATTCTCTCTTTTGTACATGCATTCATAAATAAATAGAACTGGAACATAAAAGTCAGGCTTTCTGGCTGACTAGCCTTCAACGATTATCAACATAGTTAAAGCAACTATAATTGTATTCAGATTCAAATGCTAGTCATAAAAAATGCAATAGATATCTAACAACCAAATCTTTTGCGAAGCATCCATCTCCATTGTAAACATAACTGGAACAGACTAAAGAGTCTTTGTGTTTCACAAGCCTTGAACAATAACCAACATAGTTACAACAACAACAATTGTATTTAGATTCAAATTCTAATCACTATAACTATCATTCAAATAAACAACACAAATGCAATAGGTATCTCTATACCAAAACTCTCACTAAACGTTTATTTTCATTGCCAACAATTTTCATACCTTTACACATAATATAAAAGCTCAAAATCATAGTCTCATGAAATTATATTCAATCAATGATGTTGAGAAACTCTAAAGGCTCCATAGTAATACAAGTTCACATGTAAAACATTATCAAAGAATTATTGATATAACTCGTAAAAATTTTCTGTATTAGAACAGAGTAAACAAAAAACCATTTTAACAATCATTCATTATAGAACATTAGATAATATATAAAAGTTCAAATCAAATGATGGAAAACAAGCGTTCAATTTCTATTTTCTATACAATGTTTGAGAACCTAGGCCCATACAACAACCCATGTGAAACATTATCTCAGAATTGTTTACATAATTAGTAAAGATACCAAGAGATAGAAAATACAGTAATCAAAATTCAAATAAGCTATGATTACAAAGCCATGGTATAGAAAATAGACCTTGTTTCATAAATAATTTATGCAATTACTAATACTTTAGTCACAAATCTAAAAGTCATCGACCGTAATCTCTAAAAGTCATCTGCAAGAAATAACAAGGAATTAGACCATTCCATCATAACATATGCATAAGATTTCAACAGTAAAATGATTTTAAGACAAAAAAAGTTCCAATGTATTAAAACACTTACAATATGAAAAATCACATCCCGATATTCTTTAGCCCTCAACCATCTCTTAGAATTAGGGTTCTTGCAACGAATTCCTTCACTTTAGCTTCAATGAGTTCTTTCATTAAAGCAACAATAATATCCTTCTTAACACGTTCATTGAATATCTCCTCATTTTATTTTGTTTCTTCTTGCAATTGCAAAACCGAGGCAAAGTACTCTTCATTGACACTAACAAAATTAATTAGCCATTTGCTTATTTCCTCTACACTGAAATCAATTATATCATCAAACCCATTGCCTGTGATTATTTAAGCTTCTTAAAATTAGACATAAGTTTTTCTTTCACAATTAATCCATATTCATATGTAATATAAGGACCATTTAGATCCTGAACAATTGCTACTGCCCTGAGATATGCATCTTCTCTTTGATTTTCTATGTCTCCACACTCAGAAATAATGTCCTTCAATGTTATGATTTTACCAGACCATGCAACCATGATATTCCTTATTCAATCAACATCAAGAAACCCCTATTTACCTTTTTCTAGTTTAGACAATGAATGAAGCTTCTAAATAAAAGTTAATAGGTCATTGTTTACGAATTCTGTGTCTCCCTCTAGCTCACTATTATGTGGACAAATCCCTCTTGCAGACAAGAGTGATCTCCCTAGACTTCAAAGAACCCTAGTAACAAAGAAACGTGATTTGATACCTTTCCCTAGACTCTGATTGAGTGAAATAAAATAGAGTGATAGAGGCCTCTTATCGATTTGACGAAATGATTGATGAAGTCCCTCAAAGATTTTGACCATTTACTCCTTGATGCTCTAGTGTCTTCTTGTCACTCATGACAACTTCTCCATACTATATTGAAAGGGATATGAAAATACAGAGACAAACAAGAGATCAAAACATACAACATATAATCAAAGAGATAAATGGAATAATTAATCAATTATTTATCGTAAACTAATCAATATCCAACCAAAATCCATGTAGGTGATCAAGGAATCCTACAAATTAAATCAATGAAGATATAATTGAGAAAGAACAAATGATTTTATATTCATAAAACTGGAGAAAAGCATTACAACCATATAGCCTTGATGTTGCAAGTCCCTTCTACAATCTCAAACCCTCTGCCTTGCAAGAAAATCCTTCCAACCTAATATCAACATCATAAACCTACTTCCAACAACCCTCTTCCAATTCTTAGATCTATAGTGGATTTATAGGCCAAGAATGAGAAGTTATGGATCCATTCTCCAAGTGATGAGATCCACTATTAGTGGGATAGCGGTACCAAAAAGGTAGGGGAATTACTCCATGATGGGAGGGACCAATACTGAATAGGCACTCATTCAAAGCTTTTTGGTTGGGATAGATGCTACCAACAATGCTTCTAGACTTTACTTTTTATTTTTATGTACTTCAATCCATGTTCACAGGTCATAGTGGAAGACAATGTGTACTTATGTGCAATTATTAATGGTCTTCTCTACGTATGCACATAAATTAGCTAGGAAACTATGAATGTAACCAAAATCAGGGTTTTGTACGATAGGATCTAGAAATTCCACTTTATTTGGGATAATTTAGTTTCAAACTTTGTAGGGTAATGATTCGGAACACATGTATATAGTGAGAGATCCAAACCGATGGTCATTTACCTAATGCGACGAAATGATGTGTAACAGATTCCCCCTAAAGCACAAAGCCAGAAGAAATATTTTGATGACTGAAGTGCTTTATCATGGAAAGGTTTGGGTTATAGATTGTAGTTGGAGACCTGAAACAATCAAACAAACATTGCATTGCAATATATAATATCATCACTGAGGTAGGCATTCCCATAGTCAGAACATAAATTTCTCAAAGCATAGTACAAAAATACATATGAAGATCCATGTCAATAGACAACACAATATGGACGCAACCATCAATGAATATATATTTACAATCATGAATATCTAATAACTCCATGGGGTCTGGATGGATGAAACTAGATCCAGGGTCTTGATCTTCATCTCTCGATCTATAGTATGAATCTAGCCATGCGAGTAAATGTCTCGAAGTCGAACATGGTAGAACCGCTTGATTACCATTCAATGATGTGAACTGTTAATAAACACGAGAGAAAAATCATATTCATTCGATCGAAGGTCAATGATGAGAACCTGTCATCGAAGGTGAGAAACCTGCCATTAAGGCATGCAGACCCCAAGGTACTGAAGTTTTCTAGATCAACTTCATAGATAGTGAGTTGAAGTCGATAGGAAGCGATTCATCGCAAGAGGGCCCATGACACGAAACTGATGTCAATTTTTGAAGAACAACATTTTGGAGTAATTTAGGACTGAATCAGGGATGGTCAACACAAATAAAGGATAAGATTGAAAAATTAATTTGACTGAGGTTGAACTTATTTTGAACATATCATAGCCGCGACATGATGACTTGGAAACTTTTGACTCAAAAATAAAAACTAAACTAACTGAAGAATTTCAAAGACGTACGATCAATTGAGTAGCAAATGGATTTCCCAACCCAAACACGAAAGTGACAGAGTGTCATGTTCAAGAGCGACATACTGCCTTTTACAAATTCAAAACAAAGATTCTTTCTCACTTTCCCCCCACCATTCCTGGCAAGTACCTCTTTAGTTTTTACAATCTTGAGGAGGATAACATATGCTTGTCTTGTAAGCTCATCCTTCGGATGAGTCCTTAGAATTATTTTTAATGAACCCTAAGAAGGAGTGGTTCGGCCTCGTCATGCTTAATGAGTCCTATACTGTTTAATTTTACGAGTCCATTAAAGGGGTACCTTGATGTATTTTTCATTTTTAAAGAGTTTGAAAAGACATGAAAAGGAAACTCGTTCAATTCTTTTACTGTAAAATTTTAACGAGCCCAAAGAAAGTAAAGCTTAGTGTTTTTTAATTTTAGGGAGTCAAGAGAAAAACATAAGTAAACTCCATAATGTTATTTTTTGTAAGTTTAGTCTCTCAAGCCCGAAAAAGGATAAAATAATGTAGGAGAGAACTCTATTGACCATGATTAGTCAACGTATACCTTTTTTGTAAATAGTCTGGTTCAGTCCATAAAAGGGGTAAACTTATATTGAATAGATGATTGTTCATTTACTTTTACGAGTTCGAACAATCAAGTACTCAATGATCTTTTCATTTTTAAGGAGTCTAAAAAGGGTGTAAAGAGAACTCCATGGTTTCAGTTTTTTGTAAGTTTTAACGAGTTCGAAAAAGTGATAAAAATATACTCAATACCAAAATGATCTGTTTCCATAATTAACCTATAACATGCACACTTAAACTCGAAATAATTATCTCTACTAAAAAAATAATGTGAAAACATTATAAAATTGGTTTTTAAAAGTCAATATGCAAAAAATATTATTTAATTAGCCCTAAAAAATTATAAAAAGCCCAAATAGTAAAAAGTTTTCACCATTTGTGTTTTTACCCTTTTGAGAGTGATAGAAGTCATTTTTTACCCTAAACTTTCAAAGCTGATTCCGGGCAAATTGTTGGATGAAATCGTGCGCCATCTCCTCTAGGTAAATGATCTATCCCAAATCTTCATTTTCATGCCATTTATTTAGCTTTTCACTGTAGATTTAGGTTTTTTGTGGAATGGTTTTCAAATTGATTTTCTCACTCAATGTGTGCAAGTCGCCCTTATCGGGCCTGTGCACATCAACCTATATTTTAACGCTATGTGCACAATTTCAAGGAAAGAAACTACAAACATGCACATTGTTTTTTGAAGTCAACTACACACAACCCCGAGGGCAAGAAAATAAATAGAGAAAATGGCCAATTTTTTTGCTAAATCTCTCCATAATTCATTTTAATTATTCTTAATGTTTAATTGTAGGTTTTTGAACCACAAACATGGAATGGAGAGAACTTGAGCACGAAGAACAAGATATAGCTACTTTAAATGATCCAACAATCATACAGGTCTTGAAAAACTGTGGTTTGTATAATTTTTTTACCATTCTGGGCATGAAGGCCCAATTGGACTTGCTAGAATGGATAGTAGGCAAATGGAATGTTTAGGAGGAATGTTTCATAATTGGGGACCACAAAATTTTCATCGATACTGATGACATTTACTACTTGAGTGGACTTCCACACTGTGGCGAGGAATTCAACCTGTATGGGTATAGGAAAGGTGGTGAAACCAATGCTACCTATTTGATACAACATTGTATCGATAGAGAAGCTCTCAAAGATGGTTGGTTTGACATAAAAAACATTGCACAAATTCATTTGAAAGCTATCGGATTTACTGTTGCATGACTGTGTGGTAGTGCATCTTTGCATTTGTTGATGAAGACTCAAATGAAAATTGTTGTGGATTGCTTTCAGGGTACCATTTTTAATTGGAGTGAGGCTGTAGTTTCCAATCTGAAGGGGAAAATAAATAGGGTTAGAACAAGCAAACTCAAAAACTTTGGGTATGGTGCCTTTTTCATTTCATTTGCTGTAGAGAAGATCACTCTTTTGGATCCACAGGTATCTGTAAAGAGAGGAGGGCCACGTGACCCACACATGTTAAAATGGCTTACACTTATGACACGCCATGGAGGTGATGAAGGTCCAACAATTGGATTTACCTTCACTTCTTCGAGTGGTCAGAAAACCAGATCATCATGATTAAATATTTTCCATATGAAGGGATGGAATAAACAGGAGATCCAGACATGCCATTGCCTCCCGGGTGTAGTGGGGTGCTATAGGTAAAACTTCACATTTTGGTTGATTTTTGAAATTTTCATTTTTTGTTATTTTTGGCATCCAAAGCTAATTATCTGAAATGATCATGCAGATGTGGCCCAGTGAGACCAGCCAAATTACGTAGATATGATTGACATAGTGAGAAGCCAATTGCTCCCATAGTACAGAATCCTAGGGCAACAAAGATACTAATAGAGATAGAGCACAACCTTGAGAGGTTAACTCTGGACATTCTAGATGTTGCTATAGATGATTTTCCTCTCCGCTTCTAGAGGCATACTGTAGGAGTTCCTGGTCATATTATCCATTTGCTATGACGAGTAGCACATGCTACTATATGCTACCATTATCATCATCATGCGTAGTGACTAGTCTGAGGGCTAGAATTTTTTATTTTTGATGATGTATCGACATGTTTAGAAATAAAGGCCACAATGCCTTATGTCCTTGGATGACATTTTTTTTGTAAAAGCCACACTATTTACATACTTTTATCTAATGAAATTTACTACTATTTTTGTCTATCTTGTATAATATGTGAATGAATATTGCATTTATTTCTTTACAAATTTTTTACAAGTGCCAGTTTAACACATAATTAGCTAATGCATTTGTTATTGTGTTTAAATTTCTTCGAATATGTTGATATTCATTATAATCAAATCTTTCCAAGAGATGAGCCTGCAAAAACATCCTTAACATGGAATCACTTATAACTGAATAAAAACCATTCAAATGTAATACTACGAGTTGCGAATCTAACCTAAATCAACAAAAAAATTCCAAATGCAATGGAATAATATAATAGCTCAATCACTACGTTATATTCTTTAATATTGTTCATTGTTTGACTAAGGCATTTCCCATGAATATAAACTAACTTTTCTATGGGTGAATAAATGACCGAGGCTGTGGAAGACAAATTCCGAGTACTATGAATAGCGCCATCAGTGAAGCTAATGTAAGTCCGAGGGAATGTTGACATCTGCAAATCAAGTGAAACACAAGATGAGCAAGAGAAGTCGCTGAAAATTGCAAAAAATGCTAAAAATAGTCACACATAAAATATGGTACAGTAATATACAAATGTTTCACCGAACAATCTAAGCATAATATTTCTTTAGGTAAAGACCATTTCTAGGTTTTCTCAAAGGAATTATGTCATAATACACTAGTTCATAGGCCCCTTTTACTAGAACACGTCCTACAATAAAAGGGCCATGCCACATAGGCTCGAATTTACCAACACCTAACTTATCGTGCTCTTGATCATAGACCAAGACTAAACCACCTTCTGCATACGAACAAGATTTGATATTTTGATTGTACCGTGATTTAACTCATTTATTTTGGCCCTCGCTAGCTAATGCAACATCACGACGATTCTCGTAGTGACAAGGTTAAGTAGAGAGAGTGATTCCTCTTCAGCAGAAGTAGTTGGTAATAATTCAATTTCCAGTTTCAAAGACGGTATCTCACATTCAATTGGTAGAACTAATTCCGTGCTATAGACAAGTTGGAAAGGAGTAAAAGCAATTGAAATTTTTGTTGTAGTACAATATGCCCACAAGGTTGGATAAAACATTATATGCCATTCTTGTTTGTGAGTCTTGATAATCCGTTTAATCGAGGTTGTTAATACCTTATTAATGACTTCCACTTGGCCATTTTCTTGTGGGTAATATGGGGTAGAATTGTCATGACAGAGGCCTAGTTTCATGGTAAGATCGGTCATCATATGGTTTCAAAAATGGATACCATGGTTTGTGATGATAGATTGTGGTACTCCGAAATTGAGTAATTACATGATTGAACACAAAAATGGATGTTGTTTCTGTTATGAAACCAGCTCACAAAAAGATAGAAAAGATAGATCAACGCTTTAGAATTCAGCCTCTTCGAGGGGGCGACCTCCTTTACGTTACACAAATGAACAATTCTTGGATGATTCAAATGAAAAAACCTCCTTTCTATATATAGAAGTCTAAGGGGTCACAATATAATCAAGCCGAACTAACAATAATAATATAAAGGCACAAAAATAACAATAGAGAGATTCTATGGGGCACAATAGTAATAATATGGGGACAATAGGGGCACAACAATATTAATAAGGGATACAACGAAAATAGTAATGGGGGAATCACTAGTATTATAGGGACCTAACATGCCCCTCTCCTTCAAAAAAGTGTTGTCCTCAACGCTTGAGTAGTTCTGGATGCTTCTGTATAAAATTCTCATCCTCCCATGTGGAATCTTCAGTGGATAAGTTCTTCCACTTGATGAGATACTTTGAAATTGATTGATTTCGTAGCTATCGAGTTCTTGTTTCTGTGACTGCTTCCGGTTCCAGTATAATTTTTCCTTCCTCGTCAAGTTCTGACAATATTGTTTGAACTGGGAGCTTGTCACCTATAACCTTCTTTAAACATGAAACATGGAAAACTGGGTGCACTCGAGAAGCTGCAGGAAGCTCCAATTTGTATGCCATAGTACCAATCTTTTGCAACACCTTGTACGGACCATAATACTTTGGTGATAATTTATTATCCTTCTTAGCTTGCTTGAGGGACATTTGTTTATGTGGTTGTAATCGTAGGAATACCCAGTCACCTACATCAAAACTTCTTTTACTGCGATGTTGATCTACATGTTGTTTCATTCTATTCTGTGCCAACGTGAGGTTATCCTTTAAGAGTTGGAGAACTTGTTCTTGATGCTCGATGTGATGTTCCACTGCTTGAACCTTAGAATTTTCTCTTAAATATGATGTGATGGATGGTGGATGATATCCATAAAGTGCCATAAATGGGGTCATTTTTACTGTAGTATGGAAGGAAGTGTTATACCACCATTCAGCCAGAGGCAACCATTTGACCCATTGTGTCTGTTTATCAGATACAAAGCAACAAAGATATCCTTCCAAACATTTGTTTACTATCTCAGTTTTCCCATCAGATTGAGGATGATAAGATGAGCTATGAGCTAACTGAGTACCAAGGCAAGAAAATAATTCTGTCCAAAAATTTCAAGTGAAAATGAGATCTCTGTCACTTACAATAATCTTTGGGTTTCCATGTAGCTTTTGAATTGTTTCCATAAATGCAGTAGAAACTGTACTGGATTTAAATGGATGTGATAATGCACAAAAGTGTGCATACTTGGTAAGTCTGTCAACTACCACCATGATGACACTCTTTCCTTCAGACTTGGGTAAACCTGTGATAAAATCCATTGAAAACTCCTCTCAACGTTGGCTTGGAATGGATAAAGGTTGTAATAGACCTGGGGTCTCAATTGTTTCAACTTTATTTTGTGGGCAAACCAAAAATTCTGCCACAAACTTTTGAATATCCGATTTAAGGCCCTCCCAAAAAATTCCTTCTTAACCCTGTGGTAAGTTTTTAAAAATCCCAAGTGCCCTCCTAAGGGAGAAGTGTACAATTCCATAAGAATCTTTTGTTTGCGTTGGGATTCTTACAAAGGTATAAGCGATCTTTGTACCATAACGATTCATTTTTCCAGCTAAATGTATCAGATGTACTGGAATCTTGTTGCAACTTTCGAATAAGTGCCCACACTTCTTCATCATTCTTCCATTCCTCCCTTGCTTCGTTTATCCAATCTGGTTGGATAATAGAAATGGCGCACAATAATTCTTCCACTTCCTCATCCTTTCTTGAGAGTGCATCTGCCACAACATTTTGCTTCCAACTTTTGTAGATGATTTCAAAGTCATAGCCCAACATCTTTGTGACCCATTTTTGTTGCTCTTCAGAGGATAATCTTTGTTCTAAAAAGTATTTAAGACTATCATGATCCGTTTTTACCTTGAAGTGTCTTCCCATTAGGTAGGGTCTCCATTTCTTAAGTGCATGTAGTATTGCCAACATTTCCTTCTCATAAATAGCTCTGTGTAAATACTTTCCCTTGATTGGATGACTTTCAAAAGCAATGGGTCTTTCATATTGCATTAAAACAACACCAATTCCATTTCTTGAAGCATCACATTCCACAATAAAGGTTTTTGTGACGTCTGGCGTAGCTAAGGTCGGTGCTTGGAACATTGCCTCTTTAAGATGTTCTAAGGCCTTTGTTGCTTCTGGAGTCCATGAAAATGCATCTTTCCTCAATAATGATGTTAGTGGTGCTGCTATTCTCCCATAATTCTTAACAAACTTGCGATAATACCCTGTCAACCCAAGAAATCCTCGTAGATGCTTTATGGATGTGAGGATTTTCAATTCCTTAATGGCTTTAATTTTGCTAGGGTCTACCTTAACACCTTCATGAGATACAATATGACCCAAATATTCCACCTCTTGTACTCCAAAGAAACATTTGGAGCTTTTTGCATATAATTGTTTCTCCTTCAATAGTTTGAGCACCCTGTCAACATGTTCAACATGATCCTTCCAAGACTTGCCGTAGATTAGTATATCATCAAAAAATACTAACACAAATTTTCTAAGGAAGGGTTTGAAAATGGAACTCATCAAACCTTGGAATGTAGAAGGTGGATTGGTAAGGCCAAAAGGCATGACCAAAAATTCATAATGACCCTCATGAGTTCTAAATGCCATTTTCAGAATGTCTTCAGTCTTCATTTTGATTTGATGATATCCTGAATGAAGATCCAACTTGGTGAAGTAAATTGATCCATGCAATTCATTCAATAATTAATCAATGACAGGAATGGGAACTTTATCTTTAATAGTGAGCTTGTTGAGCTCCCTATAATCTGGACACATGTGCCAAGATCCATCCTTCTTGTGCACCAATACTACTGGAGCAAAGAAAGAACTTTGACTAGGTTGAATTATACTAGCCTCTAGCATTTATGCAACCATATGTTCAATTTCACTCTTTTGGGCATAGGGATATCTGTACAGCCTGATGTTTAGAGGAACACTTCCTGGAATCAAATGAATAGAGTGATCATGATCACGAATAGGTGGGAGACCTTTGGGGGTCTCAAATACCTTGGAATGATTGTCCAAGACTTTTTGGAGATCTAGAGAAATAGATGATTTCGATGTGGAAACATCTAGTGAACATAATTGTGAAATCACACCTCGTTGTTCCTTCTTTAGAAGCTTTGTCATACCGTTAGAGCTGATTATCTTTCCTAGTTTCCCTGCAATACCCCTTAATTCAACTTCCTTTCCTTCCACAAAAAATTTCATGAAAAGTTCTTGAAAATTAAAAGCTAATGTACCCAAGGATTGTAGCCATTGGACTCCTAGTACAACATCAGCACCACCCATTGGAATGGAAAGCATTGGGCTATTCAATACATATTTTCCCATGGATAACTTGATATTATGGCACTTTCTAGAGCAATTTATGGTTCCTCCACTTGCAACCATCACTTGACACTCTGGTGCTGGATATAAGAAGAAATTCAATTCTTTTGCTATCTTACAATGAATAAAATTGTGGGTACTTCCTGAATCAGTCAACACTATTACCCTTTTCTTCTTGATATATGCTTCTATCTTGATGGTTTGAGGAGTGGTAATTCCAACCAATGCATTACAATATATTTTCCGATTCATTTCTTCTTTATCTAGGGTTTGTTCTTGGAGTATATCCTCTTCTTTTGAAATTTCTTGTTCCTTTTCTTCCTTCTCTTCACAATCTATGTAGAATAATTTCTTCTCAGCACACTTATGACCCTTAGTGTATTTGCTATCACAACTGTAACAAAGCCCTTTTGCTCTTTTTTCTTCCAATTGTTGTGGTGTCAACCTTGTAGGTTGTGGAAGGCTAGGGGCAACAACACTTCCATCTTTATAGTTGTGAGTGGTAGGCTTCCTGGTTGCCATAATTTTTCTTTCCATTTTTCTTGCTAAGCTGAATGCCTTCTCCAATTAATCAGGTTCCCAAAGGCGAACCTCATGTTGGACATTATCCTTTAAAGTCCCTATGAACACATCAATCCTATGCTCCTCTGGAATATCTTTTACCCTTATGTTCAATTTTTGGAAGTTCTCAATGTGCTCCATCATTGAACCCTTTTGTTTGAGATTTATCAATTGGCTAAAAAAAGTGTTGCTTTTTGTATCCTCATAATGTGCCGTCATTTCTTCCGTAAAAATTACCCAAGTGAAAATTTGTTTATGAGAGAAAAGCCATCGATACCATATAAACTGATTTGGTTCCAAATATAAAGTTGCAATACTTACCTTTTGTGTTTTTTGCACATTATGGAGATCGAAAAATTGCTCCATCTGTAGTATCCATGTTCCAGTATCCTTGCCATCAAACTTCCTCATATCGATCTTTGGAACATGGTGGTTCTTCGATCCAACGTTAGAGTCTATGAAATCATGATTAACATTTATTTTGTTTTCATCATGAGTTTCCTTTACTACCCTTTCGTTATTAGTAAGCATTTCTTGTAGAAACTTTGTCAAATCTGTCTTCAAATCCGTCTTCAAATCTTCCATGCATGTCTTCAAATCTGTCTTCAAATAGATCTTCAAATCATCCATCTTAGCTTCCACGTCATTCATCTTAGCTTCTACACCTTTCTTTAAACCATCCATCTTAGCTTCCATGCCTTTCTATAAACCATTCATCTTAGCTTCTACATCTTTCTTTAAACCATCCATATTAGATTCTGTTACTTTTTGTGTGAGTGACATTTGTTGCACTTGGTCTCGTAATTTTGATATATCATGTTGCATTTCTTCCTCTTCTTCATGAGTCATGCTAGAGCTTTCAGGTTTCTTACTAGGTGTTTCCATTTTATTTCTTCGAGGCATCAATTACCGATAATAATTCTTCACTATGCCCTTTGAATTCCTTCAAACTAATTTTTCAAACCAAGCTTATGCAAAAATTTAAACAGAATCTACACACCTTTTTTCACTTTGTAGGAGCTCGATATTGCATCTGATATATCTCTGTAATTTCAGATCTTCCTGTTTTGAAATTGTGACCTGAAGTAGCTCTCTGCGTCCTCTTTCCAATGCCCCCAGTCTGATCGAATTTAGATTCTCCAAGCAAGAGTTATGCACAATCTCCCAAGATGACCTGATTATATACCTTTTCAGAAGAGAGAACTTGTAAGAAGTGCCACATGTCACTATTTTGACCTTAGCATTTGAAAATTATATACAGGAAACTACAGTCCATCCTCTTTCTTTACCTTCTTACAACATTTCAATCTGATTTCAAAACAAAAGTTATGACAATTTTCCCCAGGTCACTTGTTTGGAATGTAATTCGAGAGTCTGCAAAAAGGCCAACTTCCTCAGATCATGTATCCGCAAATATAGCACGAAAAGCTCTAAAATTCGGACCTGAGGTTCAGACTGATTTCAACCTAAATGGGTTTTTTTTTAGCATTTGAAACGTCGCAGAAAAAATTTATAGCGTAAATTCCACGATGACTTGTTTGGAGCAGCGAAACCCTAGAATCCAAAGCTCTGATACCAAACGTTATGAAACCAGCTCACAAAAATATAGAAAAGATAGATCAACGCCTTAGAATTCAGCCTCTTTGAGGGGGTAACCTCCTTTACATTACAAAAATGAACAATTATTGGATGATTCAAATGACAAAACCTCCTTTCTATATATAGGAGTCTAAGGGGTCACAATATAACCAAGCCGACCTAACAATAATAATATAAAGACACAAAAATATCAATAGAGGGATTCTATGGGGCACAATAGTAATAATATGGGGACAATAGGGGCACAACAATATTAATAAGGGATACAATGATAATAGTAATGGGGAAATCACTAGTATTATAGGGACCTAACAGTTTCACCATCATCCTTGTATGTAGGCATCGCCTTGGCCCATTTAGTAAAATAATCTACCGCAAGTATAATGTACCCATGCCCCCCGACCAAGTGAGGGTTACATGTAAGAAAGTCAATGCCCCATTTGGTGAAAGGACTGATAGTAATGATTGGGTGAAGAGGAGCTGGGTGTGCATGCATTTTCCGATCTTAGATTTGATAGTTATGGCATTTCCAGATCACATTTATATAGTATTTGAACATAGAAGGGCAGAAACACCCTATGCACATGATATTTTGAGTAGTGGCAAACCCTGACATATGAACGCCACAAGCTCTAGAATAGCAGTCATTTAATGCATTTTTAGCTTCTCCATGAGTTAAGCATCATTGAAAAATAGAATCGACACCATGACGATAAAGTGTATCGCCAACAATATTGTATTTCTAGGATTGATATTGGATACGATGATGATCAGTTTGACTTAGTCATGGCTGAAACGTCTGGGTCTAATGATAAATGATGATATATGCATACCAAAGATCTAAAGTACTGATTAGAAAGAGAGATTCGTTTGGAAGATAATACTCAACCACATTTTCAGTTTCAGTATGGGGAAAGTCACATTATATTTCAACAAATACCAATGATTTCTTAGATTTGGATTTAATGAATTCCAAATTGAATTCTTGTAGGATGACTATCCATTTGGAATAATTTCTCCCCAAAAGTTGTCTGGTAAGAATGTAAATCAAGGGGCTGCAATAAGAAATTACAGTAGTTTTCCACAATAAAATGTAGTGATGGAAACGTTGGATATCTTAAACAACTACCAAGGTCAATTTCTTGACATGTGCACATTTTTCTTCATTTTTGGTCAAATTAAAATTTAAGTAATATATCACATGCTTTTGTTCGATTTGTCTTCCTGAACTAAAACCATGCCAATGGTGGCATCAGACACAACTAAATATAAAAAGTAGTCTTAGTGATAATCAAGAGGACACAACAACAGTGTATGGGTCAATGCATATTTAAGTGCATCAAAGGCCATTTTAGCCACTTCATCCCAGATAAATGAGATGCCCTTTTTCAAAAGTCGAGTAAAACATTTAGATAACTCAGCGTAGTTCTGGATAAATTGATGTAGAGAGTTTTCTTTCCCTTTGCAAACTTTGGAGTTGGTGAATATTGGAAGGAGGAGGCAGATTCAAAACAGCCTCAACCTTCAATGTATTGACACCAACACCTTCCTTTGAAATGAAAAATCCTAGCAATTGACCATATTGCACACAGAAAAAACACTTATGTGGATTCAAGCGATATTATAATGACGACATATGATAAAATTGCTCTTAGATGAATTGGATGATCTTCCTATCTCAATGAGTGAGCTGGAAAATCAAATAAATAAGGCTGCACAATATGCTTGATACCGTGAAATGCATAATACATTTCCCATTGAAAAGTTGCACCAACTTGTTACCGGGAAAAGTGTCTATTTAGAACTGCTCTATCCCACTAAGGTGTGACAGCTGCCTTAGAAACAAACAGAGAAAACTACTTTTGTATTTCCTTTATGAACTATAGATAGAGAGGAGTAGAAAGAACCGACCTGTGTCTTGCGCTAATCCTTTGATCCAATCCCTCTATTCTTTGACAGCTTCCAGCTACCTGCTCCCTTACTTGCCCAGCTTCACCGAGTACCTGTAAGATCACAGAAGAAGAACACTATACAAAGACATGGATCTATATTCATAAACAACTTAGGATCAGATTTAAGTTAACCATATAAATGTAACAAGCATCAATGATACAAAAGCATGGAGGAAAAACTCAAATAGTTTTTATTGATAAACAAGAAGATCCAGGAGGAGTTACAACCGATGATTCCTGACCCAGCATCAACCTCCCAGCAAAGAAGCCCCTCTTCACCTCCAACAAAGCATAAATCACCCAATACTCTGTTATTTGTCTCAAAACCAACAGCAATTCCTTACAATGTGCAAAATTCCAGCCTCTGGATCTCTGGGATGAGGGATCCATATATAGATGTATGTAAGGAGGATGAGTCAGCTTGTGATTTGATTAGTGTCTTCTCTCTGTCAGTTCTTGCTTCCACTTGGAGACTGAAGGCCTCTTACTCATCCTTTGTCGAATTTAGTGAGGCAAGTGTCATAGGAGAAGATTCTGGAAGCTTCCATTGTCTCTCCACCTCGCGGAATGACACTGCCATTTGTCATTTCTCGCTCAATGCACCCTCATAGTGAATTTAGGTGCGTTGCAACACACCTAGCTAGTGTGTTTAGGTGCTATGCAACGCACCTAGCCAGTGGAGCAGCTGAAATGATCATGTTTTGACTTATTTTGAGCAGTTTCTGGTGGAGAACTTCTGGGAGAAGCTGTAATTTGTTGACCTTGTTCCTTTAGGGGTTAGAACAACACTTTTAGGGACTTAGGAGCCCTTGGTTTATGGACATTTCATGCTTGGAGCTGCAAGGCACAAAAATGTCTATAACCGTTTCCCCCTAAAGTATGAGGCCGTTAATCGGGTGAAATGCTTTATTATGAGGATCCGAAGTTCTTTCAATGCTGGGAGGAGACCTGTAACAAGATACAATAAAATACATTATCTTCATACTGTTTTTCATGATCTAGCTGAGGCGGGCATTCCCATTCTCAGCTTTATAAATTCATTCTCATGTACATAGGACAGACAATCGTCTGAGTGTAGACTGATGATTCTGATAGAGCCATCATCCTTTTGGTAGGATGATTATCTGTGCTGCAATGCTGTACATTTAATGTCTTTATTTCCCTGAATATATATCGCATCCCGGATGGATGAAACTAGATCCGGGGTCTTCAATCTCGTCCGATCTTCACTCGAAGTACAAGTCGATCCATGTGAGAAATGTCCTGAAGTCGAACATGGAAAGACATTGCTTGATTACCAGTCAATGATGTAAACTGTTAACAAGCGCGAGAGGAATCACCGATAATGATAATGATCCTCAAGGTACTGCAGTACAATTACCGTGGTGTGAATAAAGGACTTGGCGTCGAACACCACGCAAAATCTTTCGGTCGAAGGTCATTGATGTAAACCTGTCGCCGGAAGTGAGAAACTTGCCATTGAGGCATGCAAGCTTCAAAGTACTGAATGGGGTGTTCCTAGACCAACTTCTTGGATAATGAGCTGATGTCGACAAGAAGTGATCCGTCACAAGAGGGCCTTAATGAATCCCACATCAATGACACGGAACGGAGCAAATGATTTTGATGGAGGTGAAAACGATCTGATGATATACGGTTCAGGGTGGCGGTCATGAAAAAATGGAGTATAATGTATGGTAGTGGGTGGGACACAGGTGACTTCTTTGGATGACTTCTCTTGAACATGTCGGCGACACTGATGTGATGGATCGGTAGCATTAACCCCAAATGTGGATGGTATGGTGTGACCATGGCGATGTGACCGGTGAATGAAACAACCCAACCCGACTCGGACACGGAGTGGAAGTGTCATGTTCAAGAGCGACTTGCTACCAATAAAGATTATTTGAGTTTTCTTCCCAATTTTTCCCCAGTCATTGCTGACCAGTACCTCTTTATTTTTTTCAAGCTTGAGGAGGATAACATATGCTTGTTCTATAATTTTCCCTTCGGGAAAACCCATCGCTATGTTTTAACGAGCCTAGCGATAGTGAAACTCGTTCTCGTCTAAAGACAAGTTTGTCGCTATTAATCTTTTTAACGAGTTTAACGACAAAGATAACTCGGTCCTTTTCATTTTTAGAGAGTCTGAAAAGGTACGTAAAGGTAACTCCAAAATTCCTTTTTCGTCATCTAATCCCTTAAGTCCGAAAAAGTATAAAACAATACAGAAGGGATGAATTTTCGATAGTTTTAACGAGCCGAACAAAACAAGCGCTCGATCTTTTTGTGTAATAATCCCTCAGGTCCAAAAAGATTAAAATCTAGAGGAGGGATAGCACTTCCTGTCCCTTTAACGAGCTGGAGAGGCCAATGGCTCGACAATCTTTTCATATTTTACGAGTCAGTTGAAAAGAGCTTAAAGGAGACTCGTCTTTTGAGGAACGAGTGATAAAATGGGTAGCAACTAATTCTAGGTAAGGTTTGGAATTTTCCAATCACGGCAGTGTCACAAGGATGGCTAGTGAAATCACTCTTCGCAGCTGTTCCTCAAAATGGGTAAACAATCAAATGGAGGTGAACGATCGGCCAATGAAAAAGTGGAGGTGACGGTGCAAACACGACCAAGGCTTTAATGGCTGAAGTACTACATTCACGGTGGTTATTTACTGGGGAATAGTTCATTTTTTAACTAGCTTAAACGCGGGTGGAAACATTTTCTCGGTGCGGGTTTATTTTTTAACGAGCTTGAACCTTGCGGTAACACTACTCGATTAATCCAGTCGTATGATAAGAATGTCTCATATAAAACGGCAATTTTTAGAGTTTTGCCCCACATCCTTTCTTTATGCAAGTTAGGAAACGACCAATCCTACGGGTTTAAAGGGTTAGAGGTCCTAAAAATTTAAAAAATAAATAGTCGCTCTTCGCTTGCACTCCAAAAGGTTTGCATGCCCCCAGGTATAAAACAGAGTTTCAAGGTTACCTCTACTTCTCTCCGCCAAAACATTTGTTTTACCGAGAGAGGCCTACCTCTTACAGGTTACCCAAAGATTGTTCTATTCGCGGCGCAAACAAAAGACTTCCTCGGCGATGTCTACCGAGATAAACAAAGGTGAGTGGCGGCGCTCGCCAAATCACATAACTTTGACAAGAGAATCTTGTTCTAGAATAACCCCCTCTTCCAATCACGGATAGGGGTACAGACTAGTCATATTCTCCCGCGGAAACCTACCCTATACCTGAAGTTTTCCTGCTGAAGCAGACCAGGGTGCATGCCCCCTGGGTTTCAGTCATGTCCCTCCGAATTACTCGCGCTCATTGGGAGGACGGACTGGAGATTGAGACATTTCTTGCGTGAAAAGACCATTCAGGGATGGTATATGACTATTTGCTATGCGTGATCCGGGGAATGAAAGCTGGTCCACGAGCTTGACCACTCTTCCTTCGTGCGGAAAACACATCACTCTAAAGAGTGATGAGACAATGGCTCTCATGCAATAAATATAGTCTCGTCCAAGGAGTAGATTGTAATCTAGGGGTCCTTGAACTACCATTACGTTCATGTGAACGGTTTTCCCTCTCAATGTTATGGGCACATCGGGAAGGATCCCTAACGGTCGACTGGTTCCTTTATCAAAGCCTGTCAGATTTCTCATCTCAGGCAAAAGCGATGGCGAACCAAGCGCTTTCCAAGCAATTGAGGAAAGGATACTCACAGAAGCCCCCTCATCTATGATGGTACCAGCCATAACCATTCTATATATTTGAACGATAATTTGGAATGGTACACTAGCTGGTAAACGGGGTCTGCCTAGTTGATTCCAATCGAAGGAGACAACTAGGTTGCTTGGAGGTGTGACCAGATATACGGTCGGGTACGACTCTGAAGAACTTCCTTCCTGCGGTAAAGGAACAGGTAAATTGCCCCCATGTTCGTTGGAGTCTGTGCTTATGAAAAGAATTTGGACGGTGTCATCCTTGTTCTCTTCAATGATTGTATCATCTGAAGATGAAACCTCTGGAGGCAAGACCGGGTCAACTGCCGCCTCGACCTTTTGACTTTCGTCTGGTATGGATCCAGATGGTTTATCTTCAATGATAGGTGCTTCAGCCGACCACCTGAGTGGGCCAGCCAGATTTTCAACTAGTGACGGACTCGGCAAGAGTTTTTTATATCCAGGAGGAAGTCGTAACGGTGAAACCAGACGATCATCCAAAACTCTTTTAGCTTCGTCTAAGAAGGGACAACGGTGAATGGCATGATCGCCTTCACACAGTTTACAAGGAAATCTATATTTTCCTTTTTGTCCCGGGGCTTCACTTTCACTAGTCGACGGTGTGCTTTCAACATGATCATCAGAGGTTGACGACACCGGGTTGTGAAATCTAGGAGACCAGTCCCTTAATATCCGAGGGATGCAAGGACAATCTCTGTGAAAGTGGTCTCCTTTGCAAATGACACATGGCGATTTAGGCCTGGTCGGTGCAGTGTGTGGATTTTCGTTAGACGACACTCGTTTTCCCCCATTCACCTTTGGCTCCTTCTTCTTCTTCTCTTTCTTCTTCTTTTCCTTCTTCTCCTTAGGAACTTGACTTTTGGCTTTACCAACCCCATCAAGCGAAGAGGAAGGAGGAGAAGAAGAATTATAGGAAGTAGAAGGTTGGTGGGTAACTCTGGATTCGTCTAATTGCTGATTCGATTGTTCAGGAATAGTGGTGTTCTGAACGACAGAGGTTGAGAAGAGCTAGACTGGAAAACCAATTGTCAGCCCTGGAAGCGACAATGTGGCCATATGGGGCGCACCAACATCTCCCCAAGAGGAGAAGGGACTAGGATTTCATCCAAGGGGAATTCCTTGGTTGGTAGACTCCATTTTCTCAACCCAAGATCAACATAGGAAAGGGTAATGAATATTCCATTTAAAATAAATTTTTATACGCTTTGACACAACTTGTTTTTTCAGTTTTTAAGAGTCGAGAAAAAACAAAAGATGACTCTAGTCTCCTTCGATTTTTAATGAGCCTGAAGTGACAAGTGCTCAGATGGACCTTTTCCGTTAAGGAGTCTGAAAAGGAATGAAAGGGACTGCTCTGGAGATCTAGGTAGAGGGAGTACCAAACCAATCGCAAAACTGCAGAATAATTTTTACGGTACGGCAATGCTGTGTTCAGTGCATTGCGATCGATAGGGTGGCAGACACAGCTTCCTATGGATAAAGGATTTAATCCTATAGGGGTCTCCCAAAATATACTCGACGGTACGTGGGAGCACAAGTCCGAACTGGCACTTATCGTCTAAAAGTGGAGGAATCACCCAACCATCAGTGAGGACAACAGTTACCAGGATTTATGACGCCGGAATACGTCTCTAGCCTAGACCTCTAAATGTTGTGCGTTAAGTTCCAAAGCGTTGTTAGATTCATTGAATTTATTTTAAGTTGATCTTGCTTATGAAGTTTGCCTTTTGGGTTCACTACGAGATGTAGATGTAATTCCTAAAATGCAATCTAAAGATGATAAACAAACTTTTATCTCTTTTGTGCAATGAAAATCCTAGCTACTAAAGGAAAAGAAAGACACAATCTTTTCACAAAGAGCAAAGAGCACACTGTAAATGCACTTTCCTAAATCAAGCCAAACAGACTGTCTATATGCAAATGCACATGCATGTATTTGTTTTTGACTTTCTTAGTATTGATGCTAAAAAGAAAGTTGATGTACAAATCTGAATTTGCTTTCAAGCGACAAACACAAACAAGCTTCTTTTCGAAATCAAAAGATAGAGATGATTACGACACCTTGCGATTTTGAAATGAATACTCGTTTTTGACACTAGAAAATCACAAATTCAGACCAAAGGCAATAGTAAAAGTATAATCGACCATCAACAGCAATCAAACTTTCTCCTATGATCGAAATCGACACTTGCAACAGATCTAAATCAAAGGACGACAGTACGACTATTCTACTTTTGCAATGGAAAACTGTAAACGACGCAACAAACACACAAAAACATCTACAATTCTTTTGTACAAAGGAGGCGGAATAACAGCAAGGAAAAGGGGTTTTAAACAGGCATATACTAATCATAGGCTGTAAAATTCAGAGACAGAACTGGAAAGAATGAAGCACAAGAACCTCAGCTGCACAGGGCTAGTCTGATTAGCGCACCTGTAACACAGAGAAACTGGATTGCAGCGCAGGTTGCCCTTTCAGGAAGTGCGCTGAAATGCAGAGACTCTTAACAGTACCTGCGCTGGGCCAGAAACGAGAATCTGTCCAGGTTCTGGGTCACAGTTTGCAGTTTAGTCTTTGGTTTTTGGCCGAGTAAAAGCAATCAGTAATGCAAAATCAAGGGTAGATCTAAGGAGGGTCTAAGAGCTATCACAAGGGCAATCAGATCGTTCGTGAATCAGCTGTTCAAATCATAAACAAATCCAGTGAATGGATTGAAGCAGCAAATGTCTACTTTGCATTTGTTATGGCAAATACAGTTCGAATGCTACTTATAAGTTTATGAAACAAGCAACAAAGAGATACACAAACAAACTAATTAGACATTCTCCCCAGCGGAGTCGCCATTTTGTTACCGGGAAAAGTGTTTATTTAGAACTGCTCTATCCCACTAAGGTGTGACAGCTGCCTTAGAAACAAACAGAGAAAACTACTTTTGTATTTCCTTTATGAACTATAGATAGAGAGGAGTAGAAAGAACCGACCTGTGTCTTGCGCTAATCCTTTGATCCAATCCCTCTCTTCTTTGACAGCTTCCAGCTACCTGCTCCCTTACTTGCCCAGCTTCACCGAGTACCTATAAGATCACAGAAGAAGAACACTATACAAAGACATGGATCTATATTCATAAACAACTTAGGATCAGATTTAAGTTAACCATACAAATGTAACAAGCATCAATGATACAAAAGCATGGAGGAAAAACTCAAATAGTTTTTATTGATAAACAAGAAGATCCAGGAGGAGTTACAACCGATGATTCCTGACCCAGCATCAACCTCCCAGCAAAGAAGCCCCTCTTCACCTCCAACAAAGCATAAATCACCCAATACTCTGATATTTGTCTCAAAACCAACAACAATTCCTTACAATGTGCAAAATTCCAGCCTCTGGATCTCTGGGATGAGGGATCCATATATAGATGTATGTAAGGAGGATGAGTCAGCTTATGATTTGATTAGTGTCTTCTCTCTGTCAGTTCTTGCTTCCACTTGGAGACTGAAGGCCTCTTACTCATCCTTTGTCGAATTCAGTGAGGCAAGTGTCATAGGAGAAGATTCTGGAAGCTTCCATTGTCTCTCCACCTCGCGGAATGACACTGCCATTTGTCATTTCTCGCTCAACGCACCCTCATAGTGCATTTAGGTGCGTTGCAACACACCTAGCCAATGTGTTTAGGTGCTATGCAACGCACCTAGCCAGTGGTGCAGCTGAAATGATCCTGTTTTGACTTATTCTGAGCAGTTTCTGGTGGAGAACTTCTGTGAGAAGCTGTAATTTGTTGACCTTGTTCCTTTAGGGGTTAGAACAACACTTTTAGGGACTTAGGAGCCCTTGGTTTATGGACATTTCATGCTTGGAGCTGCAAGGCACAAAAATGTCTATAACACAACTTCAAACCAAATGGGAGTTTTTGATAGGAAAAAGTTTCCGATGGGCAGATGAATGCGGCTTTGTGTTGATCATGAGGGAGTATGTTGATTTGATTGTAGCCAGTAAATCCGTCCATAAAGGAAAATATTTCATTTTCGACACATTTGTCGATGATTTGATCGATATAAGGAGTAGGATAATTTCCTTTCGGACAAACCTTATTAATATCCCTATAATCGACACATACTTTAATGGTTCCCTGTTTCTTGTTAACAAGTACAATATTGGAAACCCAATCAGTTAAGGGAACTAGGTATATGAAACCTGCTTTGAGCAGTTTCTCGACCTCAGCTTAGTCGCAACAACTTTTTGTGGATGCACTAGACGTATTCATTGTCTGATAGTTTTTGCATCTGGGTAAGTCTTAATTTGGTGTACTTTGTAGGAATTTACAGGGTAAGTCTTAATTTTTTGTACTATATAGGAATTTACAGGGTAATTTCCTTAGATTGAACACCAAAGGACACCGCTCACAAGAAGATCACAGATCAGTACACTAGTATTCTTGACATGGTTAAAAACCTCAAAGAGGGAAACAATCCATGGTCTGAGCCAACGTGGCTACTTCAGGTAATATTATTAATAAAAAGAAATAAAATTTACATAATCTTCTCTCATAAATGGTCACCGGACAAATGACCCTCCATGCTCTTTAAACAAAGATCATGGACCAATCGGGTGTTAAGCCACAAATCAAGTATCGGTAATACCAAGGAGAGAATGAACCGTTAGATCAGTTCATGTCTATAACATATCGTAACTGTCAGATTGTAACTTACAAAAATTACATACTAAACAAACACACTTTACCTAAATATACACTAGACGAAGTTATACTTAATTATTTCCTATGTGTCAGAATATACTAACATCCCCCCTTAAGAACAACTTGGGATAGGATTGAAGGATGTACAAAGATGAAACAATAGGAGAAGGAAGGAGGCATTAGAGCATATCCCCCCTTAGTGACAACTTCTTGAACTCCAACCATAAATAAAAGTTTAGTAAACTTTGCCTCTTTGAGAACCTTCATAAAGATGTCTGCAAGTTGATGATCGGTTGAACAATATTGCACTTCAATAACATGGTCATGAATGAGCTTTCTGATCAAGTGCATCTGTGTTTCAATGTGTTTTCTACGCTGATGTTGGAATGGATCTTTGCATAGTTGAATGGCACTTTGATTCTCACACCAAGGTGTGGTCGGATGCTGCTGCTGAAAACCAAATTCTGACAAGATCTGACGAAGCCACATGGCTTCCTTACTCGCTTCAATGATGCCATGACACTATTCTTCTACTGAAGAAAGAGAAATGGCACTCTTTTTCTTGCAAGACCATGTAATAGGTCCAAAAAAAAGAGTGAAGACATAACTTGTAGTAGACTTCTGATCATTAGGGTCACTAGCCCAATCAGAATCAATGAAACCAACCAATAAAGGAGATGCTTCTGCACTGTAATGAATCCCAAACTAAACTATACCACAAACATAACAAAATATTCTTTTAGCTTCTTTCCAATGAATTTCCATTGGTTTGTGCATAAACTGAGCAACAAGGCCAACAACAAAGGAAAGGTTAGGATGTGTATGGGTCAGATACAAAAGTTTTCTAACAAGTTGATGGTATAAGGTAGCATCAAATTCAGGGAAAGTACAAGTGACTGAAAGTTTAACTCTAGACTGAAAGGGAGAAGGGGCTATCTTACAATATTACATGTGAAAGTGGCGTAGAATATCACATACATACTTGTACTGGGAAAGGGAAATACCTTCTTTAGATTGAAAAACTTGAAGACTAAGAAAATAATGCAAGTGTCCTAAGTCTGTCATTTCAAACTGCTTTTGAAGGCTAGACTTCACATGGTTTATAAGGTTGGGATCACTACCAATAAGGACAAGATCATCAACATAAATAACAAGAACGATAAGGGACTTATCCACTTTCTTGGTGTAGATAGGATTGTCAGAATGACACCTAGAAAAGCCAGTATCTAAAAGAAAGCTATCCATTTTGGCATACCAAGCCTGAGGGGCTTGCTTGAGACCATAAAGGGATTTCTTAAGCTGACATACAAGGTTAGATTCATTTTTTATAAAGGCAAGAGGTTGTTCCATATATATTTATTGATGCAAGTCCCCATGCAAGAAGGCATATTTAACATCTATCTGATGGAATTCCCATTTGAAAGAGGCAGCAAGGGAAAGAACAAGGCGTATAGAGTTCATTTTGGCAACAAGGGAGAAGGTTTCAGTATAGTCAATGCATTCAACTTGTGAAAAACCATTAGCAACAAGACGAGATTTATGTTTATCAACTTTTCCATTTGGTTCAAACTTGGCTTTGTAAACCCATTTTCATATAACAAGTTTTCCTCCCATTGGAAGAGGAACACGGTCTCATGTATCATTTTCCAAAAATGAATGGTATTCTTCATTCATAGCAACAAGGTCCCATGTATCATTTTCCAATAATGAAAGATATTCTTCATTCATAGCTACATCCCAATCTGGATGGGTTGACGCTTCTACAAAGGTGTCAGGATCATAATTCGCTGAAACTTGAGCCAGTAAAGAAGAGGCTCTATCGAACTAAGAAAATGTACAACGCTGGTATGTAGTATCACCTGCAAGAGCACCGCTGCATCTTGAGTAGATCATAACCATTTTGGAAGCTGAGGAGCTGAAGGAAGATCCCAAGAAGTTCGGGGAGGATTGTCATCCTCACTGTCATCATTTGAAGAAGGAATATTTTTAGAAGTAGAAGAGATAGAGAGAAGTGGCACATCCACCAAAATAGGCTCATAGGCCGATATATTTTCATCAAACTTTACATCTCTTCTAGTGATTATAATTTTTAATTTAGGTTGAAGAAGTCTATATCCTTTGACATCTTCAGAATATCCCAAAAAAAACATTTTTTCACTCATAGGTTCTAAGGCTTTATGTTTCTCATCTGGAATATTGGCCCATGCTTGACTTCCAAAAACCCGAAAGTGACTTACATCTGGTTTAATTGAGCTCCATTATTCTTCTAGAGTGATATTCTTTAAAACTTTAGTAGGAGTGAAATTTACTATGTAATTTTCACAATTAATTGCTCCTGCCCAAAAATTAAGATTAAGTCCTTTAGATTGAAGCATACAATTAGCCATTTCCTTTGAGGTGCGATTTTTCCTTTTAGCTACACCATTTTGTTGTGGAGTATATGGAATAGTATGTTGCAATTGAATTCCATGCTCAGTGAAAAAGTTGATGAACTTTTTGTTAACATATTCTCTGCCATTATCAGGTCTTAGATTAAGAATTTGATGTCCAGATTGTTTCTCAACAAAGGCCTTAAAGGTCAAGAACATGTTAAAGACTTCACTCTTGAGTTTTAAGAAGTATACCCAAGTGCATATGGAGAAATCATCAATAAAAGTTAAGAATACTTGTAACCAGAGAATGAAACAACTAGAAGTGGACCACATAAATCACTATGCACAAGCTGTAAGGGGGTTGAGGTGTGCCAAGAGGCCTATTTTTCAAAACTATCCTGATGATGTTTTCTGAGTAAGACCTGTCACCATATTTTCTTTACATATATTTTGAAGCGAGCGATAGTTTAAGTGACCAAATATCTCATGCCAAAAGTTTTCCCACTTTATCATTATGAGCAGCAAATACCGAGGGATGATTTGATGACCCAAATTTATTAAACTTATACAACCTTGTAGAATCATCAGCAATGCCAGTAGCTAAAATCTATTTAGGATCTCATAGGTCCTTAATTACAACATCATGAGGTGAAAATTCAACGGTTTTACCTTCACTTGAATGAGTTATCTAATACATAGATAGAAGGATGTAGGATAAGGTAGGAACACATAATACATCTTTAAATTGACCATTTTCTAGATGAACAGTTCCAGTCCCTACAACACTAAGAGATCTATCATCACCAACATATATATTTTTCGTGTTAAAATCATTTAAAGAAGAAAACATGGCTTTGTTTTTGGCCATGTGATAAGAAGCTCCAGAATCAATGAGCCACTCATGAGAATGAGTAGAATAAGATACATTTAGTGCATAACAAAACCAAGATGTTTGACAACCACATGTAGAAAGTGCTATTCCTGAAGATGAAGTTGAAGTTGAAGAGTGCTCCAAATGGATGTTATGCTTCTTCATTGTTGCTTCCAAGGCTTCCATCTCCTTAAAGCATTTGGATTCTAAGTGGCCATCACAATTACAAAAGTTGAAATGTCTATTAGTCTTCTTCCCTTTATTTTAATTTGCCTTATCATTTTGTTGAGTTGATTTTTCATTTTGAGACTGAAATTGCTTAGGACCCTTGTTTGGTTTAGGACAATTCTTTTTAGAATGCTTCTTCTTAGGATTCTTTGAATTTGGTTGCTGCTGGGCTACTAAGATTTTCTTAGAAGAGTTTCCAGTATTAAGAATACCAAGATGTAAGAGTTTTTCTTGTTCTCTTATTAAAGAATCACAAAATGCATCAAAAGAGGAGGACTTGTAGTCTTTTCCTTGAGAAATAAAGGCTTCTCTAGTAGAATGGAAGGTGGAAACAAACATAGAGTATGTTGGTAGTAACTTAGTAAGAATGGAATAGATAAGGCTACCATATTCCTTCTTAAACATAACACCTTCCAAGAGAAGTCTAAGGGTATTGAACTTGGACAAAAAATCTTCAATGGAAGAAAAATTATTGGGGTCCAAAGTAAGCAGCTCATTTTCGAGTTGATGGGCTCTAATTTCATTTTTAATTCCAAAAATAGTACTGAGTTTTTTCATTGCTTCATCGCGGGTATCAATTTATACAATATGGAATGTAAGGTAAGGTATGGAGAAATAGACATCCCTATCAACCCATGTGCTTGATCTTTCTTATTTTCCCATTTGGTGATGTAGGAGCATCCGAACTTAGCCAAAAATGTGAAAGTTTGTTCACATGTTGTGGCTAAACAAGTTGAATTCCATTGACCTGATTGGTCAAAAGTCAATTTTACTGAGAGGGTTGGATCTCTCAAGAAATGAGTTGTATTTCATTATTTTAATAGTTAGAAATTGTCTTATTTTAGGTTTAAATATAAGTTGTTAGCATAGGTGTGTGGTCGAGCTAGGAATTAGAGATTTGCTGTTAGATTGATTAAAAATAGGGATTGAGTTGTTAGGTGCATAATAGAGTGATATTAAATTGATAAAAAGAAGGGAAAAAATGTAATGAAAGAGCGGGGATTGAGTGGAGCGAGAGCAAGAATAGTGTGTGGATTGTATTTTGAAACAAAGGTCTTTTATTTGTGTAATCGGGCCAAGGCCGAGACTCTGTAACATATATTATATTAATGAAAATGATCCAACGTGTATTTGTATTGTAATCCTGGTGCAAAATCTTGTTTCTTTCGGCGTGCCCATGTCCAAACAATTAACCAGGTATTTCCTGTAATTTCACATTTAACACAAATCTTAGTGGTTGTGGGTTTTCTATGTACTGACAATAAATTGGGGTCAATTAGCATTAAGGGATAATTTCGTGATTAAGTACTAAAATCAGTCATTAAGGGTTTTTCTTAATTCAACGCACGTGGTTATATCCAAGAGCGGGGTTTAGACAATGTACGTGGTATTTCAGGCAGCCTCAAAACCATAAGTGGTAAAAAGGAGTAGTCTCCCGATTCCATTCAGTGGAGGACACGTAGCAGCAAGGAGGTGAGAGGAAACTGCTTTTTGGGCGGGTACTCTCCGTGCAAGTGGTGCCCCCGATATCCTTGTGAACTGTTGGATCTATCGCGAGTAAATCGATGGTGGAGGATCAACAATTAGTTTGTTGATCGGGTGTAATGTCAACCGTTGGATCGGTGAATGCAATGGACGGTGGAGATTGATTGATAGAGTTCAGGTGAAAAGAGTGGACCCGAGAAATTTATAGATGCGGGCATAATGCATTTGAAGTCTGGCCATATGTGTTGAAGCACGTTTTTCCTATGTTTCCCGTGTGCTTCCGATTTTATGTGTTTCTAGGGTTTAAAGCCAATAACACTTCCGATAGGTTTTGTGGGCCCATAACCCACAGGTTTGTGCGTATTGATTTCAGATTGTAGCTTTGCTGCATCATTTGTGGTATCAGAGCATAGAGATTAAGGTTGATTGTAGAAAAAAAATGCCGTTGAGGAGAGGAGTTGGCATTGGTCAAGGAATACCTGAAGCAAATGCAGTTCTACTGGAAGAGATTCGAAGTCTGCGTACAAGAATGGAAACAATTGAGACTGCTCAGAGAAGAACACCTGATGAAGGAGCTGACAGTACTAAAGAAGAATCTTCTGAGGAAGAAGAAGAGGAGGAAAATGAAACTACTAGAGTTATCAAGATGTTGGCGAAAGTAGGAGGAAAACCAACAATGGAAATTCCTACATATGAAGGGAGTCTCAATGCAGAAGAGCTAACAGATTGGATCAATTCATTGGAAAAATATTTTGATCATGAAGAGGAAGCTGACGACAAAAAGAATGTGAAATTCGTAGTTACCAGATTGAGGAGTCATGCAACTATTTGGTGGGATGAATTACAAACATCCAGAATGAGGAAAGGAAAGTCCAAGATCAATCAATGGGACAAAATGGTGAGTAAAATGAAAGCCAAATTTATGCCTAAAGATTATTAGTTAAATCTTTTCAAACAATTGCAAAATTTAAGGCAAAAGGGAATTCAGTTAAGGAATACACAGAAGAGTTTTATAGATTGAGTATTAGAGCAGGACATGCAAAAGATGACATGGAGAAGGTAGCTCGATATATCAATGGCTTAAGGTATGACATCCAGGATGAGATCAACTTGTTGAGTCTAAATACTATTGAAGATTCCTATCAAGTAGGTTTGAAGGCAGAAGAGAAGATGTTGAGAAAACAGAATCAGAGGAATAGAGGAAGAAGCTCAGTAAGAGGTAGAGGAACTACCAGACCAAGGGGACAACAACATCAGCATGAAGAAAGCATCTCAAGTAGCAAACCACCACAGAGGGGAGAATTTAACAGAGGAAGATTTGCACCCAGAGGAAGAGGTTGAGGAAGAGATGTTTGGTGTTACACATGTGGAGAATGGGGGCATGTGTCATGGGACTGTCCTCATAATAAACCAACAAGTCAGAGGAATGCAAATGTGGCTAAGGCAAAGCTAGAACAACCTCAACTTATGGAAAAGGAAGAACCCCCTGAAGTAGGAGAATCCCTGTTATTGAGAAGGACCTTTCTTAAGACAGAGAAGGAGATTAAAGAACCAACACAGAAGAAGAATTTATTTAGAAATACTTGTAAATCAAAAGGTAAGTGTTGTAAAGTAATAATTGACAGTGGAAGCAATGACAACCTTGTTTCTATAGAGATGGTGGACAAGCTCGGACTAGCAAAGACAATACACCCTACTCCTTATAAAGTATCATGATTACAGAAAGGACATCAGATTATTGTGACAGAACAATGCAAGGTTGAGATACAAATTGGTATGTATAAAGATGTGATATTATGTGATGTAATGCCCATGGATGTATGCCATGTATTACTGGGATGACCATAGAAATTTGATCGAAAATCTATTCATGATGGGAGGAGAAACACTTATACTCTGGAGAGGGATGGAACTAAACATACATTGCTGCCATTGAAGGATGACACTGACAAGGGAACACCTGGAAGTAGTGTTATGCTGATGAGTGGGAAGGAGCTGTTACAAGAGGTTGAAAAAGGTGAAGAAATTCATTTTGCTATCATAGGGAGACCTAAGGTAATTTTTACTTCCACAAACTTAGATGATTTACCTGAGGAAATCAAAACTTTGTTGAATAATTTCACTGATATTGTTGTGGATGAGTTGCCAAATGCATTGCCATAGATCATGAGTATTAGTCATCGTATTGATCTAATACCAGGAGAAAGTTTTCCAAACAAAGCAACATAAAGATTAACTCCTCAAGAGAATGTAGAAGTTGGAAGACAAGTGCAGGAGATGATGGATAAGGGGCTGATCGGAGAAAGTCTTAGTCCATGTGCTGTACCAACAGTACTCAGTCCAAAGAAAGGAGGAGAATGGCGAACGTGTACAGATTCCAGAGCTATAAACAAGATCACTATCAGGTATAGATTTCATTTACCACGCATGGATGATTTGATGGATTGTTTGAGTGGATCCAAATATTTTACTAAAATAGATTTAAGAGTGGATATCATCAAATAAGAATTAGAGAAGGTGATGAATGGAAGACTGCATTTAAAACAAATAGTGGGTTGTATGAGTGGTTGGTGATGCCTTTTGAACTAACTAATGCACCTAGCACATTCATGAGATTGATGAATGAAGTTTTGAAGGAATATGCAGGCAAGTTTGTTATTGTTTATCTTGATGATATTCTAGTCTTTAGTAGAAGTAAAGAAGAACATTTAGACCATCTTAAGTTGTTTCTAAGAACTCCGTAGAAAGAGAAACTACTAATAAATTTGAAGAAATGTAGTTTCATGAAGGAAGAATTAATTTACTTGGGATTTGTAGTTTATAAAGAAGGATTGAAATGGATCCAGAGAAAGTCCAAGTAATTTGGAACTGGCCTATTCCAAGGAATATATTCGAGGTAAGAAGCTTTCATGGTCTTGCAAGTTTTTATAGGAAATTTATCAGAGGTTTTAGTCAGATTTGTTCACCAATTCTTGAAACAATCAAGGAGACTAATCAACCATTCAAGTGGACAGAAGCAGCAGATAGGAATTTTAAATTGATGAGGGAGAAAATCATAGAGAAGCCTGTTTTGGCTTTACCTGATTTTGAAAAGGTATTTCAAGTTGAAACAGATTCTAATGGAGTTGTAATTGGAGCAATTTTGGGTCAGGAACAGAGACTAATAGCATACTTTAGTGAGAAACTAAATGAAGCTAAGAAAATTATGCTTCTTATGATAAAGAATTTTATGCTATTGTATAAGCCTTGAAAAAATGGAGACATTATTTGCTGCCAAAGGAATTCATATTGTATTCGGACAATCATGCCTTACAGTTCATCAATAACTAGCCGAAGTTGAACCAGAAACATGTCAAGTGGGTATAATTTTTGCAAAGCTTTACTTTTGTGATAAAACACAAGAGTGGTAAGTCAAATAAAGTCGCTGATGCATTGAGCAGGGTAAGTTTTATTGTGCAAGAATTCAAAGTGGGTGTTGTAGGATGTGAAGAAATGGTTGAAATGTATAAAGATGATGCCGATTTCAAAGATATCTATATAGCAGTTCAAAATCTAATAGTTCATAACAAAAGTCAGTGGTTAGGTTATATTATTCAAGGAGGGTTATTGTTTAAAGGTAACAAGTTGTGCATTCCCAAATGTTCTATGATGGAAAAAATAATAAAGAAGAAACATGGTGGGGGATTATTTGGTCACTTTGGACAAGACAAAACCTTTGCACATGTAAATGATTTTTACTATTGGCCAAAGATGTAGAATGATATTAAGAGATTTGTTGAGAAGTGCAGGATATGTCAACATGCTAAAGGAAAAAGCCAGAATACATGATTATATCAGCTATTTCCAATACCAAACCGACTATGGGATGCAGTTAGCATGGATTTTGTTTGGGGCTTACCTAAAACTCAAAGGGGGAATGATTCCATTTATGTTGTAGTAGATAGATTTTCCAAGATGGCACATTGCATTGCTTGTAAGAAGACTAGTGATGCAACACATATAGCTAATATATTTATATATATATATATCTATATATATATATATTCCAGAAATTGTAAGATTACATGGATTGCTTGTAAGTATTGTGTTTGATAGAGATACAAAGTTTGTAGGGAATTTTTGGAGAACTCTTTGGAAGAAATTGGTAGCTAACCTTAGTTTCAGTTCAACATACCATCCTCAAACAGATGGAAAAACCAAGGTAGTAAACAGGAGCTTGGGAAACATATTGAGAAGTTTAGTGTATCAAAATCCTAAGCAGTGGGATTTAGCACTAGCTCAGCCTGAGTTTGATTATAATGACACTCCAAACTGAAGTACTGGGATGAGTCCATTTCATATTGTTTTTGGAATGAATCCAAGAGGTGTGTATGAGCTCAGAAGTTTGGGTAAACAAGAGACAAGAAGTGCAAAATTTGAAGAGTTTGCAGCGCAGATGCAGAGACTACAAGAAGATGTCAAAGGCAGATTGCAAGAAAGAACTGACAAGTACAAATAGAGGGTAGATATGAAAAGAAGAGAGAAAGAATTCCAAGTGGGATATTTAGTGATGGTGTATTTGGGAAGAGAAATATTTCCTGCTAAAACTTAAAATAAACTGAAAATGAAAAAGATAGGACCATGTAGAATTGTAGGAAAGTTTTCAGCTAATGCATATGAAATTGAGTTGCCAGAAGGGATTGGAATATCGCCTATCTTCAATGTTGCAAATTTTTATCCATACAAAGAGGCAGAGACAGAGCTATAGGAGCAAACTACAGGAGATGAAGTTCAAACTGTGAACTGGGAAGAACAAATGCCAAAGACAGTTAGGAAAGAAGTGGAAGTTATTTTGGAGAAAATAGTATCCAAAAGAATCAGAGGACAAACTTATTTCCAATATCTAGTCAAATGGAAAGGACATCCAGTGGAGGATTCTAGCTGGTTGACAACAACAGAATTGTTGAAGTATGGAGTAAGTCCTGAAAAATTGAAGGACGATTTTTTTCTTCCCCAGGAGTCTGATGCAGGAGCATCTGGACTTAGCCAACAATGTGAAAGTTTGTTCACATGTTGTGGATAAATAAGTTGAATTCCATTGACCTGATTGGTCAAAAATCAGTTTTACTGAGAGGGTTGGATATCTCAAGAAATGAGTTGTATTTCATTATTGTAATAGTTAGAAATTGTCTTATTTTAGGTTCAAAGATAAGTTGTTAGCATAGGTGTGTGGTAGAGCTAGGAATTATAGATTTTTTGTTAGACTGATTAAAAATAGGGATTGAGTTGTTAGGAACATAATAGAGTGATATTCATTGATAAAAAGAAGGGAAAAAATGTAATGAAAGAGTGGATTGAGTGGAGCGAGAGCAAGAATAGTGTGTGGATTGTATTTTGAAACAAAGGTCTTTTATTTGTGTAATCGGGCCAAGGCCGAGACCCTGTAATTGATATTATATTAATGAAAATGATCCAACGTGTATTTTTATTGTAATCCTAGTGCAAACTCTTGTTTCTTTTGGCGTGTCCACGTCTAGGCAGTTAACCAGGTATTTTCTGTAATTTCACATTTAACGCAAATCTCAGTGGTTGTGGGTTTTCTGTGTATTGACAATAAATCGGGGTCAATTAGCATTAAGGGTTAATTTTGTGATTAAGTACTAAAATCAGTCATTAAGGGCTTTGCTTAATTCAATGCATGTGGTTATATCCAAGAGCGGGGGTTTAAACAGTGTAAGTGGTATTTCGGGCGGCCTCAAAACCATAAGTGGTAAAAAGGAGTAGTCCCCCGATTCCATTCAGTGGAGGACATGTAGTAGCGAGGAGGTGAGAGGAAATTGCTTTTCGGGCGGGTACTATTCGTGCAATTTGTGCCCTCGATATCCTTGTGAACCGTTGGATTTGTCGCGAGTAAATCAACGGTGGAGGATCATCGATTAGTTTTGTTGATTGGGTGTAACGTCAACCATTGGATCGGTGAATGTAATGAACAATGGAGATTGATTGATAGAGTTTGGGTGAAAAGAGTGGACCCGAGAAATTTATAGATGTGGGCATATTGCATTTGAAGTCCGGCGTTATGTGTTGAAGCGCGTTTTTCCTGTGTTTCCCGTGTGGTTTCGATTTTATGTGTTGGCGGGGTTTAAAGCCAATAACGCTTCCGATAGGTTTTGTGTGCCCATAACCCACAGGTCCATGCGTATTGATTTCAGATTGCAGCTTTGCTGCATCATTTGGCTAGCTTATCTTCATCTTGGATTTAGACTCTTGTCTGTGGCTATTTTATAAAGACCTTTACTTCTAAGTAAATCCACCATGTAGGATAGCCATTGGAAGTAGTTGGCACTGTCAAGAATAACTAGGCATGGAATTTCCATTTTAAAAGAAACTGAAGGTGTATATGTTGAAACTAAGTGTTTCAATTGAACTATCTCAAAAAATTAGTCTGATTAAAAAAAATAGTTTTGAAAACGGCTTTTGGATGAAGAAGTTATGGTTTTTTGAAACAAAGTTGTTGAAGATGCCAACGAACCACGTGAATGTTGGGAAGTTGATGACAATGTGATATTTGAAATTTTTTTCCCTCGTTTCCGAACTTAATCTAATTTGCTCACTTTTAAAAAGGTTACTTTATGTGATCCAATTTTATAAGTAAGTGAAAGTGTTGGCTTAGGGGGTCCTGTTAGCTTTGCTGGAAAAAGGCCCACAAATTGATCCATATAGGCTTTAAAAGTATCCAAATTTGTTTAAAAACATGCCAATGGATCCATTAATGGGCTTGAAATCTTTTATTTTTTCTCAAAGATCATCCCATGATCAAAATCCGCATAATAGGAGAGCCCTTGGAAGGGCAGAAATGCACTATCGGGAGGAAAAAATGCTTAAAAAGGAGTGAAAAACCCACAAACGCAGGCTTAAACAGAGGGATGAATAGCCGCCGTTAGATCTGGAAGATCAACGACCCAGCTCTAGGCAGCTAATCGCAATCGGCTGAGTAGAGGGGATAGTCTAAAGGCGGGCACAGGACACTGCCGATCAGCGATCGTCGATGATCGGATCGGTGGGTCGCATCGACAGGGAACATATGCCATGTTATATATATAAAAGGCCCGGGCATTGGGCAATCAACGATTGCGATCGGATCACATCACTCTATCGCATCGATGCTAACCAAGGGGCGGGTTCTATGCACATACACATGTGCAACTCGATAGGCCGGACCCGACGTAATTATATGCGATAATTCATATATTTTGAGATCCGTGCCCAAGCTTTTTCAACATTTTTTACAGTTTTTTGTTATTTTAACGAAATACAAAGGGAACGGGGACAGCGCCAATAGCGATAAATCCCGGACCCGAAAGGGTTTGGGAATGATATTATATAATATTTCAAATCTGTGGAAGGCCCATTTTTAATATATTTCATGTATTTTTGTTGTAAAATGAAAATACGAAGGGAGCATTGGCTAGTGCGATTGCGATGAGCCCTGGACCCGAAAGGGTCCGAGAAGTGGAATATATGATATTTAAAGTCCGCCATGGCCGTTTTTCATAAATTTTCAATGATTTTGACATATTTCTAATATGAAGGGAAATACATAGGCCAGGCCAAATGCGACTTGTGATGGCAACAAGGGCGGACCTGATGGATAATTAAACTATATTTTAGGACTTTTGAAGTCCAAAACACACAATGATGGGTGAGATTTAGCAGTGTTGCAACGTTTTCACTGTATATAACCAAAAAAATCACTGTCTGTAGTTTAAAGGGAAATTCAAAGGCCCCAAGACCCATTTCATCATATAACAGTGCCCAGGAGATAGTTTGCTGGGAAACAGAGCCCAGAAAGGGAAAGAGAAGGGCCACAACACACTGCAGCCCGAAACAAAAAGTTCAGGGAGCTCAGACAGTGCAACAGCTACACCAACAAATGTTATGGAGCATCTCTGGCACATAAAACTCCCAGACAGCGCAAGTCAGTTACTCTGCTGTAAGAAGCAGAAAAATACAATCCCATGCTTGCCTAGAGGGCATCAAATCAGTTAACAATGCATATCAGGCAGATTAAGACTCCATGCCTTCTAGAGATCTCATGAGCATTGTAAACAGGCTATAAATAGTAAAAGTAAGAGGTAATAGAGGTTCAACCTTTGGAGATTATTCCTCCTCTGTTCATTCAAGCTTCTCATCTTCATTCTAGCAATATAAGCTTCTTTTGCCATTATATGTTCAATGTCCATTCTCTTTGCTGTTCTATGCTTGCACTTAAAAAATTTGTTCATATTCTCTTTGTGTCTAAGGCCAGATAACTGTCATCTTATCTCTGCTTTGATTTATTAGATTTGCAAGCTTCTTTGCTGCTTGTAACTAGCCATACATATGTGGTCATATATGCATCTGCCAGTACAGTCAGTATTCTCTTTGCTACCTATAGCTAGCAATTGATGTATGTTTATGTATGCAATCTGCTGGTATAGTCAGTATTCTCCATCTATCCATTGAATTTATAACTTATTGAGCATTAGTGGTCTAAAGCCTTGTATTGGTGAGAGTGTTCATGCATGCATTGAGTGAAAACAAGCTGAAATGGTTATCTAACTTGATCCAAACCATCATTTATTCCAATAGTTCAGAGAAAAATATTGAAGATTATATGTTATCAGGCATCTTCGAGCTACAACCTAGGAGAGTTTCTTGGAGTGATAACATAATTAGCGCCGTTGTCGGGGAGAGGAAACTGAAGCTCAGCTTTCCTGGGAAACGACATAGATCCAACTTTGATGATAGATAAAGTCTGGGCATTTTTTTGGTTGTAATCATCTATCTGGCGACTATACTCGAGGCCGAACCTCTTGGCGACTCTACTTCATAGTTCTGGTTTAGTTTGTGAGGCATACTCGGAGAAATCCTCAGAAGCTACAAGTTGACCCAATAACTGACCCTGAAAAAATCATCAAAGGGAGAAAGGTATTGTAGAAAGGAGAATTAGGTTCAAGTAAACCTAAACAATCTTCTATATCTCTTCAAGAAAGGCTTGTAATAGAACAAATACATGTTGAGAGTATAGCATCTAATACTAGTAGTGAAGAAAAACTCTCAAAGATTCATAAAGCTCCTTATTCTTTAGGTTCTACTTTTTCTTTAAGCCCAAAGGAAACCTCACCTCCTACCCATCATACTCCTTTAGTCATGTCAGTCACTCCTCAACCCTCTATCATTCAGACTGCCAGTACTCTTTTAGCCACCACAACTATGGCAGGTCCACAAGCACCTACCAAAATGGAAAGAATCATAGCTACTAGGTATGGACACCTAATACTGCCCACTCCTCTGAATGCCATGCCTGCTAGAGAATATCAGAAATATAGGCCTAAGTTCATTGGGACTGAAGGTGTTACTACTGAAGAACATCTTGAGTCATTCTATAGCTATGCTAATAATCTGGACATTAGTGAAGATGATGTGTGGATGATAGTCTTTGTCCAAAGCCTAGATGGAGAGGCTAGAAAATAGTTCAGAGAACTAACCCCAAGATCTATAGCAGATATTGAAGCTTTAGATGATGCATTCCTAAAGCATTGAGGGGATAAGAAAGATCTCCTCTACTACCACACTGAGTTTGGGAACTTAAAGAGGGAAAATGGTGAGTTGCTGTCTGATTTTAATAAGAGGTTTAATCGTATGTACAACAAGATACCAGCTGAAGTAAAACCCACTACTACCTCTGCTAAACTCACCTATGCTAGTGCTTTTGATTCTAACTTCTGCCTACTGTTGAGAGAGAGGTGATGTGCTACTTTGGCTGACATGCAGGATGAAGCTTGGAAGTAGAATCAAACATCATGGCTACAGAGAAGCTCAAGAAAAATTTTGACAGAAGAAGACAGAGGGGCAAGTCCTCATCATCCTCTGATCCTAAGATAGACAAAATGACCAAAATGATCGAGTCATTAGCCTTCGAAATCTCTAAATTGAAGGTTGAGCAACACCCAGGGAAAGGAAGAATGCCTAATACCTTTTCCCCAAGAAATCAAAATCCAAATCCATATAGAAGAACAAATGAGTAGTTGCAGATTTTGCAAAGAAACAAAGATGCAAATGAAGACCAAAGGGTGAAGGCTCCTTTTCAGAATGCAGTCATGGAAGAAGAGAAGTTTGAAGAAGATGATGAGATCCATTGTCTGGAAGACAAAGGAAATGCTTCCTTTTTGACCTCAGCTGCCTATGAAAAGTCCTTATGTAATGACTAGATCAGCCAAGAATGGGATGATGAAGCTATTTTACAAACTGTAGATCAACAAAGATATAATTTGACGTCAAAGATAAATAATGCCAAGGAGCTCCTGTTCAAAGAGCTGCTTTCCCTGCAGTACAACAAGCTAATAATAAAAAACAACTTGCAGTTGATCCCATCATCCTCAAAGCTCCAGCTCATGAGGTAAAAGGCCTTGACAAGTCTCCTTCTCCTTTCAGTTTTCAATCAGAAATTCAGAAGCTAAGAATACCTATGCCTCTGATTGAACTAGTGAAGAATGAGTCCTTCAAAAGATCCATCCTCGAGGTCCTTGAGCCTAAATCCATCCAAGCCTCCACTGACTATGTAAATATGCAAGATGACAAGCCAACTATTATTCTTAGCCCAATGATTGGAAATTGTGAAGACAACTCCCATCATTCTATGTCTCTTTGACTATTCAGGAAAAAATCCTTCACCACTGCCTTTTACACAATGGAGCCATCCATAATCTAATGCCCAAGGCTGTCATGGACGAGTTGGGTCTTGACATCACTAAGCCTTATCATGACCTATTTTCTTTTGACTCTAGAAAAGTGAAATATCTAGGATTAATCAAGGACCTAACCATCACTTTGTCTCAGCTGCCTATGAAAAGCATGATCATGGATATTGTGGTAGTTGATGTACCTCCCAAGTTTGGCATGTTACTTTCCAGAGGTTGGATCAAGAGATTAGGTGGATCATTACAAAATGATCTGTCCTATGCTACTGTCCCAGTTTTCAGAGGTGAGAGCAGATTATATAGAGAGGTGTAGTTGGCTTATATCATCAGTGATGAGAAGAAACCTACTAATCATCCCATCTATGCTGTTGACACTGATTTTGGAGCATGTATTATCCATATTGAAGAATCCCAGTTGGCCTCCACGCAGCTTAAAAAACCAGTTTTCCAAATCGCTGAAGAAGAAGGCCCACAGATTTGGGATATGTTCTTTGATGTGGCTTGCTCTAAAGAAGCTGCAGGGGCAGGTGTAGTCCTTGTGTCCCCAGCACAAGAATATATTCATTTATTTTTCAAATTAACTTTTCAGGTCACAAACAACATAGTAGAGTATTAAGCTTTGATTTTGGGCTTAAACATTACTAAAGAAATGGGTATCAGAGGCCTGAAAGTGTTTGGAGATGCAGACCTCATCATCCAGCAGATCAATAAAACTTTCCAAGCTAAGAATCCAAGGTTGAAAGCGTATAAAGATGAGTTATGGAGGCTCGAGGATTCTTTTAATAAATTTAGCATTTCTTATATTCCAAGAATGAAGAACCAGCTTGCTGACTCCCTTGCTGTCTCTGCTAGCACGTTTATTCCTCCCTTGCCTCCCAAATTGACATATGAAGTTCAGGTAAAATACAGATCGTCTCTACCTGAAAATGTCAAATATTGGAGAGTTTTTGAAGACGATCAGGAAATTAACAGGGTTTTACAATTCATGGAGGAATTTGCTGAAACACACATCGATCAAGAAAATGAAACCAAGGAAGAATGCAGCCAGTCCAAGTTAAAAAATGAGATCGACTGAGGAAACATCATCCAGCTACCTAGTAACCATATACCAAAGGGATTAGTGCCTCTAGAGAAGCTGTTCGACCAAAATGATGTACCAGATAAGCCGGCCAAAATAGAGAATGAGTCTACAGTTTGTAAACATAATATAGGGATCCCAACCCATCCAAAAAACATAAATCTATCCACACATTTGTCCTCTACCCAGAATTATGAGTATTGCACCCTCATGAAGTAATTCGCTGAAATTTTTGCCTGGGAATATAGCGATCTTAAAACCTATGATGTAGACATCATTTAGCATAAGATCCCACTAGAAAAGAACACCATCCCTTTTAAGCAAAAATTAAGACCTATCAACCCTCTCTTATTGCCTTTGATTGAGAAATAAATCAAGACGCTGTTGGATGCCAAAATCATAGTTCCCCTAAGGTATTCAAAGTGGATAACCAACCTTGTGGTAGTAAGAAAGAAAAATGGGCTTTGTGTTGACTTCAGAAATCTGAACAAGTGCTCTAAAAAAGATAACTATCCCCTACCTAAGATGGAACACTTGCTGCAAAGAGTTTCAGGGGCTAGAGTCATGTCTTTCTTAGATGGATTTTCAGGTTACAATCAGATTACTGTACATATTGAAGATCAGGAAAAGACCACCTTCACTACTGCTTGGGGCACTTTCATGTACTCCAAGATGCCTTTCGGACTGATGAATGCTGGGGCTACTTTTCAAAGGGCCATGGACATAGCCTTCATGGGAGAGGAGGACAAGTTTGTCCTTATTTTTCTTGATGACATAACAGTCTTCTCCAGCAGCCATAAAGATCATTTACAACATTTGAAGCAGGTCTTCCTAATGTGCAGACAATTTGGGATTTCAGTGAACCCAAAGAAGTCACAGTTTGCTCTAGAAGAAGGCAAACTGTTGGGACATATTATTTCTGCTGAAGGTGTGAAGATTGATCCAGCAAGGGTTCAAGCCATTCAGAAATTGTCCATCCCAAGTCAAAAAGGGACATTCAATCCTTCTTAGGTAAGATTAACTTAGTAAGGAGGTTCATTCCAAACTTTGCATAGCTTGTAAAGCACATCACTTCCATGCTGAAGAAAGGATCTAAAATAAAATGGACAGATGCTTCAAGAAGCTCTTTTGAAGCCATCAAGCAAGCTATTATGGAAGCTCCCACTCTAATCAGCCTAGATTGTACTAAGGAGTTTTGTATCTTCTCTTTTGCCTCGTATGATACACTTGCAGTAATTCTGTTGCAGAAAAATGATGAAGGCATAGATCACCCTGTGGCCCTTTTCAACAAAACTTTAAGGGATGCCGAACTCAGGTATGACCTTATTGAAAAACAAGCTTATGCTCTCATAAAGTCTTTAAAGGCATTCAAAATTTATATTCTTCATTCCAAAGTAGTTGCATATGTACCTTCAGCTTCAGTAAAAGATGTCTTAACTCAATGAGATATTGATGGGAAGAGAGCTAAATGGATTGAAAAATTCATAGAGTTTAACATAGAGGTGAAGCCCACTAAGCTTGTCAAAGGCCAGGGCTTGGCTAAACTTATGGCTAAAGAAAATTGCAGCTTGTTAGATAAAAATTCCATGAGTCTGAATTCAGATGATGAGTAGATAGAGGGAGCATTAGAAGAGCAAAAGCAGAATCAATATTTGGCTGAAAATCTAGCCACATGTGAATGGTATTACAAAATAGTTCATTTTTTGCAAAAGCTAGAAGTCCCTCCAGGGCTTAGCTCAAATCAAGCTCGTGCCATTAAAATCAGATCAACCAAATTCTACATTAATAAAAATTTTCTTTATTGGAAAGAACCATCAGGAATCCTCTTGAGGTGTCTAGATAAATAACAATTTGTGGAATTCATACACCAGTTCCATTCTAGCATCTGTGGAGGGCATCATTATTGAAAAACCACAGCTCACAAAATCTTGAGGGCTGGATATTATTGGCCTACTCTGTTTTCTGATGTGTTTTATTTTGTAAAACTTGTGACAAGTTCCAAAGGTTTGCAGGAAGACAGCAACTAAAGGTGTGCAGAGCTTGTAAAGCACATCACTTCCATGCTGAAGAAAGGATCTGAAATAAAATGGACAGATGCTTCAAGAAGCTCTTTTAAAGCCATCAAGAAAGCTATCATGGAAGCTCCCACTCTAATCAGTCTAGATTGTACTAAGGAGTTTTGTATCTTCTCTTTTGCCTCGTATGATACACTTGCAGTAATTCTGTTGCAGAAAAATGATGAAGGCATAGATCACCTTGTGGCCCTTTTCAGCAAAACTTTAAGGGATGCCGAACTCAGGTATGACCTTATTGAAAAACAAGCTTATGCTCTCATAAAGTCTTTAAAGGCATTCAAAATTTATATTCTTCATTCCAAAGTAGTTGCATATGTACCTTCAGCTTCAGTAAAATATGTCTTAACTCAACGAGATATTGATGGGAAGAGAGCTAAATGGATTGCAAAATTCATAGAGTTTAACATAGAGGTGAAGCCCACTAAGCTTGTCAAAGGCCAGGGCTTGGCTAAACTTATGGCTGAAGAAAATTGCAGCTTGTTAGATATAAATTCCATGAGTCTGAATTCAGATGATGAGTAGACAGAGGGAGCAACAGAAGAGCAAAAGCAGAATCAGTCTTTGGCTGAAAATCTAGCCACATGTGAATGGTATTACAACATAGTTCATTTTTTGCAAAAGCTAGAAGTCCCTCCAGGGCTTAGCTCAAATCAAGCTCATGCCATTAAAATCAGATCAACCAAATTCTACATTAATAAAAATTTTCTTTATTGGAAAGAACCATCAGGAATCCTCTTGAGGTGTCTAGATAAAGAACAATCTGTGGAATACATACACCAGTTACATTCTAGCATCTGTGGATGGCATCATTATTGGAAAACCACAGCTCACAAAATCTTGAGGGCTGGATATTATTGGCCTACTCTGTTTTCTGATGTGTTTTATTTTGTAAAAACTTGTGACAAGTGCTAAAGGTTTGCAGGAAGACAACAACTAAAATCTCTTCCCTTGAAGCCAATACATGTCAATGGTCCCTTCCAGTAGTGGGGCTTGGACTTTATAGGTGAGATCAACCCACATTCCAGTGGCCAACACAAATGGATCTTAGTAGCCACTGATTATTTCACCAAGTGGATTTAGGATATACCCACTAAGAATGCCAATAATCAAGTTGCCATAAAGTTCTTGAATGAGAATATTTTCACTAGATTTGGTTGCCCAACCAAACTAGTCACTGATAATGCAACAACTTTCAAGGCAAAAGAATCGGTTGACATGACTGAATCCATGGGCATTCAAGTGGTGCATTCTACCTCATATTATCCTCAAGGCAATGGCACGACAGAATCATCTAACAAAAGTCTGGTAAGGGTAATCAAAACGCTATTAGAGGACAACAAAAAGAGCTGGGATTCCAAGCTGAAGTTTGCACTATGGGATGACAGAGTTACCATAAAAAAATCCATAGGGAATTCTCCATTCAAATTGGTTTATGGAACTGATGCTGTTTTCCCCATCCATCTCATTCTCCTGTGGCTAAGTTCTTGCAAGAATAACAAGATGAAGAGAATGATATGGTAAGAAGAATGAATAACCTGGTTGAACTGCAGTAGATCAGAGAGCAACTGGTTGAGAAGTCAAAAGCTCATAAGAACAAAATCAAGGAAACCTTTGACAAGAAGGCAAAAGTGGAAAATTTCCGAGTTGGTGATTGGGTGCTTAAATGGAATGCATTTAAAGAAAAGAAAGGTAATCATGGCAAGTTTGACTCCTTACGGACATGTCCGTTTGTCATTCTCAAGTTCTACAAAACAATACATTCATTCTGCACAGTCTAGAAGGAGGAGATACTTTTGGTAGCCCAATAAATGGGCGGTTCTTGCAGCTTTATTTCGTTTAAGGCTTTAAAGCCTTGTCATTGTAAATATGTTTTTCCAGTTTTTATTTCATTACAAAATAGACTCCATGCCCAATGGAACACTAGAAGGAAGATTTGAATTTGTTTTTTCAGGAAAGGCATTGATCTGTGATCCTTGAAACCTCACAGGGAGGATTTCATCCCCAGAAGGAGCCAGTGTTAGCTTTGCTGGCAAAAGGACCACAAATTGATCCATATGGGCTCTAAAAGTATCCAAATTTGTTTAAAAACATGCCAATGGATCCATTAATGGGCTTGAAATCTTCTATTTTTGCTCAAAGATCATCCCATGATCAAAATCTGCACAAGAGGAGAGCCCTTGGAAGGGCAGAAATGCACTATCGAGAGGCAAAAATGCTTAAAAAATAGTGAAAAACCCACAAACGCAGGCTTAAACGGAGGGATGAACAGCCGCCGCTAGATCTGGCAGATCAGTGACCCAAATCTAGGTGGCTAATCGCAATTGGCCAAGCAGAGGGGATAGTCTAAAGGTGGGTGTAGGACACTGCCGATTGGCGATCGCCGATGATCGGATCGGCGAGTCGCATCGGCGGGGAACATATGCTATGTTATATATATAAAAGGCCCAGAAATTGAGCGATTAGCGATTGCGATCAGAGTGCATCGCTATTAACCAAGGGGCGGGGCCTATGCACATACATGTATGCGACCCGATAGGCCGGACCTGACGTAATTATATGCGATAATTCATATATTTTGAGATCCGCGCCCAAGCTTTTTCAATGTTTTTTACAGTTTTTTGTTATTTTAATGAAATACAAAGGGAACAAGGGACAATGCTGACAACGATAAAGCCCAGACCTGAAAGGGTTCGAGAATGATATTATATAATATTTCAAATCCGTGGAAGGCCCATTTTTAATATATTTCATGTATTTTCGTTTTAAAACGAAAATACGAAGGGAGCATTGGCCAGTGCGATTGTGATGAACCCCAAACCTGAAAGGGTCCGGGAAGTGGAATATATGATATTTAAAGTCTGCCAGGGTCACTTTTCATAAATTTTCAATGATTTCGACATATTTCTAATATGAAGGGAAATACACAGGTCAAGCCAAATGCAACTTGCGATGGCAACGAGGGAAGACCTGATGGATAATTAAACTATATTTTAGGACTTTTGAAGTCCAAAACACACAGTGATGGGCGAGATTTAGCAGTGTTGTAGCGTTTTCGTTGTATATAACCAAAACAATCACTGTCTATAGTTTAAAGGGAAACACAAAGGCCCCAAGACCCATTTCATCATATAACAACACCTAGGAGACAGTTTGCCCGGAAACAAGGCTCGAAAAGGGAGAGAGAAGGGCCACAACACACTGCAGCCTGAAACAAAAAGTTCAGGGAGCTCAGACAACGCAACAACTACACCAAAAAACGTTATGGAGCATCTCTGGCACAGAAAAACTCCCAGACAACGCAGCAAGCCACCAAAAATATATGAAATCGGTTACTCTGCTGTCAGAAGTAGAAAAATCCGATCCCATGCTTGCCTAGAGGGCATCAAATTAGTTAACAATGCATATCAAGCAGATTAAGACTTCGAGCCTTCTAGAGAGCTATGGAGCATTGTAAACAGGCTATAAATAGCGGAAAGTAAGAGGTAATAGAGGTTCAACCTTTGGAGATTATTCCTCCTCTGTCCATTCAAGCTTCTCATCTTCATTCTAGCAATATAAGCTTCTTTTGCCATTATATGTTCAATGTCCATTCTCTTTGCTGTTATATGCTTGCAATGGAATAGTTTGTTCATGTTCTCTTTGTGTCTAAGGCCAGATAACTATCAACTTATCTCTGCTTTGATATATTAGATTTGCAAGCTTCTTTGCTGCCTGTAACTAGCCATCCATATGTGGTCATATATGCATCTACCAGTACAGTCAGTATTCTCTTTGTTGCCTGTAGCTAGCCATTGATGTATGTTTATGTATGCAATCTGCTGGTATAGTCAATATTCTTGTCACACGAAATAAGTCGATCTTGCGGACAAGATAGACCTTCCTAGAATCTAAAGAAGACCTAATGACAAGCAAACCAACCAGACACTATCTTTCTCTAAATATGCTTTGATAAACAATAGCAAACAAGTGTTTTTAGGGCCTACCTTAGGTCCAACGCAAGCTTGTGGATGCCCTCGCTCCTTTGATCCCAATGAGCTCCTTTTCGCGAATCTGCAAACACAAACAAGGCAAACAAATTAAATAGCACCTAAAAAGCCAATTGCATAAAACATATTTAACATGAAAGTCAAGGAGTCCATGAAACAAATAACATAAGATACTTGTTGAGAAAAATGAGTTTGATTGTATTAATTCAAAAGAAGAATAACTTTACAACCTTTGCCTTGACGCTGTACAAGCTCCTCCTAGGGTCCAGCAAGAAGTCTCCTCTACTTTGACAAGTTTCACTCACTCCCCAATGAAGCCAAAAAGATGTGTGATCTCTCCTCTTAAGCTCAACTAGGAAGTCTTGATTTCACCAGCATTTACCCTAAAAAATGTTCAGCTTCTAACCTCTCCATCAACCAGCCCAATGCCTGTATTTATAGTGCAATGGAGGGAGGTTACTAGGTCCTCCTTCAAAGGGATAAAGCCCTCCTTCAAAGGGATAGCTCCTCTCATCAAGGGATTAGCTCCTTCTCTTTTGGGATGCATGAACCACCTCAGAGCGAACAATCCACGTCAAAATTCCTTCTAGAAACCTCTAGAATTAACCCAAAGTGAGTTTTTTAAGATAAAACTTGCGCCTTTTGACTTTCACAGGGGTCGCACCTACACCGTTAGGGACAGAGCGGGCAAGTCCGTAGTTTTTGTACACAGAAGGTGCGGGACCGCAGGTGACCATGAGAGAAAGTGCGGAACCAGAGTTACATTGATTTTTAATGTCTTTCTCTCATTTCCAAAGCTTGATTTGAAGAACTGAGGTCTGAGACTTGCTTAGGAGGACAGTAAAAGTGATGATAGACCCATACTCACTGCAAATAATCATGGTGCTTAGGAGGACAGTACAAGTGATGATAGACCCATACTGACTGCAAATAATCATGGTGACGATATTTTTGTGTAACAGATTGCCCCCTAAAGTGCGAAGTCTGTAGTAGATGAGGATTTCTTATCATTTAGGAAGAGTGAAGTACTTTATCATTTCGAGGATCATCTTGTGGAGAGCCCGGTTGGAACCTGTAAAAACATTCAATGCAAGATATATATATGAGATCATATCATCGTTGAGGTAGGCATTCCCATACTCAGATAAAAACTGACTAGAAACTAACTACTGCTCTGATACAGGAATGATCTTGTAAAACATCACAAGTATAGACTCATGTGGACACAGTATGGACGCAGCCATCTGTTTATGAATAGTCCATTATATAATGAATACAAAATTCCTCGCAGCCTGGATTGTGGAAACTAGATCCAGGGTCTTCATTTCTACTTCCCGAAACAGTACAATTCTATCCATGCGAATGAATGTGTTGATGTCGAACATGGTAGAAACCACTTGATTACCAGTCAATGATGTAAACTGTTAACAAGTGTGAGAGAAACCACCAATGATGTCAATGGCTCTCAAAGTACCCAGTACAATCCATGAGATGTGAATAAATGTGTTGATGTCGAACATGTCACGGAATCCTTTGATCGAAAGTCAATGATGTAAACTGTCGTCAAAGGCGAGAAATATGCCATTGAGGCATGCAGACTTCAAGGTACTGATGATTACTAGATCATCTTTCTAGATAATGAGCTGATGTCGATAGAAAGCGATCCGTCGTAGGCAAGCCCACAACACGAAATCATAGATCAAGTTGAAGAAATTTAGTTGCAAGGACTGACTCAGGGATGGTCAAGATGGATGACAGATATTTTGCAAATGAATGGCTTATTGGCAGTGACCTCTTGAACACATAACGACACGACAGATGGCTTGGTGATAATTGACCCAAAGTTAATACCCAGAAACCAGCTGAAGACTTTCAATGTGGTTTGATCAACTGTTAGGCAAAGGATTTCCCAACCCAGGTGAATAAAAGTGTCGTTTCCAAGAGTGGTTACAAAGTATGACAAACAGGTTCATTTTTCTCTCTTTTCCCCCACCATTTCTGGCAAGTACCTCTTTATTTTTGACAAGCTTGAGGAGGATAACATTTGCTTGATTATAAGCTCATCCTTCGGATGAGTCCAACTTAGTTTAAATTCGAACCCTAAGAAGGAGTGGTTCGTTCCTGTTTGTAATTGAACAGGTCCTTTACTGTGAAATTTTAACGAGTCCAGTATAGGAGAAACTCGGTGTTTTTCATTTTTAGAGAGTCTGAAAAAACTTAAGAAGACTCCAGGGTTGACCTTTTTCGTAAATTTGTGTCTCCAAGCCCGAAAAAGTATAAAATAATACTTGAGAGAACCGCTTGATCTTTTACGACCAAGGAGTACTTTTCATTATTAGTGCCCTTGACCCGAAAAAGTAAAAAAGCGATCAATGGCACGTCGTTTTATAACCAATATCGAATTTGAAACGACAAAAATCCGACAATCTTTTCATGTTTTTACGGTCAGAAAAGAGCTGTAAGTGGACCGACTTTTAATTCCGTTTTAACGAGTTTAAAAGAAACACTCGGCAATCTTTTCATGTTTCAGGAGTCAGAAAAGAGCTTAAAGGTGACTCTAAAGTTTCACTTTTTCGTAAATTTTAACGAGTTCGAAAAAATGATAAAAATGTACTCACAGTTTTCACTTTTTCGTAAGTTTTAATGAGTTCGAAAAAAAATGATAAAAATGTACTCATATGGCCGACTTTCAATTTAATTTACGAGCAGGAAAGGACGGAAAGAACTCGGCATTTTCATTTGTTTTACGAGAATGAAAGATAGCAAAATAATCTCGGGACTTTCATGAGTTTAATGAGTCTTGAAAATAACTGAAATTGACTCGAGATAGGTTTCATTTTTACAAAAGCTTGAAACAGAGAAAAACTATGCTTCAAAGAAGTTTCATTTTTACACAAGCTTGAAACAGAGAGAAAACTGTGCTTGATGCCCCCTAAGCATAACTGCTAGAGCGCATGCCCCCCCATCTTCATTTCATTCAACCAATTGGATGAAATGAAGGTTCAGTTACGAGATCATTTGAAAGACTCGACCTAAAACTGTAAGAAAATTATGCAAAAAACTGAAATAACTAACCTAAATATACAACTTAACATTTATGAGATCTAGTCAAACTCTCGACTCAATTAGAGGAGGATTTGTTTCATTTTTTAACGAGCTTGACACAGGAAAAGAACTATGCTCGGATTCGGTTTCATGTTTGCACAAGCTTGAAACGAAAAACTATGCTTGTTATAAGTTCGCATGCCCCCAGCATAATGACGCAAATCAAGGTACATGCCCCCCAAGCTTCATTGCATTCAACCAGGTGGATGGAATGAAGGTTTACTTTCAAGATTTAACTTGAAAAGGGAGTTGTTTCATTTTTTAAGGAGGTTGACACAAGAAAAGAACTATCCTCATAACCCTTGTTTCATTTTTTAAATGAGCTTGACACAAGACAAGGAACTATGCTCATAACTACTCTCTACAATCTACCTAACAAGGAACTATACTCTAAAAAACCTTGATTCATAATTTAACGAGCTTGACACAAGACAAGGAACTATGCTCTAAAATCCTTGATTCATTTTTTAACGAGCTTGACACAAGACAAGGAACTATGCTCATGACTACTCTCTACAATCTACCTATATAATCTATCCTTGTTTCATTTTTTAACGAGCTTGACACAAGACAAGGAACTATGCTCAAGACTCCTTGTTTAATTTTTTAACGAGCTTGACACAAGACAAGGAACTATGCTCCAGAAGTTCGCATGCCCCCAGCATAATGATGCAAAGTGAGGTACATGCCCCCCAAGCTTCATTGCATTCAACCAGGTGGATGGAATGAAGGTTTACTTTCAAGATTTAACTTGAAAGGGGAGTTGTTTCATTTTTAAGGAGGTTGAAACAAGAAAAGAACTATCCTCATAGCTGATTCATTTTTTAATGAGGTTGACTCAGTAACAAGAACTTTCCTCTAACCAACTGATTCATTTTTTAACGAGGTTGACACAAGGAAAGAACTGTCCTCAGACCTGATTCATTTTTTAACGAGGTTGACTCAGTAACAGGAACTATCCTCGCGACAGCCTGTTTCATTTTTTAACGAGGTTGTTACAGGAAAAAACTATCCTCGTGACACTTGTTTCATTTTTTAACGAGGTTGGTACAGGAAAAGGAACTATCCTCACACTCACTGATCATGGCTTCCAACTAGAAGAAAGACATGTCAATGGACACACCTTGATCATGGCTTCCAAAAGGTCTTCATCAGAAGGAAGAATAGTTCTTTGGAAGGAACACATGTCAAGGGACTCAAAAGGGATAAGAACATCATGTTCAAGTAATCCCATAGAGTTTTCCATGTCAATTACTGGATCTAAATCAAAGGAAGATGAGCAAACAGTGAGAGGCTCACTTACATCGGTAACTGAAAACATGGGACCAGTTGCCACATAATTAACCCGTGGCGGGGTAGATACCACTTGAGAATTAGGAACATTTAGGGCTGTCATATTATTGGTAGTTGAAACAAGACTAGGGAACAAAAGCTGGTCTACAGTCACAATATTTCCATTGTGAGGGAAAGACATCACGCGAAAGAGTGTCGATACGACAGCTTTCATTGCATAAACATAGTCTCGCCCAAGGAGTAAATTGAAATCCAAGGGACCTCGAACTACCATAAGATCAATATAAACAGTTTTACCTTCCAAGGTAATAGAAAACTTAGGAAGGATCCCTAAAGGTTCACTAATGGTTCTGTTAAAAGCTTTCAGATTCTGCGTAATAGGCGCAAGCTGAGGGGAACCCAAAGCTTTCCAAGCAGTTGAGGATAAAATACTAACAGAAGCACCTTCATCTACCTGTGTGCGATGCATGTCCCTACCACCAGCCTTGACAATGATTTGGAAAGGGATGGAGGAAGGAAGACGAGGTTCTGTCAGTCTATTCCAATCAAAGGAAAAGACCTCAGTACTTGGAGGGGGTTCTGTAGAAACAGGTGAAATGCCCCCCGGCATAGAAGAATCTGATGTAACAAAAAGAACCTGAGCGGTATGAAGTTCACTCTCTAAAGGGAAAGTGGGATCGACCGAATGTGAAATTGAATCGACCACTTGATCAACTAATGGATCATCAACTGAGTGACATGAGTTTCACTCTCCAATGGAAGAGTGTGATCGACTGTACTTGAAATTAGATCAATCACTCCGTCAGTTGACGGTAGGTTGGGGGAAAGTTTACGGTAACCAGTTGGAAATTCTTGCTGTGGAACAGTAAGGTTTTCCAACAATTTTGAGGCTTCATCCATGTGGGGGCAAATGTGAGTTTGATGACTCCCTTTGCATAACTTACAAGGAAACCTAACTTTACCCTTTTTCCCAGGAACCTGACTATCACTGGTTGATGGATCAATAGAAAGTTGATGAGATTTTTCTAACCATACTTCCAAGACCTTTGGAATACCAGGACAATTGATAAGGAAGTGGTCACCCTTACAAAGCCTGCAAGGGTATTTGGGTTTACGATGCATGTCAGAGTTTTCCTCAACACAACTAACACTTACAGTCATGGTTGGTTGGTTGACTTCTTTCTTATCTTGCTTCTTCTTCTTCTTCTTCTTGTTCTTGCCTTTCTTCTTCTTCTTAGCCACCTGGTTACTAGCGTGAAGGCTTTTACCAAGCGAAGAGGAAGAAATGGAGGAAGAAAAATTAGGTGAAGAAGGTAAAGGGTCAACAGAAGGTTGGTGATGTTGAGATGGTGAACTCTGTTGAGGCAAAGCATTCGGTTGAGGTGGAACAATTGGAGTATTTGGGGCCAACGAAGTTGAAAATAACCATATCGGTAAACCTATTGTAAATCCAGGTAATGACAAAGTAGCCATATAAGGAGGACCAACATTTCCAAAATAAGGAAAGGTACTAGGATTCTCGTTAAGAGGGGTTCCTTGGTCGGTAAATTCCGGAACATTTGCCATTATATTCAACTTCAGTGAATTTTATTAACAATTTAAAACTAAAATTAACAATTCACAATTCACACCTATGGTCTCTAAAAGTAAAAACAAACAAATTAACACGCACTATCAAATCTAGGAGTCAAACCACACAAAAACAGTAACTTTCCGTACCAAAAACACTAGTTGGTGATGAAATCCAATGTCGCAGAATTCAATACAGAAATGGCGGTTGGAACAGTTACCCCGACAACCTGCTTAATGAATAGACTGGCACAAGTTTCTCCACTAAACCGTCTCGAGTGAAGAGAACCCCCCAGAAAATCCAAGTGAGTCTAATCGACGTCTGCTCCAGGTACAGTGGGATCTTCCCTCCACCGTCACCTTAGGAAAGAATCCTATAGAATATGGTCACTAAGGTTACCAACGGAAAAAAATATACCTGGGGGAACAGTCTACGATCCGATACGCACGCAAGGGCAGAGTAACAAGCTCAATCCCCTTGAAGGCTCCTTGACATAATCCAAGGTTTACCAACAAGTGACCCCAGGCTCCTCGACAATGGTTAATCCGAGGTTTACCGTTTTTAATACGTGAATATCTTTTATCGTTCCCAATGAGGAAGGATTGATTCCCACACTGGTTCAGATATGATCTCGTGCTTCTCCTTTAAGAGGAGCTTTCCCAGAGCATAGATGTAACAATTGGAATTTCTTTCCTACCGCAAGATACAGCTACTTGTTTGTTTGACTGTCTTGGAGAGTTAACTAAAACCTATTCCAAGACACTAGCCTAAGCTAGATTGGTGGAAAGAGCCCTAAAAATGTAAAAATTACTAGATGAATTTTAATTAAGCGCTGTGTTATTTAGGTTGTTATTACTCAAAAGGGTAAATGGATACGAAACCAATGGTGTTATGACCCGACTCAAAACTGAATGCAATCGAATATGATAATGTAATCTTTTCAATTCGATGAATCCTAACTAAAGTAAGGAGAGAGTTTCCATTCACTTCCAACAATGCAAGAAATTGATCACTAAGAGAAAATATAACAAATTCTCTAATTCACTAATTTCATCAAGCAAAACTAATGCAAATCAATTCCAAAACAGTTTTTTTTTTTTTTATTTTTATTTTTATTTTTGTGTGTTAAAAACAAGAATAAAAATATGTAAATTCAAATCAAAGAAAGCTGATCTAAATCTACGATTGATTTTTCAGAATGTAAACTATGCAATTGTAATCTATGCACAATTCACTTGAAAAGTATGCAAATGTGATCTATGCACATTTTCATTCATATTCTGAAAATGAGAATTCTAATTATGCAAATGTGATCTATGCAAGAGAATTCTCAAACACAAGATGATTCTATTGTAATCTAAGAACCAATCAAGTGCAAGTCAAGAAAATCAGGTGAGAGTTCCAAAGATCAAAAAATAAAAAACACTCAAAGGCGATTAACACTTATACACAATTTAGCCCCCCCGGCGAATGAGGGGGAATTTTTTTTTGCAAAAACAAAAGCAAAAAGATGCAAAATTGTGAAAAGACTGAGACAAACCTCCAAGTAATGACCAAAGGAAATCAAATTAAGAATTTCTCAAAAAAGAGACTCAAAACACCCAATTGATAAAAGCTTCAAACAGGAATGCCAGTGGAATTAACCTAAGAAAAGCTTCTGACAAGTTATATGCAGGTCTGGGCAGTGGATAATAACTTCTAAACAAGAACTAAGCTGACTAATCAGAGGAAATTTTATGGTTTTTCAATATTTTGATAGGGTCCGCAGGCCCACAGTTGACACAGGTGCGGTCCCGCTCTGTGCTAAAAGCTAAGCTGCGGGTAGGTATGCATTGTGTCAAACGGCTAGGGTGCGGTCCTCTCCCAAAGCTATGAAAAATGAAAAATAACCCTGGATCTACAAACTCTACCCAATTTTACACACAACAAGCCAAAAACAGAAAAAAAAATACAGTTTCTCAGGTCAAAGTAAAAACAAGGAAAACAATCAAGTCCCCAACAGAGTCGCCATTTTGTCACACGAAATAAGTCGATCTTGCGGACAAGATAGACCTTCCTAGAATCTAAAGAAGACCTAATGACAAGCAAACCAACCAGACACTATCTTTCTCTAAATATGCTTTGATAAACAATAGCGAACAAGTGTTTTTAGGGCCTACCTTAGGTCCAACGCAAGCTTGTGGATGCCCTCGCTCCTTTGATCCCAATGAGCTCCTTTTCGCAAATCTGCAAACACAAACAAGGCAAACAAATTAAATAGCACCTGAAAAGCCAATTGCATAAAACATATTTAACATGAAAGTCAAGGAGTCCATGAAACAAATAACATAAGATACTTGTTGAGAAAAATGAGTTTGATTGTATTAATTCAAAAGAAGAAGAACTTTACAACCTTTGCCTTGACATTGTACAAGCTCCTCCCAGGGTCCAGCAAGAAGTCTCCTCTACTTTGACAAGTTTCACTCACTCCCCAATGAAGCCAAAAAGATGTGTGATCTCTCCTCTTAAGCTCAACTAGGAAGTCTTGATTTCACCAGCATTTACCCTAAAAAATGTTCAGCTTCTAACCTCTCCAGCAACCAGCCCAATGCCTGTATTTATAGTGCAATGGAGGGAGGTTACTAGGTCCTCCTTCAAAGGGATAAAGCCCTCCTTCAAAGGGATAGCTCCTCTCATCAAGGGATTAGCTCCTTCTCTTTTGGGATGCATGAACCACCTCAGAGCGAACAATCCACGTCAAAATTCCTTCTAGAAACCTCTAAAATTAACCCAAAGTGAGTTTTTTAAGATAAAACTTGTGCCTTTTGACTTTCACAGGGGTCCGCACCTACACCATTAGGGACAGAGCGGGCAAGTCCACAGTTTTTGTACACAGAAGGTGTGGGACCGCAGGTGACCATGAGAGAAAGTGCGGAACCAGAGTTACATTGATTTTTAATGTCTTTCTCTCATTTCCAAAGCTTGATTTGAAGAACTGAGGTCTGAGACTTGCTTAGGAGGACAGTACAAGTGATGATAGACCCATACTGACTGCAAATAATCATGGTGCTTAGGAGGACAGTACAAGTGATGATAGACCCATAATGACTGCAAATAATCATGGTGACGATATTTTTGTGTAACAATTCTCCATCTATCCATTGAATTTATAACTTATTGAGCATTAGTGGTCTAAAGCCTTGTATTGGTGAGAGTGTTCATGCATGCATTGAGTGAAAACGGAGCTGAAATGGTTATCTAACTTGATCCAAACCATCATTTATTCCAATAGTTTAGAGAACAATATTGAAGATTATATGTTACCAGACATCTTCGAGCTACAACCTAGGAGAGCTTCTTGGAGTGATAACAGGTCCTGACCTAGGTTCAAAGTTAGTTGTGCCAACCGACAAAACCCTACACTACTGGCCCTTTTGGAAATAACCCGCATAACGTAGGCTGCAGTCTCACTCGAAGTAGTATGGGGGGATGATGGAACCAAGTTTCCGCATCCAGAGATCAGTGTGATGTCTTTTAGTGCCCTAAATTTTCTTTCGTGCAGATCTATAAGACCCTAGGGTTCAATACTGTAACTTCCTTTAAATAGCCCCTAGACCTTTGTGAAGGTCTATGATTGGTCTTTGCAGACCCTTAAGAGTCAAATCATCTACTTATGCGCATAAGAAAATAAACCCAAATCTGAGATCGTGTAGATCTACGTAAGTATTTTAATAAGCTTAACAGAATATATCACAATCTTCATGAAAGTACTTAACATGCAGTGCATACAATTATTAAGACTTATTTCATATAGTTGCGCATTATAGTTCAATTTTTCATAAATACATTATTCATCCACAACATATATCACAATCATAAATAATAGAAGTAAACAGATAAACACATGGATTCTTCAACAATCTTCTTTATTGATCTTCAATATGGTATTACAGACTCAAAACTACCCTATGCACTCAGCTGCAGGGATCCACGCACTCAGCTGCAGAATCTACCTAGGCCTCTGCACACTCAGCTGCAAAGCCTTTCTCTCCTATCTGACCCACTTCTCTGCGCTATCTTCTACTGACCCATTACATACATATTCTCTTATACCTACCTTAGACTCTTTAAGTCACACTTATTTATACAATCCCATGGTCTGCGGACCATGGGTGGATCTCAAAGCCGACTCAACTTTACATAAACAAGGGGCTAAAACCCATTTTACTCCTAATCATCTATACTCTCCACATCCACAAATCATGAAGACTTTACATCTTTTTATGAATATTACATCAAAACTTGGTTTTTTAACCCCAAAATTGATCCAGGGGACCCCATGCCAACATGCCCCCAACACAAAGATCGTGACTCGCCCTCGAGTCACTCGGCTGGCACAACGATCTTGCTGCAAAGATCTACCAGCTCTACCTGAACTACAACAAATTTGATAGCGCTATGAGTGGCTTCCTGCTTGACCTCTTCTACTAGCGTCTCTGTAGCTGGTCCTTTTGCGGCCAACTTCAGTGTCTACTGCAAGTCTGTTAGCCTCTCCTAAATGTTGGTCATGACCTGGTAAGCTTCGTCTAACTAAGGCCCAGGCATGGCCTTAAGAAAGGCCACCTTATTCTGGGCTGCTTCTACCTGCGCGAGGAGCTGCTTCCCCTCCTGCAACTTGGCTAGGCACTACGCTGGAGAAATTGAGCATGCTGTTGACTAGACTTCATTGTACTACTTTTGTAGCTCCCACGCCTCTGTATTCAGTATCTACAGGGTTGGGTCTTCCTGTAGAGTCATCACCAAATCCATTTCCTGCTCAAATAATGCCAAACGGTCAGTGACTACTGCATCCAAAGTGGTCATCCCTTCTTTTATGGTAGCTTCGCGTTGCTCCCGGACCTCTCGCAGAGTTGATGGCTGAATCTTCAATTGCAGCTCGGTTATCTTCATGTTGAGTTCAAATTTAAATCGACTAACCTTAGCTTTTTCCTCACGCACACCAACAACCAATTTTGTAACCTTCACCTCTGGCTGTGCGTCCTTGGGAATATGGAGTTCAGGCACAATTTTGAATGCCTCCGCGACCGCTGACTCCAATCATGAACTGTGTGCCTAGAGCGCCTCCTTTTCTTCTAAAATCTATGTCTTCTTAGCAAAAAGTTGTTGATTATTCACCTTGATCTCACGAACAACACTAAGTGCTTGCTGTTACCAAAGGCAAAGCTCTCCCGCAATGCCATGTAATAATTCATGCAATGTCTCTAGTTGCATCGTGGTAAGGTTTAGGCCCATATTTGAGATGCTATCAAGGAGGGCATGCTGTTCCTTGGTCTCGGTGCATACTGAACCTGTAGGAAAGGGGAAGACTCACACATCCATCGTCGACCACAGAACTAGCTTTGCACTAGTAGTTTGTTCTTGTGCCAAACTTCTTGCTGTGCCATTCACTTTGCCGACATCTGCTTGGAGCTATAACTCTCAAAGATCCTTCTACACTCCTCCCAAGGTTTGAATGTATTGCTATTCTAATTGCTGTATTACTTTTGTGGCGACGTCCTTGACTTTATCATTGATCTCATCAAGGACGGTTTCTGTGAGCACCAGGGGCTCAACGCATGTTTTGTGTGCCTTCTTCTTTTTCCTTGACCCAACTTGCTATTCCAATTCTCGCCTTTTCACCACGAAGGCGGTGTGCTGCCCTTCCTCGCCTCCACCACCTTGCCATGTTTTTGTTTCTATTGCTGTCAAAGGTGACTTTCATCTTGTGCTTCTCCTGCTCTACCTTCTCCTTGGAAGCATGTCCATCCTTGACCCGAGCCTTTTCTGCAACATCTTTCTTTTTCTACGCAACCAGCTTAGCTGCCTCATTCCTTTTATTTGTGGCCGCACTTTTTGCACCTATGCTTGGCCCAATAGCTAAATCTGAAGGGGCGTGCTACTCCGCTGGCCAGCATGACACTACCTCTTGCACATTAGAGTTTGTTACCAAATAAGGCAGGTCATACCACTTCTGGGCGAGATCCTTCCATGCCTAGATATAGACCTGGTGGCAGTCATCCTTGAAAGTTGTGTAGGATGATAGCTGTGTATACAAGGTTGGGGACAACCTTAGGTGTTGGTTAACTGCCACGTGGAGACTTGATTCCATCAAGACCCAAACAATCCTCGTCTCCATGATGTGCGCAGGGTTCTCTATAGCCCATAGGGAGACGAACTGTGCGACCTCCAGCAATGCTTCTTCCAATGGAGGAAACTAGCTGTCCTCCGGTAGCTCCCATACAACCAACACAATAGAGAGAAACAACCAAGCATAATGGAATGACTTGGTCTCATCCTGGGCCTTGCGTCAGTTCATGCGGAACTCTTGTCATAGGTATCATGACCAATTGAACACTACGTCTTTCACATATTGAGCCACTAGAGACACTACGGGCGCCGGAACCTCATCTGTGCGACACTTCCTCCTCACCTTGCCAACTAATATTTTCACGAACAATTGAACGACAGGGTTGTTTATTGAAAGGATGGAATACCATCACGTTTTCTTCACCAGTTTATAATCGGCTTTCATGCGCTAAACCAACTCCTTCTCTCCTGTTTTTTCGCCAAACTTCTTGGACGGATTCAACCCTTCATGTGGAAAGTGTGTAATCCTATGCACGAGCATATCTGTGATGGGTATAGGCCCTCCTAGCCATAAACACCCATTATGCACCATAGTGAGAAGCTAGCGTATGCAAGTTGTATTAATTGGGGTGCGATGGTAATGTGACACCCAAAGCAAGTTGAGAAACTTGGATTGCTCAACACCGCGAGCCCATTCCTGTGTTTCCAGTGTTGTCACACCTGTGCCTTCATAGTATACTCACTTCATGAAGTTATCTGTTGCTAAGTGTGGGAACTTAGCGTGATCCGCTAAATCCTAGTCCTCCATCTTTAGTAACGAGACTCGCGCGAGCCATGAACCGTCAAAAGGCATCTGCTCAGGTAGCAGGGGTGTGGAAATGACAAATTTCTCAGAGTCCGGGTCTTTTGGAATCTTTGCCTTTCCCTTCCTCGAAGGGATATACTGAGGGAGCTTTGTGATGGGCTTCGCTCCTTTGGCATCAACATCTTTGGTTCCCTGGCCTTCTTCTGCCTCTAGGTCTACAACCTTCTCTTTGCCTTTTGCGAGCTGCTTGTCTTTTTTCTGTGCAAGTGTCGCGGTATGTTTCCTAGGGGAAGCACGTAACTATACCAACTTCTGCTGCTTCTTCTTTTCCATGGGTTGTTTTGGTCTTGGCTACCTCGGTACCATGGGCACCACAAGCGTAGCTTTAGTACTGGATATTTCAGGGCTTAGGGCATCAGATACAATGACCTCTGCACTCAAAGCTTCTGCAGGGTTGGTGGCAGTCATCCTCTCCATAAATAGCTCACGGGCTTCAAGAGAAACGTCTGTGTGGGCAAAGAATTCTTCCCAAAATGCTCGACTCATAAGCAACAGACAACAAATTTTAGAAAAAGCTCCAAGTGTGCAAAGTGTTCTCTGTTGGACCGACACATGTAATTTATAGGGGTTTTTGAATTCAAATCCGACCGTTCCCCCCAAATTTCAACCATTAATGCTATTTTGGCCATAGATCTTCAAAGATTTTGGCCTTAAATTCCGCCTGCCCGCTCCCCTTAGTCGTCTTCTGGCTTTCAAATCATGAACAGTGACTCCAATGGTCACTTTCCTGCTGTCCTTCACAACATCTCCCTCCATAGCGCATCTTCCAGTGTGCAACTTCCTATATTGCAACTTCACCATTTTCCGCACAGCTTGCTTGTTGTGTTGTCCACCAAGCCTGGTAGTGTAGTTTATAGTCCCATGCTCCCTTACAACTTCTTGGAGCACTAAGACTATCCTACTTCCATATAGTCATTGTGCATGATCCCCTGTATATAGCTTTAATCAGCTTCCATTCACTCTTCCCAAAAAAGGTTCTCCATTAAGCTTTGTGAGCTCAACTGCACCTCCATCTATAAATTCTTTGATAATATATGGCCCCAACCAATACATCTGAAATTTACCTAGAAACTTAGTGAACTTACTATCATATAACAATACCAGGTCATTTACCTTAAATGTGCGAAGCTTGATGTGATGATCGTGCCAGGATTTTTCACGTATCTTCTATGCTTGCTGATGGAATCCAACCAAGAATTGATCCTCTTCAAGCTCCATCAGCTGTGTGAGCTGTTCCTCCAAGGCTTCGCGATCTACCATACCTATGGAAGCTTCTATGCACATATTAGGCACGATATACTCCATCGACATCACAAATTCTACACCATAGACCAATCTAAAAGGTGTTTGCCCTGTCAGATTTTTACAAGTAGTCCTATATGCCTATAGTACTACAGGTACACACACATCCCAGTCATTCTACTGCGCATTGCAGAGCTTTGTCAACACTTTCCCCAAGATTTTATTAAAGGCCTCAACAGTTCCATTGGCTTGTGGATGATACAGTGTGCTCTTTTGATGATAGACCTGGAACTCCTCAGTCAACACAATGATTGTATTGTTTAGGAAGTGCGTACCTCGATCACTCATCAACACCTTCGGGCAACTGTAGGAATTTACAACATAAGTTACTCAGATAGAACACCAAAGGACACCACTCACAAATAGATCACAAATCAATACACCAGTATTCTTGACGTGGTTAAAACCCTCAAAGAGGGAAACAGTCCATGGCCTGAGCCAACACGACCACTTAAGGCAATTTATTAATAAAAGAAATAAATTTACATAAGCTTCTCTCATGAACGGTCACCTTAAAAATGACCCTCCATGCTCTTAAAATAGAGATCATGGACCAATCGGGTGTTAAGCCACAAATTAAGTGTCGGTAATACCAAGGAGAGAATGAACCGTTGGATCACTTCATGTCTAGAACATATCGTGACCATTGGATTGTAAGTTACAAAAGTACATAGTAAAGAAACACACTATACCTAACTCTACACTAGACCAAGTTATACTTAACTAGTTCCTATGTGTCAGAATATCCTAACATCCCCCCTTAAGAACAACTTGGGATAGGATTGAATGATGTACAAATATGACACAATAGGAGAAGGAAGGAGGCATTAGAGCCTATCCTCCCTTAGTGACATCTTCCTAAACTCCAACCATAAATCAAAGTTTAGTAAACTTAGCCTCTGTGAGAGCCTTTTTAAAGATGTCTACAACTTGATCATTGGTTGAACAATATTGTACTTCAAGAACATTGTCATGAGTGAGATTTCTGATGAAGTGCATGTGTAGTTCAATGTGTTTGCTTCGTTGATGTTGGACTGGATATTTGCATAGTTGAATGGAGCTTTGATTATCACACCAAAGTGTAGTTGGATACTGCTGCTGAAAGCCAAACTCTGACAGGATCTGACAAAGCCATAGAGCTTCCTTACTAGCTTCTATGGTGCCACGATACTCTGCTTTTGTTGAAGAAAGAGAAATGGAGCTTTGTTTCTTGCAAGCCCATGTAATACGTCCAGAACCAAGAGTGAAGACATAACCTGCAGTAGACTTCCGATCATCAGGGTCACTAGCCCAATCAAAATCAGTGAAACCAACCAATAGAGGAGATGCTTCTGCATTGTAATGAATCCCAAACTAAATTGTACCTTGAACATAATGAAGTATTCTTTTAGTTGCTTTCCAATGAATTTCATGTGGGTTTTGCATAAACTGAGCAATAAGGCCAACAATAAAGGAAAGTCCAGGACGAGTATGGGTCAGATACAAAAGTTTTCCTACAAGCTGACGGTATAGGGTAGCATAACCTTCAGGGTAAGTACAAGTGACTAAAAGTTTGGCTCCAGAATGAAAAGGAGAAGGGGTTGGCATACAATCTTCCATGTGAAAGTGGCATAGAATATCACAAGCATACTTAGACTGGGAAAGGGAAATACCTTCCTTGGATTGCAAGACTTGAAGACCAAGAAAATAATGCAAGTGTCCTATGTTTGTCATTTCAAACTTCTTTTTAAGGCTGGACTTCACATGGTTTATAAGGTTGGGATCACTACCAGTAAGGATAAGATCATCAACATAAAGAACAAGAATGATAAGAGACTTACCCAATTTCTTGGTGTAGACAATATTGTCAGAATGACACCTAGAAAAGCTAGTATCTAAAAGAAAGCTATCCATTTTGGCATACCAAGCTTGAAGGGCTTACTTGAGACCATAAAGGGATTTCTTAAACTGACATACAAGGTTGGAGTCTGTTTGTATAAAGCTAGGAGGTTGTTCTATATTGATTTCTTCGTGCAAGTCCCCATGCAAGAAGGCAGATTTAACATCCATCTGATGGACTTCCCATTTGAAAGAGGCAGCAAGGGAAAGAACAAGGCAGATAGAGCTCATTTTGGAAATATGGGAGAAGGTTTCAGTATAGTCAATGCCTTCAACTTGTGAAAAGCCATTAGCAACAAGATAAGCTTTATGTTTATCAAATTTTCCATCTGGTCCAAACTTGGTTCTGTAAACAAGTTTTCTTCCCTTTGGAAGAGGAATAAGATCCCATGTATCATTTGCCAATAATGAATGATATTCTTCATTCATAGTTGCATCCCAATCTGGGTGGCATGAAGCTTCTGCAAAGGTGTTAGGATCATATTTCGCTGAATCTTGAGCTAGTAAAGAAGAGGCTCTATCGAACTAAGAATATGTATGTCACTGATCTGTAGGATCACTTGCAAGAGCACCTGTTGCATCCCGAGTAGCACAGACCCATTTTGGAAGTTGAGGAGCTAAAGTAGGATCCCGAGAAGGTGGGGGAGGATTTTCATCCTCGCTGTCATCATTTGAAGAATAAATATTTTCACAGGTAGAAAGGATAGAGAGAGGTGGCACATTTGCCGAGCTAGGCTCATAGGCCGATATATTTTCATCAAACTTTACATCTCTTCTAATGATAATATTTTTGGATTTAGGTGAAAGAAGTCTATATCCTTTGACATCTTCAAAATATCCAACAAAAATACATTTTTCACTCTTAGGTTCTAAGGCTTTATGTTTCTCATTTGGAATATGGGCCCATGCTTCACTTCCAAAAACATGAAAGTGACTTACATCTGGTTTAATTGAGCTCCATGCTACTTCTGGAGTGATATTCTTTAAAACCTTAGTAGGAGTGTGATTTACTATGTAATTTGCACAGTTAATTGCTTCTGCGCAAAAATTAGGACTAAGTCCTTTAGATTGAAGCATATAATTAGCCATTTATTTTAAGGTGCGATTCTTCCTTTCAGCTACACCATTTTGTTGTGGAGTATATGGAACAATACGTTTTATTTGAATTCCATGCTCAGTGCAAAAGTTTATGAATTTGTTGTTAACATATTATCCACCATTATCAGATCTTAGCTTAAGAATTTGATGTCCAGATTGTTTCCCAACAAAGGCGTTAAAGGCCAAGAACATGCTAAAGACTTCACTCTTGAGTTTTAAGAAGTATAGCCAAGTGCGTCTGGAGAAATCATCAATGAAAGTTAAGAAATACTTGTAGCCAAAGAATGAAACAACTGGAAGTGGACCACATAAATCATTGTGCACAAGCTGTAAAGGCACTGAGGCATGCCAAGAGGCACATTTTTCAAAACTATCCCGATGATGTTTTTGAGTACACATCCGGAACAAACACCATCTCTGCAAGATACCATATGAAGACCTGTCACCATATTTAACTTACATAGATTTTGAAGGGAGCGATAGTTTAAGTGACCAAATCACTCATGCCAAAGTTTGCTCACTTCATCATTATGAGAAACAAAGACCGAGGGAAGAGTTAATGACCCAAAGTTGTTAAACTTATACAACCTTGTAGAATCATCAACAATTCCAGTAGCTAAAATATGTCTAGGATCTCTTAGGTCCTTAATTACAACATAATGAGGTGAAAATTCAACGGTTTTACCTTCACCTAAATGGGTTATCTGATATACAGATAGAAGGTTGCAGGATAAGGTTGGAACACATAATACATCATTAAATTGACCATTGTCTAGATGAATAGTTCTAGTCCCTACAACACTAAGATATCTATCATCACCAACATATATATTTTTGGTGTTACAATTATTTAAGGAAGAAAACATGGCTTTGTTTTTGGCCATGTGATAAGAAGCTCCAGAATCAATGAGCCACTCATGAGAATGAGAAGAAGAAGATACATTTAGTGCATAACCAGACCGAGATGCTTGACAACCACATGCAGAAAGTGTTATTCCTAAAGATGAAGTTGAATTTGAAGAGTGCTCCAAATGGATGTTATGAGTCTTCATTGCTACTTCCAAGGCTTCCATATTCTTAAAGCATTTGGATTCTAAGTGGCCATCTCGATTACAAAGTTTGCAATGTCTATCAGTCTTCTTCCCTTTTTTAATTTGCCTTATCATTTTGTTGAATTGACTTTCCATTTTGAGACTGAAAGTGCTTAGGAACCTTGGTTGGTTTAGGACCATTCTTTTTAGGATGATGCTTCTTAGGATTCTTTGAACTTGGTTGCTGCTAGGCAGCTAAGGCTTTCTTATAAGAGTCTCCAAGATTAAGAAGACCAAATTGTAAGAGTTTTTCTTGTTCTCTTATTAAAGAATCACAAAAGGCATCAAAAGAGGAGGACTTGTAGTCTTTTCCTTGAGAAATAAAGGCTTCTCCAGTAGAATGGAAGGTGGAAACAAACATAGAGTAGGCTGGTCCCAACTTAGTAAGAATGGAATAGATAAGGCTACCATATTCTTTCTTAACCTTAACACCTTCCAAGAGAAGTATAAGGGTCTTGAACTTGGACAAAAAATCTTCAATGGAAGAAAAATTATTGGGGTCCAATGTAAGCAAATCATTTTCGAGTTGATGGGCTCTAATTTCATTTTTAATTCCAAAAACTTTATTGAGCTGTTTCATTGCTTCATCAGGGGTATCAAGTTCTATGATATGGAATCTAAGTTCTGAAGAAATAGACATCCCTATCAACCCGCGTGCTTGATTTTGCCTATTTTCCCATTTGGCTTGCTTATCTTCATCTTTAGTTTTAGACTCTTGGCCTGAGGCTATTCTATAAAGACCTTTACTTCTAAGTAAATACTCCATGTAGGACACCCATTGGAAGTAGTTGGTGCTATCAAGAATAACTTGGCATAGACTTTTCATTTTAACATAAACTGAAGCTGTATATGCTGAAACTAAGTGTTCCAATGGAAAGATATCAAAAAATTAGGCCGATTAAGAAAACGACTTCCAGATGAAGAAGTTATGGCTTTTTGAATAAAAGTTGTTGAAGATGCCGACGAAGTATGTGAATGTGCAGAAGTGGATGATAATGTTATATTTAAAAAAAATACCCCCTCTTTCCAAACTTAATATAATTGGCTCACTTTAAAAACAAAAAATTATATGACCCACTTTTATAAATAAGTGAAAGTCACTTTTACAATGGTGCTTTATGAGATATCCACTAAATTGTAACCTAAATAAAAGATAAAGGGACTTTAGAATTATAAGTGACTCACTTTTTATAATGGGTGAGAACACTTTTACATAAAGTAACTTTAAAACATAAGTTACATGTGCTTTTTGAAAAAGTAACTCAACAAGAAGAAAGACTTGAACTCAAGACCTTTATTCTCATAAAGTAACTTTGGATCAAGTGAGCTAGTTTAAAAGGTTTGTAATTTTTGGAAAAGAGGAAGGGTTTTTTTTTTTTTAGTCACTGAAGCTTTGGGGTGCGTGCTTACTTGAAAAAGCCCTTTTTGCTATAAAAAAAAAACCACACAACCCAACATGGACATACCAAAAAAATCCAAACTTTATGGCTTGAAGTTAGCTTTCGTCGGAAACTAAATATTTTTCTCAATGTTTCTGATTTTCTGAGATCACACTAAGGCGTGGCGAAAAAGAGCATATGCATGAGAAAAATACTTCCTTTATATTTCAGACTTTCCTAGACCACACAAAGTCACGGGGCAAAGAGCATACACAAAACTAAAAGGTATAGATCTGGTAATAAAAACAGAGTGATAAATAAACCAAAATAAATAGAGAGATAAATAACTAAAACTATAAATAAAGACTGTATACCTCAAGATCTTAAAAATGACATAGTTAGGGTTACCATAAACTTTTTCACGTGAAACGAAAGGGGTTACTCACTGGAACAGATGCTCCTAACACAATAGAGCAGTCCTCTTGGCTTGAAAGTGGTTAGAAACAATAGATCTGGGAAACGACAGTCGAATGCAGTTGTACCGCCTTCCAATTTGGATCACCAACAAATGCAGCCTTCAAATAGCGCTGATACCATGTAGGAATTTACAAGGTAAGTTCCTTAGATAGAACACCAAAGGACACCGCTCACAAACATATCACATATCAATACACCAATATTCTTGACATGGTTAAAACCCTCAAGGAGAGAAACAGTCCACTACTTAAGCCAACACGGCCACTTTAGGAAATTTATTAATAAAATAAAGAAAATTTACATAAGCTTCTCTCATGAACAGTCACCTTACAAATGACCCTCCATGCTCTTTAAATAGAGATCATGGACCAATCGGGTGTTAAGCCACGGATCAAGTGTTGGTAATACCAAGGGGCGAATGAACCATCAGATCACTTCATGTCTAGAACATATCGTTTCCGTTGGATTGTAAGTTACAAAAGTACATAGTAAAGAAACACACTTTACCTAACTCTACACTAGACCAAGTTATAATTAACTATTTCCTATGTGTCGGAATATCCTAATAGAAACCAAATTTGGTTAAGACATACTCAAATAAGAACTTCGCTGTTGTAGCCCCTGTACAATCCTTAACCGGTTGTGCCTCTGCCCATTTGGTTAGATACTCCATCGCGGTGATGATGTAGTGTGCACCAGTTTTCTTCCTTGGGGGTTGAATCGGCCCAATGAAATCAATCGCCGATTTTTCAAATGGCTGCAAAGATACTTGAGGATTCAGTGGCAACTCATTCCTCCGTGATGATCTGCTAGTTTTTTGGCATGCATCGCATGCCCTACAATACGCTTTAGAATCCTAATGTAGTGTTGGCCAACATAGACCTGCGCGCAAAATCTTCTGTGTAGTCACTTTTCCTACATAGTGTCCTCTCGCAACCCCTCCATGAGCTTCAACGAGAATGCTATTTCTTTCAAAATCTAGTACATATCTTCACAATATCTCATCTGCACCCATCTTATACAGATGTCGGTAATCACCGAAAAGTCTGCTGTGCACACTACTAATTCCTTATTTTTCGCACTTGTATACCCTTCCGGTGCCATCCACGTAGTCAAAAAATAGATGATATCTACAGAACGTAGTCAAAAAATAGATGATATCTACAAAATGATTATCCGCTACGCGCACTACGAAGAGCTGTGCATCTAGCAACCCTTTCTCCAAATTTGTAGGTTGCTCACCTATTTCGATCCACGACAAATGGTTAGGTCCTGCATTCAACCTCCTTGGCTTCACGATGACCTCAAAGTCATACTCCTTGAGTAGCAGCAACCATCGGCAGATCCTCCCCCCAACACAAGCTTTTTGACTAGGTATTTCAGGGAAAAATGATCTATGTATATCTTAAAATGTCCGCACAATATATAGTGCCTAAACTTTTGAAGCGCGTATACCATAGCCAATCCTTCGCGCTTCGTTGTTGAGTAATTCTTCTCGGCCTTTGATAATTTCCTACTTTTGAAGGTTATAGGATGGTCCAACTCTCCTTCACCGGCCTGTGTTAGAATTGCACCCAATGCAATGCAATAAGCATCGACATGTACATGGAATTCCTTCTTTCAATCAGGGAAGACCAAGATCTATGTGGTGACCATCTTCTCTTTCAAGACGTTCCAAACTATGCTGACATTCTTCATCCCAAAAGAATGTAGTGTCCTTTTTCAACAGTTTCTCCATGGGTGCGGTAATCTGAGCATAAGCCTTGATGAAATTCCTGTAATATCATGTATGTCCCAGCGTCGCGCGCAGCTGCTTAACACTCCTCGGGGCCTCCAAATTCACTATCACCGTGATCTTGGTAGGGTCCACCATCAGCCCTTTCTTGCACACCACATGACCCAGCAAAATACCAAAGGGGACATAGAATAAACATTTCTTCAGATTCAACGCGATTTGGTATCTGCGACACATATCCAACATCAGGCGCAGACTTGCTACATAGCGCTTTACTAAACCAAACAATGTCTAGTCATAAAATTACACCTCCAAGAACTTATGGATGAACTCCTTGAACGCTGCGATGATTACATGAGAAAATATCGCATGCGCATTCTTGAGTCCAAATGACATTACATTATATTGAAAACAACCCCATTCCATCACAAAGGTTGTTTTTCTCCTATCTTCTGGCGTGATCTTAATTTGATGGTACCCCCAAAATCCATCAGTGAACGAGTAGGCCTCCTACCCTCCAACATTGTCTAATACTTCATCTGTAAATGACGTCGGGAATGGGTCATTGACACAGGCATCATTAAGTTTCCTCAGATCTACACAAATCCTTATTTCATCCTTCTATTTCTTCTCTTGGACCACCATGGGGCTCACGCAATCAGGATCTTCGACTGGTTAGATGATGCCTGCTGCCAACATATTATCCAATTCCAAGTGAGCCTTTTCCTTATACTTAGGATTCAGGTGATACGACCTCTGCTTAATAGGCGTCGCGTCTGGCTTCAGAGTGATTTTCATAACGCCCAAGTCTCCTATTATGCCCTTCAAGTCCAAAAACTTAGTAGGGAAAAAATCTTTATATTCACGGAGTAAATCAACAACCTTATCCACAATAGCGTCGTCCCAATAATCCCCAATTTTTGCAAACTTCAGTTCTGCTTTCATCCCAGTGTTCACTTTCTTAGATTTCAATGACATGGTGATGTCCGAGTTCTCTATTTGTGGGCCCTTGAATTCACGATGCCCTTCGGCCTCTGGAATATTAATATTTCTTGGATCTTCATCCTCCTCCTCAATGGTCACATTATAGAATTCTAGCGCGTGGCATAGCTTGGCGCCCCAATCAGGTTGGACCCATTCCAGCGGTTCTTTTGCTATTCTGAAGATCACTGCCTTAACCTCCTGTAGGGCTTCATCAATGCTCTCAAACCCATCTTCAAAATTGAAGGTCATTAATAATCCTTCCCTCAATATATCCCACTCTGTGGTGCCATGGCAGAGATCTATCTCCAAATACCAACCAGTTCATGGGGATTGTGTCTAAAGTATGGAAAAACAAGTGTACCCACTCTGACTGCGGCTCCGTTCCATAGGCTTTAGCCCACTTCGCTAGATGATTGCACGGATCATTCCTCCCATCATATTTCTCAATCAATCGAAGGTTAGGTTGACCAAACTACAACCTCATCATTCTCCTATAATCCTGCCATCCATCAAAGTTATCCTTGTGCATACCTCACCATCATGTGGGCATAGCGCGCAGTGCCATATCTAATGCTTGGAAGTGGTGATGCTTAGGGAATTCACACTCAAAGGAATCCAAAAACTTATCCACATCAGTTAAACCATCATAATAAGGTAAATTCCTTACCTCTGATGAAACACAATGCAATGATTTAGTCATCATGTTGTAGTGCAATGTAGATTCTTCATGCAACCGATTCTGCTAATGCTCCAACTCTTCATCTGAATAAGAGGTGCAGGAACTCTTCCGGTCCCGTGCAATCCATCCATCTGCTATTGGATTGATCCGGTCTTGATATCGCACTATGATTTTGTAGATTTAATCCAAGTCATCTTCACTTTCCTCATAATCATGGACCGGTTCAGTGTAGCGCAACCCTTCTACAGGGTCCAATGGTACTACAACTCGAAGTGATTTCTTTTCAAATGACATTGTTCACTTCTTCAAGTTGATCACCCCATTCATGTCAATGACCCAGTCAATTCCAAGGAGTGCGGGGTATGGATTACTATCATCAACGATACCTATTACTTCAAAATCAGCTAGCGCGCTCACACGTTCTATATCCACTGTTACCCCTTGTAGTCATCCCATAGGGATGATCTTCTGCTAGTTTTTCATTCTAAGCTAGATCAAAGACCACTGCAGCGTGGGTCTCCCCATTCTCTCCCATGTTTGTTAGGCAAAATGTTCGCATCAGACCCTAGAACTAGAATGACTGGTCCATCTCATAATCTACTATCTGCGCAGTGAGCCTCATCTCGTGCCCTGTTATAGCCTTATGCTTGCCAATTTTTCTAACTATGCGGTTTCCATTAGGGGTGTTTCTTTACCAGTGCATTTTTTTATTAACTCTTGCAAGCCTTTCACAGCTTTTCTATCACGCAACAACTTCATGCAGGTCTGCAAGAACATGGTAAGCACAAAGGGATCAACCTCTCTAGGTGCGCTAGTTTTTCGTACTTTTTTCTGGCTTCTTGAGATGGAGGCCTCAACGAGGCTTTTATTAGCTTCCATAAAAGTTTCCTTCATGTGATCTAGATCAAAAACCAACCTCCTTTTTTGGGGCCTTACAGACCCATCTGTCCTCTTCAAGTTGTTTTCCCTTATAATCTCCAGTCTTTATTCCACTCCTCAACACTATATTCAAATTCTGATCCTCTTCGCGGGGCTCACCTCTCATCATTTGTAAGTTCTGTATAGGTTGCTGAGGCTGTGCCTTCTTCTCCTACATATTAGCTATCAACACAGGGGATTCTTCTATAGTGTGGTCAAACTAGCTGTAGTATTGACATGACAGGCGTGTTTCATTATGACACTCCCACGCGTAGTGCCCTGGTGTTCCACAATTATAGAAAATAACCTGTCTGCGACCTCTACTAGTTCCTCCTCCTCCTTGGCCCTGTCCTCTTCCTTGTTAACCTCCACACACTCCTCCTGTGCCCTGATATGGAGGCCAAGTTTTTGCTTGCATTCGGTAGGTAGGCATTCTTTCCATCATCAGTTCATAGCTACGACAGTGGTGCTCATCGTGGCCCATAAATTTACAGAAGTCACAGAACAATTGTTTTGGTGTTTGAACCAACTTTTGAAGCAAATGGAAATGATCTTTTGCGTGTTTTCCAGCCACTTGACAAATATCGCACCATAGCGCGACCCCATACTTAGTCCTGCTGGAGCTTCTAGTCTTAGGGGAAATTTTCCCCCTCCTATGATATAGTTCACAAATATGTGACAATGGTCTTTATCGTGCCCCTGGTTCTTACATTTCAGACACCAGTATTCCGTGCACACCTCTAGCTTAGCCTCTTTATCTTTATTCAAGCTTTGAAATTCTAAGCATAGGCTTTGTAACTGAGAGTGGATTTGCTGTATTGCCAAGGTCACATCCTGCATAGGTCTCGCATGCAACCTCATCGCGATTTGTATGGATTTTGCCTGAGTTCCTATCTTTTGTTGTGACAAAGCAATCCTCAAGTTTGGCAAAAGTGAATCTATAAACCACTCGCGCTGCTGACCATCTGTGAGATGCATATTAGCTTCGCGAATTACACACTTCAACTTTTGATCTAGCTCTCAAGGAGTCTCATCAACCCTCATCGTGATCTCCTTAAATCCAACTAATGACTGCAAGTCAGAGTTAGGATTACTAAACTCTTTTTTTAAAGCAGCCTTAGTCTCTGCTAACATTTCCACAGGATGATCAAAACAATACTTAATATACCACGTCAGTGTGCGATCATGTAGAGCAGTAACCAACTGTGCTTTCTTTATGTTGTCATCAGTAATCTAGTGCACTGTCCACACAACATTCACAACAAACCAAAACTGATATGTATCTTCACTCCCTATGCCCTTGAAAATCGACAGCTTCATTATGTTCAACATGTTGAATGGAGGTGGTGGTGATGGAGGTGCGGGAGTAGGTGTATACAGTGGAGGTGGAGTGGATGGCTGATGTGTCCATAGAAAACCATGTCTTATCACTTGAACAATACTTCGCGGTGAAGCCTGTACTGCCCCCTCATCATCGCTCGAAGGAGGTCCAATCAATGGGCTATATTTAGGACCCAATCTTTCTCGATCTATGAAGATTTTTCCACTTCCCGTAGCTCCAAGCATCAAGGCAATGGAATAACCCGTTTTTCACACAACAACATTTTAATCCAGGTATTTAGAGATCTCAGATACTTACTTCACGGTCACTTGAAAAACCTTCACTCTGCTTCGCTGTAGCTGACTGAGTTATGGACTATGAATTTTGTAACAAATCCTCCTATAATTCAATCAAGACAGTGGCCGACAATGCACACGATCTTGTCTTCAAAGGCTTCTAATCATCGTACCAGTTCTGGAGTCCACACTACTGGACAGTCAAGCTTTCACCTCCCTTGCTCGTCTGCCAAGCTAACCACTCGTATAATTCGATCGGGAAGGTGCATAAGAAAATTTCTTGTATTTTTGTATACAAAGTTTTGTTCAACCACTACTCCTTTGACAGGTGCGGATTCCTGTTTTCCTGTGCTGCAAAGTCATGAATCTTTCTGTCCAACGACTTTTCAATTTCCTTCTTGGTTAGATTCCTGTGATGTGACATCACACATCTCCTTAGGCAGATCTCGGTCCCGAAAACAGAACCATTTTTTGGCTTAGGGGGTCCTGACCTAGGTTTAGAGTTAGTTGCGCCAACCAACAAAACCCTACACTACTGGCCCTTTCGGCAACAACCCACGTAGCGTAGGATGCAGTCTCACCCGAAGTAGTATGGGGGGATGCTGGAACCAAGTTTCCGCATCCAGAGATCAGTGTGATTCCTTTTAGTGGCCTAAATTTTCCTTCACGCAGATCTATAAGCCCCTAGGGCTCAGTACTGCAACTTCCTTTAAACAACCCCTAGACCTTTGCGAAGGTCTATGATTGGTCTTTGCGGACCCTTAAGAGTTGAATCATCTATTTACATGCATCAGAAAATAACCATGGATATAAGCTCGCGCAAATCTACTTAATTCTTTTAATAAGCATAACAAAATATATCAAAATCTTCATGAAAGTACTTAACATGCAGTGCATACAATTATTAAGACTTATTTCATAGAGTCACGCATTATTAGATCAATATTTCATAAATACATTATTCATCCACAACATATATCACAATAATAAACAACAGAAGTAAATAAATAAACATAGGGATTCTTCAACAATCTTCTTTATTGATCTTCAATATGGTATTACAGACTCAAAACTACCCTGCACACTAAGCTGCAGGGGTCCACGCACTCAATTGCGGACTCTACCTAGGCCTCTTTGCACTCAGCTGCAAAGCCTTTCTCTCCTATCTGACCCACTTCTCTTTGCTATATTCTATTGACCCATTACATACATCTTCTCTTAGACCTACCTTAGACTCTCTAAGACATGCTTATTTATACAAACCCATGGTCCGGTGGATCTCAAAACCGACTCAACTTTACATAAACAAGGGGCTAAAACCCCTTTTACTCCTAATCATCTACACGCTACACATCCACAAATCGAAAAGACTTTACATCTTTTAACAAATATTACATCAAAACTTGGGTTTTTAACCCCAAAACTGACACAGGGGACCCCAGCCCAACAAAAAGTCACTTTTATAATGGTACTGTATGAACTATCCACTAAATTGTAACTTAAATAAAAGATAAAGTGACTTTAGAATTATAAGTGACTCACTTTTTTATAATGAGTGAGAACACTTTTACATAAAGTAACTTTAAAACATAAGTAACATGTGCTTTTTGAAAAAGTAACTCAACAAAAAGAAAGACTTGAACCCAAGACCTCTATTCTCATAAAGTAACTTTAGACCAAATGAGCTAGTTAAAAGATTTAGTAATTGTTGGGAAGGAGGAAATGTTTTTTTTTTTTTTTTTGGCTCATTGAAGCTTTGGTGTGCGTGCTTACTTGAAAACCCCTTTTTTCCCACAAAACAAAAAAAGAACCACGCAAACCAAACAAACAAGCAAAGATATCCAAGCCTTATGGAATAAAGTTAGATTTTTGGTTAGTCCCCTAGAAACTAGATATTTTCCTCAATGTTTCTGATTTTCTGAGATCACACTAAGGCATGATGGAAAAGAGCATACACATGAGAAAAATCTTTTCTTTCTTTTTTCTAGTTTGCCTAGATCGCACAGAGTCGCAAGCCAAAGAGTATACACAGAAGTGAAAGGTATAGATACAGTAATATAATATTTATATATCACTATAAACTGAAATAAATAGAGAGATAAATAACTATAACTGCAAATACAGCCTTTATACCTCCATATCTTAAAAATGACGTAGCTAGGGATACCAAAAACCTTTTCGCGTGAAATGAAAGGGGTTCCTCACTAGAACAGATTCTCCTAACACAATAGAGCAGTCATGTCAACCCAAAAGTGGTTAGAAACAATAGATCTAGGAAACAATAGTCGGATGCAGTTGTACCAGATTCAGATTTGGATCACCAACGGATGCAACCCTCGAATGACTCTAATACCATGTAGGAATTTATAGGGTAAGTTCCTTAGGTTGAACACCAAAGGACACCGCTCACAAATAGATCACATATTAGTACACCAATATTCTTGACGTGGTTAAAACTCTCAAAGAGGGAAACAATACACAACCTGAGCCAACGCAACCACTTCAGGGAATATTATTAATAGAAAGAAAGAAATTTACATAAGCTTCTCTCATAAACTCTCACCGGACAAATGACCCTCCATGATATTTAAATAGAGCTCATGGACCAATCGGTTGTTAACCCTCAGATCAAGTATCGGTAATACCAAGGAGCGAATGAACTGTCGGATCACTTCATGTCTAAAACATATCGTGACTGTCGGATTTTGAGTTACAAAAATTACATACTAAATAAACACACTTTACCTAACTATACACTACACCAAGTTATACTTAATTATTTCCTATGTGTCAGAATATGCTAACATGCTACAATACTTGGGTCAATTTCTGACATTTCCTCATAGGACCAGGAAAAAATGTCACGAAATTCTTGAAATAAGGCCTTATATGTTTGAATTTCTTCAATTGAGCATGATGCACCTATGTGAATATTTTCAATAATCCCTGTTTTAATTGAGATGTCAATGGTAGTCACTGCATATATGTTCCCAGATTCCTTTCAAACTTAGTTTGAAATACTGAAATGGGTGATTCTGGACAATTTACCATCTTAGGTGATTTTTTTTTTGAAAAATAATTATCGATATTATTAAGGTCAGGTAGAAAAGATGAACAATGATGGTGATCATCCCAAGGCATTTCATTCGAAGTCATAACCCTCGTGACACTTTCATAAGTTGGAAATGTACAGTTGAAAGGATAAAAGAGTGAAAATGGTTCTAGCCAAGGTAAAGGAGAATAATCATCATTGATCGTATCCGCTCGATCAATATTAGAAGATGAAGGGTCAGAAAAATTGTACGGCCTAATAAGCCAATTCAAGAGGGCTTAAAGTCATCTTATTTCCAAAAGAGGATAATTCAGACTCTAAAGGCACTATCCACGGATCAGAAGATTCCATAGTGCTTGATGTAATCATGTTAACCTTGAAAAAATTAGAAGGAAAATTTAGTGGAGGCATATCAAAGGTTCCCATCAATGATGAGAAACCAACACCAATATCCTCATAAATATTATTCATTTTTCCGACAAAAGGTATGCTACCCGTAGAGTTAGTGTATGAATTGTAGTAAGATAAATGGTCTACTTTGACAATTTTCCTTTTGTGAGGAAATTGAATCATCCAAAATAATGATGAGACCATTTGTTAACATAGCGTAGGCCAAACTTTGACCAAGAAAAAGGTTGCAATCGAGCTGAGCATCAAAATATTCAACTTCGATTGCTATCGTTTTTCCCTCTAGCTCGATGGGAAAATTGTTCAGGATCCCATATGGACGAAAACCTCTTCCATCAAAGGATTTTAGAGTGGTAGGTGACTGATTGATGGTTGGAGAACCTAAATATTTCCAACAAGAAATAGACATAATGCATGTAGAATCTCCTTCGTCAACAACTGTATGAAATACTCATCTAGTTTTAACAAAAACTGGAATCTTAAAAGCCAGTTGATGAGGGAGTCTCAGGATATGAATTTCAAGATAAAATATAACTAGTTTAGAATCCTACAGATCAATAGCTCCTATGGTTGACAATAAAATATTTCGCTGTGCCGGGCATATTTGCATCACTTCCAGAGCTGACATTGTGGAAGGAGATATATCCATGTCTTCAACAATGTTGTAATTTTGTGTAGCTCTAGCATACAGGTTGAAAACTAATTTCTGAAGCACACCTTTGGGAGGCGATCAGATAATCATGTCAAGATTTAAATTCTCTATCTGTAATGGTTCAGAAGGAGGAGGAATTTAATTGGAAGGTTGACCAAATGAACTAGCCTCATTTCCATTGTCAACAGGATGCTTAGACCCGTAATCTTTCGATCTCATAGCTACCATAACTTCTTGTGAAGACATCATCATGATATCTTGTGATGTGGAAGAGGAAGAAGTGTTATGAGAAACCATTTTGCTTTCTTGAGAAGGAAATGGATCCTTCAAAACAATGGGAGTTGAAGAACCTTTAATGAATTTAGAAACCTCTGCCCGATGTGGGCATTCCTTCATATAATGATCCTCATTTCAAATAAGGAAAGGATAACAAAGTTTTTGTTTTTCATCGGTAGACTCATTTTTAGCAGGTTTATCCTTCAAAGAAGCATTTTGTTTTGATTTACCTTTCCCTTCTTTTTACTTCTGGTTGATTTCGTCTTCCCAATAGATGATTCTACAACATTGATCTCAGAAATAGTTTCCGGAGGAAGGATTTCAGATGGTGTATCTTGTATGGCAAAAGTCTGAGAATTTTTAGAATTTTTCTTTTTCCCCTAGACTGTTGGCTAACAGAACCTATAATACCGTCAACAACATTAGATTCTGATCATGTAGGATATGTAATGATCGGTTCACTCGTAGGGCGCGGTAAACTCAATATTTTTCATACAAAGTGTGAGATTGAGTGTAGACTAAGTCTAAGTATTGGGCATGAGAAATTAACCACGCTTCCGTGATGACACCTCCCTTGGAAACATCTTTTGTGATGATGGGAAGAAGTGAATTTGTAAACCACTCAACTAAAATATGATCAGGGAAAAAAACCTTGACTAAGCGACGTCTACGTCTCCATTCATGAATATGATTGGAAATTTGAGTCGATTTTGATTGTTTTAATGAAGTCAATAGTTCAGTACCAGTATCATAATGGATTGATAACTGAAAGTGGGTCAAAAATACGATTTCCAGGGAATTAAAGTTATGAAAATTAACGTGGGGTAGGTCAATGTACCATTTGGCTGTCGAGCCGGTTAAAGTTCGTTGGAAAAGGAAAATACAGATGGAATCATCGATTAAAAAATTTGATGCACACCAAAAATGACATGTCATCACATGATTGGATGAGTCTTGTTCCGATTTGCCTAAAATTTGGGTATGACACTCTATAACTTGGTAGGAATCATCAAACAATAAGGATAATAATAAATAAAATCATTGGTTAACTGAGAAAAATTTGGTATATCTAGGGTTGCAATGAAGGGTAACTTCCATATAGGGTCTTGTGGTAAAGATTTATAAGCTTGTGGGCTAAGACCAACCCTGGAGACAGATACCCAGGATATACTAGAATAACCTATACAGTTGGAATTGGAATTCCACTAAGGTAACCAGGTTGAACCAAACCGGGTTGAGGTTGAACAGGGAATTGATAAGTATGACTAGGGTACAATTGACTCTAAAAATGTTAAGCTTGACCAATTTTACCTAAGTAACATTTCCCCTATATAGGTTGCACTTGCAAAGGTTGACCTTGAACAAATTGACTTTGAATAAATTGACCTTGAAATGGTGGGTTTTGGAAAGTTTGACCTTGGAAAGGAGGACTTTCAAAAATTTTCCCTTGAAAAGGTGGAACCTGGTAATCTTGACTTTGAAAAGGCCGGATTTGGAAATCTTGACCTTGATAAGGTGTTTGCACTATTCCGATAATGGGTTGTATAATAGGAATCTGTGGTACAGACTGGAATGTAGGAACAATTTGATAAGGAGCAGCCTACCGGATTTCCTGAGTAGTCTGAGGAACAAATGTTTGAGGGGTTACTCGAATGGTCATTTGTGATACTCCTGGAATAGGTGGTTGAGGAGAATTTGGAACCAGTTGTTTGAACAGGGGTCTGTAGCAAAATCTAAACATGTCGCTGAATCAGTTGGTAAAAAGGTGTTTGAGGGATTCCTTGGATAAATTGTTGGACAACTGTTTAAGGAGTCCCCTGCACAGGCTACTGGACAGGTATAACAATACCCGAAACATGTATTTGAGGAAGAGTTTGTCTAGTAGGCTGAATAGGTTGATAAAGTGGCACTTGTGGAGCACCTGAACCATATTGTTGATTAAAGGTAGGATTCTAAATAGTGTTCGTCCCAAGATAAGGAGTACCAAGTAAAATTTGATTTACAATATGTTGACCTAGGCTAGGCTGAGGTATCTAACTATAAGTTCTGGTAAGAGGTTGAACCCTGATAATAGGTTGTCCTCTAGGTGGAGGATAAGGTGGTTGCCCCCCAGGCTAGTAATAAATGCCAGTCGAGGATACTTGAGGGTTACTCAAAATACTAGAAACCATGTAAATTTGTCGATATGATTCCATAAGTGTTTTAAGCATGGAAGGCATGCTCTGAAGAGTAGATATAGATAAACCAGATGAACAAGTAAAAGGTTGAGGAGAAGAAGCAAATCCTGAAGAAGTCCCAGTAAGTGACTGGTATCCAGGAGGAACTGATGGACCACCATACAATAATGATTCTGGGGAGCAGTTAAACATGGATGAATCAATAGTTTCACTCCTAATAGGAATTTCTGACATAGTTCTTTCTGGTGAATAAAAAGGAATGTGGGGCAAAGAAAAATTCTGACCTAAAAAACTCAAAGTGGTAGAATACCAAGGGTCAGGTCGGAAAGGAGAGAAAGGAACTCTTGGGTCAAAAGTTTCAGTATTGGTAAATGGAGAATGAGGTGTCTTTGTTTCTTCAGTAACATCTTCAATGCTAATTAACCCAGGAGGTAATTCAGTCATTACTATCATCTTCCTTCGAGGTGAAGGTGGCTCAGGAGTAGGAGCTAAAACAACTGAAGGTGATTTGGGTTGAGAAACTTCAGATTCAGATGTTTTACGTCTCATTCTGTAAGTTCGGTATCCGAAACTTCACTAGTGTCAAATTCCGTGTGAACTACTTGGGTAATATACAAATGAGAGTAAACTAATCTTGATTCTACTTCTTGCGTTGGATTCACTTCTATTTCTACTGTCTCATATTGTAAAACTACTATTGTTTTAGGTTCTTCTGAGGCTTTTGATCCTGTTGACTTAGACCTTTCAGTTTTTATCTTTTCCGACTGACTTTATGTGTATTTAGGAGGTTTACCTTGCATTCTACATGACTACCTTGGTGATTCAACTATAATTAAAGTTTATCACAAAATCAAATAATATTCACAATCCAATCCTAAGGTCTCCAAAAAGCAAAAACAAATAATTAACACATGCTAAAAATATAAGGATTCAAACCATGCAAACAAGTTTTTCACAATGAAATCACTAGTTGGTAATAAAATCCAACATCATAGAAATCAAAGTAAAAAGTGACTGTAGATATGAGCGAGTGGAACTAGTTACACTGAAAACCTGCTTAATGAAACAATATGGTGCAAGTAACTTCACTTATGCCATCTCGAGCGAAGATTACCCTCCAAAAATTCCAAGTGGATCTATTCAACATCTGTTCCAGGTACAACAAGACCTTCCCTCTGCTGTCGCCTTGGGTAATAGCCCTAGGATTATGGTCACTAAGGTTACCAACTACAGAAATTATACCTGGGTGAATAGTCACAGATCAGACATACATACAAGGGCAGAGTAACAAATCTCAATCTCCTTGAAAGCTCCTCAACATGGTTAATTGGAGGTTTACTTTCAAGTGACCCCAAGTACCTTTCGACACCATTGTAATATGTGTAGATAACTCTACAATAGCTAATGAAGTGGGTATTATCACTTCACTAGGTCTGATATGATCTCGTGCTTGACTCCTTTGTAAGGGGAGATTCCTAGAGCAAAATTGAAAAACTGGATTTATCTCCCTATCACAAGATTCTAGTCTTTGTTTGCATCTTTGGAAAGTTTACTCACTTCCCTATTCCAAATCCATACAACTTAATCTACTGTAGGTGGAAAATAGCCCTAAGAACAAAACTTTCTAGATTGATTTTAATTAGCATTGATTTTAATAACTGTTGTTACACAAAGGTAATGGATGTGGAAATTGATGAAATTATGACTGGACGCAATCCTAATGCAATAAAAAAAGATGATATAATATTTTGTTTCAATGAAAATATATCTAAAGCAAGGAAAGAGTCTTTCACTTTTTCAACTGAAATATAAACAAAACTCTAAACCCCACTATAACGCTTTCTTAAATGCAAATATCTAATTTCAAATCACCCGAATATTGAAAAAAAATTCAAAATTTCACTTTTCCCAATAAGACAAGTAAAAAAGAAATCTCTCCTTTCATACAAGCACTCATAAATTCGACAAATGCAATAAGAAACCAATAATAACTAAAATGAATTTTCTTTAATGGAATGCTACGAAGTTACTTGCAAAAAAAGTATGGTTCATGAACAATTCAATAGCAGAAAGAAAATGATTTTCCATTTCGAAACAAGCACAAGAAGTATTTTTTACAAACAATACCTAATTTTGCAAATCATTAATTTTTACACATAAATCAAACTTTTACAAAAGAGAAAACAAGACTCATAACTTGATGTAATTGACAGAAGAAAGATAACCAATCAAGACAACAAGAATAACCAACCTCTCTTTTGATAAATCGACTATTGACAGGATAATACCTTACCCTAATTTGCAAAAAGAAGATAATCACAAGAAAAACTCTTCATAACACAAAGAAACTGACAATCACTCATAGGAGGTTCAAATAAGTGTGAAACAATAGGAAAAAACCAAAAGTTTGGATTTCAAGAGGATAAAACTGAGTTTTCAAAAGTTCCAGGCATGTGCGTAGGCCATAGAATAAACCAGTGCGAATTCTATCTGTTGCTAAAGGGAACATGAGCGTAAGTGTGCATTGTGCCTAAAGTAGAAGTGTGCACAGTGGGGAAATTCAAGAAAAAATAAAAATAAATCAAATCCAATCCAAAATCCAAATTTCTAAAATTTACAGACACTGTAAGAAGGTTTGTGGAGTTGGTTGAAAAGGTCAAACAAGGGAAACTATGGATATTGAAACGATTCCCTTGCAGAGTTGCCAATTTGTTATGTGGACAAATCTGTCTTGCGAACAAGAGCAGTCTCCCTAGACTTCAAAGAACCCTCATAACAAATAAATAAGATTTGCTAGCTTTCCCTAGACTCTGATTGAGTGAAAGCAAATGTAATGATAAAGGCCTCTTACCAATTTGATGAAATTATTGATGAAGTCCCTCAAAGATTTTGACCATTCACTCCTTGATGCTCTAGATGTCCTCTCGTCACTCTTGACAAATTCTCCATACTATCTTGAAAGAGATATGAAAAGACAGATACGAACAAGAGATCAAAGCATACAACATATAATCAAAGAGATAAATGGACTAATTAACCAATTATATATCATACAGTGATCAATATCCAACCAAAATCCATGTAGGTGATCAAGGAATCCTACAAATTAAATCATTGAAGATGTAATTGAGAAAGAAAAAATTCTTTTATATTCATAAAACTGGAGAAAATCCTTATAACCATATAGCCTTGATGTTACAGGTCCCTTCTACAATATCCAACCCTCTTACATGCAAGAAAATCCTTCCAACCTTATCTCAACAACATAAACCTACTTCCAAGAATCTTCTTCTAATTCTCAGACCTGTAGTGGCTTTATAGGCCAAGAATGGGAAGTCATGGATCCATTCTCCAAGGGATGAGATCCCCTATTAGTGGGATAGAGGTACCACAAAGGAAGGGGAGTTACTCCATGATGGGAGGTATTAATACTGAATAAACACTCATTCAAAGCTTTTTAGTTGGGATAGATTCTACCAACAATGCTTCTAGACTTTACTTGTTATTTTTACGTACTTTAAGTGATGTTCGCAGGTCATAGTGGAAGACAATGCATACTTATGCGCAACTATTGTTGGGTGTGGGATCCCCCCAGGGCAAGTTTTGGGGCTTAAAGCCCAAGTTTTGACTAAGTCCGATGTAAAGACTCCGCGATTTGTGGACGCGGAGTGCGAAGATGATAAATGAGTCAGAGGGTTGTCTGCCCTAATTGTTGTAAATGTAATTTCGGTTTGAGAGATCTACCGATGGTCCGTGGACCATGGGATTGTATAAATAGAGTGAGGCTCTAAGTGTAAAGAGACATCATTTAAAGAATTGAAGGAAGAAGTATTGAGTGGAAGTGTAGAGTCGTGTCTTTGGGTCATAGATTAGGGGAAGGCTCTGTAGTTGAGTGTGGAGAGGCCTAGTAGTCCGCAACTGAGTGCATAGACCCCTATAGCTAAGTGCGTAGGGTAGGTTAAGTCTGTAACCATTGGAAGCATTAATAAAGAAAATTTTTACCCTATTTCTGTGTATATTTTCCTGTTTTATGCATTGAAGTATATTGGGTATGAATTGTAAGTTTATTGTTTATTTATTGCACGAACTTATATGAATGTGCTGAATAAGTAAATCTAATAGAAGGTATCTATTTATGCGAAGATAACTAATTGTTATAAAGAGATAAGTAAGATCCACGGTGTGACTTGGGGAAATAGTTTAGATTGCTGCCCTAGCAGTGTGAAAGCCCTATAGCCCCTGGTTAGGGCTGTGTGAAGGTGAATATAATAGGTTGCGAAGGCCTCACAAGTCAGGGAAGTGCGCGAAGTAACCTACGCGAAGCTATTCATAGTTGGACTAAATCAACCCCTCAGACATCTCGATGGTGTAGAAATTTGGTTCCAGCATCCCCCCATACTGCTTTAGGTAAGACCTCAGTCCTCACTCTGCAGACTGTTGCTGATAGGGCTAGTAGTATAGGGATTTGTTTGGCTAATTAACTCCAAAGCTAGGTCAGGCCCCAACAAGCCAACAAATGGTTCCGTTTCCGGCACCAAAATCTGTATAGAGATGTCTGATGTCGTATCATTGGAATCCAACAAAGAAATAAATTGAATATTGGTTGGATAGGAAAATTCACGAGTTTGCGGTGCAGGAGAACAGGAATCAGTGACTATCAAATGAAAAGTGGTTAGACTGCTACCTGTACACGGAAACCTAGGAAATTTTCTTCGCATCTTTCCCTACTGAGCTGTACGAGTGGATCACGAAGTTAGTAGATAGCCAAGGGAGGTGGAATCTCGATAATTATATTGTGTGGACTCCAGAGTTGGTGTGCAGATTGGAAGCATCGAAGGATAAGATCACGTGCACTGTTGATCACTGGCTTGATCAGATTATAAGAGGATTCATTACTGAGTTTGCGGTAGATACTTCAGTCAGCTATAGAGAGGCAGAATGACGCTTTCTCAAAGGACCGCGAGGTAAGTACATTAAGGCTCTAAACACTTGGATTAAAATGCTAATGTGTGAAAAGTGGATTATGCGAATACATTGATGTTCGGGGTTACACGAAGTGGGATAATTTACAGAAACGAAGGTAGTACAGAACTAGAAACTAGCCCCTTAATTTCACCTCCGCGAGGGGACAAGGAGGAGCTTGCAAAGGTCTCACTAAGAAGTGCGATCAATTTGATAAGGCAGAGGATTCTATGCATACCACCCCCACCCACACCACCACCAGTTTCACCGCCTTCATCCCCATCTTCGCCCGTACCACCTCCGCCACCACCGCGAGTCAATATGGCAAGCGCAATAAAATTGTCAGTGTTCAAGGGAGTAGGAAATGAAGATCCAGACCAGTTTTGGTTCGTGATAAAAGCCATATGGGAAGCACAAGGAGTTATAGATGATAACATAAATAAAGGAACGTTGGTCAGCACTCTGCAGGATCACGTGTTGACTTGGTATATTAAGCATTATAATGACAATCCGAATGCGGGGATTGCAGATATCTAAATTGCGCTGAACAAAGAATTTAACAGGCCAAGTCAGAGGCGCAGTCGATCATTGGGTTCACAGAGATCACAATGCTGCTAGGAGAGACTCCTTGGGGGTTGGATTAGAGACTGAAGTGCATAATTTACGAAGCCAATATGACTTTGATGGATGGACAACACCGTGAATGGTTTGTAGCATCGCTAACACCGCATTTGAGGAACACGCTATCACAATAGAGGTTAATGACTTAGGTAGAGGCCTTGGAGATCGTGATGAGACTGCATGAGACACCGATATAGGATCCTAACCTGGGAGTTCAACAGATCCACGCGCAGTTGGAAAACTTATGCCTTGAGATGCAGAGTTTGAAACAGGATAGGACAACTTGCTCGAAAGTGCACGAAGAAGTATGGTGCATAAAGTGCAAGGGTCAGGGACATAACAAGGACCACTACTCGGTGTTCGCAAATTACCTCACGAGAGGAGGGCTGATGCCGTTAAGATTGGAGGCACAATCAGGACCTAGTGTGATGCCTACTTTGTGGTGTGCGATTTGTCAAATAGGAGGAAAGCATATTATGGACAACTGTCATCTGTTGCAGAAGTCCACGTAGAATTCACAACAACTGTTATGTAATTTCTGTAGATCCATGGGACATGATGAGCGTACCTATAGAAGCTATGAGATAATGATGGATTGGACTCCAATTGACAGAGTTCAGACCAAAACACAACCCCTTGACCAAAATGTAGGAATGGCTCGAACCGAATTTCAGGGGCGCGAACGAGGCCAAGGTGAAAAAGGACCTGGAAGAGGTCGTGGACAACTGATTTGTTACAATTGTAGGGGGCCAGGAAATTATGCCCATGATTATATGAATCCAACGCGTCCATCATGTCTGTATTGTACGTTGTTTGATCATGAGATGGAGGATTGTCCCACACTGATAGCTAGGCTGCGCAACAAGGGAGTGCTCCAATCTCCCCCGACTCAGAACTTGTAGATGACGAGGTCTGGGCCACACGAGGAAGACCCCAACGTGAACATTCTTCTCTGAAGTGGAATTACGACAAGAGATTGTAAAGATAAGCAACCCGAAGATAGTATTTGGGTTCGCAAGGCTCCGACAAAAGAACCAGAGTTTGATTTGGAGTGCGCTAAGGAAACCTTCATGGAAGCTAGGAAGATCTTTGCTGATGCCTCCACTTCAAGGAGCAAAGATAGATCGGAGCTAGAAATGGACCCATCAATGCTCACGATGTTCCTAGAAACTTGCATGAAGCTATTGCGCGACAGTAAGGCTGTAAAGGGATTGTAGGAACTCATTAATAGATGCGCTGGGACCACGCCAGGAGAACCGCATGTAGTCCAGAAGATTGGAAAGCATGCGATGAGGATGAGAATGGAAATCAGGTTGACTGCGTAGATTGGAGAATATGAGATGGACCAAGTGATTCTGGACCTAGGATCGGATGTGAACGTTTTGCCGAAGAAGACATGGGAGTGCGTGGGAAGGCCTACGCTGTAATGGTATCCTATCCAATTGTGAATGACGAACCAATAAAAGATCATACCCATGGGAAGATTACAGGGAATCACCATGGATATTGAAGGGGCAAGTGCACTAGCAGACTTTGAGGTAATAGAGCTTGTTGATGATAGCAATCCCTACCCCGCGCCCTTAGGAATTGATTGGGCCACTGACATGAATGGGGTGATAAACCTGAAAAGCACAAAATTATCTTTGAGAAAAAATCTCTGTGCTTAGTCATACCGTTGGACCCTGCTGAGGGATCATGCTACATAGAGCCGGTGTGTGATTATGAGAGCGATGACGACTTGGACTGCATATACAAGATAACTGCGCGACAGTAAGACTGGGTAAATCCCACTGCGGATGGACGAATCTCATGGGAGCACAAAAGCTCCTGTACATCAGATTCAGATGAGGAAATAGAGTGATGGTAGAACCGGTTACACGAGGTAACCACGCTAAACTATAACATGATGACGAGATCGTTGTGCTACATGTCGACAGAGGTAAGGGATCTACCTACTTATGATGGGTTAAGTGAAGTAGATGCTTTCTTGAATATATTTGAAAGAGAGGTGGTAGAACAACAACATTTCAAGGCTTTGAAATGGGTACTACGTGCTACGCCCGCGAGGTGGTGGGGCACGCACCAAGGAAGATTTTAGGACTGGTGTGAATGCAGGAGAATGATGTGCATGTGTTTTGGGAAGCCTTAGATGCAATTAATAGACAAGAATGCCGGATTGAACGGTCTGTTCGTGCACCTTTCCAGGTGGGTAGAACCCGCGCGGATGTACATGGACTTTGCGTTAGGGGACACAGTTAATAAGCATGTGCGAGCGAGGAAATTTCATGAACGACCCCTCAAGTTGGGATGACGGAGTGTGGAAAGAACACGTGTGCAGAAGGTTATCCATGAAAAAGCCTTTAACAAAGGTTGCAAAGCACTGAACAAGGTATATGATGTGCAGCGGAATGATTGGGACCTGCACATACCATTAGTTTTGTGGGATTATAAGACAATGTGAAAGAAACTGATGGGACAGATGCCTCCAAGGCTGGCCTATGGAGCGAACGCTGTAGTCCCAATAGAGTATAATATGCCTAGTCCGTGCATAGCAGCGCCGGTAGATATGACGGCTCACAGAGCTTTGGAAGAAGGGATAGCGCAGTTGAACGAAGAAGCACGCTTGGGACCTGAAGAAGGAATCTAACAGGGTGCCCTTAGGCTCCAAGAACTCATGAAAGAAAGAGTGCGGTTACGAGAGAAAATTTCTCTGGTAGAAACAAAGTCAAGAAGCTTAAGGAAGAAATAAATAAGGATTTTCTTGATAAGAAAATCACATTGATAAAACAGGGTGCGCATGGCTACGGTGACAAATTTGGGGACTACCGCCGGGAGTTGATCAGCTTGATTCCTTGGATTGGACCGTTTTTTTACTAAAGGGATCACCCATGATAGAGTGATGTAGATGGTGAAGTGTACAACGTAGAGTATAAAAACAAAAGGCGTAATTGTTCCAGAAAAAGTGATGGATGACCGGTTGGAACCCTATATAGGTGGCGCGGCCACCTGACTAGCTATGGGAAGTACAATCTTATCGCTCTAGGTAGTTGAAAGGAGGCACGGGACTATAAACTACTTTGCCCGGGAGCTGCGTGTAGGAGCAAAGTGTCACAAGGTCCACGACTGCACAAGGGGGGCTGTGCTGCCACGCAGGTTGGCTGGAAAGTGACCGTTGTAGTCACTATTCACGATGTGATGCTTGACTTGAGACCAAATGGAGCGGGTGGCAGGCATTTAAGATGAGCTTTATGGGCAAGATTTGGGAAAATCTGCCGCCAAGGGAGCATTAATGGACGGATTTTGGGGGAACGGTCGAATTCAAATTCAAAAGGTGCTATAAATTACAAAGGGCTGCCTAACAAACAACACTTTGTCATTTACGAATTGAGCTGTCGTGCGCCCTGAGTATTTCGAACCAAGACTTGTTTGTCTTGTGTAGAGCGTTGGTTGAGCACCTGTGTGAACGATTGAGAGCTTTCTGGACGAACAAGATGGCAGTGTCTGAAGAAGCCAGGGAAATCACCGAGATTACTGCTGAAGAAGCCGCGCAGGCCATGACCATAGAAGATGCCCCTGAAGGCACCAGGATTGTTGTCAAAATACCTAAATCACCACGCACGTTGAGACCGAAGAAAGATAAGCAACCAATGATTTCGGTGTGTGTGTCCCCTCGAAACCCACTATGCACCAGATTAACAATGGAGGAAAAAGGGAAAGCGGTTAACCTAGAAACCGATGAGGAGGAGGAGACCTTGAGGATCTCATAATTGAAGAAGATGAGGACAAGGGCATGGAGGAAGAAACCAAGGCTGCGCACCCTCCAACAAAGCTACCCGTGTATGTCCCCCTGTGGAAGGGGAAGGCAAAGGTGCCCAATGACCTCGATGAGAACAATATCTCTCTGCAGACTCCGCTCCTCCCGGACGATATCATTTTTGAAGGAACACACCTAGGATGGGTGCTGAATTTGAAGTTCGAAGATTGGATCTTGCCGACCATGAGAAATTCCCTCACTTGGCGATTGCGCAGCTCATGAAGCCAAAGCAGAACACTGCGACGAGAGTTATAGAATTGGAGCCGCGCAAGTGGTTATGTAGAGTCGAAAAGGCAGGGTTATTGAACTTGCTCTGGGTGCTGCATTACCATCGTGCCCAAGTAACTATCTTCATCATCAGGAAGTTGCTCTGCCTGGTGCATGGTGGGTGTTTGTGGCTCGAGGAGCCCATCCCCATCATAGACCACTTAATCCATTGAATTACTTGGCTCCCATGCAAAGGAGAGGACCCCATAGACATTTTAGAGGGTAAGAGCAGTGATGTGGCCATCGCGGAGGCCATGAAAAAGAAATACAAGCTTGAGAAGAAAAAGAGGGGCTACACAATCTCCATTATCAACAACAAAGTAGTCAGAGTTGTGACTCAGATACTGGCAGGTAAGCTCATGCGGAAGTGTCGCGCGGATGAGGTGTCCATGGCTGTGGTTGCACTTGCCGAATAGTGTGCGGAGGGGGTCTAGTTTAACTGGTCTGAATTTTTGTGCAAGGAGTTCTTGAAAAATTGTCATGAGGCACAAGAATAAGGGAAAACCTTCCACTATGCATGGCTTCTACTGTCCATAGTGTTGGTAGCGGGGGAATTGCCTGAAGACAGCCAGTTCCCCACAATTGCAAGGGATCTCCTAGAGGCCACGAAGTATGCTTCGCTGTGGGCCACTAAAGCCATGAACCGGATCCGCGACAACAAAATATTCTAGGTGTTCATGGAGATGAACATTAGAATGGGGATTAACCGCAAGCTTCAGTTATCACCCACTGTCTACAACAACTTGTAAATTTTCCCAGAGTTTAAAGTAGACTTTCATCACATCTACCTCAGGGCGCACAAGGACCCTGCAAAGAAGTGGAACGAGCTACCATATATGGCCACAGATAATGTGATCTTCGACGTACTGGAGACGTGGTCACTAGAGTAGCGCACTCCAGACATCTCTGTGCTGGAAGAATTTATTGCGCAGAAGAAGAAGGAGGAGGCCAAACTGCGCATGGCACAGCTGGCGGAAAAGAGAAGGAAAGAAGCAACAATAGTAAAGGCACAGGAGGCACGGTATGCTGCCTAGACAGCAGCAGAACAACAAAAGGCTGCAACAGTAGTACATAAGGCAGCAGAGAGGGCGTGCGAGGGCTAGAAGTCACCTTCGTTGGAGCAGGAGAAAGAGATGGAAATAGATGTAGAGGAGGGCAGTGTAGACCCACAGATAATGTCGATACTATTAAAGTGCCAATGCCTGAGTGAGCAGATAAGGTCGCGCAAGAAGGTAAAAGTGTCAAAGCTGTCTATCAACCTGATTACCCTTACTGAGGGGGATCTGCATGATATAGGGGAGACGGTGCACGACGTCACCACAGAGGCCCTCCAGAACTTTGCGGAGGAGAATCAGATTGTGTTGGGGGTCCTTCGAGCACAACTTCGGGAGTTGTAGGTGCACACTCCTCAGGCTGGTACTGTCTCGTCCAACCTCGCAGTAGGGACAACTGCAACCGTGGAAACGTTGTGCGCTCATATGACCAACACAATAGTGCTGCTAGAAGGGGAACTAGTTACAGCAAATGAGGCTTATAGGCCTACGGTCAGTACATTGAAAGGTATAGGGATCAACATGGTTGTGCTCTTGCGGGAGACGCTCTATGTTCTGCAAGATGGGATTACTGTAGAAATACAAGCTAGGGAGAGTTGCATGTCACAGTTGTTGAGTGAGCAGAAAATAAACATGGATCAGTTGAGCTTGCAGCACAACGAGGTCGTGGCTTAGAATAGGTAGATGATGCAGGTACTTGAAGAAGCCTTCCAGATGGTCCCTGAGCTGGCCATCCGAACAGAAGCACCAACAAAGGTGTGCATCCAAAGATTAGCAACAGGGGTGCGTGAGGAGCGAGAAGAAATGGCCAAGGTTCAGCTGGAGCTGGACCTTCAGATAGTAAAGTTGTGGTTGAAGGAGCAACCTTCAAATCCTCCAGACATAAGGGAACAGCACGCTAGCGCCATTAGATCAGGGATGGAGGAGATAAATAGTGCAGTGAGGGACTACACTAGAATGTTGGAAGAATCATTCAAGATCCTCACCAATATGCAGGAGGACCCGAACATACAACGCTTGGAAACATAGGCACGTAAGCTACAACAAAAATATGACAACGTCAAAGGGATCGCATAGATAGTGGCCCTCACACAGAGGCTCGCGTGAATGCAACAGGTGAAAGTGCTTAAGGAGCAAGTAGACGCAGCGCGACACAGAGAAGCAGTTTTGAAGGCACATGTTCAGCCTTGGATCGACAAGGCCTTCATCATCATAGCAATAATTGAAGGCAAGCTCGCATAGATGGAGGGGACGTAGGAACATATCTAGGGAAGTGGTTCTGACACCGCGGTTTTAGAACAATGAGTACAGGAGATTCAATAGGCAGTCGCTCAGTGCGCTACCAACCTTGTAGCCGTCTGAGCAGAGTTGGGAGGTCTCCGCGCAAATATCTTTGCACTGACAGAGTGACTCGAGGGCGAGTCATGATGTTTGTGTTGGGGGCTTGTTGGGCATGGGATCCCCCCAAGGCAAGTTTTGGGGCTTAAAGCCTAAGTTTTGACTAAGTCCGATGTAAAGACACCGTGATTTGTGGGTGTGGAGCGTGAAGATGATAAATGAGTCAGAGGGTTGTCCGCCCTAGTTTTTGTAAATGTAATGTCGGTTTGAGAGATCTACCCATGGTCCATGGACCATGAGATTGTATAAATAGAGTGAGGCTCTAAGTGTAAAGAGACATCATCTAAATAATCAAAGGAAGAAGTATTGAGTCGAAGTGTAGAGTCATGTATTTGGGTCGTAGAGTAGGGAAAGGCTATGCAGTTGAGTGCACAAAGGCCTAGTAGTCTGCAGCTGAGTGCGCAGACTCCTGCAGCTGAGTGCACAAGGCAGGTCGAGTTTGTAACCATTAGAAGCACTAATAAAGAGAATTTTTACCCTATTTCTGTGTATCTTTTCTGGTTTTATGCATTGAAGTATATTGGGTATGAATTGTAAGTTTATTGTTTATTTACTGCGCAAACTTATATGAATGTGCTGAATAAGTAAATCTAATGGAAGGTATCTGTTTACACGAAGTTAACTAATTGTTATAAGCAGATAAGTAAGATCCATGGTGTGACTTGGGGAAATAGTGCAGATCACTGCCCTAACAACGTGAAAGCTCTACATCCCCTTGCACGAAGGCGAATATAACAGGGTGCAAAGGCCTCGCAGGTTAGGGAAGTGCGTGAAGTAACCTGCGTGAAGGTACTCACAGTTGGACTAAATCAACCCCTCAGACATATCGAGGGTGCAAAAACCTGGTTCCATCATCCCCCCATACTGCTTTGGGTGAGACCTCAGTCCACGCTCCGCGGACTGTTGCCGAAAGGGCCAGTAGTACAGGGATTTTTTTGGCTAATTAACTCCAAAGTTGGGTCAGGCCTCGACAAGCCAACAACTATTAATGGTCTTCTTTGCGTATGCACAAAAATTAGCTAAGAAACTGCGAATATAGCCAAAATCAGGGTTTTGTACCATACAATTTAGAAATTCCACTTTCTTTGGGATAATTTAGTTTCAAACTTTGCAGGGTAATGCTCCAGAACACATGTGTGGATAGTGAGAGATCCAAACCGATGGTCATTTACCTGATGCGACAAAATGACGTGTAACACTTACTTTTGACCAGTTTGACAGAAGTCCTAGTTATCTGCTTTAAATTCCATAGATCAAAAGAAACTTGCCATGTAGATTCAATAATCCACAATATCTTGGATATATTACGAATGATATATGATTTCAGTACACTCATAATATTTGGAGTTTTCTCAAATCTATTAAATACACTAAGACTAGAAATTGACAATGACAGTCCGCGTATCGCCAGCGGAGTCTTCAGCAAAGGACCCAGGATCAAACTATCTTGTAGCTCTTTTATTTTTTCCTTCAACCTCAAATTTTCTGCTTGTTGTTGACCAACAGAATTTTCAAGCACTTCACCACCAACTTGATGCAATTTCATCAACCTTGGTGTCACAACCAAAGACAGATCAACATTAATTATGTCTGATCAACAACCTTTCTGTTGGAAAGTTTTATCCTTTCAATCTCAATCTCTTACCTCCCCTGTCATAATTTGCATCCTACAATGTGATAAAATGATCATCGAAAGTAATATCCTCTTTAACAATTTCCTCCATTATTTTTTGATTTTCTTGCAAACAAGTACTAACCCAATCAAGTAGTACAACACTATCAACTTGAATTTCCATGGTTTCTTTAATTCTCTCTGTTTGAAGCGCACTCTTGGATCTAAATGATTCAACATTATGTGCAGTTTATAGAGTTACTCTATGAGGAGTTTCTTCATCATCACCACTACTTGATATTCTATCTACAACCAATTTTTCGCTTCCAATAGTTATTTTCTTTCTTTTACTAGAAGGTGAGGTTGCGCCAGTACTGCGTGTGCATGATTGAAATTGTCCCATAGGAATTCTGCTTCTTTGCTTAAATCTTTCTCCCCTCTCGATGATCTATTTTCCAACGATCTATTTAGTCTCTAATAACATTTTTTGATCTTTCGTTGATACAATGTGACTTTCCTCACTATGCTCTCTACTTCTCGGAAATAAATTCCTGTACCTCATAGACTTAAGGCGTTCCATGAAAATTCTTCATCTATCAAATCCCTTAATAACTTTAGCTTCACTTAAGTTAAAAGCATATAATATTTTTTAAAAATGTTACCGAGCCATATTATTCACAATCACTTTTCTAGCAGTAAACAAGAAAGGAATAAATTATCTTTTCTTTTTTTTTATTCAAATATAGATGGCCAATGAGGATATTTCCTGCAGACTTCAACAACAAAATACCTATCTAGAAAAAACATTTGCAAAATAAATGTCCTATCCTCAAAACCATAAGTTCATATAACTATATTTATTTATCTTTCCTTATATTCCCCTTTTCCAGATAGGAAAGCCTCATGGTGAGCCCTGGTATTGCACCAAGAGTGCTACAATTCCAAAGGGCTCCTCAACTCTATTTATGAACCCGGGGTTAGTACAAGCTTAGAGGTGACAATGCTATATACATAGTAGATGGGATTATACTCATTTCACCCTCAACTAGGAAATTTGATCAATAATGCTCCAAGACCATTCTTTCTACTGAATTAGAAGGAAACTAACTAATGAAGGTGCAATTAATAAGCTAGCTCTATGAAAAAAGGAAAATACTTTTTGAACCTCAACTTGTAAATGTTATTGAATCAATTCATGAAAAGACAAGATCTGCACTACTTGTAGAAGGAGAACTACGTTATCTTGCAACCAACCATATAGCTACCAAACATACTTTTAGATAGGAAACTAACCTACAAAACCATAACTCAATATTCCATGCATCATCTATCTAGCTCACACTTTCATATAAATCAATGTTCTATTTGTGTTAAATCTGTGATAAAGAAACTAATGCTATTCTATTTTGCAGTGAAGGGAAAGGATGGTTGGAATGGCCTAGGTCCTACCCTTGATCATGGAGTCACAATTGGGGTAAACCTACTTATAAAATAAGTCAAAATTGCATCATAGGTCAAAACAGATGGTGAAATAGGCTGCTATAGGTATGCTACAAGAGGTTGCTACAGGTACCCTGTATTGCTACAGGAAGGCCTGTAATGCTATAGGAAGGCCTGTAATGCTACAGGAAGGATACTGAGAAGGCTTAGGAGGTACGAATGATGATTTCAAGGGATAGTAAGGTGGATGGAGGTTGTGGTAGATGGATGACAGGTGGATAACACTCCTAGCTAAGCTCAGAACCTTAGGAAGGCCTGTTTTGAATTAGGAGAGCTGTTCACGGTGACCTAAGAGAATGATCTCAAGAATTTTTTTTGGGATTCATCAAAGAGGGTGAAGAAGTCCAAGATGGAGATAGTGAAAGGACCCTTGCCTACAGATCCAAATAGCCCTGCAACATCACATGCACATACTCTCTTATCATTGACAAAATGAAAGAACTAATAGTGGAAAAGATGAGTTGAATTTAAATTCCATATAATCTATGCCAAAAACTCTGATCTAGTCAATAAATCAACTCTTAATCTACAACAAGCATATGAAAAACAAGATGACTAACATAGAAATTATTCCAAGAAATCATAAACATATTATTTTTGGGACTCTAATTGTAGATTATTCCATTCATGCTTCCATGGGAGAGATGAGATAGAGGTTGCAATCAAAAGATATTTGAGGGGTTATGTTCTAATGAAATGTAGAAAACTAATGAGAATTATAAGCTAAAAAAAATACCAATACATATGAGGGACCTAATACACTAGGGTTGGGCCCAAACCCAAGATCGTCAGCCCTCTAGAACTACCTCAATGATTAACCAATAAGAAAATTCTCGTTATCATTGCATCAATGTCAAATACATCACATAACCAGTCAAAAACAACAGTATCAAGTTCTTAAGATCGATAACTTCCTAGCTGAAAACAAAGTTCCAATCCTAATGAGATTTTTTTCATGTTTATTTATAGAAGAGGGTAGATACTAGCAACTCCCTAGAAAATAGGAATGTTTGTCTCCCAAAACTTGAGAAGGGTGGATCTTGATCTTCTTTAGCTGTACTTTCTTGGCTACCAATGACCTCGAGCTGATGAGAGATAGCATGGTGATATTGGCCGATTAAGGGAGTTAAGGAGGTGGACAACTTCCTAGAATCTTTCCTTGTTGTCTACTTTGAGCTCCTACATTGAAATCATCTAAAAAACGCTCCATTTCCTACATTTAAACCATATTAGGCCACATGACATAGAAAAACATCTTTTATTCCTCTCACTAAGCATAATATAACAAAAAATCTAAACAAATGTGAGAAAGAGATAACTCTAAAGCTGGAGGATGGCATTATGACCCTTATGATGTACCTATTGATGAGCCTCATCATCATCCCCCTATTGAAATTGTTTCTCATCCTCTGAGCAACTCAGTCATCTATGTCCATGTCTTTCATGGCCATGGTGGCCTCCCTGACATCCCAAGGTTCCTTAAATGGTGTGCCTTCTTTGGGAGAGAATTCAACATTATTTTCTATCTCTGTCCACTCCTTCTTCTCCTCTGCTTCATTTCTTCCTTCCTGTAGGCCTAACAACAAGGGTGAGATTATATTGAGTCCAATCCAATTGAATTTTAATCTTTGAATGATTATTTTGTATAGGGGTTTTCTCTCCAATGTATTCCTCATCCTTTCAGAAGAGTGATATTCTCTGCTCTGGAGACTATGGGGCAATGCATTCCATCTCCTCTAGTAGGTTTGCTGGATTTCTATTCACAACAACCTAAGTGTGTCTTGAAAATGTGAGATGGATTATTCCTGGGTGGCAAGGTATTTGGGTGCTAGGTCAACATCATTGGATATGATGCTATGATTTCTAATGACAACCATTGGGCTCATTAGCTCTGCCCTGATATGTAATGGTTCATTCTCTTCCTTTTCCATGATTCTCTTTACTTCCTCAGCTCTTACCTCCTCATGAGTCATATAGGATGATAGGGCCATCAACTGTGTATCTCCTAATTTGGCATTGGGATCCCAAATATTCATATCAATCAAGGTGAGGTTATTAATGTAAAACTCAACCAATTTATCTCTGTCTTCTATGTAAACTTGGTTGCAAAATTCAATGAACTGTTTGTAATATTGAAATGTCATAGACCCATGTTTTGCTAAGGTTTTGATTTGGAATTGCAGCCACTTCTCTTTGAGAAAGAGTGCATAAGACTTGGATGGCTATCTGCACTATAATTCCTCCATGGAGAGGCTTTCCATTATGGCATGTTGGGTTTCCTTCTCCTGCAACTTCTCCCATAACCACCTATTTTATGCCTATAGTTGTTCCTTCATTATGGACTCCCTCTATCTTAGTTCACTTAATTCCTTGCCCATTTAAAATACCTTTTATTCCATGAGGCTCACATCTTCCACCTTATTAGACTTAGAAATTTGCATCCATCTGTGGGTTCTTCCTCTTTTGGATTTTAGCTCAAAGAAAAGTGGGACTGCAAATTTTTGGGGAATAATTCTCCCTCCTTCATTGAGTTTATAATAGGGGCTTCAACTAGGTTGTGGAATAGGCTCTTGGAGCTTTGGGATGTACTCCTAAAATGTTTTCCAAGAAGATCCTACCTCTTGTAGTTGTTGTGTCATATTCTTCCCATCCTGTTTTTCATTCTTCCTCTCCTATAGCATCCTCTGTTCCTCCTGTAGCACGCTCTGTTTTTCCTGTAGCATACTCTGCCCCTCCTATAACTTCCCCTTTTATTCTTGTTGTATGGTAGTTGGTGTCTTTGGGTGTTTTAAGGAGGTTTATCTGGTGGTGGGCCTCCTTACATATGCTATAGGAGTCTTTGTTATCGGTTTTGGAGAGGTGACCTCTTCAATTTTTCTTTCAGTGGGCCCCACCTCCTCTTTCTTGCTTGGGGATTCTTCAATTGTGATAAGGACCTTTGAGGGATTCTTCATTTATGTAATGTAAAGGAGGTTTCCCCCTCAAAGAGGCTTATTTTTAAGTCTTTGATATATCTCTTCTTTTATTTTGTGAGCTGGTTTCATAACATCTGGTATCAGAGCTTTGGATTCTAGGGTTTTGCTGCTTCAAACAGGTCATCTTGGAATTTTCACTATAACTATTTTTCTACAAAGTTTAAGAAGATGAAATTAAAACCCATTTGAGCTGAAACCTTGGTGAACCTCATGTCCAAATTTTAGATCTTTTATCACTATATTTGAGGATATATGATCCAAGGAAGTTAGAATTTTTGCAAGCTCCTGAATTCCATCGCAAACAGGCGACCTTGGAAAAATAGTCATAACCTTCTCTCTGAGCATTGGATTGAAATTTCATAAAAAGAAACAGAAATAGGATAGACCTTATTTTGTTGGGGAGAGGTTTTAGGGCTGAAGGTTGAAACAATGACATGAGGCACTTTGTACAAGTTCGCTCTACTAAACAAGTCTATAATCAGGACATTGTGGGAGAATGTGCACAACGCTTTCGTGGAGAATCCTGTATTGATCACACTAGTGTGGTTGGAAAGAGGACTCAGAGGGATTACGCCAAACAAAATTTTAGAACTTGTAGATATGAAATTACAAAGTTACAATCGTTTCAATATCGAGCTCCTAAAAGCAAGAAAAAGAATGACTCGAATCAAGAAAATAGAAACACCTAGTAAGCAAAATTGGATGGATGATTTGAAGAATGTGATTGAAGCTAAGATAAATGATTTTATCTATGGCATGGAAGCTAATATCGATGGTATAGAATCAAAATCAAAAGGAAGCATGGAATATTTGAAGAAAGATAGAGAATGTTTGAAGGAAGGTTGGACAAAGTTGCTACAAGAAAGGCTTCCTAATGACAAAAAGGTAGATATGAGGAAGTTTTATGGAAAGGATCTGGTAACTTGGATACTACAGATGGAGAAATATTTTGATCTAAATGACATGCAAAACATACAAAAGGTACGTATTTCATCTTTATATTTAGTATCGAATCAATTTATATGGTATAGAGGGATTTGTTCTCGTAAACCCCTTGTCACCTGGTCAATTTTCACGCAGGAAATGATAGCACATTATGAGGATACAAAGGGAAACACCTTATTTATATAATTGATAAATATCAAACAAAAGGGTTCAATGGTAGAGCACATTGAGGACTTCCAAAAATTGAATATAAAGGTAAATAATATTCTAGATAAGCAGAGGATTGATGTCTTCATAGGGACTTTAAAGGATAAAATTCAACATGTGGTTCATCTTTGGGAGCCTAATTCATTGGAGAAGGAATTCAGGTTGGATAGAAAAATTGAAAGAAAAATTATGACAACAAGGAATCCTACCACTCACAACCATAAAAATGGAAGTGTTATTGCTCCTAGCCTTCCACAACCTACAAGGTTGACACCACAACAATTGGAAGGAAAAAGAGAAAAAGGGATTTGTTACAGTTGTGATAAAAAATACACTAAAGGTCATAAGTGTGCTGAGAAGAAATTATTTTACATAGATTGTGAAGAGGAGGAAGAAAAGAATCTAGAACGTCAAAAGAAGAGGATATACACTAGGAGCCAACCCCAGAGAAAGAAGAAATGAATCTTACCATATTTTGTAATGCATTGGCAGGAATTACCACTCCTCAAACTCTCAAGATAGAAGGACATATCACGAAGAAAAAGGTTCAAGCAGTGAAATATCACATCAAGCATCAACAACAAGTTCTCCAACTTTTAAAGGATAACCCCACTTTGGCGCATAATTGAATGAAATAAAAAACAGATCAAAATCGTAACGAAAGAAGTTTTGATGTAGGTGACTGGGTATTTTTACGGCTACAACCATACAGGAAAATGTCCCTCAAGCAAGATAAGAAGGATAATAAATTATAACCAAAGTACTATTCTCCTTACAAGGTGTTGCAAAAGATTGGTACTATGGCATACAAATTGGAGCTTCTTGCATCTTCCCGAGTGCACCCAATTTTCCATGTTTCATGCTTAAAGAAGGCTATAGGTGACAAGCTCCCATTTCAAACAATATTGTTGGAAATTGAAAAGGAAGGAAAAATCATATTGGAACCTGAAGTAGTCATGGATATAAGAACTCAACAGCTATGAAATCGATTAAGTTCAGAGTATCTCATCAAGTGGAAGAACTTAACCGTTGAATATTCCGCATGGAGGATGAGAATTATATATAGAAGCTTCCAGAAATACTCAAGCATTGAGGAAAACACTTTTTTGAAGGAAAGGGGCATGTTAGGTCCATATACCACTAGTGTAACCCCTTATTGCTATTAGTGAAACCCCCTTATTGTATTGTTTTGCCCATGTAGTCCCCATATTGTTATTATTGTGCCCCATAGAAGCCCACTATTGTTATTATTGTGCCCTTACATTATTATTGTTATGTCGTCTTTGATTATACTGTGACCCCTTAGACTCCTATATATAAAAATGAGGTCTTGTCATTTGTATCATAGAAGAATAGTTCATTTGTATAATGTAAAGGAGGTTCCCCCCTTGAAGAGGCTTATTTTGAATAATTGATCTATCTCTTATTCTATTTTGTGAGCTAGTTTCATAACATAATGAGGCCATGGTGGCCTAGGTGTTGGTGTTTTCCCTCTCTCACTTTTTGACTCATGTCCCTGATGGACTGTAGGAGGAAGTATGGCACACTAAGTCTTTGAGCTAGAGGCAATTCTGCTTGAAATCTGAGTTCATGAAGTAATCTAAAGTGGTAGGCATAGACCACACTCAACCTTCCCTCACAAGAGATGTATTTCAAGATATGGTAGGCCACCTCATCCCAAGGATAAGGTAGGATTTCCCTCCTAACTCCATTCTTTTCCTTGATAGGCTTTTCATTGGTAGTGAAGAATTTCTTTTTAGCAGTGGCATCGACAGTTTTGTCTTCTCTACCTAGTTTGATCCTAGAGGTAGGGTTGTCACTCTGCTAATTAGTTCAGGGTTGAGTGAGATAGCTAACCCCCTCACCACAGTGGTGGAATTGTCTTCTATTTGTGAGTTCAGGGCCATGGAAAATTCAAAAGAAATGTCATCATCATACCCTTCCAAAAAATTGATGAATCGTAGCCATTGGTGTATTCTAAAAATGTCTATCACACGACGATGTAGATGGATTCTTTTGGTATTTGAGGGCTCCCTTCTATTAAATACTCCCCCCATCTTTTCTCTATGCTTTTAACTAAGTGAGGGAGAGATACTTTATTTAATAGCTTCATTGTATAATTCAGTGGCAATAGTGAGCTATAATTCCTTGTTGATGATAAGTGCCTACATTCCCCTCTCTCTACTACTCAAAAAGACCTTTTAATTTCACAAATAGACTGCTAATGCTTATAGAATTTGAAGTGAATTTTTCATACAATCTTATGGATGGATGAGGGAGATGGTGTCACTTACTTTTTACCAAGTGGTATGGGATGAAGGTAATAATTTGGAGACAAATTTGACCTTCTGTAGCATTCCTTCAACCTTTCAGTCTTCCTGTAGTAGTCTCTCGGCCCTCCTGTAGTAGTTGTAGGCTTTCCTGTAGCTCCCTCCTATAGCAATGGAAGAACAGGGTTCGAAACTCCTCGATGACACCTCAAGCTCAACCTCTCCTCAACTATCTTTGAAATGAGTGATTATGCAAAAGAAATCGAGCCACAATACATAATATGCCATTTTTTTCTTAGGTTTGGAGCATTGTGGTGACTTGGCAGTCACACGAGGTTTCCTCTTTTGGACAATTGTCCCCACTCAGAGTAATTATTACCTCTTTCCTCGTAATCACCATCCACTATCTATGATACCAACTTGACTGATGTGACACCTCCATGTTGCATGAGTGCTTACCATCACTTTTAGTTTACTAGTTGAGGGTGGCGAAGTTAACTGGCCACCTCCATCTTATTAAAACATCTCCTCTCGACATTTAAACATTTTCGTTATTCACACATAGGGAGGAGGTGAGAGTTTTCCATACCTGTGCCTACCTCATGATCGAATTGATGTAGGTATTTGTATGCTAGAGATGGACCACATTATTGGCATCAAGGGATTTGACTTGCTGTGTTTCCTTCTTGTGTATTTCTTCATTGCTCCTCATGATATTTGACTGTTGTGTTTGATGTGTGTGCAGGTACCTTATTGGTGTCCAAGCTACTACTGCTGGTGGAGAGCCCTACTGGGAGTGATATGAATACTGCAGAGTGGCCTCATAAGTTTCCATCACCCCCTACTGATGACAATAAAACAAGAATATTTCTTTCTGTGATGTGTGCACAAGCTACTACGGGAGGAGGGTTCCTTCCTGTAGCAGTCTATCCTTTTCCTTTGGGGTCTTCAAGCTGCATGGGGGTGGTGAGAGAGGATGTAACAGGTCCCGAGGACAATTCTAGGACTTCGAGGGACTAGTGTAGCTTTGTAGAAATGAATATAATGTCCTCTGTGTGCTTCTCCAGAAGTTTTCAACACGGGTAAGACATAGTGGGGTAATTTTAGTGGAAAATATAGTATTTTTTATGAAATGAGATGGATGAGTGATAGATAGCTGGTGGACCATGGTGGGGGAACCTCATTCCTCATTTTTAGGGTCATGTTGGGCTGTCCTTTTCCTCGTATTTTCCTCCTGTAGCTTTTCAGAACCCTCTTGTAGCACTACATAACCTTCATGTAGCATTTACAATTCCTTCATGTACCATTCCAAAGAGGAGGTGAAACTTGAATTTTGGGTTAATGGGATGGTGGAGAGGGGTGATCACATGAGTGTATGATGGATATGAAGTGGATGGATGGAGGAGTGAAGGTAATATTGAGAGTTTTGGCCCTGTAGCTATGGAATTTGCCACTATATTTAATCCTGCAAAATGACAAAAAAAATAGCAGACATGGTGTAGATCCACTTCTTGTGTTTTTGTTTGTTTGTTTTGTTTTGTTTTGTTTTTTCTCTCTTTTTTTGAGACACACAAACTGTCTTAGAGGAGGTTTTCAACCTGTATGCCTACCCCAGGCGCCTCAAGAGAGGTTTTCTCCTAGGGATATTTTTTCTTCTTCTCTTTTTTTGGCTCCTGGGTTGCCTCAAAGAGGTTTTCAACCCAAGGGTTGGCCTTAGATGCCTCATAAATGTTTTCATCTAGACATTTTATTTTCCTTTTTCTCCTTTTCCTCTTTTTTCTTTTTCAAAAAAATACCTAGAAATGTTGTGGAATAGAAGCTATGACACTTCCAATCACATTGACTTCTCTGCTGATTGTACCAATGAATTGTTCCTGAGACATAGGTTTTCTTTATATCTTCAGCCTGTAGTCATTGAAAAGCAAGGGAATCCCTTCCTCATCAATGGTCCTAATTTGAACAACTCTATTGCCATGACATTTTTCTATTAGGTGTGGGCCTAACCATCTTGTCACTAGTTTTCCTTTGAAATCCTTGAACCTATAATCATATAATAATGCCAAATCCCTGTCTTGGAAAACCTTTTCCTTGATATGCCTATCGTTCTAGACCTTCCTTTGCAATTGTATAGCTTCAGTGTGTAGGAGGGCCTTCATTCTGAATTCATCCAAACCATTCAATTGGAGAAACCTCTCCCCCTGTGCTTTGGTGACATCTAAGTCCAATTGGGCTAACATTCTAAAAGCATTATACTTAAACTCAATAGAAAGTGTAGATTTATAGGCCCGAGTGGCCTCCACTAATCTTCTGCTCAATCTCTCCTACTGCTTCTCACAACCTTGGTTAGGATGCTCTCCAATTCCCTATTTGTAACCTCTAATTTCCCATTTTCCTGAGGGTGATATGATGTTGCCTTAGAATATTATTGATTAAATGTGATGTGAATTGATCTCCCTAATCGGTGACTATCTTCCTGGGGTACCCCAATTTGTAGAAGATATTTTCCCTTAAGAACTTAACTACTTTCTCCTCTGTTTCTACCTTGAAAACCTTTGTCTCAACCCACTTTGTCAAGTAATCAGTGCACACCATGATGTACTTTTTCTGCCATGATGGTGGATCAATTGGCCCAATGAAATCCATAACCCACTTGTCAAATGGATCAAAGGCCACTTGAGGTTGTAGAGGCATTTCATACCTAGGTGTGGGTTTTCCCATCCTCTAGAACTGATCACATATGCGGGTATACATTCTTACATCTTGGTGGAGAATGGGCCAATAATAGCCAACTTATAGAGCTTTGAAAGCTGTTCTCTTGGCAGAAAAATGACCTCCATAGGGCCCATCATGGCAGGCTAAGAGGATGTCAAATACTTCCTCTTCCCTGACACATCTCCTTAAGATCTGATCTGGTCCCAACTTGAAGAGATTTCCCCCAATCCAAGTGAAAGGGGTGCTTTTCCTTACAATTCTGCTCTTCTCCCTAGATGACAGATTTGGGGGAAATTTTGCAGCAACTAGGTAGTTGGCTATGTTAGAAAACCATGGAGAGAACATTGAGATAAAAAATAGGTGCTCATATGGAAGCTGATCATCGATCATCCCTTCATCACCTGTAGGCAAAACAAGTTTAGACAAAAAATCTGCAACTATATTTTCTTTTCTTGGCTTGTCAATGATAGTTAAATAAAACTGCTATAACAATAGCAACCATCTAATGATTCTAGCATTCACATCAGGATTATTCATCAAATATTTAATAGCTTCATGGTTAGTATGCACAAAATTTTGGTATCCAGTGATGTAGTGTCTAAATTTGTTTAAGGAGTGTACAACAACTAAGAGTTCTTTCTCAGTTACAGTGTAGTTCAATTCAACCTTAGACATATTTTTACTAATGAAATAAATGGCATAGGGTAACTTATCATCTATTTGTCCCAAGGCTTCCCCCACAACTTTTTCAGATGCATCAAAATGGATGTGGAAATGTAAAGACCAATTGGAGCCCCTAAGTATGGGTGTAGTGGTTAATTTTTCTTTCAAAATCTCAAGGGCCTCTTGGCAGTTATTTGTCCAACAAAATTCCGAGTCCTTGGCTAGCAATCCAAACAATGGTGAAGCCACTTTACTAAAGTCCTTGATAAACCTCCTATAATATCTATCTAAGCCCAATAACCTCCTATCATCCCTCTACTTTTGAGGAGTAGGGACCCTTTTGATTATGGAAATCTTGTTTGGGTCCACTTGTATTGCCTCCTAAGATATTGAATGGCCAAGGATAGTCCCTGCATTCATTAAGAATTCACATTTCTCAAGACTAAGAGAGACGTTCATTTTAGTTCATTTTCTCAGGAATTTTTCCATATTAGAGAGATCCTTCAGGAATTCACACCCATAGGGAGTGAAATCATCCATGTATATCTCCACAGAGTCATGGAAAAGCTCAACAAAGATGCTCAGAACTGCGCTTTGAAAAGTTGCATGGGAATTGCATAGACTGAAAGGGAGGACACTATAAGCAAAGGTACCCCAAGGACATGTGAATGAAATTTTTTCTTGATCCTTAGGGCTGATCTGGATCTGATTGTAAACATTGAATCCATCTAGGAAAGAGAAAAAATTATTCCTTGCAATACCATCTAAAACTTGATCAATGAAAGGTAAAGGGAAATGGTCCTTCTTGGTGGCTTTGTTCAACTCTCTATAATCCACACAGATCCTTCACATCCCATTCTTCTTTGGGATCAAAACTAGAGGGGACACCCACTCACAATCTGAGATGGGGTATATGAACCTTGTATCCAACAACTTTTCCAATTCTTCCTTTACTATGTCCTTGAGGGTTGGGTTCATTCTCCTCTGAGGTTGGCATACAGGTTTGCATCCCTCATTGATGTAGATGTGATGACTACAAACCAAGGGATGCACCTCCTTCATTTCTTTATAGTTCCAAGTAAAGGCATCTAAGTGTTCTCTCAACATATTGCACAACTTATCTTCTTGGTTGGATGAGAGAGAGGGGTTAATATTCAAGGTTCTAGATGGAAAAAATTCTACAAATTTGACATGAGAAAGACTTGGGTCAACTAAGCATAATTCAGTACAAGGACTACTCTCAGACTCTTTCACAAGCTCATTAAGAGGCATGGTATTGGGGGGTCAGTTCGGGAGGATCTGGCCAATGAGGTCATCTTCATCTGGTTGCCCCCATCCAATAAAAACATTTAGGGTACATATTAAATGGGATGTTGTATGATAAACTTCATCTTCTTCCTCCTCTTCTATCCACAAGGGTAAGTCATGCTCAATGGATGGCTGAGCAGGTGGGTAGAATACCAATTGTTTGGACAAATGCCCATTCTTAATGGTCATGTTCCTCAACCTGCAACTAATGTAAGCATTAGTAGTGGCTAACCATGGCCTTCCCAATATGAGAGGATAACTGTTAAATTTTTTTGTGGGATGGAGAACCAAGAAGTCAGTAGGACACTCCCAGGAGTCAATGGAGACCATTACATATTCAATCACTCCCTCAGGAGCCATTGTGGATTTATCTGCAAGTTGCAGCACTGTAGTGGTCTTTCTTAAGGCTCCTTGGATTGTTAGTTTCAACATGGTTTCTTTAGTCATCATATTGATGGCAACTTCAAGATCAATCAGGGTGTGAGGGACAATGATGCCATCAATGTGCACATCTACCACTAGACTTCCAGGGTCTAAATATTTTGGACAAATCACTCTCCCCAACATCAAGTCAGATAATTGACCAATAACATTGATGGTGGGGGTGTCTCTTTTTCTCCTCTCAGGGTTTTTGAAACATTTCTCCTTGATAAGCTTATTATATATGGGAACATCCTTAATAGCTTGGAGGAGGGGTATTTTAACACACAAATTCTTCAATTCTCCTAGAAGTTCAGTCTCTTTTGGGGTGTGCTGGTTAGGATGGATCAATATCTCAAGAAAAGAAGGTGGATTTACTTGAGGGGCACTCTCTTCCTTTTCCTCTTCAAGTTCTTCAGGTGGAGATGGAGGTTGGTTATCTAGAAGCACTCTTCCAGATCTATGGTTGATTTCTTGAATCTCTACAACATAGGTATGATAATATGTCTCTCCATTGTAGACCTATTGTGATTGCTTGTTATTCAAGTTCAAATTGGGTTGAGCATGCATATGAGGTTTCTTGGGTGGAGCAGAATGAGTGACTTATGGTTGAGTTGGAGGTGGAGGCAGTAAAGTAGGAGGTTGTTTGAGTTGAGGCCTCCACCCTTATGATGGGTTATTCCATGGAGGAGGTTGAGAAGCATATGGATGAAATGGTTGATTGACAAGCTGGGGAGGATATTGAGGAGAATAAGGCCAAGGAGGAGGTGTGGACCATGATGGATGATTGAAAGAGTACTAGGGTGGCAAGGTTTCATTCTAGTTGGGATGATAATAAGAGTAAGATGCACCTTGCATGCCCTGCTAGTATGGCCAAGGTCCCTGAGGCCTTATTTGATTTATAAAACATATTTTCTCATCCCCACCTTCTTCCCCTTAGTAGACAAATTTTAAACCATGCAAAGTAGGAAATTTATATGTGGCATGGTTTTCCTCACCGACTGAGAATACCTCTATGAAATTTAATGCCCATTCATTTCTAGGGTGCCTTCTAGTGAATTTGGGGCAGAAAATAGCTAGGGATCTCTTTTCTTCCTCTTGTATCCTCTTGATATGCAGGTAACCATTTTCAACCCAAAGGTATGAAAAATTTCACTTTTAAAGTCCTCCAACATGTTTCCAATCTCATTGTTGATGGATGTTGTGGAAGGAGAGGAACTGTGTAAGCCCTGACTAGACCTACCCTTCTTCCTAGTAGTCCTAGAGTGATTTTTTAACGTTGTTTTGATGCCATCATAGGATAACTGACAGATGTCCCCCCTGAGACAAAATGTTGAGGGTTTCCAGCATGTCCTCCCTAATCCCTCGAAGAAGAACTAGCTTGAGTGATTAAGGAGCAAGGGTGCATCTGGCCCTCCTATAGCTGAGGTGAAATCTCTCCTCATAGTCCTCTTGGGAATACTCAGGTCCAAGAGTCTTTCAAAATATTTATTCCTTGGTTTATTTGGACCTACACTAGTCCCTGTACTTGTTATTAAAGGCTTGTTGCATTTGAGCCCAGGTAGTGATGCTGCTGTTAGACCCATAAACCAATGCAAGGCCGCATCCTTAAGTGTAGATAAGGATAACTTCAACTTTTGGTCATCAGAGGCATAGTCATAGGTCCTACAAACAATGAAAAATTCAAACATAAAAGTATCAGGATCCTCAAAGGTTAAGCCATGGAAGTGTGGAAGGGACGTAGGTCTTATAATCTTCATTCTATCCTCTCCATTAGTCTCTCTAATAGGGAAAATTTCATTGTTCCTATTTTTAGTGGTGAGCACCAATATTGCAGCAATAATGTTGCAACTCATGGGGCTTCCTACTTTAATTTTATCAACACGGTAGTTCGTAACAAACTTGGAAGCGACAGTGCTGTATGCACAAGTACTAGCTCTTACTGTAGGTTGTCACTTGGTCAGCTAGCACAAGATCGCTAGGAGTTCAAGCCAACTTCTATGATTTCCAGAAGAAGCTTTATGTGTGATGAAAGAGAGGAAAGCTCACTCTATAGAGCCTACCCTACTTGCAGAAAGGAAAAGAAGACTGAAATGTAAAGTAACCCTAGCAAACCCTAATTAACCAACTAACCCTAATTTTGTAGAAAGAGAGATGAAAAACCATAAAATGCATGCCATTATCTACTTAGGAAGTAAAAAACATCTATTCACGCTATTTCTAGGAGGAAATGAGAAAAAAAACATCTTTTTGGGTTTTTATGTATTTTATGTGAAATTGTCATGCATGTAATTTATTTGTTTGCGGATGTGGCATCAATTAGGTGGCGGTGGAGGGCGACTTTGGAGTTTGCAGAGGTGTAGGAAGGTGTGGATGGGTCCTAGGAGACCTCTGGTAACCTTTTGGAGGATTTCCTTGCAATCAAACTTCAAAAAGTCACCTACAGGAATTTCTACAGGAGGCTGCAGGGGATCTACAGGAAGTCTACAAGAGGATCTACAGGAGGATTCCGAGAGTTGTTTTAGAGGTTTTGAAGGTGGGAAAATGGTTGGAAAGGGTGGATGAGGGCTAGAAGGATGTGTTAAGGTGTCTGAGGTTCATCAGGGAGGATTAGGAAAGAGAGAGGTGGTTGGATTTGTTCAAGGAAAGGGAGGAAAGTTTATGAGAAAAGTGCAGAAAATTAGGGCAGATTTATGAGGGGCTGTGAATGACCTGTGGAACATGTAGAAAAGAGATATGGTGGTGGCTGATCAAATCAAACACTGAAACTGAGCAAGCAAAGAAACTAGTTGCACCAAAAACAGAACTGTATCTCATGTTAACCTAAATTCTGATCTAGGAAAATAAAATGCTGAACAATGCTATATGGAAAGGAAGGAATGAATGGAGATTTATTGCAGAAATAGAAATGAGCATGACAAAATAGATTTGAAGCAAAGCATTAACCTCTAAATCAAACTACAACACTAGAAATTGCATGGAGAAGGCAAATATGTGTTTTTGTGGTAGCAAGCGGGTCTTGACCTCAGTTCATGGTCCCAAAGGGAGGAAAGGAGGTCAAGGCTCAGTTGATGGCCCTTTTTTATCTTTCTCTTATCACTATTTAACCTACTTCAACAACTTGAAATGGAAACATCTATGTAAATCACCAAAACAACCTATTCTAACCAAGGAAGAAACCTATCTAACAACAACTAATTCATAAACTGCAACAAAACATATAAATACAAAACAAGAGGTGCTGGGCAGCTTGGGTTGGGCCCTAACCCAAGAGATTTAGCCCTCTGAGGTAACTCAGTGCTGGCTCAGAAAAGATTTCATCTTCATTATCAAAATAATAGTCACATTACATGAAACTGTCCACAAAAGTAAGCTCGAAATGAGCTGAGCAAAAGCTGCAACAAAAGTGCGAAAATTTGACTAACATCCAACAACCTAATGAGGCCCTAGGCCTCTCTACTTATACAACTGGAGCTTCCAACAACTCCCTTAAAATTAGGGAGGCTCGGCTCCCAAGACTTGAGATAGACAACAGTTAACCTTCACTTGCTCGGCTGCCTCTTTGATGCATTAATGTGGCTGCTTGTGCTCCGATCTTTCTGAAGGAGGATTCGAAGTAGGGAGTCATTAATGAGGGGGGAAACCCTCCTATAAATCCTCTCCGTTGTCTTCCTCAAATATTGGCTGCCAAATGCTCATTAAACCTTTGACTTTGTCTTAAAATTGACCAAAAATCTGCATAAAGCACATATTAGACTTCATGGCATAATGACTAACCCAACTCACTCTATTAGCATAAATATAATAAAAAACATGCAATAAACTAATGAGAATAGTGGATTAAGCTAAGTTAGGAGGCAAAATGAGCCCATATAATTACCCATTTATGTGTCTCATCATCACCCCCCTACTGAATGTGTTGCTCATCCTCTAAGCAACTAGTCCATCTCCTCATCTTTGATGGCCCTAATGGCATCCCTGACATCCCATGTTTTTGATGTGAGATCCTCTTCCTTATCATGGAATCCTACCTTTCTGTCCACCTCTTCCCACTGCTGTTGTTCTTCTTCCTCTTTTCCACCTTCCAGTAGGCCTAGCAGCAGTGGAGGACTCAATTTGAGGCCAATCCAATTGGCCTTCAAACTTTGCATAGAGCACTTGTACAGTGGCACTCTCCTTAATGCTTCTTTCATCCTTGTTGGGGAGTGATACTCCCTGATTTGCAGACTGTGTGGGAGAGTGTTCCACCTCCTCATACAAGCATGAATACAGTCTTCCCCAAGTAATCTTTCCATGTCTTCAAAATGTGCAATGGCTTGGGCCTGCTCATTGATATACTTAGGGGCACTTTGAGGATTATTTGCAAGCAACTGGTGGACACTGATGAGAGCCATGGGGTCTATTGGCTCAGCTCAAATCATTAAGGGTTCATTTTTCTCTTTTTCCATCAAATTTTTGATTTCTATTGCCCTTTTCTCCTCATGATTCATCCATGATGCCATGGCCATCAGTTGCAAGTCCCCAAGCCTAGCATTAGGGTCCCATAGGTTCATATTAGTGAGGGCCAAGCTATGCAAATAAAAATTTGCTATCTTTGCCTTGTCTTCTGCTGAACTTTGGTCACATAGGTCTGTAAACTGTTTATAATCTTGGAAAGGCATGGTGCCTCTTTGTGCCAAAGTCTTGATCTAAAACTGCAAACATTGGTCTTTGAGGTATACTCCATATGATTTTGCCAGTGTCCTGCACTGTAGCACCTCCATAGACCAGCTAGCCATGGGGTGATAACCTTCTTACCAGTCTTGCACTTGGAATACCCTGAAGCAAAGATGAAAAGCCACTAGGTCAAGTTGCCAAGAAAACCTTCTTCCAAGTAAGACTGGTAACCCTACTGATAAAGTCTGGGGTGATTCCCATGGTGAGACCTCTGAATTTACCAGTGGCATGGGTCTTTGAGTGGGGTACCAAAGAAAGGGCAAAATCCTGAGCCACTTCTTCATCAAATCCTCTAAATTTTTCGAAAAATGGCATCCAATTGGCTTTGGTGAAAATGGCTACTACCTTGGGGTGTTCATGGAGCCCCATTGAATTTATGGGCTCCTTCCTCATGAATTCCCCTGTCATTTTTCTTGCACCCTTTTGGAACACCTCAGGTGGAGAAGGAGACAAGAATTTTTGCAGAAACAGGAAAATAGAGAAAAACTGTGTTTTTTCAAGAAACAGGCAGAATTTTTTGAATGAAATTCCTCTTCTTTTTCAGGCTTAATTCTTCCTTAAAATTGCATCACTCCTTGCACATATGAATATCCAAGGTGGGTTTGTACAGAGCCTACCTCTTCAAGTCCGAATTTGAGCAAAAACCCTGTGTTTTCTCCTGTAAAACTGCTTACTGCCCCTCCTGTAGAAATGGTTGTAGGTTCTCCTGTAGAACCTGTTACTGCTCCTGTAGAACCTGATAATGCTCCTGTAGAACCCCGATAGGAGGAGGAGGAGGACTGAAAATGACAGATATCGATGGTTTCGAGGCTATGGAGGTGGTATGGAGCTTGCTGTAGCTACAAGGATGATGATGAAATGGAAGCAAAGGTGGTGGAGGAGTTCGAGGGAGAGTACTTATGTCTATTTTGAGATATTTTCGGTGATGATGTGAGTTGGAAAAAAGGGTACGTTGCCATTATTCATACTGTTGGTCCCCACTACCATGTCATCATGACTCCTCATGACTTCTGCCTGCAATCACTTCCCATCATTTGCATAAGAGTTTATACATCCGCCACTACTTGTCTTTTGGATTTTCTATGAGTTGACTAGGCGCACGTGTGGTGAGATCTCCGGATGAGTGCAGTCGAACTGGATGTGGGTGGCTAGTTAACTGGCCACCTTTTTGGTTTAACCCTAACCATCTCATTTGTTCACACGATTTTTGAATTATACAGATACAATAGAGGAGAGGGTTAGACACTTACGTGTAGGTCAAATGTTTGTGCTGTGGTGCTACTTGGTTCTGTTGCTGCTGCATGCTCAGATTTCAGTGCTGCCTGCCTGTATCGCTTCTGTTATATGCTTTTTGCTTCTTGATATGTGTCTCATTTTTTTTGTACAAGTACCCTTTAGCTGAATCTCTCTTCGGACATCCTCTGCATTCCTGTGGCTGCACCTATTTTGCTGCTGGAGCTTGATTTTAAGGGGATCAGCTGCTACAAGAAATCCTATAGGAGCTCCTGTAGCTGCTTCTCCCTCTAAAATTTTTAGCTGATTCTTGTGCTGGGAGCTATGAGGATGCTGCTAAAGATACTGATGGCAATGGAGAGGTATTTGGTAAGCTGCAGGTGAGTTGTGGAGGTGTTGTTCTTTTTATTTCATTATTTTTTTTTAAACTGGTTTCTGTGTTTTTGCTGCAGGAAGGAAATAAATCAATGGAAATGAGGTGGTGCAGGTGTGGGATGGATGTTCAGGATGGCGAATAGCTATAGGATGGCCTACATGCTCACTATGAAAATCCCTAGCTCTTCAAACTATTTTTAAAAGCTATTTCGGGCTCTTTGTGATTTCTACAGGAGCCTCTTGTATAATACACAGGGCCTCCTGTAGGATACACAGTCTTTAGAAAAACACAGAGAGGTGGAAAAAAAAGGGTTAGAAATGATGGAGAAGAGGATAGAGGATGAGTAATAGGCTTTGTGGCATTTCCTCTTGCTTCCTGTGGTCCTCTTGTAACCTGCAATGCATTTTTAAAATCGATTTTCTCTTCCTTTTTTCTCTGTTTTTTTTTTTTTTGAAAAAACAACTAGGGCGCCTCCAGGAGGTTTTCACCCTACTTGCCTACCCTGGGTGCCTCCAAGGGAGGTTTTCACCCAGGGATCTTATTCTGTCTCTTTTTTTTGTTTTTTTCATCACTGGGCCACCTCAAAAGAGGTTTTCAACCCAATGATGGGACTCAAGAGACTCATAGAGGTTTTCACTTGAGTCCTTATTATTTTTCTTCTTTCTCAGTGAGTGAGTGGAGTGGAGGCTGAGACCTGTTCCACTACCAAATCTGTCTTATTCATATCTTTAATGAACTCTTGCTTGGAGAGGGGCTTCTTGTAAATTTTCAACCTATGTCCATTGACAAGCATGGGGATGGCTTCCTCATTAATGGTTCTGATCAGAACTGAACCATTGTCATTGCATTTTTCTACCATGTAGCGTCCCAGCCATCTTGTCCTTAGCTTACCTTTGAAATCTTTATACCTTGAGTCATAGAGCAACACCCAATATCCTTCTTGGAATTGCTTCTCCTTGATATTTTTTTCATGCCATATCTTCCTTTGAAGCTGGACTACCTCTGTGTGGAGAAAGGCTTGCAATCTTTGTTCATCCAATCCATTGAGCTGGAGTAACCTTTCCCTTTGTGCATGGCTGAGGTCTAGGTCCAGCTGAGCTACCATCCTTAGTGTATTGTATTCAAATTCTATTGACAACAAATCCTTCTTCCCATAGACCAGTTCATAGGGTGTGAACCTAGTGTTGGTCTTCCATGCGGTGTTGTAGGCCCAAGTGGCCTCAACCAATCTATCTGCCCAATCTTTTCTGTTGCTTCTTACTACCTTGGTCAGAATTCCTTCCAAATCTCTGTTAGTGACTTCCACCTGCCCATTGGTTTGTGGATGGTAAGGGGTTGAAGTCCCGTGCTTGATTTTATGATGTGTGAGCAGGTCTTCAATCCAATTGGAAGTGAAATGACTGCCTTGATTTGTAACCAGTTCTCTTGGATACTCGAACTTATAGAAGATGTTCTCTGTTAAAAACTCAGCTACTTTTTCCTCTGTTGCTGCCTTGATTGCTTTTGTCTCTGCTCATTTTGTCAGGTAATCAGTGCACACAATGATGTATTGAATTTGTTTTGAAGGAGGGTTGATATGACCCACAAAGTCCATGCCCCACTTCTCAAATGGCTCAAAAGTCACTTGAGGTTGCATGGGCATCTCATCCTTTGGAGTAGGTTTCCCCATCCTTTGGCACTGATCGCATTGGCTAGTATATCTCTTCACATCTTGATGAAGAGTGGGCCAATAGTAACCTGCTTGCAAGATTTTGAAGGCAATCCTTTTTGCTGCAAAATGGCCTCCACAAGGCCCGTCATGACAGGTTAGGAGAATGTCAAAAATTTCCTCCACCTTGACACATCTTCTCAAGATCTGATCTGGGCCAAGTTTGAAGAGATTTCCCCCAATCCAAGTGAAAGGGGCACTTTTCCTCATGATCTTGCTCTTCTCTTTTGAGGACAGGTGTGGTGGGAACTGTGCTGAAACCAAGTAATTTGCTATATCAGCAAACCATGGAGAGAGTATTGAGATATAAAATAGGTGCTCATCTGGCATTTTATCAGCCACCATTCCTTCCTCACTTGCAGGCAAATCTATTCTAGACAAAAAGTCAGTAACAACATTTTCTTTGCCAGGCTTATCAACAATGGTTAAATCAAACTGCTGCAGTAAAAGTAACCATCTAATAATGCGAGCATTTACATCTGGTTTATTCATTAAATACCTAATTGTAGCATGATCGGTGTGTGCAAAGGTTTGATAGCCTGTGATGTAATGTCTGAACTTATTTAAGGAATGCACTATAGCTAGGAGTTCCTTCTCAGTGGTCGTGTAGTTTAACTCTGCCACCGTGTAGTTTAACTCTGCCTTGCACAAATTTTTACTTATAAAGTATATGGTATAAGGTAAATTTTCATCAACTTGCCCTAAGGCTGCTCCTATTGCTTTGTTCGAGGCATTTGTGTGAATGTGGAAAGGTAGGGCCCAGTTTGGGCCTCTCAAAATTGGGGCAATCACAAGTTTGCTTTTCAAGGTATCTAGGGCTTCTTGACAAGTTTCAGTCCATATGAACTCGACATCTTTTCCCAAAAGACCAAACAATGGAGAGGCTAACTTACTAAAATCTTTAATGAATCTTCTGTAATATCCCGCTAAGCCTAGGAAACTTTGGACATCTATCACCTTTTGAGGATGTGGGACCCTTTGGATGATGGCAATTTTGTTGGGGTCCACCTGCAATCCTTGTTGAGATATTGCATGACCTAGCATGGTCCCTTCAGTCATCAAGAATTCACATTTTTCCGGACTGAGGGATAGGTTCATTTCAATACACTTGTCCAAAACTTTTCCCAGGTTAGATAAAGCTTCCTGGAAGTTAGAACCATAAGGAGTAAAATCATCCATATATATTTCCACTGCATCATGAACCAATTTAGAGAATATACTCAATACTGCTCCTTGGAAAGTGGCGAGAGCATTGCACACACTGAAAGGAAGGACCCGATATGCAAAGGTACCCCAAGGACAAGTGAAGGTGGTCTTATCTTGGTCTTCCGGGCTGATTTGAATTTGATTGTATCTGCTAAACCCATCTAGGAAGGAAAAAAACTTTTTCCCTGCCAGACCATCTAACACTTGATCTATGAAAGGCAAAGGAAAATGGTCCTTTTTAGTGGCCTTGTTCAGTTCCCGATAATCGACACAGATTCTCCACTTACCATTTTTCTTTGGCACTAGCACCAAAGGAGAGACCCATTCACTGTCAGAGATGGGGTAGATGAATCTTGCATCAATTAGCTTTTGCAATTCTTCCTTGACAATGTCTTTAAGGGCTAGATTCATCCTCCTTTGAGGCCGCCTGACTGGTTTGCAATCTTCCTTAATGTAAATGTGATGAGTACAACTGAAGGGTGCACTCCCTTCATCTCCTTATAGCTCCAGGCGAAGGCATCTAAACATTTTCTCAATAAGCTACACAGTTCCTTCTCCTAGGAGGTGGATAGGGATGAGTTGATTTTCAAGGTTCTTTCTGGGCCGAACTCTATATTCTTAACACAAAGAGAGGTCGGGTTAGCCCCACATAGATCAGTTAGGGGATTGTCTTGGGTTTCTCTCACTAGATCTTCTAATGGAAACATACTGTGGGGTGGATTCTGAATTAAATTTCCAATGATATCATCCTCATTCTGCGGTTTCCCCCCCATGACAGTTTCTACTGCACACAATGGTGCAAAATAGACTTCATCCTCATCCTCCTCCTCTAACCAGAGAGGTAGATCATGTTCTAGCAGGGGTTGGGCAGGAGGGTATAAGATTAGCTGCTTGGACATATGCCCGTTCTTAATAGTCATGTTCCGAGCTCTACAACTGATGTAAGCATTGGTAGTGACCAACCAGGGTCTTCCTCGGATGAGAGGATACCCAGTGAGCTTTGCTTTCAGCTGGAGAACCAAAAAATCAGCAGGGTACTCCCAAGAATCAATGGAGACCATCACATCCTCCACAATCCCCTCAGGGGTCATGGTGGAGCGGTCTGCTAGTTGCAGTACTGTCGTGGTCTTTCTCAAGGAGCCTTGGAGTTTGAGCTTGAGCATGGTGTCCTTTGTCATCACATTAATGGAAACTCCCAGATCAATCAAGGTATGTGGGATCATGGTGCCATTGATGTGGACATCAACTACTGGGCTTCCAGGGTCTAAATATTTCAGACAGATTACCTGCCCCAACATTAGGTCAGACAGTTTTCCTATGACATTGATGGTTGGGGCATCTCTCTTGCACTTGCCTAGATGCTTGAAGCACTTCTCTTTGATCATCTTATTGTATATGGGCACATCCTTTATGGCTTGGAGAAGTGGTATCTTTACACATAACTGTTTCAATTCTCCCAGAAGTTCAGTTTCTTCTGGGGTGGGCTGTGTTGTCCCAGATAGTCTCTCAGGAAAGGGTGGATTTGCTTTTGGTTCACTTTCCTCTTTATCTTCCTCAACCTCCTAAGGGGGAGGCTGGCTATCTAGGAGAACCTTCCCAGATTGTAGGTTAATCTCCTGAATCTCCACAACATAGGTTGGGCATGATGGTTCCCCACTATATACTTGCTGAGCCTGTCTGTTGTTCGGGTTCGGGTTCGGTTGAGCAGGCATTTGGGGTTTCCTTGGTGGAGCAGGAGGCAATGGTTGCGGTTGAGCAGGTGGTGGAGGCAAAAGAGCGAGAGGAGAGTTGTACTGGGGCCTCCACCCCTGATGAGATGCATTCCACTGAGGTTGTGGCTGAGCATAGGAGTGAAATGAATGAGCGGCTGGTTGGGCATGATATTGAGATGGATATGTCCAAGGAGGAGGTGTGGACCAGGAAGGATGAGCAAGGGGACCCCAAGAAGGTATGGAAGTGGCTTGATTGGGGTTGTATTATGCCTAATATGTCCCTTGCATTCCCTGCTGGTATGGTCTAGGTTCATGCGGTATCCTTTGGTTCATGAAATAGAGTGGTTCAGTGGCTCCTTCGGCCCCTTGGTATACAGCTTTAAGTCCGAGCAAGGAAGGGCACTTTTCTGCAGAATTATCTTCTTCATAGACTGAACAAACCTCTATAGAGTTTAATGGACATTCGTTCCTAAGATGCATTCTGGTGCACCTAGGACAAAAAATGGCCAAAGCCCTTTCTGCTTCCTCTTGTTTCCTTTTGATATGCAAGGTATCCATTTGCATGGCAAGAGTCTGCAACATCTCACTCTTGAAGTCTTCCAACATGTTTCCAAGTTCATTGTTAAGGGATGAACTTGATGAGGAGGTACTGGCTGTGGGTTGAATCCCACTACCTCTCTTTCTGGTTGCCCTAGAATGGTTTTTAAAAATAGTCTTTATGTATTCATAAGGTAGTTGGTAGATGTCTCCCCCAGCTAGTAAATGGAGGGTGTCTAGAAGGTCTTCCAGAATTCCTTTGAGTAGGACCAACTTCAGAGATTTGGGGTCAAGTGTGCACCTTCCTTTTATAACTAAGTTGGAACCTTTCTTCATAATCTTCCAAGGATTCATCACTTCCCATGGTCATTCAGAAGATTTCTTCCTTGGTATCTCTTGACCTACAATAGTCTCGATATTTGTTATTAAAGGCTTGCTGCATCTGAGCCCAAGTTGTGATGCTGTTTCCAAGTAACCCCATGAACCAGCGCAATGCTGCATCCTTGAGGGTAGAAGGAAATAGTTTCAACTTCTTCTCATCTTCTACATAGTCATAGGTTCGACAGATAACAACAAAATCAAACAGGAAGGTGTCAGGATCTTCTGTAGTCAATCCATGGAAGTGAGGTAGGGCTGAAGGGCTTATATTCTTCATTTTAGTGTCCCCATTGGTCTCTCAGATGGGAAAGGTACCCTCTACTCTTTCTCCATTCCCCCTAGCATTTCTGTTTTTAGCCATTGTCTCAGGAGGGATGTTTTCTTCCTCTTCTTCTCCTATAGGTTCTTCAAATATCTCTGGTTGTTCCCCTAAAGGTTCTTCTGGATCACTGCCACCGAAGAAGAGAGAAGGGTGGCTTTGTGATGTGGTGGGGGTGTTGGGTAAGAATTTTCCTGAATTATCTCTGTTCCTATGAGGCATGAAAGGAAATGTTTTTTGGGTGATTTTGTTTTTTGTTTTTTTTTCTACTTGTACCTGCAAAACTGAAATTGATTGAACAAATAAATTCCAACTACTGAAATGAACTTGTTGAAAGGAAATTGCAGAATTGAAATGAAGCCAAGGAAATGACTAATATGGAATGAAAATTGCAAAATTGAAAGGACTAATCTACTTTTGATGAAATGGAAATTACAGAATTGAAATGAAAGCAAGGAAATGCAGAGATTGAAAGAAACAACTACTCTACTTTTGCTAAAATGAACTACTTAGCAGAATGTTGTAGTAGAAAATAGAAGAAAAGCAGTAATCACAAAATACTTTGACACTTCCCTGGTAACGGCGCCAAAAAGTGTTGAGCACCAGTATTGCAGCAATAATGCTGCAACTCCTGGGGCTTCCTACTTTACTTTTATCAACTTGGTAGTTCGTAACAAACTTAGAAGCGACGATGCTGTATGCACAAATACTAGCTCTTACTGTAGGCTGTCACTTGGTCAGCTGGCGCAAGATCGCTAGGAGCTCAAGCCAACTTCTATGATTTCTAAAAGAAGCTTTATGTGTGATGAAAGAGAGAAAAGCTCACTCTACAGAGGCTACCCTACTTGCAGAAAGGAAAAGAAGACTGAAATGTAAAGTAACCCTAGCAAACCCTAATTAACCAACTAACCCTACTTTTGCAGAAAGAGAGATGAAAAACCATAAAATGCATGCCATTACCTACTTAGGAAGTAAACAACATTTATTCAAGCTATTTATAGGAGGAAATGAGAAAAAAAACATCTTTTTGGGTTTTTATGTATTTTATGTGAAATTGTCATGCATGTAATTTATTTGTTTGCGGATGTGGCAGTGATTAGGTGGTGATGGAGGGCGACTTTGGAGTTTTCAGAGGTGTAGGAAGGTGTGGATGGATCCTAGGAGACCTTTGGTAACCTTTTGGAGGATTTCCTTGCAATCAAACTTCAAAAAGTCACCTACAGGAATTTCTACAGGAGGCTACAGGGGATCTACAGGAAGTCTACAAGAGGATATACAGGAGGATTCCGAGAGTTGTTTTAGAGGTTTTGAAGGTGGGAAAATGGTTGAAAAGTGTAGATGAGGGCTAGAAGGATGTGTTAAGGTGTGTGAGGTTCATCAGGGAGGATTAGGAAAGAGAGAGGTGGTTGGATTTGTTCAAGGAAAGGGAGGAAAGTTTATGAGAAAAGTGCTGAAAATTAGGGCAGATTTATGAGGGGTTGTGAATGACCTGTGGAACATGTAGCAAAGAGAGATGGTGGTGGCTGATTTGTTGAATTATTATGAGTAGATATGTACTGCAAGAGAGCTGCAAATCAAACACTGAAACTGAGCAAGCAAAGAAACTAGCTGCACCAAAAAACAGAACTGTATCTCATGTTAACCTAAATTCTGATCTAGGAAAATAAAATGCTGAACAATGCTATATGGAAAGGAAAGCATGAATGGAGATTTATTGTAGAAACAAAAATGAGCATGAAAAAATAGATCTGAAGCAAAGCATTAACCTCTAAATCAAACTACAACACTAGATATTGCATGGAGAAGGCAAATATGTGTTTTTGTGGCAGCAAGTAGGTCTTGACCTCAGTTCATGGTCCCAAAGGGAGGAAAGGAGGTCAAGGCTCAGTTGATGGCCCTTTTGTATCTTTCTCTTATCACTATTTAACCTACTTTAGCAACCTTAAATGGAAACAGCTATGTAAATCACCAAAACAACCTATCTAACCAAGGAAGAAACCTATCTAACAACAACTACTTCATAAACTGCAACAAAACATATAAATACAAAGCAAGAGGTGTTGGGTAGCTTGGGTTGGGCCCTAACCCAAGAGCTTCAGCCCTCTGAGGTAACTCAATGCTAGCTCCGAAAATATTTCATCTTCATTATCAAAATAATAGTCACATTACATGAAACCGTCCACAAAAGTAAGTTCTAAATGAGCTGAGCAAAAGCTGCAACAAAGGTGCGAAAATTTGACTAACATCCAACAACCTAATGAGGCCCTAGGCCTCTCTACTTATACAACTGGAGCTTCCAACAATTCCCTTAAAATTAGGGAGGCTCGGCTCCCAGGACTTGAGATAGACAATAGTTAACCTTCACTTGCTTGGCTGCCTCTTTGATGCATTGATGTGGCTGCTTGTGCTCCGAGCTTTCTGAAGGAGGATTCGAAGTAGGGAGTCATCAATGAGGGGGACACCCTCCTATAAATCCTCTCCCTTGTCTTCCTTGAATATTGGCTGCCAAATGCTCATTAAACCTTTGACTTTGTCTCAAAATTGACCAAAAATCTGCATAAAGCACACATTAGACTTCATGGCATAATGACTAAACCAACTCACTCTATTAGCATAAATATAATAAAAAACATGCAATAAACTAATGAGAATGGTGGATTAAGCTAAGTTAGGAGGCCGAATGAGCCCATATAATTACCCATTTATGGGGCTCATCATTTAGCCATGGTTTGGGTAGGTGAAATGGGTTCTTCTTCTTCCCCAATAGGTTTTTCAAAGATATTAGGCTGCTAAACTAAATGGTATTCTAACTCCCTTGTAGTTACAGAGGTAAGTTGACAGTCATCAAAGAAGAGTGAAGGTTGACTGTTTGAGGCTGTGGAGGTGTTTGGTAAGAACTTCCCTTCAGTATCTCTATTCCTATGAGGCATGATTTAATTTTTTTCTTCTTTTATGTGATTTTTTCAAAAGTGAATGCAAAACAAAAAATAATGCTTAAGAAGAAATAACATCTACTTAGAAACCTCCCCACAAACGATGCTAAAAAGTTTTGGGCCCTGGTATTGTACCAAGAGTGATGCAAGTCCCAAGGGATCCTCAACTCTATTTATCAACCCGGGGTTCATACAAACTTAGAGGTGATAGTGGTATATACACAATTGATGGGATTATACTCATGCCACCCTCAACTAGGACATTTGGTAAATAGTGGTCGAAGACCATTCTTTCTATTGAATTAGAAGGAAATTAAATAATGAAGCTGAAATTCATAAGATAGCTCTAATGATAAAAAGGATTTTTTTTTGAACTTCAACTTGTAAATGCTATTAAATCAATTCATGAAAAGACAAGAGCTACACTACTTGCAGAAAGGGAATTACATTACCTTGCAATCAACCATCTAGCTACCAAATCTACTTGCAGACATGGAACTAACCTACTAAATCATAACTCAAGATTCCATGCATCATCTATCTATCTCACACTTGCATATAAATTAATGCTCTATTTGTGCTAAATCCGTGATAAAGAAACTAATGCTATTCTATTTTGCAGTGAAGGAAAATGATGGTTGGAATGGCCTAGGTGCTTCCCTTGACCATGGAGTCACAACTGGGAGTCAAACTACTTCTAAACTAAGTCAAAATTGCATCACAAGTAAAAAAAAATGGTGAAACAAGCTGTTACATGTATGCTACAGGAGTCTGCTACACGTGCATTTTATTGCTATAGGAAGGCCTATAATGCTTCATGAAGTTTGTTAAGAAGGCTTAGGAGGTAGGAATGATGATTTCAAGGGATGGTAAGGTGGATGGAGGTTGTGGTAGATGGATTAAAGGTGGCCAACACTCCTAGCCAAGCTAAGAACCTTAGGAAGGCTTGTTTTGAACTAGGAGAGTTTCTCACAGTGACCTAAGATAATGATCTCAAGAACAGAATTTGGGATTCATAAAAGAAAGTGAAGAAGTCCAAGATGGAGATAGTGAAAGGCCCCTTTCCTGCATATCCAAACAAACCTACAACATCACATGCACATACTCTTTTATCATTGAAAAAATGAAACAACTAATAGTGGAAAATATGAGTTGAATTTAAATGCCATCTAATCTATGCCAAAAAATCTAATCTAGTCAATAAATCAACTCCTAATCTACAACAAGCATATGAAAAACAATATGACTAACATATACCTTCTTCCAAGAAATCATAAACATAATATTTTTGGACTGTGATTGTATATTCTTCCATTCATGCTCCCATGAGAGAGATGAGATAGAGGTTGCAATCACAAGATTTTTGAGGGGTTATGTTCTAATGAAATGCAGAAAACTAATAAGCATTATAAGCTAAAAATAAATACCAATACATAAGAGGGACCTAAGCCACTAGGGTTTGGCCCAAACCCAAGAGCCTCATCCCTCTGGAACTAACTCAGTGATTAACCAATAAGAAACTTCTCATTATCATTGCATCAATGTCAAATACATCACATAACTAGTAAAAAATAACAATATCAAGTGCTTAAGCGCGATAGCTTCCTAGCTAAAAACAAAGTTCCAATCCTTTGAGCTCTTTTGCATGTTTATTTATAAAAGAGGGTAGCTACTAGTCTCTCCCTATAATAGGAATGGTTGTCTCTCAAAACTCAAGAAGGGTGGATATTGATCTTCTTTAACTGTACTTGCTTGGCCGCCAATGACCTCATCTTGCTTGGATGCCAATGACCTCAAGCTAATGAGAGATACTGTGTATGATATTGGTTTATTGAGGGAGTTAAGGATGTGGACAACCTCCTAGAATCTTTCCTTGTTGTCTACTCTGAGCTCCTGCATTGAAATCATCTAAAGAAAGCTCCATTTTCTGCATTTAAACCATATTAGGTCACATGACATAGAAAAACATCTTTTACCCCTCTCACTAAGCATAATATGTAGGAATTTACAGGGTAAGTTCCTCAGACAGAACACCAAAGGACACCGCTTACAAATAGATCACAGATCAATACACCAGTATTTTGACATGGTTAAAACCCTCAAAGAGGGAAACAATCCACGGCCTGAGCCAACGCGGCCACTTCAGGCAATTTATTAATAAAGGAATGAAAATTTACATATGCTTCTCTCATAGACGGATTACCCTACAAATGACCCTCCATGCGCTTTAAATAGAAATCATGGACCAATCGGGTGTTAAGCCACGGATCAAGTGTCGGTAATCCGAGGAGAGAATGAACCGTCGAATCACTACATATCATGATCGTCGGATTGTAAGTTACAAAATGTACAAGGTAAAGAAATACACTTTACCTAACTCTATACCTAACTCTATACTAGACCAAGTTGTACTTAACTATTTCCTATGTGTCGGAATATCCTAACATCCCCCCTTAAGAACAACTTGGGATAGGATTGAAGGATTTACAAATATGACATAATAGGAGAAGGAAGGAGGCACTAGAGCCTATCCCCCCTTAGTGACAACTTCCTGAACTCCAACCATAAATCAAAGTTTAGTGAACTTCGCCTCTGTGAGAGCCTTTGTGAAGATGTCTGCAACTTGATCATCTGTTGAACAATATTGCACTTCAAGAACATGGTCATGAATGAGCTTTCTGATGAAGTGCATGTGCAGTTCAATGTGTTTGCTGCGCTGATGTTGGACTGGATCTTTGCATAGCTGAATGGCACTTTGATTATCACACCAAAGTGTAGTCGGATGCTGCTGCTGAAAGCCAAACTCTGACAGGATTTGACGAAGCCACAAGGCTTCCTTACTAGCTTCTACGGCACCACGATATTCTGCTTCTGCTGAAGAAAGAGAAATGGCACCTTGTTTCTTGCAAGCCCATGTAATAGGTCCTGAACCAAGAGTGAACACATAACCTGCAGTAGACTTCCGATCATCAGGGTCACCAGCCCAATCGGAATCAGTGAAACCAACCAATAGAGGAGATGCTTTGGCACTGTAATGAATCCCAAACTGAACTGTACCTCGAACATAACAAAGTATTCTTTTAGCTGCTTTCCAATGACTTTCACGTGGGTTTTGCATAAACCGAGCAACAAGGCCAACGGCAAAGGAAAGGTCAGGGCGAGTATGGGTTAGATACAAAAGTTTTCCTACAAGTTGACAGTATAAGGTAGAATCAACTTCAGGAGAAGTACAAGTGACTGAAAGTTTGACTCCAGACTGAAAGGGAGAAGGGGCTGGCTTACAGTCTTCCATGTGAAAATGGCGTAGAATATCACATGCATACTTGGACTGAGAAAGGGAAATACTTTCCTTGGATTGCAAGACTTGAAGACCGAGAAAACACTGTAAGTGTCCTAAGTCTGTCATTTCAAACTTCCCTTTAAGGCTAGACTTCACATGGTTTATAAGGTTGGGATCAATACTAGTTAGGATAAGATCATCAACATAAAGAACAAGAATGATAAGAGACTTACCCACTTTCTTGGTGTAGACAGTATTGTCAGAATGACACCTAGAAAAGCCATTTTCTAAAAGAAAGTTATCCATTTTGGCATACCAAGCTCGAGGAGCTTGCTTGATACCATAAAGGGATTTCTTAAGTCGACATACAAGGCTAGAGTCTGTTTGTATAAAGCCAATAGGTTGTTCCATATAGATTTCTTCATGCAAGTCCCCATGCAAGAAGGCAGATTTAACATCCATCTGATGGACTTCCCATTTGAAAGAAGCGGCAAGGGAAAGAATAAGGCGGATAGAGTTCATTTTGGCAACAGGGGAGAAGGTTTCAGTATAGTCAATGCCTTCAACTTGTGAAAAACCCTTAGCAACAATACGAGCTTTATGTTTATCAACTTTCCCATCTGGTACATACTTGATTCTGTAAACCCATTTGCATCTAACAAGTTTTCGTCCCTTTGGTAGAGGAACAAGATCCCATGTATCATTTGCCAATAATGAATGATATTCTTCATTCATAGCTGCTTCCCAATCTGGATGGCCTGAAGCTTCTGCAAAGGTGTCAGGATCATAATTCACTGAAGCTTGAGCCAGTAAAGAAGAGGCTCTCTCAAACTGAGAACGTGTACGTCGCTGATCTGTAGGATCACCGGCAAGATCACCTGCTGCATCCCGAGTAGCACGGACCCATTTTGGAAGCTGAGGAACTGAAGGAGGATCTTGAGAAGGTGGGGGAGGATTTTCATCCTCGCTTTCATCATCTGAAGAAGAAATATTTTCAAAAGTAGAAGAGATAGAGAGAGGTGGCACATCCGCCGAACTAGGCTCGCAGGCTGATATATTTTCATCAAACTTTACATCTCTTCTAATGATAACATTTTGGACTTAAGTGGAATAAGTCTATATCCTTTGACATCTTCAGAATATCCAACAAAAATACATTTTTCACTCTTTGGTTCTAAAGCTTTATGTTTCTCATCTGGAATATGGGCCCATGCTTCACTTCCAAAAACACGAAAGTGACTTACATCTGGTTTGATTGAGCTCCATGCTTCTTCTGGAGTGATATTCTTTAAAACCTTAGTAGGAGTGCGATTTATTATGTAATTTGCACAGTTAATTGCTTCTGCCCAATAATTAAGACTAAGTCCTTTAGATTGAAGCATACAATTAGCCATTTCCTTTAATGTGCGATTCTTCCTTTCAGCTACACCATTTTGTTGTGGAGTATATGGAACAGTATGTTGCATTTGAATTCCATTCTCAGTGCAAAAGTTGATGAATGTGTTTTTAACATATTCTCCACCATTATCAGATCTTAGCTTAAGAATTTGATGTCCAGATTGTTTTTCAACAAAGGCCTTAAAGGCAAAGAACATGTTAAATACTTCACTCTTGAGTTTTAAGAAGTATACCCAAGTGCGTCTGGAGAAATCATCAATGAAAGTTAAGAAATACTTGTAGCCAGAGAATGAAGCAACTGGAAGTGGACCACATAAATCACTATGCACGAGCTGTAAAGGGGCTGAGGCGTGCCAAGAGGCACGTTTTTCAAAACTGTCCCGATGATGTTTTCCGAGTACACATCCCGAACAAACACCATCTCTGCAAGATACCATGGGAAGACCTGTCACCATATTTTCTTTACATAGATTCTGAAGAGAGCGATAGTTTAAGTGACCAAATCACTCATGCCAAAGTTTGCTCACTTCATCATTATGAGCAACAAATACTGAGGGAAGATTTTATGACCCAAAGTTGTGAAACTTATACAACCTTGTAGAATCATCAGCAATGCCAGTAGCTAAAATCTGTCTAGGATCTCTTAGGTCCTTAATTACAACATCGTGAGGTGAAAATTCAACGATTTTACCTTCACCTGAATGGGTTATCTGATATACAGATAGAAGGTTGCAGGATAAGGTTGGAACACATAATACATCATTAAACTGACCATTGTCTAGATGAACAGTTCCAGTCCCTACAACACTAAGATATCTATCATCACCAACATATATATTTTTGGTGTTACAATCATTTAAAGAAGAAAACATGGCTTTGTTTTTGGCCATGTGATAAGAAGCTCCAGAATCAATGAGCCACTCATGAGAATGAGAAGAAGAAGATACATTTAGTGCATAGCCAGACCGAGATGCTTGACAACCACATGCAGAAAGTGCCATTCTTGAAGATGAAGTTGAAGTTGAAGATTGCTCCAAATGGATGTTATGCTTCTTCATTGCTGCTTCCAAGGCTTCCATCTTCTTAAAGCATTTGGATTCTAAGTGGCCATCTCGATTACAAAAGTTGCAATGTCTATCAGTCTTCTTCCCTTTGTTTTTATTTGTCTTATCATTTTGTTGAAATGGTTTTTCATTTTGAGGCTGAAATTGCTTAGGACCCTTGTTTGGTTTAGGACCATTCTTTTTAGGATACAACTTCTTAGGATTCTTTGGATTTGGTTGCTGCTGGGCGGCTAATGCTTTCTTAGAAGAGTTTCCAAGATGAAGAAGACCAAGGTGTAAGAGTTTTTCTTGTTCTCTTATTAAAGAATCACAAAAGGAATCAAAGGAAGGGGACTTGTAGGTTTGTCCTTGAGAAATGAAGGCTTATCTTGTAGAATGGAAGGTGGAAACAAACACAGAATAGGCTGGTCCCAACTTAGTAAGAATGGAGTAGATAAGGCTACTATCTTCTTTCTTAACCTTAACACCTTCCAAGAGAAGTCTAAGGGTCTTGAACTTGGACAAAAAATCTTCAATGCAAGAAAAATTATTGGGGTCCAATGTAAGCAATTCATTTTCAAGTTGATGGGCTTTAAGTTCATTTTTAATTCCAAAGACTTTAGTAATTTGTTGCAGTGCTTCATCAGGAGTATCAAGTTCTGCAATATGGAATCTAAGATCTGGAGAAATAGACATCCCTATCAACCCACGTGCTTGGTCTTGCCTATTTTCCCATTTAGCTGCCTTATCTTCATCTTTCGGTTTGGTCTCTTGGCCTGTGGCTATTCTGTAAAGACCTTTACTTCTAAGTAAATCCACAATATAGGACCACCATTGGAAGTAGTTAGTGCTATCAAGAATGACTTGGCATGGACTTTCCATTTTTAATAGAAACTAAAGCTGTAGATGCTGAAACTAAGTGTACCAATGGAAATATCTCGAAAAATTAGGCCGTTTCAAAAAAAATGGTTCTGAAAACGGCTTCCGGATGAAGAAGTTATGGCTTTTTGAAAAAAAATTGATGAAGTCACCAATGAAGTGCGGGAATGTGCGGAAATGAAAAAAATCCGCCCCCGAAAAATGGAGACTTGAACCCAAGACCTCTACTCTCATAAATTAGCTTTGCACCAAGTGAGCTATACAAAGAGAGAGAGAGAGAGAGAGAGAGAGAGAGGGTTGATGCTTTGGGTTGCGTGCTTGCTTTGAGAAGGCTCTTTTTCCCTACAAAACAAAAAACACAAAACCCAACACGGACATACAAAAAAAATGAACCTTGCGGCTCGAAGTTAGCTTTAGCCGAAAAACTAAATATTTTCAAAAATGAACCTTGCGGCTCAAAGTTAGCTTTAGCCGGAAGCTAAATATTTTCCTCATTGTTTCTGATTTTCCGAGATCACACTAAGGCGCAGCGGAAAAGAGCATATGCATGAGAAAAAACCTTCCTTTTTGTTTCTGATTTGCCCAGATCGCACAGAGTCGCAGGGCAAAGAGCATACGCAGAAATGAAAGGTATAGATCTGGTAATAAAAAAAGCTAAATAAACCGAAACCGAAATAAACAGAGAGAAAATAACTGTAAACTGCAAATAAACACTGTATACCTCCAGATCTTAAAAATGACGCAGCTAGGGCTACCGGAAACCTTTTCGCGTGAAACGAAAGGGGTTCCTCACTGGAACAGATGCTCCCAACACAACAGAGCAGTCCTCTCAGCCTGAAAGTAGTCAGAAACAATAGATCTAGGAAACGACAGTCGGATGCAGTTCTACCAGCTTCAGATTTGGATCACCAACGGACGCGGCCCTCAAATAGCTCTGATACCATGTAGGAATTTACAGGGTAAGTTCCTCAGACAGAACACCAAAGGACACCACTCATAAACAGATCACAGATCAATACACCAGTATTTTGACGTGGTTAAAACCCTCAAAGAGGGAAACAGTCCACGGCCTGAGCCAATGCGGCCACTTCAGGCAATTTATTAATAAAAGAATGAAAATTTACATATGCTTCTCTCATAGACGGATTACCCTACAAATGACCCTCCATGCACTTTAAATAGAAATCATGGACCAATCGGGTGTTAAGCCACGGATCAAGTGTCGGTAATACCGAGGAGAGAATGAACCGTTGGATCACTACATATCGTGACCGTCGGATTGTAAGTTACAAAATGTACAAGGTAAAGAAACACACTTTACCTAACTATATACCTAACTTTATACTAGACCAAGTTGTACTTAACTATTTCCTATGTGTCGGAATAACCTAACATAATATAACAAAAATTGTAAATAAATGTGAGAAAGAGATAGTTATAAAGTTGGAGGATGGCATTATGACCCTTATGATGTATCTATTGATGAGCCTCATCACTTCAACCTTTGTAGATATTCGAGAAGGATCTTGTCCAATGACCATGCAATACACTTTCCCTACAAACACATCTTTAATTAAACATAAATTTAAAGAAGGTTTGGGCTTCCACAATCCGAGGATACCAGAACTACATTGGTTCCTCGCGAAAGTTGAATCTAGGATTACAGAGTAAATCATCAAACACATGCCTTGACACGAGAAGCGTTATCATATATGCCATCGTAAATAACCCATTGTTCTTAGGTAATCTATGTAATTAACAACTAATTCATTTGAAATGACATCGACCTAATTGAAAATACAACTATGTCTCAAAAAGCACATAAGAAATACATTTCAGAACATGTGATCTACTTTATAGCCCTATTACACGGGAAAAGATCCAACATAAATCCCTAAATGGTTTCCTAAACAAAGAAATATCTACAAGAGACAGATCAGAAGGAACCTATGAAGTTGCAAAAATGAATTCCCACACAATGTCAATTTTGCATCCTTATGGCTCCAAGAAACTTGTTGGGTTCCCATAATACTAGTGATTACCCCATTACTATTGTAGTTATACCCCTTATTAATATTGTTGTGCCCCTATTTCCCCCATATTGTTATTACTGTGCCCCATAGAATCCCTCTATTGTTATTTTTGTGGCTTTATATTATTATTGTTAGGTCGGCTGGATTATATTGTGACTCCTTAGACTCCTATATATAGAAAGGAGGTTTTGTCATTTGAATCATCCAAGAATTTTTCATTTATGTAATGTAAAGGAGGTTTCCCCCTCGAATAGGCTGAACTCTAAGGCGTTGATCTATCTTTTCTATCTTTTCTTGAGCTGGTTTCATAACATTTGGTATCAGAGCTTTGGATTCTAGGGTTTCGCTGCTCCAAACAGGTCATCGTGGAATTTTCGCTATAGCTTTTTTTTTTGCGATGTTTCAGAAGTTGAAAAAAAAGACCCATTTGAGAAGAAATCAAACTGAACCTTCGTTCCAAATTTCAGAGCTTTTCGCACTATATTTGCGGAGATATGATCTGAGGAAGTTGGTCTTTTTGCAGACTCCTGAATTACATTCCAAACAGGTGACCTGGGGAAAATAGTCATAACTTTCTTTCTGAGCATCGGATTGAAATTTCACAAGAAGGTACAGAAAGAGGACGGACTGTAGTTTTCTTGTATATATTTTTTAGAGTCAAAGGTAGAAACAGTGACACGTGGCACTTCATACAAGTTCACTCTACTGAACTATTCTACAATCAGGTCAGTGCGGGAGATTGTGCATAACTCTTTCTTGGAGAATCCAATTTGGATCAGACTAGTGGAATTGGAAAGAGGACACAGAAGGCTACTACAAATCACAATTTCAGAACTGGATGCTTTGAAATTACAGATATACATCAGATTCAATATCAGGCTTCTACAAAGTGAAAAAAGGTGTGTAGTTTTTTTTAAAATTTTTGCGTAATCTTGGTTTGAAGGAATTCAAAGGGCATAGTAAAGCATTATTATCGGTAGTTGATGCCCCGAGGAAAGAAAATGCAAACACCTAGTAAGCAACCTGAAAGCTCTAGCATGACTTATGAAGAAGAGGAAGAAATGCAACATGATATAACAAAATTACGAAACCAAGTGCAACAAGTGTCACTTGCACAAAAAGGAATAGAATCTAAGATGGATGGTTTAAAGAAAGATGTAGAAGCTAAGATGGATGGTTTAAAGAAAGGCGTAGAAGCTAAGATGGATGATTTGAAGATAGATTTGAAGACAGACATGGAAGAATTGAAGAAGTTGCTACAAGAAAGGGTCACTAATGGTGAAAGGGTAGTAAAGGAAACTCATGATGAGAACAAAAGAAATGTTAATCATGATTCCATAGACTCTAATGTTGGATCGAAGACCCACCATATTTCAAAAATCGATATGAGGAAGTTTGATGGCAAGGATCCTGCAACATGGATATTACAGATGGAGCAATTCTTCGATCTCAATAATGTGCAAAACACACAAAAGGTACGTATGGCAACTTTATATTTGGAACCAAATCAGTTTGTATGGTATCAATGGCTTTGCTCTCGTAAACAATTTATCACTTGGGCAATTTTTATGGAAGAATTGATAGCACATTATGAGGATACAAAAAGCAACACTTTTTTTAGCCAATTGATAAGTCTCAAACAAAAGGGTTCAATAATGGAGCACATTGAGGAGTTCCAAAAATTGAACATAAGGGTAAAAGATATTCCAGAGGAGCATAGGATTGATGTGTTCATAGGGTCTTTAAAGGATAATATCCAACATGATGTTCGCCTTTTCGAACTTGATTCATTAGAGAAGGCATTCAGGTTAGCAAGAAAAATGGAAAGCAAAATTATGGCAACCAGGAAGCATACCACTCACAACTATAAAGATGGAAGTGTTGTTAACCCTAGTCTTCCACAACCTATAAGGTTGACACCACAACAATTGGAAGAAAAAGAGCAAAAGGGCTTTGTTACAGTTGTGATAGCAAATACACTAAAGGTCATAAGTGTGCTGAGAAGAAATTATTCTACATAGATTGTGAAGAGGAAGAAGAAAAGGAGCAAGAAAGGTCAAAAGAAGAGGATATACTCCAGGAACAAAGCCTAGATGAAGAACAAATAAATCCGACCATATCTTGTAATGCATTGGTGGGAATTACCACTCCTCAAACCATCAAGATAGAAGGACAAATCAAGAAGAAAAAGGTAATAGTGTTGATTGATTCAGGAAGCACCCACAATTATTCATTGTAAGGTAGCAAAAGAATTGAATTGCTTCCTATATCCAGCACCAGAGTGTCAAGTGATGATTGCAAATGGAGGAACAATAAAGTGCTCTGGAAAGTGCCATAATATCAAGCTATCCATGGGAGAATATGTATTGACTAGCCCAATGCTTTCCATTCCAATGGGAGTTGCTGATGTTGTACTAGGAGTCCAATGGCTACAATACTTGGGTACAATAGCTTTTAATTTTCAAGAACTTTTCATCAAATTTTCTACGGAAGGAAAGGAAGTTGAATTAAGGGGTATTGCAGGGAAACCAGGAAAGATAATCAGCTCTAATGGTATGACAAAGCTTCTAAAAAAGGAGCAAAGAGGTGTAATTGCACAATTATGTTCGCTAGATGTTTCCACATCGGAATCATCTATTTCTCCAGATCTCCAAAAAGTCCTGGACAATCATTCCAAGGTATTTGAGACTCCCAAAGGTCTCCCACCTATGCGTGATCATGATCATGCTATTCATCTGATTCCAGGAAGTGTTCCTCCAAACATCAGGCCGTACAGATATCCCTATGTCCAAAAGAGTGAAATTGAATGTATGGTTGCAGAAATGCTAGAGGCTGGTATAATTCAACCGAGTCAAAGTTCTTTCTCTGCTCCAGTAGTATTGGTGCACAAGAAGGATGGATCATGGCATATGTGTTCGGATTATAGGGAGCTCAACAAGCTCACTATTAAAGATAAGTTCCCCATTCCTGTCATTGATGAATTACTGGATGAATTGCATGGATCAATTTACTTCACCAAGTTGGATCTTCATTCAGGATATCATCAAATCAGAATGAAGATTGAAGACATTCCGAAAATAGCATTTAGAACTCATGAGGGTCATTATGAATTTTTGGTCATGCCTTTTGGCCTTACCAATGCACCTTCAACATTTCAAGGTTTGATGAATTCAATTTTCAAACCATTCCTTAGAAAATTTGTGTTAGTATTTTTTGATGATATACTAATCTACAGCAAGTCTTGGAAGGATCATGTTGAACATGTTGACAGGGTGCTACAACTATTGGAGGAGAAACAATTATATGCAAAAAGATCCAAATGTTTCTTTGGAGTCCAGGAGGTGGAATATCTGGGTCATATTGTATCTCATGAAGGAGTTAAGGTACACCCTAGCAAAATTAAAGCCATTAAGGAATGGAAAATCCCCACATCCATAAAGCATCTGCGAGGATTTCTCGGGTTGACAGGGTATTATCGCAAGTTTGTTAAGAATTATGGGAGAATAGCAGCACCTCTAACAACATTATTGAAGAAAGATGCATTTTCATGGACTCCGGAAGCAACAAAGGCCTTTGAACATCTTAAAGAGGCAATGTGCCAAGCACCGGTCTTAGCTACACCGGACTTCACAAAAACCTTTATTGTGGAATGTGATGCTTCAGGAAATGGAATTGGTGCTGTTCTAATGCAAGATGAAAGACCCATTGCTTTTGAAAGTCGTCCAATCAAGGGAAAGTTTTTAAGCAAAGCTATTTATGAGAAGGAAATGTTGGCAATACTCCATGCACTTAAGAAATGGTGACCCTACCTAATGGGAAGACACTTCAAGGTAAAAACGGATCATGATAGCCTTAAATACTTTTTAGAAAAAATATTATCCTCTGAAGAGCAACAAAAGTGGGTCACAAAGATGTTGGGTTATGACTTTGAAATCATCTACAAAAAAGGGAAGCAAAATGTGGTGGCAGATGCACTCTCAAGAAAGGATGAGGATGTGGAAGCATTGTTGTGCGCCATTTCTATTATCCAACCAAATTGGATAAATGAAGCAAGGGAGGAGTGGAAGAATGACGAAGAAGTGTGGGCACTTATTCGAAAGTTACAACAAGATTCCAGTACGTTTGATACATTTAGCTGGCAAAATGATTCGTTATGGTACAAAGATCGCTTATACCTCTGTAAGAATTCCCAGCTAAAAAAAAGATTCTTATGGAATTGCACACTTCTCCCTTAGGAGGGCACTCAGGATTTTTAAAAACTTACCACAGGGTTAAGAAGGAATTTTCTTGGGATGGCCTTAAATCAGATATTCAAAAGTTTGTGGTAGAATGTTTAGACAATTCTAGACACTTGTTTGGTTCCGGTAACTTGAATAACCATATGAATGCATTGGGATTCAGAGGAAATTTTATCACTCCTAGCTTAATTTCCCTCTTTCTTAAATCAAAATTATTTGCACAAAGATAAACAATTTCTTTGAAATCAAAGACCTATGGAACACACCCACCATTCGCTAATTCGGTAGTCCAAATCTTGTTACTTGTTTGATCTTCTGTTGACAGATTCACATATTGCTCATATGTTCTTGACCAGTCAAATCTATCATCCATATCAACAAGTAGGTTAACCGTATCACTGCAAATAGCTTCTTTCCCTCACTTGCTACCCATTTTTCATTTGCAACAAAAAAATACTCTGTCAATGAATAACGTATTCAAATCCCATTTCACTTTACAATTCTCTATTTTCTTCACAAACACAGGTTGTTACTATTACTAGTGTGAAAACCATTACACACGACACTCTGAATAAATAACAATTAAAGATACCAAAGCAAACTTTTACATACAGTAATGGGAAAAAATTTGGAAAGTCCAAAATCATCCCGTCCATTTACTTTGCACTTTGCTCCCGCTTCAAGATAATTGATTACATGTCATAAGTTTTTTTTTTTTTCTTTACGATAATAGACGTTGTTTACCGAAGCAGTAGATTCACCCACGTGGTAAAAAACACCGCGATCTCATTTTTTTTTGTTTTTTAATTAAAACCTGACAACACAAGTGTTTGAATCATTTTTCATAATAGTGGAAATTGATTCAACATCATCAAAAACCCTATCGAAAAATTTGCCCATACCGTAAAAAACTATCGCAAATCGGTTATTTTTATTATTATTATTTTTATTTTCCGATAAAAATCTGACAACACGACTGTTGACACCTGAATGAAACCCAATATCATGAAAGTTGACAACTATAACCTCGAATTACAAAAAATTATTGTCGTATTTTATCAGCAACCTGCTGGAATTTCCTTTGTTTTTTTTGGTCAAATTTGAAGACTCATAAAACTATCAATACTAGCTACAAATGGTAAAGTACGCAAGTACATTCACAAATAAATATTATGCCAATTCGTATTCAACAAATTTCTATGACGAATTTTCTTAACAAATAGTCCCACTACTATGTAAAACCGAACCAAATTTGATTTATGAATAAATTGACACAACTATTTCTTGGAAAATTTGACACGCAATTATGATGCACTAAGAACCTTATTCTACAAACATATTTAATTTTAAACTATTTGATTTCTACAGACATGAAAATAATTTAATTACTGAAATTTGACATTTTTAACTTTGAGTTACTTTCGGTCAAATTTGAAGACTCATAAAACTATCAATAATAACTACAAATAGTAAAGTTACCTTCTATGCCGAATCAACTTGAAAATCACTCCCTGCTACTGTGTAAATCCAATTTTTTTTAATTTACAAATGAATTGACACAACCATTTGTCACAAAATTTTACATGCAATCACAAACAAATTAAATTTTTAAACTCTTTGATTTTTGCAGACACGAAAATAATTTAATTACTGAAAACAAAAACTTTAATTCGTAATGTAACATATAAAATTGCAAAAAGAAATTGGTAAACTAGAATTACAAATATTTTCTCGATTAAATACTTATCACAATTATGAAATATTCGATTAAATCTCATTTTAATGGATCCCAAAAAGCACTGCTATGTGATAAAATGTATGTGTGGAACAAAGACATGAAACATTGATACCTTGTGCGTATTGGTATACACGATAAATTGAGTGTTTTCTACTAATAAGCGAACAAACACCAGAAAGATTAAAAATAAATAAAATACCAATGACTTCGACTAAACTACATAAGTCAACAATCAAAACTAACACTATGTCATATACTTTCAACATAACACAAATGCATATACTATTGCATGCGTCAAAACTGCTACACACGACAAGTTGAATAATTAACAATCGAATAAACCAAATCTAATCACAATCCACTGATTTAATATCAGTGTTATACGTGTTATAAGAAACAAAAATTTACCATAAAAACAATTTCAAACTAACTGTAATCATGATAATCAACTAAGAAACTGCCAAATGCGAACAAGAAACCGACAAAGGTGAATCAGTTTAAAAACTTGTAGTATTGTAGAGATTATATATTTTTGCACTACTATATCATCCACGATTTAACAAAAACGCCATTGAGACACCATAGAAGATGCAAGCTTAACTTCATAGGTAACTATTTATGTAAGGAAACAAAAAATCAAACAATACTCCAAGCTCTTAAACACAATTTGGAAAGAACAAACACTACATGATCCACTACTCAAAATACGTAAAAAATTAGAAAAGACTCCTATCAATATCAATAAATAGCTTCCTTCCTTCCTTCCTCTGTTGACGATTTCGAAATGCTTGTCGACTCGTTTCCCTATAAATCACCACCTGTATGACACAGGATCTCTGTATCAAAGATAAAGTTGACATCCAAATCCATCTATCATTCCAATGTTTATTATTATTATTATTAATTCACAAATCTAATAATCAAAACGAAGTTTTTTGTTTTTTGTTTTTTTTTGTTTTATTCTTGTTTTTTGTTTTTTGTTTTTGTTTTTGTTTTTTTGTTTTTAATTTTGTTTTTGTTTCTTTGTTTTTTTGTTTTTTGTTTTTTGTTTTTATCACTGCAAATAACGTTTTCCCCCTCACTATACTAGCTATTTCAAATGTTTGTAGACTCGTATACCTATATATCACCACCAACCACTATTTTGCATCTAAAACACGCTACAAAGATAAAGCCGCCATCTAGATTTTTTATCATCCCAATGTCTGTCCTCTAATTAATAGAAAACAAAGTTGCGGGTAAGTACAAGTCATCTCAACATTCAATTTAGAAAACCACATAAGCACTAAAACATCAAATATAGAAACATTATTTTCATATAATTTCAACATAACAAAAATGCATATGTGCGGAATTGCAGAGCAAATCCATTTGTTCACAAAATGCTCTCAGCTTTCATTGTATGCACCTTCACACTTTACACAATATATTACAAACATGATTATCAAAGCATTAAAATGTTAATACTAATGTATACTTTCAAAATAACACAAATGAAATGTTAATACTAATGTATAATTTCAAAATAACACAAATGTATATATACTCTAAAGCTAAATAAAAAATTAAAATATCCTTCCACACTTCCCTCATTCCGTTCAAATACCGCACATCTCTCATTCCACATATGCATTTGTTCTCCACATAACCACCACACATGCACAACCACCTTTGCACAACTTCGTCTGCACAACTACTTCCACACTCAACAATGCCCTTCTGCCAGTCATTTACATTTGAAGATGATATTAATAAATGTGTGTAACACCCTCCTCCCTCATCTACCCAAGAAACCAGTCAGCTGGGGTAAACATGCGATGAGAGGCCACTACGATATGATTCGACCTCCTAAGTCAAATTAAGGAAGTGAAACCAATGGAAACACACCATACATACATCCAACATCATCAACAGAGTCCTCGGAGGGCAAGTCAATCACTCAAACAACCTGTCCCTGGGTCCCACTGCTGTTTTAGGTCTCTTGGGCCATAGTCGCTCTCATGCTATGGGCAAGGGAGCAGACAAAAACCTAAAGTTGTTCTCACAGGCATGCCTACCAGCGAGTGTGGATTAGAATTGCCAGTGCTATGCCAATGACCCCAAGATTTAAGCCACTTTTTCAGGATCAAAGCCCAGGTCACTGCCCATAATTGATCCATCTCTTCAAATCAGTAAGATAACATGGAAATGACAATACTAAAGCAAATAATTATTCAAGACCTTGATTGTACCCCTCCTAGCCATGATAGGCATTTCGTCAAACATATTGCAAATGTATATTCTACAGGTGTAATTCACAGTTATGAGCACATGGGTCTCATACTTAGCTGAGAATCACTAAGAACCATTGATGCCTCAATGCATCGATTTCCATTCCATCCATTAGGTCATAGATACATTGATCATTCAATTATAAGTAAAAACATGATGAGTGCCACACATGGATGCTGTCATAAAAAACATACATAACCAGCATAATAGCAGCAGAAAATACTCATGAAAGTAAAATCATATAAACCACATATAATCCATCAAAATGATCATAAAAATATAAGGAGAAATAACCATTCATTAATGATGCAAAATCCAAACCTGGGATGGGACTTCCACATTCCACTCAACCGTAGAATGGCTGAGCCAAATCTCTATTCAACCATTCAACCTCGTGCCATATTCCAAGAATGAATGTGGGATCCCATAGAACACATCAATCAAAACTCATTCAGGGATTCTAGAGGCCTTCCACCTCAACTCGTTAAACAATGATTCCACCTCACGGTTAGACATCAAAACACCATGATTAGATTAGTCTCCATCCAATGCTTCCAAGGCTTCCAAAGAATTTGTTCCAACCAAGGCTTCCAGGACTAGTAACTCAACCCACAGCTGCCGCCGAGCTTCTAGAGAGTTTGCCTAACCAAGGCTTCTAGGACTAGTAACTCAACCCACAGTTGCCACCGGGCTTCTATAGAGTTTTCCCAACCAAGGCTTCTAGGACTAGTAACTCAACCCACCAAGGGATTCTAGAGAATTTGTACAACTAAGGCTTCCAGGACTAGTAACTTAACCCAAGCTATTATAAAGATTCTAGAGCGTTTGTCCAACCAGGGCTTCCAGGAAGTAATAACTCAACTCAAGCTAAGGAAAAATGAGAACCAACCAAAAATAAACATGAAATTAAACCCACAATCACCATGGCTATCTAGGAAATGGCAAGGCTAGGCAATCCACTGTCAATCTAGGCAATCCTCCGTGCCAATGATAGATCACAACTAATAAACCACATGCATGTCAATGCATGCCAAAAACTAGTGAAGAAATCATACATGCAAATCGATACCTACAAGCAAATCTGATGTAGCTGCTGATCCTGATGCCTCCTTGCACTTTCCTACTTTTCCTTTGCTTTCTTGCTCCAAGAATTCAAGTATGCCACACCCTCCAAGAGTGCTCCAAGAAAACTCTAAGTGTCCAAGAGTATGAGAGAGAGAATAATGAGAGAGAGCTCCAACACTGAACTGACAAAAGGTTACCAACTGATCCTCAGAAGCCTTTTTATGGATGAGGCCTCTATTTTCTTCATTTTCCATTATTTTCCTTCATTTTCCTCCTCACATGCAACTTGTGACCTTTCACCTCCCTTTTCTCCTAATTTCCATTATTTTCATAAATAAATGTGCCAAAAAATCCTTTTTTCCTTTTAATGCCTTAGCCATTTCCTTGGCCAATTTCCTTATCCATGCTAAACAACCAAATGAACACCCCCTGGGATGTCTTGCCCAACATTCAACTTGGAATAACTGTCCCATCATCCGTGGTTATTGTTTTTTAAATTTTATTACATGGAATTTTTACCAAGGCTATTACAAAACCCTCCCCTTGGGGGACAACGTCCTCGATGTTCAATCACACATAAGCCTTAGCAACCTGCTAAAAGAATACATACCTCCCATGGAACTTTATAACACAACTCAACGCAGTATTTACAATGAAAGATATGCTTAAGAGAAAAACATCATGACAACATGACAACATACCGCATAGTGGAGCTTTATAACACAACTCATTACGGTATTTACAATGATCATCTTGCTAAGTGCCAACTCATATAACATCATAACATTATGATAACATAACCACATGATAGCATAATAACATGACACCCATACCACATAGTGGATCTTTATAACATAGCTCGTTACAACATTTACATCCATACACGGGTGTACATATAGCATCATCATCAAAATATAGATACCAAAACATATGCCAAATCATATACCAAATCATATATCAAAACATATACTAAACACCATGTCTAAGCTTATATCAAAACATTATATAGTATATGTCAAACCATCATAAAACATATATCAACAACCATAAATAAAATACCAAACTATCATAAAGCATATACCAAACTGTCATAAAACAATTACCAAACCACCATAAGAAAATACCAAACCACCATGTCAAGATGCTTTGCCTCAACTGACAAAAAAGGAAGGATACATAACCCGCATCTGATCCGCCATATCCCATGTAGCTTCATCGGGCCCAAAGTGTTTCCATTGCACTTTAACTTGCTCAATTGCTCATTTATGGAGCATGAGCACCTTTTTATTCAATATACACTGAGGCCCTGATTGGAATACTCCATCTGGTTCCATCTGTAATACAAACCAATCAATTACACGATCAACATCTTTAACATACTTCTTAAGCAATGAGACATGGAAAACACCATGGAATTTCACTTTCAGAGGAAGTGCAAGAGGCTACTAGCCCAATCCTCTCAATGATGCTGAAGGGTCCACAAAGCTGTGGTGCCAGCTTGGAACATGAGCCAATCTGTAAGGAGCTCTTCTTCAGTTTGATGTGAAAGTACACCTGTTCCCCAACTTGGAACTCCTTGAAAAACCTTTTCTTATCTGCAAAACTCTTCTTCCTATCCTGTGCTATCTTTAGATTCTTCTTGATCACTTGCATCTCTTGTTCCATGTCTTCCAACATATCTGGTCCAATCAATACCCTACTAACTGGATCACTCCAAATGATATGAGTGTTACAAATCTGTCCATACAGTGCCTCGAAAGGACTCAGCCTCAATGACTCCTAATAAATGTTTTGTATGCAAACTATACCAAGGGGAGATACTCTTCCCACTTCCACTGCTGATGCATCACATACATCCTCAACATGTCCTCCAATATCTTGTTGACCCTCTCTGTTTGTTTATCTATCTATGGATGATAAGCTGTGATGAAGGCCGACTCTGTTCCCAAACCTACAAATAAATCCTTCAAAAACTTGGAAGTGAACTTCACATCCCTATTTGACACAATCTTCTTTGAAACACCATATAGTCTAACCACATCTCTGATGAAAACTTGTGCCACATCACTAGCTGAGAATGTAGACTTCACCACAATGAAGTGTGCAACCTTTGTCAAACTGTTCACAATGACCATGATGGAATCAAGCTGCTTCATTGTCTTTGGCAACCCTGTGATGAAGTCCATGGAAATGACCTTCCATTTCTAATCCGGAATCACGATCGGTTGTAGCAGTCCACCTAGATGTTTACACTCTGCTTTCACTTGCTGATAATCAAAACATCTAACCACAAAATCTTCTACATCCCTCTTCAATTTCATCCAATAGTAATATCTCTTCACTGTTGTCAGTGTCTTCTAGTAACCTGGGTGGCCTAAATACGATTTCACATTAAACTCCCTCAAGATCACCTTCTTGAGATCACTGTCATCCTACACATATATCCTGTCTTGGAACCTGACCAATCCATCTGTTGTAGGACAATAGTCCAAGTCTTTTGCACCTACACGTCTACCTGTACCACTACCTATACATGTACCATCACCTGTACCTATACATGTACCATCAACTATACCTGTACCTGTACCTATACTCTACTGCAGCCTGTGCACTATCTCCATATATTTGACATCCTACTGTCCTGCTCACAAGATCTTGTCCTGTAATTCTGTCCCATAAGAGCTAATAGATGCTAAGTGATTCAACTGTACCTACCTGCTAAGAGCATATGCCACCCTATTCTCCTTGCCTTTGTTGTATCTAATCTCAAATTCAAACTCGTTGATCGTGGCCAACCACCGAGCCTGCCTACCATTCAGCTTTGGTTGGTCAAATATATACCTCAACCCACTGTGATCACTCATCAATGTGAACCTCTTGCCTAGAAGATAATGTATCTGCATCTTCAGTGCATGTATAATTGCTTCCAACTCAAGATCATGCATGGTATAGTTCTGCTCATGCTCATTCAGTTTCTGCGACTCATAGCATACTACCTGTCCATCCCGCATAAGGACTCCACCAAGTCCTCTCTTGCACACATCTGTGCACACAACAAACTCTCTGTCCAGGTATGCAATCTTCAACACTGGTACATGTGTTAATAACTACTTGAGCTGCTCAAAACTAGCCTCATATTCCTTTGTCCTTCAAACTTGTTACCTTTTCTTTGCAAATATGTGATAGGATAAACAATCTGCGAGAAGTTCTTGAAGAACCTCCTATAGTAACCTGCCAAACCCATGAATGATCTCACCTCATCCACTTTCTTAAGAGCTACCCACTCTATGATGGCTCTTATCTTTTCTAGATCTACTGCAATGCCTTCCTTGGAGACAACATGCCCCAAGTAAGGTACCTCAGTCTGAAAGAAGCTACATTTGTTAAGATTAGCATACAATTGACGCTCTCTCAACAACATCAATACTGCTGTTGGATTCTCGACTTGCTCTTTTTCGTTTTTAGAATATACCATTATATCATCAATGAATAAAATAACAAACTTATCCAAATATGGATGCAATTCATTATTCATCAAGCACATGAATGTAGCTAGAGCATTAGTTAAGCCAAATGAAACTACAACAAACTCATAATGCCCATACCTAGTCCTAAATGCAATCTTGTAAATGTCCTCTTCCTTGATGCGTAACTGATGGTATCTGGAACTCAAATCAATATTTGAGAACACTACTACTCCCTTCAGTTGATCGAACAAGTCATCAATCCTCGGCAAAGGGTACTTGTTCTTGATAGTCACTTTGTTCAACTACTTGTAATCAATGCATAATATGGGAGTACCATCTTTCTTCCTCACAATCAAGACCAGTGCGCCCCATGGTGATACACTTGGCCTGATGTATCCTTTGTCCAATGTTTCCTTCAACTATAGCTTCAGTTCTACCAACTCAGGTGTTCTCATCCTGTAAGGTGTTTTTGATGCTGGAGCTGCCCCTAAAACTAACTCAATAGAAATGTCTACCTTCATTTGAGGTGGAAACTCTGTAATGTCCTAAGGAAATACATCCTTGAACTACTGTAAAACTGGGTACTTATTCAACATATCTGCATTCTCAACCTCACCCTTATCATTAGAAATGTGCATTGCGAATAGCTTGCACCCTTTCTTGCAGCTATGTTTTGCTTGCATAGATGTCACCATTCTAACTGATGTGGCCTTCTTCTTACCTTGTAAGACTCTTGGTTCTCCATTGTCATCAACACACTCAATATCTTTGTCATAGGAGTCAACCTTGGTTCTATGTAGATACAACCAATCCATGCCCAATAACATACTATATGATCCCAATAGTAATACATTCAAATGTGCTGCTATAGGCATACCATTTAAGTCAAATGCACAAGATCTTACCCAATGATGCACTCGCTTCTTTGTACTTGTAGCCAACTTCTCTAACCAAGAATCTACATGCAATTCCTTATTCAAACCACACTTATCCACCAAGTCAAGACTAACATAGCTATAACTAGATCGAGGGTAATCCAAAATAGAAATAACTTGATCATAAATCTTATTGTCCATATCGATGATAGATGCCTGATGCTTTTCCTATTTTTTATCCAAGGCTACATAGATATGTGGAATACTCTAACCAACGTCTCCAACAATTTGCACCTCTTGTGGACTGTATATTTGAGGTCTACCACCCCGATTCTGCGAACAATATCTCCTGTGATGATCTTTTCCATAAGTCCAACACTCTATAGGCTTCCAACCTCTGTCCTTATTATTTTCTTCAAATCGATGCCCCTGTCCTCTATCTGATGCATTGAAACTCTTAGGTGGTGAAACATTCATCTTGTTACCCAAATCCTGTGGTCTTGCTTGCTTTTTATCCCATTTTCCTTTGTTCTTTACATTACCTCTCCATATTAGCTTAGTTTTAGTGCTACGCTTCGATTGTTCATATCAGTGCTTCAGCTTTCGAATGGCCTCCTCCAATGATCTAGGCTCATTGAATTCAATCTTGTCTTTTAATGCAACCGATAACCCACTAATAAACCTATGAATCTTGGCCTTCTCCTCTGTGAGGTAGGGCACATATCTCAATAACTCCAAGAACTTGCTAGGGTACTCATCATCTATAATGGAACCCATATTTAGTTCATAAAATTCTTTTGCCCTGTTATCAAAGTACCTTTCTGACAAGTATTTCTTCTTAAATATTTGCTCAAACTCACTCCAAGACAAATATTCTTCATGAATACACCTGACATTATTCACATCTTCCCACCAAATGTCCAATTTACCATTGAGACTAAAGGTAGCTACTCTAGCTTTCATGTTCTCTGAATAATCATGCAACCTAAATAAATTCCTCATGCCAAGTAATCATGCCTATGCATCCTGTGGTTTCTTCATTTCCCCATAAAAAGTAGGTGGCTTCGTTTTCTTAAATTTATCCGATAAGTATCCCCCATCACTCCTCCTGTAAGGATGATATCAATGACGATCATAGTGCCTATCTGAATAAGAACTAGAATCATACCTGTGTCTGTCCCTTCTCCTCTTTGGAGTTTCCAACTATCTACCATCTCGGATTGTGTCATCTCTATCTGATCGGTGACCTCCATGTGATCTACTGTGATATGCCCCATTATTTTTGTTCTCGTGCTCATGAATGATCTGAAGTGGCCCCTGTCACTGCAAATCTGATGAGCTCTGAAGTATGAATACATTTACCTTTACTAACTTTTCATGTGACTATATGATTATGTCATTATTTGCCTTACAACTCCTTATCTCTTCCTTTAAGCTTTTCAGTGTCACTACCAAATCGGAAGAGTTCCTAACACCATAATGCTCTTTGGATTCATAGGGAGAGTCTCTATAGTCAACCATCTTGCTAGGCATTTGATCTTTATTCCTGCAAGCATATCATGTCAGCTAAACCAAATCATAAAAAATCAATGTACGTTAGTATAGCTCGGGGAGGATACCTTTTCTAAATATCAATAGATCATCATGATACATGTATAACATAATCATAACAATATATAAAAATAGTACATAAGAATATAACCATGCAACTGTCATTCTAGCTAGGGTCTAGTCATCAATGCATGACCTTAACACAACACACACTACAACCTTGTGCATGACAACATCCACTACATCACTGTAAACTTGACCACATGCAAACATGAAAATTCATAAGCATTACATAACCATACATACCATGACCTTATGCATGAAGACATAAACCGTACCATTGTATGTGGACCATGCACAACCACAATGTAGACAATACACCAACCTACATGTAGATAACACTCAAGCATCAGTACGGGCCATTCCCACACATAACGCATATAATCAAGCATAAATTAACAACACTCGTATGTAGCATCATGTAACCCAATACATAAGAATAATACATACGACCAAACATACAAGAATTTAACCAAGCAACCCCATGATACATGTAAGCGATGTATAACAACACATAACCAGTCATATACTTACAATGATCCATCCCAAAAAAGCACGCTAAGTTCCACATGACGACATCACCACAACAATGATCAACATATTGCAAATGTAACAACATATGGAATTTGAAGTGTGAGAGACACACATGAAACTAACATGCATGCATGACCAACACATAGCCCATCCAGTTCGAGGGGTGAACCATGCTTTGATACCACTCTATAACACCCTCCTCCCACATCTACCCAAGAAATCGACGAGCCAGGGTAAACGTGCAATGAGAGGCCACTATGACATGATTCGACCTCCTAAGTCACATTAATGAATTGGAACCGACGGAAACAAATCATACAGACATCTAAAACCATCAATATAACCCTCAAAGGATAAGTCAGCCACTCAGACACCCTATCCTTGGGTCTTACTACTATTTTAGGTCTCTTGATCCATAGTTGCTCTCATGCTATGGGCAAGGAAGTGACCAACAACCTAAATTCGCTCTCACATGCCTGCCTACCAACGACTGTGGACCAGAATTGCTAGTGTTGTGCCAACGACCATGATATTTAAGCCACTTTTTCAGGCTCAGAGCCCATGTCACTGGCTAGAATTGATCCATCTTTTCAAATCAGTAAGTTAACATGGAAATGATAGTACTAAAGAAAATACCTTTCCAATACCTTGACTGGACCCCTACTAGCTATGAGAGACATTTCGTCAAAAATATTGCAAATGTGTAATCTACAGGTGTAATTCACATTTTTGAGCTTAAGGGTCTCATAATTAGTCGAGGATCACTAAGAACCATTGATGACTCAATGCATCAAATACCGTTCCATCCATTAGGTCATAGATACATTGATCATTAAATTATAAGTAAAAACATGATGAGAGCCACACATGGTTGCTTCCATAAAACACATACATAACCAACATAATAACAACATAAAATACTCATGAAAGTATAGTCATATAGACCACATATAATCCATCAAAATTCTCATATAAATACATGGAGAAATAACCATTAATTAATGATGCAAAATCCAAACTTGGGATGGGACTTCCACGTTCCACCTGACCGTAGAATGGCTGAGCCAAATCTCTGTTAAGCCATTCACCCCTGTGCCATATTCCAAGCATGAATGTGGGATCCCATAGAACACATCAATAAAAACTCATCCAGGGCTTTCAACATCCATCCACCTCAACCCATAAAATAGTGATTCCACCTCACGGTCAGACATCACAAAACCATCATCAGATTGGTCTCCATCCAAGCCTTCCAGAGCTTCCATAGTCTTTGTTCCAACCAAGGCTTATAGGACTAGTAACTCAACCCACAATTGCAGCTGGGCTTCCAGAGAGTTTGTCCAACCAAGGCTTCCAGGACTAGTAACTCAACCCACCAAGGGCTTCTAGAGAGTTTTTCCAACTAAGGCTTCCAGGACTAGTAACTCAACCCAAGCTGTTATAGGGCTTCCAGAGCATTTGTTCAACCAGGGCTTCTAGGAATTAATAACTCAACCCAAGCTAAGGAAACACGAGAACCAGCCAAAAACAAACAATGGAAGTAAACCCACAATCACCATGCCTATCCAGGAAATGAAAAGGCTAGGCAATCCACTGTCAATCCACGCAATCCTCCATGCCAATGCCATATCACAACCAAGAAGCCACATGTATGTGCCATGCATGCCAAAAACTAGTGAAGAAATCATACATGCAACTCGATACCTACAAGCAAATTTGATGTAGCTGCTAATCCTGATGCCTCGCGCTTTCCTACTTTTCCTTTGCTTTCTTACTCCAAGAATCCAAGTATGCCACACCCTCCAAGTGTGCTCCAAGAAAACTCTAAGTTTCCAAGAGTATGAGAGAGAGCTCCAACACTGAACTGACAAAAGGTTCCCAACTGATCCTCAAGAGCCTTTTTATGGACGAGGCCTCTATTTTCGTTATTTTCCATTATTTTCCTCCTCACATGCAACCTATGACCTTTCACCTCCATTTTCTCCTAATTTCCTAATTATTTTTCATAAATAAATGTGCCAAAAATTCCTTTTTTCCTTTTAATGCCTTAGCCATTGCCTTTGCCAATTTCCTTAGCCATAAACAACCAAATGAGCACCCCCTAGGATGTCTTATCCAACATACAACTTGGAATAAGTGTCCCATCATCCATGGTTATTGTTTTTAACTTCTATTTCATGGAATTTTCACCAGGGTTGTTATAATGTGGTCTTAGATATCATAGGCAAGAAGCATTTGTTGTGAAATACGTTCCTAAATAAGAATAAAAGAAGAGATTTGTATATTATTATTTTAATAAACGTTAGACAAAGCATTTGTTCTCCACATACACTACCTCCAAAAAACACAATCCATTATGTGCAAAAATCTCTCAAGCTTTCATTGTATGAACTTCCGCACTCCACAAAATCTATTAATAATAAAATAAGCACTGCTCTTGTGCACAATCTAATAATATCAAAACAAATTATAATTAAATGAACCCTCCACCCTACCCTCATTCCACAAAAATTCTTCACATGCATTTATTCTCCATATAACCTCCGCACATGCACAACTACCTCTGCACAACTTTGTCCGCACAACTACTTCCACACTCAATAATGCCCTTAGTCATTGACATTCAAAACTGATATTAATTAATGAGAACACATTGTGAAATACGTCCCTAAATAAGAATTAAAAAAAAGATTTGTATATATGTTATTTTAATAAATTTTGCACAAAAATTTCGCATAACATCCACACACACACAACCACCTCTGCACAACTTCGTATGCACAACTACTTTCGCACTCAATAATGCCTTCTATTAATCATTGACATTCGAAACTAATATTAATTAATGAGCATACGTTGTGAAACATATTCCTAAATAAGAATTAAAAAAGAGATTTGTATATTTATTATTTTAATAAAATTTTCACAAAACTTTTAGCACAGTCAAAGCTTGCACACATGCATTTATACTCTACACATGTAACCTCTGAATAGCCAGCTCTGCACAACCATCTCCGAACAACTCCTTTAGCAACAACTACTTTCGTAGTTCCAAAAAAGTTCTTAAATAATAGTTAAAAAATAGACTTACATATTTATTATTGTAATAAATGTTTCACAAGGCTTTCCACACATTCGTTTTACCTTACAACACTCCTTCTTCACACGGATTGAAAAAATAGTTTATTTAGCAGTGCCATCTATGCAAAACAGCCCCAGTTCTCCTACACATACTCCTTAACAATATTAATTGGATATTTTTTCAACCCCTAGACCTATGCAAAAAACATGCAACCACATCAATTCTCGCATCATTGAGTAGAGCACTAACATAACAGTGCCCCACAACCACATGTCACATGGATTGAAAACACAATTTATTTAATATTTCATAATAAGAGTAACTTTTATAGTCCAATGATTACAATAATTGTTAAAAAAACATACTAGCTCCCTTTGCATCCACTTCAGTGTCAAAGCACCCTTGCCTATGCAAAGGACCCCAATTCTCCCTCACATATTCCATCCTCTCCACAGTGAAGGTTTTGCACAACGAAACTGTACCAATTATTGCATCGTTCATTAGTGTCACAACACTCACTATGCAAAGGACCCCAATTCTCCCACACATACTCCGTCCTCTGCACAAGGAAACATAATAATATTAATTCGACATTTGTTCAGCTTCCCTAGGGCTTATGCAAACAACCTGCAACCACATCAATTCTCGCATCATTGAACATAACACTGACATAATAGTGTCCTGCAACAATATATCCCCCTCGGGGCCTAAGAAAACAACCTGTAACCACATCAATTCTTACATCATTAAATATAGCACTAACATAACCATGTCTTGTAACCGCATGGATTCTCACATCATTGAGCAGAGTGCTAACATAATAGTGTCAATGTCAAAGCACTCACCAATGCAATGGCCACTCATAAAGTTACTTTTAATTTATTTTTAAAATGAATTGTTAGGCATTGGAAAAAAACAAAAATAAAACGCCCTCCACTAGGGGAATTATGTCCCATTAGAGCTTCCTTAGCCAATGAGAAATTAGAAATAACATTTACTGAAAATTCAAAAATTATTTTTGAATTTATGCAAAAATAGAAATATTAAGCATTTTCCCGAAACTTTAGTTAAAATTGCAAAAACATAGCCAAATAATGCACAATCAACGCAACTTGACCGTGAGGCGAATGCTATAGTCCCTAGAAAGGAAGGGGCTAATAACTATAATATTACAAAATTAATGTCATTTACAAAAGCAAGAAATTAAAAGTTAAATTAATGATGCACAACAAATTTTGACGTCCATGTATTTATGATATTTTGAATATGTCTTTTATATGTTTTGTTGACTTAATAAATTGATGTTCCTTACTTTAGTTTTCTTTATTATTTAATAATTTTTGAAATATTTCTTATTACCTAATAAAAATTTATCAATAGTTTTAAACTAATTTCTATGTTTTTTTTTTAAATTTATTATAATCGTTAATTAAATATTTTTGTAAAATTAAATATTAAAATAATTAAATTTATCATTTTTATACAAAGTATATATGTGGGGTGAATTGTATTACTTTCAAAACTTGAAATTACATGGATATACTGGAAGACTTAGGTTGGTTTCTCATAGGCAAGACCTGACCATAGCAAAAAATAAAATCTCCGTAGAGAGGTACAAGATCATTGAGTAGTACAGTGTTATAAAACAGAGAGTATCGGGCCTAGCTCGCCAAAATAAGACATCATGAGAAAAAGCCCAATATGACGAGATCATGGCAAAGGCGTATCAGTTTGTAGCAACAACCTAGATAGGGTATGTGTTTTCCCTAGTCGTTGCCCCCATTGAGGGTGGGACTCCAAGATTCTTCTCTATGCACTCCATTTGTCAGCCTAGGTCTTTCATATGCTGGTACAGGTGCTCGAGAGACTGGAGAATGTCCGTATGATGCTCATGCTAGTCCAAAAGAACTCTATTAACCAAAAATTTTATATGCAAGTGGAGGAAAAATATCTGCATTTATTGATTAAACCTGCCCCGAGTGTGGCTAGTATCAAGAATCTAATATGCCAACTCTGCAAGAAATTCCATGTCTAAGAGGTGAAGTCTACAAGATGATCCTTCTCCCTTGGCATGTGTGAGTTCTTCCTGGATGGGTCTTTGAGTGAGGTATAGGTATCTAGTGGTTGCTTCCTTCAAACAAAGATGCATCTACATGCTACCTTTGTGGTCCCTCTCTTAATAATAAGCCACCCCCACATCATCGTTGATGAGAAATGGGAATGACAACAGAGAAGCTAGAGAATTCTGATACTAGAGTTGGAGATGGGGTGGGGAAGAGGCTGATCAGACTCTTGGGAGGCTCCACGTCGCTAGAGAATGGGGGTAAGAGACACTACAAAAAGAATGGTCTCCATAAGAAGCTTCTAGTCAAGCCCAACAGAGACAAGGGGACTGCTGGTGGGGAAATGTTAACTATGAACTATGGAGGGCCAGGGTATAATTCACTAGTGGATCCTAGAGGAGGGATGAGGGAAGAAGAAGGAAGGGAGAGGGAAGGACTATGAGAATGCTAATAACACGAGAAGGAGGACCTAGCTAATGTAGGCTGAGAGGTCAAGAGAAGGTGGGCACAAAGAGTCTGAGGGACCAAACACTGTTATGTAGAGGAAGCTACAAAGAACATAAGGCTTCGAACCTAGTAGTAGCTTAAGAATTGATCACGCTGTAAGAGAAAGATGACTATAAAAAATGAAACAAATGACAGTGGGGAGAAAAGATACTATCCTGCTTGCACTGTAGAGGAGGATGAGATTGAACACTTGGTAGTAGTAGAATTTTGGCTGCAAAGAGTGTTATTTCCCCAATTAGAGTGCTAAATTTCTAGGTAAAGATAAGTTACTAATAGAGCTATTATCGAGCTTGACTATTTCCTAAAGACAATGCAGACCCTGCTAGGCACAACAAATCTAGTAATAAACTAGAATGCATGCCCCAAGTCCATAGATAAATGAATCCTTTGCTGGAAAACATGAGTGAGCAAATGAATGACCATTGAGGAAATTTGAATTACACTGAGGGATGGATTCATGTTGTGCTAAGTGATGGCTAGCATTCTCCAACTTTGGGCTATTAAAACTATCACCGAGGTGTGCTTCCATGTCCCTCAGTTCTTTGGCCAAGTGGGATGGTGACAACACACCTACCCCTCCCACGTTTGTCTTGATAACACCGCATATGGAGTAGATGAGTGTCTCTTAACACAGTGCCAACACATCTTCTTGTGAGTGGAATCCAACAATTGAGTCCAATAGAAGGATATTGTAATAACCCCGAGTTAAAGTTTCATGTAATAAAGGACATTAAATGCAAAGAAAAGTAAGACCAAGGGCATGAGACACGTTTCCAAGCTAAATGTTGGGAAAAACATTATAGTGGGAATCACTTGTGGTTTATTAATGGCTATTAAAAATGGAAAAGGCATTGGCAATGGCAAAGAGGCATTAATTGACATTTAATTATGAAAAATAATGGAAAATAGGAGAAAAGGAAGGTGAAGAGACACAAGTTTGCATGCAAGAGAAATTAGAGGAAAAATGAAGGAAAATAAAGAAAAGGGGACATCAATGATAAAAAAGGCATCAAAGAAACAATTCACAACTTTTGTCAATTTAGTTTTGGCTCTCATTCACTCTTGCACACTTAAAGAATTCTTGGAGCAATCTAGCATTCACTTAGATTGGAAAAAGGAAAGCAAAGTAAAATCAAAGGAAGGCAAAGGAAAGTAAGGGAGTGCAAGGAGAAGGTTGGATTAGTAGATTCAACTGGGAGATTTTGAAGGTAACAGGTTGTATGTGTGATTTCCTAGATGAGGTGTGAATGCATGGTACATGCATTTGTTTATTTGGTTCATTTGTTGTCATTGGCATGGGTTTTTCTTGGTTTGACAGTGGCTTCAACCTTGCCTTGCCATTTCCTGGATAGCCATGGTGTGATGGGATTCATTATTGGTTGATATTTGGATATTTGGATGATTTTGGATCTGGGTGAAGTGGTCTCAAGAAAATTCCCAAGGTTTTGGGGCGAAGATGGTGTTTCTCTAGCAAGCCCTCAATAGTTGGGTGGAGATAGGAAAATTAGTCAAGGTATGGTGAAGGAATTCTAAGGCATACAAGCTCGGTTTGGTTTCGTGATCTCAGGACTAGTTTAGGTGAGATCACGATAGCTTGAGGGTGGAGGTGTTTTAACCTCAGGATTCCCCATTTAATTATGTCTTGGTTTATCCCATGATATCCCACATTCATGCTTGGAGTATGACATGGAGGTGATTGACTGAAAGAGATATTTTGTTCAGCACAATCTATGGTCAGGTGGTACATGGAAGTCCCTGACTTGGTTGGTTCTTACATATGTTAATATGAGCTATTTTCCTAATGTAAGTAATGAGCACATGTACTTGTTATTATCATGATTTTATGGCAGAATTGTCATGGTCTCTACTATGGTTATATGCATGGTTCTATGGTGTCCTCTAGCTATAGCTCTTGTCATGGTTTGATAAATGATTGAATGATTGATGAATTCATGGGCTAACAAGTGTGGTTGAAAACAACTTAAGAGGGCATTGAGCCTTCTTGTTGATTCTCAGATGAAGCTCAAAAGTTTATGATCAGATATGTATTCATCACCTATAGCTTTCATGTTTACCATATGTTTGACAAAATGTCTATTGTATACTATTCATGTCTAGGTCAAGACTTGTTCAAGTTTTGAATGGATAGAATTTTTATCATCTTAATCAAAATTCTAGAAAGTTACATGCAGTTCTTGGCATGGGATTGGAGGCTAGCCTAAAAATGTGGCATAAATCTTATGACTGTATGCAATGAACTGAGGGAATTGGGTCATAACCACATGGAGATAGGCTTGTGGATGCATTTATAGCCTACCAGCCACATGCATGCAATATTATGGGTGCAGTTGGGGAGTAAAAATTTTAAAAAAGAGTTCCATATCATGGATTGGTCACCTGCGGCGGTTATCTAGCTCCTGAGTGATTTGTAGTCCCTGAGGGATGGTAGTAAACTTTTAGTTTGTAGGCCCCACTTCCATAATTGGAACTTGGAGTTAGATCATGTCATAGTAGCACTCAACTCATGTTTACCCTGGTGAGCTTGCAAATGTGGGTAAATGTGGGAGGAGGGGTTACAGGTTGGTATAAAAGCTTCCAGGTTTAAACACTTGGACTAGATGGGATAAATGCATGCATAAAAACATGTATTGTGATGGTTATGGTTATCATGCATGTGGATATTATTGTAGTTTTATGTTATCATGCATCATGTTGAGCTATTATTATATATAATTTGGAATGATTTGCACTGACGTGATAGCCTCCCCTAAATACATTGAAGTATGATTTTTATTATGTTTCTATTTGGTTTATCTAACATGGAATGTTTGTAGGAAAAGTAAGGCCAAAGATGAAGAGAATAATGGTGGACTACAATTCACATGAGTCCCCTTACATGCGCGATGTGAAATAATTGGAATGGGAAAGGTTAGTTGAGCAACAAGGAGAAGAGAATTCTTCTGATAGAACGGATACATTGAGGAGTCTAAGGGCTGAGATCAAAAGTTTCAAGGAAAACAATAACAGGTTGATTGAAGCAGAAGAAAGGTTTTCCAAAGATCAGGAAAAGTAGGAAGAAGTTAATGCAGTCATCCTTCAAAGTCTTTCATATCTTCAGAAGCAAGGATAGATGGGGATCAATTGTGGACAAGATGAGAAGGCTAATAGGTCAGATGGTAGAAAGTATTAGAGGAGACATATGTTGGATAGGGAGGATACAATGAAGAGTGGAATATTCTTAGATACACCTAACAAGAGGATTGGTATGTATGGGTTTTATTCTAGTTCTTCTTCTAGGATACATCATCATCATCATCGTCAACACCATAGGAGGAGTGAGTAATTTCCAGAGGAGTTAAAAAAAGTCAAGCCCCTTGATTTTGATGGAGAGATGAAGAATTCAGAGGATACAAAAGCATGGCTTCTTGGGATGAAGAAGTTCTTCAGTTTTCATAAATATTTAGAAAATATGAAATCTAAGATAACTACCTTCAGTCTCAAAGGGAAAGCAAATATATGGCGGGAAGATGTGAAGAATGTCAGAAGCATTAGAGAAGAGGAGCTACTTCGAGATGAGTTTGAGAGACTTTTCAAGGAGAAATACTTGTCCGAGAGGTACTATGAAGATGGGTTCTATGATAGATGATGAGTGCACAGGAAAATTTCTGGAGTTGTTGAGGTTTGTGACTTACCTCAAGGATGAGAAAGCAAAGATTCAAAGGTTCATCAATGGGTTTCCAGTAGCATTAAGAGACCATATTGAGTTTGATGAGCCTCTATCATTGGAGGAAGCCATTAGGAAATTTAAGCATTGTTATGAGAAATCAAAGTGCAAATCCAGGCTTAAGCGAGATTAGAAAGGGAATGAGAAGGATAAAATAAAATGGCCTCATAAGCGGGGAAGAAATCAGGATGCAGGTGAGAAATAAAATGTGGCTCCTTACAAGAAGTTTAATGCAGTTGAGAAAGGACATGGGTCTCAACCTAGAAAGCAATAGAATAAAGGTAACAATAGGGGACCGTTGCAATATTGGATTTGTGGTAAAGATCATCGAAAGAAGGATTTTCAATAGTACCAGGGTGGTAGGCCTCATATCAATAGTGCTCAGGAGACATAGACAATTGGAGATGTTGGTCAAAGCATTCCACAGATTTATGCAACAATAGATAACAGATAGGATGATCATTAGGCATCCATTATTGAGATGGAAGGTAAGCTTTGTGATCGAGTTTTTTCTATTTTTATTGATCCTAGCTCTAACTATAGTTATATCAATCCTAATATGGTAGATAAGTGTGGCTTGAGTAAAGAAGTGGATGCAAAATATTGTATGTTACAGTTGGCTACAGGGACCAAGACAAGAATTCATCATTGGGTGAGAGCTTCTGCATTTGAGCTGAATGGTATTCCTACATCATCACATCTAAATGTGCTTCCTTTAGGTTCATATAACATGTTTTTGGGCATGGATTGGTTGTTCACTCACAGGCCCAAGGTAGATTGTTATGATAAGGCCATTGAGTGTGTTGATGATGATAGAGAAAGAAGAATATTGTAGGGAAAGAATAAGCCTACATAAGTAAGAATGGTTACAACTATGCAAGCTAAGAACAATAGTAGAAAGGGGTGTGTATTGCTTGCAGTGCATATTTATAGTGACTAAGGAAAGGATGTGGAGGATGATGAAGGCTCGAAGAGGTACCCTATTTTGCAGTAGTTTCAGGATGTGTTTCCTGCAGATATTTCAGAGTTACCGCCTCATATGGAAGTGGATTTCTCTATTGAGTTGGTACAAGGAGCAACACCAACACCAAAGGAACCTTACAGGATGAGCACTTCAGAGTTGGTGGAATTGAAGTTTAAGCTTAAGGAAATGCCTGATAAAGGATACATAAGGACACATGTGTCGCTTTGGGTGCACCAATGTTGTTTGTAAAGAAGAAGGATGGTACTCTCAGTTTGTGTATTGATTACATGCAGTTGAACAAGGTTACGATTAAGGACTACTACCTATTTCCTTATATTGATGATTTGTTTGATCAACTAAAGGGAGTATCATTTTTTTCAAAGATTGATACGAGATCAAGATATCATTAGGTGTGCATCAAAGAATAAGACATCTACAAGACTGAATTTCATGCTAGGTATTGGCATTATGAGTTTGTGGTGGTTCCTTTAGGTATTACCAATTGATCCAGGTGGATCTCTAAAAAGTACCAGTGGCATGGTAAGAAGGCTCAAAAATCAAAGTGGAAGAAACTCTATAAACTTAGCATCGGATTGAAGTGCTCGTCATCCTGATTCTAACGGTGTGAATGACACTCAAATCTGAGTTCATATGAAGAAGTTAGAGAAAGTCAAAGCTCAAGTTTGACTTGGACAGGTGGTAGGAGGAAGTGACATGGAAAAACTCTCAGTGAATGGGGAAGCACCAAGTGGCAGGCTACCATTGGTCCCACATATCGCTGATCGAAAAAGGTAGAGGTCTGCGGGTTAAGGAATCGGCCGAGTCGCGATTGTGATATCGCAATCGTAGATAAGAGGAAAATCAGAGCTTTATGAATCAGCCCCAACAGAGTCTGGTTGTGATGCGATAATCTCATATCACAATCACAGAGGAAAGAGATTTATGAATCAGCCCTGATAGGGTCTAGTTGCGATGCAATCTCGCATATCACACATCGCACCATGCAATATCTTGATAACAAGTACCACCCCGGTTCCGCTGATTGCGATTTGTGATCTCTGCGCTTTTGGGTTATCAAAGCCGATAAAGCTGACGAGATTCAGGGAATACATTGATTCATGTGGAAACATTGTTAAAGTGGTTTTTCTATGTTTAAACAGGTTTTGTTGCCTACGTATTATTTGCGGCCCCGAGAATCTCTATTGGAAATGCCCGCTTGCTAAAACTTGTCATCTGTTTCGAACTGCCCAGAAATTGAGGAGTCGGCCAATTAAGATTACATAATGGATGGTCCGCACAGGAAAAAGGAGGATACTGGCTGATAGTTAGAACATCGCATGCATTAGTAACCTGACCTGGTAGCAGGCTGAGACATTACCTTGAGCAACAGGGAGGTTCCGAGAAGGTGCAGAAGACCTGATTATCCGAATTGGGTGTTTGGATAGTTGATTTTGCATGATTTTTTGCTAGGATTTCGGTGGTACTGTCTATTTCTGAAGCTGGTTTCTCCATTCTTAATCCATCTGCCAGCTTGGAGGTATAAGGATTGTAAATGAGTTTTGCTTGTATTTTTACCTCTTTTTATGCCACTTAATGAATGAAGGCCTCCCCATTATTGAGAAGGGCCCGAAGACGTAGTCCAAATTGGATGAACTCTGTAATCAAATATTTGTGTCATGGTTTCATGCTTATATTGTTATTTCCACATTGTTTTATGTGATTTTAAGTTCCATGGTTTATAATTTTTTTTCATGTAATTATGATGCATCTATAAGCAAAAGATCTTGGATCAAGTGGTATCAGAGCAGGTCTTTGTTGATGCGAATTGCATGAGTATATGCTAACCCGGAACAAGCTACGAAAAGGAGAAGGAATGCTTAAGTCCTTTGATCCCGAAGCAGGACGTGCAAAACGAAGAAGAAACATGGCAAATGAAGAAGCTCGTTGGGAAGAGGAACATAATTCCGCAAAGTATTCTACAATATGGTAGAGAAAGTGGACAAGCTGTTTTCAGAGTATGAGAAGGCACTTGGGCACAAGAAGAAAGATGCCGATGATAATAGATCAACAAATCATGAAGGTGGTGGAGAAGATCCTCCTCCCTCTCCTTCTTCAAGTGATATTTCTCATCACTCTAATCAAGATTCCAAACATAGATCTAAGAAACCTTTCCTTAAACTAGATGTAAAGTTTGAGTTTCCTATGTATGCTGGAGAATGTAATGCAGAAAATATCAACAATTGGATTAGGTATATTGAGGTCTACTGCTGGATATGACACATCAAGGAAGGCGAGGCAAATATCCAGTTGGCATCGCTTCGACTGAGTGGCACCGCTCTCGTTTGCTGGGAGAGAAGATTGCAAGGTAGCAAAAATGTGGGTAACCTTCTCTCCTCATGGCCAAATCTTGTTTCTGCATTGTAGAATCAGTTTTACCCTCTGGGATATAAACAAATAGCATTGGTGGATTGGAAACACCTAAGGTAAGGCAAGGATCAAAATGTACAAAACTTCACCGAAGAATTTAAAAAATAGGCATTGAATTTGAGCATTCCATTAGATGCACCAGAGATTGCAACTAAGTATATTAGTTCTTTACATAGTTACATAACACAATGATTATTATTGTTTAAGTCTGCTACTATCGATGAGGCCAGTGTGAAGGCCATGCATCTTGAAAGTAGGGGGATGCTTGAACAAAATGACCACCCAAGAAGAGCTGCAACAACCAAGAGAAGAGGGGCAAAGCCCTATTGTACACATTGTGAGAAAGAGGGACACGACGAAGAGAACTGTTGGAAACTGCACCTTGAGCTGAGACCTAAGAGGAATGATAGAAGGGAGAGATAGAAGACAGCTGCCACCATGCAACAAGATCGTGAGTCTGAATCAGAGGAAGATGAGAAGGCCACAACTGCGGGATTTACACAAGGTAGACCAATTGACTTGGGGTTAGATTTTAGTGATGAAAGGAATATCACACCTCTTGGGATCACAATAGATGGACCCATCGATTTGGGTTCTAATTCAGGCACTGAAACAAGGACGAGGCCTTGGAAAAGCTACAATATAACCACCTTGAGGTACAAAGTGATTCTTTGATTTCATGTACCTTTCCTGATGATGATTTCCCTGCATTTGGAAAACATGCTACAGGTATCGGCTCCAAACTATTAAGGAGAATGGGGTATGAGGGGAAGGGCCTCGACATTAATGGCCAAGGAATCATAAACCCCATCAAAGTAGAGGAATTGCCTCATCATGCAGGACTTGGGTATGTTAGGAAGGAAGTTGGGGAATGCTCCAAAACAGCTAGTGACCAACCAACGAAGGAAGCTAAGATCACTTCCTCACATTCCAACGATAGTGAGGGCTCCATGAACACTTATCAGAGGAACACCAGGGGAAAGCGCTCCAAGATGACCTAGAAAGTTTGGAGGAGAAACAATCCTTGTAGTCACCGCAACGAGGTGGGACACTAGGGAGCCACGTGTCATATCCTCCATACCGAGAAAACATCGATAAAGAAGCCAACAGGTGAAAATGTTCAACAAACAAATCCACCACATTCATGGTGGTCTTCTTTATTAAGTCAAATATGGTTTTTTTAGATGTAGTAGCTTGTTATGGCCACCATTTGTAAATCATACGTCGCAAGTAAATGTAGAAAGGTGATGATGTGATTTCCATCGCTTCAAAAAGAAACAATGGTATTTGTGGCCTTCTATTATGAGTAGTTGAGGTATTGGTTTTTATGTAATCCTTGACCAAAGAGTGTGTGCTATAAAATATTGGCAAATGAGGGGTTGTTTGAGTCATGTATGGTTTGTATATGATTGCAAAGGACATACCAGTTTTGCATGCAGATGGTTGAAAGTGTGGTTTGGCGAGGACAGAGGCAGTGTGCTAGATGTGTTAATTCTTTTGGTGGAGTGCATTCATGTGGGCTTCAAAGGAATGCATCCAAGTAAAGATCGATGGATGGAGAAAGAGAAAGTGAGGGAGAAATTTCCTCACTTTCCAATTGGATGAAAAATCTTTTGGCGGTCCAAAAGCTCTTAGTGGGGAGGATTAATCCAAGGGGATCTCTAAAAAGTACCATTGGCATGGTAAGAAGGATCAAAACTCAAAGTGGCATAAACTATATAAACCTAGCATTGGATCAAAGTGCTTGTCATCTTGATTCCAATGGTGTGAACGAGACTCAAGTCCGAGTTCATATGAAGAAGTTTGATCAAGTCAAAGATCAAGTTTGACTTGGATAGGTGGTAGGAGGAAGTGTCGTGGAAAAACTCTCAAAAAATGGGGAAGCACCGAGTGGCAGGCCAGCATTGATCCCGCATATCACTGATCACAAAAGGTAGAGGTCTGCGGGTTAAGGAATCAAGCGAGTTGCGATTGCGATATCGCAATCACATATCAAAGGCAAATCAAAGCTTTAAGAATCGACCTCGACAGAGTCTAGTTGCGATGTGATAATCGCATATTGCAATTGCAGAGGGAAGAGATTTACGAGTCAGCCCCAATAGAGTCTGGTTATGATGCAATAACCACATAGCGTAAATGCAGAGGGAAGAACTTTACGAATCGGCCCCAATAGGGTTTGGTTCAATGTGATATCAGATATCACACATTGCACTGTGTAGTATCTCGATAACAAGTACCACCCCAGTTCCGTTGATTGCGATTTGTGATCTCTGCACCAATGGGTTATCAACGTTGATAAATCTATCAGGATTCAGGGAATATGTCGATTCATGTGGAAACATTGTTAAAGTGGTTTTTATACGTTTAAACAAGTTTTGTTGCCTGTGTATTATTTGTGGCCCCGAGAATCTCTGTTGGAAATACCCGCCTGCTGAAACTTGTCATCTGTTTGGAATTGCTCAGAAATTGAGGATTCAACCAATTAAGATTATATAATGGACGGTCCGCACAGGAAAAAAGAGGAGACTGGATGATAGTCAGAACATTGTGTGCAGTAGTAACCCAACCTGGCAGCAGGCTGTGACCTCGCCTTGAGAAGTAGGGATGTTCCAAGAAGGTACAGAAGGCCCGATTATCCAAATTGGGTGTTTGGATAGGCGCTTTTGCATGATTTTTCACTAGGATTTCAGTGGTATTGTCTGTTTCTAAAGCTAGGCTCTCCATTGTTTGTCCATCTTCCAACTTAGAGGTATAAGGATTGTAAATGAATGTTGCTTGTACTTTTATCTCTTTTTATGCCACTTAATGAATGAAGGCCTCCCCACTATTGAGAAGGGCCCAGAGACATAGTCCAAATTGGATGAACTCTGTAATCAAATCTCTGTGTCATGGTTTCATGCTTATCTTGTTATTTCCACATTGTGTTATGTGCTTTTAAGTTCCATGGTTTATAAGCTTTGTTCATGTAATTCTGATGCATCTATAAGTAAAAGATCTTGGATCACCAATGCTCCAACCACCTTTACGTGTTTTATGAACAATGTGTTGCGTCCTTATCTCTATAAGTTTATGATAATGTTTATTGATGATATATTGAATATTCCAAGAATGAGGAGGAACATGCAAAGCACCTGGCAACAATGTTGAGATTGATGAGAGAGAATCAATTGTATGCCAAGCTCAGCAAGTGTAATTTATTTCGGTCTCAGATTATTTTCTTGGGACATGTTCTTTCCAAGGAAGGGATGACAGTGGACCTAAAAAATATTAATGCTATCATGGAGTGGCCAACTCCTAGGAATGTGGATGAGGTGAGATCATTCATCGGACTAGCATGTTACTACAGGGGGTTCATCAAGAACTTATCAATGATTGGCTATCTTATTACATGATTTTAGAGAAAAGGGAAGAAGTTTGAATGGACTGATGAGTGTGCAACTAGCTTTGAGCAGTTGAAGTATTTGCTTACAAATACTCCAGTTTTGAAGATTGCAAATCCTGATGAATAATTTTTGATTTGTACATATGCCTACAAGAAAGGACTTGGTGGAGTTATGATGCAGGAAGGATAGGTTATAGTGACCCACCTACAATTTACAAACAAAATGTGAATATTAGCATGCATATGAGACATGCATACGATAGCTACATATGCGTGTATCACATGTACTGCATTAGTATATGTGCTAACCATTTATTAAAAGTCCAATGAATGAATTATTTACATACTAAGTAAATACCTAAACTCGCCAAAGTCTAAAGAATATGCTTATGGAATACTTGTTATACCACCATCATAAAAGAACTAGTATATTATTCAAAATATATAGATACAAAATATTTTAATTAAATAAAAGAAATTATATAATATATAATATATCAAATGAAAGGAACTAACTATGTAAACCTATAAGTTCTAAGTCAAATTATTAAAATTTTAAAGGGAAACTATATTGTATAAAAAAATTAAATATTAACTAAATGTTAAACTTTAAAAGGGGTATAATATAATAAAATATTAAATAATTCCTTAATAAAAGGGGGACTACGTCCTTCAATTAAATATCACTTAAAAGTAATATAAAGTGATGAATGTCAATATAAAACATGACTACCTCTTTGAGACATTGTGAGGAGCCTCTTGATGGACAAAAGGTGAGAATCCATGCATCATTGCTGAGGTGGTGGAAGGTGAAAAGAAGGTATTGTTTGAAATATAAGGGGACTAAGGGCATTTTGAGATGGGGGGACGAAAGGAGCTTTTACACAGGGAGACAAAAGGAATTTTTACATAGCGAGACAAAGGATGAATTTATCAGAGAGAGCCACAGAGGAAGATTGAGCCTCATTATTCTTAAAGATTTTGAGCATAGGGGCCAGAGTGCTTCAATTATGAATTATTATGGAACTAGGTATCGATGTTGTGCCCAATTTGGCAAGGAGGATTTGTTAATTTTGGTAATGGGGAAAAATTGGAACTACGACAGCTCGAGATCGACTTCAACTGTGGAAACCAGGTATGCATCTATGTATTAAATTAGTAAAATCTTCCTTAAAATAACACTGTCAGAATTTTGAGCATCAAATTATGTTAAACTTGATTAATTTCCCAAATTAGGGCTCAGCACAAATGGTATGCTATGAATCAAGGAAATTGAATGAGAAAGAGAAAAATTATGTGACTCTTGATCTTGAGTTGGCAGCTATTATTCATGCATTGAATATGTGGAGACATTATCTTCTTGGCAGGAGGTTTATTTTGATGAGTGATCACAACATAATCACAGTGGGATGAGATATTTATTTGACCTACCTAATCTGAATGCTAGGAAATCTATATGGTTAGCTATCCTTAGTGAGTTTTATTTTGAGATTAGATACATCAAGGGTAAGGATAATCAGGTGGCCGATGCTCTCAGTAGCAAAATGAAGGTAAATGATATTTACGTTGTGAGGTCTTACAGGAAAAATTTGCAAGAGAGGATCTTGTAGGTAGGGTGACATGATGAGAGGTATCAACAACTGAAGAAGAGGTTACAACATCAAGGTGAGGGTGATAGGGATGAGGAGTATAACCTCATGACAGATGGCTTGGTGGGATTCAGGAACAAGATTTATGTGTTGGATAACAGTGAGTTAAAGAAGCTTATCTCGAGAGAGTTTCATCTTAAGCCATATTAATGTCATCCAGGATATCAAAAGACTTTGATAACTGTTCAAAGGTCCTACCATTTTCTGAACTTGAAGAAGTAAGTGTTTGAGTTTGTTGCTAGATGTTTGGACTGTCAACAGGTGAAGGCATTATGCAAGCATCTAGCTGGTATATTACAACCTATTTCTATTTCAGAATGGAAATATGAGGTCATTTCCATGGAATTAATTACAAGTTTACTGAGGACATCGAGGCAAAATGATTCCATCATGGTAGTGGTTGATAGATTAAGCAAGGTGGATCAATTCATTGCAGTAAATTCTGTGAATTCAGCTAGTGAGGTAGCTTAAATATTCATCAAGAAAATAGTGAGGTTGCATGGTGTTCCTAATAAGATCATATCGGACAAATATGTCAAGTTCACTTCCAGGTTTTAGGAGTTATTTGTAGGCTTGGGGATAGAGTTGGATTTCAGCACGACTTATCATCCATAGACAGATGGACATACATATCGAGTTAACAAGACTCTTGAGAATATGTTGATGATGTATGTCATGCATCAATAGATGAAGTGGGAGGAGTATATTCCACTGGTGGAGTTTGTATATAGCAATGAGTATCAGAAATACTTGAGGATGAGTCCATTTGAGGCTCTCTATGGGTGGAGTTGTAATACTCCTATCAGTTGGAGTGATCCAGTGAACATGGTGCTAATGGGACCAGATATGTTGATTGAGATGGAGAAGGAGATGTAGGTTATCAAAACTAATCAAAAAGCATCAAAAGACAAGCATAAGAGTTATGACATAGAGCATTCAAGGAGTTTCACGTTGGGGAGCATGTGTACTTATGCATCAAGCCCAAGAAGAGCTTTTTGAGGATTGGGTCATGTGCCAAGTTGGCACCTCGATGTTATGGTCCTTTTGAGATCTTTTAGAGTATTAGACCAGTGGACTACATACTTTCACTTCGACCAACAATGAAAGTCCATGATGTTTTCCATGTTTCATTGCATAAGAGATGTGTACAGGCTGCTGATAATGTGATTGATTGGTCTGTATTTCAGGTGGAACCAAAGGGAGAGTTCTAGCCAGAGCCACAATGCATTCTACAGTCAAAACAACTCATGCTATAGAACTAAGCAATAGAGAAAGTTAAAATGCAATGAAAGCACTTTGGGATGGATGAAGCTACATGGGAGATGAATGATCAGATGCGGGCTTTGTATCCTTCATTATTTGTCGGTTGAGGCAAATGGGTTTTTGGTATATATATATATATATATATATATATATTGTATATATATATATATATATATATTATATATATATAAGCTCCAATAAGTGGTATGTTTGTTTTGTTTTTCAGTAAGATGTCATTGTAAATATTGTATCGAGCTATGTTATAAATCTCCATAGGAAGTATGTTTTGTTTTAATTGTTTTCTGGTCGTAGGTGTCATAGAACACAGAGGACGGTGTTCCCCCAAGAGGGGGGGGGTTTGTAACAAACCCAAGTTAAAGTTTCATGTAATAAAGGATATTAAAGGAAAAAAAAATAAGACCAAGATCACAGACACATATTCTAAGCTAAATGTTGGGAAAACATTATAGTGCATCACTTGTGGTTTATTAATGACCATGGAAATTGGCAAAGGCAAAGAGGCATTAATTGGAATTTAATTATGAAAAATAAAGGAAAATAGGAGAAAAGGAAGGTGAAGAGACACAAATTTGCATGCAAGGGAAATTAGAGGAAAAATGAAGGAAAATGAAGAAAAAGGGGACAAAAATGATAAAAAGGCATCAAAAAAATAATTCACAAATTTTGTCAGTTTAGTTTTGGATCTCATTCACTCTTGAACACTTAGAGAATTCTTGGAGCACTCTAACATTCACTTGGATTGGAAAAAGGAAAGCAAAGGAAAAGAAAAGGAAGGTAAAGAAAAGCAAGCGAGCGTAAGGAGAAGGTTGGATAGGTAGCTTCAACAAGAATATTTCATAGGTAACAAGTTGAATTTGTGATTTCCTAGGTGAGGTGTGAATGTTGGTACATGGATTTGTCTACTTGGTTCATTTATTGTCATTGGCATCGATTTCTCCTGGTTTGACAGTCGCTTCAACCTTACATTTCTTGGATAACCATGGTGTGATGGGATTTATTATTGGTTAAGATTTGGATTATTGAAATATTTAAGATCTGGGTGAGGTGATCTTAGGACAATTCCCAAGGTTTGGGGGTGGATATGGTGTTTCTCTGGGAAGCCCTTGACATGTGCGTGGAGATAGGAAAATTACTCAAGGTATGGTGAAGGAATTTTGAGGCATCCAAGCTCGGTTTGGTTTTGTGATCTTGAGACCGATTTAGGTGAGATCACGATAGCTTGAGTGTGGAGGTCGATTCAATGTTTGATTATGTCTTGGTTTATCCCATAATATGCCACATCCATGCTTGGAATATGTCATGGGGTTGATTGGCTGAAAGAGAGATTTGGTTCAACCCAATCTATGGTTGGGTGATACGTGGAAGCCCCTGAATTGGTTGGCCTTTGCATATGTTAATATGATCTATTTTATTAATGTATTTAATGATTACATGTACTTATTATTATGATGATTTTATGGAATATTTGTCATGTTCCTTATTCTAGTTATTTGCTGGTTATATGCATGGTTCTATGGTGTGCTATAGCAATGGCTCTTGTCATGATTTATAAGTTATTGAATGGTTGATGAATGCATAGGATAACAAGTGTGGTTGTAACTAGCTTGAGAGGGCATTGAGCCTTCTTGGGGATTCTCAAATGAAGTTCAAAAGTTTATGATCAAATATGCATTCATGACTTGTAGCCTTGATGTTTACCATATGTCTAACGAAATGTCTATTGTGTACTAGGCATGTCTAGGTCAAGATATTGTTCAAGTTTTGAAAGGTTAGCATAGTTATCATGCTAATCATGTTCATCGAAAGTTATAAACTGTCATGAGTGGGGGTCTAGAGGCTAGCCTGAAAAAGTGGCATAGATATTGTGACTGCATGCACTCAACTAAGGGAATTGGGTCATAACTACATGGAGATAGGCTTGTGGGTGCGGTTATAGCCTCCCAATAGCATTTTTGAAAACATGGGAGAGGGAACCTATAATAGTGATGAATATGTTAGTGGGGTCTCTATAAAAAATAGATAAGTATTCCTCGAGCTTGGACCATAGATTCACTGAAAAGATAGAACTATTAAAGGAGATGCTCTAGATCTTTAGGATGTAATAGGAAAATTGGAGAGCAAGATGGCCTTTGATAATTATTTTTCTAGATATTTCCCCAAGTTAAAGGCTTATTTTGCATCAAAAGCCATATAAAAAAGGAGACTTTAGGCCAAAAGTTATGTTTCTAGATTTTGGTCAAGAATTCCTTTGTTTGTATTAGATTGTGCCTTGTTTCAAGGTGATAAGCCTCACAGATAGAGAAGATGTCGCTTGGATGAGTACGCCCATCAAAGTTTATCTCAATACTGAGAGAAGGGGATACACCTTTTCTGAAGGTTTCTCTAGAGTTTTTTCCAAATATCAAGGTTTGGATGGGGAAGCCATACCTCTTATGGGATCCATTGATGCCATCTCAAACTAGGATAAGATTGGACCCAGTAATCAAAGAACCTGATTCTACCTTGACCTGTCAGCTATATTCTCATTCTGTCAAGATTTTGTTGGCCACTAATTTTGGGGAGTTGCTGCTAGGAGTCATTCCATAATAGAGCTATTTGTCTATCTTTGACTTCCTAGAAACAATGTTGATGGATCAGACACATGCATCTTTTTCCAAGGTCCATATAGATGAATATAGGGATTTAATATGCATTTGAATTAGGAGATGTATTGGTGTTTCAAGTGCATATTTGCGATGCCATATGCTTTTCCATAAATATGGGCCTCCCTTTAACTAGTGCCACTAGATTTTGGCTCCCTAAAATATCGCCATGATCTTCAGATCACACAACCCAATCCTCCTTTTACCTTTGGTCTGCAGAGCTTGTACCATGCCACTAGAAACTATTTTTTTTCCAAGTGTGTAACTTCCTAGAGAAATGTTCTCTGGATATCACGAATCTCTTATAAAATTGAGGTTATGGCCATCATTGTTGAAGAAAAATATATAGGGAGCACTTGCAATATAAATTTAAGGATTACAAGTTGACCCACTATATTAAAGATATAAATTCCCATCTAACCAATTTTTTATTGAGCTTAGTTATTAATTATTCCCATAGGCTCCATTTAAGGGAATTGTTAGCCAAAGGGACTCCAAAATGTTTTGAGGGAAGTTTGCAAATTTGGAAGCCTAGGATCTAAGCTATGTGTCTTTATATAGCCAAGGGAATGTTTAATAAATAAACATGATATTTGGTCTTATTGACATCCATACCTGAGGCTAGAGAGAACTCTCCAATATTTTTGAGAATTCCTGCAATTAATGAATCGTTGGAGTGTCCATGTCCATCATGTGGTCTACAAATTGTTGATGTGGAAGATCATCTCTGAACAACCTAATACCCTGAAGCCTTTTCTCTGAAGCTATAGCTTAGTAGGGAGAAACCAATCCCTTCCATTTAGATGATGAAGAATAATGGAAAAAGAGGGTCCCCTTGTTGGATCCATTGAGATAACGCAAAGGGCATAGAGGGAGATCCATTGACTAGGATAGAGAAAGAGGTTGATGAGAGAATATTTTTGATAAATTATACCCACTCATTAGAAGAGCAAAAAAATCTTAGGATGTTTCTTAAAAAATACCAATTCAAATTATCGAAGGCTTTAGAGAGGTCAAGCTTAAGCAACATACCAGGCTTTGTTGTAATTATTAGGGAGTGGATGGCTTCGTGGGCCACCATAATTCCATCTAGGATTTGATTCCCTTCTATAGAGGCCATTTTTTCCATAGAGATGAGGCTTGGGAGGAATGAACTGAACCTATTTGCAATAAATTTTAGTGATGATTTTGTAAATCACATTGCAAAGGGATATTGGCCTATATCCATTTATATCCTTTTCTTTTTCTTTCTTGGGAATCAATGCTAAAAATGTGGCATTAAGAACTTTGACTATGATTCTTGACTATCATGATTCCTCCACTACTTTCCAGATGTCATGCCCCATGATTGACTAACATGCCAAAAAGTATTAAATGGTGAATCCACCTAGACTAGGTGCTTTGTTACTGGGCATATTTATAATTGTGGCTTCCACTTAATCCAAGGAGATGTTTCTGAGCAAGGATTCATTCTGTTATGTAGTGATTAGATTAGGAATGTGTTGAAACATATGTTGATACACACTTGATTGGTCAATCGGAGGTTCCGGGAGAATATTTTGAAAGAATATTATTAGTTTGGAAGCTATCTCTTAGTGGGATTTCAAGGTTTCCCCATTCAGAAGAATTGAGTTATGGAAAAGGAAGGTGTTATTTCCACCTTTTCTAAGCCATCACATTTAGGAATTTTGTTTCCATAAGAGTTCTTCTTACTTGCTCCAATCCTCCAATTCAATGTGTGTTGATGCTTCTTCCTTAATTAGAGCCTCTAATATGCCATTGAGAATGACTTACTATTGAATTGATTCCATTTTATGCTCTAGTATATATCTTTCTTTTGAGATATTTCCAAACTTTTCCTTATTCCAACCCTTGAATATGCAATTAATGTGCTTGAGTTTCTTATGGCAAGTAAACATTGCTGATCCTTTTACTATTACTAGATCCTCTCACCACTATTGTATATTATCATAGAAGTCCAGGTGGCAAAGCCAAAAATTTTCGAAATAAAAAGGCTAGTTCCGAGGTTGAGTTTTCTGATCTATATTCAAATATATTGGCTAATGGTTAGAGCCATGGCTTGGGAGGATGTAGGCCTCCAAAAAGAGATTTCACCATAACATATCTTCTAACAATAAGAAGAAACCTAGATTTGAGGCCACCTGCTAGGAACCTCCCCTCTTGTTATTCCAAGTGAAGATGCCATTTTCAGTTTCAATGTCAACAAGTTGGGAGCTTGCAATTGTTTCCTGGAAAAGGAGCGAATATGCATCCAATCTTCTAATGCCTTTACATTTCTTGTCAAGGGATTTTATGTGATTGAAATATCCTCCAAGTATCTAGGGGGAGGATAAAATGATATTTTTGGGACTGATGATGGAATGAAGAGATAGAGGTTTATCTTTGGTAATAAGGGGTTCGTAGACATTGGAGAGGAAGCACAAATCCACAGAACCAATGGGATGGAATTGAATTGAGAGGATATAAAGGATGAAATCATATTAAGAAATTGGATATCTTGGTCACTCTAGATGATAACAAGCCCCCTTAATGAACCATAAGAATTAGTGGTGTAACCACCTCACCCCATATTTACCCACTTTAACTTGCTCACTACGGTAAACACGAAGATGAGAGCTACTATGCGAGACTCGATTTCCAAGATGCACTTATGGAAAATTCGGTCCATATGTCCAGAACTAGCTGCAACCACCCAATGGCACATGATCACACTGTTATCTGCCCCACTTGATCCAACACTATTTCTGTTAAAAATAGCAACAATAAATCCTGCTTTTATTTGTCCTTTAATTAAGTTAGGAATAAAATCAAAATTCTATTCTCATAACAACTTGTAATAGTTAACTAATTTGACTTAGTTGGCTCAGTAAATTCGAGTTGGAAGTCTATCTAGAGTCATGTAGAGTGATTCCTAAATTTTAGGGGTCTAGGTTGAGTTATTTTGAGTTGTAATTAATTAACTCAGTCTAACTGAGTTATAGTCAGTTAAACTAGTTCAATCAGTTGGAGGAACTAGTAGGAGGTCTACTAGTGGGGATCAACTTCAGTGTAGCTTCATTGCTCCACCAGTTAACTGAAGATTCACTCATAAATAACTCATGCATGTCAATTATGAGAAAGACCCAGTTGAGATTAGAGTTCAGGGACATTGTACTATCAGTTGTATAATTTTTCGAGTTGTATAGATGGTGCATGCAATCAGTAGAAGGCCTATGATGGATTGCACTGTTATGGATGAGGAATTTCCCAATTAAATATGGGATAATTCTATCAGGAATTGCGCAAGGAAGTAGGGCTTGGTAGGCAACAAATTTGGCTAAGTGTTGGCTTGAGCTAGTTTGTGAAGAGGAGAGATAGATTGTACTTGTGCAGGAATTGTTCGGGGTTGAACAAGCTTTGTATTTTATTTTTCGTATATTTTGGTCAATGCAATATATATAGTCAATGTTTTGAGGAGTTTCTTTCCCCAGAAACATATTGTGTTATGTGTGATTGAAATTTTTCCTTTTCTGCTTAGTTTTTTCATCGATCAAATTTGGTTTCTACTGATGAATAGAGTAGAGTAGATTCTTGTCTTAAGTTTTAGCATATCACTTAAGCTTTCGAATATAAAAGTAAAATATACATGGTATCGGAGCTGAAGACATTATAGAAGAGGAGAATTTGATTTTTTTGTGGAGGTGAAATTGAATTTGTAGGTTCATACTTCAAAGTCAACAATATGTCATTCTAGATTTGAGACTTGAGTATGTACTGGAGGGAAATTCAAATTACATAGCTTGGAAGGACATGATGGAGGCAGTGTTGGAAGAAAACAGGTTGAAGGAATTCATAGATCATGATATTCTGAAGGCTCTAGCATCCAATGCTAAAGATATGGATGAATGGAGAAAGTTTGTGGAAAAAGTGAGAAGGATTATCTTATAAGGAGTTCGAGATCATATTGTGTTGAATATCCACAATAAGGAAGCTTCATTTGCAATGTAGAAGGCATTGACTGACCTGTTTCAAAATAGCAGTGACCACATGAAGCTGGCATTGAAGGAAAAACTCGGAAAGATCAAGATGGAGAAGGGAAACTCTATTCCGAAGTACTTGATGAAGTTCACCCAATGTTGGGATGAGCTTGGAAGTGTCGAGATTACTATTGCCAAAGATGATCTGGTGAGCCTAGCACTTATAGGACTTCCCAAGAGCTGGAAAATTTACCAAGATTCAATTAATGGGAGGGAGAAGCTACCAGAGTGGGATCTATTGTGGTCTGACTTGGTACAGGAAGAGATTCGGTAGAACACCAGAGATGGATCCTCATCAAAGCATGATGATGAGGAGAATTGTGACTTAGCGGTTAAGATAAAGAAAGGGAAGGGGAAGAGTAAGAAGAAGGGCATGTCAAAAATCAAGTGTTTTCACTGTCATGAGCTAGGAAAATTTTCCACAAAGTGTCCACATAAGAAGGCTGATAAGAAGCCCCCAGGAGAAGTGGCTTGTGAAGCTCTTGTTTCACAATTTGAACTGGATTTTACCCTCACCACTTATATGGTGTCATCGATGATGGGTAGTGTGTGGTACCTGGATAGTGGAGATTCATTCCATATGAATAGTAACAAAAATCTCTTTAGTAACTTGGAGGAGGAGGATCTCCAGATGCATATTGAGATGGGTGATGATGGGAGGTATAGTGCAACCGAGATCGATACAATTACCTTTCAGAGGGAGACTGGTTCTCCCCTCACTTTGCGAGATGTTATGTATGTTTTGATTTTGAAGAATAACTTGGTTTCTATTGTCATGTTGGAGGATAGAAGCTATGATGTGATATTTAGTAAGGGAAAGGCATTCCTTCATCACATAGCCAAAGTCCATGTGAAGAGGATAGGGGTTCGAGTGAAGAACCTCTATAAATTGGAGGTAGAATACTACACTGCTTTGAGCACTAAAGTAGAGAAGGTGCATAGACGAGACATCGATGAGTTGTGGCACATGAGATTGGGTCACTTGCATCATGGCGCTTTGAAGATATTGTAACAAATTTCTACAGGGCTTCCCAAGGGTATACTAGAGTAGAGAGACACATGCAAAGGGTGTACAATGGGGAAGTACACCAAAGCTTACTTTCATGACAAAGGCAGTTGAGCACATGCAAGCCTTGATCAAGTTCACTCAGATGTGTGTGGATGGTTCTCGACAACATCCATGGCCAAGCACAAGTATTATGTTATATATTTTTTATGATTTTTCTTGTAAGTGTTGGATTTCTTCATGTAGAAGAAAGTTCATATGTTCACAAAGTTTTGTGAATTTAAAGCACTTGTCGAGAAAGATACTGGTAGGAAAGTTAAATATCTCAGAAGCGATAAGGGTGGAGAGTATGTGTCGAATGAGTTCAAAAAATTATGTGCATCAAAAGGCATTTGATGGGAGTTGATAACATCTCATAAACCACAATAGAATGAGGTGGTTGAAAGGAAGAACAAGAGTATTGTGGGAGCGACACAAATGATGTTGTATTATTAGGGCCTACCATTACACTTGTGGGCTAAAGCATGAAACACAATTGTTTATTTGCAGAACATAAGCCCTCATTGAATTCTCAAGATGATTACACCAAAAAATGTTTTTTTAGGGAAGAAACTAGATGTGGAACACTTCAAGATCTTTGGTTCATCATTTTACTTCCATGTTACCAAAGAGGCATGAAAAAAATTAGAGCCAACAACAAAGTTGGGCATATTTGTGGGGTACACTGATACACCTCACAACTATCGGGTGTACCATCTAACCAACAGGATGACGGTGGTTTGTAGAGATGTAAAATTCGATGAAGAGAAGGGAATGAGATGTTCCCTTTGAGAGGGAGCTTCAACTACATGCGGATGAAGACATTTTAGCTCCAAAGGAGGAACCTCAGGATGATGTGGAGCAACCACATGTAGAGGAGCAGGGAGTGGAAACTCCCACTCATGTAGAGTCTTCCAGAGATGGGAGAAAGCACACTAGAGAGACTGATAGGTTATTTCATGATGCTAGAGAGAATGTGGGAGCACCAACATCACAATGCAGGCAAAGGAGGTCACCAGAGAGGTACGCTGGCTACATGGCTTTGATGAGCGGGAGTGTAGAGAGTTAGCCATCCTATTTTGAGGAAGCAGTGTAATAACTAGTTTGGGTTGATGCCATGGTTGAGGAGTATGACTCCATTATTAGGAACAATGTTTGGCAAGTGGTCCCAAGACCAACAAACAAGCCAATGGTGAGTTCTAGATGGCTTTACAAGGTAAAGAAAGGAACTGATGGTAGTGTGGAGAAACACAAGGCCAAGTTTGTGGCCAGAGGGTTCTCTCAGGTGTAGGGGATTTATTACGATGAGACTTTTTCTCCTATAGCAAGGTAATCATCAATCATACCCATTCTAGTGCTATCAACACAAATGGGATGGAAGATACTGTTAGTGTCAGTGTCTTTGCCACTGCCATCAGTGATCAAAATTACTCTTTTTCATTTCATACTAGGAGTCCCATTCTGATGAGGTTGCATTCCATTAGGTCATGGATCTACTGATGGTAGGGTTCATTTAAGTTTTTCCCTCATGATATGTACTTTTTGACCTCCTTTCATACTTTTCAGGTCATTGGTTCATGTTTAAATAGGTCTTAGGTCTTAGGGTTTCAGTCTCATTAGGTCTAGGGTTTCCTCCATGGTCAGATTTCAGTGATTATTGCTAATAATGGTCAGCAAAGACATGAGGAGGTTAATAACGATTAGAAAAGTCAAAATGTGTTAATTTGTAAGCTTAACGAAGGGCTCACCTCAAAACTAGTTTTGAGGTGAAAGCAGAGCATTTGGATTTCATAGTTAAATTTAATGTAATTTTATCATTATCATATGTAATAAATGGTTCCATGTTGCTCCTGGTAACCCGGTGATATTGCCAAGCACCAATCCACCTGCAAAAGCAAAAGAGAACAAACCCTAATTTCCTCTCCTACTGAGCTAGGGTTGGCTATGGGATCAGAGATATCTGAGCAAAGGAGGCATGAGATATATTAGAAAGAATGAGGCCATTCATATCATCAAACATCAGGTCTCCACCATTTGTCGAGAAGTCATTCCAAGGAACAAGCCATTCATCACACATAAGGGATGGTTTTTCTTCAAACAGTGTTTCTGAGCAAGAAAATATGAATTTGGAAAACATGATAGAGGTTTTTGTCCAAAATAGGCCAAGGAAGAAAAACCTTCTTCACTTTTTACATAGGTGTCATAGTTTTAGAGAAATGTCAAAAATACAAGTTGTCTCAGGAGATTTAATGCACCTCTAAGTGACCTTGGGAAAATAGAGATTTCTCCTAGCTTGGTTGGCCAAATGACTTTCTTGATGAGTCAAATGATAACTAGACACAAAGCGCTTTCCAATGAGCTATCTTGAGCTCAATTTGGAGTTCAGGAAGACCTTCAAAAGTTGAGTGAAACAACACTCTTCATTTAGGCAGCCTCATTCTGCACATTTTGACTAGTCTTGGGAGATTGGACTTTTGACAAGGAAAATGAACTCCAAATTGGAAAATTCAAGATGTTCTGGAAAGTAGACTCGACAATATTTCCAACGAGCTATCAAATGCCTAATTTTGACACCAGGAAGGCCTCCAAAAGTGGTATGCAAAAAGGAGCTGCACAATTGGCAACCGACGCTGCGCATAGAAAAGGCGCTGCACACCTGAAAAAGTTTGACAACGTAAAATTACATTGGTGCTGCGCATACAAAAGGTGCTGTGCACCTATGTGAGAGCACTGCACACTTGTCAGACACACTCCAATTGCTCCAAATCACTTCAGATTACCTCAAAACTCCAATTTCCTCCTCTTTACAAGTAAGTACATTGATTCTCCTTGTTGAAGAGTGTTCTTGCATGAAAACTTGTTGGTATTTTACCCATAAAACAAAACCCTAGTATCCACTGTTCACCAAAATGGTTCAAGGTTCACTCGTTTATCTTTGTTGCTGGTTCCTAAAACCTCATACACTACATATTAAAACCCTACCCTCCATATATACCCCTACACACATTCCCATTCCCATTCCCATTCCCTCACATGACACTTCTCTAAAAACCTACTTCCTGTTACACAAAAATATTGTCACCATGATTATTTGCAGTCAGTATGGGTCTATCATCACTTGTACTATCCTCCTAAGCAAGTCTCAGACCTCAGCTCTTCAAGTCAAGCTTTGGAAATGAGAGAAAGATATTAAAAATCAATGTAACTCTGGTTCCGCAGTTTCTCTCACTGTCACCTGCGGTCCTGCACCTTCTGTTTACAAAAGTTGCGAACCTGCCCGCTCTGTCCCTAACGGTGTGGGTTTGGACCCCTGTGAAAGTCAAAAGGCGCAAGTTTTATCTTAAAAAACTCACTTTGGGTTAATTCTAGAGGATTCTAGAAGGAATTTTGACGTGGATTGTTCACTCTGAGGTGGTTCATGCATCCCAAAAGAGAAGGAGCTAATCCCTTGATGAGAGGAGCTATCCCTTTGAAGGAGGACTTTATCCCTTTGAAGGAGGACCTAGTAACCTCCCTCCATTGCACTATAAATACAGGCATTGGGCTGGTTGCTGGAGAGGTTAGAAGCTGAACATTTTTGAGGGTAAATGCTGGTGAAATCAAGACTTCCTAGTTGAGCTTAAGAGGAGAGATCACATACCTTTTTGGCTTCATTGGGGAGTGAGTGAAACTTGTCAAAGTAGAGGAGACTTCTTGCTGGACCCTGGGAGGAGCTTGTACAGCGTCAAGGCAAAGGTTGTAAAGTTCTTCTTCTTTTGAATTAATACAATCAAACTCATTTTTCTCAACAAGTATCTTATGTTATTTGTTTCATGGACTCCTTGACTTTCATGTTAAATATGTTTTATGATATTGGCTTTTCAGGTGCTATTTAATTTGTTTGCCTTGTTTGTGTTTGCAGATTCGCGACAAAGGAGCTCATTTGGATCGAAGGAGCGAGGGCATCCACAAACTTGCGTTGGACCTAAGGTAGGCCCTAAAAACACTTGTTTGCCATTGTTTATAAAAGCATATTTAGAGAAAGATAGTGTCTGGTTGGTTTGCTTGTCATTAGGTCTTCTTTAGATTCTAGGAAGGTCTATCTTGTCCGCAAGATCGACTTATTCCGTGTGACAAAATGGCGACTCCACTGGGGACTTGATTGTTTTCCTTGTTTTTACTTTGACCTGAGAAACTGTGTTTTTGTTTCTGTTTTTGGCTTGTTGTGTGTAAAATTGGGTAGAGTTTGTAGATCCAGGGTTATTTTTTGTTTTTCATAGCTTTGGGAGAGGACCGCACCCTAGCCGTTTGACACAGTGCGTACCTACCCGCAGCTTGGCTTTTAGCACAGAGCGGGACCGCACATGTGTCAACTGTGGGCCTGCGAACCCTGTCAAAATTTTGAAAAACCTAAGATTTCCTCTGTTAGTCACCTTAGTTTTTTGTTTAGAAATTGTTATCCACTGCCCAGACCTGCATATAACTTGTCAGAAGCTTTCCTTAGGTTGATTTCGTTAGTGTTAGGGTTTTAGGTGAAATTCCTAGGAGTTTTGCTTGTTGGGCTTGTTTTTCATTTTGGTTGTGTAGTGGCTCTGAGCTTAGAAGCTGTAGGGACTTCAGATCACCTTAGTGTCTACCAGCCTTCTTATGAGTCTGACCATTTATGAAATCTCCCCTTGTTGAGGAATCCGCTTTGAGTTTTCTCTTTACAAAACTTCGAAAAGCTTGTGTTTAAAAGTTTGGATTTTCATTTTCAAAAAGAAAACAAAATTGGTTGTTCTTGACTGATTTGTGATTCTGCATAAATTAGTCCTTAGCTTACATCTAGCTAAGTAAAACATCCTTAAAAAAGACATTTAGTAGGCTTTGACTTCAAATAGGTTTTTATAATTTATAGATCTCAAAGTTAGTCATTTTCATAGTTTTGAGTGTTTTATAAAAAATATAAAAATCTCTTTTGGAAAAAGTTTGTTTTGTAGTGATTGAGTGCTTTGAAACGAAAAAGGGAAATTTTTGTGAAATAACTAGTTGTCTTGTTTTGAGTGCATTGGAAAAGGACAAAAACTCTTCTTTTAATTTGTTTGATTAAGAAAGATTTGTGTTTACAAAAGTATTTGCATTCTCAAACTCTTTCTTAGTTTAGAAGTTCATCGAAGAGAAAAAGATTGTTTAAATCATCTTAGGTGCATTTTTAGTGGTTTTGAGTCGAGTCTTCATACCACGAGTCTCATCTCCGCACCTTTTGACTTAAACAAAAACCAATAAAAATAACGCTTAAAGTAAAATTCATCTAGTAACATTTTTATTTCTAGGGCTCTGATACACCAACTTAGCTTAGGCTAGTGTCTTGGAGTAGGAGAGTAATTAACTCTCCAAGACAGTAAAAACAAACAAGTAGCTGTATCTTGTGGTAGGGAAGAAATCCAATTGTTGCATTTATGCTCTAGGAAAGCTCCTCTTAAAGGAGAAGCACGAGATCGTGTCCGAACCAGTGCGGGAATCAATCCTTCCTCATTGGGAACGACGCCAGATATTCACGTATTAAAAACGGTAAACCTCGGATTAACCATTGTCGAGGAGCCTGGGGTCACTTGTTGGTAAACCTTGGATTATGTCAAGGAGCCTTCAAGGGGATTGAGCTTGCTACTCTGCCCTTGCGTGCGTATCGGATCGTAGACTGTTCCCCCAGGTATATTTGTCTCAGTTGGTAACCTTAGTGACCATATTCTTTAGGATTCTTCCTGAGGTGACAGTGGTGGGAAGATCCCACTGTACCTGGAGCAGACGTCGGCTAGACTCACTTGGATTTTCTGGGGGGTTCTCTTCACTCGAGACGGTTAAGTGGAGGAACTTGTGCCAGTCTATTCATTAAGTAGGTTGCCGGGGTAACTGTTCCAACCGCCATTTCTGTATTGAACTCTGCGACGTTGGATTTCATCACCAACTAGTGTTTTCAGTACGGAAAGTTACTGTTTGTGTGTGTTTGATCTCCTAGATTCTTTAGGCGTGTGGTTCAAATTTGTTTGGTTCTTTAGAGGCTTTAGGTGGTTTTCATTGAGATTTTACTTTGTTTGCGTGTGAAGTAGTTAAAAGTTTTTAACTGTGGCTGAATTACCAAGGCAGTCCCGTAGACTTCGGGGCCAATCTCCTGAGTTTGTAAACGTGGCTGAGTTACTGAGGAAGTCCCGTAGACTTCGGGGCCAACCTCCTGAGGAAGTACTGAGCCAGCTTGAAGGCTTGAAAGTCCTTGTAACTCCTAGAGACAGTAGAGTTGGGTCACCTGAAGAAGGAGAATCTTCTTTGATAGTACATCCTGATTTTCAACCGTTAGTAGCAGATTATAATCCACAGTCAGTGTCTGTTTCCGAAGTTACTGGTAGCTTTTCATCTACTAGTGATATAGGTGAAGAACCTGAAATATCCGAGCCTGAAAGTGAATTTGCTGCTACTTCGACATCGGGGTTTGTTTCTCCAACTTCTAGTGGTCCTGGTTCACCTAGGGTAGAAAGAGTAATCACCCAAGATCTTCCTTCTGGACTTATTGCTATTGAAGAACTTGCTACTCCGGAAGAAGAAGTAGGCATCCCTATCCCTGAAAATCAACCTGTTATTTAGCTAAGGGAGCGTGAATCAATTTTTTACAGTCCACCTAGGAGCAGTTCTTGGTATCTTTCTTTGACTAATTTTTTAGAAAACTCAGGGTTAAGTTTTTCACCACCTCGCGCTCCTTATCACCCAACACCTAGAGGTTTTTATACTCCCGTAAATATGTCAGGACAGTCATCCATGTTTACTCAATCGCCTGAATCCTTTTTGTACGGCGGTCCTTCTGTTCCTTTCAGGTATTAGTCCCTTTCTGGTACTTTTTCAGGAGCATCTCCTCAACCCATTGAGCAAGGGTTATTAACTGGAAGCAATGGTACTAAGCCGTTGAGCGTAGAAGACATTATTATGATGTCAGGTTCTATTCCCAATCCTCAACCTCAAGGTGGCCAGTTACCGCCTGGGGGGCAACCTCAAGGTACACAATTTGCATCTGGGGGGCAACCTCAAGGACAGTACATACCTATGGGACAGTACGTTCCTCAAGGTCAACCCCAGACTCAATATGTACCCCAAGGTCAACCTCAGTATCAATTTATACCTCAAGGTCAACCCCAGTATCAGTACGTGCCTCAAGGGTATCAACCCCAAGGTCAGTACTCGAACCAAGGTTTCCAACCACCCTCCGGTCAAACGTATGTTCAAGGAATGGGAAATGTACCTTTCAATTATCAATCCTACCCTCAACCCGGTTATGGTCCTCAGTATTCTCAACCTGTTATGGGTCAGTACCCCGGAATGAATATAGTGTGGGATCCATCGCAAACTCAACAGGTGTTGCAGCCAAGTGTACAGTTGTCATCTCAAACTGGACAACCCTTAGTTTCTGGTACACCCCAGCAACCAGTCCAGTCTAACATTCAAACTTCTGTACCTTCGGTAGTTTCTCAGCCTGGGCCTAGTACACCTCGTACTCCGCCTCAAACGACTGCTACAACTGCCGCAACATCTGTTCAATCTACCCCACCTACTTCTGGAGTATCGACAGCTCCGTTTTCTACTGTTCCTGTATCTACTCCTCAGACATCTTTACCACCGTCTGGATCTACGATTCAAACTTCGGTTCAGATGCCTGTAGGACAACCTGGTTCAAGTACGGTTGTCACAAGTCAACCACAATTTACTTATCAACCGTACCAGGGACAGTACCAATTCGGTCCTGCTGTGCAGCAGCCAGTCTATCAGTATCAACCGTATCCTGGGTACACTTATCAACAACCTCAACAACCCCAGTACGGTCCGGTTAATCCTGGTTTTCTGGGAGGATACAATATCCCAAACGCAATTCCTATTCCTAGTTATCCTGGATATCCTCCTCCTGGGGCTGGTCTCATGACCCAGAGTTTTAGGGATCCTAATCGGCAGTTACCGTTTATCGCAACTTTGGACTTGCCTGACTTGTCGCGCCTAATGAATGATCCCATTAATTATCTTCCGTTTTGGCCGCCAATGCCGAATAAGTTGCCCAGTGACATTCCTAAGTTCGAAGGTAAATCAGGAGAGGACCCGTCGAACCATGTGATGACTTACCACCTCTGGTGTGCGTCTAACTCCATTTCAGATGATTCAATCCGTCTTAGACTTTTCCAGCGCACTCTAATTGGTCTCGCGGCCAAGTGGTACATTGAGTTACCGCGAGGCACTTTTTATAATTTTAGTCAGTTAGCTACCTCGTTTTTAACTCATTTTCAGTTGCCAGTCCGATATGACAATGGCACGGAATTGTTAACTTCGTTAAAACAATCGACGTCTACTTATATTTCAGATCATATTCATGAGTGGAGACGTCGACGACGTTTAGTGAAGGTGTTTATTCCGGATCAGATTTTGGCTGAGTGGTTTGTAAAATCTTTGTTGCCAAAGATCACTGAAGATGTAGCTAAAGCCGGAGTTGTTACTGAGGAGCAAGTAATTGCTCAAGCACAGTACCTTGACTTGGTCTATACTCAGTCAGGTACGTTACACGAGAAAATCCCCGATCTTCCCAAGCAAAATCAAATCGCTGCAGCTCCTTCGGGATCTCATGCCGCCGATGGTATGATTGGTACGGTTAACACTAAAAGTAAGAAGAAATCTTCCAAGAATTCTTCTCCTATTATAACCTTGCCTGATTCCCCAACAGGAGATTCTTCTGCAGAGATTTCCGCCGATATTCACGTTGTAGAGTCATCTACAGCCAAATCAAAATCCGGTGGAAAGAAGAAAGGAAAGAAGAAGAATAAAACGGACAAAAGTTCAAAGGAGAAACCTGAAAAGGCGGAATCCAATGATGAAAAGTGCAAACCTCGTTATCCTTGTCTCATTTGTGACGATGAACATTTTACAAGAGACTGCCCTCATCGTGCAGAGGTTGCGAAGATTGTCAAAGGTTCCCAAACTCCTGCTGTTTTGAAGGATCCTTTTCCAGCTCAAGACAGTAAGATGATAGGTTCTTCCTCGAGTGCCAATGAAGAACCCATATTGATGATGTCCCATGTTAGGATTGCGACTCGATCGCAAGATTATGGTAGTAAAAGTCCTGTTGATGGTAAAGAAACAGAATCTTCTCATTCTAATCCATCAACCTCAGCTCCCGGTTCCGATCCACTACAGATCGAGAAACCTAATCCAGACTTGGTAATCAAACCGCCCGCCAAGGGTATACTTCGAAAGTCAGCTTTCAATCCACATGCGAGAGCGGCTCAGAATTATAACATTGTTGAGGATTTAGCTATTTCACCCTCAGCAATGTCGGCTTTGGAAGTGCTGCAATCATGTCCAGCACAACGTAAATTACTTCTGTCGGCTATAGGAACTGTTGACGTTCAGGACTCGAACCTAATGATTTTCGATCTAGAAAATAGTACACCACGTTTGCCTCATCAAATGGCTTTCCAGATTCCAGTGATAGTCAAAAACAGGCCTATTCATCGGACTGTAATTGATGAGGGAGCCTCAACGTGTATTATGTCGATACAGTGTTGGAGATCGCTTGGTTCTCCTTCGCTAAATCAATCCCCGACGATTCTAAAGGCCTTTGACGGCCGTGGGTTTCATCCTTTTGGCATTCTACAGGATTTGCCTATAGGGGTTGAAGGAAAAATCGTTAGTCTAGATGTGGAGGTGGTTGATGCCCCTCTAGATTACAACCTTCTCTTGGGTCGAAGTTGGTCTTACACTATGACAACGGTCGTTTCATCGGTCTTTCGAGTAATAAAGTTTCCACATAATGGAAAGATCATAACAATAGACCAGCTGGCTTACTTTTCATCTGACCCAGCCTCTTCTAAGAGTATTCAGCATGTCGGTAAAACGACTATCCCATATAAGGATGTTGGAGTAGGACTAGTTAAAGATGCCGGTTTACTGGGAACTTTTCCTTTTCCTCCGATCAACGCATCGTCTTCATTTGCAACCATTCATATGATCACATCGGACACCATTGTTTATGATGATCCTTGGATCGTTCCTTCTGAATCTGAGATAGACTCATTTGGTAACGCCATGCCTTTGAGTCCATATGAAATTGCCTATGAAGCTGTGCAGTCTTTTGCCGACCCATTTTCAACCGAAAATGACTTCATGAATGTGGTTCGTGAGGAATCACTTTTCACATCAAACTCGGATTTAATCACGTTTTCTGAACTTGTTCACTCTGATGAGAAAATTCGTGAAATCCTATGTGTAGATGATTTACCATGGGAAGATCTCCATCACAGATCTTCGTTTTTACCCGAGATTGATCGTTTTGAAAATGACTTCTCATCAATTTTTACAATTGAATATGTCAAGGAACCTCAGAATCCAACGAAACATCCCGATTCAGAGTTAAATTTGGGAAACATCTCTCGAACTATTCCTATTGACATTTCGGTTAAGCCCGGAATTGTTGAGAACATTCATATAGGTGCCTCGTGTACAGATGACGAAATTCAGCTATATAAGGCCCTATTTCAAGAATTCTGCAACGTGTTTGCCTGGTCCTATGAGGAAATGCCAGGAATTGATCCCACGATTGTTGTTCATGAGATCAAGACTTACCCGGACGCTAAACCCGTCCGGCAACGTTTGCGTCAGATTCACCCACGAAAAGCTGCTGCAATTAAAGCAGAAGTTGAAAAATTGTTGAAAGCAGGTTTCATTTATCCGATCCCGTTAACGGATTGGGTATCGAATATTGTTCCGGTTAACAAAAAACAGGGAACAATAAGAATATGCATCGACTATAGGGACATTAATCGAGCCTGTCCAAAGGACAATTACCCAACACCCTATATCGATCAAATCATTGATGATTGTGCCGGCAGCGAAATATTCTCCTTCATGGATGGTTTTTCCGGATACAATCAAATCAATATTCTACCTACCGATCAACCAAAAACGGCTTTCATTTGTCCATGGGGGACATTTGCTTATTGCAAGTTACCTTTTGGGCTTAAGAATGCCAGAGCAACTTTTCAAAGGGCGATGTCTTATGCGTTTCATGACATCAAGCACATTGTGCAACCATATCTCGATGACTTGCCCGCTCATTCATTACATCGAGCTGATCACCTCGTCCATTTACGAGCAATCTTTATGAGGTGTAGGCATTATCGGATTCGGTTGAACCCACACAAATGTGTCTTCTGTATAGAAATGGGTCGATTGCTGGGATTTGTAGTTTCGAAAGCCGGCATTCGCGTCGATCCCTCAAAGGTCGAAGCTATCATCAAATTACCTCCTCCTTCGAGTCTTCGCCAACTCCAAAGTTTGCAAGGGAAAGCAAACTTTTTACGACGATTCATTCCTAACTACGCCGAGGTTACAAAGGGTTTTACCCGGTTGTTGAAGCAAAATACTCCATTCTATTGGGATGAGATAGCTCAGAAATCTTTTGATGCACTCAAACACGCGTTGACCCATGCACCGTTGTTGCATCCTCCCAACTACAACCAGGATTACTTCTTGTATCTCGCCGCCTCTCATTCCACCATTGGAATGGTCTTAGTTCAGGAAGATGAATTCGGAACTGAACATGTGATATATTACCTTAGTCGAACTTTAAATCCAACTGAGCTAAAATACTCACATGTGGAGAAATTGGCATTGGCAGCCGTTCAAGCTGTCCAACGTTTTCGTCACTACATTTTACTACTTAAAACTACAGTAATTTCGGATTGCAACCCTATGATCTACATTTTGACCAAGCAATTGCTAGGGGGCAAGTACTCTAAATGGATTGTTATCCTGCAGGAGTTCGACTTGGAATTTGAGAAGTCTAAGTCTAAGAAATCTTTAGTTTTTGCGGAGTTAATGTGTGACTTCCCGCGTGCTGACACGGAAACTGTGGCGGAGGAGCCCATTGCGGACGAATCCTTGTTTCTAATAAGCACTTTAGATCCATGGTATGGGGATATCATCGTTTATCTCCAGACCCAATCCTTTCGGCCAGAAATTTCACGGTCAGAACGTCGAAAAATTCGATTCCAGTCCCAACAATTCAGGATTATTGGAGATACTCTTTATCGCCGTGGGGCAGACTCTGTTTTTCGACGTTGCTTAACTCACGAGGAAGCTGAAAGGGTTCTAAATGACTGTCACTCTGGAGCGTGTGGCGGTCATATGTCTGGGTTTTCCACAGCCCAAAAGATATTGCGCGCTGGCTACTTCTGGCCGTCTTTATTTAAAGATTGTATTACGGCGGTCCGAAAATGCCACAACTGCCAAATTTTTGATCGTAAGATGCGACGCTCCACCTGCTCCTCTCCACCCTATAATTGCCGTTGGTCCTTTTGCCAAATGGGGTATCGATTTTATTACATGTAACCCTCGGCCGGGGGGCATGCGTATATCATCCTTGCGGTAGATTATTTTACCAAGTGGGCCGAGGCGATGCCTACATTTGAGGCAGACGGCAAGACAGCTGCAATTTTCGTGTTCAATCATATAATTGCTAGGTTTGGTGTCCCGCAAGCGATAATCACTGATCATGGGCATCATTTTCGAAACGTTATGATGACCGAACTTACAGGCCAGCTTGGTTTACGTCACGATAGTTCAACCCCTTATTATCCACAAGCGAATGGTCTGGTTGAATCCATCAACAAAGTTTTAGTTATCATGATCCGACGAATCATTGGGATTCATCGGTCGAATTGGCACAACATGCTATTTTCAGCGCTTTGGGCGTACCGAACTTCAGTAAAAACATCAACAGGGTTCACTCCTTTCCAACTAGTCTATGGTTTGGAAGCCTTGTTACCCATTGAATGCGAAATCCCGTCACTGCAAATGGCCATCGAGTTACTTCCAGCCACTTCCGAAGAGGAAAAGCGTTTGTTATACTTGGCTCAATTAGATGAGAATCGACGTGATGCTGCATTGGCGATCGAGACTCACGCAAAACGCATGAAAGCTCAGTATGATCGAAATGTGACCCCTCGAAATTTTTCGAAAGGAGATCTAAGGCGCTGGAAAATTCGTTCCTATGTGGCATGGTCCCTATGTTGTCAAGCGAAAGCTAGCCAAAGGGGCCTATGAATTGGTAGACTTTGACGGGGACTCTTTGGGTAAACCCAGAAATGGTCTTTACTTGAAGAGGTATTATGCTTAAAGAATGGGTATGGAGATTTTTAGTTAGGATAGTTTTTCTTTCTAGCTGGTGTGTTTTAGTTTAAACAGTGTGCTTAGCTTAGAGAGTGTTTTTTCGTCATTATTCCTGCTTATCTTGGTTTTACTCTTGATATTGCAGATGTCGATGCCTCTCCAAACATACATTGGTTTCACTGATGGTGCTTGTCGTAATACACGGAACATCTCTTCCGCAGCTTGGGTTATCTATTCGCCCTCTGACGAGTTAGTATCTATGCATGGGGTAAGCCTCGTCAAACAACGAACAACATTGCCGAGTATAGTGCAGTGATTGAGTTATTATCTGAATCTATTTCATTTGGGATTCGGAGTTTGATAGTGAGGTTAGATTCTGAACTCGTTGTATTACAGCTTAATAGAGTGTATGCCATTAGAAATCCAGTGTTATTAAGATTATTTTTGAGAGTGCGTCTCTTGGAACATGAATTAGATTATATTGAATATCAGCATATTCCAAGATCTTTAAATACATTAGCAGATGCAATTGCTTCTCGAATGTTAAATAGACATTTGCAATAATCATACATGTAAATTTAAAACCATTCCACAACATGATTTACAAGATAAGCCGGTAATAATGATATATATAGGAGTGTGTCAAAAAATACATCGTCCTCGATCATAGGTTGAAAAACACCTTATGATCGGCAAAAATGATAAGTACAAAAAACAAAAATGTCACATGTGCCCACAATAGGCGATCATCCTATCACTGGTGATGATCTCTATAAGAAACCATTGCACGGGCCACCTTGCAAAGGAACCTCCTAAAAGGTCCTGGGACCCCAATCACATAGCGCTGAAGTCGACGAGGAATGTCATCTATAGTGGTCTCCGGAATATCTCCTGTCAAGCGCTCGAGATGACCCTCCAACTCGGCCAAAACCTCTGCTGATTCGTCCTGTGGGGCTGGCGCGGGTGCAACTGGTTGTTTCCTCTCGTAAGGCCGGAGAGCGGCTAGTCGCTGTGGACCCACATCTGCATTTGAAATTTTTTACTATCAGTTTTGAGACGATGGAAAAATAACAAAAAAAAATTAAAATAGGAAAAATGTTGAAAAGGATTTTACCTGACTCATCCCACTGCTCTCCTGGTGGAAGAACCATGTCTGGGTCACCACAAAAATCTATCCCAGCGTAAGGGAAGTCCTGAATAGAAAAGACCTGGTTTTCCAGCCATTGGAAATACTCAGGTTTGAATCGAGCAACCTCTGTCCTCTCGTCTGGGTGACGGGCCATAACTGTGACCCATCGCATCAGTTTGGGCTCTCGAGGAAGCCCAGCTCCAACAGTAAGGTGTTGCGGGATCAGCATAGGAACCCTCTCCAGGCCAAAACTCACAACCAAAGCCCCATAACCAAAGGTCTTTAGTCGTCCGTTCTTGGCCCTGGTCAGTTGGCCTTTCACATTGGCCAACACAGCATCGCACCAGTTGAAGATGGTGCCTCGAAAGCAATCAACTGCCATACGCATCTGGGATCCGGTGGCAATATGTAATGCGGCAGCTCCGCAAAGTCTGGTGACAGTGAACGCAATCACCATGAGCTCAGGACAGGATATGGTCTTTATGTCTATCCCTTTGTCTCTAGCCTGGCTGTTGCAGTACTCTAGCCTGAGGCTATCGACAGACTGGCCACCTGCCCTAGCCCCAAACAGAGTCAAGTCTTCGCCTCTCTTAGGCAAACCAGTCAAGAAATATATGTCCGCCAGCTCGATTTCGAGCTGGTGGCCGCCAATGAAGAAGCACTGGTCCTGTATGCTCCATCTGTCAACCAACCACTATAAGAAATCCACCTGAGCCCTCATGCCAGGAATGGCCCAGAATTTGTACAAGCCGCACGCCCTCAAAGCATCAAGTGAAGGCTGATGATTCCATGCGGCGGCATCCACGTCCTCATGCTCTCGTTCACGCCAATCTAGCATGATGTACTCTCTGCATCAAGCATAAGGATAAATTAAATTGCTAGAAATTATTTTGATTGGTCCATTTTTGAGAATTTTTGGGTTAAAAACCCTTGCGATGGGGACCGCACCCTCCGGGTTAGACACAGTGCGTGGGACTGCACTTTGTCTACATGGAAGGTGCGGACCCCGAGCTTTTTCCCAATGGAGAAAAAGTCGGGGTCCGCAGGCCAGCAGTGGTAAACCTGCGGGCCCCCGCGCGCGGGTTTTATGCCTAAAAACCCTCCCAAAAATGAAAATAAATGACTAAAACAAAAATTGAAACGGTTAAAAATGAAGAGTAGGATGATGTGGATTACCTGGAGAAGACAGCGTTCGATTTCGACGGTTGGATTTTCCGCAATCTTCACGGGAAGTTTTCTGAGCAAAAGCACTATTTTCTCACCCAAACTCAAACGGTAAAAATGAATTGACGAAGGCCCTTTTATAAGTTTTTTGAGTAAATAAATTGCAAATTTGTTTATGTTTCACTTTGGAAAGGTATTTTTGCGACATTTTTATCCATTTCAAACAGGTATGAGTAATGTTTATGTTTTTGTGCAGAATAACGGATTATTCAGGCAAAATCTATCATTTTCGACGAAAAACATTTAGAGTCACCTTTAAGCTCTTTTCTGACTCCTAAAACATGAAAAGATCGCCGAGTGTTTCTTTTAAACTCGTTAAAATGGAATTAAAAGACGATCCACTTACAGCTCTTTTCCGACCATAAAAACATGAAAAGATCGCCGGATTTTTGTCGTTTCAAATTCGATATTGGTTATAAAACGACGTGTCGTTGATCGCTTTTTTACTTTTTTGGGTCAAAGGCACTAATGACGAAAAGTACTCCTTGGTCGTAAAAGATCAAGCGGTTCTCTCAAGTATTATTTTATACTTTTTTGGGCTTGGGAGACACAAATTTACGAAAAAGGTCAACCCTGGAGTCTTCTTAAGTTTTTTCAGACTCTCTAAAATTGAAAAACGCCGAGTTTCTCCTATACTGGACTCGTTAAAATTTCACAGTAAAGGACTTGTTCAATTACAAACAGGAACGAACCACTCCTTCTTAGGGTTCGAATTTAAACTAAGTTGGACTCATCCGAAGGATGAGCTTATAATCAAGCAAATGTTATCCTCCTCAAGCTTGTCAAAAATAAAGAGGTACTTGCCAGAAATGGTGGGGGAAAAGAGAGAAAAATGAATCTGTTTGTCATACTTTGTAACCACTCTTGAACACGACACTTTTATTCACCTGGGTTGGGAAATCCTTTGCCTAACAGTTGATCAAACCACATTGAAAGGCTTCAGCCGGTTTCTGGGTATTAACTTTGGGTCAATTGTCACCAAACCATCTGTCGTGTCGTTATGTGTTCAAGAGGTCACTGCCAATAAGCCATTCATCTGCAAAATATCTGCCATCCATCTTGACCATCCCTGAGTCAGTCCTTGCAACTAAATTTCTTCAACTTGATCTATGATTTCGTGTTGTGGGCTTGCCTATGACGGATCGCTTTCTATCGACATCAGCTCATTATCTAGAAAGATGATCTAGAAATCGTCAGTACCTTGAGATCTGCATACCTCAATGGCAGGTTTCTCGCCTTTGACGACAGTTTACATCATTGACTTTCGATCAAAGGATTCCGTGACATGTTCGACATCAACACATTTATTCACATCTCATGGATTGTACTGGGTACTTTGAGAGCCATTGACATCACTGGTGGTTTCTCTCACACTTGTTAACAGTTTACATCATTGACTGGTAATCAAGTGGTTTCTACCATGTTCGACATCAACACATTCATTCGCATGGATAGAATCGTACTGTTTCGGGAAGCCGAAATGAAGACCCTGGATCTAGTTTCCACAATCCAGGCTGCGAGGAATTTTGTATTCATTATATAATGGACTATTCATAAACAGATGGCTGCATCCATACTGTGTCCACCTGAGTCTATACTTGTGATGTTTTACAAGATCATTCCTATATCAGAGCAGTAGTTAGTTTTTCTAGTCAGTTTTGATCTGAGTATGGGAATGCCTACCTCAGCGATGATATGATCTCATATATATATCTTGCATTGAATGTTTTTACAGGTTCCAACCGGGCTCTCCACAAGATGATCCTCGAAATGATAAAGTACTTCACTCTTCCTAAATGATCAATGAAATCCTCATCTACTACAGACTTCGCACTTTAGGGGGCAATCTGTTACACAAAAATATTGTCACCATGATTATTTGCAGTCAGTATGGGTCTATCATCACTTGTGCTGTCCTCCTAAGCAAGTCTCAGACCTCAGCTCTTCAAGTCAAGCTTTGGAAATGAGAGAAAGATATTAAAAATCAATGTAACTTTGGTTCCGCAGTTTCTCTCACTGTCACCTGCGGTCCCGCACCTTCTGTTTACAAAAGTTGCGGACCTGCCCGCTCTGTCCCTAACGGTGTGGGTGCGGACCCCTGTGAAAGTCAAAAGGCACAAGTTTTATCTTAAAAAACTCACTTTGGGTTAATTCTAGAGGATTCTAGAAGGAATTTTGACGTGGATTGTTCGCTTTGAGGTGGTTCATGCATCCCAAAAGAGAAGGAGCTAATCCCTTGATGAGAGGAGCTATCCCTTTGAAGGAGGACTTTATCCCTTTGAAGGAGGACCTAGTAACCTCCCTCCATTGCACTATAAATACAGGCATTGGGCTGGTTGCTGGAGAGGTTAGAAGCTGAACATTTTTGAGGGTAAATGCTGGTGAAATCAAGACTTCCTAGTTGAGCTTAAGAGGAGAGATCACATACCTTTTTGGCTTCATTGGGGAGTGAGTGAAACTTGTCAAAGTAGAGGAGACTTTTTGCTGGACCCTGGGAGGAGCTTGTACAGCGTCAAGGCAAAGGTTGTAAAGTTCTTTTTCTTTTGAATTAATACAATCAAACTAATTTTTCTCAACAAGTATCTTATGTTATTTGTTTCATGGACTCCTTGACTTTCATGTTAAATATGTTTTATGATATTGGCTTTTCAGGTGCTATTTAATTTGTTTGCCTTGTTTGTGTTTGCAGATTCGCGACAAAGGAGCTCATTTGGATCGAAGGAGCGAGGGCATCCACAAACTTGCGTTGGACCTAAGGTAGGCCCTAAAAACACTTGTTTGCCATTGTTTATAAAAGCATATTTAGAGAAAGATAGTGTCTGGTTGGTTTGCTTGTCATTAGGTCTTCTTGAGATTCTAGGAAGGTCTATCTTGTCCGCAAGATCGACTTATTCCGTGTGACACTTCCCATTCCCATTCCCTCATATACACTTCCCTAAAAATCTACATACATACATAACCCTATACCCTAACCCTATACCCTCAATTCTTAAAACCCTAGTCATCCCCTTCATACCCTATTCCCACAAACCCTACATTACATCAAATCTCACTCATATCACTGTCTCATCCCACTCATTCCCTTTCTTTTGAAAGTCTCTTCATACTCACCCACACTACCTTTCTTTCCTCACTAGCATTTAAAGTCAATCAAGCCAATGGACAATGATTATGGAGCTTTTGTCTTTGTGGACCATGAGGTGGCACAAGAGGTGAGTGTCATGGACTTGGATGCTCAAAATCCAAGGAGTGTCAAATATTTGATCATCAAGGAAAAAGATTTGTAATGCAAGGACAAAGAGGCTAAAAGCCAAACTAAGAAGAGTCTTGAGGAACAAGAAAGAGAAAGATAAACTCAAGATCCTGGTTGAAGTATCATTGGCCTAGAAAATCACCTAACAAGGATCACTCATGCCAAATTTCAAGAAATTTGGAGCAATTTTTGTCATTTTTGAAATTTTTAATGTAAAAAACTGGCTTTTTCAATAGGTGCGCAACGCCACTGGCGCTGCACTTTTGTTGGGAATGCTTTCTTGCAAAAAAATTTATATTTTTGGAATAAAAATGGAAAAATATGGAAGCTCAGAAATGGCTGAGAATTTTGGACAAGTTCTAGGTCTCCAAAAGGGCAAAAAACACCCAAAAAGTGCCCTCTCAGCCACTTTTTTGCCACACAGGAAGCAGTCTTGGGAGAATCAATTTTTTGAGGGGCAAATGGACTCTAAATTTAGAAATTCAAGTTGTTCTAGAAATTAGACTCACCAAGATTTCTAACGAGCTATCCTGCACCTAATTTGGACTCTGGTAAGCCTTCCAAAATTGGCCTAGAAAAAGCGCTGCGCATAGGATGAATTTTGCTAGTTTTGCCTGATTTTCCATATTTTGCTTAGTTTTCTCTATAGTTGACTTTTTCTTGCTCTCTTAGTGAAATTAGCATGGTAAATGATGTAACTTGATGTAATTATGGATGTAAAACACTTAATAGTGTAGATTCATCAAGTCAAAGGTGGTTTTGAACTAAATGAATTGGTTTCCTTGGTTTTAGAGGCAAACTGTTCCACTGCCTATATTCCTGTTCTTAATTTATATATGGTTGAAACCACCCCTTTTCTCATGGATTCGACCCTGATAGCTAGCATGAGTCATTTCCTTGCCTATATTATGTAATTTCTTAGTCATTTGTAAAGGTTGGACTTTGGCAGAAGTGTTGAACTCACCGAACATTTTGTATCAGCAGTTAGTAAGGAATAAAACCAGGTTTCACAACTATTTTTGTGGGATTCTTGTGACAATGAGTTTATGTATTATTTCTTCTTTGTAATGAGTTTTTCTAATGTTTTATATGTATCCACATCTCTCTCTTTCTTCTAAACTAAATGAATCAAGGTGAATAGACAAAATACACTAGATTTACAGTGCTTTGTCTTGGGATTGCATTTAGTTTTCAACGTTTTCACTGTTTGAAGAGGATTCATAGTTTCTTGTGCCCTCCTCAACTCCTCAGCAGTCTTACTCTACCATCTCAATCCTTTGCTAGTACATAAGCTCTTGCCTACCCTGCCCCACAGGACATGACTGTATCCCTGAGTTGATTTCCCGGATCCAATCCGCCTTCTCCAATTGATCCAACAACCTAAAATCAAAACCAGAAACCCTAATCTACTATACCTAGCCTAAAATCAGCATTCATTTCAGTCATCTCAAGCCCTAGTTTCCATATTATAATTGAGATTGACAAGGAGAGAGCCCTTTCCCGACCTGGTAGGGCTAGCTACCAGGTTAAGCGTGGTTTGATGTTACCCTAGACCTGCCTTCCTTCAGCTCGAGGTAGATCCAGGCGCTAATAGATACATCAAATGGATGTAAATATAACATTCCTCAATGACATGATTGAGGAAGAGGTGTATATTGAGTAGCCTGAAGGATTTGAGATCTTCAACAGAGAGTCACATGTGTGCAGACTCAAGTGAGTGTTGTATGGACTGAAACAAGCACCCCATGCTTGGTACACCAGGATCGATAACTATTTCACCAGGTTGGGCTTCACCAAAAGTGAATAGGATGTGAACCTTTACCATATTGTGGTTGAAGGTAAATTGTTGATTATTGTTTGATATGTCAGATTTGATTTTGACAAGTGATGATAAGTTGATCAAGTCTTGAAAAGAGGATCTTGCAAGAGAGTTCAAAATGAGGGACTTGGGGCTCATGCACTACTTTATGGGGATGGAAGTATGGAAAGGAGATGAGGAATTGTTTGTCTCTCAGGGAAAGTATGCCAATGATATATTGAAGAAGTTCCACATGGAGAGCAGTAAACCCATGGAGACTCCTCTAGCTGGTGACTAGAGGAAGGAGGATGCTACTTTAGGTGTAGTGGAGGCTAATATTTATAGGCAGCTTGTGGTTTCACTCATGTATTTGGTGAACACATGAGTCGACATGTGTTATGCAGTTAACCAACTTAGTCAAGCTATGGTTAAGCCTACCAAAATGTATTGGAAGGCAACCAAACATGTGTTAAGATACCTCAGAGGCACCACTCAATTTCGTCTTTGGTACAAATGGACAAAGGGAGTGAAGCTTCAAGGCTTCACTGATGTATATTGGGCAGGGAGTTCATCCGACAGGAAGAGCACATCAGGTGGGATCTTCAGTATTGGGTCAACAACTATTTCTTGGTACAGGAAGAGATTCAACATAAACATAGTACATGGCTGCAAGTCAAGCAGCTTGTGAGTCTATCTGGATGAGGAAGATTCTTGTTGGTTTGTTTGGTCAACAAATGGATCCAACTGTGATTTACTATGATAATCAAATTTGTATCAAAATCTATGAGAATCTAGTTTTTCATGATTTTTCCAAGCATATTGATATCTGATATCATCATCTTCAAGATTGTCTGCAGAGGAGAATCATGTTGCTAGAGTACATTCCTACAGAGGAGCAAGATGAAAATATTTTGATAAAAGCCTTGTCAAGATGCAAATTCGAGTTTCATAGAGCTAGGATCAGGGTAGAAGATAATCCCTTTCTTGTTGAGAGGGAGTGTTAAAAATAGCAACAAGAAATCATAATTTAATTTGTCCTTGAATTAAATTAGGAATTAAATCAAAATTCTATTCTCATAGCAACTTGTAATAGTTAAATAAGGTAATTTGACTTAGCTGACACAGTAAATTCGAGCTGGAAGTCTATCTAGAGTCATGTAGAGTGATTCCTAAACTTTAGGGGTCCAGGTTGAGTTATTTTTAGTTGTAATTAATTAACTCAGTCTAACTAGATTAGAATCAGTTAAACTAGTTCAATTAGTTGGAGATAATAGTAAGAGGTCTAGTAGTGGAGATCAAATTTTGTGCAGTTTCACTGCTCCACCAGTTAACTGAAGATTCACTCATAAATAACTCATGCATGTCAATTATGAGAAAGACCCAGTTGATATTAGAGTTCAGGGATAATGTACCATCAGTTGTATAATTTTTCAAGTTGTACATATGGTGCATGTAATCAGTAGAAGGCCTATGATGGATTTCACAACTATGGATGAGGAATTTCCCAATTAAATATCAATTAATTCTCTCAGGATTTGTGCAAGGAAGTAGGGGCTTGGAAAGCAACATATTTGGCTAAGTGTTGGATTGAGTTGGTTTGTGAAGCAGAGAGATAGATTACACTTTTGCAGGAATTATTCAGGATTGAACAAGCATTCTATTTTCTTCTCAGATCTTCTAGTTAATGCAATATAGATAGTCGGGGTTTTTAGCAGTTGCCTTCCGCAAAAAAATATTGTGTTATGTGCGATTGAAATTCTTCCTTTTCTTCTTAGTGTTTTCATTGATCAAATTTGGTTTTTGCTGATGATTAAAGTAGATTCTTGTCTTTATTTTTAGCATATCACTTAAGCTGTTGAATCTACAAGTAAAAATCTACAATTTCTTTTCAGTTTCGCCTCCTTAAATTTATCAAAAAAATCTTTTTTTGGTAGTTTTTTGGGTTCTAAATTTCTATTTTTGTTCATAGGTTATAATTACATATCTGTTCATTAATTTAATAATCTCACCAGAGAATCACCAAGAAGGCCCTATGCCCCACCCACCTATTTGCAACACCACTTATTAGTCCATACATTCATTAACCAATCAATAGCTAAAAAAATTCATGACAAGAGGCACCTAAGATATACATCATATGAACAACATATAACCAAAAACTAACCAACATATAAACCATGGAAACCTAGCCATAATATCACGAACATAATGCCAATAATCACACATGAATAATCATACAATAATAAATCTTATTAATATATGAGAATGTAAACCAAGTCAGGGGCTTCCACGTACCACTCGACCATAGATTAGGATGAACAAAATCTCTCATTCATCCAATCACCCCCGCACCATATTCTAAGCGTGAATGTGGGATCTCATGGAATAAAGAGAACAAAACCAAATTAGGACTTCCAGAGGCTAAGCCACCTCAACCCTCAACCAGGGATTCCACCTCATAGTTAGACATCACTAACACCAACTAGACCAGTCTTTACCCAAGCTGTCCAGAGCTTCGGGAACTAGTAATTCAACCCACAGCCTTCTAGGGCTCCAGAGTGTTTGTCCAACATTGCTCCAGGGACTAGTAACTAAACCCACCAAGTGATGCATAGCGTTTGTCCCAACCTAGGCTCCAGGACTATTAACTCAACCCAAGATGTTCTAGGGCTTCTAGAGCATTTGTTCCGACCCACAACCATAAGGAATTATGAGCACCAACCAATAAACAATCGAATGGAAAAAATACAAGACCATGGATATCCAAGAAATGGAAATGAAAGGCTAAACCCATTACCAATATAAGAAAATATCCATGCCAATGATATCACATAACCATAAAATCACATGGATATACCATGCATCCATAAACTAGCAAGGAAATCATACATGCAACCTGTTACCTGCAAAGCAATCCAGCTGTAGCTACTGATCCAACTGTTCCCTTGCACTTTCCTTCTTTCTCCAAATCCAATGTATGCCAAAGTGCTCCAAGAATGCTCCAATAATACTCTAAGTGTGCAAGAGTATGAGAGAGTGAGAGAACAAAAGTGAGCTCCAAGCTAAAAATGACAAATGGTTATGAGCTGATGCTTAGAAGCCTTTTTATTATTGAGGCCTCTATTTTCTTCATTTTTTCCTCTAATTTCCCTTGCATGAAAATATGTGACCTTTCACCTCCCTTTTCTCCTATTTTCCTTTATTTCATAAATAAATGCCAATTATGCCACTTTTCCTTTGCCAATTTCCATAGCCATTAATTAATCACAAGTGATCCCGATCATTATATTTTTCCCAACATTCAACTTGGAATACATGTCCCATGACCTTGGTTATTCTTTTTTATTTGCATACAAAATCAACCAGAGGCTGTTACAAACCCCTCCCCCTTGGGGGAACACCATCCTAGGCATTCAATGACACTTATAAACCAAGAAAACACATGCTTCATATGGATATTTATAACAAAACTCGATGCAACATTTACATCATATCCATATGTTGAAAACATAACCATCATATCATGAACACCATACTGCTTATTGGAGATTTATAACATAGATCGATGCAGTGTTTACATACATATGCATAAACACACTTAACCGAAACACAACATCAAAACACATATCAAAATGCATCCGCTCAACCAACAAATAGAGAAGGATACATAGCTCGCATCTGATAATCCATCTCCCATATAACTTCATCGGGCTCAAAGTGATTCGACGACACTTTTACCTACTCGATTGGTCTATTTTGAAGCATGAGTTGTTTCCACTGCAATATGCATTGTGGTTTCAGATGGAATTCTCCCTTTGTTTCCACCTGTCATATAGACCAATAAATCACATGATCAACATCCTAGAAATACTTCTTAAGCAATGAAACATGGAAAACATCATGTGCTTTCACTGTTGGAGGTATTGCAAGTTGGTAGGCCACTGGTCCAATCCTCTCAAGGATCTCGAAAGGCTTGCAATACCAAGGTTCCAACTTGGAACATGATCTAATCCTCAAGGATCTCCTATTGGGCTTGATGCACAAGTACACATGCTCCCCAACCTGAAACTCCTTAAATGCTCTATGTTGATCTATGTAGATTTTCCTGTAGATTCACAACTCATGTAATTTTCTAAAACACAAGATAAGAATATACTCTACTCTTTATAGCGAAAGCCCATAAATATCGATGGAAACAAAAAATGAAAAGAGGAAGATAATCAATGGAACATAACACAATATGTATCCAGGGAAAGCCACAACTCAAAACCCATACTATATATATTGAATTAATCAGAAATACAAGATGAGAATACAATGCTTATTCTCACAAGAACAATCCTTGCACAAGTACAATCAACTCTCAGCTCACAAGCTAGCTCAAGCCAAATCCTTAGCCTATTCTATAGCTCTCCAAGCACCTATGTCTTTGCACCATTCCTGGTCAAATAATTTGGATGAATACAATATGCTCTGCTCAACCTTGAGCTCAACTTGCACAAGTATTTCCTATCCACTACCTGATGACTTCCTTTGGCCAATACTTAGCCAAATTACTAGCCTTCAAGCTTCTGATTCCTTGCACAATTCATGAGAGAATTAGCCTGTATTTAAAAGGAAATCCTCATTCCATAATTGCGTAACTAAACATAGGTCCTTCTCTGATTACATGCATGATATTTACAATTCATTAAATCATACAACTGATAGTACACTGTCCCTGCACTCTAGTCTCAAATGGGTCTTTCTTTGAAATGACATGCATGAGTTTCTCATGAGGGAATATTTAGTTAACTGGAGTAACACTTGTGGATGCACCAGTGCACCAAATGACTGTTAGTCCTCTATTAGTTCCATAAACAATTAGAACTAATTTAACTGACCATAACTCAGTTTAAACTCAGTAAACTGAGTTAATCTGATTACAACTCAATTTAAACTCATATTGGACCCCTAAAACTTAGGGAGAACATATACATGACTACAGAAAGACTTCCAACTCTAAATTCCTAAGCTAATTAAGTTAATTAAACTTAATTAACTATTTGGAAGTTGCTATGAGAAAAGAATTACAATTTAACTCTCAATTTAATTCGAGGACACATTAAATTGGAAATTTTGGATTCTATTTTTAACATTTCTTATTTCTATTTTCAACAATCCACATAACTATTCTTCCTGTCTTGTGCTACCTTCAAATTCATTTTTATAACTTGCATTTCCTGTTCCATCTCTGCCAACATATCCAGTCCAATCAATACCCTGTTCATTGGATCACTCCAACTCATGGTGTTGAAAATGCAACACGAAAATCCTAATTTAATTTTGTCCTTGAATCAAATTTGGAATAAAAATGTAATTCCACATCTCATGAAAACTTGTATTAGTTAACTAAGTTAATTTCACTTAGTTGGCTCAATTAATTTGAGTTGAGGGTCTAACTAGAGTCATGTAAAGTGTCTTTTACATTCTAGGAGCTCTAGTTGAGTTTATTTTGAGTTGTAATTAATTAATTCATTTCAACTGAGTTAAAGTCAGTTAAACTAGTTCCAACTGTTGGAGGAACTAGTGGGATGTCTAGTAGTGTGGTGTTGCCTGTAGTGATCAACCAGTAAACTGATGATTCACTCATAATTAACTCATGCATGTCAGATCAAGAAATACCCAATTGAGATTGGAGTCTAGGGACAGTGTATTATCAATTGTATGATCATCTGAATTGCACAAGTGGTGCATGCAGCCAAAGGAAGGCCTATGAGGATTGCAAAATTCATATTGAGGAATTTCCCTAATTAATAGGGGGCTGATTCGTTGAGGAACATTGAAAGGAAATAAGGAATTGAGCAAGAAGAAAAGTGGTTAAGTATTAGCTTGGGCTTGTCTAGGAAGTAGTGAGACAAATAAAGATAATGCAAATGTTGCTTGGGCTTGAGAAAAGCATTGTAATTTCTAACTAATGCAATATATAGATAGCAAGGCTTATTAGTTGTGGCTTTCCCCAGGAAATCATTGTGTAATGTGTTGATTGAATTCTTTCTCTTGTATGCTTCGTGATTTGACGATCGTTTAATTGTTTCCAACAATGTAAACTTTGAAATGGGAACTATAAACTCAAAAAGGGAACTCTGGCCAGAAAACCCCAAAAAAACATGAAAACAGTGCTAAAAACGAAAAGTGTGTATACTAGAATGATGGTTTTCTTTAGGGTCAATTTTGAACATGTTTTAAAAATGGCAGTGAAAACAATTTTTTTTGTGCAAAAATTATGCAAAAAACACCTTGAAAATGAAAAGTGTTGATAGTGGAACAATGGTTTTTTTTGGGTCAATTTTCAACATTTAAAAAAAATGCAGTAAAACCAAATTTTTATGTGCAAAAAAATAGTGGTTTTTGAGGAAAAAAACACACTAATGTTTTTGGTAGAATAACATTTTTCTTTCCTAAGTATAATTTCAACATGTTTTAGTAATGACGATAAAGATAAAATAATGGGATCTGAAACACATTAAAATTCTATTAGTTTTCATCCATGTTGTTAAACATATAATAACATGACACTAAATATCACTAAAATTCTAATTGTTTTCAACCATAAAATTAAAGATACAAAAAAATATGGAAAATTTTCAACCATAAAATTAAAAAACCATGACATTATGAACAAATTACATGACTAAATTAATCAAAATGTCATTATTTGTAGATTGAATGAAACATACATTATATCTCTAAGTTATTATTGCATTGTAGATATTCTAAACAATAAAAATAATCATAATTAAAACATATAATCCAAAAAACATAAAAATGACTCATAACTTCTAATTTAACACCATATGGAAATCAAAATTTGTATTTAAATATACGATGCAAACATCAGTTATATAAATTATCTTAGACAATTATTCAAAATCACTCATATTTTCTTGCACACCATCAGAATTCAAATCTTCAATTGAATGACTGGATGCAGATGAAGGTGTTCCATATTCTTCTCTTTCATCAACTAGTGCCCCCTCTGAGTCCACATGCATGCCCACCATTTCAGGTTTCAAAATTCTTCTTGGATCTACGACTGGTTACAGACTCCCATCTCAACATTGTTCTTTCTCGTAAAAACCTTTTCAAAATCTCCATCGTCTTGAAGCAAAGAGTTCCTCTCTTTGTTAAATTGAAGTCATAAACAAGTATGTCAAAATCCTCCAATTTTAAGAGGTCTATGCAGTGATGATTTATATTTGTACCTTTTTTTTTTCTCTTTTCGCCAATTTTTTTATCAACTACTATCTTTGGCTTATACACACCATTAAATGGGTGTGTATTTGTGGCATATCAATGTACTTCAACACCTGTAACATCTTCATTTTTTGTAGTGACCTTTATAACCTTAGCAACCCAGAATGGATAGCCATTGGGATCTCCATCTGCTAGCACTGCAATCATGCAACCCTCCTTAATATCCTGTACTGAACCCCTGTAAAGGTGTTTCATGGCTTCACGTTATGCACGAGATCTTCTGGAACCAATATACATCTCTCTTTCCTCTGCCTGTGAAGAATTAATAATACCTTGATATTGTTGCTGTTCAACGATGTTTCTTTCCTCATCTTCATTTGATACATTTTGTGGCCAAATAAATGGATTTTTCAAAGGTATATATTCATTTGTTGTTCTTGAAATGATATCACTTTTATTATTGAAAAAAGACTCCCACCAAACTGAATCAACAATATCAAAGTACTCATATGTATATCTAATACATTTTTTAGTTTCTTCTAGGCAATCAAAATAATTTATATCTCTATTTTGACTGCGTGCATTATGAACTTCAAAAACTGATTGTAATAACAATATATTTGATGTAAATATTGGATGATATGGAATGAACTTCAAAAATTCCAAACCTGATGATGGTGCCCATTCTGTAGTAGTTGAATACTTCTTGCCCCATATTAGTGTTTTTCCTTCAATTTTTTTGATACGAAATTGATGTTGGAAGCTAATGCCATTAAGTTGTTCAATGCATTTTTCCTCACCATGCGATACCAGAATAAACCTTCGCATGTCAACAGTTTATTCCAACACACCAAAAGTAGACTCTGGCATGTATGATTTATTAATACATTCAATCAATGATGGAAAGATCCCAACTTCCTTCCTCCTCGATGTGACCGAAAAACTACTGAACATATGATCAATATGGTCATGAGTGTGCCCAAAAAAAAGGAAACCAAACTTTACCTTCTGAAAAATTCTCAATTCAACAAGCATGTTTAGATATCCAAAAACAATCTGATTTTTGTTTTCACGACAAGTGTTGTCCAATTGTAGATACAAAACTTCAGGAAGATTAACAAACCAATGGGAAAGCACATCATGAATTATGGTTATTGTCAGAATTGCATCATTATGAATATTTGGAGCTGTGAAGTACACCCTTGGAAACATTTTCCCATTGAAGACCATACAACCGACAAAGTGATATTGAATATATTTTTCCTCCTGTAAATTTTTAGGTGTGCGAACAAAATGTGGTAAAAGTGTTTTCTTTTGGTCCATACTGTCAATTATCAAACCCAAATATTTATTTGGATTATCATAACACTTCTTTTGATTCTTGTACAACTTTTTCGTTTCACTTGTTTATTGTTTGTGATGCTCCTGAAGTTCTTTGATAATGGAATCTACACAACATAAAAGAAAGTCATTAAGAAATATGTTTTCATAGTTGATGACTATACAATTTTAAAAGTTAAAGTTATGAATGAATACCTCTTTCTAACCCTTCACATTTACCCCTTTTTGATTTAAGAGAAGCACATGTACTGCAAATCCCCATCCTTGTCTTCTTAGGAATATGGACATTGTTGAATTCTTTCTTCCATACCTTCACAAAATATTGATATGTAATAAATTGACCATGTCCCTTAGAACCTTCTGCATATTCTTTGTATAAGTTGTAGATTTTTCATCTTGAGAAATGATCTGGAATATGTATTGTCTCTCTATTTGGCATACACTCTCCATGCTTTGAAAATAAATATTTTATCTATGAAATTCCAATATTTGATAATGGCCCAAACTGTTGTTTATGACGTACTTCTGAATAAAATGTGGGATCCTTTTCCAAATTTTCTTGGATTCTTGACAGACGAAAATTACCCATTGAATGAAACATTTTGAAAGCCTTTCTACAGATAAATAAAGACCTAATATGATAATCATAGCCTGGAAATGTAGATTGCATGCACCCCACTAAATATGAATTTTGCATGCTTTTATTCATTGACAAATATCTCTTCCTTTTCTCTAATGCAAACTTGCAATCTATATGTTTCAAGCAATCTTTTTGACAACTTTCACTTGAAATGAGAGCACTGATAGAACTTCTTCTTGTCAGATATTTTGATTTACCCCTTGTATAACTAGAACATCTTGGATTGATACGAAAAGGTCTGCTCCTACTCCTTGATACAATACTGGAAACATCTCCATCATTGGATCATCATTTGTATAAGTATTTTCATCATCATTCTAAGGAATGTTATCCTCATTATGATCATCTGTGCTTTTGAAATACTAAGTTGAAGGATATTCTTCATCTTGCCCTTCTTCAATGCTACTCTCATAGTCCTTAGAACTAGGACTAAATGGAAAATTTGACTCGATGTTTATTGGATATTCTTCATCATGTGCATTGTTAGTGTTTTTCTCATAGTCCATAGGATTAGGACTGCATCGAAAACGTGACTCTTCACTTACTGAAAATTCTTCATCCTACCCTTCGTCACTGCTGCTCCCATAGTCCTCAGGATTAGGACAAAGTGCTTCATCCTCTCCTTTGTCACTACTAGTCTCATAGTCCTTAGGATTAGGACTAAGTAGAAACGCAACTCTTTATTTATTTGAAAATTTTCATCACTGCTTCTCTCATAATCCATAGGATTAGGACTAAGTGGACACCATGACACTCCATTCTTTTGAAATTCTTCATCATGCTCTTCATCATTGCTACTCTCATAGACCATAGGATTAGGACTAAGTGGACACCGTAACACTCCATTCTTTTGAAATTCTTCATCATTCTCTTCATCATTGCTACTCTCATAGTCCATAGGATTAGGAATAAGTGGACACAGTGACACTCCATTCTTTTGAAATTCTTCATCATGCTCTTCATCACTGCTGCTCTCATAGTCCATAGGATTAGGACTAAGTGGACATGACACTCTATTCATTTCAAATTCTTCATCATGCTCTTCATCATTCCTGCTCTCATAGTCCATAGGATGAGGACTAAGTGGACACTGTGACACTCCATTCTTTTGAAATTCTTCATCATGCTCTTCATCACTGTTGCTCTCATAGTCCATAGGATTAGGACTAAGTGGACACTGTGACACTCCATTCATTTGAAATTCTTAATTATGATCTTCATCACTACTGCTCTCATAGTCCATAGGATTAGGACTAAGTGGAAGCCACGACTCTTTAATTATTTGAAAATCTTCATCATGCTCTTCATCACTGCTGCTCTCATAGTCTGTAGGATTAGGAATAAGTGGAAACCATGATTCTTTATTTATTTGAAATTATTCATCCTGACTTTCATTAGTGCTGCTCTCATAGTCCTTAGGCTTAGGACTAAGTGGAATATTTGACCCTCTATTAATAGTGGAAGAATTTCCATTATATTCATCAATATGAATAGAGTTGTTACGCAATGAAGATGTTGACGTTTCACAAAGCGAAACTTCACTATCAAAAGAATCCATGCCTTTTAAAAAGAAGAGGTTGAATGATACAAATGCACCCTCTCCTAATGATAATATATAGCTTAAAGAATGAAAATTTCCCTCCAAATTTTCCCTCCAAAAATTTTCACCAAAATTTTTCCCTCCAAAAATTTTGTTTCATGTATTTCCCTCCATAATTTTCTTCTACAATTTATTAATTTTTTTTTAACTAAAATTTTCTTATGAAATAAATCATTTAAATTAAATATTTAAATTAAAATTGTAAACTAAATATTTTACTTAAATTAATACTTTACTTAAACTATATAATATTTACTAGACAATTGAATGCTTTTTAAATTTTTTATTATATCTTCTAAAACAAATTAATCCCACATTCACCGTGTTGTAAAACAATTCCATAATGTTCGTTATATCATAGTTTACTATATCGCCATAACAAGAATTATATGTTAAAGTCTTTTGTAACGTTCATTTTTATCATAGTTCCCTATATCGCCATAACAAAATTTACATGTTAAAGTATTTATAAAAAAAGTTAGTCCCACATTAACCGTGAGGTAAAAAATTCCATAATTTCCACTATAACATAAATTTCATTATCACTAGTCCTCACATCACATCAAGGTTTTTCGAGGTTTGTTAAAAGACTTGGAGTGAATTTGTGGAGCAGCTACATTGCTATCAACAACATATTCAACGGAATATTATCGCATTTGAAAGGTTAGTTTTTCTTATGCCGTGTGAAAATTTTAAAATTCAATACGTTTAATGAAATTTTTTTTTTTTTTTTAGAAATTTAAAATTTAAATGATTCAGATTTACCCACTATGTCTGCAGTGGGTATGGTGGGCTCGATCATGCTCCCTGGCAGCCCAACGGGCCTGTGGGGGAGGGACGGGGGGTTGGGTGCCAGCCCCCTCGCCGCACCTCAATGGTCCAACGACCTGTTGGGGTGGCAGGTCGTTGGGCTGTCGAGGTGGGGTAGGGGGCTGGGAGCTAGCCCGGGTGGCGGGCCAATTTTCCAGGGTGGAGCAACAGGGTGATGTATCTTTTTAATTTCTTTTTTTTTTTAAATTGTTATGTTTTACAAAATCAATTATTATTTATTGTTGTGTTTGTTAATTTAAGTTATTATTTTTTTGTAATTTACTATTTACATATGTGTATTTTTTTTGCAGGAAAATATCATCAAAGAAGATTTTTGTGAATCTTTCTGGACCAATGACTGCTAAAATTAAAGGTGCATCTTCAAAAAGCACCATTGAATGAATCAAATATGAGCTGATAGCTACAAATCTTTCAAGTGCCTCAAACTATAAGAAGACGATTTCATACTGGAATAAATCAAAAGAAGTGAGACTTCTAGAAAATATATGGTATGTGAAAGAAAGAGAAGGCGAAGATGTGAAGATATATCTATATGTTGATATATCTAATGATAGTGGAATTTATGAGGTACTGGGAAAGGTCATAGACATGTGTTTGGTACCAGACACTGAAGTTGTTTATATACTTACAAAATTGCCCAAGTCACATGACATGATTAAATATCAGTTATTATATTCATTGTATGACACGAGAGAGGTATCTACAAAGTTGTGTAAACAAATCGTAAATGAGATTACACAAGATATCGTAAGTATTGTTATTTATTTTTGTGTTTTGTGTTATTGTAACTGTCTCATTATATTTTTATAACTTAGTTTTTATTGACATATGATATTTTGTTTGACAAAATTTTGTTGAAAGTCTTTCAATTATGTTGGGAGGCATTCATTTCATAGAGCAAGATGTTATGAATGTTGTCAGCAGTTTCTACCTAGGGTCAGAAGAAGATATGGCAAACAAGCAAAAAATAGTAATTCATGATGCTACAAAACTACATCCAAAGGATCAGAAAAAGTGCCTCTATTGGATAAATCTAGAAAAGGTAGACAGGTTACTTTTGAAGATGAGGAAGTTGAAACTGACACTGAAGAATATGTTTCCATTACTGAGGATGACATTGGAACTAATGTTAGAAAGCAAAAGAGCCATAAAAGAGAAAAGGTAACAATGCCCATGAATGTCTCTGTTCTAGTTAATGATGAGAATGTTAGGAGGAAGAAAAGTAAAGTTGAACATTCTCAAGTAGTCATTACCAACAATGAAGATCATAGTGAAACTTCAAAAGAAAGTAGGGAATCATTACACCAGAAGCTGATTTAGAGGATGGCATTATTAAAACAAAACAAAATTCCAATTGACAAAACTTGACAAATAGAAACTTAATTGAGGGTGGTCGTACAATTCAGCTTAATGTGAGACAAATCTATAAGGAAAGTGAAGGACAATGTAAATATCAAATTAGAAAGCCACACCACCTGCATTTTCACAACTTGAAGATATTGATGAGGTACAATCCATATGCTCATGTGGTTAATTATGTGCTTCTTGTTGATCCAGTTCAAGTTCCCAATAAAGAAGCATTTGATAAGTCAAAATGTTTTGAATACAATTATTATGTGCTTATGGGGAACCATTCTATAGAAGCTCAAAGACAATTGATGGACGAATATCCTAATAACCCACATTTTGAAACAATGAAATGTATCATATATGCTGGTTTATTAGATACAGAAGCAAATTTAGTTGCATGGGATCATAATTAAGATAATGAGTATAGGATGTCTATGAATTTCATCCAAAGGGTTAGATTTATTCATAGTGAATTTGAAGAAAAAAGTGGCGGGGATAAAATGATTGTTACTATAGATTTCCGAAAGGAATGTTGTATGAAAATAGGCTATCAAATTGAGGAGAAAATCAATTCAAAAGGTGACAGAGTAAATATGATATGTTCAGAGGTATTGATAACATTTTCCATTTGGCATTTAGAACTGGAGAGATATGGGAATCTATTAATGAGATTTTTATCACGTGGGAGAACATTGGCATTAAAAACCAGAAGGCCAAAGGTTTAAACCATTGATATGTAGCAAGAGTAAATCAGGTCCTGAAATGAAGCAGCTTCTAGAAGATATGACTATCACACCTTGGAGAGCATTGGAAGGAGTGAAGGATGAAAAACTTGTCAAAGCAATATTATCTCGTGTGAGGTTAGGGGAATTATCATTGGAGGAAATTTCTCAGGAATTTCAAAAGTAATTTTGTTAAATTATTTGTATTTATTTCTAGATTATAGTTTTATTTTAAATATAACATATTGATCTTGGTAGTATTTGTTATACATATCATTATATTAACTTTTTTTACTTTATCTATTCAATCACAAAGTTTAAATGAAAATACAAGAAAAAATGGTTAAATTGTTGAATGAAGATAGTTGGGATGATGTTGTACGCAACTATCCAAATTCAAGTTTTACATCAACACTATTTTTTTTATCTTGCATTTAAAAAGGTATGTTGATTTATACATTCATTTTTATTCATTTGTATACTATTTTTATTTTATAACTTATACATATATTTGTTTATTTTATTAAAGATGAGGAGGGATGCAAATGGATCACTAGATAGTTTCAAAACCTTTATTGAAAAAATTAAGATCGAAAGACTAAAGAAGCAACGTATTAAGAATGTTGAACTTGATACAACTCTTACTCATTTAATTTGGAATGGGCTTCACACTATTCAATATCAATTAATACAAGGCGACTGTGAAGACATTTCTAAACTGATACCTAAAAGGGATTATGCCCCAGTTATTGCAGATATTCCCCATGGTTTCAATATCCCAAACATTGACTATGATAGTGACCCTTATACTTATCAAGCTCTTAGTAAAGTGGTTGGGGGATTTGTAGAAGTCACAATTGGAAATGTTATTGTCAAGCTTCAAGGGGAAAACAAACTCAAGGATGCAACTTACATGGTAAGACATTGAAAATGTATGTTTGATTAATGTTAAAAAATTTCTTTATTTACAAGTTAATTGAACTTTTACTATTTCATGTTATAGGAAAAAGTCAAATATTATTAACTGTGACGATCAACCATTTATAAATGATTGTGGGTTCATCCATATTGATAGTTGAGCAAAATATGATAGCTATATGTCTATGCTTTTTAATCGGGTAGATGGAAAGAGTCATAGCCAAGTACTAGCTTATGATGCTGTTGTGAGAAAACTAACATATGAAGACAAAGAAGCAAAATGAGAGATAGCTAACATTTATCAAAAACCACAGTTATTGATTAACTATCTTATAGATATATATTCAAATGAAGGAGATTGGGTTCTGGATTTATTTTCTGGCTCAGGTAAGTTTTATTATATGGAATTGAATTTCAATATCTTCTTTTTCAATTTATATGTCATTATGCTAATTTACTTCATTATTTATTTTGTGCTTGATAATTAGGTACAACACTAGCATGTTGCCTACAAAAAGGAAGAAATTGCATTGCCATTGAAAAAGATCTAGTATAGTGTAATTTTATTTAGCAAAGAATTAATGCTCTTCAATTTCTTCTAGATGCAATGCAAGAAATTGGGTTGAAGAAAGGGGATTTTAGTGAATCACGTATGGAAAAAAAAGGAAAAGGAACCTCAACCACCATTACATGGAATGATTGGAAAGGCATACAATGGGAGATTCTCAGACATCAAACATCCATTAGAAGAGGAAAATGAGAAAAATGAAGCAAAAAATATTATGGAAGAATAAAATGATGAAACTGTAGAGGATAAAGAGTTTGGATTACATGATATTGTTGATTAAATTTAAGTTATGCTTGGAAATCAAGTTCAATTTTTGTAACTATTAATTAGTTATACTTGTAATGTTTTGACTTTGACATTTTATGAGAAGAATAAGCATTCAATTAATGTTGTTATGTGTTCAATATTTAAATTATGTGATTTTCGCATTAATTTTAATGTTAATCATTATTTTTTGAAAAAAATAGTGATTATTGTTCTTTTTTTGACATGAAATTCATAAAAAAAACTATTACTTAACCATTTTTTGTTAAAATTTTCCTATAAAAATTGTGATTTTGACATGTCATTTCTAGCAAAAAATTATCAAAAACGTGTAATTTTTTAGTTATATTTATGTTGAAAATGGTTATTTTTATGTCAACTGTTAAAAATTATTGTTTTTTTGAGACAATTATTTGATGTGCATTGAAAAATTAATTAACGATATATAAATATGTAGAATATCGAAACTTTAAAATATCGACCTTTTTCTTTAAATATGCAAAACAATAAAAACCTCACTACAAAAAAAATTGAAATAAAAACAAGAAAATATGAAGAAGAAGACCACTTCAAAAATTGTTAATTTAAAAAAATAATTATTTACATTTCATACATTAGAAAATTTAAAGTAAAAAAATAGGTCTTTTAAAAAAGGGCCTCATGTAGAATCACTACTTTTTTCAATCAACATGCAAATCACTAACATTCTAAAAAGTAATGTACATAAAAAAAATTAAAGTGCCAAAAACTATGCTAAAAAAAAATGTGCATTCTGCATCACCACTTTTCAAAATCGAGTCACTTTTTTTCTACCTCTACGAAATGGGTAATCGTATCAGTTCCCGTTTCAAAGTTTACATTGTTTTCCGCTGATGAGTAGAGTAGATTCAAGTCTATTGTTTTAGCATATTACAATTAATAGTTTGAATCTACAAGAAATTTCTACAAATGGAAGTATTACAACTCCGTCAATAAATTTCCTCAAATGGACTCATTCTCAAGGACTCCTGATACCCATTATTGTATGCAAAAACTACCAGTGGAAGGTACTCTTCCCATTTCCACTGTTGATGCATGACATACATCCTCAACATGTCTTCAAGAATCCTGTTAACTCTCTTTGTCTGTCCATCTATCTGTGGATGATAAGTTATATTGAAAGCCAAATTTGTCCCTAAACCTACAAACAACTCCTTCCAAAACCTGGAAGTGAACTTGGCATCTCTGTCTGATATAATCTTCTTAGGAACACCATGCAATCTCACTATCTCCCTGATGAAAATCTGAGCTACCTCACTAGTTGAGTTTGTATACTTAACTGCAATGAAATGAGCTACCTTACTTAACTTGTCAACCACAACCATGATGTAATCATGATGTATCGATGTCCTTGGAAAATCTATAATGAATTCCATGGATGTGACCTCCCATTTCCACTCTAGAATCAGAATTGACAACAATAAACCACCTATATGCTTACACTCTTCCTTTACCTGCTAACATTTCAAACATTTCACAACAAACTCAGCCACCTATTTCTTCAAGTTCAACCAATGATAGAACTTCTTAACTGTTGTTATAGTCTTCTGATATCCCGGGTGACCTAGATATGGATTGACATGAAAATCCCTCAAGATAAGCTTCTTGAGCTCATTATCATTTGGTACATAATTCATTTTCCTGAATCTGACCAAGCCATCTACCATGAGATGATACTCCTCGTCCCTATTACCTTCACCCTGTTGTTGTAGCCTGTGCCTTAATTGCTGATACCTATCATTATGCTTCCCTGCCTGCAAGGTATGCTTCTACAAGTTTGTCCCATAAGAACTCACCGCTGCAATGTGATTCACCTGCACTCTTATACTAAGAGCATCTACAACCCTGTTCTCCTTTCCCTTGATGTACCTGATATCAAAATCAAAATCACTAAGAGTAGCCAACCATCTAGCTTTCATAGACTTCATATTAGATTGGTCAAGCCAGTATCTCAGTCCACTATGATTTCTCATCAGAATAAACTACCTACCAAGAATATAATGTCTCCACATCTTCAAGTTAGAAATGATAGCTGCCAAGTCAAGATCACGAGTCACATAGTTCTTCTCATGCTCATTCAACTTCCTTTACTCATAACATAACACCTGTCCTTCCTTCATCAAGACTCCACCAATTCCCCTCTTACAAGCATCTTTACATACCACAAACTCTTCATTAGGATTTGCAATCTTCAAAACCAAAGAATTTGTAAGCAACTGGTTCAACTACTCAAAACTAGTTGCACACTCCTCAGTCCATTCAAACTTGTTTACTTTCCTCTGTAAAGATGTAATAAGGTAGGAAATTCATGAGAGGTTCCTAATGGGCCTCCTATAGTAACTTGCTAATCCCATGAATGATCTGATGTCATCCACATTTTTAGGAGTTGCCCACTCCATGATAGCCTTGATATTTTTTGGGTCCACTTCTGTATCTTCCTTGGAAATAACATGTCCCAAGTAATGAACTTTTGTTTGAAAGAAAATTCACTTACTAAGATTGACATACAACTGATTCTCTCTCAACAATTTTAACATTTCTTCCAGGTGTTCTGCATGCTCTTCCTCATTTTTAGAATATATCAATATGTCATCAATGAATACTATCATAAACTTGTCTAGATAAGGATGCAACACACTATTCATCAAACACATGAAAGTAGCTAGAGCATTAGTAAGACCAAAAGGAATTACTACAATCTCAAATTCCCATACTTGATATGAAATGCAGTTTTGTAGATGTCCACTTCTTTGATTCATACCCAATGATATCCAGATATCAAGTCAATATTCAAGAAAACTGTTCTCCCTTAAGCTAATCAAACAAATCATCAATTCGTGGAAAAGGATACATGTTCTTGATCATCACCCTATTCAAATTCCTATAATCAATACATAACCTGAGAGTACCATCCTTCTTCTTCACAGATAATACTGGTGCACCCCAAGGCGATAGACTTGCCTAATGTATCCCTTATCAAGCATTTCCTCTAGTTTCAACTTCAGTTCCACTAATTCTAGAGTGCTCATCATTTACGGTGCCTTAGATGATGGTGTTGCTCCTGACGTCAACTCAATAGAAAATTCCACTTCCTTATGAGGCAGTAACTATGAAAGATCTATTGGAAACACAACCTGAAACTGCTGCAAAACCAAATACCTTTTCAAGACTTCAACATCCTCAATATCCTTCCCTTTATCACTAGAAAGATGAATTGCAAATAATAAACATCTTTTCCTACTACTGCATCGTGCCTGCATAGATGTAACCAATCTCACTGATGCAGGCTTATTCTTATGCTGCAAGATTCTCCTCTCTCCATCATCATCCAAGTAGTCAATAGCCTTATCATATCAATCTACCTTATTCCTTTGAAGGGACAACCAATCCATGCCCAAAAGAATTCTGTATGATCCCAATGGAAGAACATTCAGTTGTGCTGATGTAGGCATACCTTTCAACTCAAATGCACAAGATCTCACCAAATGGTGAAATCTATTCTTGTTCCCTCTAACTAATTGCATCAACCAAGATTCTGCATGCACTTCTTTATTAAAGCCACACTTATCCACTAGGTAAGGAATAACATAACTATAATTAGATCCAAGAACAATAAAAAATAGAAACAAATTGATAAAAAATCTTACCTTCCATCTCGATAATAAATTCCTGATGATCAACCTGCCTATTATCTAATTCTACATAAATATGAGGAATGACCTGTCCAACATCCCCAACTATTTGGACCTCCTGACCACTATAAATATGAGGTCTCCCACCCTAATGTTGTGGACAATCTATCATGCGACGATCCTTTCCACAAGTCCAACACTGGAAAGGCTTAGTGACATCACTGTTGTTATGCTCCTCAGACTGAAATCCTTGTCCTCTGTCAACTGCATTGAACTTCTTATACAATGCTAGATTCTCCTTGTTAGCTGCATCTTGAGGTCTTCCTTGCTTCTTATCCCACTTTCCTTTATTCTTGTCATTACCTTTCCAACCCTAATTAGGTTCCGAATTATGCTTAGACTTCTCATAACAATGCTTCAAGTTCCAAATAACTTCCTCTAATGACCGAGGCTCATCGTACTCAATCCGATCTTTAAATGCTAATGGAAATCCACTAACGAATATTTGAACCTTCATCTTCTCATCCTTAAGATATGGCACATACCTCAAAAACTCTAGAAACTTAGTTGTATATTATTTTTTTGTCATAGATCCCATCTTCAACTCATAGAATGACTTAGCCTTACCATCATAGTATCTCTCTGACAAGTACTTCTTCTTGAAAAATCTCTTGAATTCATGCCAACTGAACTCCTCAGTCTTGATACCCCTAACACACTTCACATATTCCCACCAAATGTCCACTTTCCCTTTGAGATTAAAAATAACTATTATGGCCTTCATGTTCTCTGTATGATCATGGAACTTGAATAACTTCTTCATCCCAAGAAGCCATGCTTCTGCATCTTCCAGTTTCTTCAACTCTCCATCAAAGGTAGAAGGCTTGGATTTCTTGAACTCATCCGGAAAGTAGTAATTCTCACTCTTCTTGTAAGGATGACAATGATGACAACCATGATGTATCTATGATCTAGAACTAGAATAGAATCCATAACTACTACCTCTCTTATCAGGAGTATTCATCCATGTACCACCTCTAGTTGTTTCATCCCTATCCAACCCGTGCCCTTCATGAGACCTGCTACCATATGCCTTATTTTTCCTTTCCTCCTGTTCATAACTAATCCATGGTTGTCCATGTCTTTGCAAATATGATAAACTCTAAAGGATCACTACATTGACCTCTGATTGTTTTTCTGGAGCTCTGGAAAGCCTTTTCTGTGACTGAATGATTATGTCATTATATTATTTTAAACTTATGATTTCTGCCTTTAAAAATATTAAGTATCTGCTATGTTAGGAGAGTACTCATCTCTTTGCTACTCATCTAATCTATAAGGAGAGTCATGTGATATGTAATCCACCATATTTCTTTTCATCTTTGATCTTCTTCCTGCAAACATACTATTTCAGATAAACAAAATATAAACATTATCAAACATACCTTAGTGAAGTTCAGGGGAGGCTATCTCATCTGTACAATCAATCTAGATTAGCACAACATATGTGTGTGTGTGTGTATATATAATGGAGCAATTGTCTCAACATCAAAATCATTGTGACACAAGACCACAACAATGCGTGCATAGCTAACATATTGACAACTAACATGCATGCATAACAATCACACCTAGCCCATCTAGTCTAGCGTTTGAACTTGGAAGCTCTGATACCACCCTGTAACCACCTCACACCATATTTACCCACTTTAACTTGCTCACTAGGCTAAACACGAAAAATGAGAGCTACCATGCGAGACCTGATTTCCAAGGCACACTTATGGAAAATTGGGTCCATATGTCTAGAACTAGATGCAACTATCTTGTGACACATGATCACACTATTATCAACACAGTTGGACCCAAAACTATTTCTTTTCAGTTTCATCTCCTTAAATTTAACAAGAATTTCTATTTTTGGAAGTTTTTCAGGTTCTACATTTCTATTTTTGTTCATAGGTTATAATTACATATATATTCATTAATTCAATAAGTTCACCATAGAATCACCGAGAAGGACCTATGCCCCCCTCACCTAGCTGCAACACCAATTATTAGTCCATACATTCATTAACCGATAAATAGCTAAACAATTCACTACAAGAGCCATAGAAGATATGCATCATATGAACAACATATAACTTAAAAATAACCAACATATAAACCATGGAGACCCAACCATAATATCACCAACATAATTTCAACAATTATACATGAACAATCAGAGAATAATAACTCTTATTAACATATGAGAATGCTAACCAAGTCAGGGACTTCCACGTATCACTTGACCATAGATTGGGTTGAACCAAATCTCTCTTTCATCTAATCACCCCTGTGCCATATTACAAGCGTGAATGTGGGATATCATGGAATAAAGAAAACAAAACCAAATTAGGGCTCCCAAAGGCCAAACCACCTCAACCCTCAACCAGTGATTCCACCTCACGACCAGACATCGCTAACACCAACTAGATCGGTCTCTACCCAAGCTATCCAGGGCTCCAAGAGCTAGTAATTCAACCCAAAACCTTCCAGGGCTCTAGAGCATTTGTCCAACCCAGCTCCAAGGACTAGTAACTCAATCCACCAAGGGATCCAAAGCATTTGTCCCAACCTAGGATCCATGAATAGTAACTCAACGCAAGATGTTACAAGGCTTTAGAGCATTTGTTCCAACCCACGACAACACATAACCATAAAATCACATGCATATTCTATGCATCCATAAACCAACATGAAAACCATACATGCAACCCATTACCTTTAAAGCAATCTAATTGTAGTCATTGATCCAACTGTTCCCTTGCACTTTCCTACTTTCCTTTTCCTTCTTTCTCCAAATCCAATGTATGCCAAAGTGCTCCAAGAATGCTCCAAGAATACTCTAAGTGTGAAGGAGTATGAGAGAGTGAGAGAATAGAAGAAAGCTCCAAGATAAAACTTGAAAAAGGTTGTGAATTGATCCATATAAGCCTTTTTATTATTGAGGTCTCTATTTTTTTCATTTTCTTCATTTTCTCCTCTAATTTCCCTTGCATGCAAATCTGTGACCTTTCACCTCCCTTTTCTCCTATTTTCCTTTATTTCATAAATAAAATGCCAATTATGTCACTTTGCCTTTGCCAATTCCTTTTCCAATTTATATAGCCATTATCCAATCACAAGTGATCCCCATCACTATGTTTTTCCCAAAATTTAGCTTGGAATACGTGTCCCACGACCTTGGTTATTATTTTTTATTTACATAGAAAATCAACTTGTTACAAGTGGCTATTGGTTTATAACTTCTTCTCCATTTTCTAATCAAATTGGTTATGGGCTCATTGGAAGCTCTGGTTTCTTGTATCATCATTATTATAGGATTTTTGGAGCTCATTTTTTCTTTGAGAAGGCTCTACTTGCCTTTGCAGTCGAGGCCCCTAATATTCTAAGAGATGATCCTCATGTTGGGGGTAAAATGGAGGGTCTAAAAACCTCCATTATTACTTTAATTTATCTCGAATTATCTAGCATACCCCAATTCATCCAGAAGCCGCAAGTTGCTTTTCCTGCCTCATTTTTCCCCCTCCCTATGGGGATTGATTGAGCATTTCATACATTGGGTTTGAACACCCAATGAATTAGAATTGGGTACTCTTACATTTGATCATGAGGATTGATGAACCCAAATATTGCAGCAAGGATGCTATAATTCCTAGGGTGACAAACTTACTTTATAAACCTGGGGTTTGTAAAAACTTGGAGGTGATAGTGCTATATGCACAACAGATGCAACAATCTACTCTTGTCACAACTCAACTAGGGTGATAGACCACTAGGGTTTTTCAAACCAATCTTCTATTGAATAGAAGGAGGCTAATTATTGACAGTGAATGTAAAGCTATCCTTAATGCAGAAAGTAAATGCTGCCTATGTTAAGGAAATGAAAGTGCTGAATAGAAAGTGATATGAAAATGACATGAAATCACCTAGCTAGGAATTAACACACATTACTTGCAAAAGAGACCTAATCTAACCTTACATTCTATCATCTAGTTATCTAGATTAAGTAGGCACAGAAATGATCCTAATATTGTTAAGGCTGATGTATGCATGCATTAGCTAAATATTACAGAAAAGAGTCTTTTGGTTTTTCAATTTATAAATATAAATGTTAAACTAATCAAGCTGATCTTTTGTAGGGGAGAAAGGTATGGGAAAATTGGTCAAAAATGGCATTGAGGGGTATGGAGGTCAAGTTGAAGGCATACCCTAGGCTCTGATCATTATTTCTACCCAAAGAAGTCTAAAACAGGCTGCTACAGGGTTTCCTATAGTTGCTACAAGATTTCCCCTAGTTACTACAGGATGTCCTGGTTTACTACAAGAAACTTAGCTGAAAGCTATAGGAAGGTAGGGAAGGTGAAAGGAAGTGTGAGGAAGGTGTATGATGGTGGAATAAGGTACGGGGAAGATGCACACTACCCAAGGATAAACCCAACTCTTCAGGATGGTTGGATTTTCTCAAGGTGGCCGTCCACAATGGCTACAAACAGAAATCCGAATTGATGGTTGATAGGGTTTGGTGAGAGGTGGAGAAGACTTAAATGAGGCTGGTGGAATGATTTCTCCTTGCATATCAACAATTCCTGCAACAACACATATTCATTTCTTCATTTATGCACAAATTTATGTAAATGTGGAAAATTGTAATGTTCAAAAGTAGAAATTTACAGAGATAACAAAGACATGCAACAATTACAACACACAAATTTACTCAATAAACACACATGTAAACATAAATTTTTTCCAGAACACCAAATTGGCCAATTTTAATTAATTATAATTGTTGGAGTACAATATGAGATGGAAGGAGTGCACCTGGACTTGCAAAAGGCAAGCTAGAAGCCTCAGGTGGATGATACAATAGTGCCCAACTATTGTAATCTTTGTTGCCTCCAAAACACTACGTTGTTCCCTCAAAACTACTATGTTGGATGACTTTCGACTCTGATTTACCCCCTCAAACAATCCATAATTTTCTGTAACTTTGTGGATGTACTCCACTCCAAAAACCCAAAAAGGGTTTTTCCTGGTTTTGACTTGCCAATTTTGACCCCTTGGGGATTGGCCCTCCTCCAACGCTAGCTCTCCTCGCTTGCAGCTGAAATTGATGTAACTTGCTGCCACTAGACTGGAAACATCCCCAAATCAGGCTCCCAACAATCTCTCCACAACCTAGCACCAAAATCCTCTGGCTAAACCTCCAACCAAGAGTCCCTCTCTAGTGACTGCGTAGTCCTAAGTGAGGATGACGTAGTCCCTCCAATCTGTAGTTAGAACTAGGTGTATGACTGACTATTTTTCTGCAAATTCTCCCCCACAAGATGAAAATTCGATGTGGGCAATGGAATCCCTCCTAGGGAGGCGCTCGAAGTCCACCGAAGAGAGGGATAAGCTTCACTTCTTGGGAAGATCTTGTGTTGAATAACACTTTGTAGCTTAGCTAAACAACCAGAGCAACACTTGAATTCTTCAAATGATCAAAATCCCCAAATTATACTCACTTCATCTTATTTATGCTTTCTCCCTTGGGCCCCATGTGGGTCCCATCAAATATTTCGATCCCCACTTAGGAAATTCGAATTTCCTTCATGGGGTGCATATTTTTGGGTGAGTGAGTGGCCCCCACAATCCACTAAAAGAACATTCACCCCCTTTTCCTAAGTTCTCCCACATATTTTCCTAAAGTCAAAAATATAAAAAATGCCAAAATTGATTTTCTCCTCACCTTGGGAAAATTATTAGGAAGGGACATTACAGTCCTCCCCTCCCTGATGTTTCTTGTCCCCAAGCAACTACAAAACTGGATGCTACAAGATTTGTTAACTTTCCCACGTGGCATCCTCTTTTGGAAAATCCTTTTTTTTGACTGGGTACTCCCAGATCACCCTGTTCCTCAACTTCTTCTCCCAAGTCTCCAATATGATCTATGGTGTCAAAACCAAGTGCCCGTCATCATCCAAGGGAGGAAACTCAACCATTGTTGTGATATGTTGTTCCAATGCCTTTTTTAGGCATGAAACATGGAACACGTTGTGAATCCAACTCTCCTTAGGTAGCTCTAACTCGTAGGCCACCTCTCCCACCTTCTGGACCAACTTATACGACCCATAAAACCATGGGTGAAGCTTCTCAGTCACTTTTTTCTTGATCTTAGATTTCTGGTATGGTTGTAGGCATAAGAAGACCATGTCCCCTACCTCAAAGTGTCTCTCCACCTTGTGTTTATTAGCATAGACCTTTTTCTAATTCTGGGCCACCTACAAGTTGTTCTTGAGAGCCCGAAGAATCTCCTGGCTCTCTTGAACCCAATCCTTTGCCCCTGGTGTTATTCGGAAAACTAGTGTCTATACAGAGCTGCTAGTCCCACTAAGGCTGGTAGATACCTTAGAAACAAACACACTAAAAACTACTTTCGTTTTCCTTTATGAGAAATAGATAAGAGAAGAATAAGGAGACCAACCTCTATCTTGCGCTTGGTTCCTTGCTCGATTCCTCTCTCTTCTGGTAGGTCTTTACTACTCGCTTCCTTGTCTACCCAACTTCAAAGAGTACCTGTAGAATCAAAGCAGCATAACACTATCCAAGAACATAGATCTATTATCATAAAAAATATAGGATCAGATGTACATTGACCAATCATACAAGAATGTGGAGGAAAACTTGAATAATTTTATTGATAATCAAGAAAGAGCAAAGAGGATTACAACCAATTGTTCTGACCCAGCATCATCCTCTCAGCAAGAAAGCCCTTCTTCACCTCATGAAAATCTTAGATCACCCAATACTATGATATTGCACCCAGAAACCAACAGCACTTCCTTACAAGATACGAAATTCCAGCCTTTGATCTCTGGGATGAGGGATCCATATATAGATGTTTGCAAGGGAGGTGAGTCAGCTTTTGAGATTTGATTAGTGTCTTCTCTCTGATAGTTCTTGATTCCACTTGGAGATTGATGATCTATTACTCATCCCTGGTCGAATTCAGAGAGGCAAGTGTCACAAGAGAGGTTTCTGGAAGATTCCATGCTCCTCCACCTTGCGGATTGACCCTGCCATTTGTCCCTTCTCGCCCATCGCACCCCATAGAAGGGTTTTTTGGCATGCATCGCACCTACTGTGTGTATTCAGGTGGGATGCAACGCACTTTGCCTATGGAGCAAGTGAAATGGTCCAGTTTTGACCAGTTCTGAGTAGTTTTTCATGGAGAACTTCTAGGAGATGCTGTAATCAGTTGACCTTGTTCTTTTAGGGGTTGGAACAACACCTTTAGGGACTTAGGAGCCCTAGGTTTATGGACATTTATGCTTGGGGTTGCAGTGCCCAAAAATTTCTATAACAGTTGCCCCCTAAAGCATGAGGTCGTTAATCTTTTGATGTCGGATGAAATGCTTTATCATGAGGATCCAAAGTTTTTTCGAGCTGGAAGGCGACTTGTAATAAGATACAATACAATACATTATCTTCATATTATTTTCATGATCTGGTTGAGGTGGGCATTCCCATGCCCAGATTTATAAATTCATTTTCATGTACATAGGACAGACAATCGTCGAGTGTAGACTGATGATTCTGGTAGAGCCATCATCCCTTAGAATTGATGATTATCTGTGTAGCAATGATGTACATTTGATGTCTTTATTTTCCTGAATATATATCGCAGCCCAGATGGATGAAACTAGATCCGGGGTCTTCAATCTCGTTTGATCTTCACTCAAAGTACAAGTCGATCCATGTGAGAGATGTTCTGGAGTGGAACATGGAAAGACATCGCCTGATTACCAGCCAATGATGTAAGATGTTAACAGGTGCGAGAAGAATCACCTGATAATGACCCTCAAGGTACTGCAGTACAATTCACGTGGTGTGAATAAGGGACTTGGCATCGAACATCATGCAAAATTTTTCGGTCGAAGGCCATTGATGTAAACCTGTCACCGGAAGTGAGAAACTTGCCATTGAGGCATGCAAGCTTCAAAGTACTGAAAGGGTTGTTCCTAGATCAACTTCTTGGATAATGAGTTGATGTCGACAAGAAGCGATATGTCATAGGAGGGCCTTAGTGAATCCCACATCAATGACACAGAATGGAGCAAATGATTTTAATGGAGGTGAAAACGATCTGGTGATATAAGGTTCAGGGTGGCGGTCATGAAAGAATGGAGCGTAAATGTATTATAGTGGGTGAGACAGGTGAATTCTCTGAGCGACTTCTCTTGAACATATTGGTGACACTGACATGATGGATTGGTAGCATTAACCCCAAATGTGGATGGTGTGACGGAACCATGGTGATGTGACCAGTGAATGGAACAACCCAACCCGACTCGGATGCGGAGTGAAAGTGTCATTTTCAAGAGCGACTTGCTACCAACAAAGTTTCTTCAAGTTTTCTTCCCAATTTTTCCCCAGTCATTGCTGACCAGTACCTCTTTATTTTTGTCAAGCTTGAGGAGGATAACATATGCTTGTTCTATAATTTTCCCTTCGGGAAAACCCATCACTATGTTTTAACAAGCCTAGCGATAGTGAAACTCGTTCTTGTCTATTATGGACAAGTTTGTCGCTATTAGGTTTTAACGAGTTTAACGACAAAGATAACTCGGTCCTTTTCACTTTTAGAGAGTCTGAAAAGGGACGTAAAGGAAACTCAAAAAATCCTTTTTCGCCATCTAATCCCTTAAGTCCGAAAAAGTATAAAATAATACAAAAGGGATGAATTTTCGGTAATTTTATCGAGCCGAACAAAAAAAGCGCTCGATCTTTTTGTGTAATAATCCCTCAGGTCCAAAAAGATTAAAATCTAAAGGAGGGATAGCACTTCCGGTCACTTTAACGAGTTGGAGAGGCCAATGGCTCGGCAATATTTTCATATTTTACGTGTTAGTTGAAAAGAGCTTAAAGGAGACTCGTTTTTTGAGGAACGAGTGATAGATTCGGGTAGCAGCTGATTCGAGGTAAGGTTTGGAATTTTCCAATCACGGCAGTGTCACAAGGATGGCTAACAATATCACTCTTCGCAGCTATTCGTCAAAAGGGGTAAACATTCAAGTGGAGGTGAATGATCAGCCAATACAAAGTGGAGGTGATGATGAGAACACGACCAAGGCTTCAAAGGTTGAAGTAATACATTCACGATGGTTATTTACTGGAAATTGGTTCATTTTTTAATGAGCTTAAACGCTGGGGGAAACACTTGCTCATTGCTTATGTTTATTTTTTAACGAGCTTGAATTCCACGTTAAAACTGCTCGATTAATCCAATCGCATAATAAGGATGTCTCATATATAAAAACGACATTATTTCAAAGCTTTGCCCTGCATCCTTTCTTTATGCAAGTTAGGAAACGACCAATCCTACGGGTTTAAAGGGTTAGAGGACCTATAAATTTAAAAAATAAATGGTCGCTCTTTGCTTGCATGCCAAAAGGTTTTCATGCCCCCAGGTATAGCGAAGTAGAGTTTCCAGGTTACCCCTCAATTTGCAGACAAAACATTTGTTTTATCGGGAAAGGCCTATCTTTTCAGGTTACCCCTCAATTTGCAGCGGACCTGAAGCATAGGTGAGCTAAGTCTTCCGCTTTAGCTGAACATGCTGAGAAAACCAATCATCATGTTTGTATTGAGGAGGCCAGTGTTATTGCTAAGGTTTCGCATTTCCATCATCGTAAATTTAGGGAAGCGCTTGAGATTGAAAAAAGGCCAAGCAATCTCAATAGGGAGGATGGCTGGAAAATCAGTAGGTGTTGGGTCCCAGCACTCTCTTCCTAGTTGTTTTTCCGCCCTCCTCTTTAGGTTTTTAGTATATTTTTTCTTTATTGTTAATTTTATTCTATTTATTATTTTAAGTGTTATTATTATTTTTATTTATTTATTAAAAACTAATTTATTTTAGCTGTTTTATATTTATTTAATATTTATTTATTGATTTATTTATTTACTTTTTATGTATTTATTTGATGTTAATTTTATTTATTAGTACTTTTGTTCTTATTTAGCTTAGACTTTTTAACTAATTTTCCAACTAACCTAACATCCTTTTGACATTCTTTATGATTAGGTCTTTTATGTAACTTTCTTTCCATTTAATTATTAATTAATTTATAAGTTTTAATAATATTTTTAAAGAAGATTATTTATATATTTCTTAGGCCTTTAATTGTATATTTTAAGGTTATTTATTTATTTATTTCTATTTAGTTATTTATTTATTTAGTAAATTTTCTTTATTGTTAATTTTATTTATTATTTATTTAATTCATTTATATTATTTATTTAGTATTAACTAATTTATTTTAACTAATTTATATTTATTTATATTTATTGACTTTTTATTTTTATTTATTTTTATTTTATTTATTTATTGACTTTTTAACTAATCTTCTAACGAACCTAGCCTCCTTTTGATATTCTTTATTAGGACTTTTTTGTAACTACCTTTCCTTTTAATTATTAATTAATTTATGATTTTTAATCATATTTTTAAATATGATTAATTTTTATATATATATTTTTTCTAAATAAGACTGAGCTATTATATTACAGCAAAAGCAAAATTACATCAGCAGTGTTACAACAGAGCCGAGGCCCTGTAATTCCTGTCGTAGGACTGACAGTAGACTCAGGAATATTCATTTCCAGGATTACAAAAGACTGATACATGAACCAGATCGACATTCATGAGACCGACATACATATTTAGCTGAGACTGAGACACATGGAGTCTGAAACAACTATAGATAGCCGACACTGTAACAGAGAAGAACAGAGTTACAAAATGACATAGTGCAGACACATATAAGATAGCGGTGAGAGCAGACAATGAGAAAATTCCTTGCTTAGAAACCTGAAGCGAAATGCTGGGCGTACTATTCATCATCAGTGGTGCGCGGGTCGTCCTCCATCTTGCAACGGGGAGGCTGGTGGATGTTCTGTTCGGTGGGAACGTTGCGCTGCACAGGTTCACTTGGGCCTGCTCCAGGATCTGGGGAGAAGCTGTCTTGAACAGGGCGCAGTATGTCAATGGCGGGAAGTTGCATATCAACTGTGGGTGCCAACCCAGGAACCCGCGGAGGGCTGGCACGAGGAGCCTCATCTTGACCCCAAGGATTGCTGCAGTGCTCCACCGAAACCGTTACAAAGAAAGTGGAATTAGACAATGTACAAGGAATGCGGTATCTTACCATTGGGTGCTCAGAGTGCCCACATTCCATCCGTTCTTGGAATTCCGCCGCTCTTCCTCTGCCCGCAGGCCTTCCCCTGGTTCGTCTGCGCTCAGAAGAAACCTCAATTGAGGAGGAGGGAGAGGGGGCATGCCTCTGAGACGAGGCCCTGCCACTATAACTTCCACGCCTACTGATTCCTCGTTGGCGTTCTCGCTGCATACTTGAATTGGGCGGGTAGCAGGTATGCTCACGCGTAGCTTCCCTCAGAACCAGACTCCCAATCCTTATACCAGACTGCGGGTAGCAGGTATGCACCACCGCCAAGCTCCCAATCTCTATACCAGACTGCGGGTATACCCCCGAATTGCTCGAATTGAAGGCCTCTGAACCTCCACAGTCGCTCTCAGAACCCGAACAGGAGCCAATACAGTGAGCCACCGCCACCTCCCTCAGGACCAGAGCATGAGCAAACGCGAATTGCGGGAGAATGTCCGAGAACCTGTGGCTTTGAAGCGCCATGTTCCCGTTACCAAGACGTGCAGTTAATGCCGAAGGGACGCTTCTGCCATGAGCCATAACCTTCATTCTTAAATGCTGCGTGCTGTGACAACTAGTGCGAGTCCTCCTGGTGTACGTGGCTCGTCCGGGCGGACACATGCCCTTCTGACGAGCCACAAACCCTCTGTATCTAATAACCACCCGCATCCGGGAGGGAGAGATCCTTTTGCACCAAGGCGATGCAGTCTTTTTTGAGTTGTTCATCTTCAACTATGTCCAGGGAGCCAGAAAAGTATGGTGAAGTCTGAGAAACACCTTGGTTAGCCATTCTGTCGGCTACCTGATTTGCTGTTCTTCGCACATGCTGAAAGGTTATGCTATGTGGATTCTTAAGCTTCGCCTCCAAGGATTCCAACCTGCTTAGAAGTCTCCAGCTGGTTGCTACTTTGACCGCTGTCGCCCCTGCCTGAATTTTCTTGGCTGCAGTGATTAGGATGAGAGAGTCGCCTTCCACCTCAAGAGGGAAGAAGTGTTGTTGCTCTGCTAAACAGATCCCTTGCCAAAGTCCTTCCATCTCCGCTACATTGTTGGTGTCTTTGCCTAGAGAGCCATAATAGATATGCAGAAGTGCTCCTGTATGACTTCTGATGATTCCTCCGAATCCTGCCGGACCGGGATTACCCTTCGCTGCCCCATCAAAATTGAGCTTGAAAGAGTTGAAAGCTGGTGGGGACCAGGAGGACGGGGAGGTGGAGCTGCGAGGGGGACGGGTAATGACCTTTGCAAAGGCTGAAAGGTCAAGATTCCATTCTTTAAAAATATCCCTCTCTTGTTGCGCTTCTGGCATGTCAGTGTCATACCAGGTTCTTATGGCTAAGGTTTCCTGGATATTTCTTTTGTAGATAAGCCACAGAGCGTCTGTTGTCCGGGAGGTGTTGTTGAAGATTCGAGAGTTGCGCTCTTTCCAGAGAAGCCAGTACAAAAAACCTGGAATTAGACCCCATAAGGTATTGAGAAGTTGGCTTTTGAATGGGTTCTTGTCCCAGTTCCTAATATTTTCCGTTACATCCTCGCCTCTTGGTGCTGTTCTTTTATTGCATTTCTCCACTTTCTCCCAAAGTTGCTTTGCTAACGGACAGGTCTCCATTAAATGGCTGATTGTCTCAGCGTGAAGATTGCAGTTCGGGCATCTAGAAGGCCCAATGAATCCCCGTTTTATTAAATTATCCCAAGTAAGAATGCGCCTTTTACTGAGCAGCCATAAGAAGGTTGAAATTTTAGGCCATAGCCCTGGAAGCCAGACTCGTGCCCAAATTTGGTCTTGATCCCCTTGGGTGTCTGAATAGCGCAGCTGATGTGCTTCTTTAGTGGTGAATGTGCCTTTGTGCTTGTGACCCCATCTGAGCTTATCCTGCTGGTTGGAGTGGCGGATTCTGCGCTGAGAGAGTTCCTGATCCAATTCTGAGTATGTTTCACCTTCCCAGTCCCTTTGCCAGCTGTTTGCGGGTCTCCATAGTTGGTACCCATGATGCTGCGTTTGTTGCCAGAACTGTTGAACCTGAATGAGGTTTTCTTGCTGCATATAAGATTGCCAGAGTGGCATTTGGAATAGATTTGCCAGTTTGGGGAGCTGCTGCCACGAATCCTCCCAGAACTTAGCTGACGTGCCGGAGTGGATTTCCCAGAAACTGTGTTCCTGAATGAAGCGGCTGTGTATCTTTGCAGCATTCCAGATTGGTGAGCCTTGGGCGATGGAGTTAATTCTGATGAGATCGTGCCATTGACTTCCCAGAGCATATTTTGCTTGCCATAAGCGTGCCCAAGGTGAATGAGGCTTGGAGATCCAGTTCCACCACATTCGGGCTCCCATAGTGTTGTTACTTTGAAGTGGATCTCGAAGCCCTAGTCCGCCCTCTGTTTTGAATTTGCACACTTCTTTCCAATTAACGAGAGCCCATTTTCGATTTCTGCCAGTGGAGCCCCATAGGAAGTTGCGCTGAAGGTTACGAATGGCTTTAAGGACCCATTTCGGAGCTGCCAAGGTGGAGAAGAGGTACAACGGCATAGCTTGAAGGACAGACTTGATCAGGACCAATCTGCCTGCCATGTTGAGTGCACGAAAGGTCCACGATGAGAGTTTTGATTCCAGCCTATCAAGGAGAGACCGCCATGAAGCGTGTTTAATAGCTGAGTCTGAGAGGGGAGCTCCAAGGTATTTAGATGGCAGATGGGAAATGGTGAATCCCAGGATTCTGGCAATATTCCTTTGCGTGGAGGGGGGGGGTGTTGAAAAAGAAGAGTTGCGACTTCGAGGCATTGATGGAGGTGCCGGAGGCATCAGAGTAAAGGGAGAGGAGAGACTTAAACACAGAGGCTTCTTTCGAGGATGGATGACCAAATAACATGGTGTCATCCACGAACTGCTGATGGGACAGAGGATTGAGACCATGGATAGAAATACCTTTAAGCTCTTGAGAGGCAATAGCTGATTTGAGTAGTCTGCTGAGACCCTCTGCCATTAGAACAAAGAGAAAAGGAGAGAGAGGATCCCCTTGTCTAATGCCGCGGGAGGGTCGAAAGGGGGAAGAGGGAGAGCCATTCAAAAGAACAGAGAAGCTGGGAGAGGTAATGAGATTCATAATCCACCTGGTCCATGTTGCACTGAAGCCAAAGGCTAAAAGCATTTTATGAATAAAATTCCAACTAAGCTTATCAAAAGCTTTGGAGAGGTCGAGTTTTAGAATCATACCTGGTTTCTTAAGAATCTTTAAGGAGTGTATAACCTCATTTGATAGTATGATTCCATCCATGATCTGTCGTCCTTCCACATATCCTGTTTGTTCCGGAGATATAAGCAAGGGTAGGAGAGGTTTGAGCCTATTAGCAATGACCTTTGAGATTAGCTTATATATGACATTGCATAATGCGATTGGTCTGAAGTTTTCCGGCCTGTTGGGTTCTTCGCCCTTGGGAACCAGAGCTAGGAAGGTGGTATTGAGGGCCAGGAGGATCCAGTGCATACTTCTAGATTCTTCAACAAGGTCCCAAACTTCATTTTTGATGAGGTCCCAGAATTCGTGGAAGAAATTGGCTGTAAAGCCATCAGGACCAGGCGCTTTTCCGTCTTTGAGTTGAGCCATGGCTTCTTCAACTTCTTGCAGGGTCGTGGGCTGGAGTAATCTGTTGTTGTGATCCTCAGTTATGATGCTTGGAATATGCTGCGTGATGGCTCTAATTGCTGCATCCCTGTTCTCAATGGGTTCCGTTAAAATTTCCTTGAAATACCCTGTGAATTCCTTTTCCATGTCCTCATGTTCCTCAATTCTTTCACCTTGTTGGTTGTTGATGAACGCGATATTATTGTGCATTCGCCTTTGAATGGTGGCCTTGTGGAAGAATTTTGTATTCTTCTCCCCCTCTTTGAGCCAGTTGATTCTCGATTTTTGCCGCCAGAGTATTTCTTCTTGCTTCCTGCGTTCCTCAATTTGGTTCCAAAGTACCTGTTCCTGTTGAGCTTGTTCTTCTGTTCTGCCTTGAAGAATGAGATTTTGTTGGAGCTTGCGCATTTGCTGTTCCAAATGTGAGCGCTTCTCCTGAATGTTGCCAAAACTTGTGCGATTCCACACTTTGAGGACATATTTCAGATTTTTCAGCTTTTGTTGGAATTGATACATTTTGGCTCCCTCTGGCGGAATGTAAGCTGCCCATGCATCGCTGACTACCGTCTTGAAAGTGGTATTTGTTAGCCAGAATGCTTCGAATCTGAAGGGTCTGTTGCATCGGTTACCTGGTCTGGTCCATTGTAGCAAAATTGGCCAGTGATCAGAACCGCTTTGGGGGATGATGGAAGCATTGAAATCCCCTCCCAGATGGATTGCATTGTCAGAGAGAAGGAATCTGTCAAGCCTGGAGGCAATGTGATGAATACCTCGTCGCTTGTTTGTCCAGGTGAAAATTCCATTGGAGGTAGGTATGTCCATAAGTTGATTGTTTTGAATGAATTCTTTGAGGCCTTCACTGTCACTGTCTAGCCTGATTCTGCCTCCCTGCTTCTCTGCCATGGAAGTTATTATGTTGAAGTCGCCGCCCCCAATCCATAGCGGGAATTGCCTGTTTTCATTGAGGATAGAGATCGTTTCCAGCAGTTCTAGTTTTTGCTGAATTATTTGAGGAAAATATACATTTGTGAGATGACCATGGATTCCAGTGCCAACGAGGTGGAAGGAGGCTTGAATGAGATGGAGGGTGGCGTGGAAGTCATATAGTGTGATGATCTGTGGGTTCCATAAAATAGCTAAACCACCTGAGGCTCCAGAGGCGTCTACAGAGATGGCCCTGCTTCCTGCCCAGACTTTGCCACGAATTCGTTCAATAGCATCAGTGCTGCTTTTGGTTTCTTGCAGAAAAACTATGGTTGGTTTTTCTTGTTGAATCAAGTTTTTTATCATTCTGTGTTTTGAGGGGCTGTTGAGTCCTCTCACATTCCAGGATATTAACTTCATGTAAACTGTGATTTGGGTTTGTAGAACTTTGTCAACTTAGGGAATCGCCCCGATTCCATAAGTATTTCACCTATTGCTATGGTACGCTGTAGGTCTGTCTTTCTTCCCCGTTTCTTGAGATCCTTGAGTACCTTTTTTCCATCCCAAAGGCTGCCTCCCTGTATGCCTAGGCTTTTATTATGCTGCGCCTTGGCTAAGACTCCTTCCAGCTTGTCTATTTGCCAGGGTTGAATAGAGTTGTATTCTTTCTGTTTGCATGCCGTTTCAAGTGTGAAGATGTCTAATCCATCTATATTGACATCCGCCTGATCTTCTTCCATGACAGTGGTTTCTCCTAGTACTTCCTCATCCGCTTCTTGCTGAAGACTGAGAGCCAGAGTAGCATCGGTTTCCATATCATAGTCTTGCTGCTTATTATCCACTGAGGGCTTCTCTTGAGAGAAAGAGAAGGGACTGAGACTTGATACCGATTTTCCTTTCTCCAAAGAAGGGTTTGGAGTGGGATTCGTTGGAACAGGGTCAGAGGGCTGCAAGGGGTCTGAGTGAAGGAGGGAGGAAGAGGGCGAAGAGGGGTTGAGTGGGGGTTCAGAACTGGGATGATCTTGTTTATCATGCGTTGCAAGAACAGAGAATTTGTTCTGGTGGTCCGCTTTGAGAGTGTTTTCCATAACTGGCTGACTCTTTTTGGCATGCCTACGGCGGTTGGGGATTTTGATAAAACCTTCAGAGTCTTTATCAGAGACAGCAGCAGCTGCTTTGGACTGAGAATTTAATGGACAGTCACGGAAGAGGTGGCCGTGCTCATGACACTTACGACAGCGGAAGGGAATGTGCTCATAATCTAAAGGTTGTGTCCATTCATAATCATCGTGATAGAGTTTTACCGTATCAGCGAGAGCTTTGGTCAGATGCATCTGGACGCAGATCCGGGCGTATGAGGTATATTTGCGAGTTTTTGTCTCAGCCGCGACTCGGATGAAGGTGCCAAGTTTGTTGCCTATATCCACCAGCATTTCTTCTTTCCAGTACTCCGCTGGGAGGGAGTACATCCTGATCCAGACCGGTGCCCAGCTGAAATCTTCCTTGTCGGGATTGAATCTGGGCTTCCATTCTGTGAGATAGAGGCCTGAAGAGTTGAAGAAGTACGGACCTCCTTCGAATATCCGCACTCTGTCCTCCACACAGTGAAAGATTGCTGTAAAAAAGCCCTTTGGTCCTAGTTGCAGAGTTATTTGTCCTTTGGGCTTCCATTTTGAAGCTATCCAACCTTGTAAGGCTTTTTCCGTAGGCCAGAAGCCTAGAAACTTTCCGATGAGTGCATGATCTTGCATGTACTGGATTTCACCATTGATGCGGTGGCTGGGCAGGTCAACCTTGATGGGTTCAGCAGCTTTTGGGATACAAGTGGCTGAGGTTGCCTTTGGCTGAGTCGCCTTAGCTTTATTGTGGATCTCTTTGTCAGCATCGTCTTCTTCTGTCGGGACCGTATGTATCCTTGCCTCAGTCTTCCGATGTCCGTCTTGACCTGCGTCTGGGCCTGCGCCAGAAGGGTGCAGAGGCTGTGCGTACTGGGTATTGTCAGAATTTGTGGAGTTTTTTGGAGGGGAAGCAGAGCTTTCCCCTCCTACCGCCATTTCCATTGCTATCGACCAGCAGAGGTGCGGCGGCTGTAACAGTGAGAGCAGTCAGGGGCGGCTGCTGGCTAGGGTTTGGCTGCGATGGGCAGTAATTCGCATCAGAGCGTTTTTTTCCAGATTCGTAAGAAAGTATGTTCTTCCCAAGATGATTAATTTTTATATATTACTTAGGCCTTTAAATTATATTTTAAGGTCCCTTATTTAACTAAATTTCCTTCTATATTATGATTAGCTTTTAATTTTTAATAATATTTTTTAACTAAATAACCTTCAAAAATTTGTTTTATACTTTTATATATATTGGTCCTAATTCTTTCTAATTAAACTAATAAAATAATTTTGACCCCGGTCCTAGAGTCAAACTAGCCGTTGGTCAAGTTAGTTGTTGGGTGCTCTGCTCAGATTATTTAACTTGCTAAGCTGGATCTGTTTCTTCAACTTGTCCTGACGATGAACCACACTAGTTGGTTCGAAACGCGTCGACAAATGGTATTCCTTGTGATTTTCGCCGAAAAATCTCTCCTAACTTGATATGGATCACAGAAGCCTGAACTCTATTAACATTTTTTTTACCGGGAAAGGCCTACCTCAACAGAGGTATCTTATTCTGGTCTAATCCCATTTTCCAAAATGGACGGGTGTGTCAGGCTAGTCATATACTCTCCGCAGAAACCCACCCTATACCCTAGGTTTTCCTATCGAAATAGGCCAGGGTGCATGCCCCCTGGGTTTTAGTCATGCCCTCTGAATCACTCGCGCTCATCAGGAGGACGGACTGGGGATTGATGAGACATTCCTTGCGTGAAAAGACCATTCAGGGTTGGTATATGACTATTTGCTATGTGTGAACCGGGGAATGAAAGATGGTCTACGAGCTTGACCACTCTTCCTTCGTGCGGAAAACACATTACTCTAAAGAGTGAGGAGACAATGGCTCCCATGCAATAAATATAGTCTCGTCCAAGGAGTAGATTATAATCCAAGGGTCCTTGGATTACCATTACATTCATTTGAACAGTTTTCCTTCTCAATGTTATCGGCACATCGGGAAGTATCCCTAATGGTTGACTGGTTCCTTTGTCAAAGCCTGTTAGATTTCTCATCTCAGGCAAAAGCGATGGTGAACCAAGCACTTTCCAAGCAATTGAGGAAAGGATAATCATAGAAGCCCCTTCATCTATGATGGCAGGCCATGACCATTCTATATATTTGAGCAATGATTTGGAATGGTACACTAGCCGGTAAACGGGGTTTGCCTAGTAGATTCCAATCAAAGGAAACAACCAGGTTGCTTGGAGGTGGGATTGAATAAATGGCCGGATATGACTCTGACGAACTTCCTTCCTGCGGTAAAGGAACAGGTAAACTGCCCCCATGTTCATCGGAGTCTGTGCTTACGAAGAGAATTTGAACGGTGTCGTTCTTGTTCTCTTCGGTGACTGTATCATCTGAAGATGGACCTTCTGAAGGAAAGACCGGGTCAACTGCCACCTCGACCTTTTGACTTTCGTCTGGTATGGATTCAAATGGTTTATCTTCAATGATAGAGGTTTCGGCCAGCCACAAGGGCGTGTCAGCCGGATTTTCAACTAGTGACGAACTCGGCAAGAGTTTCTTGTATCCAGGAGGAAGTCGTAACGGTGAAACCGAACGGTCGTCCAAAACTCTTTTAGCTTCGTCTAAGAAGGGACAACGATGGATGACGTGATCGCCTTCACACAATTTACAAGGAAATTTATATTTTCCTTTTTTTTCCAGGGGCTTCACTTTCACTAGTTGACGGTGTATGCTCAACATGATCGTCAGAGGTTGATGACACCGAATTGTGCAAACGAGGAGACCAGTCCCTTAAGATCCAAGGGATGCAAGGACAATCTCGATGATAGTGGTCTCCTTTGCAAATGACACATGGCGATTTAGGCCTGGTCAGTGCAGTGTGTGGATTTTTGCTAGACGATGCTTGGTTGCCCCTTTTCGCCTTTGGTTCCTTCTTCTTCTTCTCTTTCTTGTTCTTCTCCTTCTTCTTCTCAGTTACTCGATTTTGGGCTTTACCAGCTTCATCAAGTGAAGAGGAAGGAGGAGAGGAAGAATTGGACGAAGTGGAGGGTTGGGGGGTAACTCTAATATTGTTTAGTTGCTGACTTGATTGTTCAGGAATTATGGTGTTCTGAATGACAGAAGTTGAGAAGAGCCATACGGGCAAGCCGATTGTCAATCCTGGAAGAGAAAATGTGGCCATATGGGGTGCACCAACATCTCCCCAAGAGGAGAAGGGACTAGGATTTCCTCCAAGGGGAACTCCTTGGTTGGTGGACTCCATTTTTCTCAACTTAAGATCAACGTAGGAAAGGTGATGATTGTTCCATTTAAAATAAATTTTAGACGCTTTGACACAACTTGTTTTTTCAATTTTTAAGAGTCGAGAAAAAACAAAAGATGACTCTAGTCGCCTTTGATTTTTAGTGAGCCTGAAGTGACAAGTGCTCAGATGGACCTTTTCTGTTAAGGAGTCTGAAAAGGAACGAAAGGGACTGCTCTGGAAATCTAGATAGAGCGATTACCAAACCAATCGCAAAACTGCAGAATACTTTTTACAGTACGACAGTCAATCTTCCCGAATGTTGTGTTCAGTGCATTGCGATCGATAGGGCGGCAGACATGGCTTCCAATGGATAAAGGATAAAGCCTATTGTGGTCTCCCAAAATATACTCGACGGTACGTGAGAGCACAAGTCCGTACTGGCACTTATCGCCTCAAAGTGGAGGAATCACCCAACCAACAGTGAAAACAACAGTTACCAGGCTTTATGACACCGGAATACGTCTCTAGCCTAGACTTCTAGATGTTGTGCGTTAGGTTCCAAAGCGTTTTTAGATTCATTAAATTTATTTTATGGTTGATCTTGCTTAAGAAATTTTCTTTTCAGATTCACCACATGATGTAGATGTACAATTCCTAAAATTCAATCTAAGATGATAAACAATCGTTTAATCTTCTTTTTGCAATGAAAATCCTAGCTACTAAGGAAAGAGAGATGGCGTTCTTTCAACAAAGAGCAGAGAGCACACACTATATGCACTGTCCTAAATCAAACCAACAAACAGTCTAAATGCAAATGCACATGCATGTATTTGTTTTCAGCCTTCTTAATGTGTGAATGATAAAAAGAAAGCTAAGCGCAAATCTGAATTATTTTCCAAAGCGACAATTACTAACAAGTTTCTTTTCAAAACAAAATGAGGACAATGACGACACTTTGTTATTTGGAATTGAAAACTTGCTTTCGACACTTGAAAAACTACTAACTCAAATCAAATACAAGAGTAACAGTGTAATCGACTATCAAGAATAATCAGATTCTCTTCTATGACTGAAAACGACACTTGTGACACTTTCAAATCAAGAAACGACAGTACAATTACGCTACTTCTTTGTAAAGGAGAACTGAAAATGACTCAAAAATACATAAAAACATTTACAGTTCTTTGCACAATGGAGGCAGAATAATATCAATGAAAGGGGTTTCAACAGAGGTGTACTGACTACAGGCAGCAAAACTCCTGAATAGAGCTGAAAAGAGTGAACACAGAAACCAAAATTTAGGAACAAGGCCTTGTCTGATCAGCGCACCTGTAACATAGTGAAACTGAAATGCAACGCACCTACTACACTCGGGAAGTGCGATGCATTTGAATTTCACAGAATAGACAGTGCGTTGGACTAGGGACAAGACTTTGATTGGATTCTGGGTCACAGTTTGCAGTTCAGTTCAGGTATTTAGGCTGAGCAAGTGGTAATCAGTAAATCAATCACAGGGGTATATCTAGGGAGGTTACTAGAGCCACCACGAGGGAAATTAGAGAGCTTGTAAATCAATTGTTTAATTCATAAACAAAACCCGGAGATAGACTGAAGAAATGTTGATCTACTTTGCACTTGCATAGCAAATGCAGTTCGAAGGCTAGCTAGCTTGACTTCAGGCTCCGTCTGTAAGTTTATAAAGTAAACAAATGTCGATGAAAAAGCAATCTACTCACTCCCCAGTGGAGTCGCCATTTTGTTATCGGGAAAAATAGTGTCTATACAGAGCTGCTAGTCCCACTAAGGCTGGTAGCTACCTTAGAAACAAACACACTAAAAACTACTTTTGTTTTCCTTTATGAGAAATAGATAAGAGAAGAATAAGGAGACCAACCTCTGTCTTGCGCTTGGTTCCTTTCTCGATTCCTCTCTCTTCTGGTAGGTCTTTGCTACTCGCTTCCTTGTCTACCTGGCTTCAAAGAGTACCTGTAGAATCAAAGCAGCATAACACTATCCAAGAACATAGATCTATTATCATAAAAAATATAGGATTAGATGTACATTGACCAATCATACAAGAATGTGGAGGAAAACTTGAATAGCTTTATTGATAATCAAGAAAGAGCAAAGAGGATTACAACCAATTGTTTTGACCCAGCATCATCCTCTCGGCAAGAAAGCCCTTCTTCACCTCATGAAAAGCTTAGATCACCCAATACTATGATATTGCACCCAGAAACCAACAACACTTCCTTACAAAATACGAAATTCTAGCCTCTGGATCTCTGGGATGAGGGATCCATATATAGATGTCTGCAAGGGAGGTGAGTCAGCTTTTGAGACTTGATTAGTGTCTTCTCTCTGATAGTTCTTGATTCCACTTGGAGATTGATGATCTCTTACTCATCCCTGGTCGAATTCAGAGAGGCAAGTGTCACAGGAGAGGTTTCTGGAAGATTCCATGCTCCTCCACCTTGCGGATTGACCCTGCCATTTGTCCCTTCTCGCCCATCGCACCCCATAGAAGGGTTTTTTGACATGCATCGCACCTAATGTGTGTATTCAGGTGGGATGCAAGGCACTTTGCCTATGGAGTAGGTGAAATGGTCTAGTTTTGACCAGTTTTGAGTAGTTTTTCATGGAGAACTTCTGGGAGATGCTGTAATCAGTTGACCTTGTTCTTTTAGGGGTTGGAACAACACATTTAGGGACTTAGGAGCCCTAGGTTTATGGACATTTATGCTTGGGGTTGCAGTGCCCAAAAATGTCTATAACACCTGGGACCCTGCTATCTCCAAACACCATGTCAGAAAAAGAAAGTGATCATAACCATAAAGTGCTTGAAAATGGGTCATACTGATGGGCATGTGATAAGTAGTGTTGTAGCAGAACTCCCCGAGGTGTAGCCACTTGGCCCATGCTCTCTGCTATCTATTCATGTAGTTGTGCTGGTACCCTTCTAGCCACTTGTTCACGATCTATATCTGCCCGTTGGTTTGGGGATGATCGCTACTGCTGAGTGTAAGTTCTATACCCACTAACCGAAACAAATCCTGCCAAAAATCCCCCATAAACTTGCTATCCCTATCACTAAAAATGGTCTTGGGGAGACCATGCAACTGGAAAACCTCCTGAAAGAACAAATCGACTACCTGGGAGGCTGATGATCTCATTGGGATAGCAATGAAGTGGGAAAACTTGGTCAGTCTATCTACCACCACATAGATGCAGTCCCACCCCTGTGCTGAGGGAAGTCCCGTGATGAAATCCATGGATATTCTCTCCCACTTCCTTTCTGGAATGGGGAGCGGTTGTAGCAAATTGACAGGGAGACTCAACTCCACTTTTTTTGTTGGCAATCTACACACTCTCTCACATGTTTCAGCACATCTCCTTTAAGACCCTACCAGGAGAGCCTCTCCCCATTGGTACATATGTCTTGAGGAAACCTAGGTGGCCCGCTAGTGGAGAATCATGGGCTGCATGCATGATCCTCTCCTTCAGCTAAGATATTGGTACTAAATAAATCCAGTCCTTGTAGTAGATCACATCATCCATCACCTGGAATTTGTCATCTCAGTGCATGCCATCCAAAATGTACGCCTGTCTATCCTTGGAGTACTCAACCAATAGTTGAGCCTTCCAATCTTGTGTGAAATCCATCAAAGATAGAGCTGCAGGTCTCCTAGAGAGGGCATCAACCACCATGTTGTGTTTTCCCTTCATATACTCTATCTCAAAGTTGTAAGCCTGGAGCTTACTCACCCATTTCTGCTGCCTCTCCTCTAAGGACTGCTGCTCAAGGAGGAAGCAAAGATTGTTGTAATTCAACTTCACTTTGAATCGGTTGCCCACTAAATATTGCCTGAATTTGGGCAACACATGCATCAATGCCAACATCTCCTTGTCATACACAGAGTACAATCACTTGTGAGGCTATAGTTTCCTTCTCTCAAATGCAATAGGATGCCCCCCCTGTGTCAAAATGACCCCAATTCCTTCAACGGACGCATCGCACTCTAGCACAAATGGTCATGTGAAATCCGGCAAGGCTAAGACTGAACATCTGCTCATGACCCTCTTGAGGTGCGTGAAGGCCTCCTCTACAAGTTGTGTCCACACAAAATCTCTCCTCTTCGTCAAGTTCGTGAGGGGTGCTGCAAGTGTAGAAATTTCTACAAATTCTCTACAAATCTACCTCTAAGATCATGTAGAAAATCTGAGTGTAGATTAACCCGATAATGCAATATACCAAAGCAAAATACTATAATCTACTTCTACTATCAATTTTGCAGAAGCTTAAAGATTGAGCAAGATCGAGCTGAAAACATATAACCAAAAGAAGAAGAATCAATGGACAATACGCATGAAAATACTCAGGGGAAACCCTCAGCTAAAAACCCCACTATCTGTATTATCATACAAGGTGGAAATACATCAGAATTACACAAAGCTTTAGCTCTCATAGCTAGCGAGCTCTCAGTACAATCCTCCTGGATGCTAAAAGGCAATCAAATCTTCTCACAAGCCTTCTCCTCTACCCTCCAAGCTCATATTTCCTTGCGCAGTTACCTCTGGGATGATGTCCTTCACCCAGTGTAACACTGCTCTCACACACTGCTCTAACACACTGTCAGAACTGTGCAATTCTCCTGTGCATTAGTCCTTCTGCATGCATGAGTTTCCTTTATATGAAAACACATGCAACTGATAGTACATTGTCCTTGACATTTAGCTCAACTGGGTATTTCTTAGAATAGACATGCATGAGTTTCTGATGAGGGAATCTTCAGTAATCTGGAGTACACTGGTTGAGTGCATGCATGCATCAACTAACTGATAACTCACAATTAGTTCCTCAAACAGTTTAGAACTCATTTAACTGGACTTATCTCAGTAAACTAAGTTAACTAATTACAACTCAAATATAACTCAATATTGTCTCCTTAATTAAGGGATAATCTCCTTAATTTAAGGGATAACTGTTGCATGACAGCATAAATATTTCTAACTTGAATTTCTCCAACTAATTAATCCATAATGAATTAACTGATTATTTTCAAGCAGCTGGTGAGACTAAATTTGATTTTAATTCATAATTTTAATTCAAGGACAAATTAAAATTGGAATATTCTTGTTTCTACATTTCAACACTCCCTCTCAACAAGAAAGGGATTATTTTCCACCCTGATCCTGTCTCTATGGAACTCGAATTTACACTTTGACAATGCCTTTGTCAAAATGTCAGCATCTTTCTCCTCTGTCGAAATATACTACAGCAACATGATCCTCCTCACTACACAGTCTCTTAGATGATGATACTAGATGTTGATGTGCTTGGACCTATCATGAAATACTATATTCATAGAGAGTTTGATACAACTCTGATTATCACAATAGATCACAGTTGGATCCATCCTTTGATCCAACAAACCAACTAGGATTTTCCACATCCAGATGGCCTCACATGCTGCCTGACTTGCAGCCATGTATTCAGCCTTTGTCAAGATGAGTGCAACCGATCTCTGTTTCCTGTTGTACTAAGAGACTGTCACTGACCCAAGGTTGAAAAGCCCTCTTGATGTGCTCTTCCGATCTGATGGACTCCCTACCCAATCTGCATCAATGAAGCCCTATAACTTCACTCCCTCTGTCTGCTTGTACCATAATCCATACTGAGATGTGCCTTTGAGGTATCTCAATATATGCTTTGTCGCCTTCCAAAACATCTTGGTAGGTTGAACAATCGCTTGACTCAGCTGGTTCACTGCATAGCAAAAATTTGGTCGTGTGTTCACTAAGTACATCAGTGAACCCACAAGCTTCCTGTACACAGTAGCCTCTACCACTTCTCTTGAAGTAGCAACCTCCATCCTCCAGCTACCTGCTAGAGGAGTCTACATGGGCTTGCACTTCTCCATGTGGAATCTCCTGAGTATCTCATTGGCATACTTTCCTTGAGACACAAGCAACTCACCATCCTTTTGCCACACTTCCATGCCAAGGAAGTAATTCATGAGACCCATGTCTTTCATCTCAAATTCTCTTGCAAAGTCCTCTTTGCAAGACATGATAAATTGATCATCACCAGTCAATATGAGATCATCAACATAAAGAACGATGATCAACAACTTACCTTCCACCATGATACTGTACAGTTTAGCATCCGCTTCACTCTTTGTTAAGCACAACCCGGCGAAGTAGTTGTCTATCCTGGTGTACCAAGCACGAGGTGCTTGCTTCAGCCCGTACAATGCTCTCTTGAGTTAGCACACATGCGACTCATGATCGAAGGTCTCAAAGCCTTTCGACTGCTCTATGTACACCTCTTCCTCAATCTCGCCATTGAGGAATGCAGTCTTCACATCCATCTGATGGATCTTCTAATTCATCTGTGTTGATAGTGCGAACATAGATCTGATAGATGAGTACCTTGCGAAAGGTGCAAAAGTGTCATCATAGTAAATCCCCTCGACCTGTGAAAAGCCATGGGCAGAAAATCTTGCCTTATGCTTCTCCACACTACCATCAGTAACTTTCTTTACCTTGTAAAGCCAATGGGAACTCACAACTGACTTGTTCTCTGGTCTTGGAACCATGTCCCAAACACTGTTACAAACTATGGAGTCATACTCCTCCACCATAGCATCAACCCAAATCGGCTGTTGCACTGCTTCCTCAAAGGAAGATGTCTTGGTCTCAACACATTCCCCAACAAGGGCCATGTATCTAGTGTACCTCTTAGGTGACCTCCACTCTTTGCGCTGAGAAAATGGTGCTCCCACATTCTCTCTCGCATCCTGTAACAATCGGTCAGCTTCTTTTTTGTGCTTCCGTCCATCTCTGGAAGACTTTGCTTGAGTGGATGTCTCCACTCTTGGAACCTCTGCACGCGGCTGCTCCACATCAGTCTAAGGCTCCTCCTCCTTAAGAACCACCAATTCCTCCGTAGCCTGTAGTCGGAGCTCCATCTCAAGGGAAACTTGCATGGCCTTTGGCTCATCAAACTTGAGATCTCTGCGAACCACTGTCCTCCGACTGGTAGGCAAGTACACCCAATAGTTGTGAGGTGTATCAGTGTAACCCACAAGTATCCCCAACTCTGCTGTTGGCTCAAGATTCTTCCATGCATCCTTTTTCACATGGCAATATATCGATGAGCCAAAGATCCTAAAGTGACCCACATCTGGTCTCTTACCGAAGAAAGCTTCCTCTAGTGTCTTCATCCCAAGTATGCAATGCGAGCTTCTATTATGCAAATAGACCGCTGTGTTGCATGCCTCATCCCACAAGTGAAGTGGTAGGCCTTGGTCATGCAACATCACCCGTGCTGCCCCTACAATAGTTTTTTTCTTCCTCTCGGCCACCCCATTCTGCTGTGGGTTATGAGGTGCTTTCAACTCTCATTTAATTCCTCTCATTGAACAGAAGTCTTTAAACTCTCAAGAGACATATTCTCCACCGTTGTCGCTTCTCAAGACCGTGATCTTCTTCCCTGACTCTTTCTTGACCAAAACTTTGAACTCACAAAACCTTGAGAAGGTTTGGTCCTTCTTTTGCATGAAATAAATCCAACATTTACGAGAAAAATCATCAATGAAAATCACATAATTCCTTTTCTTCGCTGTGGATTCCGTCAAGAATTGTCCACACACATCTATATGAACTCACTCTAAGATAGCCTTTGGTTGACTATCTCAATAATGAAAGGAAGACTTAGTGTACTTTCCCAAGGTACAACCTTTGCATGTGTCAACTTGCTCACGGTTACCTTTGGGAAGTCCTGTAGATAGCTGCTGCATTATCTTCAAAGCCCCATGATGCAAATGGCCCAACTGCCTATGCCATAGCTGGCCAATGTCTTGGCTTTGCACCAATTCTACTTTCATACTCAATGCTGCACAATCATCTACCTCTAGTTTATAGAGATTCTTCACCCGAATCCCTATCCTCTTGGTCTGAATCATGTATATGTGTCTTAGGAACACATTTCCTTTACTGAAGACAACATCGTAGCCTTTTTCCTCCAACATTGCGACTGATACCAAGTTCTTCTTTAGTCTAGGCACATACATCACATTTTTCAAGGTGAGAGGAGCTCCATGCTCCCTCTGAAAAGAAACCATGCCCACTCCTGAAACACTATAATTTCTATCGTCACCCATCTCTATGCGCATCTTGAGGTCTTTCTCCTCCAAGGCACTGAATAAACTTTTATCACCGGTCATGTGGAATGAGGCTCCACTGTCAATATACCAGACACAACCCATCATCAATGACACCATGCATGTGATGAGGGTAAAGTCCATTTCAAATTGAGAGGCTAATGCCTCACCTTCCGATCCTACCGAGGATCCCTTCTTGGACTTCTTCGATGGGAAATTACTCGCATAATGTGTCATCTCAATTTAAGTATGCTATGAAATCGATTTGTACCTGCAACCCTAAACTTCAAACTTTGAATTCTCTTCTCTGTATACTGTTCATAGCTCTGATAAACTTGGCTCTAATACCATGTAGAAATTTCTACAAATTCTCTACAAATCTACCTCTAAGATCATGTAGAAAATTTGACTCTAGATTAACCCGATAATGCAATATACCAAAACAAAATACTATAATCTACTTCTACTATCAATTTTGCGGAAGCTTAAAGATTGAGTAAGATCGAGCTGAACACATATAACCAAAAGAAGAAGAATCAATGCACAATACATATAAAAATACTCAGGGGAAAGCCTCAGCTAAAAACCCCACTATCTGTATTATCATACAAGGTGGAAATACATTATAATTATACAAAGATTTAGCTCTCACAGCTAGCTATTTCTCAGTACAATCCTCATGGATGCTCACAAAAAATCAAAGCTTCTCACAAGCCTTCTCCTCTTCCCTCCAAGCTCCTATTTCCTTGTGCAGTTACCTATGGGATGATCTCCTTCACCCAGTGTAACACTGCTCTCACACACTGCTCTAACACACTGTCAGAACTGCGCAATTCTCCTGTGCATTAATCATTCTTCATGCATGATTTCCTTTATAGGAAAACACATGAAATTGATAGTACACTGTCCTTGAGATTTAGCTCTCAGAATAGACATGCATGAGTTTCTAATGAGGGAATCTTCAGTTATCTGGAGTACACTAGTTGAGTGCATGCATGCATCAACTAACTGATAACTCACAATTAGTTCCTCAAATAGTTTGGAACTAATTTAATTGGACTTAACTCAGTAAACTAAGTTAACTAATTACAACTCAAATATAACTCAATATTATCTCCTTAATTAAGGGACAATCTCCTTAATTTAAGGCATAACTGTTGCATGACTGTAGAAGGACTTCTAACTTGAATTTATCCAACTAATTAATCCATAACGAATTAATTAATTATTTTCAAGCAGCTGGTGAGACTAAATTCGATTTTAATTCACAATTTTAATTCAAGGACAAATTAAAATTAGAATATTCTTGTTGCCACATTTCAACAGCAAGTTGTGAGAACACTCTCACAAATCTTCGGTAGTATGTACAAATGCCCTAGAAACCCCTCAGCTCCATCACATTCTTGGGAGTGGGCCAATCTAGAATTGCCCGAATCTTCTCCTGATGCACCTTCACTCTATCCTACCCAATCAAATGCCCCAAGTAAAACATCTCTGTTAGCCCAAACTCACATTTTAACAACTTTGCATACAACTGCTGCTCCTCAAGTATGTGGAGCACCTCCTCCAAATGCTGAATATGCTCCTCCCATGTTGTGTTGTAAATGAGTATGTCGTCGAAGAAGACTAGAGCAAAACATCTCAACTGTCTATGGAACACCTGATTCATACAAGATTGGAATGTGGCCGAAGCATTGGTTAGCCCAAAGGGAATCACCAAGAACATAAAATTTACCTGATGGCAGCGAAAGGCAGTCTTTGGAATATCCTGCTCCCTCATGCGAATCTGATGGTACCTTGAGTGCATATCTATCTTAGAGAAGTATTTAGCTCCCCTAAGCTCATTCATCAGCTCATCTCTGCGCGATATGGGGTACCTGTTCTTCAAGGTCCTTTTATTGAGATCCCGTAGTTTATGCATATGCGCAGCGTCCCATATTTCTTCTTCACTAGCACCATAGAAGAAGAAAATGGACTTGAGCTAGGCCTGATGTGCCCCAACCTCAACAAATCCTGAATGGCCCTCTCTATCTCATCCTTATAGGCCTTTGAGTGCCTATAAGGGCTGGTGATGACTGCATTCACTCCCTCCTCTAGCTCAATGGTGTGTTCAAATCCACGGTCTGGCGGTCTAGCTGGTGGGACATCCCCAAAAACCCCCTGGTTCTTCTCCAACAGGGCTATCATATCTAGATGTATGACTTGTGTCTTTGTCCCTAACTCCAACATCCGTAGCTCAACTGCCCAATCCACATCTCCATGACGCATATCTACCTCCATTTGGTGGGCTGAAACTGTCTGTGGGGGATAAGAGTGCATGCTCCTCAGTATTACCGGCTTCCCATCTGGACCATGGAACTCCATCTTGAGTTTTTTCCAATCAGTCATCACCTTCACCAATGCATACAACTAATGGACACCCAACACCAAATTGGTGTCTGGGACATCAACCACAAAGAAATGGTCAGTGAGTGAGTAGTTTCCCATCTTCAAGGTCAACTCAGGCACATACTTAGAACACTGCACAGTTCGGTCTCCAGGTACCAAAACTGAGAACCCCTCAAACGTAGCTGTCTGGATGCCCCTACGCTCCACCATTTGGGCATCAATAAAATTGTGCGTGGCCCCACTGTCAACCAGGACTGACACACGTTGCCCCTGTAAAGTCCCCGTAATCCAGAGTGTCAAATACTTCGGCACACCCTGAAGTGAAGCAAGGACTCCCCTGGTTGGGGTAAACGACCCTCCTCTAGGTGGTGGTTGTGGTGGCACTTCTGCTGATGTCTCTCCCTCATCTCCTAGCTCCTATCTTGCCTCGACCTCCTCCTCCTTAGGCTCACTGTCTGAGAACACCTCATTGAAATGGGCTTTCCCCTAGGTACACTTGTGCCCTGGTGCCCAAGGCTCCTAGCACTTGAATCACAACCTCCTTCTCTTAAGGTCCTTGTGAGTGTCATTGTCTAGCTGGCTACATCCTCCATCTATCTGTGGTGGCCTCTCATCTCTGTTCCCCGATGGAGCTGCGGGTCTTGTGGGGACAAAATATCGGTTCTTGGGCACTGCATCAATCATGTCCCAAGTCCTAGAAATGGCATCCTTTAGTGATGCGGGCTTGTAAGCTCTCACACAACCACACAAAGGCTCAACAAGCCCCTCCACAAACAGCATGATCAACCGTGCCTCCAAAATATTTGTCACCAACACTGCAAGTCTCTAGAACTCTGTAATGTGGACATATGCGTTGCTAGTCTGTATCAAGTGGGCCAGCTCTCGAAGTTTAGCTTCGGGTCCTTCCTTTCAAACCTCTCCAACAATCTCCTAGTGAACTCCGTATAAGTGGTGATGTGAAGGTGCCCCAATGTGATCAACCCATGATACCACCACTCCTAGGCATCAACCTCCAAGTGAAGGGTGGCAAAGCGTATGGCATCAACTTCCCTCATGGGATTCAGGTGAAAGTATGTATCAACTTTTTGGATCCATGCCCTAGCTGATCTCTTTGCTGACCTGTCCAAATTTGGGAGAGTGATCTTCCTTGATAGGTGCTTCTGCACATCTTTGTTGGATGCTCCTCCTCTATAGTGGCCTCCAGCCCCAATTATGTGCCTCTCCTTGAGGTGAATGTACTCTCCAAAAGACATCACGCTCTTGATTTGGCCATCCAGTCCCTCGTACTCATCAATGCCTAATGCGAAAGAATGTACCAAATCCGCAACTGGGTCTGGCTCTCTCTCTGGCTCAATCTCCTCCATGAAATGAGGCATCGTGGGGTGGTCAGCTTGCCCAAGCTATGGGGTGGGTGGAGGCTGATAGGTATGAATTCCTCCTCCCACTATGGAATTCCTTTCACATTGAGGTTCTCCCTCTGATATTCCACTCATCTGCAGGCCCATCACCTACTACATCATGTCCATCATCAACTACCCTTTCCTCATCATCTATTGGTTGGCCCTCAGTAGCTCCTCTAAGACCTAGTCCATGTTCCTCTGTCTGGGCTGCTCATTCTCTTCCTATTTCTCCATCCGACTTTTGATGTTATCCACTTCAGTGTCTAAGAATTGGTCTGGCCCATCTTCTCTACCTCGACCCCTGCCTCTGCCTATACCATGACCTCTCTGAAAAAACAGTCCCTAGTATCTTGGTGGCATCACTTGCTCTTGTTCCCCACTCTAGCCAAGAACATGCTCTGATACCACTGTAAAGTTCCAAATTAGAAATTTACTGAGATAACAAAGACATGCAAGAATTACAACACACAAATTTACTCAGTAAACACACATGTAAACGTAAATTTTTCCTGGAACAACAAATTGAAAAATTTTCATTTATTATAAGTGATGGAGTACAATATTAGATGGATGGAGTGCACCTGGGTTTGCACAAGGCAAGCTACAAGCCTTAGGTGGATGACACAATAGTGCCCAACTGCTGTAATATTTGCTGCCTCTAAAACGTTGCATTGTTCCCTCAAAACTTCCTTACTAGCTAACTTCCACATTTGATTTACCCCCTAAAAATAACCCAGAAGTTTCTGTAACGTTGGGGATGTACTCCACTCCAAAAAGCCAGAAAGGGTTTTGCCTTGTTTTGAATTTCCAATTGAGACCCCTTGGGGATTGACCCTCCTCCAAAGTTGGTTCCATTTCATGCAGCTGAAGCTGCTGTAACTTGCTACCACAAGACTGGAAACCTCCCCAAATCAGGCTCCCAACAATCTCTTTGCAACCCAACTCCCAAATCCTCCGGCTAAACCTCCAACCAAGAGTTCCTCTTTAGTGACTGTGTAGTACTGAGTGAGGATGACACAATTCCTCCAACCCTCAACCCTCTGAGTCAACTCAGTGCTAGATCAAAGAAACCCTTTTCATTATCACCAAAATGTAAAAAATAACACGAGAATAACAATCACAATATCTTAAGCTTGAAATTTCCTCTTGGATACAATAAAAAGTCGAATCCTAATGAGGCCCTAGGCCTTCTTATTTATACAACTGAAGCTACCAACAACTTCCTTAAAATTAGGGAGGCTTGGATCCCATACTCAAGATTAACTTGTCTTCAACTATCACTGGCTTGGCTACCAGTGAACTTGGTGGGCTTCGCTGCTTGTAACTCAAAGCTGATGAGATCTAGTGGATGAATCTTCGAGTGATTGAGGAGTTAAGGAGGTAGACCCAATCTCCTAAAATCCCTATTACTTGTCTACTTCGAGTTCGTGCACTTAAATTAGCCAAAACATTCTCCAAATCCTGCAATTAATGCACATTAGGCCACATGACATAACATCTCACCTTTACCCTTATCACTAAGAAAAATATAATAAAATATGTAAAGAAATGTGAGAAAAGTTGATTTTAATAAGTTGAAGAGTGGCATTAAGGCCCATATAATTTACCTATTGTTGAGCCTCATCATTAACCCCTAGTGAAAATGTTGCTCATCCTATGAGAAACTTAGTCTATGCCCATGTATTTCATAGCTCTTCTGGCCTCTCTAACATCCAAGGCCTCTGTTGATGGAGTTTCCTCTTGTGGATAAAACCCTGCATGCTTTTCTATTTTCTCCCACCGCTTTCTTTCCTCTTCCTCCTTTCTACCTTCTATCATACCCAATAGCAAAGGTGGACTAAGTTTCCAACACCCTCTTCACCTCCTTAGCCCTGGCCTCCTCATGACTCATCCATGATGCAACGGCCATTAGTTGTAAGTCGCCCAACTGTGCATTGGGGTCCCACACATTCAAGTCTGTTAAGGCCAAGTTGTGCAAGTAGAATTCAGATATCATGGCCTTATCCTCTAGGGTGCTTTTTTCACATGGCTCAAAGAACTTCCTATAGTCTTTGAAAGGCATAGTCCCCATTGGTATAGTGTCTTTATCTGAAATTGCAACCATTGATCTTTAAGGTACAAGGAATATGATTTTGGTGGCATCCAGCAATGGAGTTCCTCCATGGAGAGGCTTTCCATGGTGGCCAATTGGCTCTCCTTTTCCTGTAACTGCCTCCTTAGCCAAGTGTTTTCTATCTCTAGTTGATATCTCATAATTCATTCCTGATCTCTTATCCTACTCAACTCTCTACCCATCTCTAGTAGCTTCTCTTCCATATGGCCCACATCCTCTACCTTCTTTGATTTGGAAATTTGCATCCAACAATGTGTCCTTCCTCTCTCCTTCTCAAGCTCAAAGAAGAGAGGGATGGTAAATTTATGTGGTATTATGCTGCCTCCCTTAATGAATCTATAATAAGATCTCAGATTGGGTTGTGGGCTAGGTTCTTGCATCTCTTGGGATTCTCCTTTAGATGTATTTGGAAAATATGCCTCCTCTTGCACTTATGTTGTTGCTTCCTTGCCTTTCCTCTGTCCTTGCTGTCCTTCCTGCTGCTTTTTCTATGTTTCCTGTAGTGCTGACAGAGTTTCCTGTAGGACTGTCTGAGTTCATGTAGAAGGATTTTTCCTTTCTGAAATGGGGTCAAAGGTGCCTTTTCTTTCTTTGCTGATTCTGACCTGGTGACAGGCCTCCTAACATAGGTGATGGGAGAATTTGGAGAAGCTTTCTTTGATGTGACCTCTTCACCTTTTATTCCAGGGAAACTAGCTTTCCTTGCTCTTTTGGTGAGTCCTCAATTATGATTGGAGTTCTAGTGGGTGTTTTTGGTTTCCCTTGTTTGATCCCAGTGCTCCTCCTTATTTTGAAATAGAGGGGAGTCTACCTTTGTCTATTCCCTTTTGAATTGACAGGTGTACTTAGGGTAGTCAGGGCAGAAACTACCTCCCTCTTAGCTGGTTCAGGAGACAAACCTGGAGGTTCATCCCTTTCCTTGGTGCGTACCTGAGGGATTGCTTCTTCCTTTTGTTCTTTATCTTCACCTTTCTCCTCTTCTTCCTCTTCAGGTTCTTCTTTTGCCTCCTCTTTAGGTTCTTCTTCTTCCTCTTCAGATTCTTCTTCTTCCTCTTTAGGTTCTCCTTCTGCCTCCTCTTCAACACTAGAGGTATGGTCCCTATCATATTCAAGGGCTTGTACTTCAATCAAAACCTCTTTGTCCATGTCTCTGAATGTGGACCATTGAATGGGGATTCTTAGCTAGCTCAGGGCATCCTTTAGTATTAGCTTAATAAGTCCATGGTGTGCCAAATGCTGATGTTTTCCCTCTTGGATTTTTAGGCTCATGTATATTATTGATTGCAACAAAATGTAGGGTATACTGAGTCTTCTTTCAATGGGTATCCCCTCCCCAAATCTCAACTCATGGAGGAGTCTAAATTGATAGCCATAGACTATACTGAACCTCCATACACAAGAGATATACTTTAGAAAATGATAGCTCACCTCATTCCAAGGGTAGGGAAGGATTTCCCTTATTATCCCATTTTTGTCCTAAATTGGCTCTTCATCCCTTAAGAAGAAGTTTTTCTTTACAAAAGTGCTTGCAACCTTATCCTCCTTTCTCCATGGCATCCCTTGAGGAAGTTTAGTGATTCTGCTAATTACTTCGGGAGTAATTGTATTTGACAGTACCCTTACCATAGTGGTAGCACTAATTCTAGCTCGAGGGTTACGTTCCACGGAAAATTCTTGAGATACATCTTCATCACACCCTCTAAGCAGCTCAAAGAATCCCAACTAGTTATGCCTTCTAAATATTTATACCACTGGGGGATGGAGGTGTATCCTGGATGTCTAAGTGGGTTCCCTTCTGTTAAACCCTCCTATCATGTTCCTTTTTTGGTTGGATGACTGTAGGGATTTTGGTAGGCTAGCCTTAGTTTCTTTAGGGTGACTAAGGGTGGTGGATGGCTGCTATTTCTCCCTATCTCCACACAACTTTCAATTTGTTCACAACTCTTTTAAAACTACTAGGCCCACAGTGATCATTTAAAAATCATTTTTTTTTTGTTCCTATCTATCAATTCAAAGCATAAGAGATATGGGCCACCTAACTTCCACTGTGATGCTTTGAATAAGGAGAATTTATGAGCAGCTAGATCCTATGCACCTCATTTTAGTGTTCTCTGTGACTTTCCACTATTTTCTGTAGCTCCCTGCATTTCTTGTAGTTGCTCATGTAGTGTTGTTTCCTATAGGGTGGCTGAAATAGTTTTTCCTCCTCGATGGCTCTCCAAGGTGGTCCCGATCCTCTTTGATCTCGGAATGAACAAATGGTGCATGAGAGTTTAGAATATTTTCTTTCTATGGTCGATTCATTGGAGCACTGTATTGGCTGGTAGTGTACGAGATTTCCTCTTTGGGACTGTTGGCCCACCATTAGTTATCATGCAGCCTTTCCTCGTAATCATCACCCACTCTCACACAACTTAACTTGACCACCTTTTCAACTCATTCTTCTTGATGTGATGTTGCCACATGTCAGGCTGACTAGGAGTTCAGTTTTTGTTTCGAGCTAAGGGTGGCCAAGTTAACTGGCCACCTCCAGCTTATAAAATTGACTTTTTCATATTCCTACACTTTCACTATATCGCACATAGGGAAGAATTCAAATGAGGTGCCATACCTATTCCTTTCTTTTCTTGGTTGTTGCATGCTAGAGGGTGACTCTGCTGTGCTTCTTTTTGCTCAGGTAAGCGCTTTTCCTTGGTCATTTTCCTATATATTTCTTCATGTTGATGTGGTTGTCCTCTTTATTGCCGTGTTCAGGTGCTTGGTCTTTCTGCTACTACTGCTGAGCTCTGGATGGGAGTCATAATATTTGTAGGGGTGCTGGAGCTATTTGCTTGCCTTCGTTCTGAAGGAGAATGCATGGAGAACTGCTACTGTTAGAGAATAGACTGTTACAGGGTTTCTTGTAGTTACTACAGGAAATCTTGTAGCTTCCCTTTTCATCTTTTTTTTTTCACTTGGAGGTGGAATGGGTGGTGATGTAGGAGTGGAAGGATGGGAATGGAGGAGATGGAGTGGTAAGTGAGTGAGGCCAGTGACGGCGTGGCCCTTGCACTTTATTTATCTATTTTTTTGTAATTTTTTTATTTTTCTGAGTGGTTTTTTTTTATGGACACAAAGGATGGTATGGTCATGAGTTGGTGTTGGGTGAGAGGCAGTGAGGTGTATGGTCCCCTATTTCAACCTAGAATAGGCCTACATCATCACTCCCCAATCAAAATTTCATTCTTGTAGAGTTTAGGACATCCTACAAGACGAGCATGTAGTAACTACAGGAAACCCTGTAGAAGTCAAAAAACTACATAAAACTGGTTTTTGAAGCCTGGAAGTGAGGATGGATGATGGAGACCTAGTGGGCATGGGAGATAGGAAGTAAATGAAGGAATAATGGGGTGTTTCTTGGCTTGCTGTACTCTTAACTCTGAGTCCTTTGTTTCCTTTAAAAACCTGCAAAAATCACAAAATTTTAGTAGTGGGCAGGTTTGAGGTCCTTGCCATGCCATTTTGTTTTTTTCTTTTCTCCCTTTTTTTTTGAAAGACACATAGGTCACCTCAAAGGAGGTTTTCAACATGTCTTCCTACCCTAGGTGCTTCAAAGGAGGTTTTCAGCCAAGGATCTTTTTATTTTCCTTTTTTAACGCTGCCTCAAGGAGTTTTTCAACCTAGAAGTTGGCCTTAGGTGCCTCATAGAGGTTTTCACCTAAGTCCCTTATTGCTTTTCCTTTTTTTTTTTTTTTTTCATTTTTTCAAAAATAAAATAGTCTTCAATAATTTTGTGAGTTGGAAACTGAGACACTTCCAAGCACATTCAATTCCTTATTGATGGTACTGATGAAATATTCCCTTGATAGAGGTGTTTTATATGCTTTTAATCTGTATACATTAACTAGAAAGGGGATACCTTCTTCATCAATGGTCCTTATTTTCACAGCCCCATTGTCATGGAATTTCTCTATCAAATATGGGCCCAACCACTTGGTCATAAATTTGCCTTTGAATTCCTTGAACCTAGAGTCATATAGTAGAGCCTAATCACCTTCTTGAAAAACTTTGTCTTTGATGTTTTTTTCATGCCAAAACTTTCTTTGTACTTGAGTCAACTCTGTGTGTAGGAGGGCCTGCATCCCGAATTCATCTAAACCATTAAGCTGGAGTAGCCTCTCTTTCTATGCCTTTGTGACATCCAAATCTAACTGTGATGCCATTATCAAAGTGTTGTACTCAAACTCAATGGAGAGCAAAGCCTTCTTCCCATAGACCAAGTCATAAGGGGTGAAGCCAGTGGTTGTCTTCTAGGTTGTATTATAGGCCCAAGTGGCCCACTAGTTTGTTAGCCCAATCTTTTCTTCTACTACACACAACCTTTGTGAGAATTATTTTCAATGCTATGTTGGTAACCTCTACTGGTCCATTGGTTTGAGTATGATAAGTAGTTGACTTCCTATGCTTGAACTTATGCTGAGTCAAACATATTTTCAATCTGACGTGAGGTGAATTGAGTGCCTTGATTAGTGACTAGCTTTCTAGGGTACCCAAGCTTGTAAAACACATTCTCCCTTAAGAACTCAACCACTTCCCCTTGTTTTGCTAACTTGACAGCCTTGATTTCAGCCCACTTTGTCAAATAATCAGTGCACACAATTATGTACTTTTTCTACCCTGATGGTGGATCAACGGGCCTAATGAAATCCATGCCCCACTTGTTAAATGGATCAAGAGTCACTGGAGGTTGAAAAGGAATTTCATCCCTGGAACTAGGTTTCCCAATTCTTTAGCACGGGTCGCATCAACTGGTGTATCTTCTTGCATCTTGGTGGAGAGTGGGCTAGTAGTAGCCAACTTGCAGTACCTTGAAGGCTATCCTCTTGGTTGCAAAGTGACCTCCACAAGGTCCACGATGACAGGCTAGACGGATGTCAAAGAATTCCTCATCCTTGACACATCTCCTCAAAATTTTATATGGGCCTAGCTTGAAGAGATTTCCCCCAATCCAAGTGAATGGGGTTCTTTTTCTTATAATTCTTCTCTTTTCCTTGGAGGACAAATTTGGAGGGAATTGTACAACCACTAAGTATTTATCTATGTAATCAAACCATGGAGAGAGGACTGAAATCGAAAATAAATTCTCATCTAGCAGTTGATCATCAACCATTCCTTCCTCACCTGTAGGCAAAGCAAGTCTATACAAAAAATCTGCAACTACATTTTCTCTACATGGCTTATCAATGATAGTTAGATCAAATTGTTGTAATAAAAGAAACCATCTAATAATTTTGGCATTCACATCATCCTTTCATCAAATATTTAATTTTATCATGGTAAGTATGCACAAAGGTTTGGTAACTAGTGATAGTAATGTCTAAATTTCTTCAAGAAATGGACAACAACTAGGAGCTCTTTTTTAGTCATATTATAGTTCAATTCGGCCTTGGACAGATTTTTGTTGATGAAATAAATGGTATAAGACAACTTGTCATCTATTTGGCCTAGAGTTGCTCCTATAGCTTTGTCAGAGGCATCATCATGGATGTGGAGAGGAAGAGCCCAATTTGGGCCTCAGAGTATATGCACAACAGTCAACTTGTCTTTTATGGTTTCTAGGGCCTCTTGATAGCTTGCTGACCAGAAAAATTCAGAGTCCTTGGCCAATAGTCCAAACAAAGGTGAGGGTATTTTTCTGAGGTCCTTTATGAATCTCCTATAGTATCTATCCAGCTAAGCCCAAGAAACATCTAACATCCCTCTGCTTCTGAGCAGTAGGGACCCTCCTTATGATATCAATTTTATTTGGGTCCACTTGTAGTCCTTCCTGGGATATTGAGTGACCTAGAAAAATCCATGCATTCATCAAGAACTCACACTTCTCAAGACTAAGGGATAGGTTCATTTCAATGCATTTATTTAATACTTTCCCCAAGTTAGAGAGAGCCTCCAGGAAATCACACCCATAGGGAGTGAAATCATCCATATAAATTTCTACAGAGTCATGGACTAGCTCTGCAAAGATGCTCAGGACTGCCCTCTAAAAAGTGGCAGGGGCATTACATAATCCAAAAGGAAGAACCCTATAAGCAAAGGTACCCCAAGGACAAGTTAAGGTGGTCTTATCTTGGTCCTGTGGGCTGATCTATATATGATTGTAACCACTAAATCGATCCAGGAAAGAGAACTTCTTTCCTGCAAGACCATCCAAGACTTGATCAATGAAAGGTAGAGGGAAATGGTATTTTTTGGTGGCTTTGTTTAACTCTCTGTAGTCCACACAAATCCTCCATTTTCCATTCTTCTTTGGGACTAGAACCAGAGGAGACACCCACTCACTATTTGAGATGGGGTAAATGAACCCTGCATCCAACAACTTCTGTAGTTCTTCTTTAACTATGTATTTGAGGGTTGGGTTCATTATCCTCTGAGGTTGGCGCACTGGCTTGCAACCTTCCTTGATGTAAATGTGGTGAGTACACACTGAAGGGTGCACTCCCTTCATTTCCTTATAACTCCAGGCAAAGGCATCCAGATGCTCTCTTAGCATGTCATATAACTCCTTTTCCCAATGTGAATAGAGAGAGGAGTTGATTTTCAATGTTCTATCTGGACCAAATTCTATCATCTTGACATGAGTAGGACTTGATTCAGCTAGGCAAAAATCAGTCTAAGGTTTATCTTTAGCTTTATTTACTAACTCATCAAGAGACATGGTGTTGGGGGGTTGATTCTAGAGGATTTGATTAATCAGGTCATCTTCATCAGGTTGTCCCCCTCCTATAGTAGCATCTAGGGTGCATATTGGTTAAGATGTGGCAGAGTAGACTTTATCTTGTTCCTCCTTTTCCACCCATAAAGGTAATTCATGCTCTACAGATGGTTGAGTAGGAGGATACAAGACCAATTTTTTGGACAAATTCCAATTTTAATGGTCATATTCCCAGCCCTGCAACTTATGTAAGCGTCAACATTGGCTAACCATGGCCTTCCAAGGATGAGAGGATAACCATTGAACTTGGTCTTAGATTGAAGAACTGAAAAGTCAGCAGGGTATTCCTAGGAATCAATGGATACCATCACATCCTCAACAACTCCCTCAAGAGCTACTGTGGATCTATCTACAAGCTGCACGACTACTGTGGTCTTCCTTAATGATCCTTGGAGATTCAGTGTAAGCATAGTCTCCTTATTCATCACATTGATGGCAGCCCCAATATTGATCAACGTATGGGGGACAATGATACCATCAATGTGCACATCTACCACAAGACTTCCAAGGTCTAGATACTTCAGCCAAATCACTCACCCCAACATTAAGTCAGACAACCGTCTAATGAAATTAATGGTAGCGGTGTCTTTCTTTCTCCTCCTAGGATGTTTGAAGAATTTCTCCTCGATTACCTTGTTATAGATGGGGAAATCCCTAATAGCTTGGAGGAGTGGAATTTTAACACACAAGTTTTTCAATTCACCCAGAAGTTCAATCTCTTAAGGGGTGTGCTGGCTAGGATGGATTAATCTCTTAGGAAAAGGAGGTGGATTGGATTGAGGAACACTCTCTTCATTTTCCTCTTCAATCTCCTCCGGTGGAGATGGAGGTTGATTATCTGGAAGCACTCTTCTAGACCTGAGGTTGATTTCTTGAATTTCCACAACATAGACAGGGTAGTATGTTTATCCACTATAAACCTGTTGTGCCTATTTGTTGTTTGGGTTCAGATTTGGCTGAGTAGGAATATGAAGTTGCTTAGGTGGAGCAGGGTGAAGGATCTATGGTTGACATGCAGGTGGAGGCAGTAAGGTTGGAGATTGGTTGTATGGGGGCCTCCACCCTGTGATGGTGTATTCCATTGAGGTTGTGGGGGAGCATATGGCTGAAATGATTGATTGATAGATTGGGAATGGTATCGAGGTAAAAAAGACCAAGGAGAAGGTGTGGACCATGAAGGATGAGCAGGAGGACAACAAGGGGGACTGTATACATTTTAGTTATGGTTGTAATATGAATAGGACACCCCTTGCATCCCTTTTTGGTATGATCGAGGTCCTTGACGGCTCCTTTGGTTCATATAGCAAAGTTTTTCAATCACACCTTCAGTTCCTTGATACAAAAATTTCAATCCAGGCAGAGAAGGGCACTTGTCTGTGGAGTGGTTCTCGTCATAGATCGAGCATATCTCTATAAGTTTCAATAGACATTCATTTGTAGGGTGCCTCCTAGTGCATCTAAGGAAAAATACAGCTAAGGCTCTTTCTGCTTCCTCCTACTTCCTCTTCATCTGCATGGTGTCCATTTGAGAGCAAGGGTATGCAAAATTTCAATCTCAAATTCTTCCAACATGTTCCAAATTTCACTTTTGATGGATGCATTGGAGGAGGATGAACTGGCCAACGCTTGACTAGTCCTACCCTTCATTATGGCTACCCTAGAATGATTTTTGAAAACTGTCTTGATATCATCATAAGGTAACTCATAGATGTCCCCTCTCGATAACATGTTTAGGGTTTCAAAGAGATATTCCCTGATCCCTGTAAGAAGGAATAGTTTGAGTGATTCAGGATTGAGGGTGCATCTGGCCCTTTTGTAGCTGAGTTGGAACCTTTCGTCATAATCCACCAAAGATTCATCATGTCCCAAGGTCATTCTAAAGGTTTCCTCTTTGGTGTCTTTGGACCTAAAATTGTCCCTGTACTTGTTGTTGAAGGCTTCTTGCATTTGAGCCCAGGTAGTGATGTTGTCCCTAAGTAAACCCATGAACTAGTGCAAGGGTGCATCCTTAAGGGTTGATGGGAACACCTTCAACTTCTGGTCGTTATAGGTATAAACATAAGTTCTGCAGATGACAACAAAATCAAACAAAAAGGTATTAGGGTCCTCTATGGTTGAGCCATGGAAGTGAGGAAGGGTAGAGGGGCTTATGTTTTTAATCTTAGCATCTCGATTAGTTTCTCTGATGGGAAAAGCACCCTCAATTATGTTTTCAGCTCCATTTTTATTTTCAATCCCATTTATATTTTCACCCATGGTGTAGGTTGGTGGAATGGTTTCTTCTTATTCTTCCCCAATAGGGTCTTCAAAGATCTTTGGTTGTTCGCCTAATGGGTCCTCTAGCTCACAACCAGCGAAGAAGAGGGAAGGTTGGTTGTTTGATGGTGTGGGGGAATTTGGAAATTTTTTTCCTAAGTTGTCTCTACTCCTATGAGGCATGAAATAAATTTGTTTTTTATTTTTCTTTTATGGTTTTCTCAGAACTACTTGCAGAATGGAAAGAAAGCATAAATTGCAACTATTTTCTGAATGGAACTACTTGCATAATGGAAAGAAAGTTGAAATTGCAACTATCTATTGAACGAAAAACAAAAGGAAAGCATGGATTCCATCTATTTTTTGAATGTCAAATAGAAAGGAAAGAAGAAATCACATCTACCTAGACATCTCCCTGATAACGGTGCCACAAAATGATGAGCCCCAGTATTGTAGTAAGGATGCTGTAACTCCTAGGGCAACGAAATTTACTTTATCAACCCGAGGTTTCTGTAAACTTGGAGGTGACAATGCTATATGCACAACAGATGTTATGAAACCAGCTCACTATGTGGAATCTTCAGCAGGTAATTTCTTCCACTTGATGAGATACTCTGAAATTGATCTATTTCGTAGCTGTCAGGTTCTTGTTTCTGTGACTGCTCCAGTGTCCAATATGATTTTTCCTTCCTCGTCAAGTTCTGGCAATATTGTTTGAATTGGGATTTTCTACAACTTTTGAATGAGTGGCCACACTTCTTCATCCTTCTTCCATTCATCCCTTGCTTCGTTTATCCAATCTGGTTGGATACTATAAATAATAAAAAACAATGCTTCCACATCCTCATTCTTTCTTGAGAGTGCATCTACAACAACATTTTTCTTCCCTTTTTTGTAGATGATTTCAAATTCATAACCCAACATATTTGTGACCCATTTTTTCTATTCTTCTAAAGATAATCTTTGTTCTAAAAAGTATTTAAGACTATCATGATCCATTTTTACCTTGAAGTGTCTTCCCATTAGGTAAGTCCGCCATTTCTTAAGTGCATGTGGTATTGCCAACATTTCCTTCTCATAAATAGCTTTCTTGAGATGTAGCCGTAAAAATACCCAATTGCCTACATCAAAACTTCTTTCACTGCAATGTTGATCTGCTTCTTGTTTCATTCGATTATACATCAAATTAGCATTATCCTTTAAAATTTGGAGAACTTGTTGTTGATGCTTGATGTGATCTTTCACTGCTTGAATATTTTTCTTCTTGATATGTCCTTCTATCTTGAGAGTTTGAGGAGTGGTAATTTCTTCCAATGCATTACAAGATATGGTCGGATTCATTTCTTGATGCTCGATGTGATCTTTCACTTCTTGAACATTTTTCTTCTTGATATGTCCTTCTATCTTGATAGTTTGAGGAGTGGTAATTCCATCCAATGCATTACAAGATATGGTCGGATTCATTTCTAACTTGTTTCTCGATGTTATCTTTCACCTCTTGAACCTTTTTCTTCTTGATATGTCCTTCTATCTTGAGATTTTGAGGAGTGGTAATTCTTGCCAATGCTTTACAAGATATGGTTGAATTCATTTCTACTTTCTCTGGGGTTGGTTCCTGGTGTATATCCTCTTCTTTTGATGTTTCTTGATCCTTTTCTTCCTCCTCTTCATAATCTATGTAAAATAATTTTTTCTCAGCACACTTATGACCTTTAGTGTATTTGTTATCACAATTGTAACAAAGCCCTTTTGCTCTTTTTTCTTCCTAGAATTGTTGTGGTGTCAACCTTGTAGGTTATGGAAGGCTAGGAGAAACAACACTTCCATCTTTATAGTTGTGAGGGTAGACTTTCTTGTTTCCATAATTTTACTTTCCACTTTTCTTGCTAACCTCAATGCATTCTCCAATGAATCAGGTTCCCAAAGACGAACCTCATATTGAATGTTATCCTTTAAAGTCCCTATGGAGACATCAATCCTCTGCTTCTCTGGAATATCATTTTCCCTTATATTCATTTTTTGAAAGTCCTCAATGTGCTATGCCATTGAACACTTTTGTTTGAGATTTATCAATTGGCTAAAGAAGGTGTTTCTCTTTGTATCCTCATAATGTGCTATCATTTCTTCCATGAAAATTGACCACGTAACAAGTGGTTTACGAGAACAAAACCCTTTATACCATAAAATTTGATCCGGTTCTAAATATGAAGATGTAATATGTACCTTTTGTAATAGTTTCACCTCATGTAGATCAAAATATTTCTCCATCTGTAGTATCCAATTTACCGGATCCTTTCCATCAAACTTCCTCATATCGCATTTTCTTTATTTTAGGAGCTCGATCTTGAAACAACTGTAAATCTGTAATTTTAGATCTCCAAGTTTTGAAATTGTGTCCTGCAGTAGCCCTCTGAGTCCTCTTTCTAACCCCATAAGTATGATCAAGATTGGATTCTGCAAGGAAGAGTTATGTCAAATCTCCCATGATGACCTGATTATAGACTAGTTTAGTAGAGCAAACTTGTATGAAGAGCCATGTGTTTCTGTTTAAACCTTAGGAACTAAAACTGATACACAGAAAACTACAATCCATCCTCTTTCTATAACTTCTTAGGAAATTTCAATCTGATGCTCAAAGAGAAATTTATGACGATTTTCCCAAGGTCACCTATTTGGGATGTAATTCGGGAGCCTGTTGAAACCCTAAATGTCTTGGACTATATCTCCAAAAATATAACAAAAAAGGATCTGAAATTTGGGCCCGAGCTTCACCCAGTTTTTTGCTGAAATGGGTGTTAATTTTAGAGTCCAAATCTTTGTAGAAAAACAATTATAGAAAAAATTCCATGATGACCTGTTTGAGATGGAATTCTAGAGCTTCCAAAAACCCTAACTTCCTCAGATCATATCTTCGAAAATATAGCGAGACAAGATTTGAAATTCAAACTTGAGGTTTAGAATGATTTCAGTGAATTTTTTTTTTAGCTTCTAAAACATCGCAAAAAAAACGTTATAGCGAAAATTCCACGATGACCTGTTTGGAGTAGCAAAACCCTAGAATCCAGAGCTCTGATACCAAATGTTATGAAACCAAGTCACAAAAGGATAGAAAAGATAGATCAACGCCTTAGAAATAAGCCTCTTCGAGGGGGTAACCTCCTTTACATTACAAAAATGAACAATTCTTGGATGATACAAATGAAAAGACCTCCTTTCTATATATAGGAGTCTAAGGGGTCATAATATAGTCAGAGCTGACATAACAATAATAATGTAAGGGCACAATAATAACAATAGTGGGCTTCTATGGGGCACAATAATAACAATATGGGGACTACATGGGAACAAAAATATAATAATGGGGCTGTACTAATAACAATAAGGGGTTACACTAGTAGAATAGGGACCTAACAACAGATGCAACAATCTACTCTTGTCACTGCTCAACTGGGGAGATAGACCACTAGGGTTTTTCAAACCAGTCTTCTATTGACTAGAAGGAGGTTGACTACTAACAATGAATGTAAATCTATATTTAATGCAGAAAGTAAATTCTTTCCTATGTTAAGGAAATGAAAGTGCTGAATAGAAAGTGCCATAAAATCAACTAGCTAGGAATTAACACACATTACTTGCAAAAGAGACCTAATCTAACCTTGTATTCTATCATCTAGTTATCTGGACTAAGTAGGCATGAAAATTATCCTGACATTGTTAAGGCTGATGTATGCATGAATTAGCTAAATATTACAGAAAATAGTCTTTTGGTTTTTGAATTTAGAAATGTAAATGTTAAACTAATCAAGCTGATCTTTTGCAAGGGATAAAGGTATGGGAAAACTAGTAAAAAATGGCATTGAGGGGTATGGAGGTGTTGAAGCCTTGAAATTCTCTATGAAAACATGGGGGATAACCATGCGGTCTGGACCTTAAAAGAAGCTCCTTTTCTGTTTGGTATGATGGCTCTGACTGGGGATAATGGGACCAGTTTCCGAGAGAGGATTGATTTGATAATGTGTTGGGGTGGTATAAGATATAAGGGAGAATGGTTCAACTAAGAATAATCTAATCTAAATAATAAACACATGCATCTATCTTAATCTAACATTATCTGACTATAAATATACCCGGGAATAAACTAAGAGATGCTATCTACTAAGATGTCTCAAGGAAACTAGTAATGAGGATTATTCAAATGCTAAAAGAAATGAAATCATCAATGATAATTGTTTTGAATAAATAGTTAGACAAAAAAATTGAAAAAACTTTATCGCATATAGTAATTTTTCATGTATTCAATAAGAAATCAGAGTTGCAACATCATACAAAAGTGCAATAATGTAGAACTATAACTCAGATTATCATACATAAGACAATCAAAGAAAGAGTATTGCTAATGCATAAATAAAACACGATCATAAGATAAAAGTACCATATATGAAAGGTCCTACTCATGGGCTCAACAATATTGTTCCAGTTTCATCCAATCAAATACACTCTAAGAGTACATAAGTGCAATTTCAATAGAGTATGCTTCGATATTAAAAAAAATAGATCATGTTTCAATAATTTCATCAAAACCTTCACAAAAATACAGAAGTGTAATGTCTTGTGAAAGTGTCTTTTGATAAAACCTGGACCCTTCTCTAAATGCATGAGAGGGGTTTAAATACTATAATACATGGCTCAAAAATAGATTATCACATAAAAATCTAAGGAGGTTTCAAACAACCTTCCTTAGAATAAGTGAAAAATAAAAACTAAAAATAAAAATAAATGGTGACAAGCTTTTGAAAATTGAATGGTCCTATTCGGCCATTCGGGCCTTGAGCTAAAAAATGTCTATCATTGGCTTAACTTGGGGAGGTTGGCCAATTCTGGATCTCAGTTGCCCCGTGAACACAACATTAGTGAGACGTGGTACCATCTTTTGAGCAGAATTAGTTAAACAATGCAGAGTCATCCAATGACTATGTGGTTTTACCCGAAACCGCCAGTATGTTTCCCAATCGAGCGTAGGAAGTTTTTTGATTGCTTCTGTATTTGTTTGGGAAGTTTCTTTCCATCGGTCTTCCAACTTTTTAACATCTAGGAGAGCTTCTAGACTGCATTCTCTGATAAGATTGGTTGTGGAGATTTTCATTGACAACCTCAATGATGTTGTTTGCAGTACTGGCTACTCTTGCTGCTGCCCTCTCTGTTTGTTTTAACTGTAAAACCCAATAAGTAAATAAGATGTCTTTGTGGGATTCGTTAATCTTTGGTAGATCAAATTTCTTGAATTCTTCAGATTCTTTCCAGGAAATTAATTCTGTTATTCTTTTGTTTAGCTTATCTCTTCACACTCCAATCATTGATCGATCACTTGATTGTGTAATTTGTCACTTGATTCACAATAAGGTTTGATCATCAAAATTCTTTGACAAAATACTTGCTGCTGTACCAAAAGAGAATTTAACTCAAGTGCCTTTTTGATAAATTCATCTACTTAAGGAATGCCATTGAATTTGTCCAATATAGCTTGCATTTGGTGAATCTGTCTGTTCTTCATTCCCATGTCTGTTTGATGTTGTATTGTCATTTGATCAAAATTTTGTTGAAGCTGTGCTAGTTGTATTTCTACCTAATTATTGGTGCTTTTCCTTTCTTGCTCGAGTTGTTGTTCGAGTAATTGAACTCTTTATTCCTTTTCCCTCAGTTATAGTTGAACCTCTACTGCCTTATCGATTGTTGCAGTTACATAAGCTCCTGCATATTGTGATAGCTTTGTAAGGTTGTTTGAAGGGTCCATGGGGGTGTCTCTCCACACTATCTCCATTGGCTCACTTTCAAGACTTACTGTTGTGAATATATTCAATTTTATTTCCTTTCTCTATCTCTTTACTACAGCCTTATGAGTAGGACTATAGAATATGTCCAAGCGTGGTATTTCTTCAACCTTCAAAAAAATTTCAGAAGTTGGATGTGCCGAGATGATCTCAATGTCTTGAGTGGTTACCATTTCTTGTATTGTGGTTTCTGGATTTACAACCTGTTGAGTGTGCTGTGGAGTCTGGAATCTAGATGTTTCTTTAAGAATAGTCTATATTTGGAGTTTTTTATTAAATTTCTCCCATCCCCGTTCCAGATTGATGGCTGGAGTCTTTTCTGTTTCAACCTCTGGGGGAGTAGTCTCCATGTCTTGTACAGTTGAGGCTTTCTTGGTCGTTTCTTCATGATTTTCTTCTGTATCCTATTCAGAGTTAGACTTGGGGCTTCCTTCATTATTCTCAGATTCATGTTCAGAGTCTTCAGAACTCTGAGTTGACTTCTCTTGCGATTCTTCATTATAATTGTGTTTGGAACTCTCCTCGAAGCTTACGCTGAGAGTAGGTGTGGTGAAGTAAAATTATAAGTGCAGACACAAACAAATTCCTCTAGCTCGATAATGGGTCTAGCCAAAACAGATGCATTCTATGGACGATTTAATTAGGTTAGAACCAATTAAGAGGGCCTACCTCTTAGTAAAATTATCCCGTTTGATGATGTCCTTGCTTGCTCACTCCAACTGTCTCTCGCTTCCTTCTTCAAACACCTGAAACAAGTAAACAACAACAAACAACAACCATGATAACAGACAAATTGTAATTCAACCTACTTAACAAGTCAAGAAACATTAAGTCATGAATATGTAAGATGACAAATCATGTAGGAAATCAATCGATAGTTGCATATATATTGATATCAAGAAGAGATTACAACCATTGTCTTGACGTTGTGGTTCTCCTCTGACAAGACTAGGTTCCCACACACTTCTGCTAGCATTCCATGATGGCCTCAATCAATAATAGTTTTAAGGCTCTTCCCTTTAAGCTTCACTCCAAACCAAATCACACTTCTCCCTCACACAACTAGATAGCTACAACTATGAACAACTTGCTATTTACTCCAAACCAAAATAGCACTAGCACACCAACATCCACACTAGCTTGTGCTTGGGAAAAAGGGAGGTTTATATAGGATGAATGGATGGGAGATGGACCCTCTTCTCATGGGAGAATGTTTTATCCTTTGAGGTAGTTCCATCATCATAGGGGAAAGGAGCCCAAACTGACATCCTCGACCCCATTTGGCCAAACCATTTACCAAACTTCCATTATGAAGCTTCTAGACCTGGAAGCTTCGGCTCTTAATTTAAGAAACTTTCCATAACAGGACCGGTGTGACTGGAACACACCTCAGTCACTTCGGTCGATGCTATGGATAGTTCTAATATCTACACATCGGTGTAGAGGGGACAAAGGTCATTAGCGTTGGTCTTGTAAACTGGTCAAAACAAAAGTTTCAGGGAAAATGGTGCAAAAGGGAATTGATCTGCTCATGAAGAGGGACACAATGGGAATTTATTCATGAAGGCAAAGCATGTGGGGTTCACTGTAGAGGTCCTCTAGGATAAAGGAACGGGGAGTACAGAGACAGTGAAAAATTTTGTGTAACATATGCCCCCTAAAGGATGAAGGCCGATCTAGAGTGAGGGATGAAATGCTTTATGAATCAATGCAGGAAACCACAGTTTACCATTCGAAAACCTGCAAGCAAGTACAAACACATATACATAACTGAGAACTCTATCGAATGATACATGAATCGTGGCATGGACGCAACCATCCAAAGAATGATCATGTAAATGGATCCAAGTATGGGCACAACCATCCGTCAAAGAGGATCATAATGAAACCAAGGTATGGTCACAGCCATCCAATAATGAGAAGGATCACATCTAATAACTCATGTTATGGTTGCAGCGATCCATCTGAAAGAGACATGCATATCAACATAACCATGTGACATCACTTTGCAACCTGGAGTTTTGTGATCTGAGTCCAAGGTCTTGTGCTCCAGCATAACCCGTTCAAAGTACAAATTCTAACATGTGAATAGATGTGTTGACGTCGAACAATATAGAAAGTCGCTTGTTTACCAGTCAATGATGTAAATTGTTAACAAGCACGAGAGAAACCACCAATAATGACAATGGTCCTTAAGTTACTATCAACACAATCCATGGAATGTGAATAGAGGAACTGAAGTTGAACACCCGTGAAATCACTCGATCAAAAGCCAATGATGTGAACTTGTTGTCGAGTGTGAAGAACTTGCCATTAGGGCATGCAAGCTCTAAGGTACTGGAAGGGAGTCTCTCGGTCAACTTCCTGGATAATGAGTTGAAGTCAACAGGAAGTGACCATGTCGAAGGAGGGCCATAATGTTTCCCACCTCATTGTTATAGACATTTTTGTGCCTTATAGCTCTAAGCATGAAATGTCCATAAACCAAGGGATCCTAATTTCCTAAAAGTGTTGTTCCTACCCCTAGAGGAACAAGGTCAACCAATTACAGCTTCTCCTAGAAGTTCTCCACCAGAAACTGCTCAGAATCAGTCAAATCAGGATCATTTCAGCTGCTCCACTAGCTAGCTGCGTTGCATAGCACCCAAGTACACTATCTAGGTGCATTGCAATGCACCTAAATGCACTACCAGGGTGCACTGAGCGGGAAATGACAAATGGCAGTGTCATTCCGTGAGGTGGACAGACAATGGAAGCTTCCAGAATCTTCCCCAATGACACTTGCCTCACTGAGTTCGATCAAGGATGAGTAAGAGGCTCTCAGTCTCCAAGTGGAAGCAAGAACTGACAGAGAGAAGCCACTAGTCAAATCATAAGCTAACTCATCCTCTTTGCATACATCTATATATGGATCCCTCATCCCAGAGATCCAGAGGCTGGAATTTTGTACATTGCAGAGAATTGTTGTTGGTTTTGAGATAGAGATCAGTGTATTGGATGATTTATGCTTTGTTGGAGGTGAAGAGGGGATTCCTTTGCTGGGGGGTTGATGCTGGATCGGGAATCATCGGTTGTAACTCCTCCTGGACCTTCTTGTTATATCAATAAAACTATTTGAGTTTCTCCTACATGCTTGTGTATCAATGATATTTTGTTATATTTGCATGTTTAGCTTAAATATGATCCTAAGCTATTTATGAATATAAATCCATGTCTTTGTGTAGTTTTCCTCTTCTGTGATCTAGCAGGAACTTGGTGAAGCTGGGAAAGTAAGGGAGCAGGTAGATGGAAGTTGTCAAAGAGGAGAGAGATTGGATCAAAGGACTAGCGCAAGACACAGGTTGGTTCATCCTATTCCTCTTCATTTATAGTTCATAAAGAAGAATACGAAAATAGTTTTCTCGGTTTGTTTCTAAGGTACTGTCACACCTCAGTGGGATAGGGGCGTTCTGAGTAGACACTTTTCCCGTTAACAAAATGGCGACTCCACTGGGGATCGTGTCTAGTTAGTTTGTTTGTGTTTCTCTTCTTGTTTGTTTCATAAACACAGAAGTAGCAATCGAACTGCATTTGCCATTATCAAATGCAAAGTAGACACCTGCTACTTCAATCCATTCACTGGATTTGTTTATGATTTGAACAGCTGATTCAAAATTGATCTGATTACCATTTGTGATAGCTCTTAGACCTCCTTTAAATCCACCCTCTGATTGTGCATTACTGATTGCTTTTACCCGGCCAAAAACCATAGATCAAACTGCAAACCGTGACCCAGAACCCGGAAGGAATTCTCGTTTCTGCCCCAGCGCAGGCTCTGTGAAGAGATTCTACATTTCAACGCAGTTCCCGAGAGGGCTACCTGCGCTACAATCCAGTTTCTCTATGTAATAGGTGCGCTGATCAGCCTAGCCCTGTGCAGTTGAGGTTCTTTGCTTCATTTTTTCAGTTTTGTCTCTGATTTTTGCAGCCTGTGATCAGTGTGTGTCTGTTGAAAAACCCCTTTTCTTTGCCTTAATTCCGCCTCCTTTGTACAAAAAGACTGTAGATGTTCTTTGTGTGTTTGTTACATCATTTACAGTTTTCCATTGAAAGAGTAGAATAGTCATACTGTCGTCCTTGGATTTAGATCTGTCGCAAGTGTCGATTTTGATCTTAGGAGAAAGTTTATTTGCTGTTGACAGTAGATTATGCTTTTACTTTTGCCTTTGGTTTGAATTTGTCACTTTCTAGTGTCGAAACGAGTGTTTATTTCAAAATCATAAAGTGTCGTAATCTTCTCTACCTTTTGATTTCGAAAAGAAGCTTGTTTGTGTTTGTCACTTGAAAGCAAATTCAGATTTGTACATCAACTTTCTTTTTAGGCATCAATATTAAGAAAGTGAAAACAAATACATGCATATGTGCATTTACATATTGATAGGTTGTTTGGCTTGATTTAGGAAAAAGTGCATTTACAGTGTGCTCTTTGCTCTTTGAGAAAAGATTGTGTCTTTCTTTTCCCCTTGTAGCTATGATTTTCATTGCTGAAAAGAGATAAAAGCTTGCTTATCATCTTTAGATTGCATTTTAGGAATTACATCTACATCTCGTGGTGATCCCAAAAGGCAAACTTCTAAGAAAGATCAACTTAAAATAAATTGAATGAATCTAACAAAGCTTTGAAACTTAACGCACAACATTTAGAGGTCTAGGCTAGAGACGTATTCCGGCGTCGTAAAGCCTGGTAACTGTTGTCCTCACTGATGGTTGGGTGATTCCTCCACTTTGAGACGATAAGTGCCAGTACGGACTTGTGCTCCCACGTACCGTCGAGTATATATTGGGAGACCCCTATAGGCTTAAAACCTTTTATCCATAGCAAGCCGTGTCGGCCGCCCTACTGATCGCAATGCACCTAACACAGCATTCGGGAAGATTGACTGCCGTACCGTAAAAAGTATTCTTCAGTTTTGCGATTGGTTTGGTACTCCCTATACCTAGATCTCCAGAGCAGTCCCTTTCGTTCCTTTTCAGACTCCTTAACGGAAAAGGTCCATCTGAGCACTTGTCACTTCAGGCTCATTAAAAATCGAAGGAGACTAGAGTCATCTTTTTTTTTTTCTCGACTGTTAAAAATTGAAAAAACAAGTTGTGTCAAATCATCTTAAAATTTATTTTAAACGGAATATTCACCCCCTTTTCCTACGTTGATCTTAGGTTGAGAAAATGGAGTCTACCAACCAAGGAATTCCCCTTGGTGGAAATCCTAGTCCCTTCTCCTCTTGGGGAGATGTTGGTGCACCCCATATGGCCACATTGTCGCTTCCAGGACTGACAATTGGCTTGCCAGTCTGGCTCTTCTCAACCAATGTCGTTCAGAACACCACTATTCCTGAACAATCGAATCAGCAATTAGACGAGTCCAGAGTTGCCCACCAACCTTCTACTTCCTCTAATTCTTCCTCTCCTCCTTCCTCTTCGCTTGATGGGGCTGGAAAAGCCAAAAGTCAAGTTCCTAAGGAGAAGAAGGAGAAGAAGAAGAAAGAGAAGAAGAAGAAGGAGCTAAAGGCGGATGGGGGAAACGAGTGTCATCTAACGAAAATCCACACACTGCACTGACCAGGCCTAAATCACCATGTGTCATTTGCAAAGGAGACCACTTTCACAGAGATTATCCTTGCATCCCTCGGATACTAAGGGACTGGTCTCCTCGTTTGCACAATCTGGTGTCATCAACCTCTGATGATCATGTTGAAAGCACACCGTCAACTAGCGAAAGTGAAGCCCCAGGACAAAAAGGGAAAGCTAGATTTCCCTGTAAATTGTGCGAAGGCAATCATGCCGTCCACTGTTGTCCCTTCTTAGATGAAGCGAAAAGAGTTTTGGATGATCGTCCGGTTTCACTGTTACAACTTCCTCCTGGATATAAAAAACTCTTGCCGAGTCCGTCGCTAGTTGAGAATCCAGCTGGCCCGCTCAAGTGGTCGGCTGAAGCGCCTATCATCGAAGATAAACCATCTGAATCCATACCAGACGAAAGTCAAAAGGTCGAGGCGGTAGTTGACCCGGTTTTGCCTTCAGAGGTTTTATCTTCGGATGATACAGTCACTGAAGAGAACAAGGATGACACCGTCCAAATTCTTTTCATCAACACAAACTCCGACGAACATGGGGGCAACCTACCCATTCCATTACCGCAGGAGGGAAGTTTGTCTGAGCCATAACCGACCATCTACTCGGTCCCACCTCCAAGCAACCTAGTTGTCTCCTTCGATTGGAATCAACTAGGCAGACCCCGTTTACCAGCAAGCATACCATTCCGAATTATCGTTCAAATATATAGAATGGTCATGGCTGGTACCATCATAGATGAGGGGGCTTCTGTGAGTATCCTTTCCTCTACTGCTTGGAAAGCGCTTGGTTCGCCATCGCTTTTCCCTGAAATGAGAAATTTGACAGGCTTTGATAAAGGAACCAGTCGACCTTTAGGGATCCTTCCCGATGTGCCCATAACATTGAGAAGGAAGACAGTTCAAATGAACGTAATGGTTGTTCAAGGACCCTTGGATTATAACCTACTCCTTGGACGAGACTATATTTATTGCATGGGAGCCATCGTTTCCTCACTCTTTAGAGTAATGTGTTTTCCGCACGAAGGAAGAGTGGTCAAGCTCGTGGACCAGCTTTCATTTCCCGGATCACGCATAGCAAATAGTAATATACCGTCCCTAAATGGTCTTTTCACGCAAGAGATGTCTCAATCTCCAGTCCGTCCTCCCGATGAGCGCGATTAATTCGGAGGGATATGAGTGAAACCCAGGGGGCATGCGTCCTGGTCTGCTTCGGCAGGAAAACTTCGAGTATAGGGTAGGTTTCCGTGGGAGAATATGACTAGTCTGTACCCCGTTCGTGATTGGAAGAGGGGTTATTCTAGAATAAGATTCTCTTGTCAAAGTTATGTGAGTAGCGGGCATCGTCGCTCACCTTTGTTTATCTCGGTAGACATCGCCATAGAAGTGTTTTGTTTACGCCGTAAATAGAACAATATTTGGGTAACCTGTAAGAGGTATTACCTTTCCTGATAAAACGAATGCTTTATCAGCTCGAATAAAGGGTGACCCTTCCTGATAAAACAAATGTTTTGTCAGCTCGAATAGAGGGAGACCTCGAAACTCTGTTTTATACCTGGGGGCATGCAAACCTTTTGGAGTGCAAGCGAGGGGCGGCTATTTATTTTTTTAAATTTTTAGGACCTCTAACCCTTTAAACTCGTAGGATTAGTTGTCACCTAACTTGCATAAAGAAAGGATGTGGGGCGAAAATCTAAAAATTGCCATTTTTATATGAGACTTTCTTATCATATGACTGGATTAATCGAGCAGTTTTAACACATAGTTCAAGCTTGTTAAAAAATAAACATAAGACATGAGCAAATGTTTCCACCCGCATTTAAGCTCGATAAAAAATGAACTAATCCCTGGTAAATAACCACCGTGAATGAAGCATTTCAGCCATTAAAGCCTTGGTCGTGTTTGCACTGTCACCTCTACTTTTCATTGGCCGATCATTCACCTCCATTTGATTGTTTACCCATTTTTAGGAACAGTTGCGAAGAGTGATTTCACTAGCCATCCTTGTGACACTGCCGTGATTGGAAAATTCCAACCCTTACCTGGAATCAGCTGCTACCCATTTTATCACTCGTTCCTCAAAAGACGAGTCTTCTTTAAGCTCTTTTCAACTGACTCGTAAAATATGAAAAGATTGCCGAGTTTTGGCCTTCCAGCTCGTTAAAGCGACCGAAAGTGCTATCCCTCCTCTAGATTTTAATCTTTTTGGACCTGAGGGATTATTGCACAAAAAGATCGAGCGCTTGTTTTGTTCGGCTCGTTAAAACTATCGAAAATTCATCCCTTCTGTATTGTTTTATACTTTTTCGGACTTAAGGGATTAGATGACGAAAAAGGAATTTCGGAGTTACCTTTACGTACCTTTTCAGACTCTCTAAAAATGAAAAGGACCGAGTTATCTTTGTTGTTAAACTCATTAAAAAGATTAATAGCGACAAACTTGTCTTTAGACGAGAACGAGTTTCACTATCGCTAGGCTCGTTAAAACATAGCGATGGGTTTGCCCGAAGGGAAAATTAAAGAACAAGCATATGTTATCCTCCTCAAGCTTGACAAAAATAAAGAGGTACTGGTCAGCAATGACTGGGGAAAAATTGGGAAGAAACTCAAAGAATCTTTATTGGTAGCACGCTCTTTATTGGTAGAAATGGAAATATATAACGCTCTTTTTCGCGAATTCAGAGATGTCTTTGCTTAGTCATACAGTGAAATGCCAGGCATCGACTCGAGTATCGTTGAACACGAAATAAAGATGTATCCAGATGTTAAACCAGTACGACAACGGCTAAGGCAGGTGCACTCCAAGAAAGCGCTGCCATTAAGGCAGAAGTTGAAAAACTTCTCCATGCTGGTTTCATCTACCCGGTTCCTCTAACCGATTGGGTATCGAATATTGTCCCTGTTATGAAGAAACAAGGGACAATTAGAGTGTGTGTCGATTATAGGGATGTAAATCAAGCTTGTCCAAAAGACAACTACCCTACACCCTTCATCGACCAGATAATTGATGAATGCACCGGATGCGAAATCTTTTCATTCATGGATGGATTTTCCGGGTATAATCAAATAAATATCTGCCCGCAGGACCAGTCAAAGACTGCATTCATTTGTTCGTGGGGCACATTCGCGTATCGGAAATTACCCTTTGGTTTAAAGAACGTAGGGGCGACGTTTCAGAGGGCAATGAATTATGCCTTCCATGACATCAAAAACATCGTTCAACCATACCTCGACGACCTTCCGGCTCATTCGCAAAAGCAGACTAATCATCCGCAGCATTTAAGATCGATATTTCTACGTTGCCGACACTACAAGATACGATTCAATCCACACAAATGTGTATTTTGCGTCATTTCTGGTCGTTTACTTGGCTTTGTAGTCTCCAAGAATGGAATTCGTCTCGACCCGTGCAAGGTCCAGGCAATCATAAATTTGCCTCCACCTTCAAATTTGCTTCAAATTCAGAAACTCCAAGGGAAAGCAAACTTTCTGAGGAGGTTCATTCCAAATTACGCTAAACTTGCTAAAGGTTATACACGTCTTTTGAAAAAGGAGGTACCCTTTGTCTGGGATTAGGTCGCGCAAGCTTCCTTTGATGCTTTAAAAGATTCCCTAATGAAAGCATCTTTAATGTACGCCCCCGATTATCAAAGAGATTTTAACCTGTATCTGGCTGCAGCAGATACAACCATCGCAATGGTTTTAGTTCAAGAAGTCGATGGAATTGAACATCCTATATATTATTTAAGTAAGAACTTAAATGATACAGAAAGCAAATATTCTTATGTTGAAAAACTAGCGCTTGCAGCTGTTTAAGTGATACAAAGATTTCGACACTATGTCCTCTTTCGGAAACTACCATTCTGTCTGATTGCAACCCCATGACTTATATATTGTCGCGACAGTTGCTGGGGGGCAAATATTCAAAATGGATAGCGATCCTTCAAGAGTTTGATCTGGAATTCGTAAAATCCAAATCAAAGAAAGCTCTAGTTTTTGCAGAACTATTATGCGATCTCCCATCGTCGTCCAACGATGAAACATCCGAAGAATCAATCGTGGATGAAAATTTGTTTCTGATATCTACAAGCAATGAGTGGTATGGAAATATAACAATTTATCTCCAAACCCAAAAGTTTAGGCCTAACACCTCACACTTTGAACAAAAACGTATTCGATACCAAGCAAAAGACTACATGATCGTCGGTGATACACTTTACCGTCGTGGTATCGATACAGTTCTGAGAAGGTGCCTCACCGATGAGGAGGCCGAAAAAGCCCTGAATGAGTGTCATTCAAGAGCCTGTGGGGGGCATCAATCTGGATATGCTACAGCATAAAAAATCATACGAGCAGGATACTTCTGGCCAACAATGTTCAAAGATTGCATAACCGCAGTCAGAAGTTGCCATGCTTGTCAAATTTTTGATAGCAAAACCAGAAGACCACCCGCACCTCTACAGCCAATAGTTGCTGTTGGGCCATTCGCTAAATGGGGCATCAATTTCCTGACATGTAACCCCACCTCGACCGGGGGGGCATGGGTATATCATAGTCGCAGTTGACTATTTTACCAAATGGGCCGAGGTGATGCCTACATTAGATAATACTGGTGAAACAACTGCCCTTTTCTTTTTCAATCATGTAGTCGCCAGATTCAGCGTACCACAGGCTATAGTTACAGATCATGGATCGCATTTCCGCAATCACATGATGCTCGAATTAGCTGCCAAACTAGGATTGTCTCACGACAGCTCTACTCCGTATTATCCACAAGCCAACGGACAAGTTGAAGCGATCAACAAGGTCCTGAAGCGCATGTTGCAAAGGATGATCGGAGTTCAAAAAAGAAGGTGGCACCTAATCCTGTACTCAGCCTTGTGGGCTTATCGAACATCGGTAAGGAATGCAACCAGGTTCACACCCTTCCAACTGGTATATGGCCTGGAAGCAGTCTTACCAGTCTAGTGTGAAATCTCGTCTCTCAAACTCGCAATTGATCTCCTCCCCGGAACTTCAGAAGAAGAGGCTCGTTTCTTGGAATTAATCCAATTGGATGAAACCCGTCGTGATGCCGCTTTGGCTAAGGAAGCCCATAAGAAACGAGTCAAGGCGCAGTTCAACAAAAATGTCAAACCTCGTGTCTTCTCAGAAGGTGACTTGGTCTTTCTCTACGACCAAGAATCCGATAAATTGGGAGCAGGTAAATTTAAGTCTTTATGGATGGGCCCCTATATTGTTAAACGAGTGTTAGCAAAAGGAGCCTACGAGTTAATGGATTATGATGGAGTTCCATTGGTGCAACCTCGTAATGGGTTGTACCTCAAGCGTTACTATGCTTAAATAGTAACCAAGATGCTTTTGTTATATTTTGTTTTCGCTAAAGTGTTTTTTTTGGTCGAGTAATCCACATTTTTACATTTATTGCAGATGTCAAACCTTTTGGAGACATGTGTTGGATATGCCGACAGAGCGAGTCGTAGTTCGCGGAACCTGTCCTCCGCAGCCTGGGCCATTTTTGATCCAAGCGGCAAGTTAGTAAGTTTCAGAGGTGTATGTATTAGTCAATCAATGAATAACATCACTGAGTATAGCGCGTTGATAGAACTTCTCTCTGATGCCATCACCCATGGTATACGCCGACTAATTGTCAGGTTAGACTCACAACTCGTAATACTACAACTCAATGGTATATATTCCGTCCGAAACCCAGCTATTTATCGCATGTTCCTAAGGGTTAAGATTTTGGAAAGACAATTTGATCTTATTCAATACCAACATATTTCCAGAAACTTAAACACATTAATCGACTCATTAGCAAACTATGTGTTAGATAGACATTTGCAACATTTATAAAAAGAAACACATCATCAATGTTTTACATGTGGATCATATAGCTCAACCAGAATAAAACCCCGAAAATCAAAATATATATATAACTGTTTATGGTTTACATATAATGTTCTATAACCAAGACAAAATCGGTCACATGACCCAAAAACTCAAAATACTAGGGGGCACCCTAGTCTAATGATGCTCGTGATACCAAGTCATAGCCTGTGTGATCATGCGTAAGAGACGAGTCCATCGTCTAGGCACACCAGTAGTATGCCGCTGTAACTGCAAAGGTAGCTCGTTGATCCTCACATCTGGAATACTGAGAGTAAGGCTCTTAACCTACTCCTGCACAGCTGTGAGAGTCTCGGCCAGATCAAGGTCACGAAGAATAACCCTCCCGGCGGCCTCTCCTGCTGGGGCAACAATTGGCACTCTCAGGCGAACTACTGGACGAACAGGACCAACATATGCATGCACACATGAGTTTGATTAAAGTCTTGATAGAATAAAGCACAAGGACATTATAAAAAAAAATAGTAAACAACAATATGGTCAGAGATTTTACCAATAGCAACCTACTGCTCGCCCTCCGGCAGTACTAAATCCGGATCACCCCGGAAGTCCATTCCAGCGTATGGATACTCGGCATAAACCATCTCCTGACAATCAAACCACCTGAAGAAGGTATCAGAAAACGAAATATGAGACTGGCCAGCATGCCTAGACATATGGTCAACCCATCTCTGCTTACGTGGTTCAGTAGGAGAAGGTAAGTCGAGTGCAATGTACTGCGACTGCATCAGTGGTATCTTCTCCAAGGCAAAGGCAGTCAAAATAGAACCGAACCCAAAGTTCTTCAACCTCTCGTTCTTTATCTTGGTCAACTGATCTTTCATCACAAGAAGTACTGCGTCGCACCAGTTGAATACTTTCGGTTGGAGGCATTCCAAGGCATGCTGCATATAGGATCTGTTGGCTACATGAAGAGACGCACTACTGGCCATCCTACCAAAAGTAAACAGGATAGACTTAAGGGACCTGTCAGTGACATCACGGATGATGATCTTGCCGTCTTTACTCGGCTGAGATCCTTCCCTGCAATACTGGCGGACATAATCTCTCACAGAGTCACCTCCTCGGGCCAAACCTGACAAAGAGATGGGGGCACCCCGCCTTGACAAGCCAGTCAAGAAGTAGATGTATACTGCAGTCAAGGGGATAGATTTTCCCCTAATCTGGAAAACTTGATTGATAGGATCCCAAGAATCGAGCAAATACTGCAGTAAGTTGATCTGCTGTCTCATGCTAGAGATGCGGAAGAACTTCAGCAAGCCACAATTCCGCAGCGCGTTCACTGTAACTGGATCATGTAGGGAAATCATGTCCTCTTCTTCATGTTCTCGTTCTCGCCATGTAAGGGTCATCTTGCTCCGAGATCTCTGAAAAACAAACAAGAGAGGAGTTAGATCCTGATTTTGATGAGAAACAGGCAAAAATTCCATCAAAAACTGTGCAACAAATTCCCTTTCTACGCCCAACGCACCTGCAACAGTGTGCCAGCTGCGTTGAATGTCAAACTGCCTTCATACAGGCCAACATTCAGCATAGGTTTCGATGTACTAAGGGTGCGTTGATGGCAGAACGAACCCATCAAACCCCAGGGGCTCAGAAAAGCAGGGAATGAAGCATAGAATGCAAAAAAGAAACCATGAAATGAAAGAGCTCGGGTTTAGCTCCTACCTGGTCCAGACGGTGCCGAGAATCGTCCACAGAATCTCCCAAAATCAGCTGATGAAAATCAAGGGGGAAAAGGCACCTCCAAAGCTCCAACAAACCAAGTTCAAATGAAATGGTAAAATGAGAGGTAAAAAACACTTTTTGATTGCTTTTACGTAGTTCAAAGTAAAATATTAGCGTTTTAATCTCATTTTCAAGCAAATATTGTTCATTTCTAACTAGTTTGATGAAGCAGTTAAAAATACAATACTATCTTTAGAAAGACGAAGCTATTTATGGTAAAAATCAAAACAAGACCATCTAATCGAGTAGTTTTAGCACATAGTTCAAGCTCGTTAAAAAATAAACATAAGACATGAGCAAATGTTTCCACCCGCATTTAAGCTCGTTAAAAAATGAACTAATCCTCGGTAAATAACCACCGTGAATGAAGCATTTCAGCCATTAAAGCCTTGGTCGTGTTTGCACCATCACCTCCACTTTTCATCGGCCGATCATTCACCTCCATTTGATTGTTTACCCATTTTGAGGAACAGCTGCAAAGAGTGATTTCACTAGCCATCCTTGTGACACTGCCGTGATTGGAAAATTCCAACCCTTACCTGGAATCAGCTGCTACCCATTTTATCACTCGTTCCTCAAAAGACGAGTCTTCTTTAAGCTCTTTTCAACTGACTCGTAAAATATGAAAAGATTGCCGAGTTTTGGCCTTCTAGCTCGTTAAAGCGACTGGAAGTGCTATCCCTCCTCTAGATTTTAATCTTTTTGGACCTGAGGGATTATTGCACAAAAAGATCGAGCGCTTGTTTTGTTCGGCTCGTTAAAACTATCGAAAATTCATCCCTTCTGTATTGTTTTATACTTTTTCGGACTTAAGGGATTAGATGACGAAAAAGGAATTTCGGAGTTACCTTTACGTACCTTTTTAGACTCTCTAAAAATGAAAAGGACCGAGTTATCTTTGTCGTTAAACTCGTTAAAAAGATTAATAGCGAAAAACTTGTCTTTAGACGAGAACGAGTTTCACTATCGCTAGGCTCGTTAAAACATAGCGATGGGTTTGCCCGAAGGGCAAATTATAGAACAAGCATATGTTATCCTCCTCAAGCTTGACAAAAATAAAGAGGTACTAGTCAGCAATGACTGGGGAAAAATTGGGAAGAAACTCAAAAAATCTTTATTGGTAGCAAGTCGCTCTTGAACATGACACTTCCACTTCGTGCCTGAGTCGGGTTGGGTTGTTTCATTCACCGGTCACATCACCATGGTCACGCCATACCATCCACATTTGGGGTAAATGCTACCAATCCATCACATAAGTGTCGCCGACATGTTCAAGAGAAGTCATCCGTGTCCCATCCACTACCATACATTACACTTCATTCTTTCATGACCGCCATCCTGAACCATATATCATCAGATCGTTTTCACCTCCATCAAAATCATTTGCTCCGTTCCGTGTCATTGATGTGGGATTCATCAAGGCCCTCCTTTGACGGATCGCTTCTTGTCGACATCAGCTCATTATCCAAGAAGTTGATCTAGGAACACCCCATTCAGTACTTTGAAGCTTGCATGCCTCAATGGCAAGTTTCTCGCTTCCGGCGACAGGTATACATCAATGACCTTCGACCGAAAGATTTTGCGTGGTGTTCGACGCCAAGTCCTTTATTCACACCACGTGAATTGTACTGCAGTACCTTGAGGGTCATCATCATTATCGGTGATTCCTCTCGCGCTTGTTAACAGTTTACATCATCGACTGGTAATCAAGCGATGTCTTTCCATGTTCGACTTCAAAACATTCCTCACATGGATCGACTTTTACTTCGAGTGAAGATCGGATGAGATTGAAGACCCCGGATCTAGTTTCATCCATCCGAGCTGCGATATATATTCAGGAAAAATAAAGACATTGACATGTACAACATTGCAGCACAGATAATCATCCTACCAAAAGGATGATGACTTCATCAGAATCATCAGTCTACCATTAGACGATTGTCTGTCCTGTGTACATAAAAATGAATTTATAAAGCTGAGCATGGGAATGCCCGCCTTAGCTAGATCATGAAAACAGTATGAAGATAATGTATTGTATTGTATCTTATTATAGGTCTCCTCCCAGCATTGAAAGAACTTCGGATCCTCCTAATAAAGCATTTCACCCGATAAACGGCCTCATACTTTAGGGGGCATCTGTTATAGACATTTTTGTGCCTTACGGCTCTAAGCATGAAATGTCCATAAACCAAGGGATCCTAAGTCCCTAAAAGTGTTGTTCCCACCCCTAGAGGAACAAGGTCAACCAATTACAGCTTCTCCCAGAAGTTCTCCACCAGAAACTGCTCAGAATCAGTCAAATCAGGATCATTTCAGATGCTCCACTAGCTAGCTGCGTTGCATAGCACCCAAGTACACTAGCTAGGTGCGTTCCAACGCACCTAAATGCACTACCAGGGTGCGCTGAGTGGGAAATGACAAATCGCAGTGTCATTCCGCGAGGTGGATAAACAATGGAAGCTTCCAGAATCTTCCCCAATGACGCTTGCCTCACTGAGTTCGACCAAGGATGAGTAAGAGGATCTCAGTCTCCAAGTGGAAGCAAGAACTGATAGGGAGAAGCCACTAGTCAAATCATAAGCTGACTCATCCTCTTTGCATACATCTATATATGGATCCCTCATCCCAGAGATCCAGAGGCTGGAATTTTGTACATTGCAGAGAATTGCTGTTGGTTTTGAGATAGAGATCAGTGTATTGGGTGATTTATGCTTTGTTGGAGGTGAAGAGGGGATTCCTTTGCTGGGGGGTTGATGCTGGATCAGGAATCATCGGTTGTAACTCCTCCTGGACCTTCTTGTTATATCAATAAAACTATTTGAGTTTCTCGTACATGCTTGTGTATCAATGATATTTTGTTATATTTGCATGTTTAGCTTAAATCTGATCCTAAGCTATTTATGAATATAAATCCATGTCTTTGTGTAGTTTTCCTCTTCTGTGATCTTGCAGGAACTTGGTGAAGCTGGGCAAGTAAGGGAGCAGGTAGCTAGAAGCTGTCAAAGAGGAGAGAGATTGGATCAAAGGACTAGCGCAAGACACAGGTTGGTTCATCCTATTCCTCTTCGTTTATAGTTCGTAAAGAAGAATACGAAAATAGTTTTCTCTGTTTGTTTCTAAGGTACTGTCACACCTTAGTGGGATAGGGGAATTCTGAGTAGACACTTTTCCCGTTAACACTCATCGACACAAGATGAAAGGATGCAAAATAAATTTGGGCAATACAGTGAAACAGAGGTAAGTGTAACTGTAGAAGGACAACTCTCGAACATATCGGCAACACAACTGGAAGTTTGGCATCTTTTGGATCCATGGGATTGGTGGTCATGATGATGTGGCAGAGATCAAATGGAAGGCAAAAATGAATGGCCCAAACCCAGGAAGGTCAACGATACAAAGGAGGATATCCCAACCCGACATGAAGCAAAAAGTGTCATGTTCAAGATTGAGCTATCGACACAACTGATAGATTTCCAAAATCTCCCCCGCCATTTCTGGTAGGTACCCGAATTATTTTTAATCACAAGCTTGAAGGGGATAACATATTCTTGCAATGTAAGTTCATCCTTTGGACGAATCCGACCTAGTAAGTTTAATGAGCACTAGGAAGGAGAAGCTCATGTTCTTCATGATGACGAATCCAATGTCATTTAATAGTTTAACGAGTCCGAAAAAGGTGTAACTCGGTATCTTTTTCATGTTTAGAGAGTTTGAAAAAGACATGTAAAAGAAAACTCCACATGGTCCCTTTTCTTACGTTTGTGTCTCTCGAGCCCGTAAAGGTAGAAAAAGATACTTGAGAGAATCGCTTGACCATTTCAGTCAAGGAGTCCATCACCTATCGCTGCGCAAAAAGGTAAAGTGTATTATCTATTTCTTGAGGCAAAATAGGTTGAAATATTTACAAAAACCTAATATTTTCATGAAAAAATGAATAAAAAGGAGAGAAGTAAATATATTTTTACCATTTACCATTTTACCTTGCTGTGAAAAAATTTTACTCACTTTTGCCCTAATTGTTTCGTAGAAGATTGTGGGAGATCTGGGAGGTCAATTTCCGAGCCGCCAATTACAGGTAAAATCCAAAGCCTTGAGCTCCATTTTCATGTCCTTTATTTATTTTTTTAACCATTTTTTTAGTTTTTTGAGGGGGTTTTGCAAAAAAAACTCACCCTTGGTCGGCACGACTTTCGGGCATGGAATCATGCCGACCAAGGATGATTAACAAAGCCAGTCATGCCAACGCCTTGAATAGGGAAAAACCCTATTTCCTCAAAAAATGACCATAAAAACTCAAATTTTATGGGCCAAACATGATTGTTGACTCAGATTAATGGCTTTTGCAAGAAAGAATTGCTGAAAAATGGTGTACTGGAAAGAACGAGAAAATGAGGATGTTGACACCCAGGCAATGAATGACCCAAACTACTTGGAAGCTTTGAGGGCTCCTCAAATTATTTCTCATGCTAGGGATACAGGCCAAACCTGAGTTGCTTTAGTGCCTGATTAGTCTTTGGGACATTAATTGAGAGATATTTGTCATTGGTGACCAGGAGCTGGAGTTGGAAACTTTAGATATATATACTGCATCACTAGACTGTCCTGAAGAGGGGAACCAGTAAACTTGTACGGGTCATGACCGATTGGGGCAAGCATATCTTCATTACTTGTTGAATGCTGTCCTAAGGCCCTGAAATCCAAGAGTGGGAAGATTGAGATTTCCAATGTTTGGGATCTAACACTGAGAGTGCTTCTATTAACCGTCAATAGAGTGGTGGGGTCCTAGGCGGAACATGAGACCAACAAGTCGAAGTTCCTATATGATATTGACTGCACAACACCTACGATCTTCAACTAGGCAGAGGCCATGAAGATCAAGATAAAGTGCCAGCTGTCCAAAGCTAAGGCGGGAAATCTGAAGCAATTTTGCTTCGGATCTATGCTCGTGACAATTTTCTTGGAACGGATGCCACTGTTCCAGTATCAACTGACTGAGGTAGATCCTCCTGTGCCACACAATTCACGAATGGCTCGCTGGAGTCGTTTGATTCCTAGGACTACTGGGGGTCAGCACATGTCATACATACCTACATTATTTTCATGGATACAATGATAGAAGATTGTCATGGAGGACTGGCCATACAGTGGCACCGACTTCTGTGGAGATCCAAACATGCCCTTACCAGATGGAGAGGATTTTGTCGATGAAGGTAAAAATGAACATTTTAATTTTGAGATTTTTTTAATTGTTTTTGGTATATATGTTCTTATAAAATTTCTCTTGTTAATGAAGACGTTGGACCAGAGCGGCCTACTGGGATGTCCCTAATAGCCAGGCGCGTCCCCCGCCCTATTGATGTTGTCGCTCCTTATCAGGAAGGGAGTGACAACGTGGAGGATATCGCGAGGAACATTGAGGGGTTGACTTGTAGCATCCCGGAGTATGCTTGGGTAGGAGACATTCCTCGTCAATACCAGTGACACATGGTGGGAGTCTCGGATTGGATCCCCTGATTTCTAACTTGTGTTGCATGAGCTGCATCATGCTACCATGATCACCATGCTAATTAGTTCTTAGGTCCAACACTTACATTTTTTGAGGCCTGCGTGCCACGGATATATGAGGCCTACGAGCCGCCGATGTTATTTTGGACACACATATTATTTTTTGGGGTTTTGATGTATCAAACATTATCACCATATATATATATATATATATATGCTATATTTTCTTGTCTACTATGGTACAAATGGTTTGTTTTATCTTTTCACATGTTTTGTAAATGTCCATCCAACACATGATTAGCTAATGCATCTGTTAATGTATTCATGCATCTAGGAATATGATGATATGTAATGTAATCAAAATTTATTCCCAATAGACGAATATGGAGATACATTCTCAATATTTGAGGGTTTATGAATATTGCCTGTTGAGTTGAAGGACGACAAGCTATGAATCTAGGTTGACAACCAACTTTCTAATGTCAAGAGCAATGGCTTCTGAACACAGTTTGATGACGCACTGTATTCAGTAATGTTGTTAGTTGTGTGACCTATACATATACCTTGAAGGTCAATCAAATCACTGTTAGGGTCATAAATAGCCCATGCCGCAGATGAAATGTTCTGGGTACTAACCATGTGAATATATGATCTGAAGTCGAACATGGGAAGCCACCATCTGATTACTAGCCAATGATGTAATCCGTAAACAAACACGAGAGAAATCACTGATAATGATAATGATCCTCAAGGCACTGCAATACATTCTGCATGGTTTGAATGGATGATTTGATGTCGAACACCATACAAAGTCTTTTGGTCAAAGGCCATTGATGTCAACCTATCGACAGAATCGAGAAACCTACCATTGATGTATGCAAGCCTCAAGGTACTGGAAGGGTGTTTCTAAGTCAACTTCTTGGATAATGTGCTGATGTCGACAAGAAGTGACTCATTGCAGGAGGGCCTAGATGTATCCCACATCAACGAAACGAAATGAGTGTAATTATTTTGGAGATGGAATTTGACTGACGACACAAGGTTCAAGAATGGCGATCATGAAAATGAAGGTTTATGAGTATTGCAAAGGATGAATTTTAATTGAATGACTTCTTTTGAACATATCGGTGACACTGAATGAATTGGTAGCATTGACCCAAAACCAAAGTAATGGATGGTGTGATAGACCATAGGTATGATAACCATCAAGAAGATAACCCAACCCAAATAGTCTGTATGAATTGGCATCATTGACCCAAAACAAAGTGATGGATGGTATGATAGACCAACGGTATGATAACTATCAAGCTGATAACCCAACCCAAGTAGTCATGGTGATGAAGTGAAAGTTTCATGTTCAAGAGTGACATGCTACCATAAAGTGGTTTTCCCATTTTTCCCATTTTCCCCAGTCATTGCTAACTAATACCTCTTTATTCCTTATCAAGCTTGAGGAGGATAACATATGCTTGTTGTATAATTCCACCCTTCGAGTGAATCCATCGCTATGTGATGTTTTAATGAGTCTAGCGAAGATGAAACTCGGCCTTGTCATGATCGACAAGTTTGTCTCCATTTGATGTTTTAACGAGTTTCACGACAAAGATAACTCAGTCCTTTTCATTTTTAGAGAGTTTGAATAGAGGCTAAAAGAAAACTCCACAAGTTTTTTTCGTCGATTTGTCTCTCAAGCCCAAAAATGTGTAAAACGATACGAGAGAGAACCTATTGACCATGTTCAGTCAACATATTCCTTTTTCATAAATAATCTATCTCAGCCCAAAAAAGGGTTAAACTTATACTGAGTAGATGTCATTTCCAATCCGTTAACGAGCTGAAAAGGACAAGCGCTCGACAATCTTTTCATATTTAGAGAGACTGAAAAGAGCTTAAAGAGGATTCCAATTTGAGGAATGAGTGGTGTCTAGGGTAGCAACTGGTTTTGGTGATGTTGGAACTTCTCAAAATATGTTGATTTATGTGAAGAGGCTGGCTAATAAGACCACTCATTGTAACTATTCCTCAAAAAGGGTAAAACAACCAAGTGAAAGTGTATGACCGACCAAGCAGATAGTGACGATGGAAGGAGAAAAACCAAGGCTCATCTGGCGGAAGAGGCTGATAGAATGGAAATCATGAGGGTTAAAATGGAAATGGGTTCATTTTTAGACAAGCTTGAACCATAGGGAACTATGCTTGGATTCAGTTTCATGTTTACACAAGCTTGAAATGAAAAACTATGCTTGGATTCAGTTTCATTTTTACATAAGCTTAAAATGAAGAACTATGCTTGAATTCAGTTTCATTTTTACACAAGCTTGAAACAAGGAACTATGCTTGAGATTGGTTTACATGCCCTCAGCATGATGAAAGGGAGAGTCTCCTGTAACCAGATGGAAGTCGCTGTGGTGAAGCAGGATGATTATCCAACACCTTTTTGGCTTTGTCCAGATAGGGACAAAGGTGAATGGGGTGATTCCCTTCACATAACCTACAGGGAAACTTAACTTTACCACTAGGTGCATGCCCCCCAAGCTTCATTACATTCACCTAATTAGACTACTCATAGTTATCAGGTGGATGGAATGAAGGTTCATTTACGAGATCAAGTGAAAAACTCGACTGGGATTTTACGAGATCTAATCAAAGACTCGAATTGGAACTTTGCTTCGGGGGACCTTGTTTCATTTTTTAATGAGCTTGACACAAGACAAGGAACTCTGCTCAAATTCATTGTTTCATTTTTTAACGAGCTTGACACAAGACAAGGAATTATGCTCATATTCTTTGTTTCATTTTTTAACAAGCTTGACACAAGATAAGGAACTATGTTCATATTCCTTGTTTTATTTTTTAACGAGGTTGACATAAGACCAAGAACTATCCTCATACCCTTTGTTTCATTTTTTAACCAGGTTGACACAAGTCCAGGAACTATCCTCATATCCTTAGTTTTATTTTTTAACGAGGTTGACACAAGACAAAGAACTATCCTCATATCCTTGGTTTCATTTTTTAACGAGGTTGACACAATAAAAGAAATATTCTCATATCCTTGGTTTAATTTTTTAATGAGGTTGACACAAGACAAGGAACTGTCCTTAGGGACCTGTTTCATTTTCTAATGAGGTTGAAACAGTAAAAGAAATATCCTCATATTCATTGCTCACGACTCATAAGAGGTAATGACTTCCAAGAGGTTCTCATCAGATGGGAGGAAAATGCTCTGGAAGGAGAGATCTGGTTCCAATGCCCCCAATACATAATGTACAACATCACAGAATTGATCGTCCATTGATGTAGGCATGGAACGGGTTGCCACATAATTTCTCGTGGCGGTGATGATACCATTGGTACACAAGCACCATTTATGGAAGATAGTTGACTGGAAGCCATATTTGGAATAGGAAACGAAAGCTGGTCAACGGTGACAATTCTGCCTTCATGCGGGAAACAAATCACTTGAAAGAGTATTGAAACAATAGCTCCCATGTCATAAACATAATCCCACCCAAGAAGTAAATTCTAATCTAAAGGGCCTAGGACTACCATCACATTCATAATAATGATTTTTACTCCCAAAATAATAGGAAACTGAGGAAGGATCCCTAATGGTTGACTGGTTCCTCTGTAAAAAGACAACAAATTCTGGGTAGCAGGCACAAGTGGCGGTGAACCGAGTGCTTGCCAAGTAGTGGAGGAAAGGATACTCACTGATGCACCTTTATCTATAATAGTGCCAGATACAATCATATTACAAACCTATACTATGATCTGGAAAGGTACATAAGAAGGAAGACGATATCCTACCAGTCGATTCCAATAAAAGGAAGTGACCAGACTACTTGAAGGGGGTATCGTATGAATGGGAGAATTATCCCCTTGAGTTACGAGAATAGGAGGATTTTCCTCTTGTCTTGATGGAACAAGAGGGTTCCCCCAAGCTCATTGGAATTTGAAGAAACAAAAAGAACCTGAGTGGTATCATATTCATTCTCTTTGGGAAAGGTACGATTAACTAAAGGTGAAATAGGGTCAACTGTTACCTCGACCTGTTGATTTGGGTTGGTTATAGACTCATAGGATTCACTTTCAGAGAGAGTGGGTTTGACCGACGGTTGATTTGAGTCAGTCAATTCATCAACTATTGAAGGATTAAGGGAGAGTCTCCTGTAACCATATGGAAGTCACTACGATGAAGCAGGACGATTATCCAACACTTTTTTGGATTCATCCAGATAGGGACAAAGGTGAATGAGGTGATTCCCTTCAACTTAAATCTACCCTTATTTCCATGAACTTTACTATCACTAGTTGATGGTGTGTCACCAGCATGATCTCAAGAAGTTGATGACACATGATAATGTGAACGAGAAGACCATTCTTCTAAGATCTGAGGAACATCAAGACAATTTCAAAGAAGATGGTCTCCCGTACAAAGTTTTCATGGATATCGAACTTTTTGAGGCTTAACAGACGATTTCTCATCAGATGTTGCATTCAAAGCAATGGTTGCTTGGTTGACCCCTTGCTGAATTGGCTTCTTCTTTTTCTTCTTCCCTTTCTTCTTCTTCTTAGCCACCTGGTTACTAGTAACAATACTTTCACCAGACGAAGAGGAAGAAGGGGAGGAAGAAACAACCGAGGAAGAAGGCAAAGGGTCAAATTTAGGACCAATTGGAGGTTGATTTTGTCCAGTTGGAGGTGTACTTAGTTGCGGAGAAATCATGATATTTTGAACCAAGGAGGTTGAAAAAAAACATACTGGTAAGCCAATGGTAAAGCCCGGTAGGGATAATGTAGCCATATAAGGAGCACCAATATTTCCGAAAGGAGAAAAAGGACTAGGATTCCCATCCAAAGGAATTCCTTGATCGGTGGAATCCAGATTTGTCTCCAAATGTTTCAACCTAAGATCAACTAAGGAGTGAGCATGGAGGATGTTATCTGCGATCAATTAATTTTATTTTAATAAAAGTAACATAAAAAAATAGAAGAAGGATAATCTAGGCAAAAGGTTTACCAAGCAACTGTGAACTGTAGAATACCTCCTGGCGAACCGAGAAGTACGGGCAGGAAATCTCCCTGAATGTTGTGTTTGGTGTATCATAATGTACAAGGTGACCGACTTGGTTACCTAGGGATGGATAACAACCTATTTTTTTCCTCCCATATATACCCAAAAGTACGTGGAGTCCCAATCAGTATAAGCGCTGTCTAATGCAAAACCGCACAGTGAGAGCATTCCCATATACTTTATGTACTGTAACACCACCCTATATACCCGAAGGTACGTGAAAGAGCTACGATATACTCATGTACGTGGAATGAGGTATCACACTCGGGATGTATTGCAGACAAGTTAGCGACAACTGTTATGTTTTACGATGCCGAAACACGTCTTTAGCTTAGAACCTCTAAATGTTATTCATTAGGTGACAATGCGTAAATTGATGTTAATTTTAAATTGATCTTTCTTAGGAATTTTCCTTTCAAGTTCACCACGTGATGTATTTTGAAATTCCTAGGAATGCAACTATCATGATAAGAATTCTTTCCATTCAATTTAATAATGAAAATCCTAGCTACTAGGGATAAATCAATCAGGTCTCTTTTGATAAAAAAGCAAAGAGCACAATCTAATGAAATTTCCCTACACTATTCCTATGAGCACACACAAACTTTTTCAATGCAACATGCATGTATTTCTTTTCGATTTCCTTAATGTGAATATGAACAAAAGGAAAACTATGCACATACAATCAATCAATCTTTAATAAGAACGAAGACTTTTACGACAGTTCTATTTCGAAGGAAAATAAGACTTTACGACACTTTCTTTCGAACAAAGATTAATCAATTATATTCTAACTTTGACTATAGATCGATAATGACAAAGAAAACATTTAAGAAACATTAATCAATCAAGTCAAAGTAGGGCTAGACAAGGAGATAGAAACTTGTTCTCTGAGACATGACATTCATTGATCAATTAGCAAGAAAACAAATAGATAAAAGTTGGCAAAGACATATTCCAAAGGTGGGAAACTGACCCTAGGAGGATGAGCACAACCTTGAATGGGAGACAATGTGCTTCAGAGCACTATACCTAAGCCAATGGTGTTCTGCAGTGCACTGTGTCCCTCACAAGCTTGCGCTGGTGATAGTGAGCCATTTCAAAAGGAAATTTGACACAGTTTTGTCCAAATTTCAATGCAAAAGAGTTGAAATACAATCAATGAACACAAGTAGGGTTTGCAAGAATGTCCTAGGAGGTGGATAAGATACTAGGAAATATAATCTTCTCCAACGAAGTCACCAATTTGTTTTGGTGAATTTGGTATCTACGGATAAATACTAATTCCCTAGATAAGTAGCCATATCTAGAACAACAGTTTAAAGTGTTTTAGTATTTTCCTATAAGAAATAGATAAGATGAGAAGATGAGAAGACCTACTTGTAGTTCCTCTTTCCTCTCGTCTCCTTTGTATCAATCTGTCGCTCATTCCCGTACTTAATACGGTTGAGAAGTACTTGTAAACACAAATAGAAAACAAAGAATCGATCAAAGAAAAGATGTATTGAATATAAGTGAATGGAATTAGGTACATTTCACACATATAAGCATTATAAGACAATACAAACATATGGGAGAAAGGTTCAAATAATTTATTGAATAGAAGAAGGAATTACAACCATTGTGTCTGATTCAAAGTCATTCCTCCAACTTGGATCACATCCACATCACATCAAAAGCACAACAAACTTGTAGCATTACAATACTTGCTTCAAAGCCAATTCTCATAGCAACATTATCTCCTTACAATTCAACATAATCCAGCCCCTGATCACTTAGATGAGTGGTCAATTTATAGGGAGATGAAGGAGGTTTTGTCATAAATGGTGGTATTGAATGGCCTTCCATACTTAGAATTAGTTCCATGGAGGAAGGGATGAGAGGATAGGATGCATCTTAACTCATTCCTCATCCATTTTTGAGCTCATAGGAGTTGATAAGTGAGGGAACCTTCTAGATGACTCCAAAATATAAGAAAATTCCCCAAAACCTATGCGAATTTCACTCAAACTTGCCCAGTACAGGTGAAAGGAAGCCTAAGTGCTCTGTAGAGCATCCTAGAATGGACTTAACTGCTCTGCCCTGCGCTGGTCCCTCTAGAGGCCATTTCTAAATGTCTTCAAGTCATGAAACTATCTGGGAAGGAGGCATTCAAAGGGGTGACTTTTTAGGGCATGTAGCAACTGAAATTAGGGTTTGATGAGCCCTAAAACACTGATCTGGATGATGCGATTGATGTGCCCAAATGGATCTGTAACACCAAGCCACGGGATTGAGAGTACCTATTGAGAGAGGTCTTCGACATAAAAGAATCAGAGGATGTAAAACTTGAAGCTGAAACAATTTCCATGTAATTGACTTTGGCGGGACTAAGCAGCATAACCTCACCCTAGGTATCAACAAGATCTGGTGAAGGTATGACCCAAGGATCAAATTTGACTGAGATCATGTTGACAGAGGCAACATGAGGAGGTGGGAGTGGAAAAATTTCCATTAAGGCAGAACCTTTGAAAAGACGTGCCCCCACACTCTCATAGGGAGCACCAGTGTGCTTGACGTACGGAACATTGCCATCTAAGGAGGAAGAGGCAAAGAAAGATAGCTGGTCGATAGTGAAAATCTTCCCTTGATGGGAAAAATGAATCACGTGAAATAAAGAGGAGGCCATGACATGCATGGCATGGGTCCAACTTCAGCCGAGTAGAAGATTATAATTGAGATTGGCATAAAAAATTTCTACCTCAACTTGCACTGTCTTTCCTTCCAGAGTGATGGCAAGGTTGGGTAAGACACCGAAGGGTCATGAATTGCACCCATCGAAAGCTTCTAAAGTGTTTAGAGATTGGTTCAAAGAAGGAGAACCAATAGCCTTCCAACATGCGGTCGACATGATGCAAGTGGAAGCACCTTCATCGATGACAGTCTGATGGATGGTATTCTCATTGATGGTTACCTGAATGAGAAAGGAAATCTAATGAGGGAGACACATAACATGGTTCTCTAGATCAGAAAATATCAAATTGGAATTGGTGGGATCAATGCCCCCGATAGCTGACAAAAAAGATTTCCACTGTGACGGGCAACTTTGGAGCACCTCGAGAGTTGACATGGCTGATGGCACTTGAGCCAAATCCTCAATAATATTGTAGTGCTGAGTAGCTTGGGCATTGGGATTATACGATCATTTCCAAAACACACCTCGAGAGGGTGGTCGTATAGCGGAATCAGGGTTAGGGCGCTCAATATGAAGAGGGCCAGAACTTGGGGTAGAAGAAGAAGGTGTGGCTTCTTTCTCTTTCCTAGCTATTGAAGCAGGAGTTTCATAATCTTTAAATCTACTATCCACATTAATAGGCATACTCATCATGAACATTTGAGATCCAGAGGAAGCAGATTGGGGTTGGTTTGCCATTTGGGTCAGCTGAGATGGAAACGACTCTTTGAGGACAACGAGGGTCCCTTTGAGCAAGCGACTAACTTCGGATCATTAGGGACAATCTTTATTATAGTGATCTTCCTCATAAATGAGGCAACGATACTTAGGTTTCCATTGCAAAGATGCGCCAACAGACTATTTGGGAGGACCCTGTCTTGGGGCATCGATTTTACCCTTGCCTTTGGCTTTCTTCTTTCCTTTCGAGGATTTTTCTACTATGGTAGACTGGACAACGTGGACCTCTAAGGTTTTACCAGGGCCAGGTGGATTCTAGGATTAAATATTTGGAACAAAATTTGAGACGGACTTCTGTTTGGAAGAAGATTTAGTAGGGGTCTAGGATAATGAACCAATAACTCCATCAAAGGGAGGTACAACTTGTGACTTTGATGCTGCGGGATCAGATGATGGTCACGGTGCATTGGGTAATAAGTCATACAAAGTGCCAGACTGAGAGTAAACTAGATCCAAGTACTGGGCATGAGTGATGGTTTGCTCTTCAGTGACACATCCACCCATAGCTATATCACGAGAAATTGGGGCCACGAATGATTTGGTGAACCATTCAGTGAGCAACTGATCAACAATCTCAAATTTGATCAGGCGACGTCTACGTCTCCATTCATGGATATGATCAAAGATGTGTGTCGTAGTATCTTGCTTAAGAGATGTAAGCAAATAGGTGTTAGTTTCATAGAAAATCGACAGCTGGAAATGCGTGAGGAAATCCATGGCTAAAGATTTAAAGTCATGGTAAGTACTTCGAGGTAGCTTGATGTACCACTTGGCTGCAGCACCCATGAGGGTTCGTTGGAAAAGATGGAGATGAATGAAATCATCAATGTACGAGTTCGACAAGCACCAGAGGTGATATGTCATCACATGGGCCTGAGTATCTTCTTTAGCTTTCCCATCAAACTTTGGACAATCGCTTGGTATCATGGATGACACCGGAGGCCAATACAATGAATGAAGGATTGGATCATTTGTCAGGCGAGATACATCTAGAAATTTGAGTGTAGCCAAGAATGGAAATTGGGTGTTAAAAGGCATGGGGGGTCGATAAGCGGGTCCTAACGGAGGAGCCCATCCCTACTGGTAAGGATTTTGGCCTCATAGTGGGCGTTTTTAGCCATATGGCATCTGAGGCTACCCCCATTGTAGAATACCTTGACCATAGGGAGGATTTTGACCTTGAATACCTTGGAATTGTCCAGCCATACGTTGCTGATAAGAAACATACGGGTTAAAAGGCTGTTGAGCCTGTTGACCTTGGACATATGGATATTGGACCTATTGTCCTTGAACATATGGGTGATGAACCTGTTGCCCCTGAATAAGAGGATTTTGGACCTACTATCCTTGGGCATAAGGTTGACATACTTGTTGCCCTTGGACATAGGGATTCTGTACCTGCTTCCCTTGACCAAAAGGATTTTGAACCTGGTGACCTAGGGCATTAGGGTTTTGTACCTGATGCCCTTGGCTAGTAGGATTTTGGACTTGTTGACCTAGGACATTAGGATTTTGTGCCTGTTGTTGTAGAACTTGACCTTCACCCTGCCCTTGCAAGGGTTGACCTTGCTGATATGTATACAAGGGTTGTTGCTGCCCTGTTTGGTTTTGCTATTGCAACTGTTGACCTTGTGGTTGCAAAATTTGTCCTTGAGGCTGCAGAGGTTGGCCCTATGAGGACATGGGCTAGTAGGTGTGTGGATCATATTGCATCTATTGTTGCACAGTTTGCTGCAACTATTGCAAGGGTTGACCTTGCGGTTGTTATAGTTGACATTGTTACATGATCATTTGCCCTTGCAGTTGCGTGGAGAGCCCTTGCTGCAAAAAAGGTTTCCCTTGTGGTAACAAAGGCTGGCCTTGTTGTTGTAGAGGCTATCCTTGCTGTTGCAAGGGTACTTGAATAGTTCTTGGGAAATTTCCAAACTGAATCTGGCCATAGCCACGTTGCATGTACTGCCCAGATTGGAGGGTGTAAGGTTGATTAACCATTCCTTGAGAACCATATGGAATGTAAGGAGTCTGGTATTAGACCTGAGCCCCATAGGGCTGTTGATACTGAACATTTCTCGATCCATATGGACCAACGGGATTTTGAACCTATTGGTACTGGACTTTGCTTGATCCAGTAGGATCAGCAGGGTTATGAATAATACCAGAAGAAGGTTGGTTCATACCAATCATGTGAGCGCCTCACATTGGTGGAACTTGACTAGAGGCGATGGCACAGCTTGGCCACTGACTAGAGGGATGGAGGAACTAATAGAGACATTTTTCGAAATTGCCGGTTGTGCCTGATGGGTAACTGGGATTGACGATACAAGGGTATTTGGAATGGTGGGTTGCACTGGGACTGAGGTAACAGCCTGTTGGGAAGTCGTGTTTGTAATGAACGGACCTGAAGTAGGCATGGCGCCTGATGCCCAAACAGGGTTATGGTAAAGTGATGAGGCATTAGGTGTACCTGAAACCAATTGTGCCAAAGACACATAGTTGGGTGGAAAAATAGCAGGAATACGCCCTGTATAGAGGAAACCCTCTGGAGGAAAAGACAACTTTTCCTCCTCGATAGTGTGTGGATTAGAAACTTCAGACTCTTCCGGAGAGGTGACTGGAGCGTTGCCTTCGGGTTCCATGTTTGGAAACAAACGATAACGAATGATCGAAGAAGTATGAGGGGATAGTTCCAAAGGAACACCCGGATGGTCGTACGGACTGTAAGGACACTGTGGTGATATCACAATAGGTCAAATAGAGGATTTGAAGGATAGATAACCAGTCCAAGTTGATCGTTAGTGGTTGGCAAGTCCTCAGGAGTTTGAACGGGATTGTCTTGAGATTTCGGGCCAAGATCAGCGGATGACCCAGTATTGAAAGTAGGCGGAGGACGAGATGGAAAAGGTTGAATCCTCAGGACAATTCAGATTTCAACACCTTGGTCCTTGAGTGACTCTGGTAACTTAGGAAATGATCCCTCAAATAATATTTCAGACGGAGGAGAGGAAGAGGAATAGGGTGAACCAGATGGTTTAGCCACGATGACCTTGTCTTAGTCGACAAAAAAATTAACTTCAAGGCTTTAAAATGTTCTTTAAGGGAAACTCATGATTTTATTGCAGACAATACTAACAGGGTTTTTTCGGATCATGGGCAATCAATTATTAAGATGCATAAAACACTAGTGATCTTTCATTTTTTAAGAGTCGAGAAAGAAACAAAGATAACTCTATTGCTTTCGATTGAAACGAGCTCTAAAGGACAAGTGCTCGAACGATATTTTAAGTTTAATGAGTTAAAAAGATCAAATGAATTCTCTAGATGATCTAGGTAAACAGGATTACCAGGCAACCGTGAACTGCAGAAAAGCTCCTGGTGAACTGAGAAGTACGGGCAACCAATCTCCCCGAATGCTGTGTTCGGTGTATCATGTTCGCAAGGTGGCCGACTCAACTTCCTAAGGATAAAGGATTACAGCCTAGAGGGTTCTCCCGTTATATACTCGATGGTACGTGGAGCACAAATCCATACTAGCACTAATTAATGCCGAAGCTAATGACAGCTACTAGGTTTAAAGACGCTGAAACACGTCTCTAGCCTAGACCTTCTAGATATGATCATTAAATGTCAAATGCGCCTTAGGTTAATTGCAACTAAATGAGACAAGACCCTTTCAATTCGATGAAATTCTTACACTAGAGATGGTAGAAACTACTCAATCAATTTCAAACAATCAAGCATCTGAAAGCGAAATTATCTTTCACTACCTTAGTTTTTCGAAAAATAAACTAATGAAAAATGCATTCTAATTCCTAATTTCCTAACAAGCACATATCTAATAGTCCTTTCAAAAGCAAAAGATTTCTTTTTGTTTTCCAAATGCTAATGAAATTCTAATCTTTCAATGATGCAAGCTATCGTAGCACAATGATGCAACAAACTAGAATTTCATACTTTTTCATGAAACAACGAAATAAGCTTTTCGCATACAACTCTTTAGTGAAAATGTTTTCGAGACAATAAGCTCTTAAAGTAGATGAAAACATGAAAAGAGAGGTTCATTTAGACTAATGAAGTACCGACTTTACCAACAACAAGACAAGAACCATGATCCATGCCGGAAAAGAAATGTTTAGAGAAGCAAATGAAAAATTTTCAAACTTGTGTAATAGAGGTCAAAGTTGCAAAAGGACCGAAAACGAAATGCAAGGAGTAAGTACTCCTACAACTTGACTTACTGAGTTCATAAAAAACTAAATGGATGAAAATCTAGATGCCCTAGTGTCATTGACCACCCAATGACTCAAGCAATCAAGTAGAAAGATGATAAGCCAACAAGAAAACAAAACCATATGAAAAGCAGCTTTCTAGTCAGGTAGAAAACGTTCCAAAAGGCTTATAGGGTCAAAATCATAAGAGCAGAACACACTGGCCAAGATTGGGATCAAACCTTAATCTTCACATACAGGCATTGATGTGACTGCCTAACTGACAATAAACACTAGAGGCTGGTCGGCACGAATGTTCCTCAGCATATCATGTTGATTGGCGCGACTGTCAGCGGATTAAGCGTGCTGATCGAGGGAGCTAAGATTTTTTTTTTTTTTGAAATAGAGACCAGATCTGCTACTATGAATTTTATACTCAGGTTAGTAAGTAGGAGAAAATAAACATAACCAAAGGGAAAAATTTGAACTAGAAAATTTCTCATGGAATCATGAAATCCAAGACAAACAAAAGGATTGGTTCCCTAGTGGAGTCGCCAATTTGTTGTGAAGTAAAATTGTAAGTGCGGACAGAAAAAAATTCCTCTAGCCCGATAATGGGTCTAGCCACAATAGATACAATCTATGGAAGATTTCCTTAGGTTAGAACCAATTAAGAGGGCCTACCTCTTAGTACGCTTATCCCGTTTGATGATGTCCTTGCTTGCTCGCTCCATCTGCCTCTCGCTTCCTTATTCAAACACTTGAAACAAGTAAACAACAACAAACAACAACCATGATAATAGACAAATTGTAATTCAACCTACTTAACAAGTCGAGAAACATTAAGCCATGAATATGTAAGATGAAAAATCATGTAGAAAATCAATCGATAGTTGCATATATATTGATATCAAGAAGAGAATACAACCATTGTCTTGACGTTGCGGTTCTCCTATAACAAGACCAGGTTCCCACACACTTCTTCTAGCATTCCATGATGGCCTCAATCAATAGTAGTTTTAAGGCTCTTCCCTTTAGGCTTCACTCCAAACCAAATCACACTTCTCCCTCACACAACTTGATAGCTACAACTATGAATAGCTTGCAATTGACTCCAAACGAAAATAGCACTAGCACACCGACATCAACACTAGCTTGTGCTTGGGAAAAAAGTTGGTTTATATAGGATGAATGGATGGGAGATGGATACTCTTCTCATGGGATAAGGTCTTATCCCTTGAGGTAGTTCCATCATTATATGGGAAAGGAGCCCAAACTGACATCCTTGACCCCATCCGGCCAAACAATTTACCATCCTTTCGTTACGAAGCTTCTAGAGCTGGAAGCTTCAGCTCTTAATTTAAACAAATTTCCATAACAAGACTAGCATGACTGGAACACAGCTTAGTTGCTCTGGCTAGTGCTAGGGATAGTTCTAATCTCTGCACATCAGCATGGGGGAGACAAAGGTCATTAGCACCGGTCTTGTAAACTGGGCAAAATAGAAGTTTAAGGGGAAATGATACAAAAGGGAATTGATCTACTCATGAAGAGGGACACAATGGGAGTTTCTTCATGAAGGCAAAGGATGTGGGGTTCACTATAGAGGTCCTTTAGGATCAAAGAATGGGGAGTAGAGAGACAGTGACAAAATTTTGTGTAACAGTATGTTCTCTTACTTCTTCAATTTGTATTAGGTCTAAAGGGACCTGTTCGAGCCTTTTATTTCTTTACATGTGGAATTCTCTGAGGTATTTTGGGTCTAGCTTTAGTGATTCTAAGTGAAAAACTTGTGAAAATCATTCGGCTTGCTCAAATAAATCATCAAACAGACCTTCCTCATGATTGAATTGCCTGACTTTAACCATGGCAATGAAATTATTTGCAATCTTGTTGGGGTCATATTGTCTATCTGACACTGCAGCTATGTTTAGGGTTGTGATATTATGTATTTCTTTAGATGAATGCTCGATATCATGCAATGCAAAAGCACCACATTTTAATGGGAAAGTTGGCCAAATGGCCTTCTTCTGCTCCTTAAGGGTTTTGGTGATTCCATCATCCACTGTCTGATAAGCTATTTCCCGTACCGGTAGTTTATCCGTACCATAGTATGGGAGAACATGGGGGGCAGTAATACTCCTAAAAACTCTAATATAAGTAAACCATTCCTCACCAAACAATCTTGCCACCAACAAGATGTCAATCTTTGCTTCCTCTCAAAGCCTGGGCGCTTTCTTATAAAAAATGGCCTGATAAATAGGTAACATGACACCATGACAAATATTATAAAAATGGGAGCCAAAATGTGATTCCCACAGTGTCTTGTGATAAATATGGATGGGTGTAGGATCTTTTAAGGTTCATTTCCAGCCCATGTTTGGAAAATGTGAGCAAAAACATATAGCGTCCATGACATAAACACTCATGAAAAAGGGAGAGATGACCCTAGTGGAGAAAATTCTATGATGCTTGTATTCTCTAATGGCCATGGTTAGATTATCTGACAAAACAGTACTCCAATTCAAAATGGTAGCATTTACAATTGCATCAATCAAGGGAACCCATACAATGGAAAATTTTGTGGTATCAACTTTTTCGAACGACCTACACAACATTGCAGCTCCAAAATTTTATGGGGCTGATAAAGGTGCTATGTGGTACATACTAGTTTTCTCCTGTCTAAACTTGCTGGAGCCAGACCTCCAAGGTTGAACAACATCCATTGGATCATCATTCTCTTTGTAAAATTGATCGATAAAAGCTTTGTCATAGATATTCTGTGGCTGTGGTAGATGGTATACTTGGCTCAAATTGTCTGATTTGAACGATCCCTTAATGTCTTGCCTGGAGGTTCTGAAAATTCTATCTGAAACATCCACTTCATCAATAATCCATCTTAACATATCTGTATATGGTAATATTTTCGGTCTTGCAGCAATCTTGTGTAGAAAAGAGCATGTCGCTTCAAAGTAAGAAGCATCGGATGAATTTGTGGCATTTGCTGTTGCCTTAAATTCCAGGGGCCTTGGGTTTTCTCCCTCTAGTAAATTGTACATCGCCTCCCAAGTCATAGTTCTGCCATCTTTGTTACATGTGGTATCAGAGAATAGCGGTAGCATTTCTGACTACTCAGGGGTAGCATCCTCTGTGGTATTTTTCCCTTTCTTAACCATCTCTCTAAGTGATGTGTCCTTCGAAGAGTTCCTGTAATTCAGGAAAATGGAGAAAGCAGGATAAAAACGGAGAGCGGTAAATGAAAGCAAAGGCACGATTAACAATGTAAATTCTAAAATCACGTAAGGATGGAGCTTTTATTTCAAACACGAATAAGAAATATATCTATCACCTTGAGCCGTTAAATGAATAAATGAATAAATGCCTTAAATCTCATTAACTATACATTATGGCTCACACAAGATTTTCTTTATGTATTATCAAAATGTCGCATCACATATTTCAAACTGATATTTTTGATTGGTTTTAAATGTTCGTGTAATACCAATTTTGCGATTGCGATGAATCGCAAAATGCAATTCTCGCAAATCGCAAATCGCAATATCAGAGATTATAAATAGTGCAATTCAAGGCCGTTTTAGTATTTTTCGATATGTGATAAGCGAGATTACGATACGTTGGACCTGAATGTAGTTATATAATGGTTTTAATATTCCATTGGGTCAGGATTACGTCACATTTCGCATTTTCTTATGGTTTGTATGTTTGGGTTCTTTTAAGAATTGCGATGCGATCATGATAAAGTCCTTTGAAGAATAGTTCAAGTTTTTAAGTATTATATAAGCTAAGTGATATTTATGGGTCTTTTATGGGGATTTCGCTTATCGCATCTCACAGATTTTGCCTCATGACTAACTCTTGTTATTATCAGATCCTACGATTTGTGATAAAGAGGGAATGTGTTATCATGAAACGACATAGTTTGATATCTTATTTTATTCAAAGTTCTATTCCAAATGCTTTACAAAAAGCAAGCTCTTATTTGCTAAAACTATTTTTTGGAGAATTTTAAAGGGTTCCCATTTATTATTACAATATTAATTATTAAATCAATAAATGGGGGGGTTGTTGAACAATACAACAATTGGGGATTCATTGGAAGAACCAGTTATTTATGATAGTTTTTTGAAACTTCTAAAACTTCCAAAATAAAGATAGTTCAAAAAATAGGAATGACATGAAATTTAAGATAAGAAACATTTCTCTTAATAAGAAAAAAAACTCACCTAATTACAATTCATTTGATATCCTCTTCAAAATGAAAATTCCTTTGTCTATATCAGTCTTTACTTGGTTTAAAGATAAAGTAGGGGGATCTTGTAGATTAGCTTTTAGATGTACTCATTTGTCATAGGTAGAGCCTCTGCTGCCAGCAGGCATCCATAGCCTCGACAGGGTTACCTTTTAACCATCAATGATTGAGTATCCCATCCAGATAACAGTGCAATTGTTAGAGATAAATTTAGACTCATATATTTATTCTGTTCTCTTTATTTTTTAAATAGTTTATTTTTCTTCTATTTTTTTTCTTTTTTCTACTTAAAAGTCATTATCTTGGTTTGGTGGCCAAATAGTGACAATGTCGTTCACTAGTGTAATTCAAATGAACAAGCTGGCTTGTGATGAGACCCCTTGTCTTTTGATTTAAAATAATCTCAAGCCATTACCCTATTTTGATATGAAGTATTGGTAATGTCAGTATATTATTTCCCTATGAACATGTTAAGCCGACTCTTAATGAGACATCTTATCTTTTAAGTTTTAGTATATTTTAGAATTACGCTCTAAAAAGAGAAAAGTTTACTGGATGGGGAGAATCATTGAATCCTTAAGAGTTTCTGGATGAAAATTATAGAGCTAAAGGTTCTTTATCTGCAAAGAGTCTTTACTTTATTAAAGATACTTTTATTGACTAATAATAGAACAAAGGTTTCTTTATAAAGTTGGGGTTTCTTAAAGAATAAATAATTTTGGTGGAAACAAGCAGATTTTAGAGAGATAGAACTTAACTCATTTTTCAAATGTCATAATTATCTTCTTAACAATATCTACTTATTGAAGCGAAAAATCAAAATATTTAAAGAGGTATTTATTCAAAGGCCAAAAGTAAATACTATTTAGCTTTTATTTTCCTAGGAAAAGTAAAGGTGATAGTGTACAAGGGTGTTGTAGTAGCTACAACCACCCTCCAAAATTTTGGCCTGCACCAATTTTGGAGCCTCCCTTGAAGAGTTTCACTTGATGACTGCACACACTTGGGTTCACTCTGTGAGCTCATGTGAGTCTTTACATCCACCTTACTTGTTCATTGCATTCAATTCTATGCATGCTAATGTCTAAGTCATGCTTGCGACCATCTTCTGGTTATGCTCAAAGTCTTTGCTTTGTATGTGCTTGTTGTGTTCATTATGAAAGAATCTGTTACACTCACACACAGAGTCACATTCACTATTGCAAAAACATCGTCTCTTTCAATGAATGATCAATCACGAGTGTCGCGCTTATCACTTACACCATCGGTTAGTCATGTTGAACATGTATGTCTGGATGATTTGGTTGTTTCGTCATCAAGTCATGCAAGTGTGTGTTTGTATGATCACCTATGCATCTTTCGATTGTTCACACACTTAGCCCTTTTGATGAAATTTCTGATGACCATACTCCCCTCTAACTACTAGACTATCACCCTACCATCGACTCGATTGACTGTCAACCAAAACATCGCAGAAGCACTAAGCTAGTATTTTCAAGTTGCGCTACCCGCAAGCAATCCAATCAACTCTCATGCTGGCCACCCAGATAGTCAGACCCAACAGTCACCCTGAGACTGACTCCCCTCGAAATTTGCATAGAGGCCATTGACCTCACTCGTTCAACTGATTGAGGAAATTGTGCATACATGCCGGACAAACACCAAGTGCTCGTCCTTGTCTCCATATGAAAATTGTGCGTTTTCCCAGTGAGTCATCCCGACATTCAACCAACTGTTCATCTAAAAAATTGCACAATGTTCATGAGCAGGCCTTCTGCTGCCCATCAGTCATCTCAACTCAAAAATTGTGCAGAGATGATTAGCAGGTTGGCCTCTCGGCCTCAGTGCAGTTTTCCTTGCCAGCAACCCCTAGTAGCAGATTGAAAGTTCCCTCTAGGAATTGTGTAGTTTCTGCTACCAGTCTCTTAGGTAGCCAACAGGTAGTTCCCTCTGGGAATTTCACAGTTTTGGCTGCTAGTGACCCCAACAACCAACTGGAAGTTCCCTCTAGGAATTACACAGTTTTGGCTGCTAGTCTCTTGGGTAGTTCCCCAAAAAAACTGCGCAATCCCTACCTACTGACCCTTCGTGCATCCCGGCCCGTTCCTCTGGAAAATTGCACAAATATAGCTGTCCAGCCCCACTGCCCATTCGTTCTGAAAAATGCGCAGAGTATGCCTGCCTTTCCTTCGATCAACCCATATTGTTCCTCCCAAAATTTGTGCAATTTTTCCTCCTAATCGAGCTAGACCTTGCAGACAGTCACTGTTGACTCAATTTCCCATCTCCATCTCTCAGTGACTCTTGAAATTTTCATCAGCAGTTGCCCGGAGCCATCATCCCACATTGTAGTCTTGGTACCTCTCCTAGTCACCTGCATCCAAAATGATCATGTGTCATAGTAGAGTAGGAGGTTTTGGATTTGATGTCGTCTCATCATGAGTGACTACAGGTACAGGTACACCAACAAACATGAAAAATGATGAATGGGATGAATGAAGGGAGCACATGCAGAAGGACAGGTTCACCAACAAAGAAACAAATGAAGCATGCAAAGTAGACAAATGTGGTGAACATGCACCTTCACGAACAGATGAGCTTGGCAAGCCTTCCAACATGCAAGCAAGGAATAACATGATAAATATTCATCAAATGAACCAAGGACCATCGAATAATCCGTGCACTTCACCATGTGGAAGTGAGGCTATGATACACCATGAATACATCCATCACCCAAAAATGCTATAGCTCAACATGCAATCCAGCAGCAACACAAATGTACTATCATTGTCATGTCAAGTCATGTCAAGTCATGTCATGAGTCATGTCACCCACATCTCCACTGTGGGATTGTTGTCAATCAATGTGATGTAACGTGGAAGTCCAAGAGACCCACTTGTTGAACAAAGATTCATGTAAGTCGAAAAGTCATGGAAGTCAAACGGTCATGAGGGTAGTTGAACAACCACAAGGGTCAATTTCACCCTAGCTATAAATACCCCCTCATTTGTACATGCAAAATACTTTTTCACCTCAGCTCCTCCCACATAGCCAAGAGAGTCTGTAATCTTTTCTTTGAGGAGTAAGTAGTGGCTCCAATGCCCTGCTGATGGGGTTAGTGATGTATGGTGTAACGATGTGTCTTGGAACTTTCGCTTAATTTAGAAGCCTGTTAACAGGCTAGCACATTTTCACACATGTATTGTATTTGTTGTAAGATTGATCTTGAACACTTGTAATTCATGTTTCTTTAACCTATGTTCTACATCTGAACTGGTTCATTTATTGTAATGCATAATCTATTAATGGAAATGTGTTGTATATGCTGTTAATGTTGTCCCGTCCGTGTCGACTGCTCTGCCAGACATTAGACATACCTTTCACATTAACCTTGCTGTAACAGTCGTTGCACTCATTTGGATTGATCCATGAGTGTTGTACGTGTTATCTTACCTTGTACGTTGTGACTGTCACATCCGAGTGGACTGCTCCACCGAAAGATGTGTATGTCCTTTTGTGTTGTGTGTTCCTAGCCGAGTTGGGACTGATCCCTTTCAACTTGGAACTCACCTTCACTCTCTTCCCCTCACATTGAAAGAAACATTGACACAAGTACACTTACACTTACCAGGCACATGAACCTCACTTCCCAAAGACAAAGAAGGCCACTCTCCTGTGCTAGCAAGAAAGAGTTGAGGCAAATCCTTAAGATAATGGAAATCGGGTCATCATACTGGATGGGACTCCCACACGAAACAGTGTGAATTCTAGTTGGGACTTCATACCAAGGTGATCCCCTGAATGTTGGTGGGTCTAGCACCATTGAAAAAGGAATAGAAGAGGTTATCTTCTATGAAAAGTATTTCTTCAAAATATACCTATTCATAGGCAGAGAATCTCTCTTGCTTGATAAATCTTCTAATAAAAACGTTGATGGGTCGATTTGTTCTGCAATCTAAAATGGGCCAAGCCACATTCTTTAAAATTTGGTATGCTTACCTTTTTCCTCATGTGATTTATCCCACTTCAATACAAGGTCTTCGAGTTGAAAAGTTTTCAAACTTATAGAATTTGCATCAAAGGAAGATTTGACTAATTGTTGATGATGTGCATGTATGATCTTGGCTTTGTCTCTTTCTTCTTCTAGTTTGAGGATTTGTGATTGCCTTAATTGCATAGAAGAGGAAGGAGTTTCTTCGATAAATTGAACTAGGGCTAGAGAGGAAGATCTACATTTGTAGGAATGACTTCTTTCCCATAGACTAGATTAAAAGGAGAAGTGCCTATTGAGGCCTTATGTTTTATCCAATCTGCCCATAGAGCAAATATTAAATATTTATGCCACTTCCTCTGACTCTGATCAATAGTTCATTTGATGATCCTTATGAGATTTTTATATGTTGATTCAGCTAAACAATTTCCCTGAAGATAATAGTTAGCATAATATTTAAGTTTAAAACCCCTTTTGAGAGAAAATTCTGTCATAACATTTCCTGTGAAATAGGATGCATTATCAAACATGAGGGTAGTTAGTAGACAAAATCTGGTAATAATAAATTGATAAAAAATTCAATAATGTTTTCATAATTGTCTACCTTGAGTGGAATTTATTCCACCCACTTAGTGAAGTAATCAATTGTTGTAAGGATATATCTATGCTGCTTTGAAGAGTGAGGAAAAATATCACCTATCATGTCCAGTCCCCATTGCTCAAATGGTTGTTCAATGTTGACTGACTATAATGGAAATGTGGGTTTCCTTTGTCTTCCAGCAATTGTTTGACAAATTTTTCACTTCCTTACACATTCATGTGCATCTTTGAATAAGGTTGGCTAATAATAACCAACATTCAAGATTTTATGCACTGTTGTGCCTCCTCCAAAATGTCCACTAGCTAGGCCATCATGGAGTTCCTGCAGAACCTTTTCTGCCTCAGTTTTTTCAAGACACCTAAGTAAAAGAAAATCATAATTCTTCCTAAACAAAACATTATCGATGATTTCATATTGCTTAGCTTTTAATCTCAAAGCCCTTTTTCTCTTGTAACTGAGTTGCATAGGGGCATATCCATTTTTCAAATAAAAGATGATATCAACATATTTAGATTCAGTATTGTTGAGGCTTACCTCACATATTTGTATATCATCACCTGAATCTTTTGGTGTTGGTAAGTTGGATGATCCAGCGAGAATTCTGTAAAAACCTTGACCTCTAACAATTTTAGTTGGTCTAATTTCAATGTCATATTATTGTAGTGTTGTTACCCAATTTTCTCTTTTCTCACCTAATTCTCTTTGTATTAGTAAATTTCTCACTGAAGAGAACGAAAATATTACTTTAGAGTGGTTTTTAAGGAGAAAAGGTCTAAATTTTTTTATTGATTTGAAAACAGAGAAAGCCTACTTTTCAACATCTGAGTAATTTAATTCAGCACCTTGCAAATTGGAGCTAAAGAAAGAGATCGACGCTTCAACTTTCTCATCATTGACTTGTGTCAAAATAGTTGCACATGATGTCTCAGAAGCAAAAGTATACAAAACAAAATGATTAGAAAAATTCGAAGTTGCTAAAGAGGGAGCATTTATAATAGCTTGTTTGATAAGATTGAAAACTTCATGCTCAGTATGTCGCCATTTAAAAACATAATTTTTCTTAATCATAGATTGGAGGTGATCCGAATCAGATCCATGAAGAATAATCAAAGGAACCATGGCTGTATCAGGTCGGGAAAGACATCAAACAATCCAAAACAATGATCAAAAACACCTCTAAACCAGTGGCAGTTGGCAGCCAGCGTGGAATGATGAGGACCTTGGTCAAAGCGTGCTGACCGAGGCCCATAGAGACTGCGCGAGAGGCGAAATTATCCCCTGGGAGGCCCAGATCGAGAAACAAAGGGAGTTTTTGATGCGCGATTAGCACTAATCGTGCATCGATGGGCGAAAACCCTCGAAATGGACAAGCCTCGAGTGCTCAGTCGCGTGGGAGCTAGGAGAACCATGGGGAAAAAGCTAAAAGACAAGGTGGGACCTGTGCTCCGAAAAACAACGGTATTGATCAGGGGCACCCTCAAGCGGTAAGCGAAATTGGCGAAAATTGAGCGATCCCACTCAGCGCCTGATGCATGGCAAGCAGAGGAGAGAGAAAACCGCTGCTCATCGTGTGCTAATGGTCGAGCAAGTCAACTGCGCAAAATGAGTGGATGGTGTTGGATTTGGGGGATCTAGATTTGACGATTGACATCGCATCTGATGGAAACACTGGATTTAACGAGGGAATAAGCCGTGATTTAGAAGAATTTGAGGTCTGCTTTGACTGCCATGGTGGCGGAAGACTCATTCCACGACGTAGCCAAAGAATTGAACCGACGAAGGAGGCTGGTGCAGTTCATAGGAGGACATGTAGCCACTCCCTCTGAGCTTGATGATGACGCCGAACAAGGAACTCCAAGCGTAGCTGCAGTAGGTGATCCGATGGAGGTGGAAGAGGAACTGAACATCCATGAGCTCGAATGGCCTTAAAGCCATGCATAGGTAAAGCAAAAGATAGAGGAACTGGAACACAGAGAGGAAGACAAGACAGAGAAGCAAAGAAGACAGTGAAGCAAAGTAAAAGCAGAAAGAAGACAGAGGGCCGAGCTGACCAAAGGCAACGTCAAGCATTAGAGAACTTGAGAGATTCAAGCCATCCTTGAGAGGATCTGTTAGACTGGAGAGGTCAAAGAGTTGGTAGGAAAAGAGTCTGTGCACTCCAATGGCTTGGGGAATCCAAGGACCACCCTGCCAAGCAAGTCTGTTTCAGGAGTCTCATAATGAGTTCTTACATTGTAATTCTCTACTTAAGACACAATAAAATAAGGCCACCACTGAGAGCTAGATCGAAGATGTAGCCCTGGAGGATAGGGTGAACTCCTTATTAATTTCTTGTGTTCTTGTATTTGCTTGTTGTATTTCTCTGTTGTCTTTCCATTTCAAGTGTCTGTGTATTTGCAATCTGATCGATCCATTTCCTAAATAACATAGACACACACACCAGCACATGAGTCTGTAATACCTTTATTCAATAAATCTTTAACTGAGGTCACTCATAGGGTGATTATTAGATCAACTGATATCAGAGATTTAGGCTGTAAGGTTAGACAAGCTTGTGTTGGTTTAGCTGTTGAATGCTCACTAGATCAAAGCTCAAATTAGGAGAAGGAGAGTTGGTCGAAACTAATCCTGAAATTGGGAGAGTCTATCCTCGGAAGACAATGTCAGAGGAAGGTTTTGTGGGGCTAGACCCTCAATTCATAGAAAGTTTCCTAGCTATAAAGTCTATGGTAGAAGAAATGTATAGGGACTTTAGAAAGCATAAGGATGAAGATTCCTCAGGTTCTAAACAAGATAAAGAAGAAGATGAGTCTCATTCCAATGACCACTCAAAAGGAAAAGGGAAAGGGGAAAGCTTTCTCACACCTCCTAATAGCCCTGTGCACAATAAGAAAGCATCTTTGATCAAGCTAGATGTTAAATTTGACTTGCCTATATATGATGGAGAGCTAAATGCTGAAAAGTTGGACAATTGGATTAGACAAATTGATGTGTATTACAGAGTACAGAACATCGACTCAGACAAGAGCAAGATTCAACTGGCAAGCCTACGCCTAGGAGGCATTGCCTTGGTTTGGTGGGAAGGCAAAACCCAAGCTGACATGAAAAGACATGGTAATACCATCTTTGTCTGGAGATAATTTTTTTCTGCAATCAAGAAGCAATTCTATCCATTGGCCTACATGCAACAAGCCATGATGAGTTGCCAAACTCTTCGGCAATTGAAAGGGCAAAGTTTGCAAGGGTACACTCAAGAATTTAGAAAGAGAGCATTGATTCTAGAAATCTCATTAGACTCACCAGAAACCCTTTTGAAGTACATTGGTGGTCTACAAAGCTACATGAGGCATACCATCCTCATGTTTAATCCCAGTAGTATAGATGAGGTATTTGTACAAGCTACTCATCTAGAAGCTAGAGGAAATAATGGAAATCTAGAAGTTGGGGGACCATCCCAACCCACTGCAAGCAAGAGCAAGGAGAAAATAAAGAAGAAGTGGAAAGCAAGGAAGGCTAACACTGCACAGAAAAGCAAAGCTTCATGCACTCACTGTAAAAAGGATGGGCATGATGATGAGCATTATTCGATTTTGCATCCAGAGCTGAGACCTAAGAAGTCCGAGGGCAAGAAGAAGAAGGCTATTGCAGCTATTCAGAAAGATTTGGGTTCAGACTTAGGAGATGAAACAACTATTGTAGCCACAAGTATAAAAGGTAAGAATTCTAAAGCATCTACCAGTAATTCTGCTCAATCTATTATTGGTGAAGAAAATGAGAGGAAAAGACATGAGCTTTTCCATATTCGAGTTGTTTCCAAATATCAAAAGATTGATACTTTGTTTGATAGTGGCTCACAAGTAAATCTAATTTCTGAAGCAATTGTAAAGAAATTGGGATTAGCAACTAGACCTCATAAGAAACCATACCCATTAGGATGGTTGAATGATAAATCACAACTACAAGTGACTAGACAGTGCAAACTCAAGTTTTCTTTTGGGTCAACATTTGTAGATGAGGTTGAGTTAGACATAATTCCTTTGGATATATGTGGAATTGTTTTAGGAAGTCCTTACTTGTATGATAGGAAGGCTATCTTCTATAGAGCTGAGAACAAGTATCTACTTGTTAAAGATGGAATCGAATACTTTGTAAGAGCTCATAGCCTCAAGAATAATTATACTCTCATAAACTCAGGGCATATGAAAAGAATGATAAATTCATGCAAACAATTCTTACTGATGGTTGTAAAGGAAAAGAAACCTGATAAAACAAATGTATTTGAGGGTTGTAATGCTAAACAACAAGCTGATATAGAAAAGGTTGTTTCAGAGTATGATGTCTTATTTCAAGAACCTAAAGGTCTACCACCCAAAAATGGAATAGTACATGATATTATTTTGCAGCAAGATGTTCCATTGCCTAACAATGGAATGTACAAGTTCTCTACTTTAGAGAATGATGAAATCAAGAAGCAGGTGCAGGAGTTGCTTGAGAAGGGATTCATCAGACCTAGCACATCACCATGTGGGTTACCAATCATTTTGGTGAGAAAGAAAGATGGCTCATGGAGAATGTGCATTGATTACCGAGCACTGAATAAGATAACAATAAAAAATCGTTATCCCCTTCCTCGAATAGATGATCATTTAGATCAATTAAAGGAAGTTGTTTATTTCACCAAGCTAGACTTGCACAGTGGATACCATCAGGTTAGAGTTGCAGAACAAGATGCATGGAATACTGCTTTCAAAACAAAGCAGGGATTGTATGAGTGGCTGGTTATGCCTTTTGGCTTGACCAATGCTCCTGCTACTTTCATGAGATTAATGAATGATGTACTCAGACCTTTTCTTGATGATTTTGTAATTGTGTACCTGGATGACATTCTGATTTTTAGTAAAATGTGGGAAGAACATTTAAAGCATGTTAAGCAGACACTAGATGTTTTGAAAAGAGAAAAAATTTATGTTAAACTCTCAAAATGTGAATTTGGCAAGACATATCTAAACTACTTGGGTCATATAGTAGGGGTGGTGAATTGCAAATAGATTCCTCTAAAGTGGCAGTCATTGTGAACTAGCCTAAACCCAAGTCTGCTACAGAAGTGAGAAGCTTCTTAGGAGCAGCACAATATTGGAGGAAGTTCATTTCTGACTTTTCCTCAATTGAAGCTCCCTTACATGCTTTAACAGGATTGAACAAGGTGTTTTAGTGGAGATGAAAACATTAGAAAGCCTTCAAAACCTTGAAAGAAAAGATTAGTACAGCACCTGTACTAGCACTGCCAGATCTACAAAGGGCATTTGAGATCCAAACTAATGCTAGTGACTATGCCATGGGAGCAGTGTTGACACAGCACGATAAACCCATATGCTATCATTCTAAGAATTTTAATCCTGCAGTAGTTAATTATCCTACATATGATAAAGAATTGTATGCATTAGTTCAGAGTGTGAAAAAGTGGAAACATTACTTAATGGGCAAAGAGACAGTAATACATATTGATCATCAACCACTTCAATATTTACACTCCCAAACTAAGTTGCAGCGATCAAGACATTACAGGTGGATGGGTTTTCTACAACAGTTTCATTTAGTCATCAGATATAAAAAGGGCATACATAACAAAGTTGCAGACATGTTATCTAGACCCATTATAAATGCATCCACTATACTTAAGCATAATTCTGTGCTACATGAAAGCTACATTGAACAATATGCTCAAGATATAGACTTTAAAGATGTATATGCAACTTTGAGTCAAGGCAAAAGAGCAGAAGAATTGGATTATCATGTAAAGGACCGACTCTTATATCATTGTGGGAAACTCTGAATTCCACAAACTGAGAGAATAAAGATAATTAGGGAAGCACATACTTCTTTGATATCAGGTCACTTTGGGGTAAGTAAAATAGTTGCACAACTGAAAAGGTTTTGTTATTGGCCGAAAATGAATGATACAGTTTCTAGATATGTAAGAGGATGTGCTATGTGTGCTGAAAGCAAGCCTAGTAACAAAAAACTAGGCTTGTACACTCCATTGCCAGTTCCTTCTCACCATTGGGAAAGTGTTTCCATGGATTTTGTTGGAGGACTGCGCAAATCTAGGTAAGGTCGTGATTATCTATATGTTGTTGTGGATAGGTTCAGCAAAATGTGTATTTTGATACCTCGTAATAAACAGATTACAGCTGAACAGATTGCAAAATTGTTCTTTGAACATGTATGGGTTCATTTTGGATTACCCACTTCTATTGTATCTGATCTAGACACCTGATTTGTGGGGAAGTTTTGGTCAAGTCTGTGGGAACTGATGGACACCAAACTAAAGAAAAGCACAACTTTTCATCCACAAACTGATGGCCAGACAGAAGTAGTTAATAGGACAATGATCTAGTTACTGAGAGGATATTGCAGAAAAAATACTAAGCTTTGGGATGAACATTTGTGTTATGTGCAGCATGCTTACAACAAAGCAAAATATTCTTTTACACAAAGATCTCCTTTTGAGACCTGTTTTGGTTTCACATCAAGGTCTCCTTTGGATTTTGTCTTTGGTAAAGATACCATGGTTGATGACACAGTGATGTGGACAGGGCAACTAGGTTCATTGAACAGATCCAGGAGATCCACCAGGCAGTACAAGAACAACTGGAAAAGAGCCAAGCCAAACACAAGGTTAGGCATGACAAGCATTGGATGGAGCATAGTTTTCAAGTTGGTGACGAGGTCTGGCTGTATATGAGCAAGGACAGGATGCAAGGTGAAGGTAAAAAGCTAAAGCTTATCAGGTATGGACCCTTTAGGATACTTGAGAAGATTGGTGAAAATGATTTTTGCCTTGATCTACCAACTTACATGCACATCTACTCAGTCGTAAATGCAGATTGCTTGAGATTGTTTGAACCTTCAATGATTAAGGACCCTGAAGATCAAAGTCAATTGCCTTCTATTGATGATCTGCTACCTGAATATCTTAATGAATTGTAGGAAGACACAGTACTGGACAGGAAGGTGAGGACAACGCGCAGGGGAGATGTGGAGTACCTCAAGATTGGGCTCAAAGGTTCAAAGCCAAGTAGTGCAAAGTGGATTGACATTGGAAAAGTGAGACAACAGTACCCTCACTTAGTCGATGCTTGAAAAACAACTTTTGGTGGTCCAAAAGCTTTTCAGTGGGAAGGCCATGATTCGAATTGGATCCATGAAGAATAATTAAAGGAACCATGGTTGTATCAGGTCGGGACAGACATCAAAGAATCCAAAACAACCATAAAAAACACCTCTAAACCAGTGGTAGTTGGTAGCCAGCATGGAACAATGAGGACCTCGATCAAAGCGCACTGACCAAGGCCCATGGAGATTGCACGGGAGGCGAAATTAGCCCCTGGGAGGCCCAGATTGGGAAACGGAGGGTGTTTTTATTGCGGGTGAAAACCCTCGAAATGGAGAAGCCCCGAGTGCTCAGTCGCGTGGGAGCTAGGAGAACTGTGGGGAAAACGCTAAAGGACAAGGTGGGACCCACGCTCTGAAAAACCGGTGGTATTGATCGGGGGCACCCTCAAGTGGTAAGCGGAATTGGCGAAAATGGAGCAATCCCACTCAGCGCCTGATGCGTGGCATGCGAAGGAGAGAGAAAACCACTGCTCATCGTGCGCTAACAGTCGAGCAGGGAAAATTTTAAGAACCCCCCCTAAATTTATAAATATAATAAATGGGCGAATCTCGATGGTATATAGGAAAAATGGAAGGCGATTTTATCAATAATATAATATGTATATATAATTTTTTGGCGAATCTCTCACCAGGCATGGTGAATATTTTACTCAATTATAAAATCTTGTAAGATCTTGGCGAGTCTTTCACTAAATAATAAAACTTTGTATGGATCTAAGACGATAGAATTTCGCCTTTAAATAGTCTATGCTCACATGAATACCATGGTATTACCATGGGTCAATACCATGGGTTATCATAAACCTGGAGCTTAAAAATTACTATTAGTAATTTATAAAATTTAATAAAATTAATAGTTGATTTTTATTTTATTTTTTATTTTAACCAAGCTAAAATGTTTAACCTACATTAAATTACAACATCCATTTTTACTCTTGACCAAGCCCCAAGAGGATCAAATATTTTTTCACTCTATGCTAGTTTGCATATCATGATATTTGATACCTCTCGGGGGTTAGTAGATCTAGAGTAAAGATGGATCTATGCTGGTTTAATTCCCCCATTTAAATAGGCTACATTCCAGGTGAATACCATGGGTCAATACCATGTGCCATTTTGGTGAATACCATGGGTCAATACCATGTGCCATTTTTATTTTTATTAATTCTAATATTAGGGTTAATAATGGTTTTTTGCATGGTATTAATAACAATCTAGTCCATGGTATTTGTCCCATAGTATTTTGCCCATAGGTTTCACCTAAATATAACCCATTTTTTGAGTGTTGGTAAATATAAGGTGACTTATGGAGTAAATATAAAAAAATGTTTTATTTGTTTACCATACCTCTCGTTTATTTATATTTTTATTAATTTACCATACCTCTATTACAAATATGGTATTTGGCCCATAGGATTCACTTAAATAAAACCTCTTTCTTGAGCCTTCATAAATAGAACGAGGGTTATGGACTAAATATAAAAAGAGGTTTTATTTATTTACCATACGTCTAGTTTATTTATATTTTTATTTATTTACCATACCTTTTGAGTAAGTATAAAAATACGTTTTATTTATTTACCATACCTCCACTTTACTTATATTTTTATTTGTTTACACCAGGTGACTTATGGAGTAAATATAAAAAATGTTTTATTTATTTACCATACCTCTAGTTTATTTATATTTTTATTTATTTACCATACCTTTTGAGTAAGTATAAAAACACGTTTTATTTATTTACCATACCTCCACTTTACTTATATTTTTATTTGTTTACACCAGGTGACTTATGGAGTAAATATAATTTTTTATTTATTTATTTACCATACCTCTCATTTATTTATATTTTTATTAATTTACCATACCTCTTTTATAAATATGGTATTTGGCCCATAGGATTCACTTAAATAAAACCTATTCTTGAAAATGGGCGAATGGATTCACTTAAATAAAACCTATTCTTAAAAATGGGCGAATGGAAGGTTGTAACTCCTAATTTCAAGGGATAAATTTACCTTTTTTACCCTCTCCCTTAAAATAAGGTGGGCTATTTGAGGTGATTTGTAAAAATGTACTATGATACAAAATATTCGCCCACTAAAAATTTAAAACCCCTTAATTTTGCCAAAGGGCGAACATTCGCCCCTAAAATTATCCTTGGAGTTGAGCAAGTCAACTGTGCGAAATGAGCAGATGGCGTTGGATCTGGGGGATCCAGATCTGACGGTTGACATCACGTCTGACGGAAAGACCAGATTTAGCGAGGGAATAAGCCATGATTTAGAAGAATTTGAGGTCAGGTTTGACCACCATGGTGGCAGAAGACTCATTCCACGACGTAGCCGAAGAATTGAACCAACGAAGCAGGCTGACGCAATTCACAGGAGGACATGTGGCCACTCCCTGTGAGCCTGATGATGACGCCGAACAAGGAACTCCAAGCGCAGCTACAGTAGGCGATTCGACGGAGGTGGAAGAGGAAACGAACAACCATGATCTCGAATGGCCTTAAAGCCATGCACAGGTAAAGCAAAAGATAGAGAAACTGGAACACAAAGAGGAAGACAGAAGACGAAGAAGTGAAGAAGAAAGTGAAGCAAAGGAAAAGAAGAAAGAATATAGAGGGCCGAGCTAACCAAAGGTAGCATCGAGCACCAGAGAGCTTGAGAGATTCAAGCCATCCCCGAGAGGATCTGTCAGACTGGAGAGGTCAAAGAGCTGGTAGGAAAAGAGTCTATGCACTCGAGTGGCTTGGGGAATCCAAGGACCACCCTGCCAAGCAAGTTTGTTTCAGGAGTCTCATAGTGAGCTCCTACATTGTAATTCTCTGCTTAAGACATAATAAAATAAGGCCACCACTGAGAGCTGGACCGGAGATGTAGTCCTAGAGGAAAGGGTGAACTCCTTATTAATTTCTTGTGTTCTTGTATTTGCTTGCTGTATTTCTCTGTTGTCTTTCCATTTCAAGTGTCTGTGTATTTGCAATCTGATCGATCCATTGCCTAAATAACATAGACACACACACTAGCACATGAGTCTGTAATACCTTTATTCAATAAATCTTTAAATGAGGTCACTCATAGGGTGATTATCAAATCAAGAGGGGTAAAAAAATTCGTGAAAAGTCAGGGACAAATCTTTTGAAAATATTTATTTGACTTAGGAAATATTGGATGGATTTTTTGTTGTGAGGCAAAGAGATTTCATAAATTTCTCTTATCCTATCTGGATCTATGTGAATGCCATTTTTAGATACAATAAATCCAAGAATTTTACCTTCACTTAGAGCAAAGAAATATTTCTTTGGATTTAAAGAAATTCCATATCTCTGACAATGTTCAAAGATTTGTTTTAAGTCCTTTAAATGATTACTATGCTTCTTTGAATATACAATTATATGATCTAAATAAATGACCATTGTTTTATTCACAAAACCTTTGAAATCTATATCCATGGCTATTTGAAATGTTGCACCAGCATTGATTAATCCAAATGGCATCTTTTGATAAGTGTATGTTCCCCATTTGGTTCTTAATGTGGTCTTTAGTCGATCATCTGGATGTACAATAATTTTATTGTAACCTGAAAATCCATCCAGAAAAGACATTAACTTTGAGTGTCCAACTCACTGTAGTATCTGTTCCATAGGAGGCAGCGGAAATTTGTCCTTATGACAAGCTTTGTTGAGATTGCGAAAGTCTATGAAAATTCGAATATCACCATTCATTTTCCTGACTAGAACTAGTTTAGAAACCCACCTTGAATATCTGATAGAAAAAATTATTTTGGCTTTGAGAAGTTTATTTAATTCAGATTTAATTTGATTTTCTAAATTTGGATGAATCTTTCTCAACTTCTGTTATACAGGTTTTTCGTCGGATATCATAGGAATGGTATGTTGAATGATGAAAGTATCATATGTCTTAAGATCATCATAATTCCAAGAAAAAACATTTTTATATCTTCTCAACAAATGAATGAAGGCTAATCTTTCATCAGGTGTAAGACCAAGACCTAGATTAATATTTTGAGGTTTAAGGTCAGTTCCAAGATTAACTAATTCAAACCTCAGTGTTGAGCTTTGAAGCTTTGAGTTAGTTGGTTTCTTGAATCTATCCTTAAGATCATACAGATCTTCTAGCTTGACTACATATTTAGGTATGGGATTTACACTTGTTTTTTTCTTGAGTTGGTTATCGTGTTGGTCCTCATCTATAATCTGGTCATCATATGAGCCTTCGGATGTTAGAAAATTTATGATATTCAGATCATCATTAAAAACTCACCAATTGGTGATGTTATTGGGAATAGAAGGTCTAAAAAATAATTCTATAGAAAATCTATCAGGACTATAATCTCTTGGTGGAATGAGCTTGGATGCAATGTTAGCCAAAATATCGGCACTTGCATTTTGAAGTCTTGGAATTGGGGAAATGTTAAATGCTAGGAAATGTGAGGTGAGGTCCTGGACTAATGATTGATAATGTTTCAAATGTCTAGAAAGACAGTGAATAGTATTCCTCACTTTTTTGATTACAATTTCCGAATCTCCAAATACTTGAAGGTATTTAATATCAAGGCCTATGGCTTTATACAATCCTTGAACTAATGCTTCATATTCAACATAATTATTTGTGCATTCAAATTCAAGTCTGCATGCCAACATTGTTTTTTCTCCTTCAGGGCTAACCAATATGAAACCTGCCCCAGCTCCATCATTAGATTTAGATCCATCAAAAAATAATTTCCAAAATAAAGAATTAACTACAGGTTTATCTACAAATTTGATACATTTAGAAGAATCTATTTGCGAATAATTTTCGATTTGTGATGTAACAAAATTTTCAAAAAAGGGTGAAGTATTTTCATTAAATTACCCAAAATGATTCAACTGAATAATTTCCAATGATATTATTACTGTATGTGACAGGCTCATTTTCTCTTTCTAGTTTAGTGACAATATACTTTAAATGTTCCTCACGGTTGACCCTTATTTGATTTGGCTTACAATTGTAGGGAAGCCACATATGAGACCAGTCTATTGCGAAATAGCCATGAAGCTTTTCAGGCCAATCTCTACTAAGGATCAAGCCATAGAATTCAGGAATATCAACCACAAGAACATGAATCACTTGACATAATTTCAGGTTTGATGAGAGTCTAACAGTAACTTGATTGATTTCTCCTATGAATTAGAACTGAGATTGATCTAACTGTACAATGCGACCAACAGATTTCTAGGGTTTGTTATATGGAATTTATACCTATGGATAAGTACATCTTCCCTAAGTGGGTAGTTACACTTAGAACAACAGAAATAAAGTGGTTTAACCTTTTCCTATAATAGATAGATGAGATGAAGGAACTTACTTGTGATCTTTTGCTTCCTTTAACCTCTTTTGAATTGCTCCCATCGCTCCCGCTCGAACTGAATTCGCTCAATCGGTACCTGTCAATAGAAACAGAAGATGAAAATGATCAAAGTATACAATCTATCTACTATAAATAAATGGAATTGACAACATTGAAACATATTTGCATCATATTTATGAACAAGAATATGGGAAAAGGAACAAACAACTTTATTGATGTAGAAGGAGTTACAACCAATGTGGTTCGATCCCGTGTCACTCATCCAGATTCAGTCCAAACCCTAGTCACACCAAAAGCAAATCAATCCAGCAACATAACATTACTTGACATGAACTCAAATCTCAAACCAATAGTATTTCTCTACAATATTCAAATTCCAGCCTCCTGATTACTATGATTAGTGGTCAATTTATAGGGAAATGAAGGTCATTATGTCATAAATTGGGAATTGAATGGCTTTCCAAAATTGGAGTTAGTTTCCATGGAGAAATGGATGAGAGGATAGAGGGTTAATTGATCCATAGCCTATCCAAATTCGACCTCATAGGATGAGATAAGAGCTGGGCATCCTTCTAGAATGCTCTAGAATCAAGGAATATTCCCAAAATCCAATGCCAATTTCGCTCATTCTCGCTCAACACAGGTCAAAGTGGGCCTAAGTGCACTACAGTGCAGGAATGAATAGGCCTACCTGCTGTACAACATAGTTACCCCTGACTAAGGCTGCACTGGTGTCCCAAGGAGGTATTTCAATAGGGTTTCAAGCTAGGAACCTTTCATAGATGGAAGCATTCAATTTGATGACTTGTTTAAGGCATGTAACAATTGAATTAGGGTTTGATGAGCCCTAATTACACTGATCTAAATGTCGAGAGTGATGTGCCCAAATAGACCTATAACAGTTGCCCCCTAAAGCATGAAGTCGAAAATGATAATGTCGAGTGATATGCTTTATGATGTGATGAGGAGGATCTGAAGCGGAAGATGACCTACATCGATTACAATAAAAAATATCATGATATCTTGGAATTTTTCATGAATTTCTGAGGGAAGGCATACCCATACTCAACATATAAACTTTTCATTTCATGTACATAAATCAGATAGCCATCTACAGATATAGACCCGTGATAGGATGACCATATGTGTAAAGCCATCGTACGGATTATTTAGTACTCTCCTGAAATCGCAGCCTAGATGGATGAAACTAGATTTGGGGTCTTCTATCTTGTCCAATAGTTCACTCAAGTACGAGTCTAACCATGTGAAAATGTGATCTGAAGTCAAACATGGGAAGACACTGTCTGATTACCAGCCAATGATGTAAGCTGTTAACAGACACGAGAGAAATCACCGATAATCATAATGATTCTCAAGGTACTACAGTGCATTCTGCATGGTGTGAATAGATTTTTTGATGTCAAACACCATACAAAGTCTTTCGGTTGAAGGCCAATGATTTCAACCTGTCGCCGAAAGTGAGAAACTTGCCATTGATGTATGCAAGCATTAAGGTACTGGAAGGGTGTTTCTAAGTCAACTTCATGGATAATATGCTGATGTCGACAAGAAGCAAATTGTCGGAGGAGGGCCTTGATGTATCCCCCATCAACAAAATGAAATGAGTATATTGATTTTGAAGATAGAATGTGACTGACGAAACAAGGTTTTGGAATGGCGGTCATGAAAATGAAGGTTTATGAGTATTAAAAAGGATGAAGTTTACTGAGTGACTTCTCTTGAACACGTCGGCGACACTGAATGAATTGGAAACATTAACCCAAAACCAAAGTGATGGATGATGCGATAGACCATAGGTATGATAACCATCAAGCAGATAACCCAACCCAAATAGTTACAGAGATGAAGTGAAAGTATCATGTTCAAGAGTGACTTGCTACCATACAGTGATTTATCCCTTTTCCCATTTTCCCCAGTCATTGCTGACTAGTACCTCTTTATTTTTTAACAGGCTTGAGGAGGATAACATATGCTTTTATTATAATTCCACCCTTTGGGTGAATCCATCGCTATGTGATGTTTTAACGAGTCTAGCGAAAGTGAAACTCGGTCTTGTCATGATGGACAAGTTTGTTGCTATTTTATGTTTTAACAAGTTTAACGACAATGAGAACTCAGTCCTTTTCATGTTTAAAGAGTTTGAAAAGGGACAAAAAGAAAACTCCACAAGTTATTTTTCGTAGATTTGTGTTTCAAGTCCAAAAAAGCATAAAAACCTATTGAACATGTTCGATCAACGTATTCATTTTTTGTAAGTAATCTATCTCAGTCCGGAAAAGGGTTAAACTTATATTGAGTAGATGTCGTTTCCAATCCATTTACAAGTTGAAAAGGACATGCAACCTTTTCATGTTTCAAGAGTCTGAAAAGAGCTTAAAGAGGACTCCACTTAGAGGAACGAGTGGTGTCTAGGATAGCAACTGGTTCTTGTGATGTTGGAACTTCTCAAAACATGTTGATTTATGTGAAGAGGTTGGCTAATAAGACCACTCATTGCAACTGTTCCTCAAGAAGGGTAAAACAACCAAGTGAAAGCATATGATCGGCCAAGCAGATAGTGACGATGGAAGGAGAAAAACCAAGGCTCATATGATGAAAGAGGCTGATAGAATGGAAATCACAAGGGCTAAAATGGAGATGGGTTCATTTAAACGCAAGCTTGAACCATAGGGAACTATGCTTGGATTCAGTTTCATATTTACACAAGATTGAAATGAAAAACTATGCTTGGATTCAGTTTCATTTTTACACAAGCTTGAAACGAAAAACTATGCTTGGGATTGGTTTACATGACCCCAGCATGATGACTCGATTCTAGGTGCATGCCCCCCAAGCTTCATTGCATTCACCTAAGTAGACTACTCATGGCTATCAGGTGGATTGAATGAAGGTTCATTTACGAGATCAAGTGAAAGACTCGACTGGGATTTTACGAGATCTAATCAAAGACTCGAATTAGAACTTTTCTCCAGGGGACCTTGTTTCATTTTTTAATGAGCTTGACACAAGAAAAGGAACTGTACTCAGACTCCCTGTTTGATTTTTTAACGAGCTTGACACAAGACAAGGAACTATGCTTTGGGACCTGTTTCATTTTTTAATGAGGTTGACACAGTTAAAGAACTATCCTCATATTCATTGTTTCATTTTTTAATGAGCTTGACACAAGACAAGGAACTCTGCTCATATTCCTTGTTTCATTTTTTAACGAGCTTGACACAAGACAAGGAACTATGCTCATATTCCTTGTTTCATTTTTTAATGATCTTGGCACAAGAAAAGGAACTATGTTCATATTCCTTGTTTCAATTTTTAACGAGGTTGACACAAGACCAAGAATTATCCTTAGATTCCTTATTTCATTTTTTAACGAGATTGACACGAGACAAGGAATTCTACTCAGACCCATTGCTTTATGTTTTAACGAGGTTGACAGAAGACCAGTAACTATCCTCATATTCCTTGTTTTATTTTTTAACGAGCTTGACACAAGACAAGGAATTCTGCTTAGATTCCTTGATCACGACCCATAAGAGGTCATGACTTCCAAGAGGTTCTCATCAAATGGGAGAACAATGTTCTGGAAGGGATACATAGCAAGGAATCTGTTAGCGCTTGAAATTTCACCTAGGCTGAGATAGACAAATCTCAAGGCTACATCAAACCATTACACCTCGTAGCTAGCCCTACGAGGAAGGAGAAGGCTCTCTCCGGTCAGACTCAAGGTATTTTCTCAATGGGGTGAGCTGACCAATTAGGATAAAAAATATTAGGCTAGTAAACTGATGAGGAGGGTTGATTTAAAGTTTTTGGGGTTTTTGGTGGCAATTGGAGGGAGTGCAATTCAGGGTGTGGGGATTGAGCTCAGTTTTTGCAGGTGGGTCTTTGGGGCAAGGTAGGAGTTTGTGCTGATGCCTTTAGCTGACATGGATGATCTAGGAAGAAAGAGAGGGAGCTAAAGAGGGCAAATAATGACTTTGAATCCTCTTTAGACAGTGGAAAACATAAATATTAAACAAAATTGAAAGCTGAGCATGGCATGCATGAATTCAAACTTTATCACTTCTTTTGTTTAATTAGCAGCAATAGAATAAGAGATGGAACACATAAACACACTTACAATGACAAGTAGGAAACACGCCATCAACACAATAATCCACAAGAATCCACAATGATGTCTGCAAAACCCTGGCCTTCCTTTTCCTCAAATTGCAGAGATACAAGTAAAATATACAATAGAGCTTCTCCCTCAAGAGTCCAACCATCAAAATGAGGATGAGAAGGCATCATATAGCTGATCTAACTCCTTTCCCCACCTCTAGGGGTCGAGCTCAGCTTCCTAGGAGCAGTTTGAACTAATTCTAAACTAAGAACTAGATAATAGGCAGTCAAAACAACTTGCCTCTAAAACTTAGGAAACTAATCCATGCATTAAATTTTCACTATTTACATCAAAGAAAGTTCTAGAAGTGTCAAAGGAGAGTAAATGTATCCATGTGCCATGAAAATTACACCAAAATTTCTTATTTACATACCCAAAAGTCATCCAAGAGTAAAAACAGTGTTTTGCTGGCCGAAATGGTCAAATCTGGCAATTTTCCCTGAGTGGTCGCGCCCCTGATCCTGAGTGGTCGCGCCCCTTTGAAGCTCTGGTTGAAGGCCTTCCCGGTGTCCAAATCAGGTGCAAGATAGCTCGTTGGAAAGGTCTCGGAGTATACTTTCCAACCCAAGTGTAATTTCTAAATTTGGAGTTGATTTGACCCCTCAAAAATCATTTCTCCCAAGGCAGCTTTCTGCAACTCAAAAAAGGGGCAGAAAGTCAAAATTTGCATGTATTTTGAGCTTTTGGAGGCCCAAATCTCCATAAAATTTGAAACCCATCCAGATCCAAGTTTATTTTGTCATGAAAAATCCAAATATGTAGAGTTTTCCTCAATCTAAGCTGTCCCCATGAGTGGTCGCACGGGGGGTGAGACCACTCAAATGACCAAAACCTGTAAAATGCTAAAAAATGCCAAAAATGCCTCAAAATCCTCAAAATTTCTTGTGTTTGTTGCTGGGAGGATACTAATGAGTATCATGGTGAGTGAGTGATGCCTCAGCCAAGATACGGAGTGGGTTGGCCTTCTTCTTCCTCGAAAGAGCCTCGTTCAACCGCCGTTGAAGGATCTTCATCCTTGCTTTGCAAACATGCATTCTTGCCCAATAATGATCCTTCATGTGTCTGAGCAACCTTTTGTCTCGGTTGGATTTCTCCAACAGCTGCTGCAAGTGTACATTTGAACTGATGAGCCTTGATTCCCGGTCCCTAGGCCACAAGTCACCCGGCCTCCTACGGTTCAAGTCTCGGTTGCTACGAATTCTCCATAGTTCATCCAACTCTTTTTCCTCTTCTAGTTGCTTGTTGCGCTGCTCCAAGTAATTTATTGTCCACTTGGCCATATCAAGCTTCTCCTGCAGCAAGCGGTTTTCCGCCTCTCTCTGTTGGATGATCTCGTGCAAATCTGATGTAGGGGAGCGAGCATTAAGATCAATGATGTCAACCGGCATGTCAATGGCTCTCTCCTCCTCTGTCACGGGCTGTTTGCCCTCTCGTACCGCTGATGAAGAATGCGAGGCCCCTTCCACCTGATGTGGAGATAACACTCGCTGACCTGTAGCTGATGATGATGGCGAGACCCCTTCCACCTGCTGTGGAGAAAGTACTCGCCGAGCTACTGCAAACAAGGCCCTCGGGCCTTTCTGATAAGTGAGGCGAGGTGAGGAAGCCATGTGTCTCGGAACAGTGATCTCAGGCTGATGTGAAGGACCTCCCTCCTCAAAAATGACCTCTGGCTGTGGCTCTGGCTGTGGCTCTGTGAAGAAATCCCGAGAAATGAAGTCTGCCCATGCAATGCCCTGCTGAGTCAACTGATGGGAAACAATAAGCTGGATAAGACCGTGATGGCACAAACTCCGATACTGCTGAGCTGGAGACTGCCTCTGGAACACTGACACCATCCTCTGAATATCATGGAAAAAGAAAACTGGGATATTCATCATCCTCACCCGGGTGAAGTGCATCAGCAAGCGAATGTGATAAGAGAAGACCCGAGAAAATCTCCCCTCGCATGTGAAGTAGTGCATGATAAGCCGCATAATAGAAGCATACTCCGCCCGGAGGAACCTGAAAGGAAAGATCCCCGACAAATGACTCATGAATGTTGGCCTGACATATGGCTCAAAATAAACATAATCCAGCATTTTGCGCTTGGGCCACACCTCACCCACATTTGGTATCCCGATAGCCTCTGAAATCACCTCCGGAGATAGTACAAAATTCACCCCTGCAAGAGTGACCTGCCCATCATGAAGGTGCAAAACAAATAATCGGGCCAACTCCCTGTGGTGCTGAATCTGGGCCAGCCTCTCACAAAACTCAAGACATGACATGTACCGGAAAAAAGTCACTGCCAAAGGGCAAGCCTGTAACTATGCTAGAGAAGTGGGCTCTTCTCTCTTATGATGACCACCTTTGCCACCCTTCCGAGGCCTCTGTACCTCAGACTCCGAAGAAGAAGACCGGTCATCACCTTGCTCATTAGTTTCAGTGGTTGACATGATGTTATTGAGCAAGGTGGAGAAAAAGAACACAACTGATTGCTGCCCTGCCTGCAAAATGCTGAGAAGTATGCTGTTTTCAAGGGGAAAAAATCATGAAGGAAATGTTAAGGGGGGGACTTTTAATAAGGAAAGGGAAATATATAAAAGAAGGGAATTTAAAGGACTGATTCACAAAATATCAAACATGTTCCTCATCTCTTATCATTTGGGAATCATTTGCAAATAAATACTTTATTAGGGAAAATATGTGTAATGATCACCAAGGGAAAGGACAATATATTTTTTTTTAACATGGGGTAAAGGACAACATGATCATAGGGGTATGGGGTAGCATCAATCATTAGCATCAACAGGCTGCTCCTTTAATTTGTCTTTGACTGTACTTTATAAGCATACTCTGTTTTTTCAAGTTTATGTGCTTTTGATGCTAAGGGGAAACAAAGCATTAGTTTGCATTTGTCATGAGGGAAAAAGGGGCTTTAGTTACATGTTGACAAAAGGGAAGAGGGATTTCAATTGCACTGGGATTTTTAGGGAAGGAATAGAGCAATTGAACTGGGATTTTAATGGAGGGAAAAGTAGGGAAAACAGAGTTTAAAATTGGGGAGATGCAACAATTGTTCCTGTGCAAACCCTATCACAACAAACTGTCCATTTTGAGCATCATGTACAGCTGTATATTATTGATTTTGGCATGAATGTTTACACAACATCCTTGCCTCTGATTTTTACACAACAATATGTCTTTTTGCTCTTGTAGTGGCTAGGCTATGGCATGGTAATACTTGACTCTGTTTTTGTGGTGAACATGCACATGCATTTGCCATATATATATACTCTTTTCTTTTTCATAACATTTCTTTTTATCTTTGCTGTGTTTTTATATATCTTTTGTTTTATTAACTGCTGTGTGATAATGCTTTAGGGTTTGAGTAGGGTATATAGGCATTAGGGTTTGGGAAGGATAGATAGGCATTAGGGTTTTGAGGAGGGGTTAGGGTTTTAGGAACTTTGGGATGGGATTTTTAGTATAGTTTGCAAATGAGATAAAAGAGAGAGACACACTGACATTTGTGAACCAAAATGGGAAACCAAGGAGGGAAAAAGGAATTATAAACCTTGAAAAACAAACATAACCATAGCATAATGCCTACAACACAAACAATCATTCCTATCCTTTCTCCATGCATTTTTTCTGTGATAACATACATATCAAGCCCATGAATTCATATCTCTAGCTTTCAAATGTATAAAGAGACCCTACCTCGACCGATTTAGTGAATGAGAGAGAGTTTGGGTCGATTTTGGAGGTTCCTGGGCAAATCGGCCTGAGTGGTCGCGCCCCCGTGCTGAGTGGTCGTGCCCCTGCTGAGTGGTCGCGCCCTTGTAAATTTACACAGCAAAAATTGCGCTGAGTGGTCGCGCACCAGGAAAATACCCAATTTTGCTGCAAATCGCCTTCTTCGACCTCTCAAGTGTGTTTGCTTGCTCTCAAATGCATAATGAGGCTCCTTAGAGGGAAATTTGGCCTTTATATGCCCAAATTTGAAAAAATTAACTTACCAAACCCACTTTGTAATGTTTTTGCTTTGGCATTCATTTTAACACTTTTTTTGAGTTCATTTTGTCCTGATTTTGGCCTTTTGAATGTTTTAACTCCGTTCTTTTTGCAGGTTAGCCATCTGAGGGATGCTAGTGAGGAGACCAGGGTTATTGCCGGCATTTTGGAGAATTTTGAAAATTTTCTTTATTTTTGCAAATTTCACATGACCTTGGGTTTAAAAACAGAGTTTTTAAAACCAAGGTATAAATGATCTGTAGCTGATGAGAAATATCAATGGAACATATGTACATACCTCCTTCTGGCTTGCTGGGCACTCATGGACCTTTGACTCATGACCTTGCAGTGATTTTTGACTTAAAACCCTAGACCTAAGACTTGGGATCTCAAGACCAAAATAAACAAGTATAACACAAGCTCATTAAATGACATGACCTGCTCCAGCAAAACCAAGAAGGGAACAAAAGACCAGCTCCTCCATCAGTGTTATGGCATGCCTAATGGGATGCAAGACTGACACTGATGAGACACCTACTTATGCAAAATGCAAAGAGCTTTTGATCACCGATGGAGGGCTCAAGACCGACACTAACATTGGCTTCGATTGGGGATGGTAGCTCCTTGGAGGTGCCAAGAACCTTAGACCTCTGGGAGAGCAGACCAGTGCTTTATTTATTGGGCAATGGAGTCAACTTGTAAACCTATGACCAACCATGGAAATGACTTTATTTGACTTGGACTAAACTGAAAATGTGAAAGGACTAAGACACACACACTGACCTACTTTTGCAGAAAATAAACAATCTGAAAACTTCACACCAACTAATCACCATCCTTAGAATTATAGCCTTCACCGCGGGCCCCAAACTAAGAATGAGAGATCAGTTCACACTTGCTGTAATGAAAGGAAAACGGTAATTACAATGAGAGTGATTAGAGCAGCATTTGCTCAAGCATGATATCTCTTAAGAAGTCGGCCATTCACCGACCCACCTGGACAGTCATCGCCATTCATCTCCTTGAGAAGGAAAGCATTTGGACCACGGTATGCAGCAATCTTATAAGGACCTTTCCACAAATTATCAAATTTACCATGCTTACCTTTGTCCTCATTTCAGGCATCCCATCTCAAGACAACATCTTCCAGCTGAAAGTTATCTGACTTTGCTTGCTTGTCATAAATTTTCTTGATGCGCTCTTGTAACTTCAAAGCATTTTGGAGCACTTCTTCCCTTGTCTGCTGTAAGTGAACCATTTGATTGATGCACCTTTGCATTGGATCCGGATCTTCACCTGCCTCTTGAAGCAATCTTGCAACCGGTACACTAAGTGATGTTGGAAAAACTGCATCAGTTCCATAATAAATCTCAAATGGAGACATGCCAATGGACTTCTTTTGACTCACCCGATCAGCCCATAATGCATTTACCAATTTCTTGTGCCAACTTTTCTTTTTAATTTCCAGCATTTTCTTGATAATGTTCACTAGTGACTTATTTGACGATTCGGCCAGCCCATTACCTTGCGGATGATAAGCGGTTGAGTGCCCCAAGTTGATGTTATACTTATAACAGAAATCAACCATCTTCTTGGACTTAAACGCTGCTGCATTGTCTGTGATCAATTTGAATGGACAGCCAAAACGGGACAAGATATTATTTTCAAGAAAAGAGATGATTACCGAATCTGTAGCCTGGCGAGTGGGAATTGCCTCTATCCACTTTGTGAAGTAATCGGTAGCGGTTAAGATCCAACGGTGCTGCCCGGATGATGCTGGGTGGATTTCGCCAATAAAGTCTAAGCCCCACTGCTGAAATGGCGCACTAATCTCCACCGGTTTGAGAGGCAATGGCTGCAACTTTTGCTTTCCTTGAAATATTTGGCATTCATGACAGCTCTTCACCGCTTTGTACACATCAGAAAATAGGGAAGGCCAATAAAAACCAGCTCGCAAGATCTTGTTGGCCGTTGTTTTCCAAAACAAGTGACCTCCACAATCACCTTTATGGAAGTCTTCCACTGTTGCCTTCGCTTCCTCTTCGACCAAACAATTCAGCAAGATGCCTCCGGGATCTTTCCAATAAAGTGCAGATTTCATAATACAAAACTTAGCAGCCTTTAGCTTTAATGTTCTTGCCTTATTTCTTGACATTTCGGGAGGTGCAGATAAGTTTTGAAGTACATAAACTATATCAGCATACCAAGGTGAAGAAACAAAGATGTCTGATACCTGAACTGCTGAATTTTCTTCGTCACCATCGGATAAGGCAGCGATCAAGTTGATGTCAAGAGCATGAAGGTTTGTTTCAGCCATTAATTTCGCGAGACCTTGTCCTTTAATCAGCTTGGTGGGCTTGATTTCAACATCATACTCTAAGAGAGCAGCAATCCACTTACCCCTCCTACCTTCCGGCTCCGTTTGTACCAAGACATCTTTTACGGCTGCACTAGGAACATATGCCAATACATGAGAGTTGAGAATATATACCCGGAAATCTTTCAAGGCTTTGATCAGCGCCAAATCTTTCTTCTCAATGATGTTATAGTTTAGTGCTCCATCTCTAATAATCCGGCTGAAAAAAGCTATTGGCCTCTCAACTCCTTCTCTTTTTTTCATCAATACTGCTGCCAATGTATGCTCGGAAGCGAAAGAGAACAAGATGAAATATTGAGTATAATCGGGGCTGATCAAGGTAGGGGCTGAAGACAAGATTACCTTGATTAGATTGAAAGATTTGACTGCCTCCTCGGTCCACTTAATCTCGCTGTCCTTCCGAAGCATATTGGTTATCTCTCTAAGGTGCTCTGCAAGGTTGGGAATGAAGCGGCGCAGAAAATTTAATTTGCCATTAAAAGACTGTATTTCCTTCTTGTTTCGGGGCTGCTCTAGCTGCTGAATTGCTTCCACCCGTGTGGGATCAATTCGGATGCCATCTTTGGAAATGATATGTCCCAGCAATTTGCCTTCACTCATGGCAAAAAGACTCTTTTTCGGGTTCAAGGAAATGCCATATTTTCTGCACTTTTGGAACACTTTAGTTAAGTGAAATAGATGCTCTTCGTCTGATTTGGAAAACACGGTTAGATCGTCAAGATACACAACTAAAAATACATCCTTTTCATTAGCGAAAGCCATATCCATAGCTCGCTGAAATGTGGCACCCGCATTTTTCAACCCAAATGGCATTTTGGCGTAGTGAAATGTTCCCCATGGTGTAGTGAAGGCTGTCTTATCACGGTCATCCTCGTGCACTAAAATCTGATTGTACCCGGAGTATCCATCAAGCAATGACATTCTTGAAGCGCCCACTACCCGCTGCAATATGTGGTCCATTTTAGGCAGCGGATAGTTGTCCTTTAGCGAAACTTTGTTTAAATTTCTGAAGTCTATGCACAAGCGAATCTCACCGGTCTTCTTTCTCACAGGCACTAGGTTGGAGATCCAATCTGAAAAGCGAATGGGAACTATGATTCCGGACTTGTAGAGCCTATTGACCTCTTTCTCAATCAAAGGCAGCAACTTGGGATTGATCCTCCGCAACTTTTGCCGAAAAGGCTTTTGATTTGGCTTTATAGGAATAGTGTGCTGGATGATACTTGTATCATATGTCTTTAAGTCTGAATAATCCCAAGCAAAGACATTAGAATAAGATGACAATAATCTGATATATTGACTTTTTACCTTGGGTGGTAATGCTTTAGATAACTTGACCATCCTTGGATTGTCGGCTGTCCCGAGATTCACATCTTCAACACCTTCATCCGTTGGCTTCAAGGTTGGCTTGCGGGTCACATCATCTTGATCAAATAATTCTTCTAAAGGAATCAAACCTTTTGGAATATAATTATCTTTGAGCTGCAAAACATCCATTTGATTAACTCCTTCAGGTTCTATGTCAATTGAGATTTCTTCAAATTTACCTTCTCCATGCAAGAAATCTTTGATCTCCTCGTCATCTTGAAACACTTGCCAACATCTTTGATTATCCGGGACTGTAGGACGGTGCTTTACATAGATTTCGAACTTGTTGCTTGAATTCATTGGTATCTTCAAATTACTTGCTGCTTTGGCCAATGCATCCGCAACACCATTTTGAATCCGGGGCACACATGTCAAAGTATGTTCAGAAAATCTTTTCAGGATATCTAAAACAACATTTCTATAAGCTCTCATACGTGGGTGTTTGGCCTGAAATTCACCTTTGACTTGTTTGATAACTAGTTCGGAGTCGCCATATACTGCTATTTTCTTTGCCTTTAACTTCAGAAGGATTTTCAAACCAGCAATAAGAGCTTCATATTCTGCCTCATTATTCGAGCAATCAAATGCTAATTTATAAGAACATACTCGTACCTTGCTTGGAACTCGATCTTGGGCTGAGAATGGACTTCGAATCCACACACCAATACTAGCACCATCGCTGCCCACTGCACCATCAAAATCCATAGTCCAAAGACCCTCTTCATCATCTTCTAGGTGCTGAAAATCTGATGTTGTTGCAGTCATGATTTGTTGCCCATTTGTTTCAGCGATTGACCTTATGACAGCAGTCCTTTCTTCACTTTCCGTTCTCAATACTTCTCTGAAATTTTCTGCAATGCCTGGGATATCTTCTACTTGAACCAACTGACTATCTACCTCATTAAAATTATCAGCAAATAAAACAAAGGATTCTAAATCTGTTTGTACATAATTTACAGGATGATTTACTGGCTTTTCCTTGCTAGTAATCATATACTTCATCTTTTGCTCTCGGTACACCTTTCTCATTTGGCCAAACACCGGAATAGTAGCATATGAAAAATCAAGCTGAAGTGTACCCTTTAGCTTAGCTCCCCATGACCTTGAGAGCAGCATGCCAAACCGTGGAGGAATGTCCGCCACCACAACATCCATCAAAAGATTCTTTGCTGGGATTTGATCTAGACTCACAACCAAATCTTTAATCAAACCGATGCATCTCACCCGGCTGGAATCAAATGAGTATAGATCATGGTACTTTCTGGTAATGTCAAGTCCCAACTTCTCCATAATCGCCTTAGGCATTAGATTGTGTGATGCTCCCGAATCAAACATAGCATTATGAAGCACATAATCATGAATTCTCAAGCTGATATAGAATGGAGGAACCTCACTCTCGGGGGACTCACCATTTAGAGCTGGCCCAAAGATCAATTCCGGCTGGTCATCCTCTACGTTCACTGCATCTAACATTGGGTCAATGTTGAATACTTTAGAAATTTGTGCACGATATGTACTGTTCTTCATGACTTCTGTCAATGGAATGGTCAATTTCAATTTTGCAACTTCATTCTCAATGCTGAATGCTTGACTCTTTTCACCTTCCTTTGCCGGATTGTCTCGTTTTTCTGCTCTATCTTTGGGTACATTTGATGGCTGATCCATCTTGTTTGCTGGAACTGTTTGAGTTGATGAAGGATCCATGATTTCTTTACCTTTTCTCTGTGGAACAGCAACACCATTCTTTGCCAAGTTGTCCGCCTTCTTTTGAATCGGATTTATGGGAATTGTCCGGTTTCTCAATTGCCTTTGCTGGCCTTGCTGAGCTGATAAGGCGTGTAAGTAACCTCTTTGATACTCTTCTGACTCATCTTGAAGTACAACATCATTAGATAAAATATAGTGCTCATCTTGAGGTGTATATGCATTACCTACCAGCTCTTCTTCCTCCGTGACGTATGTGGGCAAATCATCGGGAGTGAAGAAATGATTTTCTTCGCCAACACCTTCACCTTCATCTTCTGATTCTTGAGTGACATAATTTTGCTGAAATGGAGGTTGGATTGGCTGCTGCACGGCCGCTTCTTGTGCTCGTGTTTCCCGCTGCTTGATTCTATATTGGGGCTGCTGTTGTTGACTTCTGAAGTTTGGGTTTCGAACTTGAGGTTCCGGTTTGCCAAGACTAAGATTTTGGAATGCCTTTTTCATCTCCTCAACTGTACGAAGAACCTGAGAAGTGGATGCTGCCTCTTCTTTGATTGTGACCTTCTTCTCCGCTTTCATTCTTGCCCTTTTGTCATTCAAATTAGCCTCCACACTGACTGCAATTTTCTGCATTTGCTCCAAGGTAGGAGGATCTCGGTCCCGCAGTGAGTAGGCCATCTCCGGAGTTGATTTGACCCCTCAAAAATCATTTCTCCCAAGGCAGCTTTCTACAACTCAAAAAAGGGGCAGAAAGTCAAAATTTGCATGTATTTTGAGCTTTTGGAGGCCCAAATCTCCATAAAATTTGAAACCCATCCATATACAAGTGTATTTTGTCATGACAAATCCAAATATGTAGAGTTTTCCTCAATCTGAGCTGTCCCCATGAGTGGTCGCGCAGGGGGTGAGACCACTCAAATGACCAAAACCTGTAAAATGCTAAAAAATGCCAAAAATGCCTCAAAATCCTCAAAATTTCTTGTGTTTGCTACTGGGAGGATACTAATGAGTATCATGGTGAGTGAGTGATGCCTCAGCCAAGATACAGAGTGGGTTGGCCTTGTTCTTCCTCGAAAGAGCCTCGTTCAACCGCCGTTGAAGGATCTTCATCCTTGCTTTGCAAACATGCATTCTTGCCCAATAATGATCCTTCATGTGTCTGAGCAACCTTTTGTCTCGGTTGGCTTTCTCCAATAGCTGCTGCAAGTGTACATTTGAACTGATGAGCCTTGATTCCCGGTCCCTAGGCCACAAGTCACCCGGCCTCCTACGGTTCAAGTCTCGGTTGCGAAGAAAGGAAAACGGTAATTACAATGAGAGTGATTAGAGCAGCATTTGCTCAAGCATGATATCTCTTAAGAAGTCGGCCATTCACCGACCCACCTGGACAGTCATCGCCATTCATCTCCTTGAGAAGGAAAGCATTTGGACCACGGTATGCAGCAATCTTATAAGGACCTTTCCACAAATTATCAAATTTACCATGCTTACCTTTGTCCTCATTTCGGGCATCCCATCTCAAGACAACATCTTCCAGCTGAAAGTTATCAGACTTTGCTTGCTTGTCATAAATTTTCTTGATGCGCTCTTGTAACTTCAAAGCATTTTGGAGCACTTCTTCCCTTGTTTGCTGTAAGTGAACCATTTGATTGATGCACCTTTGCATTGGATCTGGATCTTCACTTGCCTCTTGAAGCAATCTTGCAACCGGTACACTAAGTGATGTTGGAAAAACTGCATCAGTTCCATAAACAATCTCAAATGGAGACATGCCAATGGACTTCTTTTGACTCACCCGATCAGCCCATAATGCATTTACCAATTTCTTGTGCCAACTTTTCTTGTTAATTTCCAGCATTTTCTTGATAATGTTCACTAGTGACTTATTTGACGATTCGGCCAGTCCATTACCTTGCGGATGATAAGCGGTTGAGTGCCCCAAGTTGATGTTATACTTATAACAGAAATCAACCATCTTCTTGGACTTAAACGCTGCTGCATTGTCTGTGATCAATTTGAATGGACAGCCAAAACGGGACAAGATATTATTTTCAAGAAAAGAGATGATTACCGAATCTGTAGCCTGGCGAGTGGGAATTGACTCTATCCACTTTGTGAAGTAATCGGTAGCGGTTAAGATCCAACGGTGCTTCCCGGATGATGCTGGGTGGATTTCGCCAATAAAGTCTAAGCCCCACTGCTGAAATGGTGCACTAATCTCCACCGGTTTGAGAGGCAATGGCTGCAACTTTTGCTTTCCTTGAAATATTTGGCATTCATGATAGCTCTTCACCGCTTTGTACACATCAGAAAATAGGGAAGGCCAATAAAAACCAGCTCGCAAGATCTTGTTGGCCGTTGTTTTCCAAAACAAGTGACCTCCACAATCACCTTTATGGAAGTCTTCCACTGTTGCCTTCGCTTCCTCTTCGACCAAACAATTCAGCAAGATGCCTCCGAGATCTTTCCAATAAAGTGCAGATTTCATAATACAAAACTTAGCAGCCTTTAGCTTTAATGTTCTTGCCTTATTTCTTGACATTTCAGGAGGTGCAGATAAGTTTTGAAGTACATAAACTATATCAGCATACCAAGGTGAAGAAACAAAGATGTCTGATACCTGAACTGCTGAATTTTCTTCGTCACCATCGGATAAGGCAGTGATCAAGTTGATGTCAAGAGCATGAAGGTTTCTTTCAGCCATTAATTTCGCGAGACCTTGTCCTTTAATCAGCTTGGTGGGCTTGATTTCAACATCATACTCTAAGAGAGCAGCAATCCACTTACCCCTCCTACCTTCCGGCTCCGTTTGTACCAAGACATCTTTTACGGCTGCACTAGGAACATATGCCAATACATGAGAGTTGAGAATATATACCCGGAAATCTTTCAAGGCTTTGATCAGCGCCAAAGCTTGCTTCTCAATGATGTTATAGTTTAGTGCTCCATCTCTAATAATCCGGCTGAAAAAAGCTATTGGCCTCTCAACTCCTTCTCTTTTTTGCATCAATACTGCTGCCAATGTATGCTCGGAAGCGAAAGAGAACAAGATGAAATCTTGAGTATAATCGGGGCTGATCAAGGTAGGGGCTGAAGACAAGATTACCTTGATTAGATTGAAAGATTTGACTGCCTCCTTGGTCCACTTAATCTCGCTGTCCTTCCGAAGCATATTGGTTATCTCTCTAAGGTGCTCTGCAAGGTTGGGAATGAAGCGGCGCAGAAAATTTAATTTGCCATTAAAAGACTGTATTTCCTTCTTGTTTCGGGGCTGCTCTAGCTGCTGAATTGCTTCCACCCGTGCAGGATCAAGTCGGATGCCATCTTTGGAAATGATATGTCCCAGCAATTTGCCTTCACTCATGGCAAAAACACTCTTTTTCGGGTTCAAGGAAATGCCATATTTTCTGCACTTTTGGAACACTTTAGTTAAGTGAAATAGATGCTCTTCATCTGATTTGGAAAACACGGTTAGATCGTCAAGATACACAACTAAAAATACATCCTTTTCATTAGCGAAAGCCATATCCATAGCTCGCTGAAATGTGGCACCCGCATTTTTCAACCCAAATGGCATTTTGGCGTAGTGAAATGTTCCCCATGGTGTAGTGAAGGTTGTCTTATCACGGTCATCCTCGTGCACTAAAATCTGATTGTACCCGGAGTATCCATCAAGCAATGACATTCTTGAAGCGCCCACTACCCGCTGCAATATGTGGTCCATTTTAGGCAGCGGATAGTTGTCCTTTAGCGACACTTTGTTTAAATTTTTGAAGTCTATGCACAAGCGAATCTCACCGGTCTTCTTTCTCACAGGCACTAGGTTGGAGATCCAATCTGAAAAGCGAATGGGAACTATGATTCCGGACTTGTAGAGCCTATTGACCTCTTTCTCAATCAAAGGCAGCGACTTGGGATTGATCCTCCACAACTTTTGCCGAAAAGGCTTTTGATTTGGCTTTATAGGAATAGTGTGCTGGATGATGCTTGTATCATATGTCTTTAAGTCTGAATAATCCCAAGCAAAGACATTAGAATAAGATGACAATAATCTGATATATTGACTTTTTACCTTGGGTGGTAATGCTTTAGATAACTTGACCATCCTTGGATTGTCGGCTGTCCCGAGATTCACATCTTCAACATCTTCATCCGTTGGCTTCAAGGTTGGCTTGCGGGCCACATCATCTTGATCAAATAATTCTTCTAAAGGAATCAAACCTTTTGGAATATAATTATCTTTGAGCTGCAAAACATCCATTTGATTAACTCCTTCAGGTTCTATGTCAATTGAGATTTCTTCAAATTTACCTTCTCCATGCAAGAAATCTTTGATCTCCTCGTCATCTTGAAACACTTGCCAACATCTTTGATTATCCGGGACTGTAGGATGGTGCTTTACATAGATTTCGAACTTGTTGCTTGAATTCATTGGTATCTTCAAATTACTTGCTGCTTTGGCCAATGCATCCGCAACACCATTTTGAATCCGGGGCACACATGTCAAAGTATGTTCAGAAAATCTTTTCAGGATATCTAAAACAGCATTTCTATAAGCTCTCATACGTGGGTGTTTGGCCTGAAATTCACCTTTGACTTGTTTGATAACTAGTTCGGAGTCGCCATATACTGCTATTTTCTTTGCCTTTAACTTCAGAAGGATTTTCAAACCAGCAATAAGAGCTTCATATTCTGCCTCATTATTCGAGCAATCAAATGCTAATTTATAAGAACATACTCGTACCTTGCTTGGAACTCGATCTTGGGCTGAGAATGGACTTCGAATCCACACACCAATACCAGCACCATCGCTGCCCACTGCACCATCAAAATCCATAGTCCAAAGACCCTCTTCATCATCTTCTAGGTGCTGAAAATCTGATGTTGTTGCAGTCATGATTTGCTGCCCATTTGTTTCAGCGATTGACCTTATGACAGCAGTCCTTTCTTCACTTTCCGTTCTCAATACTTCTCTGAAATTTTCTGCAATGCCTGGGATATCTTCTACTTGAACCAACTGACTATCTACCTCATTAAAATTATCAGCAAATAAAACAAAGGATTCTAAATCTGTTTGTACATTATTTACAGGATGATTTACTGGCTTTTCCTTGCTAGTAATCATATACTTCATCTTTTGCTCTCGGTACACCTTTCTCATTTGGCCAAACACCGGAATAGTAGCATATGAAAAATCAAGCTGAAGTGTACCCTTTAGCTTAGCTCCCCATGACCTTCAGAGCAGCATGCCAAACCGTGGAGGAATGTCCGCCACCACAACATCCATCAAAAGATTCTTTGCTGGGATTTGATCTAGACTCACAACCAAATCTTTAATCAAACCGATGCATCTCACCCGGCTGGAATCAAATGAGTATAGATCATGGTACTTTCTGGTAATGTCAAGTCCCAACTTCTCCATAATCGCCTTAGGCATTAGATTGTGTGATGCTCCCGAATCAAACATAGCATTATGAAGAACATAATCATGAATTCTCAAGCTGATATAGAATGGAGGAACCTCACTCTCGGGGGACTCACCATTTAGAGCTGGCCCAAAGATCAATTCCGGCTGGTCATCCTCTACGTTCACTGCATCTAACATTGGGTCAATGTTGAATACTTTAGAAATTTGTGCACGATATGTACTGTTCTTCATGACTTCTGTCAATGGAATGGTCAATTTCAATTTTGCAACTTCATTCTCAATGCTGAATGCTTGACTCTTTTCACCTTCCTTTGCCGGATTGTCTCGTTTTTCTGCTCTATCTTTGGGTACATTTGATGGCTGATCCATCTTGTTTGCTGGAACTGTTTGAGTTGATGAAGGATCCATGATTTCTTTACCTTTTCTCTGTGGAACAGCAGCACCATTCTTTGCCAAGTTGTCCGCCTTCTTTTGAATCGGATTTATGGGAATTGTCCGGTTTCTCAATTGCCTTTGCTGGCCTTGCTGAGCTGATAAAGCGTGTAAGTAACCTCTTTGATACTCTTCTGACTCATCTTGAAGTACAACATCATTAGATAAAATATAGTGCTCATCTTGAGGTGTATATGCATTACCTACCAGCTCTTCTTCCTCCGTGACGTATGTGGGCAGATCATCGGGAGTGAAGAAATGATTTTCTTCGCCAACACCTTCACCTTCATCTTCTGATTCTTGAGTGACATAATTTTGCTGAAATGGAGGTTGGATTGGCTGCTGCACGGCCGCTTCTTGTGCTCGTGTTTCCCGCTGCTTGATTCTATATTGGGGCTGCTGTTGTTGACCTCTGAAGTTTGGGTTTCGAACTTGAGGTTCCGGTTTGCCAAGACTAAGATTTTGGAATGCCTTTTTCATCTCCTCAACTGTACGAAGAACCTGAGAAGTGGATGTTGCCTCTTCTTTGATTGTGACCTTCTTCTCCGCTTTCATTCTTGCCCTTTTGTCATTCAAATTAGCCTCCACACTGACTGCAATTTTCTGCATTTCCTCCAAGGTAGGAGGATCTCAGTCCCGCAGTGAGTAGGCCATCTCCGGATCGAAACCATCTGGGAACTTAAGCAATGCGGACTTTCTTGATGGTTTCAAATCATCGGGTATAGCGTTATACACTGAATTAAATCTGATGATATAATCTTGAACTGACTCACCCGGATTTCGCTTGAGGTTGTTGTACTTGGCATTGATTTGCAGCGGGTCTTTCCTTATTTCCCATCGGTCCAAGAATTGATTCTCGAGTGCTTCTAAGGTGGTGATGCTGTTAGCTGCCAACCCTCTGAACCATTTTCTAACTTCTCCGGCAAATGTTTGCACGAAAAACCGCATGGTAACATCTTCTTCATCTAACTCATATAGATCAAAGAAAGTGGACATTTTATCGATATGTTGCTGTGCTGTAGTACTTTGCGGAGTGCCATCAAACATGGGAATTTTGCTTTGGTAATCAGCAGGCATATCATGAAGATTAGCAGGCAATACAAGTGGGGCAAACCGGGCTACCATTGTTCTTGGTAAGGTAGGGCTTGGAGTAGCAGGCGGGGTAGGTGTGGCAGTATGAGGAGTAAGAGGAGGAGAAGTAGTATGTGAAACCGAAGGCGAAACAACTGTAGATGGGGGATGAGTAACTATGGGAGTGATGGCAATATAAGGGGGATTTGACTGTTCATGCGCCGTGATAGAAGATCCAATATGACCATAGATATTTTCAAGGAAATCAGCAAGAGTTGTAGCTTGTACACGTGTCTGGAGATTCCTCAAAATGAATTTTTCAACTAATTTATTATGCCTCTCGAATTCAATAGCAGCTGCAAAATCAGGATTAGGAACTAGAGTAGCAAGTGCACTTTCAGATTTAGCTTTAAACAACGACAACTCAAAACTTTCATCGAAATCAAGATCTTCAAGATACTCAAAAATAGCTGGGCATGAATTAGATCTAACAATTGGTCTTGGATCAGTAGCCAGCTTGTTTTCGCGAATAGACTAGGAAAGGAAAAACCGCTCAGCCGTATGGAAACTCTTAGCCTATCATCCGAAGCTTAGAGTCCATAATGATACTGGGATAAACATGTCACTGAAGTGAGAGTTTCAGAAGCTCACGGAGATTGACTGAAGCAGCGTTTATCTACTAACGCTGATGTAAAACAAGAGCGTGTTCAAAGGATACCTGGCGTGACTTCAGGCTCCGTCTAAGACTTGCAAAACACACACATCAACACACAAACAAGTTTGTTCTCCCCAGTATGGTCGCCACTATGTTAGCGCTTGAAATTTCACCTAGGCTGAGATAGACAAATCTCAAGGCTACATCAAACCATTACACCTCGTAGCTAGCCCTACGAGGAAGGAGAAGGCTCTCTCCGGTCAGACTCAAGGTATTTTCTCAATGGGGTGAGCTGACCAATTAGGATCAAAAATATTAGGCTAGTAAACTGATGAGGAGGGTTGATTTAAAGTTTTTGGGGTTTTTGGTGGCAATTGGAGGGAGTGCAATTCAGGGTGTGGGGATTGAGCTCAGTTTTTGCAGGTGGGTCTTTGGGGCAAGGTAGGAGTTTGTGCTGATGCCTTTAGCTGAGATGGATGATCCAGGAAGAAAGAGAGGGAGCTAAAGAGGGCAAATAATGACTTTGAATCCTCTTTAGACAGTGGAAAACATAAATATTAAACAAAATTGAAAGCTGAGCATGGCATGCATGAATTCAAACTTTATCACTTCTTTTGTTTAATTAGCAACAATAGAATAAGAGATGGAACACATAAACACACTTACAATGACAAGTAGGAAACACACCATCAACACAATAATCCACAAGAATCCACAATGATGTTTGCAAAACCCTGGCCTTCCTTTTCCTCAAATTGCAGAGATACAAGTAAAATATACAATAGAGCTTCTCCCTCAAGAGTCCAACCATCAAAATGAGGATGAGAAGGCATCATATAGCTGATCTAACTCCTTTCCCCACCTCTAGGGGTCGAGCTCAGCTTCCTAGGAGCAGTTTGAACTAATTCTAAACTAAGAACTAGATAATAGGCAGTCAAAACAACTTGCCTCTAAAACTTAGGAAACTAATCCATGCATTAAATTTTCACTATTTACATCAAAGAAAGTTCTAGAAGTGTCAAAGGAGAGTAAATGCATCCATGTGCCATGAAAATTACACCAAATTTTCTTATTTACATACCCAAAAGTCATCCAAGAGTAAAAACAGTGTTTTGCTGGCCGAAATGGTCAAATCTGGCAATTTTCCCTGAGTGGTCGTGCCCCTGATCCTGAGTGGTCGCGCCCCTTTGCAGCTCCGGTTGAAGGCCTTCCCGGTGTCCAAATCAGGTGCAAGATAGCTCGTTGGAAAGGTCTGGGAGTCTACTTTCCAACCCAAGTGGAATTTCTGAATTTGGAGTTGATTTGACCCCTCAAAAATCATTTCTCCCAAGGCAGATTTCTGCAACTCAAAAAAGGGGCAGAAAGTCAAAATTTGCATGTATTTTGAGCTTTTGGAGGCCCAAATCTCCATAAAATTTGAAACCCATCCATATCCAAGTGTATTTTGTCATGAAAAATCCAAATATGTAGAGTTTTCCTCAATCTGAGCTGTCCCCATGAGTGGTCGCGCGGGGGGTGAGACCACTCAAATGACCAAAACCTGTAAAATGCTAAAAAATGCCAAAAATGCCTCAAAATCCTCAAAATTTCTTGTGTTTGCTGCTGGGAGGATACTAATGAGTATCATGGTGAGTGAGTGATGCCTCAGCCAAGATACGGAGTGGGTTGGCCTTCTTCTTCCTCGAAAGAGCCTCGTTCAACCGTCGTTGAAGGATCTTCATCCTTGCTTTGCAAACATGCATTCTTGCCCAATAATGATCCTTCATGTGTCTGAGCAACCTTTTGTCTCGGTTGGCTTTCTCCAACAGCTGCTGCAAGTGTACATTTGAACTGATGAGCCTTGATTCCCGGTCCCTAGGCCACAAGTCACCCGGCCTCCTACGGTTCAAGTCTCGGTTGCTACGAATTCTCCATAGTTCATCCAACTCTTTTTCCTCTTCTAGTTGCTTGTTGCGCTGCTCCAAGTAATTTATTGTCCACTTGGCCATATCAAGCTTCTCCTGCAGCAAGCGGTTTTCCGCCTCTCTCTGTCGGATGATCTCGTGCAAATCTGATGTAGGGGAGCGAGCATTAAGATCAATGATGTCAACCGGCATGTCAGTGGCTCTCTCCTCCTCTATCACGGGCTGTTTGCCCTCTCGTACCGCTGATGAAGAATGCGAGGCCCCTTCCACCCGATGTGGAGATAACACTCGCTGACCTGTAGCTGATGATGATGGCGAGACCCCTTCCACCTGCTGTGGAGAAAGTACTCGTCGAGCTGCTGCAAACAAGGCCCTCGGGCCTTTCTGATAAGTGAGGCGAGGTGAGGAAGCCATGTGTCTCGGAACAGTGATCTCAGGCTGATGTGAAGGACCTCCCTCCTCAAAAATGACCTCTGGCTGTGGCTCTGGCTGTGGCTCTATGAAGAAATCCCGAGAAATGAAGTCTGCCCATGCAATGCCCTGCTGAGTCAACTGATGGGCAACAATAAGCTGGATAAGACCGTGATGGCACAAACTCCGATACTGCTGAGCTAGAGACTGCCTCTGGAACACTGACACCATCCTCTGAATATCATGGAAAAAGAAAACCGGGATGTTCATCATCCTCACCCGGGTGAAGTGCATCAGCAAGCGAATGTGATAAGAGAAGACCCGAGAAAATCTCCCCTCGCATGGGAAGTAGTGCATGATAAGCTGCATAATAGAAGCATACTCCGCCCGGAGGAACCTAAAAGGAAAGATCCCCGACAAATGACTCATGAATGCTGGCCTGACATATGGCTCAAAATAAACATAATCCAGCATTTTGCGCTTGGGCCACACCTCACCCACATTTGGTATCCCGGTAGCCTCTGAAATCACCTCCGGAGATAGTACAAAATTCACCCCTGCAAGAGTGACCTGCCCATCATGAAGGTGCAAAACAAATAATCGGGCCAACTCCCTATGGTGCTGAATCTGGGCCAACCTCTCACAAAACTCAAGACATGACATGTACCGGAAAAAAGTCACTGCCAAAGGGCAAGCCTGTAACTCTGCTAGAGAAGTGGGCTCTTTTCTCTTATGATGACCACCTTTGCCACCCTTCCGAGGCCTCTGTACCTCAGACTCCGAAGAAGAAGACCGGTCATCACCTTGCTCATTGGTTTTAGTGGTTGACATGATGTTATTGAGCAAGGTGGAGAAAAAGAACACAACTGATTGCTTCCCTGCCTGCAAAATGCTGAGAAGTATGCTGTTTTCAAGGGGAAAAAATCATGAAGGAAATGTTAGGGGGGGGGGACTTTTAATAAGGAAAGGGAAATATATAAAAACAAGGAATTTAAAGGACTGATTCACAAAATATCAAACATGTTCCTCATCTCTTATCATTTGGGAATCATTTGCAAATAAATACTTTATTAGGGAAAATATGTGTAATGATCACCAAGGGAAAGGACAATATTTTTTTTTTTAACATGGGGTAAAGGACAACATGATCATAGGGGTATGGGGTAGCATCAATCATTAGTATCAACAGGCTGCTCCTTTAATTTGTCTTTGACTGTACTTTATAAGCATACTCTGTTTTTTCAAGTTTATGTGCTTTTGATGCTAAGGGAAACAAAGCATTAGTTTGCATTTGTCATGAGGGAAAAAGGGGCTTTAGTTACATGTTGACAAAAGGGAAGAGGGATTTCAATTGCACTGGGATTTTTAGAGAAGGAATAGAGCAATTGAACTGGTATTTTAATGAAGGGAAAAGTAGGGAAAACAGAGTTTAAAATTGGGGAGATGCAACAATTGTTCCTGTGCAAACCCTATCACAGCAAACTGTCCATTTTGAGCATCATGTACAGCTGTATATTGTTGATTTTGGCATGAATGTTTACACAGCATCCTTGCCTCTGATTTTTACACAACAATATGTCTTTTTGCTCTTGTAGTGGCTAGGCTATGGCATGGTAATACTTGACTCTGTTTTTGTGGTGAACATTCACATGCATTTGCCATATATATATACTCTTTTCTTTTTCATAACATTTCTTTTTATCTTTGTTGTGTTTTTATATATCTTTTGTTTTATTAACTGCTGTGTGATAATGCTTTAGGGTTTGAGTAGGGTATATAGGCATTAGGGTTTGGGAAGGATAGATAGGCATTAGGGTTTTGAGGAGGGGTTAGGGTTTTAGGAACTTTGGGATGGGATTTTTAGTATAGTTTGCAAATGAGATAAAAGAGAGAGACACACTGACATTTGTGAACCAAAATGGGAAACCAAGGAGGGAAAAAGGAATTATAAACCTTGAAAAACAAACATAACCGTAGCATAATGCCTACAACACAAACAATCATTCCTATCCTTTCTCCATGCATTTTTTCTGTGATAACATACATATCAAGCCCATGAATTCATATCTCTAGCTTTAAAATGTATAAAGAGACCCTACCTCGACCGATTGAGTGAATGAGAGAGAGTTTGGGTCGATTTTGGAGGTTCCTGGGCAAATCGGCCTGAGTGGTTGCGCCCCCGTGCTGAGTGGTCGTGCCCCTGCTGAGTGGTCGCGCCCTTGTAAATTTACACAGCAAAAATTGCGCTGAGTGGTCGCGCCCCACCCAAGTGGTCGCGCACCCTGCCTGAGTGGTCGCGCACCAGCCAAATACCCAATTTTGCTGCAAATCGCCTTCTTCGACCTCTCAAGTGTGTTTGCTTGCTCTCAAATGCATAATGAGGCTCCTTAGAGGGAAATTTGGCCTTTATATGCCCAAATTTGAAAAAATTAACTTACCAAACCCACTTTGTAATGTTTTTGCTTTGGCATTCATTTTAACACTGTTTTTGAGTTCATTTTGTCCTGATTTTGGCCTTTTGAATGTTTTAACTCCGTTCTTTTTGCAGGTTAGCCATCTGAGGGATGCTAGTGAGGAGACCAGGGTTATTGCCGGCATTTTGGAGAATTTTGAAAATTTTCTTTATTTTTGCAAATTTCACATGACCTTGGGTTTAAAAACAGAGTTTTTAAAACCAAGGTATAAATGATCTGTAGCTTATGAGAAATATCAATGGAACATATGTACATACCTCCTTCTGGCTTGCTGGGCACTCATGGACCTTTGACTCATGACCTTGCAGTGATTTTTGACTTAAAACCCTAGACCTAAGACTTGGGATCTCAAGACCAAAATAAAAAAGTATAACACAAGCTCATTAAATGACATGACCTGCTCCAGCAAAACCAAGAAGGGAACAAAAGACCAGCTCCTCCATCAGTGTTATGGCATGCCTAATGGGATGCAAGACTGACACTGATGAGACACCTACTTATGCAAAATGCAAAGAGCTTTTGATCACCGATGGAGGGCTCAAGACCGACACTAACAGAATCCATTAGAGAGATCTGGTTCCAATGCCCCAGTACATAATGCACAACATCATGGAATTGATCATTAGTTGATGTAGGCATGGAACGAGTTGCCACATAATTGACCCATGGCGAGGAAGATACCATTGGGACAAAAGGACCATTTAGGGAATATGGATGTTTGGAATCCATATTTGGATTGGGAAAGGAAAGTTGGTCAATGGTGACAATTCTACCTTCATGCGGGAAACAAATCACTTGAAGGAGTGTTGAAAAAATAGCTCCCATGTCATAAACATAATCGCATCCAAGAAGTAAATTGTAATCTAAAGGTCCTGGGACTACCATCACATTGAGATAAACAATTTTTCCTCCCAAAGTAATAGGTAACTAAGGAAGGATCCCTAATGGTTGACTGGTTCCTCTGTGAAAAGCCAATAGAAACTAGGTAACAGGCACAAGTGGCGGTGAACTGAGCGCCTGCCAATCAGTGGAGGAAAGGATACTCACATATGCACCTTCATCTATAATAGTGCAAGATAAAATCATATTATAAACATGTATAATTATTTGGAAAGGCACATAAGAAGGAAGATGACATCCTGCAAGTCGATTCCAATCAAAGGAAGTGACCAGAATACTTGGAGGGGGTACCATAAGAACGACAGAATTACACCCTTGAGTTACGAGAACAGGAGGATTTGCCTCCTATCATGATGGAACAGGAGGGTTTCCTCCAGGCTCATTGGAATCTGAAGAAACGAAAAGAACCTGAGTGGTATCATACTCACTCTCTACGGCAAAGGTATGATTAACTGAAGGTGAAATTGGGTTAACTGTTTCCCCGACCTGTGATTGGTCAGGTATAGAATCATGGGATTCACATTCATAGAGAGTGGGTTAGACCAACGGTTGATTCGGGTCAGTCACTTCATCAACTAGTGAAGGATTAAGGGAGAGTCTCCTATAACCAGATGGAAGTCGTTGCGAAGAAGAAGGATGGTTATCCAACACTTTTTGGGCTTCATCCAGATAGGGACAAAGGTGAATCGAGTGATTCCCTTCACATAACCTACAGGGAAACTTAACTTTACCCTTCTTTCCATGAACTTTACTACCACAAGTTGATGGTGTGTCACCAGCGTGATCTCTAGAAGTTGATGACACAGGATGACGTGAATGAGAAGAACATTCTTTTAAGATCTTAGGAATACCAGAACAATCTCGAAGAAGATGGTCTCCCGTACAAAGTTTGCAAGGATATCAAAGTTTGTGAGGCTTATCAAACAATTTCTCATCAGAAGTTGCATTCGAAGCAATGGTTGCTTGGTTGCCCCCCCTGCTAAATTTTCTTCTTCTCTTCTTCCCTTTCTTCTTCTTCTTATCCACTTTTTTACTAGTGTCAATACTTTCACCAGGCGAAGATGAAGAAGAGGAGGAAGAAACAATCGACGAAGGAGGTAAAGGGTGAACTTTAGTCTCCATCTACCAGCTACTAGTTAATAGAGTGAGGGCGATTAGGTGAAGGAAAAAACCATTCCTGCCCATGCTTCGAAACAAGTTCTCCATTCAAATTTGCAGGTTAAGCTCATTGAATATAATTTTAACATTGAGATTGTTGGTGGCCCAAACTGATTCTCCATTCTCCCTGTTTACTGAACTCCCAAACAATGAAGCGTCATTGTGGGCCATCGATCTGTATTGAACGAGTGAGTGAGTGAGTTGTGTAAGGTATATTTCTTTATGTTTTGTCCATCTGTCTGTGTGTATCTGTATGGTATGATGCTTGATGCTTCTAATTTCACTCCACTCCAAATACACATTTTATTCTATAGTGATGAAATATTTATCCTTTCAACTACAAAGTTATTTATATTTTTTAACATATATATTTTGTTAAAAAAATTATGTAATTTATGGCAGATATGCGATTGTTTTCATTCATGATCTGGTTGGTGTATATCAAAATTTAGCCCTTTCATTTAACTCCATTTCTATGTTACAAGAGTTTAGCCCATTTATTCAACTCCATCTTTTATGTAAAGGGAATTTAGCTTCTCAAATTCCGTCTTCCATATGTTAGTTTATCATGGGAAATTCCAGGATAAATTCTAAAATCATATATGGTTATCACAAGCTTGGAACACTTTATTATATTTTAAGCTTAATTATAAAACTTATTCTCTCTTCTTGGAAAATGGAAATTGAATAAATACTACTTTTGTTGTCAAAGTGCAAACTGAATGTCAAATCTAAAGTCCATTTTCCATGCTTTTTATTTCTAAAGTTTTGAGGTGGAGGAGTACTCGATTGCGGAGAAATCACGAAATTTTGAAACAAGGAGGTTGGAAACAACCATACTGGAAAGCCAATGGTAAATCTTGGAAGGGATAATCTAGCCATATATGGAGCACCAATATTTCCAAAAGGAGGAAAAGGACTAGGATTCCCATCAAAAGGAATTCCTTGATCGGTGGAGTCCGGAGTTGTTTCCATATGTCTCAACCTAAGATCAACTAAGGAGTGATGTGGAGGATGTTAGCCATGGTCAAGTAATTTATTTTAATCAAAATAACATAATAAAACAAAAGAGGGATAATCTAGGCAAAAGGATTACCAAGCAACTGTGGGCTGCAATATACTGCCTCAGTAAACCAAGGACTTAACATACGTGCAGGAAATCTCCCCGAATGTTGTTTTAAGTGTATCACAGTATACAAGGTGGCTGACTCGGTTACCTATGGATGGATAGAAAACTAATGTATTCCTCCCATATATACTCAAAATTACGTGGAGGCCCAATCCGTGTTAGTGCTGTCTAATGCGAAACCGCACAGTGAGAGCATTCCCTTATACTTTTCGTACTATAACACCGCCCAGTATACCCGAAAGTACTTGGACGAGCTACGATATACTTACGTACGTGGAATGAGGTATCACACTCAAAATGTATTGCAAACCATTAGTGACAACTACTATGTTTAACGACGCCGAAACATGTCTCTAGCCTAGACCTATAAATGTTATGTGTTAAGTTACAATGTTCCATTATGTTAATTGAGATAAATTTTAGTTGATCTTGTTTAAAAGTTTTCCTTTTAGGTTCACCATGTGATGTTTCTGAAACTCTTAGAATGCAACTAAAATGACAAACATTCTTTTCATTTGATTTAAACAATGAAAACCGTAACTAAAAGGGATAGAGTAATCAAAATCTTTAAACAAAGAGCATAGGGCACATCTAATGCAACTTTCCCTATACTATTCCTACAAGCACACACAAACTTCTAAATGCATAATGCATGTTTTTCTTTTCATTCCTTTAATGTTTAGATGAACAAAAGGAAACTAAATGCACAAATGATCAATCAATGCTTTTCATAAGAAACAAAGACTTTACGACAGTTTCTTTTTCAAAGAATTGAAGACTTTACAACACTTCTTTTTCAGAAAAGACTAATCGATGTAAGCTAAATTTGACAATGAGTTGATAATGATAAAGAAATCACTTAAGAAACATTAAAAAATCAAGGCCAAAGTAGGGCTAGGAGAAGAAATGCAAATTGATTTCAGAACCATAGAAAACATTGATCTTTCAGCAAACAACATCAGAAGCAAATTTGGAGAAAAACAAGGCAAAGGTGGCTATTTTAGCTTAACAGGGATCAACACAGCCCTAAGTGGGAGACAGTGCACTGCAGTGCACTGTCTCTAAGCTAAGGCTATTCTGCAACACACTATGTCAAGACCAACACTGCGTTGGTGCCAAAGAGTCCAATCAGCAGACATTCAAGCACACTTTTTGACCAAAAAACACTTCAAAATGATTGAAAAGAGATCAATGAAGTCAAGTAATGTAGTCTACTAGGATGCAATATGATGAGAATAGACTACCAGGAATGACAGTCGTTCCCCAGTATGGTCACTAATTTGTTATATGGAATTTATACCTACGGATAAGTACATCTTCCCTAAGTGGGTAGTTACACTTAGAACAACAGAAAGAAAGTGGTTTAATATTTTCCTATAATAGATAGATGAGATTAAGGAACTTACTTGTGATCTTTCACTTCCTTTAACCTTTTTTGAATTGCTCCCGTCTCTCCTGCTCAAACTGAATTCACTCAATTGGTACCTATCAACAGAAACAGAAGATGATAAAGATCAAAGTATACAATCTATCAAATATAAATAAATGGAATCGACAACATTGAAACATATTTTCATCACATACATGAACAAGAATATGGGAAAAGTAAAAAACAACTTTATTGATGTAGAAGGAGGATTTACACCCAATGCGGTTCGATCCCGTGTCACTCATCTAGCTTCAGTCCAAACCATTGTCGCACCAAAAAAAATCACTCCAGTAGCATAACATTATTTGACATGAACTCAAATCTCAAACCAACAATATTTCTCTACAATCTTCAAATTCCAACCTCCTGATCACTATGATGAGTGGTCAATTTATAGGGAAATGCAGGTGGTTATGTCATAAATTGGGCATTGAATGACTTTCCAAAATTGGAGTTAGTTTCCAAGGAGAAAGGGATGAGAGGATAGAGTGTTAATTGATCCATAGGCTATACAAAGTCGACCTCATAGGATGAGATAAGAGTTGGGCATCCTTCTAGAATGCTCTAGAATCAAGGAATATTCCTAGAATCCGATGCCAATTTCGCTCATTCTCACCTAGCATAGGTCAAAGTGGGCCTAAGCGCACTGTAGTGTAGGCTTGAATGGGCCTACCTAATTTGCAGCTTAGTTAGTCCTGACCAAGGCTGCGCTAGTGTCCCAAGGAGGTATTTCAGTAGGGTTTCAAGCTAGGAAACTTTCATAGATGGAAGAATTGACTTGTTTAGGGCATGTAACAACTAAATTAGGGTTTGATGAACCCTAATTATATTGATCTTAATGTCAGGAGTGATGTGCCCAAATAGACCTATTATAGGGTTCAACATTCAATTTGCACAAAACATTTTTAGTAAAATGTTGGATGAGGCTCCAGAGTCACCTAAACAATTGTGAAAATTCTTATTAAAGACTTCAACCATCAAAATAAAAGGAGGTGTATGGGATTTAGATCTACCACCAATTAAAGCAACATTAGTGGAACTCATTTTATCTGATAAAGTATTGGAAGGCTTGCCCATCCCTTGAGCAGACTTGGAAACTACAACAGCAGGAAGAGGAGAAGTGGGGACTGCTTTTAATTCTTTGAGAAATAAGTTCTGTTGATGTTTTAGCTTGCTAAGCTCATAAAACGTGATATTATCTCTAGTCTTCTTCATGTCTTCGACGATGTTGTATTCCATATCATCAGAAACTGATGAGCCCCAAAAATGTACAATTATTTGGGCTCATTCAACCTCCTAATTTGGCTTAGTACACCATTCTCATTTGTTTATTGCATGTTTTTGATTATTTTTATGTTAATAGAGTGAATTTGGTTAGTCATTATGCCAACAAGCCTAATGGGTGCTTTGTGTAGCCTTTTTGGTCAACTTGGAGACAAATTTGAAGGTCTTAATGAGCACTTGGCAGCCAAATTCGTGGGAGAACAAGCTAGAGGATTTGTAGGAAGGTGTCCCCCTCATTTATGGGCCCTTACCTCGAATTCTCCACCATCAGCTCGGAGTTCAAGGGCCACCGAATCAATCAGCTCAAGGGCAGCCAAGCAAGTCAAGTTGGACTGCTGTTAACTCCAAGTCTTGGGCAGTCAAGTCCCTAACTTTTAGGAGGACTGTTGGGTCCTCAAAATTGTATAAATAAGAAGGCTTGGGGCCTCATTTGGGTTAGCTAGTGGTTAGTCATTTTGTAGCTAGTTAGTAATTTTGTTTTAGCCATTAGTTAGCTAGTTTGTAGTTCGATTTTTATGCAATAGATTAGCTTTGCTTTCAGCTCATGTTCAAGTTCTCCTTGTGGACAGTTTTGATGTACTTTTCATTTCTTGATTAATAAAGATGGATCCAGCTTTGTACCAGCTCTAAATCTTTCATGGGAGGCTGTAGCTCTTGGGGTTGGGCCCATCTCAAGCGCCCAGTACCTCCCTTGTTTCTCTTCATGTGTGTTTGCTGCGTTCTTGAGAAAAAATCTGCTCTTTAGATTTAATTCATGCTGTGTTACTTAGGTTGCTTTCGATGGTTAAAGTAGTTTCTTATGTTTAAGATAGATTGGTAGGAGTTATTCATGTGTTTATATCTCTTTGATAATGTTTTGTTCACAGGTTGTACGTGATTCTTTTCATGAAAAATGTTGTTGTCCACCGATTTCACTAACTTGTTAGATAGATCACATGATATTTCGATTGCATGCAAGATGTAGTTGGTTTGATCAAGCAACCACTATGCAGGGTATCTTCATCACCTCCTCGTTCAGATCAGCTCCTCCATCACCAAGTCTGTTCCCTCATCTCCCATCTTCTCTTTTGCCAAGTAACCTTACCTTCTTCCCCATTGTTGTCTCAACCACCTTCAAGCCAAGTCAGCTTTCCACATCACCTCACCACTCCATCCATCAGTTCCTGGGTCACTTCAGACCCCCATCCTACCTCCATAACCATCCATGCATCTTCCATCACTCCACCATCACTTCAAACACCCACGGTAGGTCATCTTGTAGAAATTTGTAGACTTCCTGTAGAAACCCCTGCGTTTCCTGTAGAATCCCCTGCAGACATCCTGTAGGAGGCCACTCACTCGGTTGCTGAGCCTCTGAATGTGAGGAACCTCTGTGGACTGATGCTAAGGATCTCTGGGGACCTCTCCTAGCCTCCCCAACCTTTCCCCAGCTTTCCTTCCTTCCGCATCACATTTGCACAACCAAACCCTAATAAGCACAAAATCACAATCACTCCATCCACTTAAAGAAAAAATAAAAAAACATGTCTTTTAAGATGCAAGTAGATTAGATTCATGCATTTTCACTTATTAGGAGTAATGGCATCATTGGTAGAAGTTTCCTTCACATTCTTTGCATCATAGAGGTTAGACTAGTTAAATTAGGGTCTCTTAGGGTTTCCATGTTTTGATTTTCTTTCAGTTCATTTTTGCCAAGTAGATTAGTCTTCTTTGAGCTAGCTTTCGTCCATCATTTAAAAAGATTCTTCTGAGAGCCTATAGAAGTTGGCTTGAGCCCTAGCGGACTTGTGCCAGCTGACCAAGTGACAGCTGCGACAAGAGCTAGTACTTGTGCATACAGCACTAAAAGTTTGTACGAACTACCGGGTTGATAAAATTAAGAGACAGGAAGCCCCAGGAGTTGTAGCATTATTGCTACAATACTGGAGCCCACCATCTTTTTGGCGCCGTTGCCGGGAAAGCGGCAGAGTATTGGTGATTGTTGCTATTCTTCTATTTTCTACTACAACTTTCTGCTAAGTAGTTTATTTCATTTCCATTCTGCAAAAGTAGCATAGACATTTCCTGCTTTCATAGATTAGCATTTCTTGCTTTCATAGATTAGCATTTCCTGCTTTCATAGATTAGCATTTCAATTCCGCAATTTCATTTCTGCAAGCGTAGATTCGCATTTCAATTCCGCAAGCGTAGCCTAGCATTTCATTCCTACAATTTCATTTGAGCAAAATAGATTAGTCCTTTCCTGCTTTCATTTCAATTCCGCATTTTCATTTTCGCAAGATAGTTAGTTGTAGTTCAATCTATTTCAGTTTTGCAAGTAGAAGTAGGAAAAAGCAAAAATCAACCAAAAAGATTTCATTTCATGCTTTGTAGGAGTAGAGATAAGTTAGAAAAATGATTGCACAACACCCCCACTGCTTCACACAGCCAACGTTCTTCTTCGATGGCTGTGATGAAAGAACCCCTGGGTGGACATCAAGACATATCTGAAGAACCTCTAGGGGAGAAGAAGAAGAAAACATTCCTCTGGAGCAAATGGCTACAAGCAGAGATGTTGGGAGCAACATCTTGTCCAAAGATGAATTTGAAAATCAGATCGAAGATTTCAAGAGTGATATGAGGCAGTTTCTTGCCATGCAACTGGATACCTTGCGGATCCAAAAGAAGAAAGAAGAAGCCAAGAGGGCTTTGGCCATTTTTTGTCCTAGGTGCACTAGAAGGCATCCTAGGAATGAATGTCCATTGTACTCCATAGAAGTGTGTTTTGTCTATGAAGAATACCATCCTACAGATCAGTGCCCTTCCTTACCCAGAATCAAAGCTGCATATCAAAGAGCCAAAGGAGCCACTGAACTATATGAACCAAAGGAGGCCATATGGACCTAGATCTTACCAACAAGAACTGCAAGGGACACCCGAGACCTATTATGACCCCTATCAAGCCACTTTCATCCCTTCTTGGGGTCCCCCTACTCATCCTTCCTGGTCTACACCTCCTCCTTGGTCATATCCTCCTTGTTCCTTCACAGATCCATATTATGCCCAACCAGTTGCTCATTCATTTCACTCTTATGCTCAGCCACAGCCTCAGTGGAATGCACCTTATCAGGAGTGGAGGCCCCAGTACAACTCTCATCCCGATCATTTTCCTCCACCACCTGCTCATCCACAACCATCGCCTCCTCCTCCACCAAGGCAACCCCAAATGCCTACCCAACCACAATTCCATCCATCTCCATCTCAATTTCACACCTCCACTCAACTACCCGTACCATCATCTCCAAACCCACACATTGGAGCAGCTCAACACAAGTGCAAAGCTGAGGCACAACATGTGCAAATGACTCCTTTTGAGCTCAATGATGTTCACCAAAGCTCAGGAAGAGTGTTGCAAAAGAGAGAATCTATTGAAAACATTGAAGGACCAAAAGCAAAAGAAGATTCCAAAGAGGAGATCAAAGAACCATGGGCTGCACTTAATGAAGAGAAGAGATCAGAATCAGAGATCGAGAGAGTTCCTTCATGGTTACCATCAGATCTTCCATGTATTCAAGAGAAAGATCAGCAAAAAGAGGAAGATGAGAAAGTCATGTTAGAAGGTGACATGAAGAATGATCCAGATCAGCCAAAGAACCAAGGATATCAAAGCTATATTGAGATATGGTTTCGGGAGGTCACTAAGTTGCAGCAGTACTTTCTTCCTCAGTTTTGTTTGATCCCTTCAACGCCAGATCATTTGGTCTCTGAGATCTGGATACCTATCAAAGCATGCATTTCGAGCCTTCACATCGTTTTTTCTCTAATCTCGATGTGCACATGGCTCCATTGGAAGTATTCTTATACTTGAGAATGATTTTGTTTTTCAAGTAGGGTAGGGTAGAAAAAAAAAGAAAAAAAGAGAAAAAAAAAAAGAAAAAAATGAAAAAAGAGGAAAATAGAAATCTAAGGTGAAAACCTCCTCGGAGGCGCCTTAGATTGGCTCATTGATTGAAAACCTCCATGAGGCGGTCAATGGGTTGGAAAAAAGAGAAAATAAAAGGGAATAAGATCTTTGGGTGAAAACCTCCCTTGGAGGCGCCCAAGGCAGGCAATTAGGGTGAAAACCTCCATGAGGCGCCCTAGTTGTTTTTCAAAAAAAAAAAGAAAAAAAGAACAAATAAGACTAATTTCCATTGGCTAATTGCAGGTTGCAAGAAGGACATTGTAGGTCAGGTGGATCACTCAAAACAAAGACAAAGGAGTTTTTCGTATCTTCTACAGGAAGCTTACAAAAAAACCAAATTGATCTCCGAGGAGGACCTGAAGGCTTGGAATATGTCCATGAGGCCTACCCACATCCATGTTTCCATTCCTCACCCCTTTTCCACCATATTTTTCATGTCATTATGCTTCTTTCCTCAAAACTGTGTCTTCTACAGGAAGCTCTGTATTTCTACAGGAAACATCCTGTAGAACCTTTGGACGAGCCAAATACAATTTCAAAAGTGAATCTAATGGTGGGAATCTGTTGATTAGGCCTACAAGCACTTGTGTGTCCATCCCTTGCCTTTCTCCATCATTTTTTCACCTCCTTGTGCTTCTCATTGTGCTTCTACAGGAACTTCCTGTAGAAATTGTGGGAAACTAGGCATGCATTTCAAAAAGTGGTTTGGCAAGCATGGTAGCTTCCTCAAGGGTCCAGAAGCCCTCATGCAATCTTCCAACTCCTCCTCCATCAGCTCCATACCTGCATCACAGCCAAAATTCATTTTGTCATCCCATGCAAGCACATGCAAAAAGCCTTGAGGCAAAAATCCATAGAGCAGAATTTGTTTATGCCATAACTTGAAAACCATGCATCCATTTGACAAACCGTTTTATGGGGAATTGTACAAGGTTGATAACAACATGCCTGAGCAGTTTCATGCAATTCCGGTGCACGGTTTCCAAGAAATTAGTCTCCATCACCATCAGCCATTTTTGCATTTTCTCCATAACCATGCATCTGTTTCAAAACCTGTTTCATGGGGAGATGAAAATGGGTGATAGTAGCCTACCCAAGTAGTTTCAGCCAATTCCGATGCACAGTTTCCAAGAAATCGAGCTCTGAAATCTTAAGCCATTTTCCATTTTTCTCGAAATCCGTGCATCCATTGATCACGAATTTGCTATGGGAGATGCATAATGATGGTAGGAACATGCTCACCGAGTTTCAGATCAAACCGATCTACCGTTTGGGAGACATGGCAAAAAGAAGTTCTGGTTGTGACCATGCAGCAGCAGCAGCTTGAGCGGGCAGAGTTGAACGTGGAAATGAACGCGTGCAGCTTAGATCCGTCCAGAGGGCACCCGCACAAGAAAAAACAGCCATAAATCATCATTCAAGCCACCATACATGCAGCAAATGAAGATCAACACATGCATGCAGCAACACGCTTCACAATCAGCCGTTTAACTTGCAGGTACATGACTAAACTTGTTCCTCTGTTTGCATGAATCTAATCTAAAGCAATGCATGAATGAATGAGATGAGTGGGTTCAGCTAAGAAGGGAGCCATGTTCAATTGCACTCAGCAAGGCAAAAATCACGCATGCATGGATCAGCCATTCACGTGAAGTTCAAAAACAAAACACAGCCAGTTGGGGATATTCTAAACTCTAAGTGCAACTAATGGAATTGAATACAAGCAGAGAACAAATAAATAACAACAGCAGTTCATGACATTACTGCAGTTCTAGAAAGCCACGCACGCTTGGCCACTGCACTCCTTCACCACAAATCACGCAAACATTAATCAACGCTCAGCTGAAACTCACAGATGGTTGCCAACTTGCACTTGCCTCATGTTTAACTCGGAGTATACATCCTCTGCTTCCACAATCGGCTTAATCTATCGTCCTCCGCTGAGTTTCCTACCTATTTTCAAATTTCTCTAGTGCAGCGGGCTCACTCAAAGGCCGAATCACGCTCTACAGGCGTTTCTACAGGATGTCGTCTACAGGAAAGGCAGAAAACAACCCTGCAGAAAGAAAACATGAGGAGCTTCTGTGGGTTGATGCTTCTGTTGGCTGACCACGGGATTTTTAGAAAAGTTCAAGCTCCAAACGAGGAGAAAGGAGGAATATGCTGAAGGCCACATTCTTGTTTCCATGCATTTCCTTTTTCATTTTCTTTATTCTCAATGCACTGCTATGGAAAAAATCAGTTGGTATAGTTCCTTTCGAGCCTATGTTTGCCTCAGTCCTTTTATGGTTTGGAATTGTATCCATTGGATTGTTCTTCAGATTAACTTCAATATGGCTGCATCAGTCTTACTGTATATTTGGGTTCCTGTTCATTATCTTTGTGATCCTCATGGTTACATGTGCAGAAATCACTGTTATCTTGGGCTACGTTGAAATGTGCAGTGAAGATTACAACCGGTGGTGGAGATCTTATTTGACTGCAGGCTCCTCCGCATTCTACTTGTTTCTCTATGCCACATTCTATTTATTCACCAAGCTGGAGATGACAAAACTTGTTTCTAGAATTTCATATTTTGGCTACATGCCCATCATGTCATACTCATTTGTTGTTCTGACCGGTATAATAGATTTCTATGCATGCCTTTGGTTTGTGCGGACAATGTACTTATCAGTGAAGATTGACAGAGGCTCTGCATGCAGCTACCATTTTTCAGAGGGGCCGTTTAAATTTCAAGATTTGGACATAATCTGATCATGGTTCAGCCTTCTACAAGAGTATACTTGCACATTCATACCAAGGCTGAGGGCACTAAGAAAAGCAGCAGAAATGGAGGATGTCTTGGCAAATGATTCTGCATATCTAAAGGAGACTGAAAAGTTTGAAGCTTCTGAGACAAAGGATGTATTAACAAACATCATTGCAGAGCAAGTAGATTTTCAGAGAAGAGGAAAAAGCAGTTTCAAATTTGAATGATGCAATGTCCGAGTCCAATCCATCTGGTGAAACTATCAGTGTACCTGTGAATGTAAGCCTTCAACAAGCCACTAAAACAGAACAAGTTGAGACAATACCGCAGGCAAAATCAGAGAAAATTCGTTCTACAGGAAGCTAGCAGACTATTTCTACAGGAAGCCAGCGAAGAGTTTCTACAGGAAAGTTTGAAAAGCGGGAAGCCAAAGGAGAAATTGGCCGAGATGCTAGCCAAGGAAGTCACCAGGGCCATCAAAGACAAGGGGAGAGATTTGGTTGCTCAGAGGATGAGCAACACTTTCAGTAGGGGGGTGATGATGAGCCCCAAAAATGTACAATTATTTGGGCTCATTCAACCTCCTAATTTGGCTTAGTCCACCATTCTCATTTTTTTATTGCATGTTTTTGATTATTTTTATGTTAATAGAGTGAATTTGGTTAGTCATTATGCCAACAAGTCTAATGGGTGCTTTTTGTAGCCTTTTTGGTCAACTTGGAGACAAATTTGAAGGTCTTAATGAGCACTTGGCAGCCAAATTCGTGGGAGAACAAGCTAGAGGATTTGTAGGAAGGTGTCCCCCTCATTTATGGGCCCTTACCTCGAATTCTCCACCATCAGCTCGGAGTTCAAGGGCCACCGAATCAATCAGCTCAAGGGCAGCCAAGCAAGTCAAGTTGGACTGCTGTTAACTCCAAGTCTTGGGCAGCCAAGTCCCTAACTTTTAGGAGGACTGTTGGGTCCTCAAAATTGTATAAATAAGAAGGCTTGGGGCCTCATTTGGGTTAGCTAGTGGTTAGTCATTTTGTAGCTAGTTAGTCATTTTGTTTTAGCCATTAGTTAGCTAGTTTGTAGTTCGATTTTTATGCAATAGATTAGCTTTGCTTTCAGCTCATGTTCAAGTTCTCCTTGTGGACAATTTTGATGTACTTTTCATTTCTTGATTAATAAAGATGGATCCAGCTTTGCACCAGCTCTAAATCTTTCATGGGAGGCTGTAGCTCTTGGGGTTGGGCCCATCTCAAGCGCCCAGTACCTCCCTTGTTTCTCTTCATGTGTGTTTGCTGCGTTCTTGAGAAAAAATCTGCTCTTTAGATTTAATTCATGCTGTGTTACTTAGGTTGCTTTCGATGGTTAAAGTAGTTTCTTATGTTTAAGATAGATTGGTAGGAGTTATTCATGTGTTTATATCTCTTTGATAATGTTTTGTTCACAGGTTGTACGTGATTCTTTTCATGAATAAGGTTGTTGTCCACCGATTTCACTAACTTGTTAGATAGATCACATGATATTTCGATTGCATGCAAGATGTAGTTGGTTTTATCAAGCAACCACTATGCAGGGTATCTTCATCACCTCCTCGTTCATTTGAGCCTCGTTCAGATCAGCTCCTCCATCACCAAGTCTGTTCCCTCATCTCCCATCTTCTCTTTTGCCAAGTAACCTTACCTTCTTCCCCATTGTTGTCTCAACCACCTTCAAGCCAAGTCAGCTTTCCACATCACCTCACCACTCCATCCATCAGTTCCTGGGTCACTTCAGACCCCCATCCTACCTCCATAACCATCCATGCATCTTCCATCACTCCACCATCACTTCAAACACCCACGGTAGGTCATCCTGTAGCAATTTGTAGACTTCCTGTAGAAACCCCTGCGTTTCCTGTAGAATCCCCTGCAGACATCCTGTAGGAGGCCACTCACTCGGTTGCTGAGCCTCTGAATGTGAGGAACCTCTGTGGACTGATGCTAAGGATCTCTGGGGACCTCTCCTAGCCTCCCCAACCTTTCCCCAGCTTTCCTTCCTTCCGCATCACATCTGCACAACCAAACCCTAATAAGCACAAAATCACAATCACTCCATCCACTTAAAGAAAAAATATAAAAACATGTCTTTTAAGATGCAATTAGATTAGATTCATGCATTTTCACTTATTAGGAGTAATGGCATCATTGGTAGAAGTTTCCTTCACATTCTTTGCATCATAGAGGTTAGACTAGTTAAATTAGGGTCTCCTAGGGTTTCCATGTTTTGATTTTCTTTCAGTTCATTTTTGCCAAGTAGATTAGTCTTCTTTGAGCTAGCTTTCGTCCATCATTTAACAAGCTTCTTCTGAGAGCCTATAGAATTTGGCTTGAGCCCTAGCGGACTTGTGCCAGCTGACTAAGTGACAACTGCGACAAGAGCTAGTACTTGTGCATACAGCACCGTCGCTTCCAAGTTTGTACGAACTACCGGGTTGATAAAATTAAGAGACAGGAAGCCCCAGGAGTTGTAGCATTATTGCTACAATACTGGATCCCACCAGAAACTAGCAAGGTTTTTGCTGGAGGTGAAGAATAGGATTGAGGAGGAGATGTTTGAGTAGACTTGGGAGAGGATTTCTTACCTATTACTTTATATTTGATCACATGAGTTGATGATTTATGTTTCTGATTTGTTTGTGGCAAATCAAAAATACTCTTGCTTGTGGTAGCGACAGGTAAAGATTCTTCTGATTCATCATTATCTGACAAAGGAAGAATGAAATCCCACATTCCATGTACTTCAACTATCTCTTCGTCATCAGTTTATTCTTCAACAGTTGATACTTCTTCTTCAACCACATCTGATTCAACATTATATTGTATTTGGAGGCTTAGGATTAGATGGGGGATTTATTTTGAAAGGTCTAAAAGATTTCCTAGAATAAGCCTCAGCTACCTGCTTTTTAACGTCGACCATTTCATTGGACATGGTTTTAAGTCATTTTTGCAGACCTTCAAGATCGAAAGGAGCTTTAGGTGCTTTCTTCTTGGATTCATCTCTGAAGGTGACCTTTTTGGATTTTCTTTCTTCTAATGCATTCTTCTTTTCTAAAGCTAAAATTAGTTTCTTGACAACTATGGCTTCTTTCATGTTTTCAACCAAAGTTGGTTTGGAAACCTTATAAACAAAAATAAATTCATTTGAGGGAAGAGAAAAAATGTACCATTAATTTTGAACTTTAGTGCTTGGCCTGGATGCCACTGGAATTTTGTTTAATAATTTGTTAAAACAGGAATTAAATTCCTTAATCAGCTGTTTAGATTTAGCTTTCAAGTTGGAGAGATCATTAAGGAGAGTAGCCGTTGAGTAGTCATCTCCAAACTTGGTTAGGAACTGTTCCTGAAATGAATTCCAACTATCAATGGAACCAGATGGTAATGAAAAGTACTGGGTCCTGTTGATCCTTGTAAAGTAGAAGGGAATAAACGTACACCTGCATCTTCTTCTACAACTCCATTGAGATTTATGGACAACATGAAGTTATTTATGTGTACTTCGACAGGAAGACCATCATCAGGATTGAATTTTGGTAACCATTTCAATGGATGAGCAGGTAATGGATGCAATGGTCCTGCCATTTGAACGACTCCTACATTTTTCCATGGTCTTTGAGCCATTATGGGTATATATGTGGAAGAAGATGTAGCAGTTGAAGGTGATTGGGTAGAGGAGGATTGTTCTCCTGTACCAGTGTAAATCACGATCTGAGATGGTGAGGTGGATGATTGAGTTTGTGATGAAGATGATGAAATGAATGAGGGAGTTTGTGGTGATGATGAAAGAATCTCACTATGAGTTTCAAACTTTGATTTCTTATTTTTCCTTCTAGGAGGAGGAAGATGAAATTCAAATGGAAGAATTCCAAGTTTTTCACTATGTGATCTAGATAATCTTTGAGAGGAAGGAAAATGTGAAGAAAAACTGGCTTTAGATAATTTAGATTCTTCTTGGGACAGAGAAATCCCTTGTAATTTGTGAATTAAAGACTGAACTTCGGGAGTTTCTGCAGAAGAAGGTTGATCTAATTTCCTTGGAGAAACACTAGTGGTTTGTAAAGATTTTTTCACAACTTCACATTAGGATTTGGGGATTTGGAATGTGACCGAGAAGTTGGAGGTGATGATGAGGGAGTTTTACTCTTAGAATGACCTTCTGTTTTAGGTTTGATTTCCGTTCATGGTCGTGGCCCTCCTTCTGGTGCAAAAATGTTGAAGCCTCAAAATTCGCTGCGACAACATTGGGGATAACCACCCGGTCTAGACCTTAAAAGAAGTTCCTTTTCCACTTGGTATAGTGGCTCCGACTGGGGATAATGGGACCAATTTTCCAGAGAGAATTGATTTGATAATGTTGTTGGGGTGATATAAGATATAACATAGAATGGTTCAACTAAGAATAATCTAATATAAATAATAAACACATGCATCTATCTTAATCTAACATTATCTGACTATAAATATACCCAAATAAACTAAGATATGTGATCTACAAAGATGTCTCAAAGAAACTAGTAATGAAGATTATTCAACTGCTAAAAGAAATGAAATTGTTAATGATAATTGTTTTGGATAAATAGTTAGACAAAACAATTGAGAAAAATTTATCGCATATAGTAATTGTTCATGTATTCAATAAGAAATTAGAGCTGCAACATCATACAAAAGTGCAATAATGTAGAACTATAACTCAGATTTTCATACATAAGACAATCAAAGAAAGAGTATTTCTAATGCATAAATAAAACACGATCATAAGATAAAAGTACCATATATGAAAGGTCTTGCTCATGGGCTCAACAATATTGATCTAGTTTCATCCAATCAAATACACTCTAAGAGTACATAAGTGCAATTTTAGTAGAGTATGCTTCGATATTAAAACAAATAGACCATGTTCCAATAATTTCATCAAAACCTTCACAAAAATACAGAAGTTTAATGTCTTGTAAAGTGTTTTTTGATAAAACCCTGGACCCTTCTCTAAATGCATGAAAGGGTAATAAATAGTATAATACATGCCTCAAAAATAGATTATTACATAAAATTATAAGGAGGTTTCAAACAACCTTCCTTAGAATAAGTGAGAAACAAAAACTAAAAATAAAAATAAACGATGACAAGATTTTGCAAATTGAATGGTCCTATTCGGCCATTTGTTAGGATATTCTGACACACAGGAAATAGTTAAGTATAACTTCATCTAGTGTAGAGTTAGGTAAAGTGTGTTTCTTTACTATGTACTTTTGTAACTTACAATCCGATAGTCATAGTATGTAGTGATCCAACGGTTCATTCTCTCCTCGGTATTACTGACACTTGATCCGTGGCTTAACACCCAATTGGTCCATGATCTCTATTTAAAGAGCATGGAGGGTCATTTGTAGGGTAACCATTCATGAGAGAAGCTTATGTAAATTTTCATTCTTTTATTAATAGATTGCCTGAAGTGGCCGCGTTGGCTCAAGCCATGGATTGTTTCCCTCTTTGATGGTTTTAACCACGTCAACAATACTGGTGTATTGATATGTGATATGTTTGTGAGCGGTGTCCTTTGGTTTTTTGTTTGAAGAACTTACCTTGTAAATTACTACATGGTATCAGAGCTATTTGAGGGCTGCATCCATTGGTGATCCAAATCTGAAGCCGGTAGAACTGCATCCGACTGCCGTTTCCTAGATCTACTATTTCTGACTGCTTTTGGGCCGAGAGGACTGTTCTAGTTTGTTAGGAGAATCTGTTCCAGTGAGGAACCCATTTCTTTTCATGCGAAAAGGTTTCTGGTAGCCCTAGCTATGTCATTTTTAAGATCTGGAGGTATATAATGTTTATTTGCAGTTTCTAGTTATTTTCTCTTTGTTTATTTCGATTTATTTAGCTCTTTTTTTATTACCCGATCTATACCTTTCATTTCTGTGTATGCTCTTTGCCTCGCGATTCTGTGCGATCTAGGCAAATTAGAAACAGAGAGGAAGGATTTTTCTCATGTGTATGCTCTTTTCCGTCGTGCCTTAGTGTGATCTTGGAAAATCAGAAACATTGAGGAACATATATAGTTTCTGGGTAAAGCTAACTTCAAGCAGTAAGGTTTGTTTTTTTTTCTTTTCTTGTACCCCTCCTTCCTCTTTTCCAAAAAATACTAACCTTTTAATCTAGCTCATTTGGTCCAAAGCTAGTTTATGAGAATAGAGGTCTTGAGTTCAAGTCTTTCTTGGTCCAAACCTACTTTATTAGAATAAGTTTGGAAAGGGGGCGGATTTTTTTTAATATAACATTATCATTCATTTCCACACATTCCAGCACTTCGTCGGCATCTTCAACAACTTTTCTTCAAAAATCCATAACTCCTTTCGGAAGCCGTTTTTTTTAATCAGCCCATTTTTTTGAGATCTTTCCATTGGAACACTTATTTTTGGCATATATAGCTTCAATTTCTATTAAAATTTTAAATTCCATGACAAGTTATTCTTGATAGCACAACTACTTCCAATGGTGGTCCTACATTGTGGATTTACTTAGAAGTAAAGGTCTTTATAGAATAGCCCCAGGCCAAGAAACCAAATCGAAAAATGAAGATAAGGCAGCCAAATGGGAAAATAGGCAAGATCAAGCATGTGGGTTGATAGGGATGTCTATTTCTCCAGACCTTAGATTCCATATCACAGAACTTGATACTCCTTATGAAGCAATGAAACAGATCACTAAAGTTTTTGGAATTAAAAATGAACTTAGAGCCCATGAACTCGAAAATGAGTTGCTTACATTGGACCCCTATAATTTTTCTTCCATTGAATATTTTCTATCCAAGTTCAAGACCCTTAGACTTCTCTTGGAAGGTGTTAAGGTTAAGAAAGAAGATGATAACCTTATCTATTCCATTCTTACTAAGTTGGGACCAGCCTACTCTGTGTTCGTTTCCACCTTCCATTCTATAAGAGAAGCCTTCATTTCTAAAGGACAAGCCGACAAGTCCCCTTCCTTTGATTCCTTTTGTGATTCTTTAATAAGAGAACAAGAAAAACTCTTACACCTTGGTCTTCTTAATCTTGGAAACTCTTCTAAGAAAGCCTTAGCTGCCTAGCAACAACCAAATTCAAAGAATCCTAAGAAGTTGTATCCTAAAAAGAATGGTCCTAAGCCAAACAAGGGTCCTAAGCAATTTCAGCCTCAAAATGAAAAATCATTTCAACAAAATGATAAGGCAAATAAAAACAAAGGGAAGAAGACTGATAGAAATTTCCACTTTTGTAATCAAGATGGCCACTTAGAATCCAAAAGCTTTAAGAAGATGGAAGCCTTGGAAGCATCAATGAAGAAGCATAACATCCATTTGGAGCATTCTTCAACTTCAACATCATCTTCAGAAATAGCACCTTTTGCGTGTGGTTGTCAAACATCTAGATTTGGATATGCATTAAATGTATCTTCTTCTTCTAATTCTCATGAGTGGCTCATTGATTCTGGAGCTTCTTATCACATGGCCAAAAACAAAGCCATGTTTTCTTCTTTAAATGATTGTAACACCAAAAATATATATGTTGGTGCTGATAGATCTCTTAGTGTTGTAGGAACTGGAACTGTTCATATAGACAATGGTCAATTTAATGATGTATTATGTGTTCCAACCTCATCCTGCAACATTTAATCTATATATCAAATAACTCATTCAGATGAAGGAAAAATCGTTGAATTTTCACCTCACAATGTTGTAATTAAGGACCTAAGAGATCCTAGACAGATTTTAGCCACTGGCATTGCTGATGATTCTACAAGGTTGTATAAGTTTAACAACTTTGGGTCATCAAATATTCCCTTGGTATTTGTTGCTCATAATGATGAAGTGAGCAAACTTTGGCATGAGCAATTTGGTCACTTAAACTATCGCTCCCTTCAGAATCTATGTAAAGAAAATATGGTCACAGGTCTTCCAATGGTATCTTGTAGAGATGGTGTTTGTTTCGGATGTGTATTCGGAAAACATCATCGAGATAGTTTTGAAAAACGTGCCTCTTGGCACGCCTCAGCCCATTTACAGCTTGTGCATAGTGATTTATGTGGTCCACTTCCAGTTGTTTCATTCTTTGGCTACAAGTATTTCTTAACTTTCATTGATGATTTCTCCAGACGCACTTGGGCATACTTCTTAAAACTCAAGAGTGAAGTATTTAACATGTTTTTAGCCTTTAAGTCCTTTGTTGAAAAACAATATGGACATCAAATTCTTAAGCTAAGATCTGATAATGGCGGAGAATATGTTAACAACAAATTCATCAAATTTTGCACTAAGAATGAAATTCAAATGCAACATACTGTTCCATATACTCCACAACAAAATGGTGTAGCTGAAAGGAAGAATCGCACCTTAAAGGAAATGGATAATTGTATGCTTCAATCTAAAGGACTTAGTCTTAATTTTTGGGCAGAAGAAATTAACTGTGCAAGTCACATAATAAATCGCCTACTAAGGTTTTAAAGAATATCACTCCAGAAGAAGCATGGAGCTCAATTAAATCAGATGTAAGTCAATTTCAGGATTTTGGAAGTGAAGCATGGGCCCATATTCCAGATGAGAAACATAAAGCTTTAGAACCTAAGAGTGAAAAATGTATTTTTGTTGGATATTCTGAAGATGTCAAAGGATATATACTTATTCCACTTAAGTACAAAATGTTATCATTAGAAGAGACGTAAAGTTTGCTGAAAATATATCGGCCTATGAGCCTAGTTCGGCGGATGTGCCACCTCTCTCTATTTCTTATACTTTTGAAAATATTTCTTCTTCAGATGATGAAAGCGAGGATGACAATCCTTCCCCACCTTCTCAGGATCCTTCTTCAGCTCCTCAGGCTCCAAAATGGGTCCGTGCTACTTGGGATGCAACAGGCATTCTTGCCGGTGATCCTACAGATCAGCGATGTACACATTCTCAGTTTGATAGAGCCTCTTCTTTACTGGCTCAAGCTTCAGCGAATTATGATCCTGACACCTTTGCAGAAGCTTCAGGCCATCCAGATTGGGATGTAGCTATGAATAAATAATATCGTTCATTATTGGCAAATGATACATGGGATCTTGTTCCTCTACCAAAGGGACGAAAACTTGTTAGATGCAAATGGGTTTACAGAACCAAGTATGGACCAGATGGGAAAGTTGATAAACATAAAGCTCGTCTTGTTGCTAAGGGTTTTTCACAATTTGAAGGAATTTACTATACTAAAACCTTCTCCCCTATTGCCAAAATGAACTCTATCCACCTTGTTCTTTCCCTTGCCGCCTCTTTCAAATGGGAAGTCCATCAGATGGATGTTAAATCTGCCTTCTTGCATGGGGACTTGCATGAAGAAATCTATATGGAACAACCTACTAGCTTTATACAAACAAACTCCAGCCTTGTATGTCAGCTTAAGAAATCCCTTTATGGTCTCAAGCAAGCTCCTCGGGCTTGGTATGCCAAAATGGATAGCTTTCTTTTAGAAACTGGCTTTTCTAGGTGTCATTCTGACAATACTGTCTACACCAAGAAAATGGGCAAGTCTCTTATCATTCTTGTTCTTTATGTTGATGATCTTATCCTCACTTGTAGTGATCCCAACCTTATAAATCATGTGAAGTCCAGCCTTAAAAAGAAGTTTGAAATGACAGACTTAGGACACTTGCATTATTTTCTTGGTCTTCAAGTCTTGTAATCCAAGGAAGGTATTTCCCTTTCCCAGTCCAAGTATGCCTGTGATCTTCTACACCATTTTCACATGGAAGAATGTAAGCTAGCCCATTCTCCCTTTCAGTTTGGAGCCAAAATTTCAGTCACTTGTACTTCCCCTGAAGTTGATGCTACCTTATACTGTCAACTTGTAGGAAAACTTTTGTATCTGACCCATACTCGTCCTGACATTTCCTTTGTTGTTGGCCTTATTGCTCGGTTTATGCAAAACCCACATGAAAGTAATTGGAAAGAAACTAAAAGAATACTTTGTTATGTTCGAGGTACAATCCAGTTTGGGATTCATTATAGTGCAGAAGCATCTCTTATATTGGTTTGTTTCATTGATTCTGATTGGGTTGGTGACCCTGATGATCGGAAGTCTACTATAGGTTATGTGTTCACTCTTGGTTCAAGACCTATTACATGGGATTGCAAGAAACAAAGTGCCATTTCTCTTTCTTCAGTAGAAGCAAAGTATCGTGGTGCCGTAGAAGCTAGTAAGGAAGCCCTATGGTTTCGTCAGATCCTGTCAAAGTTTTGATTTCAGCAGTAGCATCCGACTACACTTTGGTGTGATAATCAAAGTGCCATTCAAATATGCAAATATCCAGTCCAACATCAACGTAGCAAACACATTGAACTGCACATGCAATTCATCATAAAGCTCATTCACGACCATGTTCTTGAAGTACAATATTGTTCAATAGATGATCAAGTTGCAAACATCTTTACAAAGGCTCTCACAGAGGTGAAGTTTACTAAACTTTGATTTATGGTTGGAGTTCAGGAAGTTGTCACTAAGGGGGGATAGGCTCTAATGCCTCCTTCCTTCTCCTATTGTGTCATATTTGTACATCCTTCAATCCTATCCCAAGTTGTTAATATGGGGGGATGTTAGGATATTCCGACACATAGGAAATAGTTAAGTATAACTTGGTCTAGTGTAGAGTTAGGTAAAGTGTGTTTCTTTACTATGTAATCTTGTAACTTACAATCCGACGGTCACGATATGTAGTGATCTAACGGTTCATTCTCTCCTCAGTATTACTGACACTTGATCCGTGGCTTAACACCTAATTGGTCCATGATCTCTATTTAAAGAGCATGGAGGGTCATTTGTAGGGTAACCGCTCATGAGAGAAGCTTATGTAAATTTTCATTCTTTTATTAATAAATTGCCTGAAGTTGCCGCATTAGCTTAGGCCGTGGACTTTTTCCCTCTTTGAGGGTTTTAACCACGTCAACAATATTGGTGTATTGATTTGTGATTTGTTTGTGAGTGGTGTCCTTTAGTGTTCTGCTTCAGGAACTTACCTTGTAAATTCCTACACCATTCAGTCTTGAGCTCACAAATGTTTATCACTGGCTTAACCTGGGGAGGTTTGCCAATTTTGGATCTTAGTTGCCCTGTGAACACAACAACAGTGAGAGGTGGCACCATCTTTTGAGAAAAATTAGTTAAACAACGCAGAGTCATCAAATGACTATGTGGTTTTACTAGAAACCGCGAGTATGTTTCCCAATCGAGCTTAGACATTTTCTTGATTGCTTCTGCATTTGTTTGGGCAGTTTCTTTCCATCGTTCTTCCAACTGTTTAACATCCGGGAGAGATTTTGTACTACATTCTTTGATAAGATTGGCAGTGTGGATATTTTCATTGACAACCTCAATGATGTTGTTTGTAGTATTGGCTGCTCTTGCTGCTGCCATCTATGTTTGTTTTAACTATAAATCTCAATCAGTAAATAAGATGTCTTTGTGGGATTCCTCGATCTTTGGTAGATTAGCTTTCCTACCTTCTTCATATTCTTTCCAGGAAATGAATTCTATTATTCTTTTGTTTAGCTCTTCATACTCCAATATTTGATCGATCACTTGATTATTTAATTTGTCACTTGATTCACAATAAGGTTTGATCATCGAAATTCTTTGACAGAATACTTCTTGCTGTTGTACCAAAATAGAATTTAACTCAAGTGCCGCTTTGATAAATTCATCTTCTCGGGGACTGCCTTTGAATTTGTCCAATATAGATTGCATTTAGTGAATCTGTGTGTTCTTGACTGCCATGTCTATCTAATTTTGTATTGTCATTTGCTCAAAAGATTGTTGAAATTGTGCCAATTGTATTTTTGCCTGCTTATTGGTGCTTTGCCTTTCTTGCTTGAGTTGTTTGAGTAATTGAACTCTTTCTTCCTTTTCCCTCAGTAACAGTTGAACCTCTACTGCCTTATCAATTGTTGCAGTTGCATAAGCTCCTGCATATTGTGATAGCTTCGTAAGGTTGTCTGATGGGTCCATGGGGGTGTCTCTCCACACTATCTCCATTGGCTCACTTTCAAGACTTGTTGTTGCCGATTTATTCAATTTTCTTTTCTTTCTCTATATTTTTACTACAACCTTATGAGTAGGACCGTTGAATATGTGCAAGGGTGGTATTTCTTCAACCTTCAAAACAATTTCAAAAGTTGGATGTGCCGGGATGATCTCAATGTCTTGAGTGGTTACAATTTCTTGTATTGTGGCTTCTGGATTTACAACTTGTTGAGTGTGTCGTGGAGTCTGGAATCTAGATGTTTCTTCAAGAACAGTCTCTATTTGGAGCTTTTTATTAAATTGTTCCCACTCCTATTCCAGATTGATGACTGGAGTCTTTTTTGTTTCAACCTATAGGGGAGTAGTCTCCATGTCTTGTACAATTGAGGCTTTCTCGATTATTTCTTCACGATTTTCTTTTGTATCCAGTTCAGAGTTGGCCTCGGGGATTCCTTCCTTATTGTCAGATTCATGTTCAGAGTCTTCAGAACCCTGAGTTGACTTCTCTTGCAATTTTCCATCATAATTGTGTTTGGAGCTCTCCTCCAAGCTTATGCTGGGAGTAGGTTCTCTTACTTCTTGAATTTGTAATAGGTCCAAGGGACCTGTTCGAGCCTTTTATTTCTGTACATGTAGAATTCTTTGAGGTCTTCTGGGTCTAGCTTTAGTGATGCTAAGTGAAAAACTTGTGAAAATCTTTCGGCTTGCTCAAGTAAATCATCAAACAGATCTTCCTCATGACTGAATTGCCTGACTTTGACCATGGCAGTGAAATTCTTTGCAATCTTGTTGGGGTCATATTGTCTACCTAGCACTGCAACTAGGTTTAGGGCTGTGATATTTTGTATTTCTTTAGATGCATGCCCAAGATAATGCAACACCACAGTGTAATGGGAAAGTTGGCCAAATGGCCTTCTTCTGCTCCTTAATGGTTTTGGTGATTCCATCACCCACTATGTGATAAGTTATTTCCTGTGCGGATAGTTTATCCGAAACATAGTATGGGAGAACATGGGGGGCAGTAATACTCCCGAAAACGTTGATATAAGTAAACCATTCCTCACCAAACCATCTCACCACCGGGAACATGTCAATCTTTGCTTCCTCTGAAATCCCGGGGGCTTTCTTATAAAAAATGGTATGATAAATAGGTAACATGACACCATGACAAATCTTATAAAAATGGGAGCCAAACTATGATTCCCACAGTATCTTGTGATAAATATGGATGGGTGTAGGATATTTTAAGGTCCATTTCCAACCCATGTTTAGAAAATGTGAGAAAAAACATATAGCGTCCATGACATAAGCACATGAAAAAGGGAGGGATGACCCTAGTGTAGAAAATTCTATGATGCCTGTATTCTCTAATGGCCATGGCTAGATTATCTGACAAAATAGTACTCCAGTTCAAAATGGTAGCATTTACAATTGCATCAATCAGGGGAACCCATTCAATTGAAAATTTGGTGGTATCATATTTTCCGAACAGCCTACACAACATTGCGGCTCCAAAATTTTATGGGGTTAATAGAGGTCCTATGGGGTACATACCAGTTTTCTCCCGCCTAAACTTGTTGGAGCCAAACCTCCAAGGTTGCGCAACGTGCATTGGATCTTCATCCTGTTTGGAAAAATTCTCGATAAAAGCTTTGTCATAGATCTTCTGTGGCTGCGGCATATGGTACATTTGGCTCAGATTGTCTAATTTGAATGATCCCATAATGTCTTTCCTGGAGGTTTTGAATGTTCTATCTGAAACATCCACTTCATCAATAATCCATCTTACCATATCTGTATATGGTAAGATTTTTGATCTTGCAGCAATCCTGTGTAGAAAAGAGCATGCCGCTTCAAAGTAAGAAGCATTGGATGAATTCATGGCATCCGTTGTTGCCTTAACTTCCAGGGCCTTGGGTTTTCTCCCTCTAGTAAATTGTACATCGCCTCCCAAGTCGTAGTTCCACCATCTTTGTTACAAGTGGTATCAGAGAATAGCGGCAGAATTTTTGACTGCTTAGGGGCAACATCTCTGTGGTTTTTTTCCCTTTCTTTACCATCTCTGTAAGTGTTGTGTTCTTCGAAGACTTCCTTTAGGAACATAGACCTTGTATAACTTGTAGAGAAACCCATCTTAGAGATGATAGTTAAGCTCACTGGCACCTTATTCTACATAAATATGGTATTGTAACTATTGAAAGACCTATTGAAAGTCCTCATGTTTTTTGTGTACCTCCTTTTATGCATTATCAATGAAAGGATCCATGTGCATAAGAGTTTTGAAAGTAATGATCTTGGATGTGGGTGTCCATGAAGAATATATACCAACTTATTAATGCTTCCCTTCTAATGTTTTATGATAAGATGAAATAGTTTTAAAACCCCATCCACTTGTAGTGTCTAGTATGGTGAAGCTTACTTTGGGCTTGCAAATACTAGAGTGGTTGGCGATTGGTGTGGATGGTGGTCTCCTTGTCCATCAGATAGTGCCTCCATTTCTTTTAATTATTTGAATGAGAGCATATAGTTCCTTGTCATATGTAGTGTAGTTCAAGACTCTTTTATGAAACATTTCAGAATGATAACATACATGATTATCTCCTTGCATCAATACTGCTCTGATAGCATATCCACTTAAATTTGTCTCCATATTCTACCAAAGTGAATTCTAAAATGCCTTGAGAAATCTAGTATCTCTATGTGAGATGATGCTCATTGGTATACCAAGGCACACTAAGATATTTTCAAAGAAATTTTTTGTTGCATCTTTATCTTAATGGTGTTTTTACAAGGAATGAGAATGGACATCTTGCTAAAATTATCAATTACCATAAATAAATAGTCATGCCCTTTCCTTGTCCTTGGAAGAAAACTGAAATTCAAAAAGGTGCTCTCCCAATATATAATAGGTACAAGTAACATAAATGAATATATTTGAGATTGATGTACAATAAAATATTCAACTTTTAATAAATTGAGCTACATATTCTTACATTTTAGAGCAATGCACATATGTTTATAAGGTGGCAACTTTATTCCAAACACGAAAATTTCCTACATATTTAGAGATATGAGCCTCATTGATAAGCTAAAATCTTTCACATTTAGGAACATAGAGTTTTTCCAACTTGTAGAGAAACCCATCTTAGAGATGATAGTTAACCTCATTGCCACCTTATTCTACACAAACTTGGCATTGTAACTATTGAAACACCTATTGAAAGTCCTTATATTTTGTGTGTACCTCTTTCTATACATCATTGGTGAAAGCTTCCATGTGTGTAATAGTTCCCAAAGCCATGATCTTGGGTGTGGGTTGCCTTGAAAGAATATCTACCAATTTATTAATGCTTCCCTTGTTATATTTGATGATACAATGAAATAGTTGCAAAAACCTCATCCACTTTTAGTGTTTAGTATGTTGAAGTTTACTTTGGACTTGCAAATACTAGAGTGGTTGGTGATTAGTGTGGATTATAGTTTCGTTGCCCACCAAATAATGCTTCTGTTTTTTTAAGTATTTGAACAAGAGAATAGAGTTGTTTCTCACATGTAGTGTACTTCAAGACTCTACCATGAAATATTTCTGAATGATAACATTCCAACTTACCTCCTTGCATTAATACTTCTCCCATAACATATCCACTTATACTTGTCTCCACTTCAAAAGGCTTCTACAAATTAGGTAATGCAAGTACTTGTGCTTCTTTAATCTATTATTTTACATCATCAAAAGCTTTATGTTGGTTCTTTTCCACTAGAAACTCTTGATGTTGGTTGTTATGTCATGGAATGGTGTACCAAAATATCTAGGTGGACATTGGTGGCCACCCACCTATTCCACTAACTCAAGGCATTGTTCTCCATATTGTTAGTTTTTCTACAGTTTTCCATTTCCTAAACTTCCAGGCCATTCTGAGGCCCTAAATGACATTTTTTTGACATGGAACAAGTATAGGAAACAACTATAGCTTGGGCCTAATCAAAATGTGTACTTCTCAACTAGATATTTCAAACGGGCTATCAAGCAAGTCAAACAAAGATTTATGCAAAAGTTACGACATCAAGAATTTGACGTACCAAATAACCTCATCAGGGCCATAAGCCTTTTGGATTTTCATCTCCTAGGGTTAGGTATTTGGATGTTTAGGGTTTCCCCATTGCTGATTTATGTTAAAAAGGGCCTTTTGGCCACATTGTAATGCGACCTGGTGAATGTGCGTAGCCGTCACATATATTCTTAGATATAAGATACCACCATTTGAGTGAGTTTGTTTTGTTCCAAATTATTTACAGTTTCAACACATCTTATTTATTAATAAAATTCAATTTTTATTGTATCTCTATGTTTTTGTTATAAATCTATATTTCATTTCGTCCCATTCATAAATGTAGATTGGTGGTGTTAGAGTGGTCTTTTTTTTTTGCATGTTCCCAATGAGGTCAAGGTATAAGGAGTCGGGATTCAAACTAATTGAGACTTTGCAAGACCATCCTCATTGACCTCCATTCCCTCCCATAGAGGAGGAAAATAAAGATAAGGGAGCAAGAGATCCTACTAAAATATTGCTCGAGGAATCCCTCACATGAAAAAAGAACATGATGATGGATAATTTTTCCTAGATTCTTCAATGACTACCAATAATTGACACATATTCATTAAGAAGCCACTTTGGAGGAAGTCTGTATATTTGTAATATTCCTATATCTGAAGGTCGGATATATGCAAATGCTCTAGTTAAATATTTAAATATGCTAGAATGGTATTTTTCTATCCACAAATTTTTTGATAGAGAAAATATTACCTTTGTGCTCCTTAAGGATGTCCCCCATGTCAAGGATTGGTGGGAGACTTACTATGAGAAAAAGGCCATAGAGAAATCCACAATGTTTGTGGTCGTACCCACTTAGGAATATTTTAGGGATGTTATTAAAGAATAATATTATCCTATTGGAAGAGGGATACCTGGAGCGGAGACGTCAGGAGCGGCGACGGGAAAAAATATTAGGGTTTCAGAGTTGCTGCAGAAGCAACGATCCATGGAGGGGTGCAGAGGAGGGAGCTCCACTCCCTCCTTCAAGCAAGCCGTGAACAGCAAGGGAAAAAATCCATGGAAAATGATAGAGGGCCTTCAACGGGAAGGAATAAGAACAGTGAAGAGGAACAAAATGGACAAGAATCCAAGGAGAAAAGTATTATTAAAGAGAATGAGGAAGAAGACAAGGAACAGGGAACAAAAAACAAAGCACACATGGGCCCATGTAAGCCCAAAGCTGCAGTAATTCCCAGAGTCACGTTAAATGAGCCTACTCTGCAGGAGCACAGGGAATACATGCAAAGCTATGCAATAATTTGCAAATCCATGGGTTTATGGCCCACTAAAAAAGCCTTACAAATGTGGATAAGATACCACTGGAAACCAAAAGGAAACATTGACCTACACCTAGGTTCAAAGGGATTCTTTACCGTGGTTTTTGTGAATATCGAGGACAAGGATAGAGTTTTTGAAGGTGGGCCATACTTCTTTGCTGCTGCAGGTCTCTATATGCGACCTTAGATCATGAATTTTGTCCCAGAATGTGAGAACTTTACTTCAGTCCGAGTTTGGGTAAGGCTCTATTCTCTTCTGCTTGATTACTGGCAAACAGAATCATTAACAGCCAGAGGAAATAAGCTAGGTCGGTTTGTTAAAGCTTTTGAAGCCACTAGGAGGGGAAAGTATACTTCCGTTGCTCGGATCTGTGTGGAGATGGATCTCTTTGGAGCTCTTCCAGATGAGATAATCTTGGAAGTTCATGATGAAGAATGGGTTCAAACCATAGACTACGAACATATTCCGTTCAAATGCCGCAAATTTCATGAACATGGACACCTATTCAGGGATTTCCCTCTCACTAGAATAGAGAATAAGAGTAAAGCTAATGCTATGAAAGACTCCGAAGGCTTTCACAAAATGCCATACAAAGGAAAAGGGAACAAGAAGGGAATGAAAGCACAGAAATCTGAAGGACAACGAACCAGCCAAAACAGGTTCCGAGTCTTGGAAGTGGAAGAAGAAGATAACACAACAGACTAGACGAAAGGGGAAGAATTAATGGAAGAAAAGAAAGTAGAGGACAAGGAACAAACACCAGATAAGATTCTGTAGACAGAAATGATGGTGAGCAATGCAAAAACTATAATGGATCAGGAGATGATCCCAAGTGAGATGGAAATGGAGGACTAAGAACTGCAGGAGATTCTTGAGAAAGAGAATATTGACTTGGAAGATTTCTTGATTCAAGGAACTAAAGAAGGGATAGACTCTCTACCTCCAGAGGAGTTCAATAAAGTCCAACAGCTATATATATGGAAAACCCAAAACAAAGGACCGGAGAGGCAAAGGAGCAAGGAAAAGCAGAGAAATGAGGGGGTAAAAACAGTGAGACCCATACCTGTATTAGCACCCAGAAACCCAGGAAAAAAAAGAGGCAGGAAAAAGCAGAACGAGTTATTAACGGAATGTGGAAAGCTAATGATAGACTCAGGTAAGATGAAAGATCTAACCAGCTACTCCTTCACTAATCTTTAATAATGAATTTTACTTCTTGGAATATTAGAGGTCTTGGTAGTAAAAGGAAACAGAGACTGATTAGTAACAAAATGAAACAAATAGCTCTGGATGTGATCTTCATTCAGGAAACCAAATGTTCCATTCATAAATTAAAAGGGATTCATAGCAAGTGGCTCAATAACTATGAGTTTCTGGAAGTCAAAGCGGAGAATACAACATGAGGTATTCTCACTCTTTGGAATCCTAAGAAAATAGAAATTTTAGATGCTGAAGCATCTCAAGATTATCTCTCTGTGGTCATCTAGCCTGTCGGAGATAAGGAAACTTACCTAATCACCAATGTGTATGGATCCCAAAGATGGGAAGGAAAACAAAATTTTCTTGATTCTCTGGAGGAACTAAGGGATAGACATGCAAGTAAGCCATGGATACTGGGAGGGGATTTTAACATGATTAAATTGCTTTCAGAGAAAAAAGGTGGAACTAGAATTCAAATTCAAGACTCTCTGAGGTTTCAGTATTTCACAGACATTATGAAGTTAGTGGACATTACAACGAGTAATGGAATTTTTACTTGGAACAACAAAAGAGGAGGAGAGTCTCGGGTGGCTTCAAAACTGGACAGATTCATGATATTTGAGGATCTTATGCTCAATAATAAGGAAATCTCGGCAAGAATCCTACCCTTTAGAGGATCTGACCACTGGCTGATTTATCTGGAGATGCAGAGTATTGGTACTCCAAGAAATAGACCTTTTCGCTTTGAAAACATCTAGCTCTCTCATCCAGATTTCAGTAGTAATATTGCTAAATGGTGGGCAGAAGATTTGAACATCCAAGGAACCGATATGTTCCTTCTTCAAAAAAGACTAAAACACATTAAGCTTAAGCTCAAGGAATGGAACAAGAATGAATATGGCAACATTTTTGCAGCCAAAAAAGAAGTAGAAGGAAAAATGCAGGAACTCAACCAAGCCCTTATCATAGATGGATTTGATGAAATTAGGAATAATCAGGTCACCAAATACCATCAAGAATGGGAGGAATTGTGCAAACAAGAGGAAATATTTTGGAGGAAAAAATCGAGGGTTCAATGTCTCAAAGAGGAGAAAGAAATACTAGCTTCTTCCATAGATCCACAATGGCGAATAGAGTGCATAACATAATTTCAGTGATCAAGGATGAGAGAGGCATTCTTCACAACTGTCATGCTGAAATTGAAAAAGATCTGGTCAAGCACTTTCAAGGCATTGCCAAAGAAACTTGTTATAACAGAGAGAATTCCATCAGAAACTTCACAAGACACATTCCTAGGCTGGTGTCCAATGAGGACAATTTCAACCTCAACAAGCCAGTAACCGAGGAGGAAGTAAGCTAGGTTCTCAAAGAGATGAAAAATGGTAAAGCACCGGGCCCAGACGGTTTCAATGTTGATTTCTTCAAAGCCTGCTGGAGCATTGTTAAAAAGGATATTTTAAATGTGGTAGAAGATTCCAAGATGAATAAAACTATTCTGAAAGCTCTGAACACATCTTTCATTGCTCGTATCCCCAAGCAGGAGACTGCTCAGACTCCGGACAAGTTTAGACCAATATCTTTATGTAATGCCATCTACAAGATAATATCAAAAGTGGTGGATAGACTAAAACCTCTCCTTCCATCTCTGGTTTCGGTGGAACAATCCGGTTATGTGGAAGGAAGGAAAATTCTCAAAAATATCATTCAAGCTCACGAGGTGGTTCACTCTCTGACTATCAACCGAAAGGCTGGTACGATCATGCAATTATAAATTGCTAAAGCCTATGATATAAACTAAGTTGGAACTATATTAGGAAAATACTTATTGCCTTTGGGTTTGATCACAACTAGGTAAGATGGATCTTGGCCCTGGTGACTTCCTCAAGTCTCTCTATTTTGGTCAATGGCTCTCCCTCTAAAACATTTCTTCCCTCTAGAGGCCTCAGATAGGGGGACCCACTCTCTCCCTTTCTCTTCATCCTTATGATGGAAGGACTGGGTCGATCTATCAATCATGCCAAATAAGCTAGTAAGATCAAAGGTCTCCAACTTTTTGATAGGGGCCAGGCTTGGACGCATAAATAGTTTGTGGATGACACGATGCTGCAAGGAATCCCTACAGTCAAAGAAGCTCATGCATTCAAGCAGATTCTAAATGAATTTTCCAAGGCTTCAGGTATGGAAATTAACCTCACCAAATCCAAGATATTTTTCTTTAATACTAATATTGCCATTCAAAAGAACATTGCCCAAATTCTGGGCTTTCAAAGAGATTCTCTTCCCTCAAAATATTTGGGGATACCTATTACTTCTAAGCTGCTACAAAAAAGCATCTGGGAGACAATTATCAACAAACTGTAAGACAAAATCAGAAAATGGATGGTTAAATCCTTAAACCTGGCTAGCAGACTAGTACTCACAAAGGCCGTTCTACAAGTACTCCTAGTTTTTATGCTTTCTGTTCAAAGAAACTTCCTCTGGGGAAAGGGGGAAGTAAAGAAAAAATGGGCCTTGGTAGCTTGGGAAAAAACCTGCAAACCCAAAAATTATGGAGGACTAGGATTAGATGATCTTGAAATTTTAAGCAAAGCTGTAGGGGCTAAATTATGGTGGCACTGGCTAAAAGAACCAAAGGCTCAGTGGGATACAATTTGGAAAGAAAAATGTGCCAGTTCATGGCCTAGTGAGGATCATATAAGAATGGATGGTAATATCAAGGGATCACACATATGGAACAAGGCCTGGGACAATAGTTGTCTAGTTCAACAGAATGGCTTCTGGGAAATTAGAGAGGGAAACTTAGCTCTGTTTTGGGAGGACAGATGGCAACAGGAACCCATTCTTTTTAAAGAAGAATTAAAGGAACTGAAGGCAGAGACAGATGCTAAAGGATTAATCAAAGTTAAGGATTTTTGGGATTGGACCAACAATGCAGGAAAATGGAGACAATGGAGGAAATTTGATCTCAAAAATGACAACCCTTTAAAAGACAAAGCTGATGCAATAATGCAAGAGTTAGATAGAAGGAAAATTTTTGTTTCAGAAGGGAATGACCAGCTAAGATGGGGCAATAACAATGAGGGTGCCTTTAATCTTAAGGAGGCAAAAAAAATTCTCCTTGGTTTGGCTTCCCAGGCTCCAGATAAAGCTTGGCAAAGACTTTGGAGATGACAAGGTTGGATGAAAATTAAACTCTTCACTTGGCTGGTGCAACACAGGAAAATTTTGACTTGGGACAATATTAGGAAAAGAGGTGTTCTGGGGCCCTCCAGGTGCTAGCTTTGTGAAATGCAAGAGGAAACAATGGAGCATATTCTCAACAACTGCTCCTTTTCCTCCAAGCTGTGGGATTCTTTTGCCTCCATATTTTAGCAGTCAGATAGAGATCTTGGAAGCATCACCAACACCCTGAACAATTGGAGAAGCAATTTCACGAATAATGAAGTTCTTAGCATTGCCTTGGATCTTAATCTAGGCTTCATAATCTAGAACACATGGAAAGAAAGGAATAACAGGATACTCAAGGAAAAAAAAACCGCCCCTGTACCTTCATGATCAAATCCTAAAACAACTACAAGAGACTATAAGCTCCATTGTTCGAAATCTTCTTGTGAATCCTCCCTCGACTTCTAAGTGGAGGATTCTCTGCCAGCTTGGACTTCAAAGGTTGACTCCTCAAAGTCTAGGAGGGAAGAATCTTTTCAAAGACTCAGATCTTGAATTTTGGCAACCTCCTCCCAAAGGATTTTTGAAGTTCAACATTGACGGAGCCTCAAAGGGCAACTCGGGTACTGTGGGTCATGGCGGAGTTTTAAAAGATTAAAAAGGGAATATCTTGTTTATATTCCATGGCCATCTTGGAAAAGCCACCAACAATATGGCAGAAATTCTGGCTATGGAACATTGCTTTGAATATTTACTTCTAGATAATCGACACAATGTGATTGGGGAAGTGGATTCTGAGTTAATAATTAACTCAGTCAAGAAGATCAACTGGGGTACTGCTCGAGAAAAGGTCTCTAGGAATTGGAGGCTCAATCAGATCTTTCAAAGGATCCACAACCACCTTCAAGGCCTTCGTACCATCACTTTTAAACATGTTCGAAGGACGGCCAACAAGCTGGCGGGCCTCCTGGCCAATCAAGGAGTGAATTGCACAGAAGAAAAGTTTGCAACAAAATGGCAAGAGCGAACTCGACTGATTCTTAAGGTGAAATGCCATGATCAAGCCGAAGAAGATTGGTTGATGTTCAGAAACAGGACCATGGAAGGTAACACTGACAACCCAGAAGCAGCATGAGCAGAAGAGTGGACTCTTTTAGTTTTACAGTGTATAGTAATCTTTGGCAGTCAATTGGTCGAAGAAGCAAGATCATTCAAAGCCTCTGTGACTACAAAGTGGGTGGATTTACTCTAAGGGTTTTATACAGACTAGTCAAGGCCTCTTCCCACAATATCTTTGGCAATCTGGTTTGTCGTGTGGATGGGAGCAAGGCACTCTTGATGCGCCCGACTTTCCAGTTTCTAGTTTTCAGTTCCCAGTTTCCAGTTTCCAGTTTCCTGCGCGGTTTTCACAAGCCCTGCAAGTGGGAAGCAGTTTCTACTTATCCGCAGTGATCAAATTCAATGATTGACGCGTGGCAGAAGGACAGTTTGAAAAACCACCGTGATCACACGTTAAATGGCGGCATATAGGGTTCAACGATTTTCCTATCCGCTGTTGGATCTGTTGAATTAGATCTACGATCATTTTTCATCGGGCTTGTTCGTGGGGCCAGGGTGTTTAGGCCAGACCATCGGGTCTTTTTAAAGTTTATCTTTATAGAATTCTGTAACGAGCACTGGTTCGGTTAACTTTTAACTGCGCTTTTTGGGTTGCTCTTTTCCCGAGAATGTAGTCCTTTGGTTTTGATTGCTTTTTCCATACCATTGGTTGACTTCACCATGGTTTGGTGCCCACTCCGTTCGTGGGGGTGTGTAACATATGTAAATCAGTTTTGAATTAATGAAAGGATCGTCTCTTGCACTAGCAAAAAAAAATATTACCCTATTGGAAGCAGTATGACCAATACATGAGATGGACCACACTACGGTAGGAGAGGGACCAAATAGTGCCAATGTTCACAAATACATTCCATACCTTTGCATGAAGCTGGGTATCAAAGACTCTAAGCAACATCTAGTGCTTAAGTGTTACAATGGTTTGTACAAATACATATAGATAGAGATGGAGTTTTTGGACATTTCCTCATTAGGTACGACATACTGATATATTTTTAAAATCGAGAAAAAAATTAAAGATAAGAAGCAAGAGTCGGGATCTGCAAATTACTCACACTAGAAGTAGGGCAAAGGCAACCCCAATTTGCAAAAGAAAGGATAGAGCCAAGATGGAAAACTCTAGGAAAACCTTCCTAAGGAAAATAAGGGTAATGAGAAGACAAAGAAAGACAAGGGAAAGTGGTGTGAGTTCCATAAGAGCTCTTGACATAACACCGATGAATTTTTCTCAAAGAAGTTGTTGGTGGTTGAGATAAAAGCCTTAGAGTTAGTTGTAGGTTCTAACTCTAAATCAAATCTAAACAAGGGGAAGAAAATCATTAATGTAGAACCTAGTGCCACAATCACTACCACCAAGGTCCAACCAAGTGAACCCGAAGAACCAAAGGAAGGTGTGCATCTTTTTCTCACACAAATGTTAGTAAAGGGTGCTCCACTGCACTTCAGAGTCAACAACATAAGTCAAAAGAAACTCATATTAAGATAGATCATTAAGCAGTTGGACCCATCGATAATAACACCAATGCAGTCACGCACCATTAGGTGGCTCTGCTTAGGGTGAGATATCTCTATCATCCAATAGTTTTTCTTCCCTATGACATCAATACCTTCAATGATGAGGTATTTTTTACTATTCCCCCTTGAAGTTTTTGATTTTATTCTAGGTCAACCATACTTGGGTAAGAATCATGATGTATATGAGTCTATTCCTCATATTTTTATTATTACTTTGGGAAAACAACTATACATGATACCATAGGTAGCTCTACTTACCACCATTTTGTTGATCTACACTAAGTAATGCACAAAGGTCATCTCTCAGACTGTAAATTTTTTATTCATCGTAATTTTATCTGAAAGAGAGCAGAAGGTTTTGGCCACATCCATGGCCTCCACATAGGTCCTCTCCACACAATATAAGCAAGTGGACAAGGCTATGGAAGAATACAAATACATCTTCCTGTAATCCACTGGGGTACCTATGCATTGTTTGATCAAGCATTCAATTTATCTGACCCTCGACACACCTACACCCAATGGGCGAATATATTGTTGTTTTCTTTTATAAAATGAGGAAATAAAGAACACGATCCAAGAGCCACTTCAAAAATGGAACATTCGATTGAGCTCCTCACCTTGTGGAATCCCAATTATACTTACGCAGAAGAAGGATGATACATGGTGACTCTGCATTGGTTATAAGGCCCTAAACAAAATCATAGTTAGGAACTAGTACCCAATTCCCTGAATTTATTACCTTCTTGAGCAACTCAATGAGGACAAGTACATTAGTAAGATTTATTTGAAGTTTGGATACCACCAGGTCCCACTAGAACAAATGAATGTATGGAAAAATGCTTTAAATTCCAAGGAAGGTCGTTTTGAATGCTTAGTCATGGCCTTTGATTTAGCGAATGTACCAAAAAGTTTCATGAGGATAATTGAAGATATATTTGTTAGAAAATTATATATTACGGAGCAATGGAACACATAAAATATTGAAGAAATATAAACACAGAGAACGCATAAAACAAGAGAGACACAGATATACGTGGTTCACCCAGTTTGGGCTACATCCACCCCGAACAGCCAGTCCTTCCTTTCTATTATCCAACAAAATGAAGAGACACAACCTGCAGCAAATCCGCTATAATATCCTCTGTTTTCTCTCACAGTCTCACCTCATAGTTTCTCGCTACAGAATACACATCTATATCTCAGCCTCCAATACAATGCCCTCATACAAAGAGAGGGGTTGCCTTCTAGGGCAAAAAACCCTAAACTAAACATAAGTTCTACCATCAGATCATCTGCCTAATGAACGACCTAGATTGACTAGAAATTACTATACTTTTACAAGGCAATTTTACATTTATTTTTAGCTTCAGGGGCGCTGCTCCCGAGCCCCTGCTGGGGGACCGCTAGCCCCCGGATCCCCCAGCCGGGGGCGATCGGCCCCCCCGGACCCCCGCGGGGGGGACAACTCCCTCCCGCACCCCCCCCGTGTGGAGGGGTGTACAAACTTCCCGGGGTATACATCTGGTTGAAACAAAGACCTTTGAACAATCATGCTCCACACACAACAATCTCCCACTTGGAGAATGATTGTAGAAACTCCACCGCTGCTTCATTTGCTGGACAATGACTCCTCTTTGGACCTGGCTGTTTCTCATCTTCATTGTCATCCTTGAAGACCAATTGAAACTGAGCATATTCTCAGTTTCTCCCTGGTTACAACTTTTGTTAACATATCTGCAGGATTCTGGCTAGTGTGTATCTTTTCTAGCTTCAACTCTCCATCTTCCAACACTGATGTATGAAATGGTACTTGAGCTGTATGTGTTTAGTCCTAGAATGAAATGCTGAGTTCTTTGCAAGATGAATGGCACTTTGACTATCACTGTATAACGTGCCCATATCATGCTCCTTACCCAATTCACCCATAAACCTTTGTAACCAAATCATTTCTTTACTAGCCTCTGTAGCAGCAACATACTCTGCTTCTGTTGTTGAAAGTGCAACAACACTTTGGATTTTTGAAACCCAACTGACAGTTGTTCCTCCAACAGTAAATACATATCCTGTAGTGCTTCTCCTGTTATCCTTGTCACCTGCCATATCTGCATCAACATATCCCTGTAGAGAAATTTTTGCACCACCAAAGCATAATGCTTGATTTGTGGTACCTTTCAAATATCTGAGAATCCATTTCACTGCCATACAATGTTCCTTTCATGGATTGTTCATGTACGTGCTTACAACTCCCACTGCATGTGCAATATCAGGCCTTGTGCATACCATTGCATACATTAAGCTTCCAACTTCTAATGCATATGGATCTTTAGACATATAATCCATGTCTTCTTGGGTCTTTGGGCACATTTCCTTGCTAAGTTTGAAATGGCTAGCAAAAGGTGTACTAACTGGTTTTGCATTGTGCATGTTAAGTCTTTTCAACACCTTTTGTATGTACTCATTCTGAGACAATGTTAATTTATGATTTTTCCTGTCTCTAGTTAATCTCATACCAAGGATTTGTTTTGCAGCTCCCAAATCCTTCATTGCAAATGAATTTGCCAATTTTCTTTTGAGTACATTTATTTCCTGCATGTTAGATCCTGCAACAAGCATGTCATCTACATACAATAACAATATAATATAGCTGCCATCATTTTGCTTTTTCAAATAAACACAATGATCAGAGTGACATCTAGTATAGCCTTGTTCGGACATAAACTTGTCAAATTTTAGATACCACTGCCTTGGAGCCTGTTTTAAGCCATACAAGCTCTTCTTCAACCTGCACACTAGTTTCTCCTTCCCTTTCACCTCATATCCTTGTGGCTGCTGCATATATATCTCTTCCTCCAAATCCCCAGGGAGAAAGGTTGTCTTTACATCTAACTGCTCAAGATGCAAATCTTCAGCTGCTACAAGACTTAAAATAGTTCTGATTGAAGTCATTTTAACAACAGGAGAAAATATTTCATCAAAATCAATACCTTTCTTCTGTGCAAACCCCTTCACCACAAGTCTAGCTTTGTACCTCTGTTTTCCTCCATCTTCTTCTTTCAGCCTGTAAACCCATTTATTCTTCAATGTAGTTTTTCCTGTAGGCAACCTGACTAAATCCCAAGTCTAGTTATGCATTAAGGAGTCCATCTCTTCTTCCATGGCTACCTCCCACTTCTTCCTACTTTCAACCTGCATTTCTTCTTCATAACATTCGGGTTCACCAGAATCAGTAAAAAATAAATAATATAATGAAGGAGAGTATCGTTCAGGGGGTCTACTTATCCTGGTAGATCTTCTAACACCACTTTCAGGTGTTTGGGGTGCCTGTTGCTATTGTGGTGGTTGCTGTTGTTGATTATTATTATTTGCAGGCACCTTTACCTTTTCAGTGATTTCATCAAGAACTGCGTATTCCTTATTTTCCTTTTCCTGTTTCTTTTCCTGCAACTGATTCTTATACAAGACATTTTCATTGAATATTACATCTATGCTCCTAATGATTTTGTGATTTTCGTAATCATATAAGCGATAACCAAAATCATTAACACCATATCCAATAAAGGTACATTTCTTTGACTTTGCCTCAAGCTTTGTTCTATTTTCTTTATCAATATGGACAAAGGCCTCACAACCAAAAGGCTTTAAAAAAGAGTAGTTTACCTTTTTACCTGTCCATGCTTCCTCCGGAACACCACCATCCAAGGAACTTGAAGGCCCTCTGTTTATTAGATAAACAACAGTATCTACAGCATCTGCCCAAAAATATAAAGGCAATCTTGCATGCAATATCATGCACCTTGCACGCTCCATGATTGTTCTGTTCATCCTTTCTGACACACCATTTTCTTGTGGTGTTCTTGGAACTGTCTTCTCTCTGCGAATTCCATGTTCTGAACAGTACTTATGAAACTCTTTGCTGCAATATTCACCTCCATTGTCTGATCTAAGACACTTCAATTTCTTTCCTGTCTCAATCTCAACCAAAGCTTTCCATTTCTTGAAAGTATCAAATACATCAGATTTATTCTTAATACAATAAATCCAAGTTTTTCTAGTTGCATCATCAATAAAAGTAACATAATAATGAAAGCCACCGAGAGATGATACCTGAGCAAGTCCCCATACATCTGTATGCACAAGCTCTAATTTTTCATTCTTCTTTTCTTTCCCAACTCTAAGAAATCTGACTCTCTTTTGTTTTCCATAAATGCAATTCTCACAGAAGTCCAAATCAACATTCTTCAAACCCGGCAACAAATTCCTTGAGTGAAGAATCTTCATCCCCTTTTCACTCATGTGTCCGAGCCTATGATGCCATAATGCTGCATCTGCTCCTTTGGAAGTTAAAGCATTAACAAGGTTAGAAATACCATTGCATAAATACAATGTACCAACCTTTTCGCCTTTTGCTATTACCAGGGCTCCTTTGGTGACCTTCCAAGCTTTATATGTGAAAGTTGTCACACAACCTTCACCGCCTAACTGCCCTGTTGAAAACAAATTTTCCTTTAGATCTAGAACATGCCTTACCTCCTTTAATAGCCATTGGTTTCCATTCTGCTGTTTTACAAGAACCTTACCCATTCCAACGATTTTATAGGGTTTATCATCACCCAGACGAACTTGTCCAAAATCTCCTTGAACATAGTCATGAAAGTATTTCTTATCAGGTGTGGCATGGAATGAAGCCCCTGAATCTACCACCCAGGAATCAGTAATATTTTCGAAAGAAAGAATCAAAGCATCTTGTAACACCTCACCTGTCACATTTGCTTCGTGATTGTTTTCTTGCTGTGCATCTCCTTCTTTTCACTTCCGAGATCTACAGTCTTTCTTTAGGTGTCCTTTCTTTCCACATTTCCAGCACACTATCCCCGATCTGGACTTGGATCTGCCTTTCCTTGATTTACTGCGATATCCTGAGCTCTTTCCTCTTTCCATTTTTCTTCCTCTAGACTCTGCACTCAAAGCATTTCCCGATGTCTCACCGGAGCTTTTCCGTTGCATTTCCTCGCTAAGGATAGCACCGACAACATCATCAAACTTTAAAGTACTAGATCCAGAAACAGAGTTACTAATGGCAATTACCAAACCATTCCAACTTTCTGGTAATGAGCACAAGAATAACAGAGCTCTAACTTCATCATCAAAGTTTACCCCTACAAAACTTAACTGACTTGTAACTGTATTAAAATCATTTAAATGGTTTGCAACAGATCCACCTTCTGACATATTCATATTAAATAACCGTTTCATAAGAAATACCTTGTTTGAGGCCGAGGGTTTTTCATATAGTTTCAACAACGTCTGCATCAAACCCTCTGTCATGGTTTCCTTCGAAATGTTGAAGGCGACTGACACAGCAGGGCACAACCGTATTGTTCCAAGTTCCTTTCTATCGAGAAGGTTCCATTCTTCGTCTTTCATACCGTCAGCATCTTTGTTTTCCCACCCAATGGTAGGTATAGATCTTTCTGATACAGATAATCTTCCATCTGCATCTTCCACAGCGAGAAGTTTTGGCTGTTAAATTTCTCGACCCTAAACTTACCATCTTCAGCCATTGCTCCCACTCGAACCAGGAACCCTTCTTTCCTGCGAGTTTATCAGCCAAATAGACCTTCGGCTATGCTACCAGTTGTTAGAAAATTATATATTACGGAGCAATGGAACACATAAAATATTGCAGAAATATAAACACAGAGAACACATAAAACAAGAGAGGCACAGATATATGTGGTTCACCCAGTTTGGGCTACATCCACCCCGAACATCCAGTCCTTCCTTTCTATTATCCAGCAAAATGAAGAGACACAACCTACAACAAATCCGCTGTAATATCCTCTGTTTTCTCTCACAGTCTCACCTCACAGTTTCTCGCTCACAAAATACACATCTATATCTCAGCCTCCAATACAATTCCCTCATACAAAGAGAGGGGTTGCCTTCTAGGGAAAAAAACCCTAAACTAAACATAAGTTCTACCGTCAGATCATCTGCCTAATGAACAAACCAGATTGACTAGAAATTACTATAATTTTACAAGGCAATTTTACATTTGTTTTTAGCTTCGGGGGCGCTGCTCCCGAGCCCCCGCTGAAGGACCGCTGGCCCCCGGACCCCCCAACCGGGGGGGATCGGCCCCCTGGGCCACGGGGGGGAAAATTCCCCCCCGCACCCCCCTTCATGGAGGGGTGTACAAACTTCCTGGGGTATACATCCGGCTGAAACAAAGACCTCTGAACAATCATGCTCCACACAAAACAATATTGTAGCCTTTCACTAATTATTTTATGGTGGTATATTTAGATGATATCCTCATATTCAATAATAGTTGGGTAGAACATTTGCATCATATTCAATAAGTCCTTCACTCTCTATAGTAGGACAATCTATATGATAACTTGGAAAATTCTCCTTCGACATGAACAAGGCCCAATACCTAGGCTACACTATCGATCAACATGGTGTGCATGTGGATCCAACCAAGATTCATGTCGTTCATGACTATCCAACCCTGACCACACTAACTGAGTTTTGAATTTTTTTAGGCCTTTCTTACTTATATTGCAAGTTCGTGTTGATATTTTGCAATATTGCATGAGCCCTCAACGAAGTGACCAAGGGTGGTGGAAAATTAAAATTCATGTGGTGTAATTTGCAATAGAAAGATTTCGATGATCTAAAACATTCCATGTGCTCAACCTTGGTGCTCCTCTTTCTCGATTTGTAACAACATTTTGAGATTGAGATAGAGGCTTCAGACTATGCTATGGGCATATTTCTCACTCAAAATTATCATTTGGTTCCATACCATAGTGAGACACTATCAAATGTCGTGTATAAATACCCCACCTAAGACAAAGAAATGTATTCCATTGTACAAGCCTACCGCCGATGGAAGGATTACATTCTTGGGAAGGAGACATTCATCCACACTAATCAAAAGCATTTATAGTTCATGCAAACATAAGGAAAATTTAAGAATGATTTCCATCAAAAGTGGTCCACATACTTGCAACAATTTCATATCAATATCAAATATAAGATAGGGAGCACTAATTATGTCACCGACTACCTCAACAATCCTATGGACATGAGGCTGCTGGGTGGCCCAACTCTATGAGAGCAATCTTGACTTTGCTACCACCCACCAAATGATGAGAATAGGCATGGCCATCATTGGCTTTCATCTCTAGGATGGACTATTATGTTGTCAAGGCCATCTCTGTGTTACTTAAAGCAAGCGTACAAAGCTAATTTGGGAATCTCACTATAGTCAAATGATAAGACACTTTGACATGGAAAAGATAGTGACCATGCTACACAAGTATTTCTAGTGGCCAAAAGCTTGAAAAAATGTCAGCAAGTATATCAGGTCTTGCACTGTTTGCATTGTTTCTAAACCAACCATTAAGAAGAAAGGCCCATACACCCCTATGCCTACTCCCAACGGGCCCTGAGAATCTATCTCGATACTACTTGTCTCCACTTCCTTAAACCAAGCATGGAAATTAATGTATATTCATGGTTGTTGATCAATTTTCAAAGATGGCTATTCTGACATCCTACAAGAAGAATATCATAGTAGAGGCCACTGTTAATATCTTGTTCGAATCGGTGTGGGTACATTCTGTGTTACCACATAGCATCATATTATATAGGGAGAATAGGTTCCTAAGCATATTTTGGTCTATCCTTTGGTCACTATTGTATACCAAGCTCACCAAATCCACTTCCTTCCACCCCCAAACTGATGGCCAGACAAAGGTTTTCAACATGATGATCATGCATATCTTGTGCATGTGAAACTCCAAGCAAACACAAAAATGGGATGACAATATCCCTTATGTTAAGAACAACTACATTAGAGTCCTCCATAGCTCGATTGACCATAACCCTTTTTAGGTGGGTATGATATTTCAACCACTGGATCCTATTGATGTAGCACTACCCCTTGCACGCACATAGGTGAAATCTTCCCATGCTCACTCTGAGTCCAACAAAGCCACCAAATTCATCAAATGGATTCAACACATCCATCAATAGGTCCATGATATTTTACATAAAACCAATACTAAGTACAAGCAATGCCATGATCAACACTAGGTGCCACACAAATTCTAGGTGGAAGATAAGGTTTGGTTGCATTTGTATAAATAAACCCTTATAGAACCCCATCAAACACTTTTTACACTTCACTATGGACCTTACACCATCACCAAGGTTGTGGGTGAAAATTCCTTGAAGCTAAGTATCACACCCTTCCTTGGATTACACCCAATGTTCAATGTGGACCTCCTTTAGCCATACTTTCCACCATTATTGGACACATCAGAGATATAAAAGAGTTTACCTCAAAAAAATAAACCATGAACACATGGAACATGCAACCATTGATTATATTGTGGACACATGGGTTAAGGGAACTCACCAACATCAGATCCAAATTTATCAGGTTGTCAAGGTAGGACAACTCCTGACCTAAGGAAAATGTCTCAACTAGGGCCAAGTTTAGTATAAATTTCCCCATTTGAAGGGGGCACTCAATGCAATGGATACCATTGCTTCCTAAGGGGGGAGGATTGATCTAGGTGGATATTATTTGCTACCCACCTATTCTACTAGTTCAAGGCACAATTCTCCATCATGGAAGTTCTTGTACAATTTTTTGGTTCCTAAATTTCTAGGGCCATTTTGAGACCCTAAATAAGATTTTTTTGATGTGGCAAGGTTCCAAGAAGTATATGTATCATGGGCCTGTTCTAAATATGTACTTCTTAGCTACATATTTCAAAAATGTTAATGAGAACACAAAATAGAGATCTTATGCAGAAGTTATGGCCTTGGTAAGTTGGTGTACCAACTAACCCCATTAGGGCCACAAACCTTTTGACGTTTCATCGCCTAGGATTAGGTTTTTGTATGTTCATGGTTTCCTCATTGGTGCTTTATCTTGAAAAGCGCCTTTTAGCTTTATTGCAATGCACTCTAGTGAATGTGTGTAGTCGTTACATCTCTTCTTAGAGATAAACTACCACCATTAAAGCGAGTTCGTTTCATTCTGTATTATTTACAATTTCAACACATTCCATTTATAATAGAATTCAAGATTTAATGTATCTTTGTGTTTTTGTTATAAATATGTATTTAATTTTGTTCCCTTCATAAATTTGGATCACCACAATTCAAAATTTTGCTATAATATTTATTGGGCACTATATTTCATGAAGAAACTTTTAACCTCAATGATATTAGTAGGATTTGGCCACTTGAGGATGGCCTCCCTTATGTGATTTTCCTTGAGTTACCCTCCAAAAATAACATGCCTTAAATACACCAATGATTGTTTGGAAAATTCACATTTATTAATATTTCCTAGTAATATATATATAGAGTCTACAACACATGCATGAGATGTGAGATATGCTCTTCCTATGAAGTTCTATAAACTAATATGTCATCTAAGTAAAATATTACAAATGAATCTAAAAATATGTAATACATCATTCTTCAAATGCATAAATGTAGTTAGTGCATTATATAAACCAAAAGGCATTTCTAGACATTCATACAAACCTTGCCTTGTCTTGAAGGAAGTCTTCTAGGTGTTTTCTCCTTTAACTTGTATGCAGTGTTATCTTGATTTGAGATTCGACTTGGTGAAGTACTTAGCATGCCACAACTAATATAGAAAGTCATCAATCCTGGTCAAAGTATCGATTCTTGAGTGCAACCTTATTCAAATCTTTGTAGTTGGTACACATTTTCCAAGTTTGATCCTTCTTGGGTACTATGCTGTTAGGTGAACCACAATGTGAGGTTCTTGCTTGAATTACTCCTTGCTCCAATAATTGTTGCAACTATTTCTTCACTTCATTTTCTTCTAGGATGGACCATCTATACAACCTAATGTTTGATAATGGAGAGTACGATGATAATTGTGTCTCATTCTCCACTTCCCTTTTTCGTGGTAACCGTTTAGGTTCCTATAACACTTCCTTGTATGCTTACAACTTGTGTTTTCATGGTTTAATACACCCTTGCAGATATGCATTTACTTTTATCAATTCATCTACTAGTTAATTATCTCTTAAGAAAAGCAGTATAAGTCTCCTACTTGAATTAGTCAAATTATTAGCTTGATTAGCACTTGAGAGATATTGTATTTACCTTTCTGTACATTGATGATGCAAGGGCTTCCATCCTTGACTTAGATATTATTATGGAAGAGTTTAGTCATCCTATTATATTCCTTGCAGTGGATGCTACTTAGGTTCATGTACTTTTGCATTGTGGTGTCAATAATATTTTCATCTACATTATAACTGTTTAGTCAATTTAGTATGTCCTAAATTGCTACATTAATTATCAATCCGGGAGTCGTAAATTGATGAAGTGTGGCGCACTGTATGTGCAAGACAACCTCTTTCTTACTTTATTGTTTTCAGTTTTTATCTTGTTTTTGGGGTTTTGTTCTTTTTGGTCTCCTAAAGTGTCTAATGCAAATGGAAATCCTACTCTAATGTCTCAAGAATACTTTCAAAGGTCAAGTATGGATGTAGAATTTAAGACAAGGTTTATGCCTCTTATGGTAATTTCCAAACTTAGCACTTCAAAGATCTCAAAACATGTTATTTATAAAATTAGAATTTGAACAAAAGTGTAAACATGCAGCTACTTAAATCAAGTAAAATATGAAGTACTGAACATAAGGTTACTATCTCTGCTATCCATCTAATTACAGAAATAAGATCTAAACTACTGCACTCAAAACCAAAAATAAAGAAGCTAGAAACTAGTCATTGATTTCATCCAAATTCCAATATTTCGTCAGTTAAATTCTAAAATGGGGTTAAGCTAAAGACACCGGAAATAATGTCATATGGCATGAAAGAATGACATTTGAACTATTCTACTTGCAGTCTAATGAAAGAAAAATCAAATTACTTCACCTACAATATGATAACTCGCCAATTAAATTCTAAAACGGGGTTAAGCTAAAGGCATTGGAGATAATGTCATGTAGCATAAAGAAATGATATCTAAACTGTCTATTTGCAAACTAATGAAAGAAAAATCAGATTACTTCACCTGCAATCCGATAGCTCGCCAATTAACTTCTAAAACGGGGTTAAGCTAAAGGCATTGGAGATAACATCATGTAGCATGAAGAAATTGATATCTAAAATATCTAAAAGCAGTAAACAAATCTTCACTAAAATCAAAGCATAACAACTGAAATTAAAAACTAAAGTTCAACAGAGGAAGCAAATCTCAGGTCACCACTTGATGCAAAAACTATATAAAAAAACTCAAGCATAACCTATCCTAAAGTGCATTGATTAGTGTTAGTGAAAAATATAACAATGCTGCAAAATCATGTACATGAGTAAAAATGATTAATACCATAAACAAATTAAGAGAAATGTACAGTTGAAATGAGAGAAAACATGCATGAAAACTATACAAAAATGAAAGGCAAAACCTCAGCCAACAGGGGCCCTCTACTCAGCCTTGGATCACTACGCTATCACTTCAATTCATGCTTTAAACAATCATATGGAAAATAGAGTTTTTGTATTATGAAAATAGAGGAGATGTCTCTTGGTTACAACAACAAAAATAACGCTAAAACAATAGCATCAAGACTAACTACTTGTGTTGCAAACGCTTATACTTATAGGAGAAATAGATAATTGTCTTTTGGAGAAAAATCTTCAGCAGAGGACACGTAAACAGGACAGAATCCAGAAGTTTAGCCTCTTGGTTGCCATAAACATTAAATCTACGAAAGGTGGGTGTTAGATTGCGTCATGGAGATGGCCTGCAGATGGCAAAAGTGGATCCATGAACTTAGGAACGGTCTCGGACTTTTTCACGTGCTGGAATAGAGTCCTAATTGACCTAGGACTCTCTGTTGACCGTCCTTTGACTGATTCCTTCCTTCACGAATTCGGATAAATAGATAGGACCTTGTCCATGTGTGGATCATTTTTGAGCTACTCATGTGCCTCGTTTCTCCTGCCGGCACCTATAACCTACAGAACAATGGAAATAGCTGCGGAATTGCGAATTAGCTGTGGAAAGTGGCTACATTCTGTAGTTGATGAGCAAAATCTAAATCAAATAGCACACACAAGGATATAGTTTGAAAACCACTTAAATGCACTCCTAAAATCAATATGTAACAATCTTTGATAGCTTATGAGGCACTAATGTGGGAAAATAGAAGAGAAAAGGTTTAGGAAAGTATGTAGAAGAGAGGTAGTTCTAGGGCTCAACATACCCCCATTGTGAAGATGTTGCATGTCCTCATGCAACCAAAACTGTGACTATCCTTCCTTCAATTCATCTGCTCTGAGACTTCTGCTAACACATCTAACCTTTTCTTCTTCTTCTTTGGTGTCATTGTCATCCTGGGCTTCATCATAAGGCACCTGTATTTGAGGTTGATGAGGGCTCTACTCAACCTCCTATTCTTCCTCTTCAATTTCCTATTTTTCTTGTGCCACAATCCTAAATGCAGCATGGTATTGTCATGGATAATTTTGTCCAACTTGTTCTGCTCTTTCAATGTCTCATTTTCCCTTTTGATATGTCTATTCAGGACTTCTAGTTCAAAAACTTCTTGTTTTAATGATTGGATCAAAGTTTCCTGAGCTGTACCAGGCTGATTAGATGAAGTGCCCTGTTCTGTTGCAGTCTTTTCCAATGATTCAATAAAATCATACATCTGTTGCTGAGTTGGATCTATTTCTGGTGTGGCCTTCCTTGGATTGATTTCAAAATCTAGTTGAGGAGAAGGAGAATGTTGTGGACTATGGTCAGGAGGAGTGATTTCTGGTGACTGTTCTGGTGTTTCCCCTCCTAGGTCTATGAAGTGGGCCCCTTTGATTTGCACTTTCTTCAATTTTCCTTTAAGTCTTGAGCTTCTTCTTAAACTCTGTGAGTTGGTATCTCCCTTTTCTACACTATGTTTCTCCTTTCCTTTTTCTTTTGCCTTAACTAACTGTTCTTTAAGATGAATTAGCCTTTCAGAAAGTATCTGTTCTTCTTCTGAAGAAGGTTTTGGGGTCTGATAAATATCTTCAACATTTCTTTTCCCTTTCTGTTTTACTTGTTTTCTAATCTCAGTCAAAGTTTCAGACAACATTTCTTCCTTACTGGTTTCTTTAGTTATACTAGTAGGAGTATCTTGAATGTTTACATTTGTTCTTCTTCTCCTACTTTTTCTTGTTGAGCTTCCCTCAGGCATTTCAGGTGGGTCTTGGAAGAAATTTCTAATTAGGAATTGTTCCCATGTTTCCTTTCTTTCCTTCAATTGATTTTCAACTAGAATTTTAATAAGGCCATGATGATAAAGATGAGGCTCCACGTCATTTAGATTCTTTTGTACAGTGGTAGACATTTTTTTCAAGCTACTCAACAAGAAATAAGGAAGATTTATGGTTTGACTCTCCAGGAAATTCATTAATAACCTTATATGGTACATGTACATAGACCCATACCTTCCTTCACACGTAATGAACTTCTGAATTATCAACAACAAACTAGTCCATTTTTCCTTTAGGTCTGAAACAGGAATTCCATGTTTAAAAATGGATATATCCATACCTGGGTTACGCAAAATGATCCTCCACACCTTTTCACTTTATTCTTAAACCATCGTTCTCCTTCTTGTGGGAGCTCTGTTGCTGCTGCAATGGATGCCTCTGTTATCAGGAATTTGATGTCCCCAATCTCGACTTCCATACCATTGAAGGACCTTGCAAATGTCTTTGTGACTTCTTTATTATGACCCCTGAACTTCTGAATAAACTGCAGCCATTTTTCTTTCCTTAACGTGCTTTTCAGTTGTGGATAACCCTCCGTAAATTTAGCTCTATCTGGCTTTGTTCTTACCAGAAGACCCATTCCTCCTTCCTCGAAGATACCTCTATAGAAGATGGTTTCATAGGACTAGAACAATGATATAAGCAGAGAATGGAGGAGGATTACGGAGAAAACCAGTGGTTACAAAGCGGGAAGAAATACGGAGTATACAATGAGAGTGGGTTAACAGAGCAGGGGTCTATATAAACAAACCTTGAACTGACAATCGTAGAACTTGGTGTGAAAGTATGGAGATAGAGTGAGAGTGGCGAAACTAAACAGAGTTTGAAATAAAAGGCTACGGAGTGAACGTTAATGGATTCATAAAATGACTGTGCAGTGGAGCGTTAGAGGAATAGAGCCATGGTCAATTGGCTTACATATCCATGATTAGTCATTTCAACAGGTGTGATGCGGAGTATGAGTCAAACTTGGAAGAGGATTATGAGGCCATTAGAATTTGATGTGCAGAGGTTATGGTGAGTTAAGGCAGCTATCAAATCAATCATTACACATTATGGAGTTTGTGATTTTACGAACTATACAGATTATGTGTTTAGAGTGCTATTTGAAAATGATTTTGCTGATACCTTAGAATCTTACGACTTCCATTTGCTAACTTTTGATTGGTTTCCTCTTGTAGGTGCTTTTAGGTGCTGACATCTTCAAAATATTTTCCTCTTCCATACCTACATTTTGCTTTTATCATTATTTGGCTAATCACTTGACTGTTACTGTAGAGTAATAGAGGATTAGCTGCATAATCAACAATCAGCTGCGGAATTAGTATTCAACTGCGGAATTAGAATTCGGCTGCTGAAACTGACATAGTGAATATCATATGACTTGGTGAAATGAATAGAGATGGATGGAAATGACTGAATCAATGATATATGGAAAGCTGAACATGAGAGAAATTTTATTCGTGGAATGTGGTGGCGAAATGGAATGAAATTAAATGACATGAAATGAAATGAAACAACTATGAGTGAAATGAGAGAGATTTTTTTTTTTTTGGAAAATATAGGGTGTCAAAAGCTTCTGATTTTTGCCTTGTATTTTCTGTATAAGACTACTAATCAGTGATTGGTTTTCAGGCTTATACATTTTTTTTTTTTAGATGATGATGAAAAGAACAAAGACTAGGCTGGTGGAGAAGAAGGATTCTTCTTCACCAGCCTTATTGCAGAATTATCTTGAAAGATTTTGACAAATTCCTCCTTTGAGAGTGGCTTATGATAGATCTTCAATCTGTGACCATTCACAATGAGAGGAGTTTGATACTCATCAATTGTTTTGATTCTTATTGCTCCATTGCTAAAAACTTTTTCAATCTCATATGGCCCAAGCCAATGAGTCTAAAATTTACCTTGAAAATCTTTGAACTTGGAATCAAATAGCAATGCCCAATATCCTTCTTGAAACTTTTTGTCCTTGATGTATTTGTCATGCCACTTAGCTCTTTGATGTTGAACTAGATCAGTTCTTAGAATTGCTTCTTGTCTGATCTCATCTAGTTCATTCAACTGCTCCATTCTATGCTTTTGGGCTTCTGATAGATCCATTCCCAATTGAACTGCCATCTTGAAGGTCTTAACTTGGAACTCAATGGGGAGCAGAACTTCCTTCCCATAAACAAGTTCATAGGGAGAATGTCATGTTGTGTTCCTCCATGTGGTTTTGTAGGCCCATAAGGCTTCAGGAAGCCTTTCTGCCCAATCTCTTCTATGTAGATGAATAGTCTTGGTAATGATGCCTTCAATTACTTTGTTTGTGGACTCCACTTGACCATTTGCTTGTGGATGGTAAGGAGTGGATTTTCTGTGCTTGACCTTGTACTCTTCCATCAACTTCTCCACCAGTCTGGATGTGAATTGACCTCCCTGATCTGTCACAATTTCTCTTGGAACACCAAAGTGAGTAAAAATATCCTCATAAAGAAAACTAACAACTGAATTTTCAGTAGCAGAAAATAATGCTTTGGCTTCTACCCATTTAGTGACATAATCAGTACATACCAATATATAATTTTTCTATTTAGATGGAGGATTAATAGGTCCAATAAAGTCTAAAGCCCATTTTTCAAAGGGTTCGATGAGTACCTATGGTTGTAATGGCATCTCATTTGAGGGGGTAGGTTTCCCTACTCTTTGGCAGCTGTCACACCTTTTGACATATTGTTTTGCATCTTTGAAGAGGGACAGCCAATAATATCCTAAAGAAAGGATTTTATAGGTTGTCCTCTTGTCAGCAAAGTGTCCACCGCATGGTTTATCATGACATTATTTGAGGATATCAGGCATTTCATCTTCCCTGACGCATCTTCTGATCACAAAGTCTGGCCCTGTTTTAAACAATTCATTAGAAATCCATGAATATCTTGAACTCTCCTAAATAATATTTCTTCTTTCACTAGGAAATAAATGTGGAGGTAGTTTCCTTGTAACCAAATAGTTATCCATATCTGAAAACCAAGGAGTCTTAGTAGTTACTGCAAATAAGTATTCATCAGGAAACTTATCCTCTACAGGAGAATCTTCTTTGATATTTTGAATCTTAGACAAGAAATCAGCTATTGTTTTTTGTTTCCCTAATCTATCTAACACAGTAATATTGAATTCCTGTAAAAGTAGGAGCCACCTTGTAACTTTTCCATTAGTAATAGGTTTGTTCATTAGATATCTAATTGCAGAATGATCAGTATGAATAAAAGTTTCATAGCTGGTTATATAATGTTGAACTTATCAATTGCATGAACAACAGCTAAGAACTCTTTTTCAGTCATAGTATAATTCAACTCAGCGGGAGTCAAATTTTTACTGGTATAGTAAATTGCATAAGGAACCAAGTCTTTTTGTCCCAACACAGCTCCTAGAGCTGTATCTGAAGCATCTGTAGAAATATGGAAAGGAAGTTTCCAATTTGGTCCTCTCAAGATGGGCACCTCAGATATTCTTGTTTTCAAAGCTTCAAATGCCGATTGGCAATTAGGACTCCAAATGAATTCACAATATTTTGTAATCAGTTTGAATAGTGGAGATGCTATTTTGGTAAAGTTTTCTATAAATCTTCTATAATATCCAGTAAATCCTAGAAAACTTCTAACATCTTTTTGACAATTTGGAATAGGTAACTTGGAGATGACTTCAACTTTTGATTTATCAACTTTAATCCCATCCCTTGAAATATGATGTCCTAAAACAATACCTTCAGTAAACATCATAAAGAATTTTTCATGGCTTAATGAAAGGTTTGTTTCTTTACATCTTATAAGGACTTTTTCCAAATTTTCTAAGGCTTCTTCAAATGTATTACCATAAATTGTAAAATCATCCATATATACCTCTACACAATCATGGATTAGATCAGAAAAAATTCCTAGTACTGCTCTTTGGAATGTTGCAGGTGCATTGCATAATCCAAAAGGAAGCACTCGGTAGGCAAAAGTTCCCCATGGACAAGTAAATGTGGTTTTATCCTGATCTTTAGGTGCTACCTGAATTTGATTATAACCACTAAAGCCATCCAGAAATGAAAAGTACTTTTTGCCTGCTAATGTATCTAATACTTGATCGATAAAGGGCAAAGGAAAGTGATCCTTCAAATTTGCTTTATTCAATTCCATGTAATCAATGCACACCCTTCATTTCCCATTCTTTTTGGGTACTATAACCAATGGAGAAACCCATCGGCTATCTAAAATTGGGTAAATGAAGTTCACATTGAGTAGTTTTTGGAGCTCTTCTTTCACAATCTCCCTAAGATTTGGATTCATCCTTCTCTGAGGTTGTCTGATTGGTCTACTATTTTCCTCAATATAGATATGATGGATGCAAGTCTTAGGGTCAATACCTTTCATATCAGTATACTCCCATGCAAATGCAGCAGAATGTTTTTGCAAGATTTTGGTTAGCTCTTCCTGTTGTAACTTTTCCAAATTTTTGTTGATATTCAATGTTTTACCTGGAAAAATTTCAACTGCAGAACTTGCAAACTCTTCCATAGAGTAGAGAGACATTTTCCTTGATGACAAATATTCAATATCAAAATCTAATTGAAATTGTGTGTGGTCATATTCTGAAGATGTTTCAGAATTTTCTAATATATTCAAAATTTAACTATCTTCACTAACTTCAGAGAGAGTAAAGACAAGTTGTATAGTATCTTCATCATTGATCCATTCATTGTCTCCTACTTCTGTGATTGCTTTTGCTAGAGGATACAAATTGAATTTCTTTGTTGAACTACCATCAGAAATGTACATGTCCCTAGATCTACAACTAATAAAAGCATCAGCTGTGGCTAGCCAAGGTCTTCCTAAGATGAGTGGGTGCCCTCCTATATTACTCTTGGGAGTCAAAATCATGAAATCTACTGGATATTCCCAAGAATCTAAGGAGACCGAAATATCTTCTAGTACACCATCTGGTTTGATTACTGATCTATCTGCAAGTTGCAGTAAGGTAGGTGTAAAAAGAAGATTAGGAAGTTTAAGATGTTCCATAGTCTTTCTACTCATAATGTTTATAGCAGCCCCTAAGTCAATCAATGTATTTGGAATTTCTATCCCATTTATGTGTCTTGACAATTGGACTACTTGGATCCACATATTTCTGCATGGTAATCTTTCCCATCATGATATCTGCTATTTTTCCTACCAGGTGGATTCTTTTTGTGTCTCTTGGTTTCCTACTTGGTCTTTTGAAACTCAACTCCATGATTGTTTTTGCTAGAATAGGAATCTCTCTAATGGCTTGTAGCAAGGGAATTTTGATATAGACATTCTTTGATTCATCTAGGAAATCATAATCAGGCAAAAAGATTTGTTTTTCCACCCCCTTGTCAATCTGTAATCTCTCAGGGAAAGGAGGTGTGGATGTAGATGCAGGTTGCTCAACTATAGGAGTTGTGGGGGTTGACTCTTTTTGTTTTCCTTTTTGAATGATTGTGTTTTGAAGGGAGGCTTCCTCAGAACCTTTATTGACTTTTAGATAATCTTCCTCAGAGGCATCTTTCTCTTGAACATATATAGAAGGTTTTTCCTTTTCTAAAATTCTACCAAATCTAAGTTGAACATCATTAAGACCTAGAGGAACAATCATATAGGTAGGAAATTGTTGTTCTTCTACCATGTAAGCATTCTGAGGGTTTTTGTTGTTGGGATTTGGTAATGGCTGGGCTGGTAGTTGATTTGGCTTTTGTTGAAATGGAAGCAAGAGTTAAGGATTTTGATTTTGTTGAGAAGGTTGTTGTTGTGGAAATGGCAATGAAAGTTGTGAGCTTTGATTTGGAAGTTGTGGATTTTGTGGGATAGGATAGCCCTGAAAAGATGGAGGATATTGATACAATTGAGCAAATCTCCCATAAGGATTTTGTACCCCTTGTGCCCATGATTGAGATTGATACTGATTTTGAGGTTGGGGCCAAGGTTGTTGCCAAGAATTCCAATTTGGTGGGAGCTGAAAATTCATAGGATTGTTAAATCCTTGATTTTGTTGCCCTTGCCAAGGTCTTCTTGAAACAAAACAAAGGGATTCTACTGAATTTGGATTCTCCTGAAAGACAACTTTGAGCCCTAGGATTGAAGGACAATCCTTGGTCTCATGACTCTTTGAGAAAATCATACATGTTTCTACAACTTTTGCATCCAAGGGGCATTCCCTTAGAGTATGTTTCTTTCTACAGTTTGGGCAAAACATGGCTAAGGCATCAGCTTCTGTTTTTTGCTTGTTTTGAATTTTAAGGGTGTCTAGTTGTTCACTAAGGCTCCCTAGAATGTCAGTTTTGAACTCATCAAGCATATTGCCAATATCTACCCTACTTACTAATCCAGTTGTAGATTTGTTTGCTCTAATAAGAGAAGGATCTCTAGGCCCTTTTCCAGTTTTAGATTTTCCCCTTGAGAGATGGACACATAGTTCTGCTATGTCATGTAGTGGAAGTTGAGAAATGTCTCCCTTCCCCATCATGTTTAAAATATCTATCCATTCATCTCTAATGGCTTTCAATAGAAGGGCTTTCAAGGTTTCCTCATCTAAATTGTTCATTTTTGCTCTCTTTAAGTTGTATTGAAATCTTTCAAGTAAATCCTCCAAGTTCTCATCTTCTTTTTGCATCATTTTGAATACCTCATCCTTATGATTAGTGGGCATACAATAATCCAGATATCTATCCAAAAATGTTTGCTTCATATCATTCCAAGTCCTAATAGATTGAGTGACTAATCCCATGAACCATTTCAGAGCAGCCCCTTTCAATGTTGAAGGAAACAATTTGAATTTTTGAGAGTCTTCTAGATAGTCACAGGTTCGGCACAAGACTTCAAACTCAAATAGAAATGTTTTAGGATCCTCACTTCGCAACCCATAAACATTTGGGAGGAAAGATGGTGAAATTTTTTTCATTGTTGTATGGGTTTCCTCATCGACTATATGGAATCCAAATGAGTTATCTCCTTCCTTGTTTCCCCCATTATTACCTCTACCTCCTCCATTGTTACCTCCATTATTTCCTCTACCACCACCTCCATTATTTCCTCTACCTCTACCTCTACCCCCTCCTCCAAATAGTGAAAATTCTCCATCTAGTACTTCTTCTGCCATGATAGTTTCCTCAGGGTCTTCTAGTTCTTCTATTAATTGCTGATGAGAGTGAGTCTCTTCCTCTTCTTCTTCTCTAGGTGATTCTACTTCTTTTACTTCAATATGTTCCCCTATAGATGTGAAGAAGGGTTCTTCTCCTAGATCAGATTTAGTAGATAGTGTGGGAGAATCTTCTAATTTAGCTGCTACCCCTTGAATTCTAGGAATCCTAAGGCTGAGAGTATGAGTCTGGGATGGAGGTGTATCATGTCTATGCCTTGAAGTAGTTGGAGTTGTAAAAAATCGAACTTTTGCCCCTAGCTAGAAACCTTCCCCTAGAATCTCTTGCTCTATGCATGTCATTTTTAATATTATTTTTTAATGATTTTTTTAGTTGGACTAATAATCCTTTTTCTGATCTTCCAATCACACTATGTGCAAGAAGAGAGCATACTCAATAAATTATTGAACTAATAACTCTCTTTTTTGATCCTCTAGATCACAGTAGGTGCAAGAGGAGAGCATACTTCAAGAAATTATCAATTTTTCCCTATTTTTTTATGTAAGAGATAGGCTACCTAGTTACACTCCACCGGCAATGGCGCAAAAATGCTTAGTCAATTTAGTATGTCCTAAATTGCTGCATTAGTTATCAATCTGGGAGTCGTAAACTGATGAAGTGTAGCGCACTGTATGTGCAAGACAACCTCTTTCTTACTTTATTGTTTTCAGTTTTTATCTTGTTTTTGGGGTTTGGTTCTTGTTGGTCTCCTAAAGTGTCTAATGCAAATGGAAATCCTATTCTAAGGTCTCAAGAATACTTTTAAAGGTCAAGTATGGATGTAAAATTTAAGACAAGGTTTATGCCTCTTATGGTAATTTCCAAACTTAGCACTTTAAAGATCTCAAAACATGCTATTTATAAAATCAGAATTTGAACAAAAGTGTAGACATGCAACTACTTAAATCAAGTAAAATATGAAGTACTGAACATGAGGTTATTGTCTCTACTATCCATCTAATTACAGAAATAAAATCTAAACCACTGCACTTAAAACCAAAAATAAAGAAGCTGGAAACTAGTCATTGATTTCATCCATAATTCCAATATTTCGTCAATTAACTTCTAAAGTGGGGTTAAGCTAAAGACAACGGAAATAACATCATATGGCATGAAAGAATGACATTTAAACTATTCTACTTGCAGTCTAATGAAAGCAAAATCAAATTACTTCACCTACAATCCAATAGCTCGCCAATTAACTTCTAAAATGGGGTTAAGCTAAAGGCACCATAGATAATGTCATGTAGCATAAAGAATTGATATCTAAACTATCTATTTGTAAACTAATGAAAGAAAAATCAAATTACTTCACTTACAATCCGATAGCTCACCAATTAAATCCTAAAATGGGGTTAAGCTAAAGGCACCGGAGATAATGTCATGTGGCATGAAGAAATTGATATCTAAACTATCTAAAAGCAGTAAAAAAATCTTCACTGAAATCAAAGCATAACAACTGGAATTAAAAACTAAAGTTCAGCAGAGGAAGTAAATCTTAGGTCACTACTTGATGCAAAAACTATAATAAAAATCTCGAGCATAACCTATCCTGAAATGCACTAATCAGTGTTCATGAAAAATATAACAATGCTGCAAAATCATGTACAAGAGTAAAAACGATTAATACCATAAACAAATTATGAGAAATGTACAGTTGAAATGAGAGAAAACACGCATGAAAACTATACAAAAACGAAAGGCAAAACCTCAGCCAGTAGGGGCCCTCTGCTCAGCCTTGGATCACTACGTTGTCACTTCAATTCACACTTTAAACAATCATATCAAAAACAGAGTTTTTGTATTATGAAAACAGAGGAGATGTCTCTCGGTTACAATAGCAAAAATAACGCTAAAACAATAGCATCATGACTAACTACTTGTGTTGCAAACGCTTATAATTATAGGAGAAATAGATAACTGTCTTTTGGAGAAAAATCTTCAGCATAGGACATTTAAATAGGACAGAATCCGGAGGTTTAGCCTCTTGGTTTCCATAAACATTAAATCTACGAAAGGTGGGTGTTAGATTGCATCATGGAGATGGCCTGCAAATGGAAAAAGTGGATCCATGAACTCAGGAATGGTCTCGAACTTTTTCACGTGTTGGAACAGAATCCTAATTGACGTAGGACTCTTTGTTGACTGTCCTTTGACCGATGCCTTCCTTCACAAATTCGGCTAAACAAATAGGACCTTGTCCATGTGTGGATCATTTCTGAGCTGCCCATGTGCCTCATTTCTCCTGCCAACACCTGTAACCTACAAAACAATGGAAACCACTGCGGAATTGCGAATTAGCTGCGGAAAGTGGTGTTGTGGGGAAAAATGCCTATGCATAACGATCCTATCCACCTAAGGTGTGACAGTACCTTAGCAACAAACGAGTACAGCTATACTGGTTTCTTCCTTTATGAAATTTGAAAGAAGAGAGATCAATAGACTTACCGGTGTCTTCCGTTTGTCCCTCGATCCAATCTCCCTTCTCTTTGGGTGTTCACAGCTACTTGCCTTCTTGCTTCTCCAGCTAAAACTTCCTGCAAGATCACAAGAGAATAGCTACTTGCGACAAGAGAACAGCTACTTGAGACAAGAGAAGAACACTACACAAAGACAGATGTTCACATTCATAACTAGTTTAGGATTAGAAATAAACCAAATACACTAATACATTCATACATTAAAATACATCAGCATATAGGAGAAACCAAGATAGCTTTATTGATGAATAACAAGGTTCAGGAAGAGATACAACCCAGAGGGCTCCAATCCAGCATCTCCTTCCCAGCAAATGGAATTCCTATCTTCAGCCCCTTCAAAGCATTAAGCACCCAATGGTTCCAGTCTCAAACCAACAACAATTCTTTGCAATAACAAAATTCCAGCCTCTAGATCTCATGGAGGAGAGATCCATATATAGATGTTTGGAGAGAGGATGAGTCAGCTTGAGATCTGACTAGTGTCCTCTCCCTCTATCAGTTCTTGAGTCCACTTGGAGGTTCTTGCTTCCACTTGGAGATTTGGAACCTCTTACTCATCACCAGTGAATTCCCTGAGGCAAGTGTCATTTTGGAAGCTTCCTGGGTCTCGATACCTTGAGAAATGAGCCTGCCACTTGTCCACTCTCGTTCAGTGCAGGTAGCCAGTGTTCCAGTTGACATTCAACGCAGGTAGCCAGTGTTGGCTTTGACATTCAGCGCAAACAGCTAGTGTAGCCACTGAAATGATCCTGAATTGACTTCTTTTTGAGCAGTTTTCTGGTGGAGAACTTCTGTGAATTGATGTAATTTGTTAGCCTTGTTCCTTTAGGGGTAGGAACAACATGTTTAGGGACTTTGGATCCCTTAGATTATGGACATTTCATGCTCAATTCTATAAGGCACAAAAATGTCTATAACAGTTGCCCCCTAAAGTATGAGGCTGTTTATCGGGCGAAATGCTTTATCAGGGGGATCCGAAGTTCATCCAATGCTGGGAGGAGACCTGTAATAAGATACAATACAATACATTATTTTTCATACTGCTTTCATGATCTAGCTGAGGCGGGCATTCCCATGCTCAGCTTTATAAATTCATTTTTCTGTACATAGAACAGACAATCGTCTGATGGTAGACTGATAATTCTGATGAAATTATCATCCTTTGAGTAGGATGATTATCTGCTGCAATGATGTACATGTCAATGTCTTTATCTTTCCTGAATATATATCGCAGCCCGGATGGATGAAACTAGATCCGGGTTCTTCAAACTCGTTCGATCTTCACTCTAAGTACAAGTCGATCCATGTGAGAAATGTTCTGAAGTCGAACATGGAAAGACATCGCTTGATTACCGGTCAATGATGAAAACCGTTAACAAGCGCGAGAGGAATCACTGATAATGATAATGATCCTCAAGGTACTGCAGTACAATTCACGTGGTGCGAATAAAGGACTTGGCGTCGAACACCACGCAAAATCTTTCGGTCGAAGGTCATTGATGTATACCTGTCGCCGGAAGTGAGAAACTTGCCATTGTGGCATGCAAGCTTCAAAGTACTGAAGGGGTTGTTCCTAGATCAACTTCTTGGATAATGAGCTGATGTCGACAAGAAGCGATCCGTCAAAGGAGGGCCTTGATGAATCCCACATCAGTGACATGGAACGGAGCTAATGATTTTAATGGAGGTGAAAACGATCTGTGACATATGATTCAGGGTGGCGGTCATGAAAGGATGAAGGATAATGTATGGCAGTGGATGGGACACTGTTGACTTTTTCTGAACGACTTCTCTTGAACATATGGCGACACTGATACGATGGATCGGCAGCATTACCCCAAATATGGATGGTATGGCGAGACCATGGATGTGACCGGTGAATGAAACAACCCAACCCGATTTTGGTACGGAGGAAAAGTGTCATGTTCAAGAGCGACTTGCTACCATCAAAGTTTTCTTTAGTTTCTCCCAATTTTTCCCCAGTCATTGCTGACCAGTACCTCTTTATTTTTGTCAAGCTTGAGGAGGATAACATATGCTTGTTCTATAACCTGCCCTTCGGGCAAGCCCATCGCTATGTTTTAACGAGCCTAGCGATAGTGAAACTCGTTCTCATCTAAAGACAAGTTTGTCGCTATTTAATGATTTTAACGAGTCTAACGACAAGGATAACTCGGTCCTTTTCATTTTTAGAGAGTCTGAAAAGGTACATAAAGTCAACTCCAAAATTCCTTTTTCGTCATCTAATCCCTTAAGTCCGAAAAAGTATAAAACAATACAGAAGGGATGAGTTTTCGATAGTTTTAACGAGCCGAATAAAACAAGTGCTCGATCTTTTTGTGCAATAATCCCTCAGGTCCAAAAAGATTAAAATCTAGAGGAGGGATAGCTCTTCCGGTCGCTTTAATGAGCTGGAAGGCCAAAACTCGGCAATCTTTTCATATTTTACGAGTCAGTTGAAAAGAGCTTAAAGAAGACTCGTCTTTTGAGGAACGAGTGATAAACAGGGATAGCAGCTAATTCCAGGTACAGGTTGGAATTTTCCAATCACGGTAGTGTCACAAGGATGGCTAGGTGAAATCACTCTTCGCAGCTGTTCCTCAAAATGGGTAAAAAATCATATGGAAGTGAATGATCGGCCAAATGAAAAGTGGAGGTGACGGTGCAAACACGACCAAGGCTTTAATGGCTGATAATATTACATTCACAGTGGTTATTTACCAGGATAGTTCATTTTTTAACGAGCTTAAACGCGGGTGGAAACATTTGCTCGATCTTACGTTTATTTTTTAATGAGCATGAATTACGTGCTAAAACTGCTCGGATCTTGCGTTTATTTTTTAACGAGCATGAACTTTGTGCTAAAACTGCTCGATATACCAGTCATATGATAAGAGTGTCTCATCAAGATTCTATTTTTTATGGAGCTTCATCTCACTAAGCTTTGCTCTGCATCCTTTCTTTATGCAAGTTAGGAAATGGCTAACCCAAAAAATAGATAAATAACCGCTCTTTGCTTGCACTCTAAAAGGTTTGCATGCCCCCAGGTATAAAACAGAGTTTCAAGGTTACCTCTACTTCTCTTCTGCCAAAACATTTGTTTTAACGAGAGAGGCTTACCTCTTTCAGGTTACCCAAAGATTGTCTCGTTAATCTTTCAAACAAAACACTTCTTTAGCAATGTCTACCGAAATAGACAAAGGTGAGTGACGATTCTTGTCAACTTACATAACTTTGACAAAAGAATCTTATTCTAGAATAACCCCTCTTCCTCTACGGACGAGGTACAGATAGTCATATTCTCCTGCGGAAACCTACTCTATACCCAAAGTTTCCCTACCGAAGCAGACCAGGACGCATGCCCCCTGGGTTCCATTCATATCCTCCCGGATTACTCGCGCTCATCAGGAGGACGGACCGTGGGTTGAGACACTTCTTGCATGAATAGACCATTTAGGGATGGTAAATGACTATTTGCGATGCGTGATCCGGGAAATGAAAGTTGGTCCACGAGCTTGACCACTCTTCCTTCATGCGGAAAACACATTACTCTAAAGAGTGAGGAGACTATAGCTCCCATGCAATATATATAGTCTCATCCAAAGAGTAGGTTATAATCCAAGGGTCCTTGAACGACCATCACGTTCATTTGAACGGTCTTCCCTTTCAATTTTATAGGCACATTGGGGAGGATCCCTAAAGGTCGACTGGTTCCTTTATCAAAACCTGATAGATTTCTCATTTCAGGTAAAAGCGCTGGTGAACCAAGCGCTTTCCAAGCAATAGAGGAAAGGATACTCATAGATGCCCCCTCATCAATGATAGTGCCAGCCATTACCATTCTGTATATTTGAACGATAATTCTGAATGGTATGCTTGCTGGCAACCGAGGTCTGCGTAGTTGGTTCCAGTCAAAGGACACAGCCAGGTTGCTTGGTGGTGGGACCGAATAAACGACCGGATATCGCTCTGACGAACTTCCTTCCTGCGATAAAGGAATGGGGGCATTGCCCCCTTGTTCATCAGAGTCAGTGTTGATGAAGAGAATTTGGACGGTGTCGTCTTTATTCTCCTCTGTGATGGTATCATTCGAAGATAGAGCCTCTGAAGGCAAAACCGGGTCAACTGCCGTATCAACCTTTTGACTTTCGTCAGGCATGGATCCAGACGGTTCATCTTCAATGATAGGTGCTTCGGCTGACCACCTAGGCGGGTCAGCCGGGTTCTCAACTAGTGAAGGACTTGGCAGGAGTTTTTGATATCCAGGAGGAAGTTGCGCTCGTAAAATCGGGCGATCTTCCAGAACTCTTTTAGCCTCATCTAAGAAGGGACAACGGTGGATGGCGTGATCGCCTTCACACAGTTTGCAGGGAAATCTAGCTTTCCCTCTCTGTCCTGGGACTTCACTTTCACTAGTCGACGGTGAGCTGTCAACATGGCTATCAGAGGTCGACGTTACCGAATTGTGCAAACGGGGAGACCAGTCCCTTAGTATTCGAGGGATACAAGGACAATCTCTGTGGAAATGGTCTCCCTTGCATATGACACATGGCGATTTAGGCCTGGTCAGTGCTGTGTGTGGATTTTTGTCAGACGACACTTGTTTGCCCCCAGTCGCCTTTGGCTCCTTCTTCTTCTTTTCTTTCTTCTTCTTTTCCTTCTTCTCCTTAGGAACTTGGTTTTTACCAGTCCCGTCAAACGAAGAGGAAGGAGGAGAGGAAGATGAAGTAGAAGGCTGGTGGGCAACTCTGGTCTGGTCTAACTGTTGACTCGACTGTTCAGGAATGGTGGTGTTCTGAACGACATTGGTTGAAAAGAGCCAGATTGGCAGGCCAATTGTCGGTCCTGGAAGCGACAATGTAGCCATGTGGGGCGCACCAACATCTCCCCAAGAGGAGAAGGGACTAGGATTTCCACCAAGGGGAATTCCTTGGTTGGTGTGCTCCATTTTTTCAACCTAAAGATCAACGCAGGAATAGGGGTGATTGTTCCGTTTAAAATCAATTTTAACGACGCTTTAGACACAACTTGCTTTTTCAGTTTTAAAGAGTCGAGAAAAAGCTAAAGATGACTCTAGTCTCCTTCGATGTTTTAATGAGCCCGAAGTGACAAATGCTCGGATGGACTTTTTCTGTTATAGAGTCTGAAAATGGCCAAAAGGAACTGCTCTGGAGTTCTAGGCAGAGGGTGTGCCAAACTTTTCGCAAAACCGCAGAATACTTTTTAGGGTACGGGCGGTCGATCTTCCTGAATGCTGTGTTCAGTGCATTGCGATCAGTAGGGCGGCCGACACAGCTTCCTAAGGATAAAGGTCTTATGCCTATAGGGGTCTCCCAATATATACGCGATGGTACGTGGGAGCACAATCCGTAATGGCGCTATCGTCTCTCAGGAGGAATCACCCACCATCCACGAGATCGACAGTCACCAGGCTTAACGACGCCGGAACACGTCTCTATCCTAGACCTCTATGTTGTGCGTTATGTTACAAAGCGTTGTTAAGTTCATTCAATTTATTTTAGGTTGATCTTTTTAAAGTTTGCCTTTCAAGGTTCACCACGAGATGTATGATACAAATTCCTAAATGCAGTCTAAAGATGATAAGCAAGCTTTATATCTTTTCAACTTTGAAAATCCTAGCTACTAAGGGAAAAGAAAGACACCATCTTTTCTCAAAGAGAAATCAGCACACTCTAATGCACTTTTCCTAAATCCAACATGCAAACTATCAAATGCAAAATGCAAAATGCAGGTGTTTGTTTTCTGCTTTCTTAGTATTGATGCCTACAAAGAAAGCTTTTTGTACAACTTTGAATTTGCTTTTAAATGATCAATACAAACAAGTTCACTTTTTCGAAATCAGAGAAGATAGAAGAGATTACAACACTTAACGATTTTCGAAATAAAGACTTGTTTCGACACTTAAAAGAGACAAATTCAAACCAATAAGCAAAAGTAAATATATAATCAATCTGCAAACAGCCAATGAACTCTCTTCTAAGATCACAATCAACAGATCTGAATCAAGGGCTACAGGATGACTATTTCACTCATGCAAAGGAAAACTGTAAATGACGCCACAAACACATAAAAACACTCACAGTGTTTTTGTACAAAAGGAGGCGGAATGTAAGCAGAGAAAAGGGGTTATTAGACTGGTACCTATGCTGGTTACAGGCTGCAAAAATCAGAGATCAAAACAAGGCAAAATAGAGCAGAGAACCCCAGCTGCACAAGAGAAAACTGGTTCAGCGTAGGTTCAACACAGGGGTTTTGACATTCAGCGCAGGTATCCTTCACGGGACCTGCGTTGAAATGCAGAATCCCTCCACTGGGTTTGCACTGAAGGAGAAACTCTCGTTTCCTTCAGGTTCTGGGTCACAGATTGCTACTCAATCAACTGTTTCAGGCCAAATAAAAGCAACAAGCAAGGTGTAATCAAAGGGATGCTTTGAAGGGATACTAAGATCTATCACAAGGATCATCAAATCATTTGTGAATCCATTGTTAAGATCATAGACAAGTCCAGTAATTGGATCAAAGCAACAACTGTTTACTTTGCATCCGGGAAAGATGCAGTTCGATTGTTGCTGTCAAGTCTATGAAACAAACAATGATAGAAACACAAATAAAATGACTAAACAAATCTCCCTAGCGGAGTCACCAATTTGTTGTGGGGAAAAATGCCTATGCAGGACGATCCTATCCACCTAAGGTGTGACAGTGCCTTAGCAACAAACGAGTACAGCTATACTGGTTTCTTCCTTTATGAAATGTGAAAGAAGAGAGATCAATAGACTTACTGGTGTCTTCCGTTTGTCCCTCGATCCAATCTCCCTTCTCTTTGGGTGTTCACAGCTACTTGCCTTCTTGCTTCTCTAGCTACAACTTCCTGCAAGATCACAAGAGAACAACTACTTGCGACAAGAGAACAGCTACTTGAGACAAGAGAAGAACACTACACAAAGACAGATGTTCACATTCATAACTAGTTTAGGATTAGAAATAAACCAAATACACTAATACATTCATACATTAAAATACATCAGCATATAGGAGAAACCAAGATAGCTTTATTGATGAATAACAAGGTTCAAGAAGAGATACAACCCAGAGGGCTCCAATCCAACATCTCCTTCCCAGCAAATGGAATTCCTATCTTCAGCCCCTTCAAATCATTAAGCACCCAATGATTCCAGTCTCAAACCAACAGCAATTCTTTGCAATAACAAAATTCCAGCCTCTAGATCTCATGGAGGAGAGATCCATATATAGATGTTTGGAGAGAGGATGAGTCAGCTTGAGATCTAACTAGTGTCCTCTCCCTCTATCAGTTCTTGAGTCCACTTGGAGGTTCTTGCTTCCACTTGGAGATTTGGAACCTCTTACTCATCACCAGTCGAATTCCCTGAGGCAAGTGTCATTTTGGAAGCTTCCTGGGTCTTGACACCTTGAGAAATGAGCTTTCCACTTGTCCACTCTCGTTCAGCGCAGGTAGCCAGTGTTCCAGTTGACATTCAACGCAGGTAGCCAGTGTTGGCTTTGACATTCAGCGCAAACAGCTAGTGTAGCCACTGAAATGATCCTAAATTGACTTGTTTTTGAGCAGTTTTCTGGTGGAGAACTTCTGTGAATTGCTGTGGTTTGTTAGCCTTGTTCCTCTAGGGGTAGGAACAACATGTTTAGGGACTTTGGATCCCTTAGATTATGGACATTTCATGCTCAATGCTATAAGGCACAAAAATGTCTATAACAAGTGGCTACATTCCGTAGCTGATGAAAAAAATCTAAATCAAATAGCACACACATGGATATAGTTTGAAAATCGCTTAAGCACTCCTAAAATCAATATGTAACAATATTTGATAGCTTACGAGGCACTGATGTGGGAAAATAGAAGAGAAAAGGTTTAGGAAAGTATGTAGAAGATAGGTACTTCTAGGGCTCAACAATAACTACTTTATACCTAGTTGCCTGAATCCATGGTTAGCATGTTCTTCTTCATGGAAAACTTCTTGCAGTTGTTTGGATTTACTTCTAGATCTAGCTTCCAACTCTTATATTTAGTGTGACCATAGATATTACAATGGATATAGTGGTTTTTTATATCCTTGCATGGATATGAAGTGGTTGTTGTATTCTTATCCTTTCCTTTCCACTTCTTTCCCTTCTTGTAAGCATCTTGGTGGTATTTTTTCTTGGAATTGCTTTGTTGTCCTTTATTTTTACCCATATTCTCTATATATTGTGCTAGCACATAGGCCTCATCAACTATCCTTGGTTTAAAGAGAATCACTTGTCTCCATAAATTATTATGTACAACACCCAAATGCTTGAGGATTACACCCAGGTTCTTTGAAGATATGCCCAACATAATGTCCATTTTTTGACTGGTGGTTTACTCTTGGACACTCCACACTTATTTCTACTATAAGTAATGCCAATGGATCCAATGTACCTATTTATATGCAATGGCTTAGAATTGGGAGTAAAAGAGGGTTTTAAACACCCCCCACATAGTTATTAGGGGATTACTCTCCATCTTTATTTTATGTGTGAATTTATCACTAAGTTTGGGAATGACACTCTTTTTGTTTCTCTCCATTAGCAATATCTTTATATTCCATATGAGGAATATACATGTCTCGGTCCTTGATGGACTGCTCAAACTCAACAACAAGGCTCAAATCCATTAGAACAAAGATCATCATGTTACTTTTAGGAATGTAATATGGGTGGGGATGATAACAACCATTCTTCCCAATCACTAGAGATAAACCCAACTGAAAATGACCCTCTAACTTTAGTTGATTAAATGAAATATTTTGCTATGTTGTAATCATTGAAATAAACTTCCGACTATTGCACTTATTTATTCAGTAACTTAATTGATAAATCTTACCTTGGTAGGGTCTAATGTGCATTTGCATTTCCACTTTAAATACAATTTGGGAAGAAGTGATGGCACTAGAACTTGGTCTCTCTTTCTTTAGCCCATTTTTTTACTCTTTTTTCGGGTCTTTGTCGGACTCCAAATTCTCATATGATCTAGCTTCTTAGTTAGAGCCACTAGACCCCTCAAAAGGTTCAATATTATTTTGTTGAGAAACTGTGAGAATGACCATGTTGAGAGAGATGTTAGTGGCTTGTGCTTCCAAATTTGAATATATATCTTTCAACTTATCTTGTGGATTTTTATTATACTTATTTTCCATAGATATGGTTTTCAAAATTTACGCTAATTATTGAATCTTGCAACTCCCCACAAAAACCCCAAGTAAAGTTGTTCTAATACCAATATAATCTATAAACTACCATGGGTATTCCACTAGGTTAATTTGTCACAACATATTTTAGAAGTTTTTGAAATCTCTTACTATCCAATGTCTTGCTTTAAATTCAAATTTGAGGTTACTAGCTTGATGCATGAGAAACTAAAAGATACTGAAATTGAATTGAAAAAAATTCAACAAATAACACACCAAGCACGAAAAAACATAATAAGTACCCTTGGAAAATCCAAAGTGGGAAAATTTAGCGAGAAGGTGAGGCCTATACTTTTTTCTCTCTCATAGATGAAATGCAAATACAAATAAAGGGGCATTCATTGGATAATGTGGCTAAGATGACCATTACAAGATATTCTACTTTAAAGTAATTTTAGGTCTAAAATGGGTCTTATAAGAAAAATTAATTTATAATTTGGTATTCAAAAACGACTATAATTTCAAGAAAGTGTGCCCTCAATATTGTTGAATTGGAACTATAAAAGTCCAAAATGATTACATGTCATAATTGTATTTTGCAATAGCGAACTACATGTAAATCTCATCTTAATTAAGTTTTTGCTAAAATAATATCAAAATAAAATAAATATTCTTGAAATGCTAAATATAAGGTATTAAATATTATCATTACTACCAATACTTTTGAAAAATCTCACAATACTTTAGGTAATAAAATAATCATTTCAAAACCTAATAAATTGATTATTATAAAAAAAAGTATAATATATAAATATATAATATGTAAAACACTAAACTAAACATTTTAGCATTTTAAAAAGTTTTATATATAATATAATATAATACTATCTTATATAAAATAACTCATTACTTATATGATGTAATTTGATTGATTAGTTGAACTAAATTATAATATTGTATAATATAGCTTGTTTATGGTATGTACTAACATTAACTAATAACACATTTAACTTAGTGTGCTATGGAATTTTCTTTTATTATTTTAATATTTTCCTTAGGAGGTTCATTTTAGATCCAAATTTACTCTAATTATGTTTCAATATCGCTCTCCTAGATGATTTCATTTTTCATGGAACAATAAACAATATAATAACAATGAAATCCCTTCATTTCTTGGTGGCCCAATACATAACATAGCTTGATAGTATTCTATCATTAAGGTTAGCAGTTTTGCATGCCTCAACCTCTAATTAGTGTTAGGGTTTTTTACTCTTTAGAATCTTATTGAAATTCCACATGTCACTGGTACCACATGTATGAGTAATGTGAACTAATGTGGTATCTACTTAGTATCATGGTGGTCAATAGGATAAATCAACTTGTAGGAGGCATAAAATCTAGATATGAACTCTAATCAAGGTGATTTTTGCATCACTGGAAATTTCTTGATGTATGTGAAAACATCCATAAGCTATAAGCCATGCTCACAAAATTCTTGACCATTATAATAACATTTAATGCCTCAAATAAGTTCCAACATGTTCTTGATCCCAGATTTCCAAAGCTAGACCTACTCCTAAAATGGAATCTACAAGCCGATGCTTCTAATTTTTCCTCTTATAAAGCACCAAAATAGATTACAAGCTATATAATTCTACATTTTATATCATTTATACTACCTCACTTAGATGAGAAGGTTACAAAATTTCATGGAGAGATGGAACATTGTGTGTTCATGCTAAGCACATTCAAAATTAATAGGCATTTAGGCTCAAGGTTATACTATTATTTGACATATAGAGTGTTATGTTCTAAGAAATGATACCCTTTGTAGTTTAGAGGGTTTTTACACTAAATAATAGGTGCATATTTGGAATCATACCTTTTATATCTTTATGATTTGAAATTTACTACACATTTTAGATCTGCATGTGCGGGTTCTACATTTTTACTTTAGCAGATTTAACTTTTGATGTCAAGTGAACTTTGCACCCTCTACACATGCTGGTTCCTTTGCAACTCCAACTTAAATTTAGATTGTTGGATACCTTTAGCATGACTAGGGGTTAGTCGCACATTGAAGTGGGAGAGTGGCTTTGACATTTAGATATGGGGGTGTTGAGCTTATAATTTCTTTAGGGGGGTTATTTTTTTAAATGACTGATGTAAAGGGATTTGAATTTTTAGAGTATTCCTAGGTCATTATTTTGTAATTATTGTTTTAAGAATGATATTTGTATGGATGAAGTGTTGTAAACACATAAACTAATTAGTGGACTAGAGAGGACTTGCAATTCAAGTGGGATGGTCATATATTGGCGTTTTCGCAATGCCATGTTATTAGTGGAGCATAGATCAAGAGCAAAGCCTATATGTATATATTTTTTATCCATGTCAATTTCAACCTCAAGTGGTGGATTAGCATGGTGACTGAGTGGTTTCAATAGGATTTTTTATGGCCTAAATCTACCTCAGGCTGAGAAAGGCAGGTCTAGGGTAACATCAAACCATGCTTAACCTGGTAGCTAGCCCTACCAGGTCGGGAGAGGGCTCTCTCCTTGTCAATATCAGGAAAATATAGCAAATGAGGCTTGAGATGACTGATGTAAAGACTAATTTTAGGCTAGGTATATGCTTAGAGGAGTTTGATTGAATTTAATGTTGGTTTGCTGGCTCAAATGTGAAAGGCAGATTTGGGTCCGGGGAATGGACTCAGTCTTGCAGAGGTTTCTGTGGGGCGAGGTAGGAAAATTATTTAGTACTTTGAATTAAGTGAAATGGAGAGTCTTAAGACTGGTGAGGAGTTGGAGAGGGCATGAAAGTCTCAAGAATCCTCTTCAAACAATTGAAAACATGAATAGCTAAACAAACCCTAGGTAGAGCATTGCAACATCAATGATTTCTACCTTTATCCTTGATTCATTTAGTTAAGCTGAAAAGAGAGAGATGATGGCATACATAAACACATGTAAACTTGAATCATAGAAGGAAAAACAATACTAAATCACCTTGCCACAAGAATCCCACAAAATTCTGCAAACCCTGGTCTATTCCTTGCCAAACTGCAGAGATGAATGTACAATAATGCTCAAAGCATTCACAAGAGTCCAACATTTACAAATGACTGAAAAAGTACTAGATATAGGCAAAAAACAACTCATTCTAGCCTTTATGGGTCGAATTCATGAGTTTAGGGGCTGTTTAAACAAGATCTAAAGTAAGAACTGAAAAGTAGGCAGTGGAATAGCTTGCCTCTAAAACCTAGGAAACTGATTCATTCAATTCAAAACCACCTATACATGATGTATCTACCTCCATGAGTGAATTTTTATCATTTTTACATAAAATTCCATCCATTTACATCAAATTACATCATGATTTTGACCATGAGATAGAAAAAAGTCAAACTGAGAAAAAACTAGGTGAAAAACAGAGTTTTTTGGCAAAAATGGCAATTTTCCATCTTGTGCACCACACCACTTTTCCTGTGCATAGTGCCTTTTTGATGCTAATTTTGGAGGCTTTCCTATGCCCCAAATTTTTTCCAAGTGGGATTTTTGGAAAGGCTTGTCTATCTACTTTCCAGAACAGGTGGAATTTCTAAATTTGGTGTCCATTTTCCCCTCCAAAATTCAGTTCTCCAAACACTGCTTCCTATGTGGCCAAAAAGGGGCAGAGAGGTCATTTTTGAGGTGTTTTGACCCTTTTGGAGGCAAAAAACTTGACAAAAATTTCTAGTAATTTCTGGGTATGCATTATTTTTCACAAGGAATCCAAAAATTTATATTTTTCCTCTAGAGGAGGTCCCTAGCAAAAGCGAGCACCGGGTGGCGCTACGCACCAGGCAGAAAAACCTGTTTTTTCCTTCAAAATTTCAAAATTGTCAAAAAGTGTGCCAAAGTTCTTGAAATTTGGGATAAGTGACATGCATCAAGTACTATGTTGGGCCAAGGAAGCTTTAGCCAAGATCTTGAGCTTATCTTGCTCTTTATTCCTCCTCAACGTTTTCCTCAACTTGGCCTTTAAGGTCCTTACCCTCGCTTTGCAAATCTTGTTTCTTGCCAAATAATGAAAGGCCATGTGCCTCGACATATTTTTCTCCTTATTTTCTTTCTCAAGCATCTTCTCCAAGTGCATGTTTTCCCTCTCTAGCCAAGATTTCCAATCAGCATCAACCTCTTGCTCAAGTGATGTCAACTTGACTTTCCTCCTCTTCGCTGCTTGCCAGTTTTCTCTTATGTTTTACAGCTCCATGATTGTTTGCTGGTCTTCCAACTACTTTTTCCTTTTCTCAAGATAGTTTATGATCCACTTAGCTCTTTCAAGGTTAAGAGATAAGTCATGAATGTCAGCTTCTTGTTCTTTGATGATCTCCTTGAGTTTTGAGCTTTGGGAGCCCAAATCAGTGTCCTCATCCTGAATCAAAATGAAATCTTTCTCCTGACCTTCAGAAAGGCCTTCATCATGCAATGGTTGTTTCCCTTTGTCCTGCTTTGCTGAAGAAGAAGGCAAAGCCCCTTTCACCTCGGGTGAAGATAAAATTTGCCTATGATCTGATGAAGGAAACGAGACCCCTTCCACCCCAGGTGGAGATAGTACTTGTTTGGATGCTGCAAATAATCTCCTTGTGCCCTTTTGATAAGTTAAAAATACTGTCACACTGGTAGTTTGAGTCTCATGCACCTCTTGCTGACTTGAAGGCCCTCCTGCCTCTTGAAATACTGATGAGGTCACTTGAGGGCTTTTTAAAACCTCATGTGAAATGAAATCATCCCATGAAACATTCAGCAAACTCAGCTAATGCAAAACAACAACCTTGATCAATGAAAAGTGATAAATGTTGTTGTACTGTTGATGACGAGGTTTTCTTTGCACCAATGTGGTAATTTTCTCAATGTTTCTGCATATGAAATATGGGATGTTCATCATCCTCCCTCTAGTGAAATGCATCAATAATCTAACAGATAAGTGCAAAAGCGAGAAAATCTCCCTTCACAGCTAAAGTATTTGATAATGAGCTTCATGAGTGGAGCATAAGTGTCCTATAGGTATCTGAAAGGGAAGACCCTACTGATTTTCTTCTGATAACTAGCCTTGATATAAGGCTCATAATGCTCTTTGTCCACCAGCTGTCCTTTGTTCCATTGTTCACCCACATTGGGAATACCTGTTGCTTCAGCTATAGTTTCAGGTGTCAAAGTGAAGGTAACACCTGCCAAATTGACTTGGCCATTGTGAAGATGGACAAATAATCTAGCAAGCTCATGGTGGTATTTCACCCTTTCCACCATCTCACAAAACTGGTAGCAAGACTGATGTTTGAAACATGCTACTGCAAGAGGACAGTCCAATAGTTCTGTGAGTGTAGTGGGTTCCTCCTGGATGTGTTTTCATCCCTTGTGTGGTTTTCTTGGAGCATGGATTTCTTGGGAGGAATCACTCACAGTTTCCTCATCTCTTTCATAAGCTGAATCTGTTTCCATATTTGCCACTGTTTGTTGTGAAATGATGAGTATGAAGAGATTTTATATCAAGAATAGGTGTTTGCTGTTAGATGAATGGGATTGATGAGTGGGACTGTGAATGAGGGATTTTGTTGCTGGTTGTAGGGTTTTTGGGAAGTGATAGGGTTTAGGAATGTAGATTAGGGTTTGGGAATAGTGGGAATTTTTGTTAGGGTTTTGGGATAGGGGGGTAGGATGAGTGTGAATATGAGAGGGAAGGGGAAATGAAATGAGTGAAATTTTAGTGGAAAGGGGTGTGAAAATGATGTAGGGAAATAAACAACAACAATGACAAAATTGTAAACCCTAGATAGTTTTTTCAATGCACTGTGCAGTAAACTAGGGTTTGAATTTTCACCTATTGAAACACCATCAAAGATGATCAAAACCCTTGCAATGACAAAATGTGAGGTTCCATTTACTTGAGGAATGAAGCTTGCAAGAATTTAGAGCTTGAGGAGGTGATTTGGACGAAATTTGGGCTAGGAGGGTAGGTGCGCTGCGCCCGTTCAGATTCTAGTGTGTTTACTATGCTCTGTGCGCCACACTGATCAAGTGCGCCACGCCAAAAAGACTTTCATAGTTTTTGCTATGATTTCTCTCCTTCACCTTAAAAACGTGACTTGGCTTGTTCACTCTCCCTTTGGCACACAAGTGAAGTTTATAACAGAAGGGAAACTTTATATACAAGTGACTTTAATTTTTCATTTACAAAAAACCCACTTTCTAATGTTTTCCTTTCACTTTATCCTTTAAAAACTCTGTTTTGCAGTTTGGCTCTCTTTTTGACTTTTGATGGACTAATGCTTTGAATTTCTTGTCTCTTTTGCAGGAGTTGGAGTGCAGGATTTTGGAAAGGTGACTAGGGCTGCATTTCTAGACTTATTACATATAGGAAAATAAAATTACATGAAATTTTATACATAAAACAAAAAAAACTCTGTTTTTCCTCAAAACAGGGTTTTGAGGAAAAATCAATCACTCAGCATGTCATTATTGAAATTTTTGATGCTGAAACCTTATTTGACCTCCTCATGTGCCTGCTGACCATTATTGAGCTTTTATAAGACTTTGATGACAAACCCTAGACCTAATGAGACCTAAAACCCTAAAAATGGCTTTTGCAAGTGTAAAGACAGAAAATAACTGTAAATGACTTGAATTTGTGAAAATAGGCCAGCAGGTAAAGACCATGAGGGAAAATTGATAATATGCCACTGCCATCAGACGATCCATGATCCTAATGGAATGTAGCTGATTGGATGAGACACCTAGATGCAATGCAACAAGAGAATTTTGATCACTGATGGAGGGATGAAGATACCGACACTAACATTGGCTCCAATGGGGATGGTAGCTCCTTGGAGGTGCCAAGAACTACAGATCTATGGAAATAAAACAGTGCCTCTTCCATTGGGCTAAATGGAGTCAATAACTTCAACAAACCAAAACCAATATCTTGACTCAAAACTGACTCAATTACAAGACTGAAATTTGACTCAAAACCGACTGAAAACTGACTCAAACAATCCACACCAAAACTAAAATCAGACCTTCATTTTATAGACTTCACTTTGGCCCCCAAACTGAATAAATGACGATAGTGCACACTTTGCAATGAAGGAAATAAAATGGTATGTACAGTGATACATGTGACAGCAGAAAATATTTCAAAGATAGTACCGTTTCAGCAGCCGACCATTGACTGGCCCACCTGAACAATCTTCTCCATTCATTTCTTTTAGCAGCAAAGCATTTTGACCTCGATATGCAACAATTTTGAATGGTCCTTTCCACAGATTCTCGAACTTGCTATGCTTGCCTTTGTCTTCATTTCTAGCATCCCATTTCAGCACTATGTCTTCAATCTGAAACTTGTCCGCCTTTGCCTTCCGATCATATATTTTCTTGATTCTCTCTTGCAGCCTAAAGGTATTCTGAAAAACTTCCTCTCTCATCTCTTGTAAATGGATCATTTAGTTGATTCTTCACTGTAAATGATCTTCCTCATTGCTAGCTTCCTGTAGAAGTTTAACAACTGGGACTGTGAGAGATGTCAAGAACACCGTGTCAACACCATATACAATCTCGAAAGGAGACATGCCTATTGATTTCTTCTGACTTACTCTATCCGCCCATAGTGCATTAACCAATTTCTTATGCCAACTCTTTTTGTTTGTTTCCAGCAGCTTTTTGATAATGTTAACCAATGATTTATTTGAAGATTCTGCTAATCCATTACCTTGTGGATAGTATGCAGTAGAGTGCCCCAAGGTAATATGATATTTATTACAAAAATCAATCATATTTTTAGATTTGAAAGTTGCTGCATTATCTGTAATCAACTTGTTAGGACATCCAAAGCGTGACAAAATATTATTTTCAAGAAACTGAATTATTACCAAGTTGGTGGCCTGCCGAGTGGTAATTGCCTCAATCCATTTAGTGAAATAATCTGTCGCTGTGAGGATCCACTTGTGTTGTGCTGAAGAAGTAGGATGAATCTTGCCAATGAAATCTAAAACCCACTATTGAAATGGAGCACTTACTTCAACCGGCTTGAGTGGTAAAGGCTGTAATTTTCTCCTATCTTGAAAAATCTGGCATTCGTGGCAGATTGTAACAGTTTTATACACATCAAAAAAGAGGGTAGGCCAATAATATCCTGCTCTCAAAATCTTATTAGCTGTTGTCTTCCAAAATAGGTGGCCTCCACAATCTCCCTTGTTAAAATCATCTGTGACCTGTTTTGCTTCTTCCTCAACCAAACAATTCAGAAAGACACCACCAGGATCTTTCCAATAGAGTGCATTATTATAATACAAAACTTGGTAGCCTTTAATTTCAGAGTCCTACTTTTATTTCTAGCCATTCTCGATGGCGGTGAAAGATGCTAGATCACATATACAATATCTGAATACCAAGGAGAAAGAAGAAACATTTCAGATACCTCAACAAGCGAACTTTCTTCATCTTCTTTGGACATAGCAGCAATCATATTTATGTCCAAGGCATGCAAATTAGACTCTGCCATCAGTTTTTCCAGCACCCAACCCTTGATGAGATTTGTTGGCTTTATCTCCACATCATATTCTAACAAAGCTGTGATCCATTTTCCTCATCTCCCTTCTGGATCTGTTTGCACTAAGACATCTTTAACGGCTGCGTTAGGGACATAAGAAAGAATATGAGAATGTAGAATATATACCCGAAAATCTTTCAAAGCTTTTACCAAAGCAAGAGCTTGCTTTTCAATAATGTTATACTTTAAGGCTGCATCTCTTATTGTTCTGCTGAAAAAAGAAATTGGCTTCTCAAGCTAGTCTCTTTTCTGCATTAAGACCGCTGCCATAGTATGATCCAAAGCAAATGAAAACAAAATAAAATCTTGGGAATAATTCGGGCTGATCAAAATTGGAGCAAAAGAAAGATCTAACTTTACCAAATTGAAAGACTTGATAGCTTCTTTGGTCCATTTCACTACACTATCTTTCTTTAACATGTTTGTGATTTCCCTCAAATGTTCTGCTAGATTTGGCACAAAATGACGTAAGAAGTTCATCTTACCATTGAATGCTTGGATCTCATTTTTACTTTGTGGAAAATCAATTTTCTAAATGGCTTCCACTCAAGCAGGATCGATGCAGATGCCCTCCTTGGATATGATGTGACCGAGAAGCTTCCCTTCATCCATGGCAAACAAGCTCTTTTTTGGATTAAGAGATATGCCATACTTTCTACACCGTTGAAAAACAATTTTCAAATGATAAAGGTGCTCTTCATCTGAATTGGAAAATACTGTCAAATCATCAAGATAAACTACTAAAAATACATCTTTCTCATTTGCAAAGGCGATATCCATAGCCTGCTAAAAAGTTGCACCAACATTCTTTAATCCGAATGGCATCTTGGCATAATGGAAAGTTCCCCACAGAGTGGTGAATGTTGTTTTGTCCCTGTCATCCTCATGGACTAGAATTTGATTATAGCCGGAATACCCATCGAGTAGCGACATACGAGATGCTCCAACTACTCTTTGAAGTATGTGGTCCATTTTTGGCAATGGATAGTTATCTTTCAAAGACACCTTATTCAGATTTCTGAAATCAATACATAATCTAATCTCACCTGTTTTCTTCTGCACGGGCACCAAATTGGAAATCCAATCTGAAAATCTTATCAGAATGATTATACCAGCATTGTACAATCGACTCACCTCCTTCTCTATTGATGGCAACAACTTTGGATTGATCATTCTTAACTTTTGTCGAAATGGCTTCTAGTTTGGCTTGATTGGAATGATGTGCTAAATTATACTCTTATCGTATGCCTTCAAATCTGAATAGTCCCATGCAAATACATCAGTAAATGAAGACAATAAACTAATGTATTTTGCCTTTACCTGTGGAGGCAACACCTTTGATAACTTCACCATTTTTGGATTTTCTGATGTTCCAATATTCACCTCCTCAACTCCCTTGTCAGTTGGCACCAAGCTTGGTTTCCAGGCTACAACATCTTGATCAAACAACTCCTATAAAGGTATTAGACCTTTAGGAATGACATTGTCCTTCAGTTGTAAAACTTCCATCTGATTTACTTCCATATCTACTTCACCATCATCTTTCTCTCCATCGATAGAAGTGTCTTTGTACTTGCCTTCATTTTGCAGAAATTCTTCAATCTCTTTGTCATCTTCAAACACCTACCAATATCTTTGGTTATCAGGGACAGCTGGGTGATGTTTCACATGAATTTCAAACTTATTGTTTGAATTCATCAGGATTTTCAAATTACTTGCAGCTGATGCAAGGGAATCTGCAATAACATTTTGTACACGAGGGACACATGTCAAAGTGTAATCTAGAAACAATCTCAAAATATATAATATCGCATTACGGTAAGCCCGCATTCGAGGGTGTTTAGCTTGGTATTCACCCTTGACTTGCTTTATTACTAATTCGGAGTCGCCATAAACTGAAATTATTTTTGCATTTAACTTTTTGAGGATTTTCAAACCAGCAATTAAAGCCTCATATTCAACTTCATTATTGGAACAATCAAAAGCCAATTTATACGAACAAACTCTTACATTACTCGGAACTTTGTTTGGTAGAAATGCAGGGCTGCGTATCCAAATACCAATTCCAACACCTTCCTTACCTACTACTCCATCAAAATCCATACTCCACAAACCGGCTTCATCCTCCAAGTGCTGAAATTCTATTTGCTCTTCTACCTTTGCTTGTTGTCCATCAATTTTCTGCTGTTGTCGGAAAGCTGATTGTTCAGCGGTACTATCAAGCCTTTGTCTTTCTTGATCAAGTATAGCTCTAAAATTTTCAGTGATCTCTGGAATATCTTCTACTTCAACTAATTGACTATTTACATCATTAAAGCTATCAAAATAAAGAACAAAAGATTCCAAATCAGTATGTACATAATTGATTGGATGATTTAGAGGTTTCTCCTTGCTTGTGATCATTTATTTCATCTTTTTCTCCCGAAATAATTTCCTCAACTGACCAAACACGGGAATAATGGCATAGGAGAAATCTAGCTGCAATGTCCCTTTGAGTTTTGCTCCCCAAGATCTGGATAAAATCATGCCAAATCTAGGAGGAATATCGGCCACAACCACATCCATAAGAACATTCTTCGCAGGAATTTTATCTAAAGTGACAACCAAATCTTTAATAAGACCAATACATTTGACCCTACCAGAATCAAAGGAATAAAGATCATGGTACTTGTGAGTGATGTCTAAACCCAATTTTTCCATAATTGCCTTTGGCATCAGAGTATGAGAGGCTCCTGAATCAAACGTGGCGTTGTGTAATACATAATCATGTAATCTAAGGCTGATGTAAAAAGGAGCTACATCACTATCCTCAGATTGACCTTCCAATGCTGGACCAAAGATAAGCTCGAGCTGGTCATCCTCCACGTTAACCATATCAGATAACAGATCTAAATTCAAAATCTTTGACACATGACCTTTATAGCTACTATTCTTCATTAATTAAGTCAAAGGTATTGACACTTTTAACTTAGCAATCTCATTCTCTAAGCTAAAGGCTGAAGTTTTTTCTACCTCTTTGACTGGAGCATCTTTCTTTTCATTCTTCTCCTTTGATACATTTGGCTGGTTTGACCTTTCATTTGCTGATTGTGTTTTGCTGGTGGTAGGATCTGCTACCTCCTTTCCCTTTTTCTGCACAATTGGAGAATCATTCTTTGGTGGTGTCACTTCCTTCCTCTTTTGAATTGGATTGATGGGTATCTATATACTCCTGAGTGAATATTGTCGTTGCTAGGACGTCAAGGAATTCATGTATCCCCTATGATATTCATTAGATTCTTATTCTAGAATTGTTTCATTTGCTAAGATGAAATCTTCATCCTTTTGTACAGTTGGGCTTTCTGAATACTCTTCATCTTCTGTGATATAAATTGGCAAATCATCAGGTGTAAAGAAATGATTCTCCTCTCCTATTATGTTCTCATCATCATCTGATTCCGGACCATGTACAAAATTCTGTTGTAAGGGTGTTTTTACTTGCTGCAGTGCTGCTTGGTCTTGTGCTCTTTGTTCTCATTATTTGATTCTAAACTGTGGTTGTTGCTGACCACAAAAGTTTGGATTTCTGATTTGTGTCTCAGGCTTATCTGCAATAGTGAGTCTATCAAACATCTTCTCGATCTTGCAAAGCAAATGATTTGAGGAAGAAGCTTCCTCCTTTATGGTCACCTTCTTTTCAGCCATTGCTTTAGCTCTCTTGGCAAGCAGATTTACCTCTATGCTGACTGCAATTTTCTGCATATCCTCCAATGTGGCCAGATCTCTTAGGATCAAAGCTATCAGGAAATTTAATCAAAGCTAGCTCCATTGGTGGCTTTATATCAGCGGGAATTGCATTATAAACAATATTGAATCTAACACAATAATCTTGGACACTTTCACCAACATTCCTCTTTATGTTTTCATATTCGAAAAGAATTTGAAGAGGATTTTTCTTTACCTCCCAGCGATCCAAGAATTGTCTCTGAAGAATAACCAATGTAGTGATAGTCGTAGCCAGCAATGCTCTGAACCAATTCCGCACTTCACCTCCAAAAGTTTGCACAAATAATCTCATGGTCACATTTTCTTCATCGATTTCATGAAGGTCAAAGAAATTGGTCATCTTATCCACATGCTGTTGCACTGTGATTCCTTGGGTACCATCAAATAATGGAATTTTTCTTTGATAATCAACAGGCATGGCATCCAAGTTTTGTGGCAAACCAAGAGGTGTATATCAGGAAACCATTGCTCTAGGTGGATTTGAAACTGGCCTTGGGGATGTAGGAGGAGTCAGAACAACAATAGAAAATGATGTAATTGGAGTATAAGGTGTAGAAGAAGGGGAGGAAATATGAGATGTTTGAGGGGTTGATGGGGGAGAGGAGACAGGGGTCTCTGATTAGATATGGTGGGCTGCATGGGAATGGTGGGAATGAAAGGAGTTTCAGTAGGAATTTTTTTCACGAAAGTGAAAACATGAGGTACATTGTATGAATTACCCTACAAAGGAAACTCAACCATGGGTTAAGTATTGTATGAATAAAAAAAAAAACAAGAGAATGAAAGAAAATAATTAAAAAGGTAAAATGTTAAAGACCTACCTCATATTTAATATTTTAAAAGATAATCTTCCAATGGCTTGTCCCAACATTTGGGTGGCAAACAAGATTAAGCAAAAACATGGGTTGTTTGGTACCATGTGCTAAAGAAGATGCACTAAAGATGGGAACTAAGTTATATATCATAGGTTTGTTCATTTTACATTGCATGTCTTATTTATAACATGTACTATTGTTTTTTTAATATTGTTATTGTACTATTGTTATTAATTTATAACATGTAATATGTGACACTATCATTGTTTGATTATATGTATAGTATGAGTATTTTCAGTTTCCATTTATGTAAGTACATTGGTATCATTTTCGCAATAAAAAAAATGGGGATGGAAATCCCACATTTGACAGTGGAGTGGAGGTTAGAGGTTAAATTTGACCATGGAGTTGTGCTAGCAATTATTATAAATTTAATAAAGGAAAATTTAGTTCACATTGAAAATATATATTTTTTTACGAGTAAACTTCTCATCTTTCTTGTATGTTACATTTAGGTGCAAGTGGTTTAATATTATTGATGAAAGTAATAGGTTTTTACAAGTAAACTTCTCATCTTTCTCGTATGTTACATTTAGGTGCAAGTGGCTTAATATTATTGATGAAAGTAATGCATAGGGAGATTGTGACATAGAAATAATATGTATTTACTCCATAAAATGTGGGATAAACATAAGTAACCTTAAGTTTTTTAAAACACTGTAACCATAAAGGAATATTGTGATAGGGGATAATATCTATTTACTTCATAAAATGTGGGATGAAAAGAAGCAACTTTAAGTTTTTCCAAAGCAATGTAACCATATGTTTTTTAATCTAAATATGTTGGATAGGAATCGGTGCTTCATCCTAAGGCAATCCTAAATCAAAACATGTTTTTGAGTAAAAAAAACTATTATCATACTAATCAAATAAGAGGATCAAGGTCATGGGGATGAATAATGAGATATACATGTTCTATTTCAACATTTATGTTTGTAGATAATCTTGTAGATTCACAAGCTCATGCGATTTACTAAAGCACAAGACAATAATACTTCTACTTTCAACCAGCGGAAGCCAATAGATCGATGAAAACAATAATCGACAAGAGGAATATAATAAATAACACATAACACAATAAATATCCAGGGAAAACCACAGCTCAAAACCCCACTATCTGTATTTCATATATTAGAAATCCAAGATGATAATACAATGCTTCTTCTCACAAGAACAATCCCAACACTTAGTATAATCAATCCTCAGCTCACAAGCAAGCTCTTGGCCAAAAACTTAGCCAATTCTCCAGTTCTCCAAGCCCTTATTTCCTTGCGCAATTCGTATGGCCGAATAGCCCATATTAATGGGAATCCAGTGCATCCAAAACTACACAATCCCTTCTAGGTTTAGTTCCTGATTTCATGCATGATCTATACAGCAATGTAAATCATACAACTGATAGTACATTGTCCCTGCACTCTAGTCTCAACTTGGTGTTTCTCAGAATCGACATGCATGCGTTTCTAATGAGGGAATCTTCAGCTAACTGGAGTAGCACTAATTAATGCATTAATGTACCAACTGACTGTTAACTCACTATCAGTTCCTAAAATAGTTTGGAACTAATTTAACTGAACTTAACTCAATAAAATGAGTTATTTAATTACAAATCACAATTAACTCAACCTGGACCCCTATAATATAGGGAGAACATATACATGACTTCAGAAAGACTTCCAACTCGAAATTCCTAAGATAATTAAGTAAATTAAACTCAATTAACTATTTACAAGTTGATATGAGAATAGAATTCAATTTTAATTCTCAGTTTAATTCAAGGACAAATTAAATTGGAATTTCTTGTTGCCATTTCTCAACACTCCCTCTCAACAAGAAAGGAATTATCAGCTACCTTGATCCTGTCTCCGTGAAACTCAAATTTAGATCTTGACAATGCCTTTGTCAAAATGTCAGCGTCTTGCTCCTCCATGGGAATGTACTCTAACAACATAATCTGCCTCAATACATAATCTCCAAGATGATGATATCGGATATCAATATGCTTGGATCAATCATGAAAAACTAGATATTCAGAGAGATTGATACAACTATGATTATTGCAGTAAATCACATTTAGATGCATCTGCTGACCAAACAAACCAACCAGGATCTTCCTCATCCAGATGGCCTCACATACTACCTGACTCACAACCATGTACTCTAACTCTGCCGAACTGAGTGCAACTGATCTCTATTTCATGTTGTACCAAGAAATTGCCACTGACCCAATACTGAATATCCCTCCCAATGTGATTTTCCAGTCAGATGGACTCCTTGCCCAATCTGCATCGGTGGAGCCTTGAAGCTTCACTCCCTCTATCCGTTTGTACCATAATCCATACTGAGAAGTGCCCCTAAGGTATCTCAACACATTATTTACTGCCTTCTAATACAGCTTGGTAGGCCTAACTATTACTTGACTAAGTTGGTTAACTGCATATCACATATCTGGTTGTGTGTTCACAAAATAAATGACTGAACCCAAAATCTTCCTATAAACAGTAGCTTCCAATACTTCCCTTGAAGTAGCATCCTTCTTCCTCCAGTTACCTGCTAAAGGAGTCTCCATGGGTTTGCTGCTCTTCATGCGGAATATCCTGAGTATCTCATTGTCATAATTTCCCTGAGACACAAACAACTCCACATCTCCCTGCCATACCTCCATGGCAAGAAAGTAATGCATGAGCCCCATGTCCTTCATCTCAAACTCTCTTGTAAGGTCCTCCTTGCAAGATTTGATCAGTTGGTCATCACCTGTCAGTATGAGATCATCAACATAAAGTACAATGATCAACAATTTACCTTCCACCACTATGTGGTATAGGTTCACATCCACTTCGCTCTTTGTGAAGCACAACCTGGTAAAGTAGCTAGATATCCTGGTGTACCAAGCACGAGGTGCTTGCTTAAGCCCATATAACACTCTCTTGACCGGGTGCACATGTGGCTCATGGTCAAAGGTTTCAAAACCTTCAGGCTACTCTATGTAAACCTCTTCCTCAATCATGCCATTAAGGAAGGATGTCTTCACATCCATCTGATGTATCTTCCAACCCATCTGTGTTGATAGTGCCAATATAGATCTGATTGATGAGTATCTTGCAAAAGGAGCAAAGGTCTCATCATTGTCAATCCCCTCTACCTATGAAAAGCCTGGGCCACAAATATAGCCTTATGCTTCTCCACACTACCATCTGCAACTTGCTTTACCTTGTAAAGCCAACGGGAGCTCACCATTGACTTGTCCTCTGGTATCCATACCACATCCCAAACACTGTTACAAACTATGGAGTCATGCTCCTCCACCATGGCATCAACTCAAACTGGCTGTTGCACTGCTTCCTTAAAGGAAGATGACTTTGTTACAACACATTCACCCATAAGAGCCATGTATCCAGTGTACCTCTCAGGTGACCACCTCTGCCCGTGCTGGGAAGTGGGTGCTCCCACATTCTCCCGTGCATCATCCACCAAAAGGTCAACCTCTCTGGTGTGCTTTCTTCCCTCTTTGGAAGACTTTGCCTGAGTGGATGGCTCCACTCCTAGATCCTCTGCATGTGGCTGATCCACATCAATCTAAGGCTCCTCAACCTTAGGATATAAAAGCTCCTCATTCGCATGTATCTCAAGCTCCCTCTCAAGGGAAACTCACATGGAATTCTCCTCATCGAATCTGACATCCTTGCGAACCATTTTCATCCTACTAGTCGACAAGTACACCTGATAGTTGTGAGGTGTATCAGTGTACCCCACAAATATCCCCAACTCTGTTGTCATCTCAAGCTTCTTCCATGCATATTTGGTCATATGGAAATATACCAATGGCCCAAAAATCCTGAAGTGACCAACATCTAGCCTCTTACTGGAATAAGCCTCCTCTAGTGTCTTCATCTCTAGTATCCGATGTGGGCGATGGTTCTAAACATAAAACCATTGTGTTGCATGCCTCAACTCATAAGTGTAGTGGTAGGCCTTGATCATGTAGCATTGCCCTCACTGCCCCTACTATGCTTCTGTTCTTCCTCTTGGCCACCCCATTCTGCCAAGGGTTATTGGGTGCCATCAACTCTCATTTAATCCCTTCCACGTCACTTTCTTGGGTTGTGTTATATTCTTTCCATGACTAGTTTCCCTAGTTAATGGGGGGTTAGAGGGGGGCAGATCCCCCACTTCATTGCGCCGATTGTGTAGCGGGGGTGTTACACTAAAATTTGTCACCATGACTATTTGCAGTTAGTATGGCTCCATCAACTGTCATACTATCCTCCTTGGCAAGCCTCATACCTCTGCTCTCCATGTCAAACTCCAAGAAAGAGAGAAAGTCATTAAAAATCTATATATCTCTGGGTATGCAGTTTCTCTTAGCCTTACCTGCATGTACGCACCCCAAATTCACAATACCTGCGTACTTGTACGCTCTGTCTGTAAAGAAATGGGTGTGTACTCCTGTAAAGGTCAAAAGGCGCAAGTTTCACTCCAAAAAAGTTACTTGTGGTCATTTCTAGAGCATTCTAGAAGCTTGTTTGACGTGTATGAAGCGCCTCCAAATGGTTCATGTATCCCTACCAAAGAGGTACTTATCCCATCAAGAGGGGAGCTATCCCATCCAAAGAGGGGCTTATCCCATTGATGGTGGACCTGAATAACTTCCTCTAGAGCACTATAAATACATGCATTGGGCCAGAGGGAGGGGAGGTTGAAAGCTGAACATTCCTAAGGGTAGATGCTGCTGGAATTAGGACTCCCTTGTAAAGCTTGAGAGGAGAGATTCCCATCCTTTCCTAGCCTTATTTGAGAGTGGGTGAGCTGATCAAAGTAAAGGAAAACTCTTGCTGGACCCTAGGAGGGACTTGCACAACACCAAGGCTCAGGTTGTAATGGTTCCTTTTGTTTCCTCTTAATACAAATGAACTCATTTTTCTCAACAGATTGTTATTCATGATTTGTTTCATATACTCCTTGGTCTGTATGATAGATATGTATTGTTTTATGAGTTTATCAGGTGCTATTTAATCTTTTGGCTTGTTAGTGAATGCAGGTTTCGAAGAGAAGGAGGAGCTCATCCGGATCGGCGAGGCTGGACTACTACAAAGCGTTGGACTAAAGGTATGTTAAAATCACCTGATTACTTGTATTCTCAATGCATGTTTAGAGAAAGGTAGTGTTTATTTGTCTTGTTTGTCACTAGAAAGCTTTTGCTTCTAGGGAGGTCGGTTGTGTCCGCACTATCGACTCTTTCCGCATGACAGGGGGTTTGAGGGGGGCGGCGAGCCACCCTCTATGGGGTCTGGGGCAACGCCCCGGGGAAATCTTTTTTGGACCCTATATTAGGTGGGCGGACCTACCTATGGTTTTGTGCATGGTATTTGCACATGGTTTTGGGTGCGATGGTTTTCGGTCCCTGTTATTGGATGCTTCGACATGTATATATATGTATTGTAACATTGAAAGGGACATAATGAAAAATCAATCTGGTAGTCCTGATTTTTGGATCCAGGGGAAAATCCCTGTGTATATTTGTTTTATGTGTTGTGCTCTCACTATTGTCTATTTTTTGTGTTTTAGAATTCGTATGTAGGTAATTTTTGTTCGGGTTAAAACATACATTTGGTATCAAAGCTCTTTTGGCTTCAAGGGGACACCTTTGTTGCCGAGGGGTTTCGCTTGAGCTTATGGTAGACCCTATTTAGATGGAGATCTACGAGATCGATTCTTGTGGTGAAAGAAGATGGCAAGCAGTGGAAAGATAGAGATTGAGAAATTTAATGGTCGGAGTTTTGAGTTATGGAAAATCAAGATCGAGGATCTATTGGTAGATAAAGACCAGTGGATCACGGTAGATCTGGGTAGTAAACCAAGGGGAGTGTCTGATGAAGAATGGAAGAAGTTAGATTGGAAGGAAAAGAGCACAATACGATTATGTGTCTTAGATTTAGTATTGCTAAATGTATAAGGGGAAGCTACAGCTAAGGCTTTGTGGGACAAGTTAGGGACTTTTTACCAATCTAAGTCTCTAGTGAATAAACTGTTCCTACGAAAAACATTGTATAACATGAGGATGAAAGATGGAGACTTGGTGACAGAGCATATGAATGCATTTAATACTGTGGTAAGTCAGTTATTATTTGTTGATATTAAAATTTTAGATGAAGTATGTCAGTTTGTTGTGTTCTCTACTAGATTCGTGGAATAGTCTGGTTATTGCAATATGTAGCAATGCAACTGCCTTGCAGTTTGATGAGATAGTCTCATCCTCATTGATGGAGGAGATGAGATAGAAAAATATGGAGAGACAGAATGGTGATGCCTTGTCTATACAAAGACGGTCCCTGAACAGAAACAAAAATAAGTCATTGAGTGGGAGATCTAAATATCCAGGAAAACCTGTAAAGGTGTGCCAGAAATGTGGAAAGGAAGGGCATGTTGAAAATGCAACAAGATGATGGAGCTTAGTGGAAAGGAGTCACCTTCACTAAGTGGGCCCGCAGGCTATTTTTGGTGCAAAGTCTATTTTCTGACTATGTCTATTTTTAGACATATGGATCATGGTCTATGAGTTGTAGGATGTTGTTTATGGATGATTGGTCATGTTGGGAAAAATTGATGGACTTCTATTTTTGGTTCACAGCGGAGTGATCAGAGTCTATATTTAGACTGCTAGGCTAAAAATAGAAACAATCAAATATTATTAGCCCTTAGTAATATTTGGACTCTAAACATTATCTTATTCTCTTGGAGCACTCCAGTTTGAGCTACTGATGTGGCACATGCAGCTGACGAAAGGAATCACGTGGTTTCTTATGTGTTAGTTGAGCTATTGCATGGAGGACTTCAGTTAGAACTCATGCATGTGAGTTTTGTGGAGTTGGATGTGGAGTTGATGGAGTTGTGTTCAGTTTGACTTAGTTGAACTAGTTGTATTTAGTCTAACTAAAGAATACACTAGTGATGAGTTGTGTGAATTGATTTTTAATTAATTCACTAATTATTAACTCATAAAGAAACTAAATAATACATCAGTTAACTTAGTGCATGGACAGTTCAACAGAGACAGGTGTTAGAGGTAAGTGAAAGGGTGAGTTGTGACTATCAGTTGTGCATGAGATTTTGCACATGCATGGATTGAGTAATGCCATTGAGGATTGCATAGTGTGGGCCAATATCAAGGAAATTGTAGCTTGTTCTCACGTGATTTCTCTTGCAGATTGCGCAGTGGAGGCAGGAAAAGCAGTGGTGGAGATTTGAACCTGTGACTTGTTCGGATGTGAGCTAGTTTTGTGTGTAACAGGTGGAGAGAGTATTGAGTACTTGTGAGGAGTATTGTACTATGTATTGTTACATGTTCTCAATCATTATAATATACAAATAGTGTGGGGTTTTCAGTTGTATGCTTTCCCCGGGTTACATACCGTGTTAATGTGCGCATGCGATTGATGTTTCATTGTTTTTAATGCTATTAAATTGATGATCAACGTAGAGGAGGTTATGTATTATGCATGTATTCCGTAATAGTGTATAATCAGGATAATCTCTGTGAATAAGTGTCATATTATTCAAAATTTCTACAGGGCACTACAAATGGGACAATAAATCTAAAACTCCTGACAAAGGAAAGGGATCTGATGATGCTCCTTCTGCAGAGGCAAAAACCACCTCAGATGAGGGTGGGGATGTGTAATTGGCTTCTTCAAGTACACATGTAGATCATGAGGCATGGTTGATTGACTCAGGTGCATCCTTTCACTTCACTCCTCATAGAGAGTGGTTCCGCAAGTATGAGAAATATGATGTTGGTGATGTCTTCTTGGGAGATGACAGGAAGGCTAAAATCATTGGTCACGGAAAAGTTAAGTTGAATTTGCAAGGTGGAAGGATTAGAACACTTTCAAGTGTTATACATATTCTTGATTGGCCAGAAATCTGATTTCTGTAAGAAAGCTGGATGATGTAGGTGTAAAAATAGTGTTCGAAAAAGATACCTGCAAGATGGTTCGGGGAGCACTGGTATTGATGCGGGGAGTTTAGATTGAAACTATGTACAAGCTAGAAGGTAGCACTGTTATTGATGGGTGCAACAGTTCTGTGGTTCCTGAAAGTGGAGCAGAAAATCTAATGGTCTTTGGAGAAAAGACCATGCTATGGCATCAAAGGCTTGGACATATTGGAGAGAAGGGCCTTCAAATACTTCATGGTAAAGGCATGGTAGAAGGTATGACTAATAGCTCTCTGGATTTTTATTTCTATGAAAATTGTGTATATGGGAAGAAGAATCGGGTGAGTTTCCCCTCAAGTGGTAAGAGGGTGAAACAAATATTAGAGCTTGTGCACAATGATGTGTTTGGACTTGTGAAGGTTCCGTAACTGGGTAGGTCTATGTACTATGTATCATTTATAAATGACTTCTCAAGGAATACATGGATATATTTCCTTAATAAGAAATTTGAAGTCTTTGATAGGTTTAAAGAGTTTAAGGCTCTGGTGGAAAACCAAACAGAGAAGAAGATAAAGGTGTTGAGGACAGATAATGGTGGAGAGTTTTGCAAGAAGGAATTTTAAGAATTCTGTAAGAAGTGTGGTATACCACGGCAGAAGACTACTCCATACACACCTGAGAGAAATCGAGTTGCAGAAGGAATGAACAAGACATTGATGGAAAGGGAAAGAATCATGCTCAGTGGTGTCGGGTTAGGACAAGAATTTTTGGCAGAGGCAGTGGAGACTGCATGTTACCTGGTCAATAGATCACCTTCATCAGCGTTGGAGGATAAGACTCCACAAGAGGTATGGACTGGTAAGAAACCCTCTCTTTCACATCTGAGGGTATTTGGATGTGATGCATATGTACATGTTCCAAAGGAGAAAAGAACAAAGTTGGATAGTAAATCTAAAAAGTGCATCTTTATTGGGTATAAGGATGGTTTAAAGGGTTATAAACTTTGGAACCCAGTAACAAGGAAGGTTGTGTACAACTGAGATGTGGTGTTCAGAGAGGTGAAAGATGTTATTAAACATGAAGTCCAACCAAAGGAACCTGAGAAGATATAGTTTGAGCTAAAGGAGTAAGAATCAGACTCTACAACAGAAGAGGAATCATAAGACGAACATCCACAAACTCCGGTTGTGAGAATATTAGTTTGAGAAAGAAGGCAACCAGAAAGGTATAGTCCATATGCTTTCTGTTCAAATTTTTCTTTATCTATTATTGATGATGATCCCAGAACTGTGAAGGAAACAATAGATTCAAAGGATGAAAAACTCGGGAAAGAGGCCATGGTTGATGAAATGACATATTTCCACAAAAATAAGGCTTGGGATCCAGTAGAGTTACCAGATGGAAGGAAACCCATTGGTAGAAAATGGGTGTTCAAGAAGAAGACAAATGAAGAAGGAAAGGTGGAGAAATACAAAGCTCGGTTGGTAGAAAAAGGTTATTCCTAGGTGCTGGGAATTGATTTTGGTGATATTGTTTCTCCTATTGCCAAGGTAGCTTCTATTAGATTACTTTTATCTATTACTATTGCTTTTGATTTTGAGGTAGAACAAATGGATATGAAGACAACATTTCTTCACGGGGATATGGAAGAGGAGATCTACATGAGGCAACCTGAAGATTTTGTGGTGAAGGGTAAGAAAGAGCTGGTATGCAAGTTAAAAAAGTCTCTGTATGGGTTAAAACAGTTAGCAAGGATGTGGTATAAAAAATTTGATACATTTATACGAGAACTTGGCTTCACTAGAAGCAAAGCAGATCATTGTGTGTATTTTAAATTAATTGGTGACCATGTTATTTATCTAGTCTTGTATGTGGATGATATGTTGCTGGTTGGAAATGGCAAAGAATTTTCTAGGATTTGAAGACCCAATTGTCCTGAAAGATCTTGGTGCTGCAAACTATATTTTGGGCATGGAAATTAAAAGAGATCAGGCAAAGAGGAAGCTCTGGTTAAACCAGAGGAAGTATGTTGAGACAATATTGTGGAGGTTTAATAGGCAGGATAATAAACCGGTGAAGGTTCCTATTCTTGTAGGTGTGAAGTTATCTGCTAAACAGTGTCCCAAGACACAAGAAGAGGAAGAGGACATGTCCCATGTTCCATATGAAAGTGCAGTCAGTAGCCTGATGTATGCGGTCGTCTGTACTAGACCAGACATTGCACATGCAGTGGGAGTATTGAGTAGGTTTATGTCAAAACCAAGGAAGGATCACTAGACAACAATGAAGTGGCTTTTCAGGTATTTGCGTGGTAGTAGTGATTATGGTTTGTGCTACCAAGGAAGACCAGGATTGGACAGAGTGTTGGATATTCATGGCTTTGTTGATGCAAAATAGGCTGGAGATTTGGATCAAAGAATATCTACAAGTGGGTATGTGTTTAACCTATTTGGAGATCCAGTCAGTTGGATGAGTAAGAAACAATCTGTAGTGGCACTATTAGGCTAGATAAATGACTAAGCTCTCATGTGGAAAGAAAACAACAAGTGGGAGAATATTGGGTTGTGTTATATTCTTTCCATGACTAGCTGCCCTAGTTAATTGGCGAGTTAGAGGGGGGCTGAAGCCCCCCCTTCGTTGCATCGATTGCACAGTGGGGGGGTCACAAGGGTTTGAGGGGGGCGGTTAGCCCCGCTCTACGCATTGCCTTGGGGAAATTTCTTTTGGACCCTATATTAGGTGGGCGGACCTACCTATGGTTTTGTGCATGGTTTTCACACATGGTTTTGGGCATGATGGATTTCGTTCCATGGTATTGGATGCTTCGGCATGTATCTATATCTATATCTATATATGTGTGCGTGTGTTGTAACATTGAAAGGATAATGAAAAATCAATCTGGTAGTCCCAGTTTTGGGATCTAGGGGAAAATCTCTGTGTATATTTGTTTTATGTGTTATGCTCTCGCTATTGTTTATTTTCTGTGTTTTAGAATTTGTATGCAGGTAATTTTTGTACAGGGTTAAAACCTACACACAGAAGTTCTTAAAATCATTTGAGACATGCTCACCACTGTTATCACTCCATAGAGATTTAACCTTCTTTCTTGACTCTTTCTCCACCAATGCTTTAAACTCACAAAACATTGTAAAGTTTGATCAATTTTCTGCCTGAAAAATATCTAGCATTTACGAGAATTGTCATCAACAAATATAACATAATACCCGTGTTTGCCTGTGGATGCTATCGAGAATGGTCCACACACATTTGAATGAACTCTCTCTAGAATAACCTATGCTCGACTGTCTTTTTCGTGAAAGGAAGACTTGGTGTATTTTCCCAAAGTACACCCCTTGAATGTATCAACTTGCTCAAGCGTACCTTTGGGAAGACCGGTAGAGATCTATTGCAATATCTTCAAAGCTCCATGATGCAAGTGGCCCAATCGCTTGTGCCACAACTCACCAACATCTCAGATCTTCACCCTTTCTACTTTTGTGCTCAAAGCAACACACTCATCTACCTCCAACTTATAAAGATTCTTCACTCGAATCCTTATCTTCTTTACTTGACCCATGGCTATGTGTCGAAGGAACGTCTTTCCTTTCAAGAAGATCACATCATAACCTCTATCCTCAAGCATGGAAATGGATACCAAGTTCTTCTTCAACCCGGGAAGATACATAACATTCTTCAAGGTGAGTGGAGCCCCGTGCTCCCTATGAAAAGTGATTGTGCCCAACCCAGTGACACTATATTTCCCGTCGTCACCCATCTCGCTATGCATCTGAAGATTTTTCTCCTCCATGTCACTGAATAACTCTTTGTCATCAGTCATGTAGAATGAAGCTCCACTATCTAAGTACCATACACTTCCCATCATTGATGACACCATGCATGCAATGAGCGAAAAGTCCAATTTGAATTAAGAGGCCAAATCCTCACCTGCCGTTCCTCCTGAGGACTTCTTCTTGGACTTATTGAGTGGACAATTTGTAGAAAAATGGCCCAGATCATGACAATGAAAGAACTTAACTTTTGTCATGTATTTTTTCTTACCTCCATGTTAAGAATCCGATTTGGGATGGGAAGATTTCCCTTTCCCCTTATTCAACTTAATCGATAAGGCACAATTATCCTCATCATCAGTCTTTGATGAAGAGCCATCCTTGGTGTTCCTCTTGATCTCCTCCTGCATCAAATCCGACCATAGTCGTTCCAATCTGGCAACTTCTCTTGACCATTGACAAAGTCGTGATAACTATTCCAACTCTTTGGAAGTCCTAGAATAGCAAGACTCATGATATATTGAGTGAACTTGGTTAAGTATTTTAAAATAATCTCGCCTTTCTCCATTTTTATTTTTCGAAGTTTGTCCTTGAGTTCCAGTATCCTTTGGTCACTACTATTCTGATACAAGTCCGTTAATTCTTTTCACATAGCATATCGAGTTTACTTGAAATGGAGACTCGAGACAATGTGGTCTTGAACTCCCTCAACGATTATCCACCTTGCCTTTGCCGCACACTTCTTCCATTCAGCCAAATTTTGTGCATCCGATGTTGCTGGCTTAGGAATTTCTTGATCAATGAATTCCTTCAATCCATTATCCTCTATCATAGCCTCCATTCTATCCCTCCAGGCTATAAAATTTGAGCTACCTTCTAAGGCATACTCGAGCCGCAAACCGTAGAGCACCATCTGCTGAGTCTGAAGTATGTATTGCAAATTCGAATTTCACCTGTAAAAACTTCAAAATCTCCTCTAGCATATTGTTGTTAGCTTCGATACCATGTAGAAAATTCTATAGATTCATAAGCTCATGCAATTTACTAAAGCATAGGACAAGAATCTACTTCTACTTTCAACCAGCGGAAGCCAATAGATCGATGAAAACAATAATCGACAAGAGAAAGATAATCAATAACACATAACACAATAAATATCTGGGGAAAGCCACAACTCAAAACCCCACTATTGATATTGCGTATATAAAAAATCCAAGATGATAATACAATGCTTGTTCTCACAAGAACAATCCAAACACTCAATATAATCAATCCTCAACTCACAAGCAAGCTCTTGGCCAAACACTTAGCCAATTCTCCAACACTCCAAGCCCCTACTTCCTTGTGAAGTTCCTATGGCTCAATAACCCATATTAATGGGAATCCAGTGCATCCAAAACTGCGCAATCCCTTCTAGGTATAGTTCCTGATTGCATGTATGATCTATACAAATCAGTAAATCATACAATTGATAGTACACTATCCCTACACTCTAGTCTTAACTGGGTGTTTCTCAGAATTGACATGCATGAGTATTTGATGAGGGAATCTTCATTTAACTAGAGTAGCACTAGTAAATGCATTAGTGAACCAACTAACTGTTAACTCACTATCAGTTCCTCAAACAGTTTGGAACTAATTTAACTGAACTTAACTCAGTAAACCGAGTTATCTAATTAAAACTCACAATTAACTCATCCTGGACCCCTATAATATAGGGAGAACATATACATTACTTCAAAAATACTTCCAAATCGAAATTCCTAAGCTAATTAAGTTAATTAAACTTAATTAACTATTTACAAGTTGCTATGAGAATATAATTCCATTTTAATTCTCAGTTTAATTCAAGGACAAATTAAACTGGAATTTCTTGTTTCCGTTTCTCAACAATGTTGTGGAAGTGACATTTTAATATGGAATCTATTATGTTCATTATTTTTTTTTGTCAATTTTTTTTTGTTCTCCAAAGATGACAACATACTTAACCTTTGGCTTGAGAAACTGTGACCCAAGGGCATCTAAGCCATAAAAATACATGGGGATCACATTCAGCCTAGCCACACCAACCCTTAACATGAATAGATTTTTTTCCACGGAGTTTTGAACCAATGACCTTCACATCAAAAAGTGACTTAACAGTACACCCCATCACTGTCTATTCTATGCCCCATAGGCATTTATTATGTTCATTATTAATTATATGGCAACTTCAATATTACATTACGATGTTGGAAGAATAACTTAAGTGTTTTTTTGTTAGGTCCCTATACTACTAGTGTAGCCCCTTATTGTTATTAGTGCAACCCCCCTTATTGTATTGTTGTGCCCATTTAGTCCCCATATTGTTATTATTGTTCCCCATAGAAGCTCACTATTGCTACTGTTGTGTCCCTACAATTTATTTTATTTTATTTTTATTTTTATTTTATTTATTTTATTTTATTTATTTATTTTTTTCCTGCGTAAAGGCTACTTCTATTAAAAAAGAGAAAAATATATGTACAAAGAGGTCAAGACCTCAGAGGGGGCTAAAGCCATCCCTCAACCAGATATCCTGATAAACATAAACCCCTGTGACAACCATCCCGGGATTGAGAAAACTTAAGACATATTTTTCAAATCCCTTACAGACAAAAGTGTGAACCAGAGCTGTGATCATCACTGCAAAACTATCGAAGATTGTGGCTTTATTGATAGTCATTCTGCCTTGATAGCCATATACAAAATTTGACAAAAACAATAGCTTTCTGAGCCATGACCTGATACAATTCATAATACTATAATGGCGAGTATCGTTACCAAACCAGGAGTTGAAACAAAACAGAATTACCATTATCCGGAGAAGCATAACAGAAAGATAAAAAGACCAGAAGAGAGACTGCCAGCAGTGTGCATTGTACCGAATACATCAAGCATGTTTCTGAGAGTCCAGAGCGTCCCTTTCCACCTGGCTAGGAGAGCCCATCCACGTGACGACAGCGTTGTCTTCATCTCCCATGTCGCCGCCACCTGGAGGAGTTTCCAAATTCAGAATGCCACCGGGAGGGTGCTCCGGCTCGACCGCAGGCAAATTGCGTTGTGTAGAGTCCACTGGAGGCTGAGGAGCTTCAGGCGCATTCCCCTCTTCCTGCATATTGTCACCATTGAACACGACACCAGCCACATCTCCCTGAAGAATGCTATCGTCCTGAGACTGAGACGTAGTGGTATGAACAAAGATGCTGGGCTTATCCTCCTCCTCATCTAGGATCACTGTAATGCTGGCTGACAGAACGGGTTTATTGAGCCTACTATGAAATTTGAAGCGGGTGGTTTGGAAGGAATTGTGCGGGAAGGGCCTGCCATGATCAGAAGGTGGAGAGGACGGGGAGGCTGAGGCCAGAGGAACTATATTCTGGGGGGCAGACTAAGAAGCACAACCACGATTGCCACTGGTGCCTCCACGGCGAGAAACACCATGACGTCGCACCATTTTCAAAGTAACAGAGAGACATGGGAAGGGTATTAAGCAGGACCAGATAGAATAGGGCCGAGAGTGGGCGAACCAGGCTGAAACCAGATTCCGGATGAACCCCCAAGCAGCCAGAATGAAAGAGGGATGCGGGAAAAAAAGCAGACGGACATGGAAGGAGCCGAGGAGAGCGACAGCAGAAACTAGAAGCCGAGCCATGGATAAAACAACCTGCGCAGGCTCTCGAACTGGGCGCGCATTCATTGTTGAATGCTTAACCATCATTCTATACCCCTTAGCATTCATATCAGTCGCGGTGGGTTTGTGGGAGCTACGCCAGATTGCTAGGTGCAGGGACAGCTGCCGGCGGAGAGTTAATCCGTCTTAAATGAACCTCGAGGACACCCGCATCCGGGTGTGTCCCTACAATATTATTGTTAGTAGGTTCTGATTATATTGGGACCCCTTAGACTCCTATATATAGAAAGGAGGTCTTGTCATTTGTATCATCCTATAATTTTTCATTTGTGTAATGTAAAGGAGGTTTCCCCCTTGAAGAGGCTTATTTTGAAGTCAATGATCTATTTCTTCGTCTATTTTGTGAGATGGTCTCATAACATTTGGTTTCAGAGTTTTGGATTCTAGGGTTTCACTGCTTCAAATAGGTCATTGTGGAATTTCCGCTATAAATTTTTTTATACGAAGCTGAAATTAGAACCCATTTGAGCCAAAATGTTTATTAACCTCGTAACCTAATTTTAGATCTTGTCTCGCTTTATTTTCAGAGATATGGACTGAGGAAGTTAGGGTTTTTGCAGGCTCCCAAATTCGATCACTAACAGGTGACCTTGAGAAAATTGTCATAACATTCTCTCTGCCCATCAGATTCGAATTTCATAAAACATGACAGAAAGAGGATAGACTGTAGTTTGTTGGGTATTGTTTTTAGGGTCGAACGTCGAAAAAGTGATACTTGGCACATCATACAAGTTCGCTCTACTGAACTAGTCTATAATCAGACTAGCACAGGAGATTGGTTATAACTCTTTCGTGGAGAATCCAATGTCAAGCAGACTTATTAGGTGGGAAATAGGACTCATATGGCTACCCTAGGATGAAATGTAAGACCTTGGAGATGTGAAATTACATATATATAACAGATTCAATATCAAGCTCCTAAAAGCAAGAAAAAGAATAACTCGAATCAAGAAAATAAAAACACCTAGTAAGCAAAATTGGAGGGATGATTTGAAGAATGTGACCGAAGTTATGATAAATAATATCAATGGTATAGAAGAAAAATTGAATGGAAACATGGAATATATGAAGAGATACATGGAAGGTTTGAAGCAAGGTGGGAAAAAGTCACTACAAGAAAGGCTTCCTAATGGCGAAAAGGTAGTAGAGGAAACTCATGATGAGAACAAAAGAAATGTTAATCATGATTTCATAGAAACTAACATTGGATTGAAGACCCACCATATTCTAAAGATAGATATGAGGAAATTTTATGGTAAGGACCCTATAACATGGATACTACAGATGGAGCAATATTTTGATCTCCATAACGTGCAATACACACAAAAGGTACGCATTGCAACTTTATATTTAGAACCCAATCAATTTGTATTTTATTGATGGATTTGCCATCGTAAACAAATTTTCACTTGGTCAATTTTTACGAAGGAAATGATAGCACATTATGAGGATACAAAGAGAAACACCTTCTTTAGCCAATTGATAAATCTCAAACAAAAGGGTTCAATAGTGGAGCACATTGAGGACTTCCAAAAATTGAATATAAGGGTAAATGATATACCATAGGAACATAGGATTCATGTGTTCATAGGGACTCTAATGGATAAAATACAACATGGGGTTTGCCTTTGGGAAATTGGCAAGAAAAATTGAAATAAAAATTATGGCAACAAGGAAGCCGACCACTCATAACTATAAAGATGGAAGTGTTGTTGCTCCTAGCTCCCACAACCTACAAGGTTGACATCACAACAATTGGAAGAAAAAAGATAAAAAAGGCTTTGTTACTGTTGTGATAACAAATACACTATAGGTCATAAGTGTGCCAAGAAGAAATTATTTTACTTAGATTGTGAAGAGGAGGAAGAAAAGGATCAAGAAACATCAAAAGAAAAAGACATACACCGGGAACCAACCCCAGAGAAAGAGTAAATGAATTTGACCATATCTTGTAATGCATTGGAAGGAATTACCACTCCTCAAACTCTCAATATAGAAGGACATATCAAGAAGATAAGGTCAAAGCAATGAAATATCACATTGAGAATAAAAAACAAGTTCTCCAACTTTTAAAGGATAAACCCACTTTGGCACAGAATCGAATGAAACAAGAGGTAGATCAACATCACAGTGAAAGAAGTTTTGATGTAGGTGATGGGGTAGTTTTATGGATACAACCATACAAACAAATGGACCTAAAGAAAGCTAAGAAGGATAATAAATTATCACCAAAGTACTATGGTCCTTACAAGGTGTTGCAAAAGATTGGTACTATGGCATACAAATTGGAGCTTCCTGCATCTTCATGAGTGCAACTAGTTTTCCATGTTTCATGCTTAAAGAAGGTTATAGGTGACAAGCTCCTAGTTCAAACAATATTGCCACAACTTGATGAGGAAAGAAAAATCATAGTGGAACTTGAAGTAGTCACAGAAACAAGAACACGAAAACTATGAAATAAATTAATTTCGGAGTAGCTCATCAAGTGGAAGAACTTACGCGCTGAAGACTTCACATGGGAAGATGAGAATTTTAATACATAAGCATCTAGAACTACTCAAGCATTGAGGACAACACTTCTTGAAAGAAAGGGGCATGTTAGGTCCCTATACTACTAGTGTAGCCCCTTATTGTTATTCGTGCAACCCCCCTTATTGTGTTGTTGTGCCCATGTAGTCCCCATATTGTTATTATTGTGCCCCATAGAAGCCCACTATTGTTATTGTTGTACCCTTAAAATGTTATTGTTACGTAGGCTCTGATTATATTAGGACCCCTTAGACTCCTATATATAGAAATGAGGTCTTGTCATTTGTATCATCCAAGAATTGTTCATTTGTGTAATGTAAAGGAGGTTGCACCCTCAAAGAGGCTTATTTTGAAGTCGTTGATCTATTTCTTCTTCTATTTTGTGAGTTGGTTTCATAACATTTTCATATTATTGTCTATATTTATGATCACATTCATTTCTAGAGTGACAAGATAAATATAAATAAATTTGTTAAAAAATCTTTAATAATGAAGTTTTTATAGTAACTAGACTATATGTAAGCCCTGATGTTTAGCTCGGTTGGATGAGTTTCCATCGTTAAAGCAACTTTGCTAATGAGAGGTCACAAGTTAAATTCTCTAGACACTCTCGAGGTCAAGCTTTGTGTTTGAGTCGACAGGAAGTGATCCCTTTGAGTGAATCTAATGGAACAATATTCTTTGGACGTAACAGTCATCGATCTTTGAGGGTTGTGAACCACCTAGAAAACAATAGTCTTTATGTATGGAAAAAATCAATTATTTCATTAATTTAAGAAAATGATTAGAATAGTAAATACAACATGTCAATTCCAAAGATTATATATAAAAACTCAACCCAAGAAGCTTGGAAATATAATGAAATCCATAGAAATACTATTAAGTTTAAAAATCATCGATAAGGCATACTTCCTTGCACTAGAGCTTCTAGAGACAATAAATTTAGTCTAAAGTATAACCATAGTCATAAGACCATAAAAAAATAATTGTATATTAAACTGGAATAAATCATGTAATATGGCTTATATCTCCCAATCTCTACCTTATATTGACACATTGTCTCGAAACCAAGTCTCTTCTACCTTCTGCCATACCTCTTTAAGCTCCTAGTACATGAGTTAAGAGGAATGAACGTAATCAAAATAGATGAAAATAATTTTAGTTTTAAATAGTTTTTATTTGTACCTAATTTTTTTTTTTCCATGGAAGCCAAATTTGAAGCCACACCTACCATTGAAGAAAAAGAGGAGAAAGCTCATTTATTTATGTAATATCTAAACCTAGCAACAATTTTTTTAAACTATTATCATAAATAAAATCATTTTATGATCAACTCACAAGGGAGATAAAACTAGGTTTTGAATGAGTACTACATTCCTAGTGGTTTAGTAAGCCGCTAGCTATAATTAATGGGAGAGAGAGGTGATTTTTGGTTGCTTCTCAATCCATTTTTTTATCCTTTCAAAGATATTTCTTTCCCAAAACACAAAATTCTTAGCTAATGCAAGAGACTTTTCCATAATTCTTTTGAGAAAGGGTAGTCCATCGAGATATATTTTTATAATTATCCATTCATGTAGACATCAAATCCTGACCATTTTCCAAATTCATTTTTGGAGAAAGTCCCAAATGGGAACCTTATTGCTCATAGCTAATCAAAACAAAAGTTTAAATTTCATAGGGGATTTTTATCTCAATATATTATTTTCCACCACTAGTATTAGTCACGGTCATTATTTAAAAACATTACCATATACACAAGGTTGGTTGTGTATTTTAATTACTAACTGATCTTTCTTAACCCTTATTTTTAAAACATATATATTCAATATGTTCACTAGTAGCTGCCACATATATGCCTTTCAGACATAGAGGTGAATGTTTGTATGAGCATCTTGATTTTAATATCTATATATATATATATATATATATATATATATATATATATATATATATATATAATTTTACTAAGTCTAAGAAGTCTCTAGATATGGAAAGGTCTCAACATCTAATAATAAATAAAATACCGAGTCTTGTGAAAATGTATCACATGTTAATGCCACCAATTTTTTATACTATAGTTGCTTGAAGGTTGTGAAGAAGGAGATGATTGTGTGGGAGTTTCAATAGTTGTGTATTGCATGCTAGAACCATGGTGTTAGCTAAGGAGAGCTTGTGAATGAAGACAGAACCTATGAAGGATTGCACATAGGTTCCATTCTTTCTTCAGTAGCAAGGAGGATGTTTTACCTTAATGATCTAGAGGACACTTGCAATAATCCATCCATTAAACAACTTAGATTAAATGATGTTGTTATATTGATTTGTGTGCATTGTTTGGATTCTGATTCGAAGGAGATTTTTTCCATGAAGTACATTGAAAAAAACAAGCTGTAATAGAACATTGTGTGCGAGATCATTAACCACTAGTTATTGACTAGATACTTCAATGCAGAATGGTCTGTGTACATCTTGAAATGTCTTCCCAATAGGTAGTGTCTAAATTTTTGGAGTGCGTACAACATAGCCAATCCTTCGCACTCTGTTGTGGAGTAATTCTTCTCCGCCTTTGATAGTTTTTTACTTGCAAATGCTATAGGGTGATCCAGTTCTCCTTCGCCATCCTGTGTTAGCACTGCTCCCAATGCAATACATGAGGCATCAACGTGCACATGGAATTCTTTCTTCCAGTCTGGGAAGATCAAGATCGACGCGATAACCATTTTCTCCTTCAAGACATCCAGAATGCGCTAACATTCTTCATTCCAATAGAATGTAGCGTCCTTCTTTAGTAAATTCTCCATGGACATGGTAATTTGAGCATAAGCCTTGATAAAATTCCAATAGTACCTTGTATGGCCCAGCGTTGTGCAACTATCTAAAATTCCTTGGGGATTCCAAATTGATTATTACCGCAATCTTGGTAGGGTCCACCATGATTCCTTGCATGCATACCACATGACCCAGCAAAATACCAAACGGCATACAAAAGAAGCACTTCTTTAGGTTCAGTGCGATCTGATACCTTCGACACATATCCAACATTAAGCCAGACTGGCTACATGGCGCTTTACTAGTCCAAGCATTGTCCAGTCATCAAATTATACCTCCAAGAATTAGTGAATAAATTCTTTGAACGTCGTGATGACTACGCGAGAGAATATTGTCATTCTTGAGTATGAAGCGCATCATTATGTATTGAAAACACCCCCGTTCCGTCATGAAGGTTGTCTTACTCCTGTCTTCTCACGAGATATTGATTTGATCGTATCCAGAGAACCCATCAGTAAACGAATAGGCCTCCTATCCTCCAACATTATCTAGGACCTCGTCAGTAAACGGTGTCGGGAAAGGATCATGGACACATGCATCGTTAAGCTTTCTTAGATTTATGCAAATCCTTATTTCGTCCTTCTGCTTCTTTTCCTGAACTACCATCAGGCTTACCCAATCAGATTCCTCCACTGGTTCAATAATACCTACTTCAAGCATCTTGTCCAATTCCAAGTAGACATTTTCCTTGTATTTGGGATTAAGATGATATGGGCTTTGCTTAACAGGATTTGTGTCTGGTTTCAAAGTTATTTTCATCACTCCTAAATCGCCTATGATGCCTTTCAAGTCCGAAAATTTTGTAGGAAAAATATCTTGGTACTCACGGAGTAGCTCAACGACTTTGTCCACTGTGGCATCATCCCAATAATCTTCGATCTTTGTGAATTTAGGCTTTGCTTCAGTACCAATGTTTACCTTCCTAGTCTTTAGTGGTGCAGTGATATCTGGGTTCTTTATAAGTGGACCTTCAACCTCACGGTGGCCTTCTACTTCTGGGATATTGATATTCCTTGGATCCTCATCCTCCACTTATGTAGTCATATTATAGAATTCCAACGCATGGTGCAGTTGGGTGCTCCAATATGGTTGAATCAATTCCAAAGGATCCTGTAGGATTTGGAAGATCATTGCCTTAACCTCCTGTAGCGCCTCATCAATGCTTTCAAACCCATATTCAAAGCTGAATGTCCTCACGAACTCTTCTCTGAAGAAATCCCACTCTGTGGTGTTGTGGAGGAGATCCGTTTCCAAATACCAATTCATAGGGATTATGTCCAGAGTGTGATAGAATAAATGCACCCATTCTGGCTGTGGTTCCGTTCCATAAAACTTAGTCCATTTTGCCAAATGATCATGTGGATCATTCCTCCCATCATACTTCTCAGTTATCCGTACTTTAGGATGACCAAATCGCGTTCTCATCGTTCTTTTGTAATTGTGCCATTCGTCAAAGTTGTCATTGTGCGTACCCCACCATCGAGCAGGCGTAACGCGCAGTGCCTAGTCCAATGCTTGAAAGCGATAATCCTCTATAACTTCTCTTTCAAAAGCATCCAAAAATTTATCTATGTCTGTTATACCATCGTAATAAGGTAAATTTATTACTGCCAACAACACAGCGCAATGATTTAGTCATCATATTGCCGTGCAGTGTGGATACTTCGTGCAGCCTGTTTTGCCAATGTTCCAACTCTTTGTCTGAATCTGAGGTATAGTAGCTTTCGCAATCCCATGCAATTCTTCCATTACCTGTTAGATTAACCCAGTCTTGGTCTTGTGCTATTATTTAATATATCTGATCCAAATCATCATCACTCTCCTCATAGTCATGGATCGTTTCCGGTATAGTTCGGTCCTTTTGCAAGGTCCAATGGTACTACAATGTGGAGCGATTTCCTTTCAAACAACATTTTCCGCTTCTTCAAATTGATGACCCCATTCATGTCGATAGTCCAATCAATTCCTAGGAGCGCAGGGTATGTATTGCTATCATCAATAATATTTATTACTTCAAAATCATCCAGCGCACTCACACCTTCTAAATCTATGGTAACTCCCTACAATCGTCCCATAAGGATAGTATTCTGTTGGTTCGCCATCCTCAAGTGAATCCGAGACCACTGCAGCGTAGGCCTCCCCATCCTCTCCCATGTTTGTTTAGGCAATACGTTTGCGTCAGACCCCAAATCAAAAATAACTTGGTCCATCTCATAGTCTCCTATTTGCGTGGTAAGCCTCATTTCGCGCCCTGTTCTTGCCTTATTCTTACCAATCTTTCTAACTACGCGGGGTCCATCAGAAGTATTATCCTTACCGGCACATTTTTTTATCAACTCCTATATCCCTTTCACAGCCTTGCTATCGTGTAGTAGTTTCATACAAGTCTCCAAGAAGGTGGTAAGCACAGAGGGGTCAACCTCTGTAGGCAGTTTTCCTTGACTTCCTAAGGTAGAGGCCTCAGTGAAGATTTTCTTTGCTTCCATGAAAGTTTCTTTCACACACTCCAAATCAAACCCAACCTCCTTTTCTGGAGCCTTGTGAACCCAACCACCTTCTTCAGGCTGCTTTCCCTTATCGTCACTAGTTGCAATCCCACTTCATAGTACGATATTCACATTCAGGTCCTCTTTTCAGGGTTTGGTCGTCATCATATGTAAGTTCTGAGTAGGATGTTGAGGCTGCACCTTCTTCTCCTGCATCTTGTCCATTAGCACAAGACATTCTTTGATTCTGTGGTCAAACTGAGTGCAGTATTGACATGACAGGCATGTCTAATTCATACACTCCCACGCGTAGTGTCCTGGCATTCCGCAATTGTAACAAATGACCTGCCCCTAACCCCTACCAGGTCCTCCTCCACCTCGACCTCATCCATGTCCCTGATATCCTCCACGCATCCCCTAGCACCCTGATCTGAAGTCCAAGTTTATGCTTGCATTCAATACGTAGGCTTCCTTTCCATCATTAATTCATAGCTTCGAAAGTGGCGCTCATCGTGGCCCACCGATTTGCAAAAATCACAGAACAATTGTTGTGGTCCCTCTACAAACTTTTGCAGCAAATGACAATTGTATGTTACATTTTTTCCAGCTACTTGACAAAATATACACCATAGTGCGGGTCCCGCACTTGGTCCTGCTAGAGCTTCCTACCTTAGGGTCATAAGCCCCCCTCCTGTGATGTAATTGAAGAAGACAGGGCAATGATATTTTTCATGCCCCTGGTTTCTACACTTGAGACACCAAACTTCTTCGCACACCTTCGACTGAGCCGCTTTTTCCCTTTTCAAGCTCTACAAATCCAAGAAGAGGTTCTACAATTCTTCATGAATCTATTGAACTCCCAAAGAAGCATCCTAGATAGGTGTCTCATGCAATCTCATCGCGATTTCCAGGGCTTCCGCCTAAGTTCCTAGCTTTTGTTGTGATAAAGCAATCCTTAAGTGGGGCAGGAGCTTAGCTATAAACCAATCGTGGTGTTGGCTATCTGTGAGATTCATATTAGCTTCGTGTATCCCACACTTCGATCTTTGCTCTAGCTCCCATGGCATTTCACCAGGCCTCATCATGATTTCCTTAAACCCAATTACTAACTGCAAGGTAGATTTAGGCTTACCAAATTCCTTGTTCAAAGGAGTCTGAGTATCTGCCAACAACACCAAAAAATTATCAGTGCAATACTTCACATACCATGCAACGTGCAGTCCTGCAGAGCGGTGACTAACTACACCTTCTTTATATTATCATCCATAATTTTTTGTTGTCCACATAGCGTTCGCAAAAAACCAAAACTAATCTGGATCCTCACTTCCTAAGCCCTTGAAAACTAGCAACTTCATTGTATTCGACATGTTGACCAGGGGCAGTGGTGGTGGCAGTGTGGGTGAAGTTGTATGTTGTGGAGGCAAAGGTGGAGGTAGGGTGGACGGATGAGGTATCCGCAGAAAAACCCGCCTTATCAATTGGACAATGCTCTATGGTGAAGCCTGTGCTGGTCCCTCATTGTCACTTGAAGGAGGTCTAATCAATGGACTATATTCAGGACCTGTTTTTCCTTGATTTCTAAAGCTTTTTCCACTTCGTGTAGATCCAAACATGAAGTTAATGACATAAATCAATTTTCACACAAGAGAATCTTAATACAAGTATTCAAAGATCTCAAATACTTACCTCGCATTCCCTTGAAGAAGCGTCGCTCTGCTTTGTTGTAACTGCCTGAGGTATCAACCGCAAAATCTGTAACAAATCCTCCGATGACTCGATCAAGCTAGTGATCAAATATGTAAATGATCTTATCCTCAAAAGCTTCCACCCTCTGCACAAGCTCTGGGGTCCACACTATCAGACTGTCAAGCCTCCACCTTCCTTAATTGTCTTCCAATTTAGCGATCCACTCATATAGTTCGATCGAGAAGGTGCAAAAGAAGATTTCATGTATTTTTGTGGATAAATATTTGTCCAACCACTGTTCTTTTATCATACATGAATTCCTATTTTCTTGCGTCGTGAATTCATGGATCTTTATATCTAACCACTTCTCAATTTCATTCTTGGTCGGATTCCAGTGATGCGACATCACACATCTCTTTATGCAGATCCCGCTCCCAGCAATGAAACCATTTATTGGCTTAGGGGGTCTTGACCCAGTTTTAGAGTTAGTTGCGCCAAAAAATCCCTACACTACTGGCCCTTTTAGCATCAATCCAAGGTGCGCAGACTAAAGTCTCACTTGATGCAGTATGGGGGGATGTTGGAACCAAGTTTCCGCACCCAGAGGTCAGTGTGATGTCCTTTTGGTGACCTAGATCTGCCTTCGCGTAAACCTTTATTCTCCTGCAACCTGTTGCTGTAACTTCCTTCAATCAGCCTCTAGACCTTCGCGAAGGTCTACAATTGGATTTTGCAGACCCTGAATAGGCAGATTAGCTACTTACGCGCACCATAGATTACTCTTAGACCACTATTTTCTCATATCTACTTAAGTGTTCGATAAATTTAACATAAAGCATTATAATCTTCACGTAATCACTTAACATTAATTGCGTTCAGATAACAATGTAGATCAAGTAAAGTTGTGCATCAATACATCATTATTTCATAAAACCATTATTCATCGCAACGTAAAACGCATTCGTACATAACAATATATAATAGATAAAACAACGAAATTTTTTCAAAAATCTTCTTTATTGATATTCAATTAAGCTTACAGACTCAAGACTTTCCTGTGCACTTAGCTCTAGGGGTCCGTGCACTCAGTTGTGGACACTACTCTAGGCCTCTGCGCACTCAGCTGTAGAGCCTTCCTTTTTACTCTCCTGCGCTAACTTTCAAGACTCTTTTCGTTATACCCATAGACAACTTCCTTGCTTACCTTAGACATCCCTAAGACACACCTATTTATACAATCCCATGGTCCACACACCATGGTTAGATCTTGAAAATCTGACTCCAGTTACATAAAAGAAGGGTAAAACCCTTTTTGACTCTTAGCTAGCTACACACTCCGTGACCACAATTTGCAGAGACTTTACATCTTTTTACATCAAAACATGGGATTTTTCCCCAAAGCTGACCCAGGGGACCCCATCCCAACATCATCCAAAAGTCGACAGGCCTAACAAAAGTATTTGCGGGGAAATACCCGTGTTATCCTTCGACTTAGTTGTGTCATCGAGTTTTCTCCATCGGGCAGGTCCCATCTTCTCTTCCTTTCGCTCACCACAAACTTGCTCACACTTTAACATTTCCGACTGCCGCTGCAGGGTCCCACCCTCCATCTTTATTTATTACAAGAAACTTTGTACTAACAATATATTAGTATTAAAAAAGAATTTTGATAAACCAAAATAAGTTTAGTTCAATCAAATAACAAGTCTTTCACATTTTTTCCTTTCTTCTTTTCAGTATTTGATTTTTTTTTACAATTATATTTAACATGTACAACACATAGAATTTAAAATAGGTTACAACATATGGCTCCACCTGGGAATCGTTTTTTAAAAAGAAAGAACACCAAGAACTGCAGATTAGTGCCTTCACCATCGGCATGGAGTCAAACTGTAACATCACACATTACCATGGATAAGTCACTAACATTCTTAGATTGAAAACTATGATATATACAATGATTGGAAAACATCTGTTAGTGCCAGAAATAGTGTTTAATGTGATGCCCATTCACTGGCAGTTGTAGCAGTTCACCATATAAATTATCCAAAATGAAGGTGTTGTTTGGACTTTATAGATCTAAAAGGACCAAACCATAAAGGATCAAACTTACCATGTTTTCATTTGTCTTCCCTTCTTGTATCCCATATGAGGACTAGGTCAACTGGCTTAAAAAGAATATCTTTAGCCTTCCTATCAAAAATCGTCTTCATTTTATGTTGATAACCAATCAAATTATCCATGACTTTTCCCTTGTTTTAACTAAATTCAATCAACTGATTCATTCTTCTCACTAGAGGGCTCAATTATTCTTGAATATCTTAGACCAGTAATGCAACATGCTTTATTAACTGACTAGGAAGTAATGTAGTTGTTCCTTAAACAAGTTCAAATGTTGATTTTCTAGTGGACCTTCTTAGGGTTACTCAGCTTGCCCATAAAGAAAATGTCAGTTTAGTATCCCAATTCTTTTGATTTTTTGCAGTGGTCTTCTGAGGTATCCTCACTAGTGTTTTATTTGATGATTCTGCTAACCCATTTCCTTGAGGGTGATAAGTAGTAGAATGAGACAATATCACATTATATTTTTGACAAAAGTCTTGCAATATAGTAGACCAAAAAATTGAGCATTATTTGCCACTAATCTTTTAGGACACCCAAATCTACTAAAAATATTTTCCTCCAAAAATTTAATCACCACCAAATCATTTGCTTTTTGTTATGAAACCAGCTCACAAAAATATATAAAAGATAGATGAACGCCTTAGAAATAAGCCTCTTCGAGGAGGCAACCTCCTTTACATTACACAAATGAACAATTCTTGGATGATAAAAATTAAAAGACCTCCTTTCTATATATAGCAATCTAAGGGGTCATAATATAATCAGAGCCGACATAATAGGAATCTAAGGGGTCATAATATAATCAGAGCAGACATAACAATAATAATGTAAGGGCACAATAATAACAATAGTGGGCTTCTATGGGGCACAATAGTAACAATATGGGCACTACATGGGTACTTCAATATAATAAGGGGGTTGTACTAATAACAATAAGGGCTTACACTAGTAGTATAGGGGCCTAACATGCCCCTGTCCTTCAAAAAGTGTTGTCCTCAACGCTTGAGTAGTTCTTGATGCTTCTGTATAAAATTCTTGTCCTCCCATGTGGAATCTTCAGTGGGTAAGTTCTTCCACTTGATGAGATACTTTGAAATTGATCGATTTCGTAGCTGTCAGGTTCTCGTTTTTGTGATTGCTCCAAGTTCCAATATGATTTTTCCTTCCTCTTCAATTTCTGGCTATATTGTTTGAATTGGGATCTTTTGAAACTTTTGAACAAGTGGCCATACTTGTTCATCCTCCTTCCATTCATCCCTTGCTTCATTTATCCAATTTGGTTGGATAATAGAAATATCACAAAACAATGCTTCCACATCCTCATCCTTTCTTGAGAGTGCATCTGCAACAAAATTTTGCTTCCATTTTCTATAGATGATGTCAAAGTCATAACCCAACATATTTGTGACACATTTTTCTATTCTTCTAATGATAATAGTTGTTCTAAAAACTATTTAAGACTATCATGATCCATCTTTACCTTGAAGTGTCTTCCCATTCGGTAAGGTCGCCATTTCTTAAGTGCATGTAGTATTTCCAACTTTTCCTTCTCATAAATAGCTTGCTTGATATGTAGCAGTAAAAATACCCAATCACCTACATCAAAACATTTTTCACTACGATGTTGATCTACCTGTTGTTTCATTCAATTTTGCACCAAAGTGGCGTTATCCTTTAAAAGTTGGAGAACTTGATGTTGATGCTCAATGTGATCTTTCACTACTTGAACCTTTTTATTCTTGATATGTCCTTCTATCTTTAGAGTTTGAGGAGTGGTAATTTCTTCCAATCCTTTACAAGATATGGTCAGATTCATTTCTTGATGCTCGATGTGATCTTTCACTTCTTGAACATTTTTATTCTTGATATGTCCTTCTATCTTGATAGTTTGAGGAGTGGTAATTCTGACCAATGAATTACAAGATATGGTTGGATTCATTTCTTCTTTCTCGATGTGATCTTTCACTTCTTGCACCTTTTTCTTCTTGATATGTCCTTCTATCTTGAGAGTTTGAGGAGTGGTAATTCTTGCCAATTCTTTACAAGATATGGTCTGATTCATTTCTTCTTTCTCTAGGGTTGGGTCCTGGTGTATATCCTCTTCTTTTGATGTTTCTTGATCCTTTTCTTCCTCCTCTTCATACTCTATGTAAAATAATTTCTTCTCAACACACTTATGACCTTTAGTGCATTTGCTATCACAATTGTAACAAAGCCCTTTTTCTCTTTTTTCTTCCAATTGTTGTGGTGTAACCCTTGTAGGTTGTGGAAGGCTAGGAGAAACAACACTTCCATCTTTATAGTTGTGAGGGGTAGACTTCCTTGTTGCCATAATTTTACTTTCCACTATGTAACAAAGCCCTTTTACTCTTTCCAATTATTGTGGCGTTGTTCTTTGTATCCTCATAATGTGCTATCATTTCCTCCGTGAAAATTGACCACGTAACAAGTTGTTTACGAGAACAAAGCCCTTTATACCATAAAAATTGATCCGGTTCTAAATATGAAGATGCAATACATACCTTTTGTAACAGTGGTACACCATGTAGATCAAAATATTGCTCCATCTGAAGTATCCAATTTACTGAATCCTTTCCATCAAACTTCCTCATATCACCTTTTCCTGATCTTAGGAGCTCGACCTTGAAATGACTATAACTCTATAATTTTGACTCTTCCAGTTCTGAAATTGTGACCTACAGTAGCACTTTATGTCCTCTTTCCAATGCCACCAGTCTGATCGAATTTAGATTCTCCAAGAAAGAGTTATGCACAATCTCCAAAGATGACCTGATTATATACCCTTTAAGAAGAGCGAACTTGTATGAGGTGCCACGTGTCACTGTTTTGACCTTCATGTCTAAAAAATATACACAGGGAACTTCAGTCCATCCTATTTATGTAACTTCTTGTGAAATTGCAATCTGATGCTCAAAACAAAAGTTATGATGATTTTCCTAAGGTCACTTGTTTGGAATGTATTTCGGGGGTCTCCAAAAATCCTAACTTCCTCAGACTATATCTCTGAAAATGTAGCGAGATAGGATTTGAAATTCTGAATCATTATTCAGATTGATTTCTTCTCAAATGGGTTTTTTCTTAGCTTCTGAAACTTTGTAGTGAAATAGTTATAGCAAAAATCCCACAATGACCTATTTGGAGCAACGAAACCCTAGAATCCAAAGCTCTGATACGAAATGTTATGAAACTAGCTCACAAAAAGATAGAAAAGATAAATGAATGCCTTAGAAATAAGCCTCTTCGAGGGGGAAACCTCCTTTACATTACACAAATGAACAATTCTTGGATGATACAAATGAAAAGACCTCCTTTCTATATATAGGAATCTAAGGGGTCATAACATAATCAGAGCCGACATAAAAATAATAATGTAAGGGCACTTTTAATAACAATAGTGGGCTTCTATGGGGCACAATAGTAACAATATGGGCACTACATGGGTGCATCAATATAATAAGGGGGTTGTACTAATAACAATAAGGGGTTACACTAGTAGTATAGGGACCTAACACTTTTCTTTTTGGAACTACTTCCACCCACTTAGTAAAATAATCTGTACTTGTCAAAATCCATTTATATTGCCCACTTGATGTTGGATTGATTTCTCCTACAAAATCTAATCCCCAATGTCTTAATGGTTCTTCTATAAAAACAAGAATTAAAGGCAATGGTGCTAACTTCTTTTTCTCAACAAACATTTGACATTTTTGACATCCCCTTACCAACCTGTAAACATATGAAAATAGAGAAAGCCAGAAAAACTGGCTTTTAAAATCTTATGAGCTGTCACTTTCCACCCATAATGACCACACAGAAACAGTCATGATATTCATCCACTATTTCAATAATTTCCCCTTCTATCAGACAAAGTAAGAGAACACCATGAGGATCCCTCCAATACAATTTTCCATTAACTAACACATATTTCTGAGTTTTAGCTTTCAGAGCTCGGTATTTTGATCTATTCAAATTGGGAGGACAACAAAGAAAACATAAATAATGGACAATGTCCTTATACCAATCAGAACACAATTATTTATAATGAACTTTATCCTTATAATTTTATTTCTTACCTTCATTTACTCCTTCATCTCCTTCTGCATTGGTACTATTTTTCTCAATTTCAGTCAACAAATTGATTCCCATAACTTGGCAATTTGTTTCTGTTAAGATATTTTCCAAACACTGTCTTTGTACTAACTTAGTTGGCTTTATATCCAAATCATATTCTTTTATGTTTTTTATCCATGTCCCTCTTCTTCCTTATACATCACCCTAACTCAAAACATCTTTTATAGCAGCATTTGGAACATATGCAGTTACTTGAGATAGGAGGATATAAACCCTGAAAGCCTTAAGTGCCTTGAGCAAAGCATAAGCCTGCTTTTCCAAAATATTATACTTTAGTTCTAAATCTCCTAATACTCTACTAAAGAAAGCCACCAGTTGTTCCCTTCCTTCTTCATTCCTCTATAAAAGCATTGCTGCAATAGTAGAAGCAAAAGCAAATGAAAACAAATGAAAAGGATTTTTATAGTTTGGGCTTATTAATCAAGGAGCTTCTTGAAGTGCCACTTTAATTATAGAAAAATATTCCTTGAAAATTGAATTCTATTTCACTTCAACACCTTCCTTCAGCATATTAGTAATGCCTTTTACAATCTCTACATAATTGAGAACAAATATCCTAAGAAAACTTATCCTCCCTAAAAAACTGAATTTTCTTCTTATTCCTAGGGAGTGGTATTTTCTTGATTGCTTCTACTCTACTTGGATATATCTTGACTCCTTCTTTTGACACAATATGGCCTAACTACTTTCCTTCTTTCAAAGAAAAATGAGATTTCTTGGGATTCAATGATAGACCATACCTTTTGCACTTTTCAAAAATCTGTTGTAGATGCTCCAAATGTTCTTCATTTGACTTTGAGAAAACAGTGATATTGTACAAATAAATGACAAAAAACCTATATTTTTCTCCCACAGAAGCTATGTCCATAGCCCTCTGAAATGTAGCCCCTACATTCATCAGTCCAAAAGGCATTTTATAATACATAAAATTGCCCCAAGGAGTTGTGAATTTTGTTTTCTTCTGGTCCTCCTTATCCAATGAAATCTGATTATAACAAAAAAAACCATCAATCATTGATAACTTGTAAGAACCAATCACCTTATGCAAAATATGATCCATCTTGGGTAGAGGATAGTTATCTTTCAAAGATTCTCTCTTCAAATTTTGGAAATCAACACATAATATAATTTCTCCATTCTTCTTGCTTATAAGAACCAAATTTGCTACCCAGATTGAATACCTTAAAGGAACAATTATTTTTTGCATGTAATAACTTCTTAACTTCTTTCTCAATTGATGGCAGTAGCAAAGGATTAATCTGTCTCAACTTCTATCTGAAATCTTTCACTCCTAGTTTTAAAGGAATCTTATGCTGAATGATCTTATCATAAGTCTCTAAATCTTCAAAAGACCAAAAAATAACCATAAATTTCTTAAAAATACTCACATACCATTGTTTGAAATGTTCTGGAACATCTTTAGCCAACCTTACCATTTTGGGTTGTTGATTTGTTCCCAGATTGCATCCTTCAAGATCTTCCTCCAAATTGGATTCATTGCAACATCATTTGTATTAAATAACTTTTTCGGGGTTACCAAGCCCTTAGGTATTACATTATCTTTGTGTTGAAGAATCTTGTGATTCCCAATTGAGTCTTTCAAAAACGTCCTATTTGAATGTTCTTCTTCAACCCCTTCTTCTCAATAAATCTATAAAATTGCAAACTCTCCAATCAACTCAAGAAAGTCTTTAATGTGTTCCTCATCCTCAAACACCTCCCAATGTTTAATATTATCTGGGATTGATGGTTCGTGCCAGATTTCAATTTCATACCTCAATCTAGGATTTAAAGGTGGTTTGAGAGTACTAGCTGCAATTGCTAAAGAATCAACCATTTTGTTTTCTTCTCTAGGTACAAACTGTATATTGAAAGCAACAAAGAAATTATCTATCAAATCCCATACTTCATTTCTATATGTTCTTAACCTTGGATGTTTTTTTTGACACTGATTCTTTATCTGCTTTACTACCAATTCAGAATCTCCAAAAACAGAAATACACTACACCCCTAAACCTTTAGCAACTTGTAATTCCATAACTAATTTTTCATACTCAATGATATTATTTGTGGAGTCAAATTCCAACTTATAAGAAAAATGAAAGAAATGACCTTTTGGAGAAATAAAAAATATACCTGCTCCACTTCCATCTCTTGAATAAGCACTATCAAAATAAAGTTTCCATACTCCAGTGACTGCTAGCTCCTCATTTTTAATTGTTGAAGGGAGTTGCACTTTATTGTCTATAGCAATCTCCTCTAGTTCTTGGAATATAAAACATGAAAAATCATCCTTTTCCTGACTGCAGACAGGAGAATTACTAGAAACCTCATTTTTAATGGTTTTAATAAACCTGGTTTCTCTGTATAACCTCCTCTCTTCACCTCTGAAAATAGGGATTATTGCATATGTAAAATCCAATTTTAGTAAACCACCCAATTTCGCTCCCCAGGACCTTGAAAGGAGCATTCCAAAGTGTGTAGGAATATCTGCCACCACCACATCCATCACCAGACTTCTAGATGGAATCTCAGCCAGAGAAACAATAAAATCTTTGATCACTCCTACACATTTAACCTTTTTGGAATCAAATGAATAAAGATCCTTATAAGGTTTAGTAATATAGAGGTTCAATTGTTTCATGACTGACAATGGCATCAAGTTATGTGAAGCTCCTGAATCCAACATACAATTATGCAACATAAAAGAATGAATCAACAAAGATATGTAGAAAGGTGGAGTGGAAGAATCCACTTCTTCTACATGGGGTCCAAACATTACTACTGGTCTCTCCTCCTGTAAATTTACTGTATCTGCCACACGATCATCTTGAGAGAGATTTATAAAATCAGAAATTTGTATTTTATATGTTGGAGTTTTAGCCAATTCTGTTAAAGGAACTTGAATCTTAATCTTCTCTAATTCCTTAGTTAGGCTATAAAACTGATTTTTCTTCCCAATATTTTCCTTTTTTTCATCATTTATCTTATGCATTGAAACATCATTTGAATCATCTACTTGCTCATGAACATATTTATTCAAAATTCCCATACCTGATTTTGTTTAGAACTTTCTCCTAACTGAAAATAATTTTTTTTGCCTAAATCAACCTGTTTCTTCCCTTTATCCTGTTGTTTTTGGTTTTGTTGTGAAGTCGCCATATGTTGAGACATTGGATCATGTTTTTCATCAGTAACCTCCTGCATTATTGACCTTTTTCTTGATCTAAGATCATATTTCCTGTGCAATTATGCCTGCATGAAATCAGTAAACTTTCTGCAATAATCATCAATTTCATTATCATCTAGAGAAACCTGAAATTCAAAACTCGAATCCTCTCTCATAATCACTTATTCCTCCTCCACATAAAATGCTGATATTTGATTTGCACGCTCCTTAGAAGTTCCTTCTACTGCATCCTCTAATTCATCCTCAATGTATAAGGGAGGTTGTATATGATCTTGATCTTTCCTCTCTCTGTGCAAAATATGCAATGGTGGCCTTATAACTTGAGGGTTGAAATTTTTATTTTGCCCTTTCTGAAATTGTCTAGGTGTATTCTTGTTTTCCAACTCCAACTTTATTAGTTTACTTGTCAAATTTTTAATATCCTTAGTCATTTCTTCTAATTTTTTCTCATTATAATCAGGTGTTTGACTGACAATTTTCATTTATTCTTCTTTTCCTTTCCCCTTATATTGTTTAGTGTCTTTTGGTTTAATATTTCCCGCTGCAGACAATTTGGCTTCAATTTCAAGAGCATCGATTTGTATTTGATCCAATGAAGGGGACCTCCTCTCCCTCAGAGTGAAACCAAAATTAGAATCAAATGCTCCTACAAATACTACTTTTTCTCCTACAGGAGGAGGCTTAATTTCTCCAGGCAAACTATTGTATAACTTATTGAATCTTTTTATAAATTCACCTACTTTCTCTTCAAGATTCCTTTTAATGACATTAAATTGTATTAGAAAATAGCCGTGATCTTTCTTCTCTCCCCACCTTTGTGTAAATAAATTTTCGAATAATTCCCATGTATTAATTGAATTTGTAGGAAGGCTTTTGAACCACTTCATGACCTCTCTATCCAATGATTGAACAAACAATATCATCACCACATCTAGAAATTCTACATTCAAATTTTCAGCAAATGCACAAAATGTGGCAATATGATTCTCTGCAGTTACCTCATCTTCCCCTATGAAACAAGGTAACAATTTGAGGTAATATTGAGGCATTGGATTCATAGGTTGAGGGAGATTCAAGGGAGCATATATATTCAACAAAAAAGTAGGGATAACCATATTTAAATTTAAATTAACTGTAGAAGGGTTACCTTCTTGAAAGACAAATGATTGTGGAGGCAAGGATGATATGGGAACTGCTTGATTTACAATGGAAACAACTAAACTTGTAGATGAAGGGTTGATCCAGGTGGATATTGGTGGCCACCCACCTATTCCACCTAGGTCCCCCAGTTAGTTTCATCTATTTCCTTAATTGTAGCACAATTTACTATTTTTGGCAGTTTTTCGAGTCTTGAACTTCCGGAGCTGTTTTGAAGCCCTAAACAACGTTTTTTTTGGCAAAGAGATGATTGCTATAGCAATCATGTCGAAAATGGTAGTCCTCTAAGAGACCTTCCCAATGAGGTATCGTACATGTCAAACAAAGATAATATGACCAAATTACGACCCTGAGAAGTTGACTGCCCAACTAACCCCAACGGGGCCCACAAACTATTGGTGTTACATCTCCTCGGGTGAGGGTTTTGGTTGTTTAGGGTTTTATCTTATTTTTCAATAATAAAAAGGCCCTTTAGCCTCATTGTAACTCAGTTCATAGGAATGTAGCCGCCACATCTCTTCTCATAGATAAGCTACCATATCCCGAGCTATCTTATTTCCATTCTGTTTGTAAGCATAGTTCAATATTTTTCTATTAATGAAATGAAGTGTTTTTCTATTGCATATCTATGTTTATGATTATATCTATAATTTGTTGCGTTCCTATTTAAAGTTTGGATAAGTGGTATCAGAGCAGTCTGCTCTTTCTCTGTTTTTATTTGCATGTCACCACCGAGGTCGGGATATAAAGAGTTAGGGCTCGATCTGGTTGAACCTTTGCAAGATCAGCCTCGCAAATCCCGACAGCCTCCCATGGTGGATGAAAATAAAGACGAGGGGGTAGGATATCCTATCAAAATCTTGCTCGAAGAAGACCTCGAGCGACAAAGGAATGCGATGATGGACAAGTTTTCCCAGATCCTTTAGTGGCTACCTAGGGTCAACACATCTACTTCCAGCAGCTACTCTGGAAGCGCCACACCCTTTAAGTTACAAGTTAATTTTGACATTCCCATATTTGAGGATCAGATAGATGCGGATGTCATAGATAATTGGTTAAATCTGCTAGAAGGAATTTTTTTGTTCATGATTTTTCCAGCCGAGAAAATATCACTTTTGCACTTCTCAAATCCACCCCCCACGTCAAGGACTGGTGGGAAACCTACTGCGAGCAGAGGGATGAAAGTGCGACCTCACTGTTTTTATCCACACCCACTTGTAATTCATTGTGGGATGCCATTAAGGAGAAGTACTACCTTGTCAGAATCTATGAGGATAAATATATAAAGTGGACCAAGTTGCGGTGGGAAAGGGACCAAGACGTGCCAGTGTAGAGTCAGAAGATCATCCTACCATGACATCCTTTTTGCCTAATGATCCTCTGTTTTTCCTATATATTTACCACTTAAATAAAGCCATATCTACCAGGTTTTGATGAAGGTATGCAATAATATGTCTTCTTTTTCATATTTAACTTTATATCCTATTGTTTTGTTAAAGTTACAATTGGCTACCAAATCAGTCTGTTTCCGCAGCTAATCCAGGTTTCTGTAGCTGTCTCCATTGTTCGCAAGGTTCCAGAGTTCCAGGTCAGTAGCGAAAGGTGTAGATGGATAGAGGATGGCTCCCTCATGGATACCTTCCTATCCCCTTGAAATTGTTTGCTAAAAGAAGTGCAGGAGATCGCGGTCAAACTCCAAGTCAACCGCCGGATTAACGCAGAACAAAACCCGAGATAAGTTGAAACCTTATTGTTTTGCTTTCGGAATAGAAACATGATGGTTTAGTGATATAAGTTTAGATAGGTTAAAGATATTAGGCTTGAAATATTCATATAGTTATGCCAAGAGACCTACTATAAAACTAATGGCCACATTGTTATTTGGGTACGTGCCAAATGATATAATTGTGAATAGTTTGTGAATTCCTTGTGAATAGAATTGGTTTTTGTGTGCAAGTATCGTGTTGATTGAAAGCTATGAATTGTTATGTGGAGGGCCCCTACAAACAGTGGCAGGTTTTAATCAATTACAATATGATTTCCTTTAATTCTTCAATTGCTCTGTTTTGTGTGATAATGCAGCATAATGATCTCGTCAACGAATTGTTATTTGCATAGGAAATTTAATTTGTTTATACCTAGTTTAATTTGTCATTTAATTTTCTTTATACCTAGTACAACATGGTCCTTTTATTTTCTTATTATCTAGTATAATTGAAGTGTGTTCAATTCATAATATAGATGTTTCTTGGGTTATGTTGTTTGAGCGAAAATTGAATAAGTAAAAGAGTGGGAAGTTCTCTCCTAAACAATTGAGTTCAGACAGTATTTCTTCATAGCTGATAGGATAAGTTTCTTTTTGCACTTAGAGAATTAGAAGCTACAACATAAATATTCAAGATCAAATTTCCCAAAACAATCTAATACAAGTAGAACCACTCTCACATCATCTACAAACTAATTGGATAGAAATTAATTCCTAGGAAACTTAACCAACATCCCTAAGAATTACGACACTAATATAATTGACAAACACCACCTCCACCTTAAGTTTAGATCTTAAAAAATACATAACGACCTAATGAATAACTTCTAAGCACATATTGTGTACCTGTACTTCATCAGTCTATGCACCCTAGTTGACAATTTATGATTGAAAATTCAAGGACATTGAATTGACCAAACATTTTGGCGTCGTTCCCGGGGAAGTACAATTAGAAGTAAAAGAACCATCATTAATTTAAAACATGACATGCATAGGGATAGAGACTCTAGGGGTAGATTTGTAGGATGAGTAAGAAGTTTAATTCCCACAAATCCACTCACTTCACCACGATTTTGAGATTCCACACCACCTAATGAAACCCGAATTCCATTTAGAGGTTGACAAAGACTTCCTGAAGTCTCAAGATTAGAAATTCAATCCAGAACTTCACCCACTTCCTCTATTGAAGTTGTAATTGAAGAAAATCCTACATCCCCAACTACAGGAGTAATCTTTCTATCCCCCACTTGTGAACAAATTTTGGGAGAAGAATTAGAAATTGCTAGTGAAGGAGAGGAATTGGAAACTTAGTTAGAGCAACCATTGATAGAGGAACTAGAAAGATTAGAAGAACACTATATTAGCTCTGAAGAATCTATCATGGTTGAAGAAGGGGAAGGAGAAGTACACAATGTCCATGGCGAAGAATATAGGATTGGAGGAAGAGGAAGAGGAAGAGGTAGAGGTAGAGGAGGGGGTAGAGGTAGAGGAAATCAAGATCCTTCGGGATTCCCTATTCTTGATGAAGATACAACCCTCACAATGAAAAATATATCACCCTTGATTCTTCCTAATTTCCGAGAGAAAAGAAATGAAGATCCAGAAACATTTCTCTTCGAATTTGAAGTATTATGCAGATCATATGACTATCTACTTGAAGATTAAAAGCTAAAATTGTTCCCTACCACATTAAAAGACTCAACATTAAAATGGTTCATGAGTCTAGGAGTGCATTCTATAACAACATGGGGACAAATGAAAGAGGTTTTCTTAGGCGAATATAGAGATTATTGTAAGCCTAATAACCTTAAAGATGAAGTCTTCAAAATTACACAAAAAGAAGATGAAAATATTAAAGACTTGGTAGAAAGGTTTGTTTTTAATGTTAAAAGATAAAAAATGGATAATTTGGATGAATAAACCTTAAAAGCTCTTTTGCTCAGAGTCGTTAAAGATGAATGGATAGATCTCCTTAATCTAACTGGAAAAGGAGATATCTCCCAACTACCATTGGCAGATATTTGTGATTTATGTGTACATATCTCAAGGGGTAAAGCACGAGTTGGAAAGAGTCCTAGAGACCCTCTCTTGTCACGAATAAACAAGTCTGCAGCTGGGACAGTTAGCAGGGTAGAAATAGGAAATTTTCTTAACACCTTCAAAATAGATACTTTAGGGAGCCTAAGTGAACAAATAGGCACCCTTAAAATACAAAACAAGAAAAATTCCAAAAATGTTGCATTATCTATCTTTTGTCCCAAATGTCGGAAGAAACATGCTCTAAGAGAGTGTCCCTTAAACTCAAAAGCCATAGAAACCTGTGTCATATGTGGAGATAATCATGATACAAAGGAATGTCCATCCTTACCAGGTCTTAACGCTATATTCAATGATGAAGGAATCTCAAAACTAGTGGACCCTCTCTACTTTATAGGCAAAATACCATGGAAAAACCCCCAACCAAATCAATCACAAGGATTTAGACCACAACAATTTTCCCAGTCTTCACAAAGTAATTGGAATTCAGCCTGGCATCCTTGGGCTCTGCCACAATCACAACCTTGGAATCAAGGATTGAAAAATCCTTATGGAGCCTATGCTCAATATCAACAATACTCACCATCTTACCTTCCACCAAAATTATTACCCCCATCTAATCAAATTCCACAAGCTAATCAATTGCCACAAGTTCCAGTTCAGAATCCAAACCCACAACTTTCCCTACCATTTCCACAAAAATCAAATCAATTACCCGCTCAACCACTTCCGAATCCTAATAATAAAATGCTACAACAACCAGTGTACAACATGGAGGGTCAGAATCCTCAAACTTATGTAATAACCCCACTAGAACTAAACAATGTCCAATTAAGGTCTGGAAGAGTATTACCAAAAAACCCTTCTGTTGCCATTCGAAAAACAAATATGATCTTCAAAAACATAAAAATCAATCAGAAGAAGGGGAGACTTCTCTCCCTCAAAAATAAAATAAACAAACAGAAGAAATTCCAATAGATGCTCCTATCATAGAACAATCTTCGATATCAGTTAAACCACCTTTCCCAGAAAGGTTGAAAAACGATGAAGGAGTAGAGAAACAAATTATCTTGCTTGATTACAATACGATGGATGAATTGATAAATGTTTGTATTAAGATTCCTTTATTACAAGCCATAAAAGAAATACCAATTTTTGCAAAAATAATTAAGGAATTAAGTACACAATGATCATGGAGAAGAAGAAAAGATATAAAAAGATTTCAGTTAGTCGAAAAAATTGTAGACATTATGATGGGAAAGATGACAATTCAAAAATATTTAGACCCAAGAAGCCCCATTGTAAAAATTCACATAAATGGAATTGAAATACCAAACACACTAGTTGACCTAGGAGCAGCCATAAACATAATGAGCAAACAAGTTATGGACACACTTAGGCTTCCTAACCTTCAATACACACCAACCTTATTGAAATTCGTAGATAGATATTTTATTAAACCAGATGGTGTGTTAGAGTATGTTTGTGTATCTTTATATTCTTGGGAATATCCTGTTGATTTCATGGCCTTAACACCCAAGAATAATCTAGGAGGACATCCATTAATTCTAGGAAGGCCTTGGTTGGCTACAGCTAATGCTTTTATCGGTTGTAGGTCAGGTGATATGTTTATCTCAGATGGAAATTCTACAAAGAAATTTACATTATACCATCCTGCAAGAACAACAATAGATATAGAAACTAAAGAATGGATAGAAGATGGAGAAGATATACAACCTATCTTTGTCACTGAACAAGTAAAAGAGGAAGACCAACTTTTAAATTTACTAGAAAATAATGAATCTTCCTCACATTATGAGCGTAGTCGAAATGAATATCTCTCATTTAAACAAGTATCATTGTTTTCCATGGAAAAATTTTGGAATTCCTCAATAGAAATATTTTTAGGAAAAACCTTGAATGTCAATGAAAACCTGGAAGACATGCAAAAGAAACAATTGATAGAAATTTTACAAAAACATTCTCCTTCTTTTGCATGGGAATACATTGACATGAGAGGGATTGATCCTAAAACTTTCATACATCATATCTACATTCAACAAAATGCAAGACCAGTTAGACAACCTCAATGAAGAATGAACCCAAATGTAAAAGAAATTGTTAAGGAAGACTTGCAGAAATTATTAAATGTAAATTTCATCTATCCAATATCTGATAGTCAGTGGGTTTCACCCCTAGTAATCATCCTTAAAAAGAATGCAAAATGAAGAGTATGCAACGATTACAAGGAATTAAACAAAGCAACATTAACATACCACTTTCCATTACCTTTCATAGACTAGGTCTTAGATACTTTAGCAGGGAAAAAATATTTTTCCATCTTGGATGGGTTCAATGGATATAACCAGATTTAGGTAGCTCCTGAAGATCAAGATAAAACCACATTCACTTTTCCATGGGGAACTTATGCTTATCGAGTACTTCCCTTTGGGTTCTGTAATGCTCCAGCAACATTCCAAAGGGTAGTCCTCAACATTTTCTCTGATCTTATCCATGATTGTGTGGAAGTGTACATGGATGATTTCACAGTCTATGGGGATTCTTTCAATGAAGCACTAGAAAACTTGGAAAAAGTCTTAGTAAGATGTCAAGAAACAAACCTCTCATTAAGTCATGAAAAATGTTTCATGATGTTTAACGAGGGAATTGTTTTAGGTCACCATATTCCAGAGATGGTATTCAGGTAGACTCATCAAAGGTGGAGGTCATTTCTAAGTTATCAGTGCCAAGTTGTCAAAAGGATGTTAGAAGTTTTATCGGTTTTACTGGATACTATAGAAGGTTTATAGAAAACTTCACAAAAATTGCATCCCCACTCTTTAAATTACTCACCAAAGACTGTGAATTCAGTTGGGATTCTGAATGTCAAGTTTCTTTTGAAACTTTGAAAAAGAGAATTTCTGAAGCACCCATCTTAAAAGGACCTAAAAATTTCCTTTCCATATCTCAACAGATGCTTCAGATTCAGCCTTAGGAGCTATTTTAGGACAAAAAGATCTCACTCCTTATGCAGTTTATTATACTAGTAAAAATTTAACTCTTGCAGAGTTAAAATATACTGTAACCGAAAAGGAATTCTTAGCTATAATTCATGCCATTAATAAATTTAGACATTATATAACTGGCTATGAAACTTTTTTCCACACAAACCATTCTTCCATTAGATACCTAATGAATAAACCAGTCACTAATGGAAGAATAACTAGATGGCTCCTACCTTTACAAGAATTCAGCATAACCATTCTAGATAGGCCAGGAAAACTGAACAAAACTATCGATTTTCTATCTAGAATACAAAATGAAAATAATGATTAGTGTGTAGAAGATAAATTTCCCTATGAATATCTTTTTGTAGTATCTACTAAATCACCTTGGTATGCAGATATTGCTAACTATTTGGCAATAGGAAAAATGTCATTTCATTTATCTCATAGAGAAAAAAAAAGAATATTCCACAATAGCACGTCTTATTCATGGATAAATGAGGAATTATACAAGATAGGACCAGACCTCATCATCAGAAGTTGTGTTTGGGAGGACAAATACCAGAGATACTAAAAGCTTGTCATGATGAGCCATGTGGAGGACATTTTTATGACAAGAGAACTGCTTACAAAATCCTACTTTTAGGATATTATTGGCCTTCCACTTTCAGGGACAACAAGGAATATGTCAAAAGATGTGACAGTTGGTAGCTCAGTGGCCTCATTCGATGGAATGGAGGTCGAAATTGGGGACATAAAGCTCACAATAACAGATTTTATGATCGTTGAGGCCACCGAGCTACCAAGAAATGGAGAAAAATGATTTAAAAATCTAGGGATTGACAACGAGGACTAGAAGGTCTTCCTCAAGAATCCGAGCATGGACACTACTGTCTACAAAAGAGGTATTCCCAGCTCTGCTCTTAAAAACAAATGGAGAAACTTATTACTTGTGCTTCAGAAGTTTATCAATTGTGAGAGTAGGTTTGGGAAAATGTATTTTTATCATGTTAGAATGATGATGCACTTCCTTGAGGATCATCATATGAACCTCCCTTATTTCCTCTTGAGTAGCCTCAGGAAAATGGCTACAAATGTTAAGAAGAAAATTCAATGCATAGAAAACACCATGTATCATCATGGCCTGGTAAAAATATTGGTCGAATTTCATCTCCAAAGTATAGGGGATAACTAGGAGAGTTTCCTAGTAAGGAACCACTTTAAGGAAAAATCCCTAGAAAAATCAAGTAGCAGTAGGGCCCTCAGAGGGAGGAAGAGGACCATAGAAATGATAAAGGAACAAACACCTCAAACTCATACAAAGGTAACAGAAGAAGAGCTACCTATAGTAAAAATTTTGCAGAGAATGAAGAGGGGAAACCCTAGAAGGAAGAAAGCCAACCCAAGAAAAGAAGAATTCTCACAAACTAAAACCTCTCCTCTAGAAGAAAAATCAGAGAATAAAAGGAGGAAAGTGCAGAAAACACAAACCCCAGGGTTGAGAAGGAGCACGAGGTTGAGCAAGATTCCACAAACAACCTCAAAAACTACAAAATACATTAATCTTGAGGAAAATGAGCCAAATGAAAGGAGCCAACTGAAGATGAGCCAATAGAGAACACTCCAATAGAGATTGAGCCAACAGGGAATGAGCCAATATAGGATGAGCCAATTGAAAGCCCTGGGAATTCTCCAAAAGGGTCACAAAGATCATCACCACATCCTTACATCTCACCTCTAGGAAGCCCGATACATAGTCCGGGTATTGACCCCACTCAGCAGGAAATATATGACTATATAGAGTCACTGGAAAGGAAGGAGACAACAAAAAAGGAAACCATTCAGAGCCTTGGAGAAGGAAGCAACCAGGTAAATGAGCAATCAGCCTCAAACATCTTGAAGCAGGAGATATTTGAACTAGAAACACTGAATCAATATCTCAAAAATGAAAATCAAGCCTTGAAGACACAGAGTGAGATACAAATTGCCAAGAGTGACATTTTGATCCTACATCTAAGCTCGTGGTATAAGAAAAACAAGAAGCCGAAGAAAGAAAACAGAATTATGCAGAGAGAGATAATCAATTTAAAGTACAAAATTCTAATGAGGAAGCCTAGAATGCCAATCTTTGCCAAAAAGAAGAAAACAGTGAAACATGGAGATGAAAAACAAGAGGCACAAGAAAAAGACAATGAAGAAGTGTATGAGGACATACAACATCTCCAGTCCGGGGGAATGTAGAGTCCGAAGATTGTCCTACCATGACATCCTTTTGCCTAATGATCCTCTCTTTTTCCTATATATATACCACTTAAATAAAGCCATATCTACTAGGTTTTGATGAAGTTATGCAATAATATGTCTTCTTGTTCATATTTAAATTTAAACCCTATTGTTTTGTTAAAGTTGCAATTGGCTACTGAATTAGTCTGTTTTCATAGCTAATCCAGGTTTCTGTAGCTATCTCCATTGTTTGCAAGGTTCCAGAGTTCTAGGTTAGCAGCGAAAGGTGCGGATGGATTAGAGGATGGCCCCTCGTGGATACCTTCCTATCCCCTTGAAATTGTTTGCTAAAAGAAGCGCAGGAGATCGCGGTCAAACTCCAAGTCAACTGCCGAATTAATGCAGAACAGAATCCAAGATCAGTTGAAACCTTATCGTTTTGCTTTCGGAATAACAAAACGACGGTTTAGCGATATAATTTTAGATAGATTAGAGATATTAGGCTTGAAATATTCATACAGTTATGCCAGAGACCTGCTATAAAACTAATGGTCGCACTGTTATTTGGGTGCAGGCCGAATGATATAATTGTGAACAATTTGTGAATTCCATGTGAATAGAATTGGTTTTTGTGTACAAGTGTTGTGTTGATTGAAAGCTCTGAACTGCTATGTGGAGGGCCCCTACAAACAAAGGCAGGTTTTAATCAATTACAATATGATTTCCTTTAATTATTCAAATGCTCTGTTTTGTGTGACAATGCAGCATAATGATCTCGTCAACGTATTGTTATTTGCATAGGAACATTAATTTTCTTTATACCTATTTTATTTTGTCATTTAATTTGATTTATACCTGGTACAACATGATCCTTTTATTTTCTTATTATCTAGCATAATTGAAGTGTGTTCAATTCATAATATAGATGTTGCTTGGGTTATGTTGTTTGAGCGAAAATTGAATAAGTAAAAGAGTGGGAAGTTCTCTCCTAAAAAAATGAGTTCAAACAGTATTTCTTCATAGCTAATAGGTTAAGTTTGTTTTTTCACTTAGAGAATTAGAAGCTGCAGCGTAAAGATTCAATATCAAAAATCCAAAAACAATCTAATACAAGTAGAACCACTCTCACATCATCTACAAACTAATTGGATAGAAATTAATTCCTATGAAACTTAACCAACATCCCTAAGAATTACGACACTAATATAATTGACAAACACCACCTCCATATTAACTTTAGATATTAACAAATACATAATGACCTAATGAATAACTTCTAAGAACATATTGTGCTCCTGTACTTCATCAGTCTACGCACCCTGGTTGACAATTTATGAATGAAAATTCAAGGACATTGAATTGACCAAACAACTAGTCTCTAGAGTTTACCAATATTTTTCATACCCTTCGCACAAAGTTGGGTATCAAGGATTCTGAGCAGCATTTGGTACTCAAATACTACAACTACCTACATAGGTACATATAGGATGAGATGGAGTTCCTAGACATCTTCTCGCTTAGCACGACGTACCAATACACTGTGAAGATCGAGCATAAGTTTAAACAAAAGAATCAATACTTTGGATCTGCGAATCCAAAGAACAAAGGACAAAGCCAAGGTGGGGTGACCCATGAAAACCCATTGAAGTTGCAAAAAAAGAACATCACCACGAAGTTAAAGAAGGACATAGGAAAGTGGTGTGAGTTCCATAAGAGCCCCACTCACAACAAAAGTGAGTGACATACCAAGTAGTTGCTGGTGGCCGAGTTGACGGCTTTAGAATCATATACATGTTCCGACCCTGAGTTAGAACCTGACAAGAGGAATGATAAAGGGAAGCAGATTATTGATGCAGAGCCCAACACCACTTTTGCCACTACCAAGATCCAGAAGAATGAGCCCAAAGATCCAGAGGAGGGGGAGTGTCGTTTCCACTCACAAATGTGGGTGGAGGGTTCACAGCTACAATTCATTGTCGACAGTGGCAGCCAAAAGAACCTCATTTCAGTAGAGGTCATGAAGCAGCTGGGACTATTGACCATACCACACCTACAGTTGTACAACTTCAATTGGATTCACCAAGGATGAGATCTTTGAGTCAACCAGTAGTGTCGACTTCCCTACAACATCAAGCCCTTCATAGATGAGGTATTGTGTGATGTTTCTCATCTCGATATTTGTGATGTATTATTAGGACAACCATACTTGTGGAAGCGACATGATGTATATGAATCTAGACCTCACTCTGTGATTATTTGTTTGGGTAATACTTTATACAGGATACCATAGGTAGCCCCACCTATCGCCACCTCTTTGATCTCTATCAAGAAATGCAGTAAGATCATCTCCTAGACCAGAAAATTTATTTTCTTTTTGGTTCGCTCTCAAAGTAAGGGGAAGATGGTAGCCACATCCATGGCCCTTCGAAAGGGTTCCTCCATGCAGCAGAAGTAGGTGGATATGGTCATGAAAGAATATAGGGACTTCTTCTCCTCACCCACGGGGGTACCATTGCATTGTTAGGTCAACCATTCGTTTGATCTGAATCCCGAGAACCTCTACCAAACGGCTTGATATATTGCCGCTCCATTGTGAAAAATGCCAAGTACAATCAGCGACATGATCAACATTGGGTGCCACACAGATTTCAGGTGGGCGACAATGTCTGGTTTCATTTGCAGAAAGAACACCTTACAAGAGCCCGTCAAAAACTCAAACCACTCCGACATGGTCCTTACACCATTACTAAGGTTGTGGGAAACAATGCTTTGGAGCACAAAATTCCTCCATTCCTTGCCTTGCACCGAGTGTTCAATGTGGACTGCCCTCGAACATGCTTCCCACCATTATTTGATGCATAAGAGATTGTAGAACATCTCACTAGGGACCAAGTTCAACACAAATTTCCTCACCTCATGGAGACACTGCATGCAATGGGGACCATTGCTTCGTAAGGGGGGAGGAATGATCTAGGTGGATATTGGTGGCCACCCACCTATTCCACCTAGACCCCCCAGTCAGTTTCATCTGTTTCCTTAATTATAGCACAATTTATGTTTTTTGGTAGTTTTTTGGGTCCTGAACTTCCAGAGCTGTTTTGAGGCCCTAAACGATGTTTTTTTTGGGCAAAAAGACTATTTCTATAATAATTGTGTCGACAACTGTAGTCCTCAGAGAGATCTTTCCAACAAGGTATCATACGCATCAAACGGAGATAATGACCAAGTTACGACCCTGGGAAGTTGGCTGCCCAATTAACCCCAACGGAACCCATAAACTCTTGGTGTTACATCTCCTTGGGTTAGGGTTTTGGTTGTTTATGGTTTTCTCTTATTGTTCTATAATAAAAAGGTCCTTGAGCCTCATTGTAACTCAGTTCAGAGGCATGTAGCCACCACATCTCTTCTCATATATAAGCTACCATCGCTTGAGTTATCTTTTTTCCATTTTATTTGTAAGCATAGTTTAATATTTTTCTATTAATGAAATGAAGTGCTTTTCTATTGAATCTATATGTTTATGATTATATCTGTAAGTTTTTGTGTTCCTATTTAAAGTTTGGATCAAGGGTCAACTGTTTTGATTTCTTGAAATTCAGGGAAAGAAAATGAAACTGACTGGAAAGGTTTTTCCTCCAAAGTTGGTTCAGGAAAAACTATCTAAGAAGGGGTGAGAACTTCTTCAGAAAAATCAAAATTCCTTATTACTTCTTCTAAGTGAAATACATAAAATTTTTGTGTGGAACTAGTACCAGGAGTAGATAAAGTGGGATTTGGGGTTATTGGTGATTTTGGTTTCCAAAATCTCCTAGAAACTAACTTTTCTGGATCAGAAAGAGCAGGAGTTCTCTACTGTGAGGTGTCTGACCTCGTGTGTGGTCGTTTTGGAGCCAAGTTTAAATTTTTTGATGAGAATCTCAGCCTAACCACTTTCTTTGCTCATTAATCAAAGAAATGATCTTATAGAACCTAGGGAAAAATAACTTCAGATTTTCGATCCCCGACAATGACGCCAAAAAATGTTGTACCTTGGGAGACAATTCCTGGCTGAGTAGAAATTAGTGCCCAAGACATTCATTTAAAATTAATGATTGTTTTATCATTTTCCAAACCCTATAATATTAAATTTTAAACCCTTTAACCTTCAATACATGGAACATAACTTTAAATGACCTTTAACTATTGGAAACAAATGAATTGAAATTGGTAAGAAGTGTTGGTGAAAGTTTCAGAATAAAAGGTTGTCTGCACAAAATCTTTTACCATAAAATTATAGGAAAGTGTGTTTGACGGGAAATGGAAAATTTGAAAGAAGAGCATTGTTTAAGGATTTTTAACCTCTAAATTTACAGGAAATCATAACCATTAACTGTAAATAAAGAACAAGCTACTTCAATTCTTTCAAAAGAAATACATACATAATATGGCACAAGGAAAACAAATCATACCCAACCATTTCTGGACTCACTGAAAAGCTTTATTCATCATTCAAGTGAAGATCAAAGTACAAAGTGGTCCTCCTTGAGGTATGCAAAAATACGGAACCATTTTTCATCTTGCTAAAGTACATTTATACAAAATTTCAAAAGTCAATTATCAGAATTGTCAACCTCCTAACTACCTAGCTATTTGAAAATTACATTGAAACATAAAAATTACATGACTTGAAAATGTAATAACTTCTAAAATTAAACAGTTCATCTCAAATCAATCTGATATTGTGGAGCAGTAGAGGGTTTTGCTTCTGCAACAACAGCTTGTGGAGACATCCATTCCTTGGTCTTCCTCTAGATTTATGTACTTGTACTTGGGGAATTTATAAATTTAACACATGCTATCCTGAAATTTGTGATTTTGTTGTATGTAGGCTTCTCAATAAAAAGAGTTTTCATCATCCAAACAAGTTGAAAATCTTTATGAAGATAATTGACAATTGTAGCTCCCTTTAAGACTGCAGTCTTTTCATGTGTAGAATTAATCTTACTTTTTTCTTCCACCAGTAATGTTTCATACAGTTCCAGGATAACAAATTGTTTTGTTGATCCCAACAGGATGGAAAACCAACCCTTGTTCTTTTATCAAAATTGATATTGAAATTCATCACTGCTTCCTTAATTTCCATCAATTTCTTCTCTGTTGCTTTTCTGTTGGCATTTTTCAATATCATTTTGTTTATTTCTATCACATGCTTTGTCCTGTCTTCTATTCCAAACTCCTTCATTTCTTGTGCAAACTTTGAGTTTAATAAGTCAATTAATTTCTTAGCAAACTGAGCTCTATTATGCAACTTTTGTTTATTACTTAGGATGACTTCTTCTAAATCTCTGATAATAATATTTTCCTCTTCAATGATAACCATAAATATCCAGACACTCTTTACTATATTAATTATGTCATTCCACAAGATTTCTCTTACTTGTACCAGAGACATGTTTCCTTTCACTTTCTCCTTTAATTCTTTAATTTCTTGCTGAGCAGCCTGGAAATCCCTTCTATATTTTTCTGCAGTCTCCTTGGTCATAAACAACTCATGCTCAGTTGCCTTGATAATTTTCACAACATTGTCCAAATCTGTTTGCTTCTTATTTAACTCATTTTCAACAATGTGCAACTCAGTCCTAACCTGAGTGAATTTCTCAGTAGGATCATCTGAATTGGTTGCCACCACAATCGTGCATACATGTGAATCAATCTGTTACTGTAAAGAAAGATTCATTTCTTTCAACTTAATTATTTCGTCATCCTTTTGTAGAAGCTCTTGGACTAGTAACTCTTTCTCTTTTTCAGCCCCTTCTACCTCTGAAGCCATGGGATGCTCTGCTGATGGAAATTTCAATTTCTTCTTCAGTGCTTGAATTTCTATCTCAGCACTCTGCATTAACTTTTGATTTTGACTCGATGTTTTCTCTAATATTCTTGTTTCTTTCTTCCACCTGCACAAACATTTGTTTAATCATGGAAACTGAATCTTGAGAAGATTCCCCTAAAACTGGAGAAAAAGGAGTACAAAATGTTTCCCCTAACTGCAATTTTATATCAGGAGTTGCTGATGTACTAGTCTCTTCAGATATCTTTGCCTTTTTTCTTGCTTTGTCTTCTTCTTCCTCTAGATCAACTACCTATGATATACCTCTTTTCAGGTTGTTTTCAGTAGCAAGAGGGGTCTCAATTTCTATTTTTCCCAAGGGAGATGATTGCCCTCCATTTGCCATTTTCTCCATTTCTAGTTTTGATTCATGCACAAAAGGAGCATAGCCATGTTCATTTGAAATTATATGATATGGATCACAAGCCCATTTCTCTTCCAGTAATAAATTCATCCCTTCTAACAATTTTGGGACATCATCTGCTACTTGCCTAGTATTGACAATGAATGTTCCAATAGTCCTAGGCAACCTAAAAAGGAGTCCCTTCTTTGCAGGTAAAAAATGTACCTAATCCACATTTAGACTATGCCTAATGAATTCCAGAGCAAACATTCTCATGGGAAAAAAAATTGGTAATCTATCCATACAATCTTATTTCAACATGATCCTGGAAAGAAAACCAATGTCAAACCTTTACATCTTTACTCACTTGAAGGAAAGATTGGGCTTTAGGGAGTAAAGCTAGTGCAAGTGAACTGCTGATGATTGAATAGACAACTGAAAGGAAAGAAGATGAAAAATAGGACAAACACTCATTTTTAGAATCAATTCTTACTATATCAGTCCATAAAAACATTGAGTGTTTATGCTTGAGAGTGTCCATGATACTCAACCCTAGATGCATGAATTTCTCAACATTGGAATACAAGAATAGATATGTAACAATTGAAGGAAACCTAAAACAACCTGTAAGAGCGAAATTCATGAATTGTACATTAATTTCTTTTTCCCAATATGTTGGTATATTCGATACAACTCCAGCTTTAATCATTACAACAAACATTCCTAAAAATTCTTTGTCAATTACTGTAATGTCTTCTTTCCCTAAATTTCTGGCCAACGCCTAAATAACTGGTCTTACATCTTCAGCAAAGATATCCAAGGGAAAATTAGTGGAATCTATAGGGAATTTTTTCCATCAGTCAGAATTACAGCACATCTTGGTTTAGATAAATATTTAAAATAGGCAGTCAATGGTTCTTTTGAAAAAGACAAGTAAGACTCTGCGAAAGGATAGCATAGTGCTTGCTGAATCAAGAGAGAGGACACATGAAAAAAAAACTTTCTCCTAGCCTATTTAACATAAAGTGCCTTTGAGGATACATTGTTGAAACTAGCCAATGAATAAATTCAGAAAACATATATGTTTGAGGGAAGAAAGCTACCAATACACTAGATTTTACCATTGTAGCATAAATCAGGGAATTAGACTAGTTTAACTAAACATGTTGGTAGAATTCATGATGGTTAACAGGGAAAGAAACATTAGAGAAATCTCTTTCAGTATCCATGAGCAGAATGTGAGAAGATGAACCAGCTAAAACAATTTTCTTGGCCATTTTTAAAGGATAAAATTATTGATTATGAAAAAAGTACTTGGTATTGGTGACGAGGCTGACTCGGATGTGAGATGGAATTTGAATTTCTCGATAGCAAGCAACAACACAATGTATTGAGGAAAATCCAAGAAAAGGTTTTATAACAGAATGAGAAAATATAAGAGGGAAAACAACATTAAATTCTATCGTGGGGAAAATGACCAAATTTAATGAAGGATTTGAAAGTTTGGAGGATAACTGGACAAAGGAGTATGACATGGCGAATGACATCAAAAAGAATTGGCTCGTTTGCTGACATCACTGCGGGGGGGCTACTCTGTACGGGACTATCTCCCGGGTGGTTCCCCCGTAGTAAATATGCATCGTTCATCCAAACATCAACAGGCCCGAAAAAAGTCTTTGCAAGGGCACTACCCATGTTATCCTTCGACTTAGTTGTGTCATCGGGCTTTCTCCATTGAGAAGGTCCCATATTCTCTACCTTTCGCTCACCACCAACTTGCCCACACTCTAACATTTCCCACTACCGCCGAAGGGTTCCATAGTTCGTCTTTATTTATTACAAGAAACTTTGTAGTAACAAGATATTAGTATTAAAAAATACTTTTGATAAACCAAAATAACTTTAGTTTAATCAAATAACAAAAAGTCTTTCACATTTTTTCCTTTCCTCTTTTAGTATCTGATATATTTTTTTACAATTATATTTAACATGTACAACACATAGAATTTAAAAAAGTTTACAACACATTCATAAACTATTCATATATTCATCAAACATGTCAAGAGCCATAAACGTTATACATCATATAAACAACAAATAACCAACATCGAAACCAACAAGTAACTAGCATATAAACCATGGAAACTCAACCATAATACCACCATCATAATCAATACATATGCTCATAGATCACCATAGAAAATACCTCTTATTAAGATATGAAAATTCCAACCAAGTCAGGGACTTCCATGTACCACCCGAACATAGATTGGGCTGAACCAAATCTTTCTTTCAGCCAATCACCCTTGCGCCATATTCTAAGTATGAATGTGTGATCTCATGGAATAACCAAAACAAAACCAAACCAGGGCTTCTAGAGGCCAAACCACCTCAACCCTCAACTACTCATTCCACCTCATTGTCGGGCATCATTAACCATCACCAGATTGGTCTCTACCCAAGATGTCCAGGGCTCCAGAGCATTTGTTCCAACCCATCTCTAGGGATAGTAACTCAACCCACAACTACCACAAGGCTCCAGATCATTTGTCCAACCAAGGCTACAAGAATAGTAGCTCAACCCACCAAGGGATCCAAAGAGTTTGTCCAATCAAGGCTACCAAAACTAGTAACTCAACCCAAGTTGTTCCAAGGATTCTAGAGCGTTTGTCCAACCAAGTATCCTGAAACTAGTAACTCAACGCATAGCCATGAGGAACATGAGAACCGATCAACAAACAAATGGGAAAACCCACAACACCATGGCTATCTAGGAAATGGAAAGGCTGGGAAAAAACACTGTCAATATAAGCAATCCTCCATGCCAATGACAACTCACAACCAAGAAACCACATGCATGCCAAAAATAGCAAGGGAACCATACATGCAACTGGATACCTACAAAGAAATCTCGATCTACCTACTAATCCAACTATTCCCTTTCTCTTTCCTACTTTCCTTTGCCTTGTATTTCCAAATCCAATGAAAGCTAGAGTGCTCCAAGCATGCTCCAATAATTCTCCAATATTTCTTTAAGTGTGCAGGAGTATGAGAGAGAGAGAAAAGAAAGAGAGAGCTCCACCACAAAACTGTCAAAAGCCACACTCCAAAAGCTAACAATGACAAAATCCTAACCAGCCAAAGCCATGAACTGATCCTCATAAACCTTTTTATCATTGAGGCCTCTAATTTCTTTATTTTCCTTCTCATTCAATTTTATGACCTTTAACCTTCCTTTTCTCCTATTTTCCATTATTTTCATAAATAAATGCCAATTAATACTTTTTTTTCTTTTCCATTTCCTTTGCCAATTTCCTTAGCCATAAATAAACCGAAATGAACACCCACTAGGATGTTTTTCCCACCATTCAACTTGGAATATGTGTCCCATGACCTTGGTCTTATATTTTTTTACATGGAAATAAACCAGGGGTTGTTACAAAACCCTCCCCCTTGGTGGAATACCATCCTTGGTGTTCAATGACACCTATGACCAACAAACCGCTGAAAACAAAACATCTTGCCCATGGAGATTTATAATCTACCTCGTTGTAGTGTTTACAATGACCACTGCTAAAACATGACAAACATATCATTTACTGGAGATTTGTAACACAACTCATTATGCTATTTACAATAACAACCACACATATACTCATATACATTTTCTTCAACCAATAAATAGTCATACTATTTATGGAGCTTTATAAATCCAACTCAATACAATATTTACAATAATATACACATATGCACATTTTATAAACTAACAAATAAAAGGATATTATACCCACATCAACAATAAGGGAATCTAGAGGCTCACACCTCCACCCTCAAAAGTAGTACCAATATTCACCTCCTTCCTAGGAAGTCCAGAATCCACTGTCAAAGTCAAATATGCATTTAATGTCTAGCTCTACTATCCTTGTGATACTTGTTCTCTCAGTGAACAATTACCAGCTCATTGTTCCAACGCACACTCCTAATGTGCTTATGATTCCATTTGGCAATGATAATGACCAAAATAAATGTATTCCCCGACCTTCCCTTCTCTGCTACATAGTACCTCGGGCAATCCAGGCACCACCTTCCATGCAGTCACAAACATTCCAAGTTCCATGGGCATCCCCTTCTCTACTACACAGCCCCTCGGGCGACCCCTCCCTTGGAAAGATTTCCTCACATCAAAAGGTCCAAAAACCAAGGCATATCCCTGCCTCAAAACCATCATATTGGTCATAGTGTTCTCATGGAAATCAATGGACATAGTGTTCTCATGGCAATCAATGGAAACTATTGGGAACCAGTGTCCCATAATGGCCCTGCTCCTGAATGTTTTACCATCATACTATTGCCTATTCTAATTCCTTTTGCTGCTGCTGCTAATTCTTGCAGTCAATTTCAACCACCTAAATAAGGAATTTCCATACTTTCCTATACCAAGCACATAATTTCCATTACAGTCAAAATAAATTGAAATAAATTCAAATCATAACTCATTGGTGCACCGTTAATAAGGTACAATTGCAATTTTGTTCACTTCCTATCACAACAAATCAAACTAGCTATTTGATCAAATCATCATGTATAAACATATCACATCTGGTTAGCTCAAAACATAACCATCATAAGTCAAAATCATAGATCACATGTAACCATAATAAATCTGAGTCATATATCACATGCATAATTAAAATTGAAACAAAATAATAATACTTTTCCTTAAATTTGTTCTTTGATGCTTCCTTTGTTCTTTTGTCCTTTCTGTACACATACCAGATCGATTGCCACACTTGACAAGCACCTAGTGCCTCTCCTCTATAGTCACGTACCCATACACACAATGTACATCATACGCATACACCCACACACGACATACAACACCACATGATGTACAACACCACCCAATGTAAAACACCACACAATACATGCACTTACACCCAACATACAACACAACATATAAACCTACACCCAATTTACACCACAATACAATACATGCACCTACACCTGGTGTAAAAAAAAATACATATACGTACACAAAGTACAACACAACAAATACACATGTCTTGCTACAATGACAACACAATGCACATAACATAGTACCACATGTATACAACACAACATGTACGATATGTACACAATACCACATGTACGCAACACTTCTTGCACAACGTGTACACAACACCACTTGCACAACGTGTTCACAACACCACATGTACACAAAGCCACCTGCACAATGTGTACACAACACCACCTACACGACATGTACAACACCACATGTACATAGCTCCACCTACACGATGTGTAAAAAACGCCACATGTACAAAGCACCACCTACACAACATGTACACATCACTACATGGACACAACACCACATGTACCATGTGTACATAACACCACATGTACAACGTGCACACCACACCATATATACACAACACTGAATATACAACATGCATACATCACCATATGTACACAACACGACACATATAACACACACACTACACTATATGTACACAACAACGCATATCCAACATGCACACAACACTAAATGCACACAGTACCACACACATAACATGCACACAACACCAATGTACATAGTGTTAGAGTCGGTCTAGTAGCCCTCCATCAGCGATCAAAACTCTTTGCATTTGCATAAGTAGGTGTCTCATCAGTGTCATTTCATTGCATTCCATTAGGCATGCCATAACCCTGATGGAGGAGCTGGTGTCTTTATTCCCCTCTTGGCACTGCTGATCAAGTTGTTTCAGTCTATAAATTCTTTCAAGGTTCCTTGTCTTGTCAAAAGTCCTAGGTCTAGGGTTCCAATTTGTCTTTGAGGTCATGTCTTTAAAGGTCAATAAATGCCCAGCAGGCCAGAGGGATGACTATCCAAGTTTTTCTTCAAAGATTTCATCTTGTACAACTAATTTTAACCTTGGATTTAAAAACCTTGTTTTTAAAGACAAGGTCTTTTTCTCATTTTTGTAAAAAAAAAAAAATTGTAAAAATTCAAAAAATTTCAAAGGACAGCATACAGCCCTGGTTCCCTTTGCCAAGATCCTCAGAAGCTATCCCTACAAGAAATTTTCAAGACAAAGCATCAGTTCAAACAATTTCAGGACAAAAGGAAACCATAAAGTCAGCAACATTTAAATTTTGAAAAAGTGTCAAGTTAAAAACATTAGAAAGAGGGTTTGAGGAGAAATTAATTTGAATCAAGCCTATAAAGCCCCTCTCTCCTTCTATTTCATCATCATTTGCCTCAAAGCAATAGTGAAGAGCGATTTGGGCGATTTGGAGAGAAATTTAGCAAAATTGGCAAGCTGAGCCCGCGCGCGACCTGTCAGCACTTGCGCGCGACCTATTGAGCGCGCGCGACCTATCAGGGGGGTTCCTCCAGTTGAAAAATTACACTGGCGCGACCTATCAGCACCTGCGCGCGACCTGTTGGGAAATTCATCTACAAAAACCGCCAGTAAACCCCCAAACGACCTCAAAATTCTTCAAGACTGTAGGTAGGCTTCTGACCATCAAAATATTTTACTTGATAAAGAAAAATGAGCATGGGAAAGGTGTTTTAATGTCGTCAAATTGAAACGAGAGATTCATGTATATTTGCTTTAAGAATGTCAAAATGCTTGTAGAACTATGGTTTGTTTTGTTGTTTCAAGGTCATCCTTGTCACCCCACTTTTTTCCCACTTCTCTTTACCACCTCCTATATCATTTCTACTTGATATCCCTACCAAAATATCAAAAACCCCTAAAAACCCTACCCCTATTCCTAAAAATCAAGAATCAAACCCTAAACCCTACTTCCCATAATATCCTTGCAAATGGAATTGTATGATGATATGTATGTCATGATTCTTCCCCTTAACTCCCTATTTCCCTATTTCATATATTTGTCCCAATTTCCCTTCAAAGTCTCCCTTCCCTAACATTTCCCTTGTACTATTTGTCCCCTTGAAACAACATTATAAACAGGGAAAAACAGCAGGTCATTTGAGCAGAAGCAGCAGTACATTTCAGCCACTTTGCTCCTGAAACCATGTCAGAAACCGAAACCGACTATGAGCAAAGTGAGGACCATGAGTCAACACCAGAAATTGAGATACAAAGGAGGCCTCACAGGGGTGGTAAGAGTGGACACCATAAGAGGGAGGAGCCCACCTCTTTGACCGATTTGCAGGCTTGTCCACTTGCGGTCACATGTTTCCGCTACCTCTCATGTTATGAATTTTGCGAGAGGATTTCTCAAATTCAGCATCATAGGGAATTGGCTCACTTGTTTATTTTGCATTTGCATAATGGGCATGTAAATCTTGCAGGGGTGGATTTTATATTGTCATCTGAAAGTATTGCTCAAGCAACAGGAATACCAAATGTGGGAGAAGAGTGGAACAAACGCAAAGTGTTGGACAGATTTCATTATGAGCCCTTCGTTAAACCTGCCTACATGAGGTCCATAACTGGTATGTTTCCTTTCATATTTTTGAGGGATGAGTATGCTCCCATGATGAGGCTCATCATGCTCTATTTCACCTGTGAGGGCAGGTTTGCATATGTGTATTCGTACCATATTCGCTTGTTGATGCATTTCACACGGGTACGAATGATGAACATACCATGGTTCATGTGCCGGGATATTGAGAGGATGGTGCCCTTGGTGTAGAGAAGGAGCCCAGCACAGCAACATAGGAGCATTTATCATTATGGTTTGATTCAGCTTGTGGTCATGCATCAGTTGGTTCAGCAGGGTATCCCATGGGAGGATTTTATCTCTCAGGATTTTTTCACAGCATCAGCATCATCTCCCCCTGAGGTTGTTCATGAGGAGGGAGGACCTTCATAGCAGCATGATAGTCCTGAGACCAGACATGTCAACTCTCCTCCATTGGTCAGTTATCAGAGAGGCCACAGAGCCTTATTTGCATCAGCTAGGTGAGTATTATCTCCACACCAGGTGGAAGGGGTCTTGCCGCCTTCATCAACACCACGAGTGTTATCTCCACACCAGGTGGAAGGGGCCTCGTCGCCGACAGCAGCATAGGTATCAGAGAGGGGAAAACAACCCAGGATTGATGAGGGGCCATCAGGTGTTCTAGATATAGAGATTGTTGATCTTGACATCAGTTCTCCTAGCCTAGAGTCAAAGGAGATCATTCAGCACCTAAGAGCTGAAAATGATTCATTACAGCGAAGATTGGAAGGAGCATAATGGACGATCACATATTTAGAGCAGCGCAACAAGCAATTGGAGGATGAGCACACTCTTGATGAGTTGTCGGAGTATTCATGAGGACCGTAACTTGGCTCGAAAGAGACCCGACGATTTGGTACCCGTTGAGCGAGAGGCTATGCTTCTCCGGGTCAATGCTCATTTGGAGAGGCTGCTAGCTAAGGCCAACAAAGATAAGGACTTGCTCAGGAACATGAAAAATAACTATTGGGCCCGAATGCACGTATGCAAGGCAAAAATGAAGGTGATTCAAGGGCGGTTGGCCAAGGCACTAAAACGACGAAAAAGGTCCGACCCCCTCCACATCTTGGCTAAGGCTTCCTTGAAGGAGCATGATATTAAATGACCTCACTACAGCACAAATATCAAAAAAATTTGAGCATTTTTGGTCTTTTATGAATTTTTGGGCAAAAAACAGGTTTTTCTCCCTGATAGGTCGCGCGCCGCGCGCGACCTATCCGATGGGCAACTTCATTTTGGGAAAACTTAGCATTTTTGGATTTTTCATGAAAAGATACACCTGCTCAGCAATTACCAAGAGATTTCATCAAGTTTTGAGCCTCCAGAAGGTCAAAAAACAAGCGAAAAATGACTTTCTGCCACCTTTTTGACACACAGGAAGCAGTCTTGGGAGATCACAATTTTGGAGGGGAAAATGGCCACCAAATTCAGAAATTCCAATTGGGTTGGAAATTAGACATCCAGACCTTTCCAAAAAGCCCACTTTTGCCTCATTTTGACACCTGGAAGTGCCTCAAACAGAGCTCCAAAGAAGCGCGACCTATCAGGCAATTTTCATAATTTTTCACCTACAGCTCAGGAATTCGCCCAGCTTTGGCCAGTTTTGACTTGGGATGGGATTTTTCACCCTCTTTGATGTAATTAATGTATTTTCATGTTGATATGACACTTATTTACCTATTCTAGAAGATTCATTCATGAAATAGCAAACATTTAATGAATGAATTGGTTTCCTAGCTTATAGAGGCAAGTTGTTTTGACTGCCTAGATTTTAGTGCTCAGTTTAGAACTGGTTGAAACAGCTCCTAGAAGGATGAGCTCGACCCCTAGAGGCAAGGAAAGATGTTATATTTCCTATATTATGTACTTTCTTGGTCATTTTCATGGTTGGAATCTTGAGGGAGAAAGCTCTATTGTATTATTCATTGTATTTCTGCAATTTTGGCAAAGGAAGAAAGACCAGGGTTTTGCAGTCCTTTTTGGGATTCCCGTGGTTACATGTATTGATGGTGTGCTTCCCTTTGTACTTGTAAGTGTGTTATGTGAAATCATCCTCTTTCTTTTTCTTCTGAAATTAGGCAAATGAAGTGTTAAAGTAGAATTCATGACTTCCATGCTCTGCTTTTAAATTTGCTTAATATCAATGTTTTCATCTGTTTAAGGAGAACTCAAGGTGATTGCTTGCTCTCCTTAGATCCTCACCAGTCATTCCTACCCATTCACTTAATTTAAAGGCATCAATACAGTCTCCTACCTTGCCCCAAAGAACCCCCTGCAAAAACTGTGTCCAATCCCCGCACCCAAAATTGCCTTTCCCCGATTTTCCCCCAAAATCCAAAAAATCCCAAAACAAACTCTTTTTATCAGTTTACTAGCCTAAAATCAGTGTTTCCTTATTGGTTATCTCACCCGTTGAAGATCTTTCCCGAGATAGATCGGAGAGAGCCCTCTCCTGCCCCGTAGGGCTAGCTACGAGGCTAAATGGTTTGATGTTGCCTTGAAGTTTGCCTTTCTCAGCCTGAGGTGAAATTTCAAGCGCTAACACATAGTACCGCATATGAAACATGCACACAACACTATATATAAAACATGTACAACATATACACAATAATAGTATCACACATCTAGAGACTGCACACTGACTCTACCAAGTAACCTTGCTTCTAGTGCCTTTCCACTGTTCATGCTTGTTCCCACATACCGCAGATCACACTGCCTTCATTCCATTGATGTATCCCCCAACATAAGATGCCCATAACATAAACATAGACATAGTATAAGCATATAATATCAATTCATATCCACATGATAATAACCTCATAGATCTATCACGACTACTCTTCCCACTTGATTCCTCATAAACCAGGAACCTCTTCATGCCATTCACTTGCATAAGAAATCATTCCTCCACAGGAATGATCCCTGACAACCTATCAGACAATGGAATACATACATACAGGTATACAAATAAACACTAGCATAAAACAATCATGATCCCTGATGACCCTGTCAGACAATGACATAGATACATACATGTATACATATATAGACATTAGTATAATCCTAATCACAACACTATTACCATATATCATAAGGTCAAGTTTAAGAGAACTCCCTTTATTCATACACAACATGCACTATATTGAGAACAACAATTCCCAACATAGCCAAGGAATCTGATGCCTCAAAATCCATTTACTTTACATTTCATGTTACCTTTCTCATGACTATCCTGCCACCATCCTTTTATCCCAATAGACCCAACCAATCCAACTGGATATCATATTCTTGCATTAAAATTCCCTTACTTTTGCACCAAGCTTCATTCAGATCTTACATTACTTGTTGGATTTCATTCAACTCTCCCCCGGCTCCACTAACTTTCCTCTTTCCCCAACCAAATCCAAATACTCTCAAAACATAAAAGGAAATACCAAGAAGCAAACAAGAGAAAACCATGAAAAGCCAATAGTAGTACGACACCATAAGCAAAGTGGTATGGTTATACACTAGACATACACAAAACTACAAATCAAGTGCCAAAAAAATCAAAAATCACCAAAAGCACAAGACTAGCAAAAAACACCATGACTCAATCCCCATGAGTTCCCAATGCTTCTAAGGGAAAGCTCAACCTAATCCTTCTTCAAGATTTCATAGCAGCCTCTTTTGCCATGTAGTTCCCTGCATCATACTGCCATAAACACATAACTGTTAGTGCATAAAGAAACATAAGAATGAACCAATTACATTACCTTGTTGTGTCAAGCACGTTGTGTCAAGCACTTTGTGTCAAGCACGTTGCCTTGTAACTAAACTCGTACACATATCATTTCTCAAGGGACTCTAATTCCTTGACTAATCCAACAAAAACTGGATACCAGTTGTTATACATTTCAAATACATGTTCATGAATATAGCACATAACCACATAATGTTAGACAAAATCATGGTTAAGAATACTTCTTGTATTCATGCAAATCACTCATTCATTTGAAATTGTGGTTTCCAAACACAGCCAAAGGAATTCTCACCCAATTCCTTTCTTTTACCTTTTACCTTGTTGCATTTGAGTCTTATTATGTACTGTCACATCACCCAACTGTTATGTAAACAAATAAAATATTACCTTGTCATGCTAATACCAAGCATGTGGCCCTACAACTGTTCACACATGTTAGTCACATGTTCCAAAGATGAAGACATCATATCTATTAATTTGAAACCAACCTTTACCAAGACTAACAACCATGTCATAATATACTCACAATCATTAGTCATAATACTACAACTAGCACCTACTACCACTGAAGTAAATATCCACTGTCTCAGTGCATATCATATTAGTACAACCATATTAAAACAAGATCATTCCTTCATGCAATATTATAGACACACATACTCACATCATACAATTTATCAAACATTCAAACAATCCATAAACATACCCTGTTAGATAAACCAAATAGACGACATAACAAAAATCATACCTCAATGTATCTCAAGGGAGGCTATCACATCTGCATGAGTCAGTCCAAAATAGTATGACACAATATCATAAGTATATCGACTCATACCTTAATATCATAACCATAACCATCTGCATAGGACAATCTAGATTAATATGATACATATACATCAAGATCTTATATGCAGTGACCATAATCATCATGCATTGACCAAAATGCATATAACAATAAGTTTATATCATGCATGACTAACCAACACACATGTACATGACGACACTAATTAGCTAGCATCTATCATGCATGTAACCACAACAACAATAGAATGGCATGATTTTGTATAACCATAATTCATATAACAATCATTAAACAACATACCTACATACCCAACACACAAACTTGTATGACGACCTGTGGTTACCTTGAGGTCTAGTGTTGCAACCTCGCTTTGATGATCTGCATCTCCTACTTTATCTCTTCTAACATATCAGCATCATAACATACCAACAACATCATGATGACACAAACTGCATAATGACCACTATGATGCATGCATAACAAACACATAGACAACTAACATGCATGCATGACAAACACATTTCGCCCATCCAGTCCAAGTGTTGAACCTGGGAACTTTGATACCACTCTGTAGTATCATATATTACCCAAAGAGAGCATAACATGCTCTAATACTACCCTGCAACACCCTCCTCCCACACTTACCCAAGTTCAACAGTCCACTAGGGTAAATATGTGACGAAGAGTTACTATGATATGACTCAACCTCCTAGATGCAGTTAAGGAAGTGGAATCAACAAACTGAAACCTTACTGACCTTCCTCGGGAGCTACAGGACCCCCATGAGCTAACCAACTACTCCAGGTGCCCAACCCCTAAGTCAACTTAACCTTTTAATGATTTAGACTCCCAGTCACTCCCATGAAAAGGAAAGCCAATGACTGTAACCCTCTAGTCACTCCCACAAGTCTTCTTCCCAGTGACTATAGGCTAAATTACTCAATTTTGTGCCAATGAACTCAAGATATGAGCCACATTTTTAGGGCTAGGATACAGACCTCTTCCCATAACTTGATGAAACTCTTAGAAATGATAAATGAAACAAAGGTAAATCCTTTAACACAAAACTTGATCAAGGAGTTGACTTAACCAAGCTTAACCGTAATAGAGATTCGTCAAACATATGGCAGACATGTAATCTATAGGTCATGAATTCATATATGAACATAGGGGTCTGATACTTATATGAGAATCTTCAAGAAGGTCTAATTCCCTCTCATAATAGCTACAATAACATTTTTTATCCCATGAATTCATAAACCATTCATATATTCATCAAACATGTGAAGAGACATATACATTATACATCATATAACCAACATATGACAAACAAATAACCAACATATAAACCATGGAAACTCTTCCATAATATCACCATCATAATCAATATGTATGCTTATAGATCACAATAGAAAATACCTCTTATTAAAATATGAATATGCTAACCAAGTCAGGGACTTCCACGTACCACCCAACCATAGATTGGGTTGAACTAAATATTTTTTTCAACCAATCATCCCTATGCCATATTCAAAGTATGAATGTGGGATCTCAACCAATGATTCCACCTCATGGTCAACCATCACTAACCATCACCAGATTGGGCTCTAACCAAGTTGTCAAGGGCCCCAGAATGTTTGTTCCAACCCAACCCCAGGACTAGTAACTCAACACATAACTGTTATAGCACCATTTACCACTCTTGGTATATATGATGCTTTGTTTATGGCCTAGGGAAACCCCTCCTTCCAGACTTGGTCCAAATATATAAAAAATGGTTTTTTATTCCTTGTACGCTACTTTTCCCTGAGCTAAAAGCATGTACACGTAGGTCAGTCAATACCCAATCTACGTATATGTATTAAAACACTTAAAAAATTAAATTTCCTTAATTTTGGGCGGAGTTCATAGGTTTTACCTGTTGATTACCTCCTATTTCCCATGGCCCAACTTTTTCCCAATTGTTTCCCAACTAAAAAACTAATTGGGAGAGGTATAAATAGGCCCCTATGGGAAGGCCTTTAGGAGAGGAGAAGAGATAGAATTATTATACTAAGATTATCTCTGACTGAGTTTGATGAATCCCTGTGCCTCATGCACTTCCCCAAGCTTCAGGAAACCCTTGTTTCCTTGATTATAGATATCCTTCCTTTTGCTTGAGATATCATGGTGTTGGTGATGGAAGAAGACTGTTGAAGGCTGGGATAGGACAAATCCATAGGACGGTTCCGCTTGGAGCCAGAGAAAGACTCAAGTGAATTCTCTCCATGTTATTTATAGCTTACTGCAATAAAAGAAATGCTTTCTTGTTTCCGAAATTAACTATGTCTATGCATCAAATTATGTTTTAATTCATTTATGAATGTCATTTTGATGTATGATCAATCATTTTTTTATATGATATAAAGTAAATTTCGTGAATATGCTTTACTTCCATACTGCTATGTATGTTCGAATTGAATGGTTTTTAGGTCTGAAGAACATTGGGAGTTGTAGAGCGTCTGAACCCTGCGGGACGTACCCGAACAAAGGAAATCCAGGTGCGGTCGCTCTTACGTAGTTTGATAATATAAGCATCTTGCCTGAGTTGTTTGAGTATTTCTTGTTGTAGTTTGCTTCTGATTTGTTGGGGTTCTAACCCAAAGCCCTAGGGTGCTTTCACTCGAAATAGAATTGGTGACTCCACTGGGGATAACAATCTTGTTATTCCTGGTTTGGGTTGTTCATTCTCAATCAGGGCTCAGTCTTTGGTTTGCTTGCGGTTACAGTCTTATTTGGTCTACTAGAGCCCCAGGCCTCAAGTATGATCTTTTGGATCAGACTTTGTTTTTTATTTTTTCTTGCAAATATTTGTATACGCTCTTTACTGTGTTTACAGTTGTGTATACGTGAATTTCTTGTGTTATGATTGCGTTTACACGCCTCTGTGTTTTCACACAGTCGCGTATGCAAATTTTTGCTTTGTTTTTTCAAATCTTTTAGCCCATATAGATTTTTTGCCTGGTCTTTTCAGTCTCTATGTGGTCAATTGCTGTCTGAAGAATTTAATTATTCTGCAAGCTTACTGTTTCGAAGTCTCTTCCTCATTGAAAAGATTTGGCCTAGGTTTGCTTCTTTAGCGAGTTTGTAATTTGTGTTTTGGCACACAAGACTTTGTCCTGAAGTTCTTGATTGTTCTGGTCCTCTAGAACATGAGATTGTTTTCAGTTTCAGTGTCAAGCTCGGATTTCAAATCTACTTGCTTTTCTCTCCTTTGTTTTGTGGCCTCATAGCTTTTCTTGCTTTTTGAAAGTCTTTTTGACGAATTTGGAAGTATTTCTTTCCTAGCTTCTTGGTTAGTTTGTCAAACTCTTTGCTGCTATTTGGGTCGTTTTGTACAAGTTGAAGTCTTTTTGCTCAAGTTTTCATTCATTTTCGAGTTTGTAACTTGCAAAGACTCCTTGTGCTCTTTTTTTGATCTTTTGAGTTTTAGTAGCATTTTGGTGATTTCAAAAAGTTGTTTTGGTTTCTTCTTTAAAAAAGAAAAGATCTCAAAAACTTTGTTTTTGTTTTTCTTTTGCCAAGTTTGGTTTATGGTTTCTTTTTGTTGTTGAAAGTGAATTGCAATCTTTTACAATTTGTCCTTCTTGTTTGGAGAGAATTTTGTGTTCAAAATTTGTATCCTCTTCAGTACTTAAGTTGGCTCATTGTTAGTTATAAACAATTGCTTTTGCTTTTTGAGTGTTATTTAGGATCTTGCATCTCCATTATATCTTGCATTAGGGTAGTTTTCATTGTTAAAGCATTCATAGTCTTTTAGTTTTTGGGTGTGTGAAGTGTGTTTCAAGAAAAGAAGAGAAAAAGTACTTTGCTTTGTAGAAGTTTTGTAGAACCCGTATAGAGATCTCTTTTCATCGAAGAAAAATGACTGCATTCATGTAGTTAGTTTTTCATTGATTTATGTTGCGTCATACAAACATCATTGGTTTCACTCCCATCTTTACCCTTGACTTAAAGAACAGCCATTAAAATCAAGTGATTAATTAAAATAAACTAGAACTTTTATGTTGTCATCAGAATACACCAACAAGTTTAGGTTTATTAGGGCCTTGGATTAGGCGAGAGGAGAGTTAACTCTCCAAGGCCGCTCAAAATTACAAAACATAGAAGTTTGATTAATGAGTGAAATCCAATAGCATTAGGGAGACCGGGAAAGCTCCATAACTGGGAGTAAAGCATGAGGGAGAGTGAAGATAAGGATGAGAGATACACCCTCTCTTACTTGTCGGATCCTGCCTCACGACTATTCTACCCGGCTTCTGACAAGAGTTGGTGACCATAGTTGCCTATCCTAGGGATCACACAGGTGGCTGCAAAGGGGAATCCCGTGGCACCTAAGGCTGATGTTATATCATGTTTAGCAGTACTTCTGGAGGGTACCCTTGCGAAGCTTGGGTGCTTGCATCGGAAAAGGCTGTTGTCTGGAGGACAGTGTAATTGCCTCTGATACCTTCGTTAGTAGGCTTGGGGCGTATTTACCCCAGTCTATTTTCAGAAGGCCCTTGTTATCAACTTTCTTGTATTTTGGTGTTCGGTCCTAATCAATCGGATTGGAAATACTTAAGAGTTGTTTGATTGCTAATATCTTTAGGGAATTTTTAGTGAGTTTTCTTTGCTCCTAGTCAGCCTAGCTTTATAATTTTTTGAGTCTTTAAGTAGACCATTTAAATAATTCAAAGTGGTTGATCGACCATCTCGACGGTCTAGGAGACTTTGTGGGCTATCACCTATGAGTCTTAAGCATTCTCCTAGAAGGCGTAGGAGCAATTCTGCCAGTGGTTTTCAACCAATGGCAGCAGGTGCATCGGAGATTGATCCTCCGCTTGGGGTCATTAATTCACAAGATAGACCTGGCACCAGTAGAGAGTTAGAGAGGAACACACCAGTTCTTTCTCGAGTACTTTTTTAGCTAGAAGATAATATCAAAGTTGAATATCTTTTAGAGTTAGTTGCGGCTCCGAATTCTCCTCTTTCTCCTAATCATCCAGACATTCTATTATACGTCGAAACCCTCGCCTCATAGGTCTTGAATCTCAGGTTTACACCCATATATTCGATGACCACTGCTGGAAGCATGGAATCTATGATGAGTGTTGAGAGTGTGCAGACTTCCATATCTATACAAGGAGGAGGAACTATTTATATCCCTTCTACTACTCCCAGCAAGACTATATTTGGGTCTACTTCCATTCTGTCAATGAGTGGAAGTTCTCAGGCTGCTACATCTCGTTTTGGATTTATCCCTTATGGAATGTCATCTCACGGGATTCCTTTAGTTCCTTTGAACATACCATCAACCGCCTCCACATCCATGATGAGTGGATTGACTTCTTTTGAGAGTTTCCATTTGGAAGTGGTCATATACCACACTACAATCCAATAGTAGGGTCAATGCCTTTTCCCTTTACAAGTCAAGGTAATAACCCATTCCAAAGTTGGACAAACCCTATGGTTAGTGGGATAGGAGTTGGGAATCAATTTTATTCCAGCTAACAAGGGAATGTGTCGTATTCATCAGTTAATTTGTTTCAGAATTTTCCACCCTTTGCTAACGCATGGACTCCTTATCAGGGGCTATCAGCTCCTTTTAACACCCAGTTAGGGGGTAACTTTACTGGTTACGGAGGATTTTCGGCAGGAGTTGGTCAAACTCTGAATTTTGCTGGACCACAAGGAGCACCTTTTGGTTCAATAGGCTCTATGAGTTACTTTGGGTAACCTGGTGTTTTTCAAAATCCAGGTCATTCTTTTCAAACCTTTGGGAACCCCACCCGCACTAGATGGAATTCCCAAGGTCCACCACGACTCTCTTTTTTGGCCACACTGAACTTGCTAGACTTAACTAAATTGATAAATGATCTGATTCAGTACAATCTGGCTTCGCCTCTGGTCCCAACTAAACTTCCCTCGAATATCCCAAAATTCAAAGGGAAGAGTGGTGAATATTTGGGAGACCACGTAACCACATTTCACTTATGGTGCTCATCCAACTCCCTGATAGATGCTTTGATTAGGTTGAGGTTATTTCAGCACACCCTAACCAGAAATGTAGCCAAATGGTATATAGAGTTTCCAAGGGGAACCTATACTTCTTTTTGTGATTTGGCTAATTTCTTTTGAACCATTTTCAGTTTCATGTCTGATATGAAGCCGAAACTGAACTTTTGGCTAACTTTCAACAAGACACCACAACTCACATTTCAGATCACATCCAGGAATGGAGGAGGAGGAAAAGGCTTATCAAAGTTGTAATCTCGCTAGAGTTCCTTCTCAAATGGTTTCTCAAATCATTACAACTTGAGATCTCAAAGGATGTGTCTCTCTCCGGTGTTTATGTGGAAGAGCGGGCCATTTTCAGAGCCCATCAATTGGAACTGATATATTCTTAGTCTGGGGTTCTTCAAAAGATTCTACCTGATGCTCCTAGATCTAAGGTCGATTTAGCCAAACCAAAACCAGGTCCCCATGCCAACGGTATAGTAAAATCGATTGATGTTAATGCGGTGAACCTATTGAATCAATTACAACAATTGTCTATACAAACTGCTTCTTCTACCCAGGCAACACCATATGTATCTACACCTTCCCAACCTACCTCTATAAATGTCATCTAGACCACTAACCCTAAAGGAAATCAACAGTCTGATGGGAAGAGGAAGGGACGAGGTAAGAATAAGAACCAGGAAGGAAAAGGGAATGTAAACAAACCTGGAAATGATGCCGGAGAGGGTAGGAAAGAGTCCAAGAAAAAGGTAAAATTTCCATGCAAGTTATGCAATGGAGATCATCTGACTCACCTCTGCCCTAAGATGCAAGACACTCAGCACTTATTAGTACAACAAGGGTCCTCTAGCTCCCAAGCTGTTCTGACTAACCCTTTTCCCCAAGGGAAACATTTACTTGCTGGCGCGAATTCTAATGTTGGTACCTCTGCCGGGGGAAACCAGGAAGGGGAAAATTCCTCAAATGTTTATATGATGAGCTCTCATATCAACATCGCTACGTGTGCACATGATTATGGTGAATCGAAAACATCTAAGGCTAAATCTATTCTCGAAGCCACAGAAACACTTCATATTGAGCGGTCCTCTGTTGAGTCTATACCTCGAATACCAAAAGGCTCCGCAAAGCACTCAACTATTAACCCTAATGCTAGGGCAGCCCAAAACTATTCGATTTTAGAAGATCTGGCTCAAAGTCCTTGTGCTATTTCAGCATTAGAGGTACTCCAATCATGCCCTGCTCAGAGAAGTGCTTTGCTTTCGATAATCGGCGGAGTAGACCCAAATAATTCTTTAGTGCTCACTTTTGATATGTTAAATGTCAAAAAGAGACTTCCTCACCATATGGCTTTCCAGATAAAGTCCACATACCGAAAGACCAATATTTTTCAAATTGTTATAGATGAGGGAGCTTCCACATGCGTGATGTCTATGTCATGTTGGAAGGCCATTGGATCACCTTCAGTTGTTCCTTCACTGACTCTTTTGACGGCATTTGATGGACATTCTCATAGGCTGCACGGGATTATCTCGGCCTTTCCTATCTGTGTTGGGGGAAAGGTAGTGAATATTGAGGTAGAAATCGTCGATGCGAACCTGGATTATAACCTCCTCTTAGGCAGGAATTGGATTTATGAGATGGATGCCATAGTTTCATCATTATTCCGCATCCTCTGTTTTCCTCATGAGGGGAGGATTGTTAGAGTTGATCAATTAGATTATTCTCCAGGTGACTCTCATGCAACTTCAAATTCTACCATTCCATTGGTGGAAAATCCCCGTCAACCTATTGAGAATTTAGGAGTTGGGATGTACTCTTCGTTAATGGGTATATTCGACCTCCCTGCTCCTACAGCTAGAATTAATGTGATTTCATCCTCTAGGGGACCTTCTCAGAAAGAGTTCTTTCAAACTCATTATTTTTTAGACCCTTAGCCCTTACCTTCATATACCACCACATTAGATGGAGGGCAGGTAGGTGGAATGACATTTCCCATGTCTGCAGTGGAACTTGCTTATCAATCTATCATTAACTCTACAGACAACCGTCCCACTCCTTTTTCACTAGAAGAGTTAGATGGCGATGTGGCACCGGCTTGGACCCTCGATTTTACTTTATCTCTAGATTGCTTGGATACAGTCTTACCATCTGAAGAAGCAATTTTGGAAGCAATGATGGGTGTGGATCGACCATGGGACGATTTACATCATCGTTCATATTTCTCCCTCCATTGTGTGAAGTTGAATCTAGTTTGTCCAACTTGTCTACTAGTGATGTTTATACAGTTTCAAACCCTTTGGCTCCAATACAATTTTCTGTCGAAGGTAACATGTCGGTTATCTCACGAACTATACCTATGAACATCTCTAGGAATACTAACGTAATCGAAAATGTCTTCATCGGAACTGACTTTTCCCCTGAAGAAATTCAAATCTACACCGATCTCTTCAAAGAATTTCGAGATGTGTTTTCTTGGTCTTATGGGGAAATCCCTGGAATTGATCCATCTATAGTCTGACATGAGATTAAGACATACAAAAAGGCCAAACCTATTCGTTACAAACTTCGACCGGTCAATCCTCGGAAAGTGGCAACTATTAAAGCTGAAGTTGAAAAGCTGCTTAAGGCGGGTTTCATATACCCCGTTCCTCTAACTGAGTGGGTTTCCAACCCAGTCCCAGTAGATAAGAAGCAAGGAACAATCTGAGTATGTATCAACTTTAGGGATTTAAATAAAGATTGTCCAAAAGACAATTACCCCACACCTTTTATTGATCAACTTGTTGATGAATGTGCGGGTAATGAAATTTTTTCATTCATGGACAGATTCTCTGGTTACAATCAAATTACTATCCATCTAGAGGATCAGCACAAGACAACCTTTATTTGTCCTTGGGGCACGTTTTCATACAAGAAGATGCCTTTTGGCCTTAAAAATGTTGGGCTACTTTCAACGGGCCATGTCTTATGCTTTCCACGACATCAAACATGTTATCGAAGCATACTTGGATGACTTAGCTGCTTGTTCTCACAACAAAATTGATCATACCAAGCACCTTCAGTTAGTCTTTGAGAGATGTCATTTTTATAAAATCTGGTTGAATCCGAATAAGTGTGTTTTCGTGGTCACGTCTGATCGGCTGTTAGGATTCATTGTATCGATTGAAGGGATTCGAGTTGATCCTTTCAAGGTTGAGGAAATAATTCAGTTTCCACCCCCATCTTCCATTTGTCAACTTCAAAGTCTCCAAGGAAAGGCAAATTTCTTGAGGAGATTTATCGCAAATTATGCTGAGATTACCATAGGATTTATGCATTTTCTTAAGAAAGGAGTTCCATTTTTATGGGACAATTTGGTGCAACGATCTTTTGATGCTTTGAAAAAAGCATTAACCTCTACTCCATTATTAAGTCCACCATATTATGGCAGAGATTTCCTTTTGTATCTCGCTACGGAAAAATCAACCATCGGTATGGTTCTGGTTGAGGAGGATGATGCTCTCAGTGAGCATGTAATCTACTACTTGAGTCGAGGCTTAGTACGACCTGAGCTACGCTATTCTCCCATTGAAAAATTGGCCTTGGCGACTGTCCATGTTGTTCAGCAACTTCGACATTACATTCTACTTCGCAAAACATTCATCTTAGCGGCTGTCAATCCTTTTCATTTTGTCCTCAGTATGCGAGTGATTGGGGCAAGTATAATCAATGGATTGTTATTTTGCAAGAGTTTGATCTCGAATTCTTGTCAGCTAAATCTAATAAGTCATTATTTTTTGTGGAATTGATTTCAGAGTTGCCTTGTGAGGAAGCTATTTTTTATGAGGAAATTTTTCCCGACAAACAATTATTCCTCATTTCTTCACAGGATCCCTGGTATGGAGATATCATTATATATCTCCAGACTTTGAATTTTCCACCTGCTTTCTCCAAAGATGAGTGTCGAAAATTACATCACCTTGCCAAAAACTATGCTATTATTGGTGATACATTATATCGCAAAGGGGTTGACTCAATCCTTAGGCGTTGCTTAACTTTGGAAGAAGCCGAGTCAGTGCTTAATGATTGCCACAACGGAGCTTGTGGCAGTCATCTATCAGGGCTTGAAACAACCCAAAAAAATTTACGAGCAGGCTACTTTTGGCCTTCAATTTTCAAAGACTGTATTGAAGCGGTCAAATGTTGCCATCCTTGTCAAGTCTATACTTGAAAAATGTGCGCACATCTAGCTCCACTTTTTCTTGTTATCACTGTCAGTCCATTTATGAAGTGGGGCATTGATTTTACTACTTGTAATCCGCCTTCGGTAGGGAATCACAAGTACATCATTGTGGCCATAGACTACTTTACGATAGTGAGACAACAACCTTGTTTCTCTTCAAATAGGTTATTTCACGATTTGGTATCCCAAGAGAGATTGTCACTAACCATGGCAATCACTTCCAAAATCAACTAATGACTAAATTGGCTCTCAAGTTGGGCTTTCAATAGGAGCATTCATCTTCATATTATCCTCAAGCTAATGGGTAGGTTGAAGCCGTGAATAAGTCCCTTAAGACCGTCCTGCAAAGGAAAATTGATAAAAACCGATCCAATTGGCACATCATGCTGTATCCAGCACTTTGGGCATACCGAACCTCAGTTAAGACTTCCACTGGTTTTACTCCTTTTCAACTATTTTACGGGTTGGAATCTATCTTCCCTATCGAATGTGAAATTCCATCCCTTAAGCTAGTTGTAGAACTTCTTCCGGGGACATCTAGTCTCGAAGAACACCTTGTTCATTTGGAACATCTTGATGAGCAGCGTCGAGATGCATCCATAATAAATGAAGCCCGTAAGAAGAGGATTAAAACTCAATATGATAAAGCTGTCCATCCTCGGGTTTTTTCTGAAGGCAACCTTGTCTTAGTCTATGACCAAGACAAAGACACCCTGGGTCAGGCAAGTTCAAATCTATGTGGTATGGTCCCTTTATAGTCAAGCGTGTTTTGAAAAAAGGGGCTTATGAATTAATTGACTTTGAAGGGAACAAGCTGGCAGAGCCCAAAAATGGGCTCTACCTTAAGAAGTATTTTGCTTAGGCTTTGGCCGAGCAATTGCTTGTTTATATATATTGTATCTTTGTACATATTTGTCTGGCATTTTGTGATATTGATATTTTTTTATCTTCTTTGGCAGGTATTGATGGACGATTTGATATATTTTGGATTCGCTGATGGTGCAAGTAGGCACACTCAGAATCTTGCTTCCGCGGCTTGGGTGATTTATTATCCATTTGTCCAGTTGATGGTGTCGAGGGGAGTATGTATTGGCCCTGCTTCAAACAACATTTCCGAATATACTGTCATTCTTAATTTACTATCCGAAGCAATATCTTATGGGATTGATTCATTGGTAGTTTATCTAGACTCACAACTAGTGGTGTCGCAGTTAAATAACACTTATTAGGTTCGCGATCCTTATTTATATCACCAATTTTTGAGAGTGAGAGTGTTGCAACGATCATTTATTTATATCACATATATTCACATTCCATGATATGAGAACTCATTAGAAATCTCTATTGCTAATCAAGCATTAGATTGGCACATTAATCATTCATCAAATTAAATAACATCAAAAAAATCGAATATGTATATATATATCATAAAATCACCTGTATATAGATGAAGTGTTCAAAAATAATATACAAAATTGGGAGAAGATGCCCTCAAAATTTGGGCTTATGCCCATAATCATGTCTAGTCATACATAGATCTATCTATCGAGTTGGGTTAGGATGAGCGGTTAAAACGTTAACCACATCGTTGGCTACACACTGAAGTATCTAGACCTAGTCCCGTGGTACCCCTACCACACGGCACTGCATCTCCTCAAGCAGATCCTCTACAGCTATCATAGTTACCCGGTTAGTTAGTCTCACCAAGTTTCTCTGAATAGCATAAAGGACTCTCTCTGTCTCGGCTCCCGTCTCTTTGGCCTCTCTTCCGCGATGCCTGTGCCTTGGAAGTCCATTAGGTCTCACTAGACCCATATCTGGAACATGGTCATTATATTTTGTCTTAGTAAAAATATTTTTTTTAAGTTCATTTCATATTAAAAAATCCAAAAAAATTTAAAAAACTCACAAAAAACTTAAAAATTGTTACCTATGTCTCCCCATGCTGCATTTGGTGGTAACACTAAGTTTGGATCTCCTCGTAAATCCATGCCGACATATGGGTAGTCATCAACCGCGATGATCTGTTGATCCCACCAGGTGAAAAACTCATCATCAATGGTCGTTTTGGGCACGTCATCGCCCAAGGCTCCAAAGCGTTTGTCCAACCAAGGCTTCCATGATTAGTAACTCAACCCAAGATGTTCTAGGGCTTCCAGAGTGTTTGTCCAACCAAGGCTCTAGGAACTAGTAACTCAATCCAGATTCCACAACCATGTGGAACATGAGCACCAATCAAAAAACAAATGGGAAAACCCACAACGCCATGGCTATCCAAGAAATGGAAAGGCTAGGAAAAACCATTGTCAATCTAGGCAATCCTCCATGCCAATGAGAACTCATAACCAAGAAACCACATGCATGTACCATGCATTCCAAAACTAGCAAGGAAACCATACGTGCAACTTGACACCTGCAAAGAAATCTCATTATATCAGTTGATCCAACTGTTCCTTTGCGCTTTCCTACTTTCCTTTGCCTTCTTTTTCCAAATCCAATGAAAAATAGAGTGCTCTAAGCATGCTCCAACAATGATCCAATATTTCTTTAAGTGTGAAAGAGTATTAGAGAAAGAATAGAAAGAGATAGCTCTACCTTAGAATTGTCAAAATACACACTCCAAAAGTTAACAATGACAAAACCCTAACCAACTAAAGCCATGAAATAATCCTCAGAATAATTTTTATCATTAAGGCCTCTAATTTCTTCATTTTTCTTCTCACGCAATTCTGTGACCTTTCAGCTTCCTTTTCTCCTATTTTCCACTATTTTCATAAATAAATGCCAATTAATGCCCCTTTGCCTTTGTTGATGCCTTTACAAATTTCCTTAGCCATAAATAAACTGAAATGAACACCCACTAGGGTTTTTTTCCCACCATTCAGATTGGAATACGTGTCCCATGACCTTGGTCTTTTTTTTTACATGGAAATAAACCAGGGGCTGTTACATTTAGCAAAACATTTAGGGAGATATTGCAGAATACTCCAGTAGAAATAAATATATCCCTAGTGGAAATGTAGCTAGTTTTGACAAACCTTCATTTGATCATGTTCATATTATGAAGCACCCTTTAGATAATCCTCCTCCAAAAAGGAATAAACCTCCTCCTTTCCTACTCACTTTCGGAATTTCTAATCAAAATGTGCATAATTTCATGATTTACTCTGAAGCTTCCTCCAATTTCATGCCTATTTCAGTATGTAAGAAACTTAATGCTCATATGAAACCATCCGAAGTGAAGATTGTGCAGCTTGACATAACTAATGTCAAGGTGGTAGGAGAATTAAATGATGTTTTGATTAGATTATCTTCTGATCACAAAGTTCATCAAATAATTGATATAGTGATTGTAGACATACGAAAGGCTTATGGCTTGTTCTTGAGCCAAGATTGGATGCAACACTTGAAAGGATACTTGGACACAAATTTGACTCATATATGGTTACCTTGGAAAGGTGACCTAATAAAATAAAATTTAATAGAGAACACTACATGAAACATGTTGTTATTGATCTTAATGGTTCAAATGAACCAATCATGTTTAATGATTTCTTAACTGTTGATTCATTTTTTTGAAATTTTGTCGATGAAACTTACTCTTTCACAAATTTACAACAATCTGAACTTATTCCATCCAATAAATTGGTAACAACTGATATTAAAGTGCTTGATGTCAATACTATTAAAATTAACTCAAAAAATGAACTCTGGTCACTATATTTTGATGGATTCGAGTCAAAAGAGGGTGTTGATGCTAGTTGTTTGCCTCTTGATATGATAGGTAATACAATTTTTATTGCTTGTAGATTGAAATTTGAATGTAATAACAATATTGTCACAATATGAGGCACTCATCTAGGGACTTAAAAAGCATATTGACATTGGAAATGAATGCTTGATGGCCTATGGTGACTCAGAAATTATTGTTAAGCAGGTGCGTACTGCTATACATTATGTTTCATCTCACTTGAGGAGTTATTAAAATGAGGTATGGAATCTGATTTATTATTTTTCAATTTTTAATATTACTTATATTTCTAGATCTCTCAACCAAGAATATGATTTATTAGCTAATATAACATCTATGCTAATTCTCGTTGAAGGTTTTCAACTAGGTTCTTTTTTTGTTGAACAAATTTTTAGACCGTCTATCCCATATAACATTACTAATTAGTATGTTTTTAATGACGATAAACAAATAATTGAGTTCCTTCATTCAGAAGGAAACTTCTCGGATTCTTTGTTCGATTAAATTACTCATGAGGATAATCTTCAAAATTTCTCACAAGTGAAAAAACAACGTTTAGTGGATGAATTGTTCGATCTAGTAAACTCTACCCTTAAACCTATTGTAAGATTGAAGAAATTTTATGAATTACAAGATAAATTTAAAAGGGTGGTTAACTGCAAAACTAATAGCTCTTATATGCAATATGAATTCATAAATTTGGGGATTGGAAATAATCCACATAACATAAACTTGGGAACAAACTACACTCCTAAAGAAAAGGTTGATTTCATCTGTTTATTCAAGGAATGCAAGGACATATTCACTTGGAGATACGATGACCTCAAGACCTTTGACCCCAAGGTTATGCAACATACAATCACCATAAAACCAAAAATCAAAACCTTCAAACATAAGTTAAGGAAGATGCATCCTAGTCTCGAACCCACATTCAGAAGTGAACTTAACAAGCTTTTGGCAAGTAAAATCATTTTGCCTATCTGCCACACACAATGGGTTACAAAACTAGTGCCAATTAGGAAAAAAATGGAAACATTCGTATTTGTGTTGACTTCATAAATTTTAACAAGGCTTATGATAAGGACAATTACCTAGTTCCTCCCATGGAGCAAATCCTCCAATGAGAATCTAGCTCTGAAATGTTGTCTCTTTTAGTCAGTTATGCAGGCTACAACCAAGTTATGGTAACTCCTTCCGATCAAATAAAAACTAAATTTCAAACACCATGGGGAACCTTCACCTATTGGAAGATGCCTTTTAGTTTCATAAATGCCAGGGAAACCTTCCAACGGGTGATGGAAATTGGTTTTCATGGTTTAAAAAACGAATCTATAGTGATCTATTTAGATGATGTCAATGTTTACTCCAAAAGGATATATGACCAGATAACACACCTTAGAAATGTACTTGAAAGGTGTAAAGAATTTGGTATTTCCATGAACCCCAAGAAGTCCATTTTTCTATAACATAGGGAAAATTGCTTGGACGTATTGTTTCAAAAAATGGGATTATGATTGATCTTGAAAGAGGTCATACCATTGATAGTTTTTCATCCCCCACTTCTAAAATAACTATGCAGTCATTTCTAGGGAAGATCAATTTTGTCAGACGGTTTATCCCCATTTTTTACGAAATTGTTAGACCACTTCAAGACTTGGTTAAAAGGAAATATAACCTTAAATGGGGAGACAAAAATAAACACACATTTTTCACAATCAAGCAGGCCATCTCTAAAGCTCCTACCTTGATGAGCCCAAATTTCTCCAAAGATTTCACACTTTACACTTTTTCTTTTGATATTGCATATGTTAAAAATACTTAGAGGGGGGGGAGAGGGGGGTGGTGAATCAGTATTCCTTTCAATTAGTATTATTATTAATCTTCTAGAGCATTAGTTAATCTTAAATTATTATCAGTGTTTGTACAATGATAGCAGTAAACAAAAGGAACACAAATGCACATATATTTTAAGGTGGAAACCCCCTCTGGGACAAAAACCACTTGAATGCTTTTCTAATAATTCTTTAATCTTCAACTCCAATTGAAAAGAAATCTCCAACTTCCTAGAATCTAGAAAATCATTCTTCTCTAGCTCCCATTGTATGGACACTCCAATGCCCGAGATTCTTCAGTAATCAACTGAACGGATGCCCCAACACCCAATGAGCTACAACTCACCCTAGCACCACTTTTCCACCCTGAATTTTTCACAAGCTTGAACCTATTGGTAACTTTATGCACCAGCGAAGCACCATCCTACCACCCTATAGAAGAACAAAAGAAGAATGGACTCCCGTACTAGGGAAAATGGTCCACTTTACAATGATATAGAATGATGTAGAAGAAGAAGACACACTAGACCATAACCCCAATCATGACACAACCATCTAATGATGATCCTTGACCTCCCATTGTACAATGACTCTGTACAATGATACTTCTACAATGACTATATGTAGTGCTGCCCACTTGAAGACTTCATGTGGTGAACTTCTTGCTATTGTTCTACACCTTGGTTGTTGCTCTTGTCATGCTACCCTTTCTCACTCTTCAAAACATTAGATTATGCATTGAGTCTTCTCTTGATGAATATATAATACCTGCAAAAGGTCTTCAAGGAAATACCCATGACATGATAATAGCAAAACTTACCTCATCCTGCAGACCATATGTCAGTGCTAAACAAAAACAACAAATTAGAATACATAGAACCTAATGCAATTAAGAGATGAACATGCATATATAGAATATAATTACTTAGAGCTTACCTCTACTACATCATTTTACTGCACCTTTCTCTTTGCTGCCCTAGAAAGTTCGGTCCTTTGCAGCCCTTTGACAACGCTTGATCTAGTTTTTTGTTTCTTGCCTTCTAGGAGCACGATATTGAATCTAATGTATCTATGTGCTTTTAGATCCCCAATATGTGATCTTTGGTCTTGTAGTGTCCCTTTGAGGCTTCTTTCCAATGTCATAGTTTTGACCCGATTTGGATTCTTCAAGGCAAAGTTATGCCCAATCTCTCACAATGACTGATTATGGACTATTTCAGTAGATCGAACTTGTATGACATGCCACGTGTCATTGTTTCCTCCTTCGGCTATGAAATTGATACACAAAAACTACAATCCGTGTGCTATCCACCACTTTTTACAGAATTCCAATTTGCTTCTCAGAGAGAGCATTATGATGATGTTCCCAAACTCACCACTTTGATATAAAATTCGGGAGCCTGCAAAAACCCTAACTTCCACAACTCATACCTCTGACAATATAGCGAAGCAAGATCTGAAATTCTGTCATGACGTTCATCAGGATTTTTGCTCAAATGGATTTTAATTTCAACATATAATACTTCGCAGAAATAAATTTATAGTGAAAATTCCACAATCAGTACTTTTGGAGGATATATGAGATTTCTTTTTATAGAGTTGAGAGGGAATTCTATAGAGAATGTTGGAAGGATTTTAGGAGCTTAAAAAAATTATCAATTATTGACTATTCAATGAAAAAAATCAATGATAAATTCCATGCCACAACCCCATGGGGTTTTATCCCACTAATTGGGGTTACTAACTTCAATCTTGAATAACTTACGAATTGTGAGGAATTATGAGGAGAGCTATATACCAATAGAAATATATTTTTGAGTAGAGTATTCCTATAATGGTTATGAGACAAGAAGCCATGAATGATGATGCCCAATGTTCCATGGAAGTTTAGGGTCATCCTTGGTGTTGCTTGGATTGACATCAATGACAACCTCAGATCATCTTTAGATCAACAATCTCCCCCTTTGGCATTGATGGAAACACAAGTACTCCCCCTGCAATCAAGGCACCTCTTCCTACTATCTTCTCTGCCCCTTTGACATCAATGGAAAAGGGTAACTCCCCTTGACACAAAACCATCCTGCGGACCTATACACACTTCTACTCCTCCTTTATTTTCTGAATAAGGAAAATCTAATGAGAACTTGGGAGAATCCCAAGCTTTTGGTGAATATATTCAAATGCTTCACGAGGTAAAGGTTTAATGAAGATATCAATGATTTATTCTTTTGTACCAACATATTCAAGTTTGATATTATTTTTAGTGACTTGTTCTCTAACAAAATGATATTTGGTCGGAATGTGTTTTTTTTTTAATGCATGACAAGATTCTTGGAGATGTTGATGGCACTGTTGTTATCACAGAAGATGGGAATAAGCTCACTAAATTGTACTTGAATATCTTGCAAAGTTTTTTTCATTCAAAGGACTTGAGTACAACAAGTTGTTGCTGCAATGTATTCTGCTTCCACTGTAGATAACGAGATTGAGGTTTTCTTTTTGCTCAACCATGATATGAGACTACCACCTAGATAGAATCTTGCTCCACTAGTACTCTTACGATCATCAACTCTTCCTTCCTAATCTACATCTGTAAAGACTTGAATAATGATATTGTTTCCCTTGGGATACCACAAGCCATATTCTGTTGTGCCCTTTAGATATTGAAGAATCCTTTTGATGGCAATAATATGTGATTATTTTGGTGCTGCTTGGAATCTTGATACTTGTCCAAATGCTTGCATAAAATCTGGTCGGGAGGCTTTTACATATAGAAGACTACCAATGATCCACATCCTTAGATGAGTTGTCTATGCTCAATTTGCAACCTATTACAATCAGAGTAAAGACAGGTTTGCAATCTTCCATTTTGAATTTCTTGAGCATTTCCTTAATGTACTTGGCTTGACATATAAATATTCCTTTCTCTTGCTGAGATATTTGAAGCCCTAAGAAGTATGTCAACTCACCAAGTAAATACATCTCGAACTCACTTTGCACCTTTGTAGAAAAGTTCTTACTTAGTCGATCATCATTGCTACCAAAGATTATATCATCCACATATACCTAAACGATTGTTAGATTATCTTTATATATTTGTACGTAAAGATTTTTATCAGCAGTACCTTTCTTGAACCCTTGTTGACGTAGATATCCATCAAGACGAGCATACCATGCTCTGGGAGCCTGCTTGAGACCATACAGAGCCTTCTTTAACCTGCAAACATAGTCTTGTTTTTCTTATAGTAGAAAACCTTCAGGTTGTTCGATGTAAACTTCTTCTTCTAATTCAACATTCAGAAATGCTGACTTAACATCCATTTGGTAGACTTCTATTTTTCTTGAACATGCATAGGCGAGAAACATCCAGATGGCTTCCATTCTGGCAACTAGTGAAAATGTTTCTTCAAAATTGATTCCTTAAACCTGTGCATATCCTTTTCAGACTAATCTTGCATTGTCCCTGGTAACCTATAATCCTTCAACTATTTTTCTCCCCTTGAACCTTTAATGAAACTACCATCTTGTTCAAACTACCTTCCCGTCAATCGTAGACTTGTGCCATATACTGCTGCATAGACTCCTCCTATACAAAGATTAAGGAATCAACAAGCCAGATTATTCAAAATAGTGAGTCACCTAACGGCCCATCTTGACTTGAGTCATTATCTGAAGCAACTACTAATTCCTCATGACCTTTTGCTTTTACAAATCTTGAAAGCATAATTGTTGAAACCTTGTTATCTACTTTGTCTTCCTATACATGTTTCCTTTTCCAAACCTTCTTATTCTTACAATCTCCAGCCATGTGCCCATAGTTATGACACTTGAAAAATTCAATGTTGTCCATAGTCGATTCCATATGATATCTACAACCACTAGCACTATGGCCATAGTTATGGAATTTGAAACATTCAATATTTGACCCATCTAGCACATATTCTCTTCTAACAAAAGAATTGTGGAACCTATATCGTGATCCTGCAAACTTGCTTCTAGGGTTTTACAAATAATGATTGTACCTGTCAAAAACTTCACAATCCCTAGCCATATGTCCATAGTTAGCACATAAAAAGCAATAACCATTAAATAAACGAACATAACTAGAAGATTTTTCATTCTTCTTTGGAGGTGGTATTGTAGTTTGTTGTGGTCCTTTCTTCTCGATTGCTTTGGTCTTGTTCTTTGGAGTTGCAACATTCTTCTTTGGCTTTTCACTTTGATCAATTTCCTTCTTAGAATCATCCTGCAAAGCTGTGGAGCTTGTATCTTCATCAATCGGAGCTTTACCATCTTTAATTTCCTTCATTTTTGCTTCTTCATCTATCTTATCTTGTAAGTGTTATTTTTGCAATCCCTTGAGTTCGTTGATCTCATCACAGGTTTCATCAAGTTCTTCTTGCTTTTTAGCAAGATCTTTGTGAAACCATCTTTTCAAGATCTTCCTTCTTTTTTCTGCCTCCTCAACCTGTAGCTTGAGAAGAGTGGTCTTCTCTACTTCTCTATTGAGAACCTATATCTGTTCCTTCTGCTTCTCATTTTCAATCTCGAGCCTCCTTATTTCTATTGAAGATGTTTCTAATTCCTTTTGTTTTTGGTAAACAATGGATATGTATCTTTGATCATATTCCTTCCTTTCAATTTCTGCTTCCTGCATCTTTTGTGTGATCATGCTAATCTCTGCAAATGTGTGTTGAGTTCTTGTTGCTTCTATTGGACTTCTCTCTTGAGGTCTCGTGTTGCTATATTATTGATTTCTTCCAACGCCCTTGAGTTGTTGGCATAGTTTTGGACAGTGTTTCCTTTATCCACTTCCTTACACAATGAGACTACTTCGGCTTCTAATGCTTCCCTTTCTCGGTTGCTTTCTTCCAACTTCTTTTGAAGTGACTCTTCAATACATTTGTGTTCTTCAACTTCAATTTTGAGACCTTGAACTTGTACTTCAAGAGTATTGGAATGAATCTTCTCAGCCTTGAGCTCTTTTATAAGCTTTATTGCCTCCTTAGAAAATTCTTCTATGGTCAATCCTTCTTCTTTGTTGTTTAATACCTCTTGTTTATTGTGCTTGGCCATAAACAATGCTCTCTCATTAGATTCTTCTTCACTGTCACTTCTTCATCAGATGATGAGCTATCTTTGACATTTGAGTCACCTGCATATATATTCTCAAGCTTGTCCCATACATTTTGGTGGTTTTACAACCCACCACCTTATGATAAGCAAATTCAATAAGTCCGCTCGTAATAATATTCTTGCTTTTTCATCATTTACCAAATTCTTCTTACCTTGTTCATCCATAGTTGGTGTAAAGCCATTTTGAATAGTGTCCCATACTTTGTAACCTTGCACCAAGAGATAGACCTCCATTCTTCCTTTCCATAGTGCATAATTATTTTCATTGAACAGAGGTACACCATTCTTGGTATGCTCCATGATCTCCTTCCAGTTGTTAAAGTGTTATTGAAGGAACCAAGCTCTGATACCAATTGTTGGAAATACTAGGGAGGAGGGAGGAGGGGGGGTGAATCAGTATTCTTTTCAATTAGTATTATTATTAATCTTTCAGAGCATTAGTTAATCTTCAATTATTATCAGTGTTTGTACAATGATAGCAGTAAAAAAAGGAACACAAATGCACATAGTTTTTAAGGTGGAAACCCCCTCCCGTACAAAAACCACTTGAACGATTTTCTAATAATTCTTTAATATTCAACTCCAATTGAAAAGAAATCTCCAACTTCCTAGAATCTAGAAAATCATTCTTCTCCAGCTCTCACTGGATAGGCACTCCAGCACCCGATATTCTTCAGTAATCAACTGAATGTATGCCCCAACACCCAATGAGCTACAACTCACCCTAGCACCACCCTGCCACCCTGAAGTTTTCACAGGTTTGAACCTATTGGTGACTTCATGCACCAGCCTAGCACCACCCTACCACCCTATAGAATAATAAAAGAAGAATGGACTCCCGTATCAGGGAAAATGGTTCACTTTACAATGATATAGAATGATGTAGAAGAAGAAGACACACTAGACCATAACCCCAACCATGACACAACCACCTAATGATGATACTTGACCTCCTGACACTACCTCTTCAACTCTTGGCAAATAGACACTTGTACAGCTTTTACAAGGACTTTGTACAATGATACTTTTACAATGACTATATGCAGTGCTGCCCACTTGAAGACTTCATGTGGTGAACTTCTTACTATTGTTTTGCACCTTGATTGCTGCTCTTGTCATGCTACCCTTTCTCACTCTTCAAAACATTAGATTATGCATTGAGTCTTCTCTTGATGAATATATAATACCTGCAAAAAGTCTTCAAGAAAATACCCATGACATATTAATAGCAAAACTTACCTCATCCTGCAGAGCATATGTCAGTTCTAAACAAAAACAACAAATTAGAATACATAGAACCTAATGAAATTAAGAGATGAACATGCATATACAGAATATAGTTACCTAGAGCTTACCTCTGCTACATAATTTTGCTGCACCTTGCTCTTTGCTTCCCTAGAAAGTCTGGTCCTTTGCAGCCCTTGACAGCACTTGATCTAGTTTATTTTTTCTTGCCTTCTAGGAGCACGATATTGAACCTGATGTATCTCTGTGCTTTCAGATCCCCAATATGTGATCTTTGGTCCTGTAGCATCCCTCTAATTCTTATTTCCAATGCCATAGGTCTCACCTGATTTGGATTCTTCAAGGCAAAGTTATGCCTAATCTCTCACAATGACCTAATTAAGGACTAGTTCAGTAGAGCGAACTTGTACGACGTGCCACGTGTCACTGTTTCCTCCTTTGGCTCTAAAATTGATACACACAAAACTATATTCCGTGCACTATCCACCACTTTTACAGAATTCCAATCCGCTTCTCAGAGAGAGAGAGAGTTATGATGATTTTCCCAAGGTCACCTCTTTGAGATGAAATTTGGGAGCCTGCAAAAACCCTAACTTCCATAGAGGATATCTCTGAAAATGTAGCAAACCAAGATCTGATATTTGGTCATGAATTTCATCAAGATTTCAGCACAAATGGGTTTTAATTTTAGGATCTAGACTTCACAGAAATAAAGTTATAGCAAAAATTCCACGATCAGTACTTTTGGAGGATATATGAGATTTCTTTTTATAGACTTGAGAGGGGCTTCTATAGAGAATGTTGGAGGGATTTTATGAGCTTAAAACATTATTAATTATTGGCTATTTAATGACCAAAATCAATGATAAATTTGATGCCACAACCCCATGGGGTTTTATCCCACTAATTGGGGTTACTAAATTCAATCTTGAATAACTTACAAACCGTGAGGAATTACGAGAGATATATACTGATAGAAATATATTTTTAAGTAGAGTATTACTATCATGGTTATGAGATGAGAAACCATGAATGATGATGCCCAATGTGCCATGGAAGTGCAAGGTCATCCTTGGTTCTGCTTGGGTTGACATCAATAACAACCTTAGATGATCTTTAGATCAACAACATATGTTGTTGTACTGTAGAATTTCTTATAGATTCACAAGTTCATGCAATTTACTAAAGCACATAATAAGAATCTACTTCTACTTTCAACCAGCGGAATCCAATAGATCGATGAAAACAATATGAAAAAGAAGAAGACAAATCAATGGCACATAAGACAATAAGTTTTCCTAGGGAAAGCCACTGGCGAAAAACCCTGCCTATCTGTATTGCATTAAATAAAAAATATGAGTGAAGATACAAAGCTTGTTCTCACTAGAACAATTCCGCACAAGTATGCTCAAATATCTACCTTACAAGCCTGTTATTAGCCAACACTTAGCCAATTTCCATTGCCTGCTAAATCCCTATTTCCTTACACAATTCATAGGATAAATAACTCGTATTTAAAGGGAATTCATGCTTCCAAAACTGCATAATCCTAATTGGGTCCTCTTCCAAATTTCATGCAGGATATTTACAACTCAGTAAATCATACAACTGATAGTACATTGCCCCTGCAATCTAGTCTTAATTGGGTCTTTCTCAGAACTGGCATGCATGAGCTTCTCATGAGGGAATATTCAGTTAACTGGAGTAACACTTGTGGATGCACTAGTGCACCAACTGACTATTAGTCCTCTATTAGTTCTACAAACAGTTAGAACTAATTTGACTGACCAAGCTCAGTAAATTGAGTTAACCTAATTACAACTCAATTTAAATTCATAGTGGACCCCAAAAATTTAGGGAGAACATATACATGACTACATAAAGAATTCCAACTTGAAATTCCTAAGCTAATTAAGTTAATTAAACTTAATTAACTATTTACAAGTTGCTATGAGAATATAATTCTATGTTAATTCTTAGTTTTAATTCAAAGACAAATTAAACTAGAATTTCTTGTTGTCGTTTCTCAACATGTACTTACATAGAGAAATGAGCTCGATCATGAAATCCTTATTTATTGCATGAAATCTTCCTTCAAGGGAGTAGAACTTAATTACTTAGTGGTGAAAAAATGAGAATTTGTTGTCTTTAAGGTAGTAAAACACTTTCGGTCCTACCTACTGAAATCCAAAACTAAAGTTATTGTTCCCTACCCAATAGTTAGGAATTTGCTAGTACAAAAGGAGTTAGGTGAGAAAAGGGCCCATTGGATGATATCCCTTCAAGAGTATGATCTTGAAATAAAACATGCGCATATTTTCAAGGGTCAAGGTATCTACAAACTTGTCGTTGAATCTGTTAATTCACTTGATCAAGATCCCTATTCTAATGATTAAGTATCTTTATTACAAAATGAAGTATTATGCTTATCTGATAACCCTAATTCATGGTATGATGATATCATATTTTTCTTGCTCTATGGTACATCTCCTCCTGATCTTAACACAAAGAAAATAAGATCATTAAGGCTTGACTCAACTCCTTTTCAGTTGATAAACAACATCCTTTTCGGCAAAAACTATGATGGGGTACTACTTCATTGCTTGGAATATGAGGATTCTCAATTTTTTTTGCATGAACTCTGTTATGGTCCTATTGGAGGCCATTTTGTTGGGGATACTACTAGTCATAGGGTAATGAGAGTTAGGTACTATTGACCAACTTTATTCAAGGATTCCCATCCTCTAGCTCGAAAGTGTGAAACCTGCCAAAAGGCTGCTAGTAGGATAAAAAAACTCATTTTTTCTCTTCATCCTATAACTATAGAAGCTCCTTTATAGAAATAGGGCTTACACATAGTTGGTCCCATGAACTATGCCTTGTCTCAATAACATAAATGCATAATAAAAACTACTTATTACTTTACCAGATGGGTAGATGCAACCCCTTTGGACATGCTAAATGCCAATTAGGTGATATCTTTCTTAGATACTCATATTATCACTCGCTTCAATGTTCCAGAATCACTAGTTTTTGATAATGCATCCTATTTATCTTCTCGTGATTTAGATTCTTATGCTTTAGAAAAAGGAATTAAAATTAAATACTCAACAAACTATTACCCTCAAGGTAATTATCTTGTTGAATCTTCAAATAAAATTTTTCTAAAAATCCTAAAAAGAATTGTGTTTGATCATTAGAAGAATTGGCATACTGCCTTGTTTAATGCATTGTGTGCTGATAGGGTAACTCTAAAATATTCCATTGGAAATTCTTTGTTTTTCCTTGTTTATGGTAGAGAAGCAATACTCCTTTCTAAATATCTTTTTGCCTTCTTTACAATTGTCTCAAAAGGAACAATAAGTGGAATGTTCAACCATGAAAAATAGAATTAATGCCCTAATTAAGTTAGAAGAACAAAGAGAGAAATCTAAAAATAACTTCCATCAACATCATCAGGTAGTTAAATGCTAGTTTGATGAAAAATCATCCTCTAATGAAAACGTGGAAGCAGGTGACCTAATACTCAAGTGGAACAAAGCACATGAGGAGAAAGGAGAACATACCAAGTTTTAGAAGTTATGGCTTGGACCTTTCATTATTATAGAAAAGATTGGCCCTAACACATTTTGTCTGTGGGCTATAGAGTGATATTCAGAATCCCTTCTAGTTAATGACTAGCTCCTTAAAAAAAAAAAAAAAAATTGAATCCCTTCGGGGAAGTTTGATTTTGTAAATATTGCTTGTTGTTTTCATGCATTTTGGTTTTCTAATTTTGGTCTTATTGATTTGTTTTGATAGGACCACTGTTTAAACCAAAATTTCTGACTGAAATCTCCTTGAAGGACAATTTTGAGTAGATGTTTCTTTCTTGTTAATTTTCCAACTCACTCAATTGTTTGCTTTTGTTTCACTGAATATAAAAATGACTTTTTGTTCAAAATATCTGAAAATTTATATCATCGCTATAGAAATTGATTTTAAATTATTTCATATTTTATTAAGGGAATTCATTATTTAGTCAACAAACTCTGATAAATACTCTAATCGATCTAAATTTAGTGATGGTCAACTTCTTATGCCATCTGCTACTCTTAAGGAGTTTTTTTTGTTTAGGTCTGCTTCCCCACTTATTAGAGTATCCCTTTTAGGGTTACTAACTAATTAAATCAAAATATTATTAATAGTGTTGGTTGAGGGATAATATGTCTCATCGTGATCCAACCTACCATGGTCATGGATGATTAAAAAATGGCATCACCATATCTGGTCACCAAGCTAGGGTGATGGATTTCGGTCATAGCACTGAAAGACAAGAGGTCCCATCATGAGCCAACTTGATCATTTTTGAATCTTTAGTGAATGGTAGTGATACTATCTAGCCAACACACCAAGACATTGGCCTTACTCTAAAACATGCGAAAAAAATTCAAAAGTAAATTTGTAAATTATCATCCTAACAATGGGATAAATCATTTGAATTCATATTAAAAGGCATCCTTGTTGAGGCTATGGATGTTTGACTGCTAGTAGAGGAAATACCTGTGGTATTGAAGTCTTGTTTACACTACTTGCTAGGTTGACTTTTCTCCTTATTTTTTATTTGTAAATTCCCTAAATATCTATAAATAATAATGGATTTTATTAAGTTTATTTATACCGATGAAATTTATGTACAGGAATTCAGGACAATAAATCTCAATCAGTTCCAAGCTGAATCAAAGAAATTAATTTTTAATTTGTTTGGCATTTGTTTTTATTCAAAATCTGATATTATATTTCCTCAACATCATACAGTTTTTCAGTGAAAGACAACTGGCTCACCTAGTGAGTCGCTAATTTTTGGCCACCCAACAGACTCCCCTTTCATTTTTCAAATGAAATGGTCCCCTCTTCTCATATTCTTATTTATCTTAGGTTTTTTACTTTGTTTTAGTAATCTAGAATAACGATTAAATTTTCCAAGAAGCGGTTTTTTTCTTGTCTGGTGATTGTGTTAAGTTGTTTCATACATCGACACAATTTTCTTTTCATTGGCTAACTAATTTTGATGATGATGTTGAAGGAACACAAGGGAAGATCCCAAATCCTAATAACAATTGGTTGATGGATGTATTTTCCTACATGGAACATGAAAAATTATCCTTATACAATTATAGGAATAGAATTCCTTTTGCTATTACAAGCAACTTGATAACATTGTAGATTTATTTGGTCAAGCCTACATGTAAGCATGATGTTTTGATTTTGTTCTTACACAGTTACTTGCCAAGGTTATGGATTGAAGTTGTGCTTATTTCATCATATTTTATATGCTATATAATTTTTTATTATGAATGATTTGATTGTTTTTGGGACCTTGTTATAACATGTAACATGTGTTCATATTCCATGTTACCCTAAAAGGGTTCGGCCTTAAAACTATATAACATCACCTAGTACTATTAAATTTTGTGACTTATGTTTTGGGTGGTTTTTATTATTGTTTGAGGTGATGTAACTTAACATTATGCATATTGGTTCTTTTAGTAATTAAATTATGGTGAGGGAGATCCTGATACACCTGTGCAACATATAGGTTAAAATTTCAATAATTAACACTTGACAAAAATAGGTGATATATGTTCATGCAATGGGATTTGATATTCAATAAATTATATGTTTATGTGATGACATGTCTCTACTCTTCTGATTTGGAAAGCATAGGTTTTAACATATGGATGCTCATCACATGGTTGACATATCTCAAAGTTTGTGGTTCTATTACTGCTTTGAAGCATTATCATTACCACTCAATATTGTTAGAACTACATGCCAATTGATAATTTAGAAACCTAGGGTTATATTCTCACATTCTTTGCATTCCAGTTTAGAGTTTTTACCTTTTCATGTTGCTATATAAGGTTAAGGTTTGTTCTGTGAAGCCTTATCTGACTTGTATGATCAAAACCACATCTGAATTCTCTCATGGCACCTATAGTTCAAATATATATTTTTAGAGGTGAGATTATCGAGGCTTATGAGGAATACCTCGCTTTGTTCCAGGAAGCTAGATGGTAGGATTTAATTCAGAGTTTTCAAGGATAAAATGACGATGTAGTGAGGTTTTGATTCCACTTACAACTGTCGAAAATCTAGGGTTGGTGATATTGAAATGCAGGTGTATGTAAGATTCTTTGCTAAAGTAGCACATCTCTCCACAAAAGGAAAACACTGGTCTAAAAATTGTCCTGTGCATGACATTCCTTGTCGAAATTTTTTGGTCTCAAAGAACTACACTTATAATGTGAAAGGTATGTCTATCCAATCCATCAAATATAAATGGCAAGACATGTGAGGATATATATGGGCTCATCTTGCTGTACCATTTTATCCTTTTGATGGTGTTTCTCGACTTTAAGCTGAATCTTCCATTTTATTTGTGCAAAATCCTTTCTAAAATGGCCAAATTCTACCAAAGTGAGCACAAGAACCCTAAAATATCCTTGTTTCATCATGGGCTAATTTGTATCTTGGTTAAGAATTATTTGATCAAGTTCGAGACTCTTGGAACTCATTTCTTTGCTAGAATGGTTTTTAAAAACCTCATGCTACTGGCAAACAAGAAACCCCTCCTAGAGTTTCACCTAGCTCTTGAGTACTCAGTCCAGAACCTTTCAAGTCTCACGGTGTTGATAATATCGGCCTTGATAACTTGTCCCATTTAGATGAGTCAGATATATGTAATGAAAATAGGTTAAAACCCCATGATTTTGTGCATGCTCATGTAACACAAGGCATGGAAAAGAAAATAGGGTTTCAACACATGGATCTGCAACTCAAGTTTAGAGATGATATCGAGCCAGCTCTCTCGGACTATAATGACCATCCTAAACCTACATAGAATGAAGAAAACATTCAACCTAGTCCAAACCTTCAATTTAAAATTAGGAGTAAACAAATACAATAAAAAATATCTTGGGCACAATGAAATAGGGGAAATAAGTTTCCTATCAAAGAAGCTTATGCCGATTTCAATTCTCCCAATGACCCTATGTTGAAAAAGAATAAGCTGCCCCATCCAAATCACAATTTTTAATTTGTTGATGACACTACTCATACTTAGGATGGTGATAATAATTGCAATAGCCACTGCCAATACAAGGCTAATTCAGATAGATGCATACATAGCATGTATTGGAAGAAACGCTATTCTATTATGGTTTCTTTTCTGGAGCATAAAATCCTGTAGCTTCAACAGGAAAATAACCAACTAAGAATGATGAACCAGCTTAGAGAAAATCAAAAGGATAACAATGCTTTTGGATTGGAGGAAAATCCATAGTCATATGATTCTCATATTAAAATTAAGTCTTCCAATGTCAAATTAGTAGTAACTTTATGTTCTTAGGGTCAAATCTCTGCTAAATAATATGATGTCATTTGTCTATTTACAGGCTGGAAGTTTTGGCAAAGTATGCTTAATTATTTTTATTTAGTTTGTTAGTTTTTGAAGGAAGCTACAAAATATGAGATTCTTTAGCTTCCTTATGTTAATAAGAATATAAGTTATTGATTTCATGCTTTCCATTCTTAACAAGTGATCCTCATCTTTGGATCTTCTTGGCATTGGTTCCCATGATGATGGTTGTTGTGGATATGGCTCAAATGTTACAAATTGTCTGTGGATATCTTGTTAGTTACTTATGTCAACTTCCTTTGAAACAATTATGATTCAGCCTGAGAGTTCATGACAATTATATTATGAGTCTTATTTTTGGAGAAACTATTTTTACTTTTAATATTTAGTTTAGAGTATCGAGGGCTCATGAACATGCATATAAAGCCTCAAATTTTGAGAAAAGAGGGAGGAATGTTGATAGAAAATTTTTGGTAATTGTGGAACCTTTATAAAACATTTGTTTACTGTAAGTATTGGTTTTGTTTGAAGTGCTTCAACAGATATGGACTTAATCATATATGATATTTTAACTCCATAGTTTCTTATCAATGTCTTGTGATTTTTTTTTATAACCATGTTTTGGGAAACTCTGAAGAATTAACATTTTTATTTTCATGACAGTGATCTACGGATAAATGATGATTTAATTACATCTTTCCTTATTATGTTATTTATATTTTACGTACATATATTCAATTGTGTTAACATTTTAGGACTGATAGTTAGAAATATAATTTTTATCTGTCCATTGCTCAATTTTGAATTCTTAGAATGAATGTTGGTGATTTATATCAGTTGAGTATGTGGTTTGCATATGAATGGGACTAACACTTAGAATGCAATAATTTATGTGTTTATATGATATTTTATCACCTGCTTACTGAACAATTTCATACTTTCAAGTGCTAAATGATTTATTGTTCTATAGGAATTGTTATGATCATTTAATTTTTCCTCGATTGAGATAGTTCTAGATAATTATATATACCTGCATTTGAAATAATCCATGATGTGAAGTATGAAAGCAAGTTCAGAATATTTTGTATTTGTTTAAAACATGAGGGAATTTTATGATTATGATTTTCTATCTCTTACAAAATATCACATTAAGAAGTATTCATATTTAAATTATAATTGCATTTGTAATTTCAATTTAGTTATTTATTTTGCGTTTTAAATATACTGCATTGTAGAAATATAATATAAATCATTCTTTATTATTACCAATTACATAATTTTATGGTTTCGTTTCTTTTGTATTATCTTTCTTGTATAATTCTTGTATCATTCATTGTATTCTAGTGTTGTATATTAATTACTAACTCTATTATTGTATAATATTATATTAGTTATTTTAACCTATAGTTTAGGTATACTAACATGAAATATTAGCTTTAGGTTAATGTACATATAATTTTAGGATTATTGTAGGATTCACTCATTCTCATTCATTCATAAGAGGAAGATATTTATACACTAACAGAGCCCCTAAACCCGTAGAGAGTGGTTGTTGGGTGTCAAGGTTTCCCGCAACACTTACTTGTTAAACTAGGGGGTTGTATACTTCGAGGCTCATCACATTCAATGCCAAGAAGGTCTGGAAAACCTTGCAAAACCAAACTCTATCTCCAACCAAATATTCAATCTTCCTAAGTTCTGAAAAGAAGATGAAAAAGAACCCTAATTTCCTGTTCCAACACTAGTTGTTATGGAGTCACCTAGATCACTTTGGTTACTAGGCACCTTGATCACAAACACCTCAAGTAGACTGACAATATGAGTGAAACAAAATCCTCAAATTAAACACAAGCTTCAATCAACAACTTCAAAAATCATGCATTAAAATCACATAGGTAATCAAATCATTCATGCACTATAAAAGTATTCAATCAGTTTCGTTCATGTACTATTTTCAATTTCACATTATAAAATTCCTCATCGCTCTCTTTTTCACATTGTGCACTCATATCATAACCTTCCTAGTGTATTAGGTCAATCATAAGACATGCATAATCAAGGAAACTAACCCTGCTTGAATGAATCAGAAAAGGTTCCAAATCCTAGAATCAATCTCTGCTTTAAGTAAAGATCAATGAAGAAGAGATTTCAACTTGTATGTAATAAAAATGGGCTAAGTCCAAAGGAAAATATAACACGGAGTTAAAAAATCACTCATTTAATAAGCGTCTTCCCCACACCAACTCATAAAGCACTGAAGAAAACTTGTCACACTCATGTAACAATCAAGATACTCTATTTTTCTTTTATTGTTTAGTCATCATGAAAAAACTGGATAATCACATTCATTTCCATTATAAATTATATCTCTAAAATACTCACTCCTGGCTTGGTTCTATCTTAGACCCAAAATAAAATCAAACCAATGGGCATATATCCCTTTCAATTAGAAGACACACCAAGGCCCTATTCCTACACTAAGCCATGGTACTACAAATCCTTTAGGTTAATGACTTTCAAAATCACTGTGTTTTATATTCTTACAACATCATTATATTTATGTCACTCACAAAAACACATAAACCTCAATAGAGCCACTTTTGATATTTAAAATATAAAAGAAAACCAAGTCTTAGAGACTTTCAAGGTTGACATTCCATTATGTTAAAGTGATTCATTGAAACTCATAGGGGTTCAGAAAACCATTCTACGATTTTCTTTAAAATATGATATATATGGGTGTTGGATGAGGTCTTTAAAATAATTCTAACATCAAGCCATGCTTTCACAATATTTCAAATGTAAATAAGCTTGTCATAGAGAAGAGGCCTAAATCTAGCATTGAGTCATTTCAAAACACTTCAAATAATCTCAAAACAACAGGACATTGAACTCAATAACTCAAAATAAAGGAAACGATACCATGAGCCTTCAAAAATGCACAACGATTACTTCCAGATCTAGGTTATTTCGCACTTAAATCAAACACATCATAAACAAAGCCTTTAAAACACCTATGCAAGCTTATGTAAACAATGAAAACTAAATCTCACACACACTAAAACCATATAAAACAAATCTAATCGCACAATGCTATTTAATCAAAGGATAGTGAGCTAGGTCGGTCGGGCCCCAGACAGCCAACTCATTTCCTAATAATAAAAAGAGGTAACTACAGGATACTAAAATACATTAACAAAATAAAATACACATGAGGTTTGAACCTGACATTGAAAATTTTGTATTAATAAAAATATCAATTCAGTACATTTGATACTTGGTGGTCTAGCTCTAGAGAGATCTGGTGATACCTGACTTAACTTTAACATTATGAAAATTAAAATAGTGTCACTTGTTAGCTACCTATACCAATAGGTTTCATATTTCATGATTGACATGGGAAAGTCCAAATATGCTCAGCTTTGATTATCCAAAGATCCCATATTTCCTAAGAGAAGACAAGGTGTGTAAAGAGCTTCTCCTTGTTTCAATTTTGATGGCCTTGTTTCAATTTTGATGGATGATCCAACAGTTTAATCTGGATCATGCCATGCTTTAAATTGCAGTTATAGATTAGAGAAAGAAGTCTGTCCAAATTGTTTAATCTTGGCAGACAAGTAGTTCAGGTAGAGAAGAAAAGGCTCCCAACTGCTTAATCTGGGACCTTGGAAGCAATAAGGGTAGAAGCAGGTAGAAAAGCAAAAGAAAAAGCCAAAGAAAAGAAAAGGCAAGTAAGGGTCTGCAAGTCCAAGTGCACCCTCCAAGAAGAAATAAAAAATGCTAGGCAAGTAGCTGGGTAGGTAGTTGGGGTTGCAGAAAGGTCATCTTTACCATTGCAGATGTATTAACTGTGTTTACCAAAGCAAAGTCAATCAATTGACAAGGTGTTCTTCTGCATCAAGTTGCAGCAAGCAAGGGAGCATGTCTAACTTCCCTTTTCCCTTTCATGTCATTTACTAACATCCCCTCACCAGTTGGGATCCTTGGAAGAATTCATGGTTTCATGGTGGTTCTTATGGCTGTGAAAGCCACATTTCCTATGTAAACTTCTTTTCATTTTGATCTACTCTCTAAACTAAGTGAGTTTCAAACAAACTTAGTGATATCCCCTTCATTTGCCTTCCTCATCCATATTAACATCTAATTCTACTATATAACTCCCCTATCATACCTTTCCCCTACTAGTATTAAACACCATGGTGTATAAATCCCAGCATTATCTACATATTCTCCTTTTGGCATTATAGCCAAATAAAGGTCTAAGGGGACTTCAGTCCATCTGGGACTGTGGTCAACCTTGTCTTGGATGTGCTCTAACCTTTGTTTATGAGCAGAAATCTTTCCCCTCAACCCTCACCGTCCCTCTGCTAAAAAACACACAAAACCCCTTTTTCTTGTATAAACCCTTGCAAAAAACCCAGAAAACCCAAAACACTACGAAAAACCCATTTTTTTATAGTCCTCCGCCCCAAATATTAAATTGAATATTTTATGGTGCCGGCGGGACCCCCCCCCCAACCTGCTCGATCCGTCGGAGAGCCCGCCAGACGTCCGATCTCCACCGCCCAGATCTAAAGGTGGGCGGTCATTCTCACTCCCCGACCTGCCGACCTTTAGCGTCCGGGGAAAGTGGTTTTGGCCGTCCCGTACAGGGGACGCGTGGCAGGCGGTGGGGTTGTTCGGAGCCCCCCTCCCCGTTACCGCCTTTGCCCAAAGGTGGTGCGGGGAACCCGCTTACCGCCACCCCTGTTACCGCCCTCCCTCCTACGTCATTGGCACGTCACCCTGACGTCACCTCACCAGTGCCCGCCCCAGCGTCCCGTGGCCCTCCACGCAGACCTGCCACCGCATCCGCCCGCCACCATGTCCTGCCACCCTGGCAGACACCTCCGCTGCCACGTCACCTCCGTACCCGGGTCCCGCCATGACGTCATGCTGACGTCATCGGCGGAAAAGCGCCAAGTGCACACTTTTACCAAAATTAACATTTTAAACGACTAAATAAGCCGTTTTCGGTCATTTTCATGCAAAAGAGAACTATCCGTTGCCAACAGCTGCCGCGAATTTTCTCAGCCAGCCATCAAATTCGATGATTCAACCGCTGAAAGTTCAGAATTCGACGGCACTAAGTCTCCACAGCCCGGCCCGCGAGCTTCCGAGTCGGTTTTTCCAGGTATTTTGCCAGTTTTCCCACTTTGCCCCTGCATTCCAATTATCTGTAAAAATCACCATTAAGGGACTGGTAAAACTACTTAATTCAGTTCTGCCTGATTACCTAAACTAAACCCAAGCAATCTGCACCATCCCTAAACCACAATTCGACATTGGAGCGATCAGTCCGCGGGCTAAAACTGTAAAATTGCCCCCGAGGTGCTCGGCATTGTTCCCTTTTGCCGAGTACAGGCCACCTGCATTCTTTATAAAAAGAAACATCAATATTTCTGCAACTTATCTATTAGCAATTCACATCCCTGTGAATCTTGCAGCAACTTACAAACCTGTTTGCCTTTATTCACTAAAAGAGGACACCAGACGGTGTTTACAGTTCACCTGCTACTTAAGTCTTTATAGACTTGTCAAGCCAGTACCTCCACCTGCACAAATTCAGATTATAGCATGGCAGCCTCTGCATCCTCTTCCCTCAGTGTAGCTCCATTAAATCAAACCAACAAGGAGTTGGAGGCCTTCCCATTCATTGACAAGGATTGTCTCATTGAGGACTTTGAGGGAGACAGGGACTTCTTGAAGACCTTCACTCAACTAAGGGAAGATTATAAGGATGGGCATGGTACACATGGGATATGGGAGTCAAACCTGGCCTATTACTGTCTCCCAGCTGTGAATGTTTTCCCTGAAATCATTCACCTATGTGCTGAACACTATGATGTCCAGCACAGAGCTGTCAATACTCCATCAGGGAGGATCCTCTTCTATGTAAATGCTGACTCCATCAACAAGATGTTACAGTTTGATCAGACAGAGTTGCTGATACCGTTCTCCACAACTTATTTGCTGGAAACTGGTGATAAGATGACCAGTGAGGAGCTGCAAAAGGTCACCCGGAACTTCATGAGACCTGAATGCCAGCCTACAGGGCCACCTCCCTATCTGAGGGAGCATTTCGATGATATAGGCAGGCTATTACTAGACATGATAGCCTATGTATTGGGATACCAAAACAGTGAGCATGTGGATAAATCCATGCTAGTGTTGCTGTCTGTTTACAGCCCGCGTCAACCCCCTGCCCGAAAGTATAACTTTGCTAAGTTTATAGCCAATAAGATTCATGATCAATTAAGCAAAGTGGACAGACAGGGGGTCTTCAGATACTCAGCTTACATCTACCATCTGTTCATGTTTCATCATTCTGAAGCCTTCCCATGCTACATCAGAAGGCTGGATAATAAAGGGGAGAGAAGATCTGTCATCTTCTGGACCTCAGTTTATCATAAAGTCACAAATTCACCCTATACCTACTGTGAATTTGTTGACCAGTTTGTGTACCCAGTCTCTTGCATGCTGATGAGGTCCCCTCCACCTAGAATATCTAATGAGATCAAGAAAGCTATGCAGCTATCTAAGAAGTACAAAATAGGTGACTGGTACCTATATGAACACCATACTGTGTTCAGAGTATATGGCTGTGAGCTCTGTCCATACAGGCTCCCCAAGTATGTACCTATGAGATTATTTGCCTTGGAGTATTACAGGCAATTAATTCAGTCAGACCTCACCCATTTCCACAGCTCCAAGAAAAAGGCCCACCTTAATTTCAAAAATGAGTTGGGCCCCTTCATTATGAACAAGAAGGAAGGATGGGAATCTGCAGACTTGATCCTCAAAGACAAATATAAGTTGTCCTATAGTTTTCGATGGGTCCCTTATGACCCTCAAGGTTTCATCACTGCTAGGAGAAATAAGTACAGACTCCTAGGTATTAAGCACTGCCACTACCCACACATAGAAAAGTATGCCAACTTGCAAGAATGGCAGCTGGACACTCTAGTGGAGAGTTTAACTGAAGAAGAAAGAATGCTTAAAAACATGAAAGAGCTTGAGAAGACTATTGACCTGGACTATGTGCAGCAGGTACCTTTCAGGCTGCCTCACTCAGTGGGAGAAGGGACCTCAGTGACAAGGACAGCACCACAGGCACCCTCTACATCGGCAATAGCAGTGGATAAAGGCAAAGGCATAATGGATGCAGAACATGAAACATTGAAAGAGAAGGCATCCCCTTCAACTGAACAGCAAACTAAGCAGCAAAATGAGCTGCAGAGGGAGGAACAAACAGAGCAGCTGAAAGATCAAACTCCTCCTTCACAAACTGAGACTCCTACAGCACCTATTTTGCAAACCCCAGCCCATGAGGAGAGGGGTTCTAAAAGAGAAAGAGAAGAGTCCACTCCTATTAGTGGACCTTCCCATCAGCCAGAGGCCAAAAGACAAAGGGCAGATTCCCTTGAGGTGGAAGACATTACTGAAGATGTCTTAAACAACACAGGAAAAGACAGGGAGGGAAGCCAACATACAGGGACAAGCTCCTTTCAGCAGGAGCAGACTTTACAGCTTGGTTTGGAGGTGTCATCCTCATCTCAGCAAAGCCAGAAGCCTAAAGGCACTAAGGCTTCTTTTAAACAGATCAAGGCAGCAAATGAGTTATTAAGGGCTGAGGTTTACAAACAGTTCATAGATGCTACACCAGCCCAGCAGGAAAGATTGATGTCGGTCTATGACTTCAAGGAAGAAAAAATGATATTCAGCCATTTCAAACCCAAGGGGCCACAGCCAATGACAACTGCAGATTTCATCAAAACAAGGGTGGAGGTCCTAGCTAAAGACATACATCCTATGGACCAGATTGAACTCCACAAGCAGACTGGGGAGATGGTCTATGCCACATTGGTAGAGAAGGCCACACTGGCCCATGAGCTGAAAGATTCCTTGAAGAACACAAACACTCAGCTAGATTTTGAGAGGATGTCCTCTAAGGCCAAGGACAATAGAATAAAGTCTCTGGAGGAGATTATTATTGATCTAGGGCATGATCCTAGTGATCCAACAGGTGTAAAGGCCCTCATAAAGAAGAAAGATGATGATCTGAATGCAATGAAGAAGAGGTTGGGGTTGTTACCTACAGAACACCCTCAGACAGCAGAACTACAAAAAGAAAAACAGCTTAATGAACAACTTGACCTCCTTCTACAGCAAGATCAGAGGATCAAAGAATTGGAGAAAGAGCTGGAAGGAACGCTACAAGACAAACAGGGAGAATCTACACTCCAGGCTCCTCCAACAGCTTCAACAACAGCAACAACTTCAGGGGCAACAGTGGCCCCTACAACAGAAGCAACAGGCACAACAGCAGCTCCAGATGCCCACCCAAGTGTAGAAGAATTGACCAAGGCTGTCAAGGCAATGGAGCTCCAGGCAGATGAGATAAAGAAAGAAAAGGACAAATTGGCAGAGATAGATGCCAAGTATGACAAATCAAAGGTAACTATAGCAGAACAGGGCAGAGAAATTAAGGCCCTAAAGGATAAAATAAAGGCCCTGGAAAAGGAGCTCAATCTGGAAAGTACCATGGCCGACATAAAAAGAATTTTGTGGGGTAAGATTACCCAAGCTATCACCAAACAATGGAAATCCATCAAAACAATCCATGAGTACATGGATTTAATTGGCCAAGCACAGACAGAAATCCAGAGGGCCAAAACAGTGCTGGGAAACAGACCTGAGCAGGCAAACCAACTGATAGATTTTTTGAACAGGCAAGACAAAGAGGAGCTGGCAGCCATTGGCATCGTCAACAGAACAGAGGCCATCCTCACAACTAAAAAGGTGCTAACTCTCAGAAGTTATGTACAGACTGTAGAAAGAAAATGCTATGAAATACAGGCTGAGGTGGAGGAGTATAAACTCAAAATGGGAATGCTGCAAGCAAGGGGATTGCCTGGCCTGCTGAACAGCACAGGGAAATTGATTACCAGAGATCAATTCACCAACAGGATGGCTACTTACATTGAAAATCAAATCACTGCATCTGGCAGTACTCCTGAGGAAACAGGGCCTCCAACAGGACAAAGCTTGTACACTAAACTTGAAGGCCTATTCTTCATTGAAAGTGAGGCAAATCATTTGTTTGAAACTCCTCCTAACTTTTGGCGGTATACAGAGGCCGATGAGACTCTAATAAAAATTCGGAGACATCAAATGCCTAAGGAGGACTGGTGGCAGGCCATGCTCCAAATTTTGCCACGATAGCTTCAAGTCATTAAGCCACTGACAGCTCCAGGTCACCAGAAGACAGACAGCAAAAAGGTTAGCGTTTAAAGAGTGGCCAAAAAGTGACTCATCACATAGACAATGATGGCTAGCCAAGTTTTGAACAGCGCGTCGCCAACCGACTCCAATTGCCACCAAGTCAACAGTCTCTGACCATTTTTGACAGCTAAGGGACTAAAAGTTATTACAACATTTACTCTTTCAGCTGCTGCACTCCAGCAGTTGGTAGGACATTTATGGAGCATTTACTCTTCATTCAGATATTTTCTAATGTAAATTTGTATATATACCCCCCTTAGTAACGCATAAGGGGTTGGTAAATTTTACTCTGAGGCATGTATACTCTGTACTTTCAGAAAAGTTTAATACAAAGAGCAATTCCAGCTCAGTGATTTCCTGGAACTCTGGTGTCTTGTTGATAATCTAAGTGCTGTTGCAGAACCCGTGTGTTGTCTGGTGGAATGATATGTTTTCTTTAAACTCTGTTCTGTTTCCCTGTATTATTTCATTTTCATGTTTTCATCATATCTAGCGATAAAGAAAAATAATAGTTCAGGACATGTTTCTTCACACCCTGTGCTCAATCTTATATTGCTGCAAATGTTTTCTTCAGGATTAAAACAGACATGAATTCTTAAATGCTCATGTTATATTTAATTCCATATTGTGAAAGTTATCTAGAAATTCTTCAATGCTTCCAGGTAACAATTGCTTTCTTTCATATCAGATTACAGAAAGATTCTTAATTGCCTTTCTTATCCTGACCATATCACACCCAAACTCAATTCCAAAGCATTGTTTCCCAGACAATTATCCTGCTCTGCAGTTTTCATTACTATATCAACACAGCACACCAAACCAAAGGACCACTGACTCCATTGCCCAATGTTATATAAGATTTGGTAAGAGCATACAAGTTTAGACTGAACCTTTTCCAACCAAACAATTAAACCAAAGTTGAATTTCACAGCTAGCCTAAAAACCAATAGAACAGAAACAATCATTAAGAGAGAGCCCTCTCTGATCACAGCTTGGCTAGAAGCTGTAATCCAAAGATTGGTTAGTGGTTACCCCGGCCGTATTCCCTTGGGAGTCATAGGGAACAACCTGGGTGTTAACATAAATGGCGACTCCACTGGGGACTTTTTAGGTTTTTTCAATTACTATCTATCTTCCAAAGCTACCATCAAGCCTGAAACCAGCCAAGAGGCCTTAGAACTGTTTCTGTACCACAGTGACAGCTTTAGGGAAGAGCTAGATAGGGAATCTTCATCTTAGCTTTGGAACATAAATGGCGACTCCACTGGGGACTTCTTAGGATTTTTCAATTACTATCTGTCTTCCAAAGCTACCATCAAGCTTGAAACCAGCCAAGAGGCCTTAGAACCGTTTCTGTACCACAGTTACAGCTTTAGGGAAGAGCTAGTTAGGGAATCTTCATCTTAGCTTTGAAACATATATAGCCATTCCAAAATCTTCATCCAGTCCTTGCATATATAAAAACTTCCTATAAAAGTCCTGAAAAACAGTTAGAAGCTGGCTCCTAAGAAAAATCCTCGACATACTAGGGCTAATCCTGACCCTAATCCACCCATCATTGTTGATAATCCAAACACTATTCCAAGAAACATCAGGAAGCAACAAAAGCAGGACCAGCCTGCTATTTTTACCTCTGTTGCAGATTTTCCCAACCTTTCTACTCCACTTAAAGTCCTCTTTAGGTCTGTTCCAAGTTCCCCTAGTTCACCATCCACATCTCAGAGTCCTCCTCCCTCATCTTCATTCACTGCACATATCCCCTTCAACCATCATTCAGGTTCAGGCTCACCTGTTACCCCTGTGGTACCCATTGTTCCTATTATCCCAGCAGTCCCTATAAATACACCCAACCCACCAAATATGGCAAATAGATATGCACCCTTGCGGCTACCTGCTAATCCACCAGCTCTACCCCAAGATTACCAAACCAAAATCTCATATTTTGACTCCACTGGCCCTTACTCTGCTATTCAACATGCTAAAAGGATGCAAGATCACTTTGAAAACTATGAGATAGATGATGACAGTGTAAGGATGAGGATCTTTGTTCAAAGCCTGACAGGTGATGTTAGAACCTGGTTCAGGTCAATTGCTGCAAACACTATCACAACCCCTGATGAGCTTTATCAGGCCTTTACTACCAGGTGGGAGAAGAAGAAAGATCCCCTGCACATACTTGGTGAATATGAAACAATCAAGAGAGGCCCTCAAGAGACTGTTCTGGAGTATTGTGCCAGATTCAATAATGTGTACAATGCAATACCACAAAACTTGAGACCCCCCCCTGATTTGGCCTTGTACAAATTCCCTGATGGATTTGATTCTGACATAGCATTTCAGTTGAGGGAAAGAGAACCTGAAACCCTTGAAGACGCTCAAAAGGCTGCTGTCACAGTAGAAGCAAACTTGATTGCCAAGAGAAACAGGGCAAGGTTAGAAAAGAGAAGCATATACAAAGAAGAACCCACAGCCTTTGATCAAAAACTTGATGCCATACTCAATAGCATGAAGAGACTGGGTGACAGGGTGGAATCAGTTGAAAGAAAAGCATCATGGGAAGCTCCACAAAATAACCCTCCTAGAAATCCAAATTTTAGGAGGAACCCAAATACAAACAATGGCAGAGCTAATGTTGATCCGGAAATCAGACCCCCATTCCAAGAAAATTATGCTGAAACCTCCACTTCGGCCGAGCCCAATGAAGATCCTAAGATTAATTTAATAGGGCTGGATGGTGAAAGTCAAGTTTTCTTAACACAAGAAGATCATGAGGATGAAGAAATCAAATTGTTCCACACTAAATCGGGGGAATCCTTTGACTTTAAACAAGGCTATGACACTGCTGTTTATGAAGTCCATAAACAGTACAAGCTAAGGAGCAGAACTGTGAATGTCAACCAGCCTGAAAAGAAAAAGGATAATCAGCAGCCTGAAAGAGTTATAGTCACACCACCTAGTGACAAACTAAATTCACCTACAGAAGAAGTGATTGTTGAAGAAATCACTGAGCCACTGTCCTTAAGACAGCAGTCTCTGGACACTTTGTCTTCTCACCCTAATTTAAATGTTGCTCCTCAAGAGATGAGTAAAAGGGATAAATCTCAAAGTCAAGACAAAAATCTAGAAGGAAACTTAATGAACAAGGAAAGAATTGTCACCTACAACCCCAAGACCCAATCTGATAAACCTTTTGATCTAGAAGCAGAAATTGGCAAAATAAAAATAGCAATTCCTCTCTTGGAATTAGCCAAGCATCACAGCTATAAATTGCAAATCAACAGGTCCCTTCAACTCACTAGCAACAAAGATGATGTCAATGTACTGGATGACACCCCAGAACTCCTGTTTGGCCCAGAAGTGGATGGAAAAACAATAGTCACAGGGGTACTGCCTTTTTATGTCAGTTTACATATTCATGACAAAATACTACATAATGCAATGTTTGACTCAGGTGCCTCCCACAACCTCATGCCAAAAGCAGTCATGGAAAGACTAAATTTGGATATAACAAGACCATACAAGGACCTGTTCTCTTTTGACTCAAGCCAAGTCAAGTGTTTAGGCCTCATAAAAGATTTATGTGTGTCTTTGGTTCAATACCCTAACAAGACAATTTTAATGGATGTTGTAGTTGCTGATATCCCACCTAAGTATGGGATGCTGTTGTCAAGGTCATGGGGAGCCAAACTCCAAGGCTCCCTACAGCTAGACATGTCTTATGCAACTATCTCTGTTTTTGGACAACCAAAAAGACTATACAGGGAAACACTCATGAAATACATGGTCAGCAGTGAGGAAAAGCCTCAAAACTTTCCCATATATGCTGTCCACTCTGACATAGACTCATATATTCTCTTCAGTGATAAAACAAGTCTCTCAAAAAATGATATTGGGACTAAAACACTCATACAAGAAGAAAACATTAATGAAGGAAGTACCATCCATGAAACTTCAATCAAACATACACTAGACACTGCTCCTGCTCTAGTTGTGAAAGATTTTCAATCAAATGATGAAACTGTCCTAGAATACAAGCTAGAGAATAAACCCCAACTCCTACTTACATTACCATCTCATGAACAGATCATCAAATATCCGTCCCAACAAGATATCCTATGGTTCCTCGAATTTGATGGTTCAGTTAACAAATTAGGAGCAGGAGCTGGAGTTTGGATACACAATAAAGAAAACAGCCATGCAGAAGGCAGGGCTTATAGATTAAACTTCAGGTGCACCAATAACATGGCAGAGTATGAAGCCCTTCTACTAGGTCTGAAGCTAGTAAAGTCATTACAAGCTGTTAGGGTTTCAATCATGGGAGATTCTGACCTGGTCATTCAACAAGTGAAAGGAAACTTTGTCACCAATGACAAAAGGCTGAGGTCCTATAGGTCTGCTGTGACTGAGATACTAAAAACCTTCTCTGAATCCCAAATCACCAAAATTTCCAGAACCCACAATCTCCATGCACATAGTTTGGCAACATTTGCTAGCACTTGCAAATTGCCACTGGAACCCAACAACCGTTTTACAGCTGAAATTAAACACAGACCCTCTGTTCCAAACAATGTCAAAGATTGGCAAGTATTTGAGGATGATATGCAAATAAACAATTTTTTAACTTTACAACAAGAATTTGCAGGATTAAATATTGACACTGACAGAGCAAGTCAATCACAAATACTTGAGACAGCAAGTCAATCACAAATACTTGACAGAGCAAGTCAATCACAACTTCAGTTACAACAGGTTGTTCACCCAATATCACCTAGAACAGCAAAACAAATGCTAAACCCAACCATTTTCAACAAAGAGAACATTCAGCAAATCCAATCAATCAATTGTGAAGAAATGACCAATGTTGAGGCTGAAATCATAGAGCTGAAAGACAACTTTTTACCCACTGGCTTAGCTCCTTTAGAAGACATTTTTGATTCAAATGATGTTCCCAGCAAGCCAAAAATGCAGCCCATCAACAATGCCATAGAAGAGTGCAACATTGGGACTGTGGAAAAGCCCAAGATAATTAAACTGTCTGCTTCTTTACCTCCTGACCAAAAGCCAAAATACATTGACCTTTTTAAAGAGTTCCAGGATGTCTTCGCATGGGGTTATGAGGATCTAAAGTCCTATGATACCTCTGTTATCCAGCACACTATCCCTCTCAAACCTGATCAAAAGCCCTTTAAACAAAAATTGAGGAGAATCAATCCTATGCTTCTCCCAGCAATGGAACAAGAAGTACAGAAGATGTTTAAGGCAGGCATCATAGCACCAATCAGATTCTCTGAATGGATCTCCAACTTGGTCCCTACAAGAAAGAAGACCGGTGAAATTAGGCTGTGTGTGGACTTAAGGAATCTGAACCAAGTATCCCTCAAAGACAACTACCCCTTACCCAAGATGGATCACATTCTTCAAAGGGTGGTAGGGGCCTCAAGGATCTCACTGCTAGATGGATTCTCAGGCTTCAATCAAATCCTGGTACACCCTGATGACCAAGATAAAACTGCATTTACAACCCCATGGGGAACCTTCAAATATGTAAAAATGCCTTTTGGATTGAAAAACGCAGGAGCAACTTTTCAAAGAGCAATGGACATTGCTTTTTCTAAAGAGATTCATGACTTCTTAGTCATTTACTTGGATGACCTAACACTGTTCTCAAAATCAGACCAAGAACATCTCAAACATTTGAGACAGATCTTCCTAAAATGCAGAAAATATGGAATTTCTTTAAATCCCAAGAAATCCCTGTTCGGACTGGAGGAAGGCAAGCTGCTGGGTCACATTATCTCAAAAGATGGTATTAGGATTGATCCAGATAGAATCCAAGCCATCTTACAAATGCCTCACCCAAGAAATGTCAAAGAATTGCAAGGATTCTTGGGAAAAATCAATTTCTTGAGAAGGTTCATCCCAAACTTGGCAGAACTAAGTAGATTATTAAACAACATGCTAAAGAAAGATTCAAAGGTAAAATGGACTGTTGAAGCCAAGCAAGCCTTTGAAGGTATAAAACTGGCCCTTACCCAAACCCCAGTGTTGACTAATCCACAGTTTGACAGAGAATTTATCATTTTCTCTTTTGCCTCCCAACATACTATTGCTGCTGTTTTATTACAAAAGGATGACCAAGGAAATGAGAAGCCAATTGCTTTCTTTAGCAAAGCCCTCAGAGATGCACCTTTGAAGTATCAAATCATGGAAAAACAAGCTTATGCTTTAGTCAAAGCAATTAAAGACTTCAGGATTTATATCCTCTATTCCCATGTTATAGCATATGTGCCAAGTCCTATTGTCAAAGACATTCTCACTCAAGAAAATTTAGAAGGCAGGAGAGGAAAATGGATTGCCAGCATACTAGAATTTGACATCGAAATAAAACCTACAAAGCTAATAAAAGGGCAAGGCTTGGCCAAATTAATGACAGAAACAAATTTCCAAGTCCTAGACATCAATCAGCTGGACAGTGAAACAGAGCTGGCGACTCCAAAGATCAATGTAGCCTTTGTACAATCTCCTTGGTACTCTGATATCTGTTATGTCTTACAAAACCTGTGTGCTCCCCCAGGACTGTCCAAAACTAAGTGTAGGTTCTTAAAAATGAAAACATCAAAATTTTGTGTAATGGATGGCAATTTGCTTTGGAAAAACCATGAAGGTATATTATTGCACTGCTTAATTGAGAATGAAACTAACAATATCATGCAAGACTTTCATGCAGGTGACTGTGGTGGACACTTATACTGGAAGTCCACCGTGGACAAAATACTGAGGGCTGGTTACTACTGGCCCACCATGTTCTCTGATGTCAAGAAATTCACAACCTCATGTCACAAATGCCAAGTGTTTAAGGGCAAAAGACAATTGCTGCCACTTCCCTTAAGGCCCATCGCAACGGAAAGACCTTTTCAACAATGGGGCTTGGATTTCATTGGGGAAATTCATCCCTCATCTTCAGGACAACACAGATGGATTCTGACAGCCACAGACTACTCCACTAAGTGGATTGAAGCTGCCCCATGTAGGCAAGCAAATGATTCAATAATCATTCAGTTCTTGGAAAACAACATACTTGCTAGATTTGGCTGCCCTGATAAGATAATTACAGACAATGCTGCTGCTTTCAGATCCAAAAAGATGGTGAATTTCTGCCACAAATTTCACATTATCCTGGGTCATTCTACTGCATACTATCCCCAAGGAAATGGCCTTGCTGAATCATCAAACAAAATCCTGGTAAACATCATAAAGAAGGTGTTGGAAGAAAATAAAAAGAATTGGCATAAGAAGTTAGTCAATGCCTTATGGGCAGATAGACTGACAACCAAAAGATCAATTGGGACCAGCCCTTATGAGTTGGTTTATGGACTAGAAGCCAAATTTCCCTCATCACTAGGAGTGCCTGTTATGAAACTTCTTCAAGAAAGCCAAGCTAAACCAAATGATATGCAAAGAAGGATAAATCAAATCATATGCCTGCAGCAAACCAGAGATCAAGTTTTCAGCAGAGCTCAGGTATTACAAGAAAAATTAAAGAAGGCCTTTGACAGAAGAACCAAAGCAGAAGATTTCAGTGTGGGAGACAAGGTCCTTAAGTGGGATGCAAGAAGAGAGGAGAAGGGAAAACATGGAAAATTTGATTCCCTTTGGAGAGGACCATTTGTTGTCCAAGCAGTGCAAGGTAACAACACTTACTTCCTAAAAAGTCTTAATGAAACTGACTTGGATGAAGGTCCTGTGAATGGCAGGATGCTGAAGCACTATTTTGACTATTTCCCATGAGTGCAGCCTGAGGTCCCCTTGTATATAGGCAGATGTATATTTTATTTTCTGTTTAGATTGTAAAAATGCAGTTTTTGAAGGTTATTGACTATCAGCAAAAGGTGAATAGAATCAGAAGGTCTACCAAGAAGAGAAGCATACAATTTTGACATTTCAAAACAGCAAACTTCAAAGATTGGTAAAAACAGCCAATGGCCAAGGCAATCTGACCTGCTGTTCTTGGTCTTTCAAGAGAAAAACCATCCCCATGTGGAGCCACTGTTAGCTACCTATACCAATAGGTTTCATATTTCATGATTGACATGGGAAAGTCCAAATATGCTCAGCTTTGATTATCCAAAGATCCCATATTTCCTAAGAGAAGACAAGGTGTGTAAAGAGCTTCTCCTTGTTTCAATTTTGATGGCCTTGTTTCAATTTTGATGGATGATCCAACAGTTTAATCTGGATCATGCCATGCTTTAAATTGCAGTTATAGATTAGAGAAAGAAGTCTGTCCAAATTGTTTAATCTTGGCAGACAAGTAGTTCAGGTAGAGAAGAAAAGGCTCCCAACTGCTTAATCTGGGACCTTGGAAGCAATAAGGGTAGAAGCAGGTAGAAAAGCAAAAGAAAAAGCCAAAGAAAAGAAAAGGCAAGTAAGGGTCTGCAAGTCCAAGTGCACCCTCCAAGAAGAAATAAAAAATGCTAGGCAAGTAGCTGGGTAGGTAGTTGGGGTTGCAGAAAGGTCATCTTTACCATTGCAGATGTATTAACTGTGTTTACCAAAGCAAAGTCAATCAATTGACAAGGTGTTCTTCTGCATCAAGTTGCAGCAAGCAAGGGAGCATGTCTAACTTCCCTTTTCCCTTTCATGTCATTTACTAACATCCCCTCACTAGTTGGGATCCTTGGAAGAATTCATGGTTTCATGGTGGTTCTTATGGCTGTGAAAGCCACATTTCCTATGTAAACTTCTTTTCATTTTGATCTACTCTCTAAACTAAGTGAGTTTCAAACAAACTTAGTGATATCCCCTTCATTTTCCTTCCTCATCCATATTAACATCTAATTCTACTATATAACTCCCCTATCATACCTTTCCCCTACTAGTATTAAACACCATGGTGTATAAATCCCAGCATTATCTACATATTCTCCTTTTGGCATTATAGCCAAATAAAGGTCTAAGGGGACTTCAGTCCATCTGGGACTGTGGTCAACCTTGTCTTGGATGTGCTCTAACCTCTGGTTATGAGCAGAAATCTTTCCCCTCAACCCTCACCGTCCCTCTGCTAAAAAACACACAAAACCCCTTTTTCTTGTATAAACCCTTGCAAAAAACCCAGAAAACCCAAAACACTACGAAAAACCCATTTTTTTATAGTCCTCCACCCCAAATATTAAATTGAATATTTTATGGTGCCGGCGGGACCCCCCCCCAACCTGCTCGATCCGTCGGAGAGCCCGCCAGACGTCCGATCTCCACCGCCCAGATCTAAAGGTGGGCGGTCATTCTCACTCCCCGACCTGCCGACCTTTAGCGTCCGGGGAAAGTGGTTTTGGCCGTCCCGTACAGGGGATGCGTGGCAGGCGGTGGGGTTGTTCGGAGCCCCCCTCCCCGTTACCGCCTTTGCCCAAAGGTGGTGCGGGGAACCCGCTTACCGCCACCCCTGTTACCGCCCTCCCTCCTACGTCATTGGCACATCACCCTGACGTCACCTCACCAGTGCCCGCCCCAGCGTCCCGTGGCCCTCCACGCGGACCTGCCACCGCATCCGCCCGCCACCATGTCCTGCCACCCTGGCAGACACCTCCGCTGCCACGTCACCTCCGTACCCGGGTCCCGCCATGACGTCATGCTGACGTCATCGGCGGAAAAGCGCCAAGTGCACACTTTTACCAAAATTAACGTTTTAAACGACTAAATAAGCCGTTTTCGGTCATTTTCATGCAAAAGAGAACTATTCGTTGCCAACAGCTGCCGCGAATTTTCTCAGCCAGCCATCAAATTCGACGATTCAACCGCTGAAAGTTCGGAATTCGACGGCACTAAGTCTCCACAGCCCGGCCCGCGAGCTTCCGAGTCGGTTTTTCCAGGTATTTTGCCAGTTTTCCCACTTTGCCCCTGCATTCCAATTATCTGTAAAAATCACCATTAAGAGACTGGTAAAACTACTTAATTCAGTTCTGCCTGATTACCTAAACTAAACCCAAGCAATCTGCACCATCCCTAAACCACAATTCGACATTGGAGCGATCAGTCCGCGGGCTAAAACTATAAAATTGCCCCCGAGGTGCTCGGCATTGTTCCCTTTTGCCGAGTACAGGCCACCTGCATTCTTTATAAAAAGAAACATCAATATTTCTGCAACTTATCTATTAGAAATTCACATCCCTGTGAATCTTGCAGCAACTTACAAACCTGTTTGCCTTTATTCACTAAAAGAGGACACCAGACGGTGTTTACAGTTCACCTGCTACTTAAGTCTTTATAGACTTGTCAAGCCAGTACCTCCACCTGCACAAATTCAGATTATAGCATGGCAGCCTCTGCATCCTCTTCCCTCAGTGTAGCTCCATTAAATCAAACCAACAAGGAGCTGGAGGCCTTGCCATTCATTGACAAGGATTGTCTCATTGAGGACTTTGAGGGAGACAGGGACTTCTTGAAGACCTTCACTCAACTAAGGGAAGATTATAAGGATGGGCATGGTACACATGGGATATGGGAGTCAAACCTGCCCTATTACTGTCTCCCAGCTGTGAATGTTTTCCCTGAAATCATTCACCTATGTGCTGAACACTATGATGTCCAGCACAGAGCTGTCAATACTCCATCAGGGAGGATCCTCTTCTATGTAAATGCTGACTCCATCAACAAGATGTTACAGTTTGATCAGACAGAGTTGCTGATCCCGTTCTCCACAACTTATTTGCTGGAAACTGGTGATAAGATGACCAGTGAGGAGCTGCAAAAGGTCACCCGGAACTTCATGAGACCTGAATGCCAGCCTACAGGGCCACCTCCCTATCTGAGGGAGCATTTCGATGATATAGGCAGGCTATTACTAGACATGATAGCCTATGTATTGGGATACCAAAACAGTGAGCATGTGGATAAATCCATGCTAGTGTTGCTGTCTGTTTACAGCCCGCGTCAACCCCCTGCCCGAAAGTATAACTTTGCTAAGTTTATAGCCAATAAGATTCATGATCAATTAAGCAAAGTGGACAGACAGGGGTCTTCAGATACTCAGCTTACATCTACCATCTGTTCATGTTTCATCATTCTGAAGCCTTCCCATGCTACATCAGAAGGCTGGATAATAAAGGGGAGAGAAGATCTGTCATCTTCTGGACCTCAGTTTATCATAAAGTCACAAATTCACCCTATACCTACTGTGAATTTGTTGACCAGTTTGTGTACCCAGTCTCTTGCATGCTGATGAGGTCCCCTCCACCTAGAATATCTAATGAGATCAAGAAAGCTATGCAGCTATCTAAGAAGTACAAAATAGGTGACTGGTACCTATATGAACACCATACTGTGTTCAGAGTATATGGCTGTGAGCTCTGTCCATACAGGCTCCCCAAGTATGTACCTATGAGATTATTTGCCTTGGAGTATTACAGGCAATTAATTCAGTCAGACCTCACCCATTTCCACAGCTCCAAGAAAAAGGCCCACCTTAATTTCAAAAATGAGTTGGGCCCCTTCATTATGAACAAGAAGGAAGGATGGGAATCTGCAGACTTGATCCTCAAAGACAAATATAAGTTGTCCTATAGTTTTCGATGGGTCCCTTATGACCCTCAAGGTTTCATCACTGCTAGGAGAAATAAGTACAGACTCCTAGGTATTAAGCACTGCCACTACCCACACATAGAAAAGTATGCCAACTTGCAAGAATGGCAGCTGGACACTCTAGTGGAGAGTTTAACTGAAGAAGAAAGAATGCTTAAAAACATGAAAGAGCTTGAGAAGACTATTGACCTGGACTATGTGCAGCAGGTACCTTTCAGGCCGCCTCACTCAGTGGGAGAAGGGACCTCAGTGACAAGGACAGCACCACAGGCACCCTCAACATCGGCAGCAGCAGTGGATAAAGGCAAAGGCATAATGGATGCAGAACATGAAACACTGAAAGAGAAGGCAGCCCCTTCAACTGAACAGCAAACTAAGCAGCAAAATGAGCTGCAGAGGGAGGAACAAATAGAGCAGCTGAAAGATCAAACTCCTCCTCCACAAACTGAGACTCCTACAGCACCTATTTTGCAAACCCCAGCCCATGAGGAGAGGGGTTCTAAAAGAGAAAGAGAAGAGTCCACTCCTATTAGTGGACCTTCCCATCAGCCAGAGGCCAAAAGACAAAGGGCAGATTCCCCTGAGGTGGAAGACATTACTGAAGATGTCTTAAACAGCACAGGAAAAGACAGGGAGGGAAGCCAACATACAGGGACAAGCTCCTTTCAGCAGGAGCAGACTTTACAGCTTGGTTTGGAGGTGTCATCCTCATCTCAGCAAAGCCAGAAGCCTAAAGGCACTAAGGCTTCTTTTAAACAGATCAAGGCAGCAAATGAGTTATTAAGGGCTGAGGTTTACAAATAGTTCATAGATGCTACACCAGCCCAGCAGGAAAGATTGATGTCGGTCTATGACTTCAAGGAAGAAAAAATGATATTCAGCCATTTCAAACCCAAGGGGCCACAGCCAATGACAACTGCAGATTTCATCAAAACAAGGGTGGAGGTCCTAGCTAAAGACATACATCCTATGGACCAGATTGAACTCCACAAGCAGACTGGGGAGATGGTCTATGCCACATTGGTAGAGAAGGCCACACTGGCCCATGAGCTGAAAGATTCCTTGAAGAACACAAACACTCAGCTAGATTTTGAGAGGATGTCCTCTAAGGCCAAGGACAATAGAATAAAGTCTCTGGAGGAGATTATTATTGATCTAGGGCATGATCCTAGTGATCCAACAGGTGTAAAGGCCCTCATAAAGAAGAAAGATGATGATCTGAATGCAATGAAGAAGAGGTTGGGGCTGTTACCTACAGAACACCCTCAGACAGCAGAACTACAAAAAGAAAAACAACTTAATGAACAACTTGACCTCCTTCTACAGCAAGATTAGAGGATCAAAGAATTGGAGAAAGAGCTGGAAGGAACGCTACAAGACAAACAGGGAGAATCTACACTCCAGGCTCCTCCAACAGCTTCAACAACAGCAACAACTTCAGGGGCAACAGTGGCCCCTACAACAGAAGCAGCAGGCACAACAGCAGCTCCAGATGCCCACCCAAGTGTAGAAGAATTGACCAAGGCTGTCAAGGCAATGGAGCTCTAGGCAGATGAGATAAAGAAAGCAAAGGACAAATTGGCAGAGATAGATGCCAAGTATGACAAATCAAAGGTAACTATAGCAGAACAGGGCAGAGAAATTAAGGCCCTAAAGGATAAAATAAAGGCCCTGGAAAAGGAGCTCAATCTGGAAAGTACCATGGCCGACATAAAAAGAATTTTGTGGGGTAAGATTACCCGAGCTATCACCAAACAATGGAAATCCATCAAAACAATCCATGAGTACATGGATTTAATTGGCCAAGCACAGACAGAAATCCAGAGGGCCAAAACAGTGCTGGGAAATAGACCTGAGTAGGCAAACCAACTGATAGATTTTTTGAACAGGCAAGACAAAGAGGAGCTGGCAGCCATTGGCATCGTCAACAGAACAGAGGCCATCCTCACAACTAAAAAGGTGCTAACTCTCAGAAGTTATGTACAGACTGTAGAAAGAAAATGCTATGAAATACAGGCTGAGGTGGAGGAGTATAAACTCAAAATGGGAATGCTGCAAGCAAGGGGATTGCCTGGCCTGCTGAACAGCACAGGGAAATTGATTACCAGAGATCAATTCACCAACAGGATGGCTACTTACATTGAAAATCAAATCACTGCATCTGGCAGTACTCCTGAGGAAACAGGGCCTCCAACAGGACAGAGCTTGTACACTAAACTTGAAGGCCTATTCTTCATTGAAAGTGAGGCAAATCATTTGTTTGAAACTCCTCCTAACTTTTGGCGGTATACAGAGGCCGATGAGACTCTAATAAAAATTCGGAGACATCAAATGCCTAAGGAGGACTGGTGGCAGGCCATGCTCCAAATTTTGCCACGATAGCTTCAAGTCATTAAGCCACTGACAGCTCCAGGTCACCAGAAGACAGACAACAAAAAGGTTAGCGTTTAAAGAGCGGCCAAAAAGTGACTCATCACATAGACAATGACGGCTAGCCAAGTTTTGAACAGCGCATCGCCAACCGACTCCAATTGCCACCAAGTCAACAGTCTCTGACCATTTTTGACAGCTAAGGGACTAAAAGTTATTACAACATTTACTCTTTCAGCTGCTGCACTCCAGCAGTTGGTAGGACATTTATGGAGCATTTACTCTTCATTCAGATATTTTCTAATGTAAATTTGTATATATACCCCCCTTAGTAACGCATAAGGGGTTGGTAAATTTTACTCTGAGGCATGTATACTCTGTACTTTCAGAAAAGTTTAATACAAAGAGCGATTCCAGCTCAGTGATTTCCTGGAACTCTGGTGTCTTGTTGATAATCTAAGTGCTGTTGCAGAACCCCTGTGTTGTCTGGTGGAATGATATGTTTTCTTTAAACTCTGTTCTGTTTCCCTGTATTATTTCATTTTCACGTTTTCATCATATCTAGCGATAAAGAAAAAGAATAGTTCAGGACATGTTTCTTCACACCCTGTGCTCAATCTTATATTGCTGCAAATGTTTTCTTCAGGATTAAAACAGACATGAATTCTTAAATGCTCATGTTATATTTAATTCCATATTGTGAAAGTTAGCTAGAAATTCTTCAATGCTTTCCAGGTAACAATTGCTTTCTTTCATATCAGATTACAGAAAGATTCTTAATTGCCTTTCTTATCCTGACCATATCACACCCAAACTCAATTCCAAAGCATTGTTTCCCAGACAATTATCCTGCTCTGCAGTTTTCATTACTATATCAACACAGCACACCAAACCTAAGGACCACTGACTCCATTGCCCAATGTTATATAAGATTTGGTAAGAGCATACAAGTTTAGACTGAACCTTTTCCAACCAAACAATTAAACCAAAGTTGAATTTCACAGCTAGCCTAAAAACCAATAGAACAGAAACAATCATTAAGAGAGAGCCCTCTCTGATCACAGCTTGGCTAGAAGCTGTAATCCAAAGATTGGTTAGTGGTTACCCCGGCCGTATTCCCTTGGGAGTCATAGGGAACAACCTGGGTGTTAACATCACTAACTTGATGCTTCCTATAACTTGACTTATATAGACTTTTTATATTAAAATCCATGGCCATATTAAGCCATCCTTTAATAAAACAAAATAGGAATACTTGACAACAAACTTCTATCAATAGGTCTTCAAATCATCTGCGTCTAAATGTCAAGATCCACTTCTCAAGGAAAAATATCGAATTGGCTTCATTTGGAGAGAAGTTATAATCTGAGAGTTTATCACTAAAGACTAGAAGTAAGGAGCGTGCCATATTCTCCTCAAAATACATGAAGATCTTTGGCATCTCATTTGATAACCAACGGTCTTGATGCTAGTGCAAGAATCCTTTAACCCAGTGCATAAATGTCAAGGTCAAATAGATATCTCCTGATGTATACTATGCACTTCATAATAATGTTAATGAGAAATAAAAGGATAAAAAGACTTAGGATAAAATTCAATGTAAGAATTAGCCATTAAAATATTAATCTATTAAAGCTTTCTAAATATAAGCAAACTTCCTTCGTAAATTCACATTAATACAATAGTGAGAACTAGAAAATGCATACATGAAGGTATTTTGAATTTTAAAACAGAGGATAAGGTGGGTTTTTGTGGGTAAAAGATAAGAAAATTCTGGAGCTTGATATCCCCCCAACACGACGTTGTTATGTTTCCTTACTAAACTGAATCTTCTTACCTCTGCAAAAAGAAAAATTTAAAAATCCCCCTCCATTATTGTTGAATCTAAATATTGATCCCAGTATTTGCAGTTTGTCCCTTCTTCAATTGTCTTTTAAACCTTCTAGCTCGAGTCTTCATGTAAGAAACATGTATTCTCCACTTCTTCACATGTTCTTTCAATCCTACAACTTTTGCAACCAATTGCTCATTTCTAGCTATCAATGTTGTATTCTGGGACTTCATGAATTGATCCAAAACCTCAAAGTCTTGAATCCTTCATTTCAATATCCACACTTCTTTTTCCTTCTTAGTATTTTTTTATCATGAGTGTAAGAGGAAAAAATTCCTCTTCTTTTGACTTTTGTTTTTGACTAGTCGCAGAGGTATCCAAAGTGGTTGCCACATCTACTAAGAGAGAAAAGCTCTTTTTGCCACATGCATGTTTTTTTTATCATGAATTGATACTCTATCATTAACCATACATTTGTCTCTTTTACTTGTAGGAACATATTGTGAAGGTTCTCGTTCTCCTGATGGCATACAGTGTGCTTTCGATGATCCTCACTCCATGAAAATCTCTGCATCAGCTAAATTTCCTCCCTCTGGTATCTTCTAGTAAGAAGAGACATGCCTGCTCTTCAATAACCCTCTTGTTATCATGCGGGATGGATTGAGAACCTCAACCTTAGACAACATACTCTTATTTGCCTTTTTTTGTTTTTTTCCTGTTGCCTTTCTTCCTGAGATCAGACAGATTTGAAGCCCGATTCAAATCTTCTAACTTTGCATGTAAACCCTTCTTTAGGTTGCTCCTGAATATCAATGAATTGTCTCACATCCACAAACTGATGTAATGTAAAAAATTATTCCAAATTAGAACCCCTATTTTTCAATTCCTCACTTAATAATATCTTAATTAATCCATATTCACAGAGTTTGTATTCTACTTGGGCTTCACAACTCTTCTGAACTCTTTGAGCCATCTTAGCCAAACTATTAAACAAGAAATATGGAAAATTGATGGACTGTCCAGATTCAAAATGCATCAGAAGGTGTATGTGATACAAAAAGGTCGTTGAATACCTCCCTTCACAAGTAAGAAACTTCTGCAATATAAAAAGAAAATTTCTCTATTTTTCAATGATCTAGTTTCTAGGTGTTGTAGCTCTTTTATTTTTGATAAGCTAGCCATTAGATGAAAAAATCAAAATGCCATAGAAAAAATGATAAGTTAGGATATGGAACAAAAACAAAATTGAAAATAAAAAATGTTAGGATTTATTTATTATTTCAAGTCCATATCATAAAAAATGATAGGGTAGTTGCTCTAAAAAAGGAAGGAAAATGAAAAAAATGTTACATAAGCAATAAAAGAAGAATATTTGCTTTAGAAAATAAAAATTAAGGGTGCTAGCACAAATGCGCCTTCGAAATTGTTGTTTAGTTTAAAATAACATTTAAATTCATTAATTAGGGTTTAATTATTGTTTAAACTTGATTTATTTCAAAAAATGTCATAATGTATGATGGGCGGAAGTGACAAAATGTCAAATCAATATCAAATAATCATGGGGCACCTTTCAATGAATATATTTCACTCCGCCCAAATCAACGGCAGAGGAGGCTTTTCGGCCCCCCTTCGGACGTTTATCGTTAACGCGGGGGGGGGTTCTGAAAAGTAGTTTTAATGGTTGCCATCTTTTGCTACGTGGCATTCCCATGGTGTTTCAGGCCCGCAAAGCTCAAAACCGAAAACCACCGCAACCCCCCCCCCCCCCCCCCAAAAAAAAAATCCCGCCAGTGGTTTTCCTCCATCTAACCATTGACCTTGTTCCCGGGCCATGTCATAGACCCGTTATCCCTTCTTCCATTCACAACCCTCCATGTCATTAGATTCTTATATCTCACCCATTTACCACCCGTCACGTTGCAAAGCCGTTGCACCCTACACTCCAAAGACGTTACCAACCTCCGTTAACCGTTTAATCTCCCGTTAGACATTAATTCTCACTCCTCTGCAAATTAATTGCCTACGGCTAGATCTAAATGGAAAATTAAGCCCGATTTCATTTATAAATACCCCATGGCTCTACATTTTACCACTTTTCTTCTTCCATCCCATCACATAAAGCATTTTTCGCTCTGTGTATTTTCCCCTATCATCCGTCTTTCAATTAAAAAAGTTTCCAAATCTCTCACCCACAAAAAAATGGCTCCCAAAGGTACAACACAGAAAGTTGTCGAAGAAGAAAATCCATCTACAACATTGATTGATTTAGATCACCTTCCCCTTATAGACTCCCTGTCCAAAGCTATTGACTGTGAATGCGAATTCAATTTCCACGAATTGCATTTATGGTTAAAGTAGAAATATGATGATAAAGAGGATCCCATTCATTTCTAGGAGACACTTTTTCCATTGTAATCTTTTCCCAAGACTTATCTCTTCCCTGATTTAATCACTTGGTTTCAAGCCATGTATGATCTTGTATAAAGAACAATGATGACTTAGGATGGAAAAATCCTGATCACCATTACTGCTTAGAGCATAAACCAAATGTTAATGATACCTCCATCTAACTCCCTCAGCCTTTTCTCACCAACATCTCTCATGTACCTTTACAATAAACTCGGTTTCCCACAGAGAGCCCTTATCTTTGAACTTTTTCTACCAGAAGATGCTAAATTACCCAAAAGAAATCCACCTTATCCATATTTTATGTTCCCTGAAGCCACTAGACATATTATCTCCCTACTATCATACCTTCTAGGCTATGAAAATGATCAATATGTTGATGAATACATCCTTGGATTCTTTTCCATTTTTAGCAAAGAATATCAACCTGGTTTCATGTATAATTATAGCCAATTTCTCACTGATAATATACATGAACAATTTATGACTTTCACCACTCAAGGAGTGCTCAGTCATTATCCTTTTGATTTTGTTTCAGCAGGAAGATTCATTGCCCATTCAACTTAATAGACAAGATGAGCAGGGAGTGAATCAATTAGTGATTCACTGGACAGAGTTAGTGAAAGAAGCATCATCAAAGTTTACTTTCTCTCAATTTATAGATTCTTTTGTACATCCATTTCTTCAATTACTCAATAGCCAGGCAGAGCCCAAAATTGGAGAAGAGATTAAGAAGACATTGCACTTATCAGAGCAGAACAAGACTATTGACTGGTACCTCTACCAAAACTACACTAAGATTAGAATATATGGCAATGAGTTGGCTCCATACAAACTGCATAAGCATGTGCCAATGAAGATATTCTCACTGGAATACATCAGGAAGATGATAACTATGGATGAAGTCCATTTTGTCTCAAGCAAGAAAAAGTCACAGTTCAAACTCAAAGCCAAGGTAGGGACATTCATTTATAATACTAGGTTTGTAGGTACAGAGGCAAACAAATTATTGAAGAGTATGAATCTCCAGCCAATATTCACCTGGTCTTATGATACTTTTGGGATCATTTCAGCCCTAAGATTTCAGTTGAAGGAAACACCTTTCAACCATACTCCCAGGAAAGAATTGGAGAAGTTTATGAACCAGGAGTAGTGGTCTGAAGGAACTCCCACAGAAGCATATGACCAGGTTATATCCACTCCACAGGTAAAGACTCAAGTCACTCAAAGTACTCAACATAAAAGAGCCAAATAGGAAACTCAGACAACCACAGAATCAATTAAAGAGTACTATATACTGCAAAAGAAATTGAACACTGGATTGTCACTATCATCAGGGAGCAAGGCACCAGAAATCATTGATCTTGGAGATTTAGAAGATGTTTCATCAGCAGGGACTACTGATCCCAAAACTCCTTCTACGTCTTCAACTCCTTCTTCAACTGAACAAATGGATATTTTTCAGTCAACTGAGACCAGTTTAGCAGAAGATACTAATATCTTCTCAACATTTTTGGAAATCAAACAGAAAAATGAAAGTCTTAAATCACAAGTAAACAATCAGTTTTGGAAGCAAACATCCACTTCTGAGGAGAAACTTCTCTCTGCCTTTGACAGTGAAAGAGGAAGGATGCAAATGGAATTTTTGCAAGCTCAAATTCCATTTCCTAAATCTACAACAGATTACAAGAAGACCATATTTTCGTTTGATGTAAACTAGATACATCCTATTGACCAAATGGATTTTCATAGGCAATTAGGGGAAATGTTATTTTCAACAATGACTACAACTGCCATGTCTCTTTCAAAGCTCAGAACTGCCTTGTCAAATGTGCAGTCACAACTTAAGATTGAAAAACTGTCATCTTTAGCTAAAGATGACAAATTAAAGTCTTTAGAAGATATTATTATCAAAATTGGATACGATCCCCAAGATTGTAAAGCAATTGAAGAAATACTCCAGAAGAATAATATAGTGATAAAAACTTTGAAGAAATAGTTGAAACTACATTCAACTAAGGATCCCCAAACCAAAGAGATGGCAGAAAATGAACAACATAGGGAGGAGATGTTGAAGATCATTATTGAGAAAAACATACAAATCAAGAAAATGGAAGGGAAAATAGAACAATTACTCAAGGAAAAAGAGGCATCACAGCTTGTTGTGACCTCAGTGACAACAATTCCCATAGAAAGTACAGATCCAACCTCATCTCCTACTAACATTGCTTCATCTTCAGCAACAATTGAAACAAGTTACAAGGATATCACAGGAGATACAGGCACAAAAACTACAAAATGAAAATTCACTCCAGAAGTTCCAAGCCTTGGAGTCACAGAAGGTAAAGAATGATACCTTATATGTAGAAAAAATGAAAAAATTACACAGGTTAGAACAAAGGGTCAAACAATTAGAGAGTAAAACTCTAATGGCAGACACTTTGGCATAGGCCAAAGAGGACATCTAGTTAGATATCAATCACTCCATAACAGAAATATGACCATCTATTCAAATTATTTTTGAGCAGCAAGAATTGATTGCTAGATGCAGGACAAAGATAGATAATCAAAGGGCAACATTGGGCACAAAACTCAAAGAAGCAACATGGATGATCAAAGTACTAAACTCCAAGACAAGGCAATAGTTATAAGAGATAAATATTCCAGATAGTACAAATACTATTTTGGAAATAAAGAAAGTCTAATGAAGAAGAATCTACTGATTCAGTTGAAAGCAAAGTGTGAAGCTTTGAACATTGCAGTCAAAAGGTTTCATTCTAAATTCATTATTTTGAAAAAGAAAGGTTTACCAGAGTTAGTGACATCAGATGATCAACTAGTAAAATTGGATGATTACTGTGAAAGATTATATACTATTGCAGTAGATGATGAGCCCCAAATTTGGTAACTTTTTGGGCTCATTTGGCCTAATTATCCTTGTTCAATCCTTCATTTTTCATAACTTATGCATTTTTTTTAGTATGTTTATGTCATTTGTACGAATAAGGGTAGTCACTCTTCCTAGGTGGCTAACACGTGCTCATTTCAGGATTTTTTTTTACACATGTTGGAGCAAAACCGAGTAGACATGGGCTAGGAGACAGCCAAGCTTGGGTTGAGGATTCGTAGGGGGGGTTGTCTATGGCATTAAATAGCCTCCCTCAGGATCTTCACCCCAAACTCCGAGCTCCAAAGGCCACCAAAACCGGATCTAGAAGGCAGCCAAACAGATTTTTTTGGAAGGAGCTGTTCACTCACAGTTTGGGCAGCCAAGTCCCATAGATTTAGGAGGCCAGCTAGGGCCTCGTGGTGTATAAATGTTAAGGCCTCAGCCTTCGTGAGGGACTTTTGGGAAAACTCTTGCATACTTTGCACTACAGTGCTGCTAGCTCTATTTTGTTCTCTTGTAGCCATTGTTGGCATAACTCTTGACTTATGATTATTTTTTGATAATGAGAAGCAGTCAGATTTGATATCAGCTCTGAGTTTTCTATAGGAGCCATAGCTCTCGGGGTTGGGCCCAACCTGAGAGCCTAGGGCCTCCTTCTTTGTATTGTTATCTTTTCTTTATGCATTGTGATTTTCCTTTTATGCATTTGAAACGTGGTTTTGTTGAGCAAGATTTAGTTGTGTTGGTTAAATAGGTCACTGTTGAGGAATAGAATTGCTTCAGATGTGTAGAATAGATTGATAGGATAATAATCGATAATGCTCCAGAAAAAGGGGTTGTCTACACTCTCAGTTTCACCTCTCCCTTATTGGATCAGGGGCTGGAATTGCAGAAACAGTGTTGGCCAACAAAAACACTAGTTTGCTTGACTATGCAATCTTTGGTGTAATGTCTTCATTTGTAGGAGTTAGTCATGCATTCAGACCTTTTGAGATGTTTCTTTTCTTAAGTGTTGTACATGGTTCTCTTTATAAATAAATCTATTGTTCATTTGTTTCGTTGACAGTTAGGATAGATTAGCTAAGATTTTGATTGTGTGCAGGACTTGGTTGATTCGGTTAAGTGTACACCGTGCAGGGCATCTCCATCACTCTCTCATCCACCTAAGCTTCGTCCAGGCTAGCTACTCCATCTCCTAGTTAGGTTCCTCGTCTCACAACTATCCTTCTGCCCACGTAACCCTACCTTCCTACTCTTCCATTGTCTTAGCCTTCTTTAAGTCAAGTCAGCTTTCCACACCCTCTCATCACTTCATCCATCAGTCACTGGGTCATTTCAAGCCCCTAACCTACCTCCCTATCCATTCATGCATCTTCTCTCACTCACCCATCCTCCAAAATCCAATTTTAGAACATCCTGTAGAAATTTCTGAACATCCTGTAGAAATCCCTGAAACATCTTGTAGAACCCCTGCAGACTTCCTGTAGAAGCTCACAAATGAGGTTGCTAGATAGCCAAACTTTGTGGAACTCTCCGGAAGGGTTTTAGGGACTCCTTAGACCCTCCCTAAACCTTCCGAACTTTTTCCAAGAATTTCTCTTCCTTGATCCACCCCTGCACAAGTAAAAAGCCAGTTAAAGCACATGCATGATAATTCTGATAACTTATTTGAAAATACAAAAAAGATGTTTCCTTTAGATAGAGGTAGCCTAGACATGTGCATTTTACCTTCATAGATGTAATGGCATCTCTCTTAATGGTTTGCATTCTCTCCTCTGCATCAGTAGGACTAGCTGGTAGAATTAGGGTTTGCTAGGGTTTATGTTACTTTTTGGCTCTCAGTTCCTTTCTGCAAGTAGATCAGTTTCCTTTGAATTAGCTTCTAGCCATCAGTTAAAAAGCTTCTTCTAAGAGCTCATAGAAGTTGGCTTAAGCCCCTAGCGAACTTGTGCCAGCTGACCAAGTGACAACTGCGGCAAGAGCTAGTACTTGTGCATACAACACCGTCGCTTCCAAGTTTGTTACGAACTACCGGGTTGATAAAAGTAAAGAAGGGAGTCCCAGGAGTTGCAGCATTATTGCTGCAATACTGGAGCCCACCATCTTTTTGGCGCCGTTGCCGGGGAAGAATCAGAGTATTGGTGATTGTTGCTTTTCTTCTATTTTCCTACACTCGCCTTCTGCTAAATAGTTTATTTCATTTCCATTCTGCAATTTCATTTCCGCAAAAGTAAAATAGATATATCCTGCTTTCATAGATTAGCATTTCAATTCTACAAGCGTAGATTAGCATTTCCATTCTGCAATTTCATTTGAGCAACATAGCTTAGTCCTTTCCTGCTTTCATTTCAATTCCGCGTTTTCATTTCAGCAAGATAGCTAGTTGCAGTTCAATCTATTTTCAGTTTTATAGGTGCCAGAAACAAAGCAAAAAGCAATCAAAAGCCTTTCCATTTCATGCCTCATAGGAACAGAGATAAAACCGGCAAATTATTACCCAACACCCCCACCACTTCACTGAGTCACCCTTCTCTCTTCTTTGGTGACAGTGATCCTGAAGAACCTATAGGCGAGCCTCCTGAGATATACGAAGATCCTATAACAGAAGAAGAGTTAGAGAACACTCCACCTAAATCCATGGCTGAAAACCGAAACGGTAGAAGAGAAGATGAGAGAATAGAAGGTGCCTTTCCCATCCGAGAGACCAATGGAGACATGAAAATGAAAAACATAAGCCCCTCTACTTTACCTCACTTCCATGGATTGACTATTGAAGACCCTGATACCTTCCTGTTTGAGTTTGTTGTCCTTTGTCGAACCTATGACTATACAGAAGATGAGAAAAAATTGAAACTCTTTCCCTCTACCCTCAAGGATGCAGCATTACGCTGGTTCATGGGCTTACCTGGAAACAATATCACCACTTGGGCTCAAATGCAGCAAGATTTCAATACCAAATACCGGGACTACTATAGGTACAAGGAAGCCAAGGGAGAAATCTTTCAGATGACCATGGGAAATGATGAGTCTTTAGAAGATTATGAGGAAAGGTTCCAACTTAGCTATAAACGGGCCAGGTGCACACTTGACCCTGAATCTCTCAAGTTGGTCTTGCTCCGAGGAGTCCCTAAAGACCTTCTAGATACCCTTCACATGCTAGCTAGAGGAGATATTTACCAACTACCTTATGAGGATATAAAGACTGTGTTTAGAAACCACTCTAGGGCAACCCGAAAAAGAGGCAGGGGAAACCCCCTTTCAGCTAGTACTACTTTCTCCAAGCATGAGTTTGTTAATCAGCTGGAGGACCTCAAAATTGAGGTGAGACACACCATTGCCATGCAACTTGGTACATTCCGAATCCAGAAAAAGAAAGAGGAAGCTGAGAGGGCTTTGGCCATCTTCTGTCCTAGGTGTACAAGGAAGCACCCTAAGAACGAGTGTCCATTACACTCGGTAGAGGTATGTTTCATTTGTGAGGAGGACCACCCCACAAACCAATGCCCAACCTTACTTGGGTTTAAGGCCATGTACGAAGGCACTGAGGCACCCATTGAACCTCTCTACTTCCTCAACCAAAGAGGCCGCATGGACCTAGACCCTACCAGCAGGGGATGCAAGGGACATCCCAAGCTTATTATAGCCCCAACCAATCTACTCCTATGCCTTCTTGGGGTCCCCCTGCTCATCCTTCCTGGTCTGTGCCTCCTCCATGGTCTTACCCACCTCAATACCATACTCAGCCCACTACTCATTCGTTTCACTCACATGTCCAGCCACAGCCTCAGTGGAATGCACCTCAACTGGGGTGGAGGCCCTAGTACAACACTCCTCCCGCCATTTTGCCTCCACCACTAGCTCAACCACAACCATTACCTCCTGCTCCTCCAAGACAACCCCAAATGCCTGCTCAACCGAACCCAAATCCTAACAACCGACAGGCCCAGCAGGTATATACTGGGGAAACAACATGCCCTACCTATGCTGTGGAGATCCAGGAGATCAACCTGCGATCTGGGAAGACTCTTCCGGATCGCCAACCTCCTCCCCCAGAGGACGAGGAAGATAAACAGGAAAGTGAAGTCAAGGCCACTCCACCCTTTCCTGAGAGACTAACAGTAACCACACAACCCGACCCAGAGGAGAATGAGCTTCTGGGAGAACTCAAACAGTTGTGTGTGAGAATACCACCTCTCCAAGCCATCAAAGATGTACTGATATACAACAAATGGGTTAAGGAAAAGTGTTTCAGGCACCCAGGTAGGCGAAAAAGAGATGCCTCAACCATCAATGTCATAGGACAACTGTCTGATCTTATGTTGGGGAAAGTAATCTGTCCAAAGTATTTGGATCCTGGGAGTCCTGTAGTTGATGTCCACATCAATGGCACCATCATACCCCACACTTTGATTGATTTAGGGGCTGCCATTAATGTGATGACCAGGGATACCATGCTCAAACTCAACCTTTAGGGTTCCTTAAGGAAGACCTCGACGGTCCTGCAGTTGGAAGATCGCTCCACCGTGACTCCCGAAGGGATTGTGGAGGATGTCTTGGTCTCTGTTGACTCTTGGGAGTATCCTGCGGACTTCTTGGTTCTTCAACCAAAGGCAAAGCTTACTAGATACCCCCTTATTTTGGGAAGACCTTGGTTAGCCACTGCAGATGCTTACATAAGTTGTCGAGCAGGAAACATGACCATCAAAAATGGTCCTATCTCCAAGCAGCTAGTCCTATACCCTCCTACCCAACCTCTATTAGAGCATGACTTACCACTTTGGTTGGAAGAAGGAGAAGAGGATGAGGTGTACTCTACACCCTTGTGCACCTTAGAAACCACCAGGGGAGGTCCTCAAACCGAGGATGATTTGATTGAGACCTTGATTCAGAATCCGCCTCCTAGTGCATTGTCCTTAGAGAAATTGGTGGAGGATACTCAAGCCAGCACCTTAGTGGACCTTTGTGTGACCGATCCAATCTCTCCCAGATTCAAAAATGTGGAGTTTGACCCTGAGAGAACGTTAAAGATCAGCTCCTCCCTATCTCCTTCCCAGGAAAAGGAGCTGTATAGTTTGTTGGCCAGTCATCTAGATGCTTTTGATTGGAGCTATAAGGAGATGAAAGGAGTCCATCCTTCAGTCTGTACCCATCACATCTACATCAAAGAAGATTGTAAACCAGTCATGCAACCTCAGAGGAGAATGAATCCAGCCCTTAAGGACATTGCCAAAGAAGAATTGCAAAAATTGTTGGATGCAGGATTCATCTTCCCCATCTAGGATAGTGAGTGGGTGTCCCCTCTGGTGTTGGTACCCAAGAAAAATGGAAAGTGGAGAATCTGTGTGGACTACCGAGAACTAAACAAAGCCACCAAGAAAGACCACTTTCCTCTACCTTTCATAGATCAAGTGTTGGATGGACTGGCGGGGAAGAAGTTTTTCTCTTTCCTAGATGGGTTCAGTGGGTATAATCATATCCAAATCAGCCCGGAAGACCAAGATAAGACCACCTTCACTTGTCCTTGGGGTACCTTTTCTTACCGAATCCTTCCCTTTGGGCTATGCAACGCTCCTGCCACTTTCCAAAGAGCAGTATTGAGCATCTTTTCTGAGTTGGTCTATGATTCGGTGGAAATCTATATGGATGACTTCACTCCTTATGGGTCCAACTTCCAGGAAGCATTGTCTAATCTGGGAAAAGTTCTAACCAAGTGCATTGAGATGAACCTGTCCCTTAGTCCTAAAAAATGTGAATTCCTGATGACTGAAGGAACCGTGCTAGGACATACCATTTCTCGCCAAGGATTGCAGGTGGATCCTAATAAAATTGCTCTCATCAAAAAGGTTCCACCTCCTCAGAAGGTAAGAGATGTTCAGAGTTTCTTAGGCTTAGCAGGATATTATAGAAGATTTATTAAAGACTTCAGTAAGCTAGCCTCGCCACTGTTTGGCCTCTTAGCAAAAGATGTTGAGTTCAAATGGACGGATGACTGTCAAAGGGCTCTGAATGAATTAAAGGATAAGTTGGTGTCCGCCCCGATATTGAGAGGTCCAAACTGGGCCCTACCTTTCCACATCCACACTGATGCCTCGAACAAAGCCATAGGGGCAGCCTTAGGACATGTTGAACAAAAACTCCCATATTCCATATACATTGTTAGCAAAAACTTATCCACGGTAGAAATGAATTATACTGTAACTGAGAAAGAGTTCTTGGTCGTGGTCCATGCCCTGAACAAGTTCCAACACTACATCACTGGCTATCAAACATTTGTACATATTGATCATGTTGCAATTAGATATTTAATGAATAAACCAGATGTGAATGCTCGTATTATTAGATGGTTACTTCTGTTGCAGTAGTTTGATTTGACTATCGTTGACAAACCAGGTAAAGAAAATGTTGTTGCTGACTTCTTGTTTAGACTGGATTTACCTGCAGGTGAAGATGGAACAGTGGACGACCAGATGCCAGATGAACATCTGTTTGCTATCTCAGTACTCTATCCATGGTTTGCTGATATAGCAAACTATCTGGTCTCAGCACAGTTCCCTCCGCATCTATCTTCAAAAGAGAAAAGCAGAATTGTGAGGAAGAGTGCCTCATTCACTTGGATCGGGGGAAACCTGTTCAAACTGGGCCCCGATCAGATCTTAAGGTGTTGTGTAAGGGAGGAGGAAGTTTTTGACATCCTCATAACCTGTCATGATGGGCCTTGTGGAGGACATTTTGCAGCCAAGAGGACTGCCTTCAAAATTCTACAGGCAGGCTACTATTGGCCCACGCTTTATCAAGATGTCAAGAGATATATCAACCAATGTGACCGATGCCAAAGGATGGGGAATCCGACCCCAAGGGACGAAATGCCTCTCCAACCTCAAATGACTCTTGAACCATTTGAGAAGTGGGGTATGGATTTTGTGGGTCCTATCAATCCTCCTTCAAGGCAAAGGTCTTACATCATTATGTGCACAGACTATCTAACAAAGTGGGCAGAAACCAAGGCAATCAAAGCAACGACAGAAGAAAAGGTGGCTGAGTTTTTAAGAGAAAACATCTTCTACAAATTTGGCTACCCAAGAGAGTTAGTCACCGATCAAGGAAGCCAGTTCACCTCCAACTTAATTGAAGACTTGCTTGCTCATCACAAGATCAAGCATAGGACTTACACCCCTATCATCCTCAAGAAAATGGGCAGGTGGAAGTCACCAATAGAGCATTAGAAGGGATCTTGACTAAGGTGGTGAGCAGCAGCAGAAAGGATTGGGCAGATCGCCTCGTTGAGGCCACTTGGGCTTACAACACCACTTGGAAGACCACAACCAGCTTCACACCTTATGAACTGGTCTATGGGAAGAGAGCTTTGCTGTCAGTTGAGTTCGAGTACAACACATTGAGGATGGCAGCTCAGCTGGACCTAGATCTCAGCCATGCCCAACAAGAAAGGTTATTGCAGCTAAATGGGCTAGATGAACACCAAATGTAGGCCCTTCTCCACTTAGAAGTGGTTCAACTTCAGAGGAAGATATGGCATGACCGGCACCTCAATGACAAGCAATTCCAACCGGGAGATTGGGCACTGCTATATGATTCCAGACATAAGGATTTCAAGGGGAAGCTGAGGACAAGATGGCTAGGACCATATGAAGTGGAGAAGTGTAATGACAATGGGTCTGTTCTTATTCGGACCATTGATGAGGAAGCCATCCCCATGCTCGTCAATGGGCATCGACTAAAGATCTACAGGAAACCTCTTTCGAGGCAAGAGTTCATCAAAACTGTGGAAAAATCAGTGCTGGTCATAGGGAAGGGTTCTGCCTCTGTTTTGGGCATACCCTAAGCATCAAAATAATAATAATAATAATAATAATAATAAATAAAAATAAAAAGATCCTTGGGTGAAAACCTTCCTGAGGCTCCCAAGGCAGATGGTAGGGGTGAAAACCTCATTGAGGTGCCCCTGCTGTCTCTCTGAAAAAGAATTGGAATAAAAAGACTCTTGGGTGAAAACCTCTCTGAGGCACCCAAAGCAGATATTAGGGGTGAAAACCTCTTCGTTATGAAACCAGCTCACAAAAAGATAGAAAAGAGAGATCCACGCCTTAGAATTCAGCCTCTTCGAGGGGGCAACCTCCTTTACATTACATAAATGAACAATTCTTGGATGATACAAATGACAAAACCTCCTTTCTATATATAGGAGTCTAAGGAGTCACAATATAATCCAGCCAACCTAACAATAATAATATAAAGCCACAAAAATAACAATAGAGGGATTCTATGGGGCACAGAAATAACAATATGGGGGTAATAGGGGCACAACAATATAAATAAGGGGTATAACTACAATAGTAATGGGGTAATCACTAGTATTATAGGGACCCAACATGCCCCTCTCCTTCAAAAAAGTGTTGTCCTCAACGCTTGAGTAGTTCTGGATACTTCTGCATAAAATTCTCATCCTCCCATGTGGAATCTTCAGCGGATAAGTTCTTCCACTTGATAAGATACTCTGAAATTGATCGATTTCGTAGCTGTCGAGTTCTTGTTTCTGTGACTGCTTCTGGTTCCAATATAATTTTTCCTTCCTCGTCAAGTTCTGGCAATATTGTTTGAACTGGGAGCTTGTCGCCTATAACCTTCTTTAAACATGAAACATGGAAAACTGGGTGCAATCGAGAAGCTGCAGGAAGCTCCAATTTGTATGCCATAGTACCAATCTTTTGCAACACCTTGTACGGACCATAATACTTTGGTGATAATTTATTATCCTTCTTAGCTTGCTTTAGGGACATTTGCTTATATGGTTGTAGCCGTAGGAATACCCAATCACCTACATCAAAACTTCTTTCACTGCGATGTTGATCTGCCTGTTGTTTCATTCTATTTTGTGCCAACACGAGGTTATCCTTTAAGAGTTGGAGGACTTGTTGTTGATGTTCGATGTGATGTTCCACTGCCTGAACCTTAGAATTTTCTCTTAAATATGATGTGATGGATGGTGGTTGATACCCATAAAGTGCCATAAATGGGGTCATTTTTGTTGCTGTATGGAAGGAAGTGTTATACCACCATTCAGCCAGAGGCAACCATTTGACCCATTGTGTCTGTTTATCAGATACAAAGCAACGAAGATATCCTTCCAAACATTTGTTTACTATCTCAGTTTGCCCATCAGATTGAGGATGATAAGATGAGCTATGAGCTAACTGAGTACCAAGACAAGAAAATAATTCTGTCCAAAAATTTCCAGTGAAAATGGGATCTCTGTCACTTACAATAATCTTTGGGTTTCCATGTAGCTTTTGAACTGTTTCCATAAATGCAGTAGAAACTGTACTGGCTTTAAATGGATGTGATAATGCACAAAAGTGTGCATACTTGGTAAGTCTGTCAACTACCACCATGATGACACTCTTTCCCTCAGACTTGGGTAAACCTGTGATAAAATCCATTGAAACCTCCTCCCAACGTTGGCTTGGAATGGATAAAGGTTGTAATAGACCTGGTGTCTTAATTGTTTCAACTTTATTTTGTTGGCAAACCAAACATTCCGCCACAAACTTTTGAATATCTGATTTAAGGCCATCCCAAAAAAATTCCTTCTTAACCCTGTGGTAAGTTTTTAAAAATCCTGAGTGCCCTCCTAAGGGAGAAGTGTGCAATTCCATAAGAATCTTTTGTTTTAGCTGGGAATTCTTACAGAGGTATAAGCGATCTTTGTACCATAACGAATCATTTTGCCAGCTAAATGTATCAGAAGTACTGGAATCTTGTTGTAGCTTTCGAATAAGTGCCCACACTTCTTCGTCATTCTTCCATTCCTCCCTTGCTTCGTTTATCCAATCTGGTTGGATAATAGAAATGGCACACAACAATGCTTCCACATCCTCATCCTTTCTTGAGAGTGCATCTGCCACCACATTTTGCTTCCCTTTTTTGTAGATGATTTCAAAGTCATAACCCAACATCTTTGTGACCCACTTTTGTTGCTCTTCAGAGGATAATCTTTGTTCTAAAAAGTATTTAAGGCTATCATGATCCGTTTTTACCTTGAAGTGTCTTCCCATTAGGTAGGGTCGCCATTTCTTAAGTGCATGGAGTATTGCCAACATTTCCTTCTCATAAATAGCTTTGCTTAAAAACTTTCCCTTGATTGGACGACTTTCAAAAGCAATGGGTCTTTCATCTTGCATTAGAACAACACCAATTCCATTTCCTGAAGCATCACATTCCACAATAAAGGTTTTTGTGAAGTCCGGTGTAGCTAAGACCGGTGCTTGGCACATTGCCTCTTTAAGATGTTCAAAGGCCTTTGTTGCTTCCGGAGTCCATGAAAATGAATCTTTCTTCAATAATGTTGTTAGAGGTGCTGCTATTCTCCCATAATTCTTAACAAACTTGCGATAATACCCTGTCAACCCAAGAAATCCTCGCAGATGCTTTATGGATGTGGGGATTTTCCATTCCTTAATGGCTTTAATTTTGCTAGGGTCTACCTTAACTCCTTCATGAGATACAATATGACCCAAATATTCCACCTCCTGGACTCCAAAGAAACATTTGGATCTTTTTGCATATAATTGTTTCTCCTCCAATAGTTGTAGCACCCTGTCAACATGTTCAACATGATCCTTCCAAGACTTGCTGTAGATTAGTATATCATCAAAAAATACTAACACAAATTTTCTAAGGAATGGTTTGAAAATTGAATTCATCAAACCTTGAAATGTTGAAGGTGCATTGGTAAGGCCAAAAGGCATGACCAAAAATTCATAATGACCCTCATGAGTTCTAAATGCCGTTTTTGGAATGTCTTCAATCTTCATTCTGATTTGATGATATCCCGAACGAAGATCCAACTTGGTGAAGTAAATTGATCCATGCAATTCATCCAGTAATTCATCAATGACAGGAATGGGGAACTTATCTTTAATAGTGAGCTTGTTGAGCTCCCTATAATCTGGACACATGCGCCATGATCCATCCTTCTTGTGCACCAATACTACTGGAGCTGAGAAAGAACTTTGACTCGGTTGAATTATACCAGCCTCTAGCATTTCTGCAACCATACGTTCAATTTCACTTTTTTGGACATAGGGATATCTGTACGGCCTGATGTTTGGAGGAACACTTCCTGGAATCAGATGAATAGCATGATCATGATCACGCATAGGTGGGAGACCTTTGGGAGTCTCAAATACCTTGGAATGATTGTCCAGGACTTTTTGGAGATCTGGAGAAATAGATGATTCCAATGTGGAAACATCTAGCGAACATAATTGTGCAATTACACCTCTTTGCTCCTTTTTTAGAAGCTTTGTCATGCCATTAGAGCTGATTATCTTTCCTGGTTTCCCTGCAATACCCCTTAATTCAACTTCCTTTCCTTCCACAGAAAATTTCATGAAAAGTTCTTGAAAATTAAAAGCTATTGTACCCAAGGATTGTAGCCATTGGACTCCTAGTACAACATCAGCACCTCCCATTGGAATGGAAAGCATTGGGCTAGTCAATACATATTCTCCCATGGATAGCTTGATATTATGGCACTTTCCAGAGCAATTTATTGTTCCTCCATTTGCAATCATCACTTGACACTCTGGTGCTGGATATAGGAAGCAATTCAATTCTTTTGCTACCCTACAATGAATAAAATTGTGGGTGCTTCCTGAATCAATCAACACTATTACCTTTTTCTTCTTGATTTGTCCTTCTATCTTGATGGTTTGAGGAGTGGTAATTCCCGCCAATGCATTACAAGATATGGTCGGATTTATTTGTTCTTCATCTAGGCTTTGTTCCTGGAGTATATCCTCTTCTTTTGACCTTTCTTGCTCCTTTTCTTCTTCCTCTTCACAATCTATGTAGAATAATTTCTTCTCAGCACACTTATGACCTTTTGTGTATTTGCTATCACAATTGTAACAAAGCCCTTTTGCTCTTTTTTCTTCCAATTGTTGTGGTGTCAACCTTGTAGGTTGTGGAAGACTATGGGCAACAACACTTCCGTCTTTATAGTTGTGAATGGTATGCTTCCTAGTTGCCATAATTTTGCTTTCCATTTTTCTTGCTAACCTGAATGCCTTCTCTAATGAATCAGGTTCCCAAAGGCGAACATCATGTTGGATATTATCCTTTAAAGACCCTATGAACACATCAATCCTATGCTCCTCTGGAATATCTTTTACCCTTATGTTCAATTTTTGGAACTCCTCAATGTGCTCCATTATTGAACCCTTTTGTTTGAGACTTATCAATTGGCTAAAAAAAGTGTTGCTTTTTGTATCTTCATAATGTGCTATCAATTCTTCCGTAAAAATTGCCCAAGTGATAAATTTTTTACGAGAGAAAAGCCATTGATACCATACAAACTGATTTGGTTCCAAATATACAGTTGCCATACGTACCTTTTGTGTGTTTTGCACATTATTGAGATCGAAGAATTGCTCCATCTGTAATATCCATGTGGCGGGATCCTTGCCATCAAACTTCCTCATATCGATTTTTGGAATATGGTGGGTCTTCGATCCAACATTAGAGTCTATGGAATCATGATTAACATTTCTTTTGTTCACATCATGAGTTTCCTTTACAACCTTTTCACCATTAGTAAGTATTTCTTGTAGAAAATTTGTCAAATCTGTCTTCAAATCTGCCATGTCTGTCTTCAAATCTGCCATGTCTCTCTTCAAATCTATCTTCGAATCATCCATCTTAGCTTCCATGCCCTTTATCTTAGATTCCACGCCACTTATCTTAGCTTCTGTTAGCTTTTGTGAGCGTGACATTTGTTGCACTTGTTCTTGTAATTTTGATATATCATGTAGCATTTCTTCCTCTTCTTCATGAGTCATGCTAGAGCTTTCAGGTTCCTTACTAGGTGTTTGCATTTTCTTTCCTCGGGGCATCAGTTACCGATAATAATGCTTTACTATGCCCTTTGAATTCCGTTAAACCAAGCTTACACAAAAATTAAAAAAAAAACTACACACCTTTTTTCACTTTATAGAAGCTTGATATTGAATCTGATGTATCTCTGTAATTTCGGATCATCCAGTTCTAAAATTGCTACCTGTAGTAGCCTTCTGCATCCTCTTTCCAATGCCACAAGTCTGAGCCAAATTGGATTCTCCAAGGAAGAGTTATGTGAAATCTCCCACAGTGACTTGCTTTTAGACTGGTTCAGTAGAGCGAACTTGTACGACGTGCCACGAGTCACTGTTTCAACCTTTGAATCTGAAACACACATACAAGAAACTACAGTCCGTCCTCTTTCTGTACCTTCTTACGAAATTTCAATCCGATCCTCAGAGAGAAAGTTATGACGATTTTCCCCAGGTCACCTGTTTTGAATGTAATTCAGGAGTCTGCAAAAAGACCAACTTCCTCAGATCATATCTCCGAAAATATTGCGCGAAAAGCTCTGAAATTTGGACCCAAGGTTCAGCGCCAATTCTTCTCAAATGGGTTTTTTTTTCAACTTCTGAAACATCACAGAAAAAAAGTTATAGCGAAAATGCCACGATGACCTGTTTGGAGCAGCAAAACCCTAGAATCCAAAGCTCTGATACCAAATGTTATGAAACCAGCTCACAAAAAGATAGAAAAGAGAGATCCACGCCTTAGAATTCAGCCTCTTCGAGGGGGAAACCTCCTTTACATTACATAAATGAACAATTCTTGGATGATACAAATGACAAAACCTCCTTTCTATATATAGGAGTCTAAGGAGTCACAATATAATCCAGCCGACCTAACAATAATAATATAAAGCCACAAAAATAACAATAGAGGGATTCTATGGGGCACAGAAATAACAATATGGGGGTAATAGGGGCACAACAATATAAATAAGGGGTATAAATACAATAGTAATGGGGTAATCACTAGTATTATAGGGACCCAACACTCATTGAGGCGCCCCTGCTGTCTCCTAAAAAAAAAAAAAAAAGAAAAAAAACAAAGAAAAAAGAAAAAGTAGGAGGCAGAAACAGAAAAACAGGCTCAATCTTTGGAAATTAATGCAGGTTGCAGGTATTCCATGCAAAAAGGAGGCCTCTCAACTCACGGACAAGGGTCCCTACCATGCTACTAGGCGACCTCACCAGCACTCCCTCCATAAACACTCATCTCTTCCAAGGTTTGGGCACAATCTGGTCATACTTTAGCCTTCTACAGGAAGCTACATGACTTTCTACAGGAAGTTCTGTATTTCTACAAGAAACATCCTGTAGAATCTTTGGACGGGATAGGACTGACTATGTAGAAGAATTTGAAGCTCGAAGTCCAATGAGGAGGCATGCAACCAATTTTTTTCTCCATCCCCCACTGCTGTCGCCTCCTTTCACCACCATTGCTGCCATATGATTGAAATACCTGCACAGTCATACCAGAACGTTGGACTCTCAGAAGAAGTATTTTTAAGTGGGAAATAAAGCATGCAGAGGCTCAACGCTTTACCTATCAAGGCAATCGGAGGACCCTGCACCTGTGAACGTGACTCCACTATTTCGGCATGCACCCTAGGAGGAGAAACGGCTACAGGATGTCCTACAGGAATCCTGTAGCAGTTGATCTGGCTAGAGCACACACCATGAAGGAACCTGCAACTCATGAAGCCGGCGCATGCACCATCCACAGCCAGGAAACCGGTCTTGCAACCAGCAGCAGTCAATGGAAAGGAGCTCCCGTGCCTGTGCACGAAGCAGCAGCAAGCGGATCCATCACCCCTCGTCCTGAAGCATGAGAAAAATCACGTCCACGGCCGCACAGGTAAGTGCCTCACCCTGTTTCGTCAAATTACATAAGCGATGCTCTAAAATGTGTGTAAATATGGAAATGAATGGGTTGAACAAGTCGGGTAACCATTCAACTGGCCACCACAACTAGCCCAATAGCCTCGTCGGATCCGAAAAGCTTTGGTTGTGTCGACAAGACAGGAAATGGACACGTGGGAAGCGTCCAGTCGGAGAGAAGCGGTGATCTAACAGGAGTGGCAGCGGTAGATATACAGGGGAGGATTCGGTGGTCAGGCATATATGCAGCGGAATGATGGCAGGTGACGTCGGCCAATGGGCCGACGGGGACAGCTCACCCCCGCGCCACGAATTCCGCAGAAATTCAAATCCGCCGGCTAAATCACGTATGGCACACTGCACTCATTTATTCTCAACCGTTTTGCAGCCGAGTACGCATCCTAAATTCTCTGAAGGCTGTTACTCCGAGTTCTCGGCCTGTTCCAACGTCCTGTTGCTGCACAGAAGGTCCAGAACCACTGAAGCGCTCCCTAGAATCCGTGCACGACTTCTACAGGAAGCTGCGCTACAGGAAGCTCAACATTACGGAGGAATTTGGACTGTTCATGTCAAAGGTGGCAATTCTGGAATGAGGTAAGCCTGAACATAGTTCTCCCATGCAATTGGTTCGAAAGGTGGTGAAGTTTATGTGTTGAAGGGGTAGGAAACCGTGAATTAGAGTCTGTGCATGAATTTACAAGCATTTTCTTATCGCTGCATGAGAATTGTCGTCGTAGTGTGTATGCGGGATTTTCTCCAGGGTTTGATTTATAATTGAGCCACTGTTAAGGCTCACTCATAGAAAGCTATGAATTTTATAAACTGAGTGCATAACAGAGACACAGCTCTGCGCTCTGTCTAAGGAAATTCCAAAGATCCACTTTTGTATACAAGTAGGCAAGCTCAAGACAACAAAGCAAGTTTTTACCATGCTGGGAGGGTTCATTAGAAAAGAGCCTACAGACTCAAAGAAGTTACGGGAAACCCCTGAGGTGGTGGACCTGTTTTCTCGTGCACGATGGATGTCATTCTTTGACAAGCTTCAAGGTCACGATGACGAGGTCGCAGAAGAATTCCTGCGATCCTTGAAGCCAAATTCAAAGACATTGGCCATTGTCAAATTCATAGGATTGACCCTCAGACTCACCCCATAGTTCATTAGCAGAGTAACTGATCTACCGATGGGGGTACCTTGGGATAAGGAGGAGAGAAAACTGGGTCAAAAAGCTAAGAAGGAGTTCTTTTTTCCAGAGGAACAATTCTAAGAAGATAAGAATGGAGTTCGAAGAACCAGCCTGCAGCCGTTCTGGAGTGAGGTCAGCCTCCAGATTATGAAGTATATCACGTGCGAGGGGCGATTTAGCATCGTGTATGGATATCATTTCCGGTTGCTCACAGAACTCAGGCACCAAATGGACCTACCCTCAGAGAAAAAGTTGAGCATTCCTTACTTCCTCCTGCAGTCCATGACTGAGTGTGCCACCAAATTGAGAGAGGGAACGCCAAACCAGATAGCCCATCATGGGATCATTAAGCTCCTCATGGAAGATGCACTCCACACGTACACCATCCCTCTCTCCTGGGAAACCTTTCGAAATTTGACTAAGGATGATGACATCAGAATTTTGGCTGAGGAGCTCACCTCCTCCAGCAGTGAGGAGAAGGAACACACTCAAGCAGAGAAGAAAGGTAAAGGCCAAGAAACCCTGGTCAAAACACCAAAGAACGAACAGAAGGGAAAACAAGAGAAAAACCAGGCTGCCAAAACAGAGGGTGACAACACCACACTAACACCCAGGGAGAAAAGACTACAGAGAAGGGTGGAAAGGACTGAAAAAGTCCACGTCAGTGAGGGCACCTCTAAGGCAGCCTTAGCAAAGTTAAAAGAAAAATCACCCTCAGCCAAGCAGGCTAAAACGGTGCCATCTATTTCTACAGGAAGCCAGAAATCAGCCACTACAGGGCTTTCTACAGGAAGTCTTGAGAAAGGAAAACAGAAGGAGAAAATGGTCGAAATCCTTGCTAGGGAGGCAGAAGCTGTGCTGGCCACCCTAAGTACCTCTCCCAAGCCAAAGTAAAAACGAAAGAGGGAGACTCCTCTGTATTTCAAACTGAGGAGAAGTGTAAGAATTAAAACCGGCAGGCCCCAACCTCCATCCAAAGACCCAATTACCATTGAAGACACCCCTACCTCGCCAAAGGAGAAGTCCCCCTCCAAAGTATCAGTCACTTATGAGCGGGGGAGCCTGAAGACAACTACCTGGAGGGAAAGAATGGAAAGGTTAGCTTCAAAAACCCCTCTACAGGATGCTGAAGCCGTTCTACAGGAAACATTGGCCAGGCTCAAGGAGATCGAAAGAATGGAGGGGGAGGCAGCCACATCACCACAAAGGGAAGAAGAGGTAGAGCACATTATGGAACCTAGCCCCCAGCCTAGCTTGAGATCTTATTATAACTTTTTGGAGTCTGGGAAAATTATTCCACAGAAATTCACAGTGCCGCTTTTCTTTGCACTGGAGGAAGAAAGAGCGAGGACCCACACATGGATGAGGATAGCTAAATCTAAAGGAGTAGCAGATATAGGCCCCTTGGAGGAACAACTCAAGGAGGCAAGAAGAGAATTGGCTATGGCAAAACACGTGGGAAACTGCCAGCGAGTATTTCTACAGGAAGAGAATGAGAAGCTCAAACTGCAGCTACAGGGACAAAGGAAAGAAAGGGGCACAGCATCAGAGGACACTACAGCAGAACCTCAAGGCAAAGAAGGAATGCAAGTTGGTCTTGAGGAACTAAACTAGCAACTACAGGAAAGGGAATTGCAAGCAAACATAGAGATACAAGCTCTCAAACAGCAAGTGCAAGAAAAAGAGGCACAACTGGTCTGCATGGCCAGTTGGGCTATGGATGCTCTGTAATGTAGGTAGCCGACCAAATCTTATGGCCTATACCTATGGGACCAATGGCTACAATTCCAAATTAATGCATTGGCACAGAGGGGTATCTCCCAAAACCAAAACCCCCAGTAGTTCACAGATTTATGCAACAACAGCTCAACAGAGGACAAGGCCAAGCTATCAGAGTTCTACCTCCATAATTTGGCCCTTCCAAACGTAACTTCATGGGACCCCAACACAGTTGTGGGAGATATGTAGCTGATGGCATTTACCTCATGGTTAAACCACGAAGAAAAAAGAGCGCAGAGGTCAAAGATGTTATGAACCGAGAGTTACATGAACCACTGCTGATTAGAGCAGAGCCAGGGGACCCCACTGCATTAATATCAGCCCACCAACACCTAGCAACCAACTCTCAGGCTTTATTAAAATACATGGATCAGCAGGCTCAGGCTATAGCACACTTCGAGGATATGGAGCGATTATTAGGGGACAATTGTGTTCATGCTTGCACCCGAAGGTGGAACACATTGTCCCACAGCCTCAAAATCAGGGAGTATCACACTCCAACTAGAATGAGGGAGGCCCTAGTACGGGTGCCTCTCTATAAGAAGTCCATGCAGAACCTCCAGGCCAGCTAGATCGGCCTCAAGCTAAGCCCACCTTTGCTTTTGGGATTGGTAGAAGGAAGCACAGAAAAAGAAGAGCATAAGCAGTGGGAAGAGGTGGAAAAGAAGGCCGGGTTCCATGACAGTGAGGAGGATACTACTTTAGAAGCCTGGGATGCGAGAATGGCGATTAAAGCAATGAAAGACGAGGAGCTAGACTAGTTGCTCAGGGATGAGCAATCATTTTAGCAGGGGGTGATGATGAGCCCCAAATTTGGTAACATTTTGGGCTCATTTGGCCTAATTATCCTTGTTGAATCCTTCATTTTTCATAACTTATGTATTATTTTTTAGTATGTTTATGTCATTTGTACGAATAAGGGTAGTCACTCTTCCTAGGTGGCTAACACGTGCTCATTTCAAGATTTTTTTGACACATGTTGGAGAAAAACCGAGCAAACATGGGCTAGGAGACAGCCAAGCTTGGGTTGAGTATTCGTGGGGGGGTTGTCTATGGCATTAAATAGCCTCCCTCAGGATCTTCACCCCCAACTCCGAGCTCCAAAGGCCACCAAAACCGGATCTAGAAGGCAGCCAAACAGATTTTTTTGGAAGGAGCTGTTCACTCACAGTTTGGGCAGCCAATTCCCATAGATTTAGGAGGCCAGCTAGGGACTCGTGGTGTATAAATGTTAAGGCCTCAGCCTTCATGAGGGAATTTTGGGAAAACTCTTGCATACTTTGCACTACAGTGCTGCTAGCTCTATTTTGTTCTCTTGTAGCCATTGTTGGCATAACTCTTGACTTATGATTATTTTTTGATAATGAGAAGCAGTCAGATTTGATATCAGTTTTGAGTTTTCTATAGGAGCCATAGCTCTCGGGGTTGGGCCCAACCTGAGATCCTAGGGCCTCCTTCTTTGTATTGTTATCTTTTCTTTATGCATTGTGATTTTCCTTTTATGCATTTGAAACGTGGTTTTATTGAGCAAGATTTAGTTGTGTTGGTTAAATAGGTCACTGTTGAGGAATAGAATTGCTTCAGATGTGTAGAATAGATTGATAGGATAATAATCGATAATGTTCCAGAAAAAGGGGTTGTCTACACTCTCAGTTTCACCTCTCCCTTATTGGATCAGGGGCAGGAATTGCAGAAACAGTGCTGCCCAACAAAAACACTAGTTTGCTTGACTATGCAATCTTTGGTGTAATGTCTTCATTTGTAGGAGTTAGTCATGCGTTCAGACCTTTTGAGATGTTTCTTTGTTTAAGTGTTGTACATGGTTCTCTTTATAAATAAAGTTGTTGTTCATTTGTTTCGTTGACAGGTAGGATAGATTAGCCAAGATTTTGATTTTGTGCAGGACTTGGTTGATTCGGTTAAGTGTACACTGTGCAGGGCATCTCCATCACTCTCTCATCCACCTAAGCTTCGTCCAAGCCAGCTGCTCCATCTCCTAGTTAGGTTCCTCATCTCACAACTATCCTTCTGACCACGTAACCCTACCTTCCTGCTTTTCCATTGTCTTAGCCTTCTTTAAGTCAAGTCAGCTTTCCACACCCTCTCATCACTTCATCCATCAGTCACTGGGTCATTTCAGGCCCCTACCCTACATCCCTATCCATTCATGCATCTTCTCTCACTCACCCATCCTCCAAAATCCAATTTTAGAACATCCTGTAGAAATTTCTGAACATCCTATAGAAATCCCTAAAACATCCTGTAGAACCCCTGCAGACTTCCTGTAGAAGCTCAAAAATGAGGTTGTTGGATAGCCAAACTTTGTGGAACTCTCCGGAAGGGTGTTAGGGACTCCTTAGACCCTCCCTGAACCTTCCCAACGTTTTCCACGCATTTCTCTTCCTTGATCCACCCCTGCACAAGTAAAAAGCCAGTTAAAACACATGCATGATAATTCTGATAACTTATTTGAAAATACAAAAAAGATGTTTCCTTCAGATAGAGGTAGCCTAGACATGTTCTTTTTACCTTCATAGACGTAATGGCATCTCTCTTAATGGTTTGCATTCTCTCCTCTGCATCAGTAGGACTAGCTGTTAGAATTAGGGTTTGCTAGGGTTTATGTTACTTTTTGGCTCTCAGTTTCTTTCTGCAAGTAGATCAGTTTCCTTTGAATTAGCTTCCAGCCATTAGTTAAAAAGCTTCTTATAAGAGCTCATAGAAGTTGGCTTAAGCCCCTAGCGGACTTGTGCCAGCTGACCAATTGACAGCTCTGGCAAGAGCTAGTACTTGTGCATACAACACCGTCGCTTCCAAGTTTGTTACGAACTACCGGGTTGATAAAAGTAAAGAAGGGAGTCCCAGGAGTTGCAGCATTATTGCTGCAATACTGGAGCCCACCAGTAGACAATAGTCAATTTGCAGGGATAAAAAGACAGATTACTGGCAAATATTTTTTGGAAGCTTTAAGCCTTGACCTCACAATCAAATATGAAGTTGGACATCTTTTTCTCACTAAACCCAATTTTGAAAGATATACCAAATTTGTTGAGATATTAAGAAGAATGGTAAATCTGGAGATACCAAGTGAGCAGAGGTGGGATCAATTGTGTGAAACAATTGATTAACTCTCCATCCCAACAAGAAGACAACACAACCATTTTTGAAGGAACAATCATCAACAACTCCCTACCTAATAGGGACACATCATTCAACAGTTTTCTTTTCCTATTTTCTTTCAAGCTATTTTTGTAATCAGTTTAGGATATTTTGTTTACTATCCAAACTAGTATAAATAACTCTCTTCTACGAGTTATTAAAGGTGGTACCTTTCCATAAGCAATTTTGTAAAGCTTTGATGTACAAGCTTTTTCTAGATCACTAATACTAAAGCAAAGCATTCTGAATTTGGTATCATATAGTCTTGTTTTCTTGTGTAAGTTTTTCATGTGTTTCATTCATTCTGTTAATTCTACATATGTTTAAGTTTTACAGATATATCAGGTGAGAATAAAGGTGTTACAATTATTCTTAAAATTCTTTCTGAAGTTATTATTATAAAGAGATTGAGATATTGGACTATTTGTCTGAAAGGCTCCCTCTAAATCTAATCCAGATTTAAAGAGGAATGAAACAAATTACAGAAATAACCATAAATACAGAGATGTAGCAGAAATAACACTTCATTTCATTAATGTAAAATACTGAAATATTCTTACAAACAGAAATGGAAATAAACTAGCTCGGGCGATGGTAGCTTATCTCTAAGGAGAGATGTGGCACTACATGCCTCCGAATTGTCTTAAAATGAGGCTCAAAGGCCTATTTATTATTGAGAAACAATGGAAAACCCTAAACATCCATAAACCTAACCCTAGGAGATGAAGTGCAAAACTATGGGGCCCATTTTGGGTAAATTGATACATCAACTTCCCGGGGTCATAACTTTGGCATACGATCTCCGTTTGACACGCAAAATACCTTGTTAGAAAGATCTATCAGAGGAATACAACTTTAGGATGAGTAAAATTGGACCAAGGACCCATGTTTCTCCCATTTTTCCCAAAAAAATGTCGTTTAGGGCCTCAAAACAACTTTGGATGTTTAGGACCCGAAAAACTGCTAAAAATAGTAAATTGTGCTACAATTAAGGAAACTAAAAACTGAAAGAGACAGTTGTGGGGATCCAAGTGGGATAGGCGAGTGGCCACCAACATCCACTTGGATCATTCCTCCCCCCTTAGGAAGCAATGGTCCCCATTGCGTTGAGTTCCTCCATGAGATGAGGAAACTTCTGCTGAACTTGGTCCCTGATGAGTTGTTCTACAACCTTTGCTGTGTCCAATAATGGTGGGAAGCATGGTCGAGGGCGATCCACATTGAAGACTCGATCGGTGCAAGTGAAGGAATGGGGGAATTTTTTTCTCCAAAGCATTACTTCCCACAATCTTGGTAATGGTGTAAGGACCATATCGGAGTGGTCTAAGCTTCTGATGGGCTCTTGTAAGGCGTTCTTTCTATAGGTGCAACCAGACTTTGTCACCCACCTGAAACTTATGTGGCACCCTATGTTGATCATGTCGCTGCTTGTACTGGGCATTTTCCACAATGGAGTGGCGATAGATCGACCCGTTGGGTAGAGGTGCTCTGAAAGTCAGAACGAACGAATGCCTAACCTAACAGTGCAACAGTACCCCTGTGGGTGAGGAGAAGATGTCCCTATCTTCTTTCATGACCGTATCCACCTCCTTATGCTGAGTGGAGGAACCCTTCCCAAGGGTCATGGATGTGGCTATGATATTCCCCTTAGTTTGAGGGCGAACTAGACAGAAAATAAATTTCCTAGTCTGGGAGATGATCTTACTGCCTTTCTTAGCAGAGATCAAAGAAGTGGTGGTAGGTGGGGCTACCTTCGGTATCCTGTATAATGTATTACACAAATAAATAATAATAGTGCGAGGCCTTGACTCATACACAGCATGTCGCCTCCACAAGTATGGTTGGCCTAATAATACATCACAAACATCAAGCGGTGCAACATCACACAATACCTCATCTTTGAAGGGCTTGATTCTGTAGGGAAGGCGACACTACTGGGGCACTCGGAGATTTCGTCCTTTCTGAAGCCACTCGATGTTGTACGGTTGCGGGTGTGGTATGGTTGGTAGTCCCAGCCGCTTCATGACCTCTGTTGAAATGAGGTTCTTTTGGCTGCCACTATCAACAATGAATTGCAGCAGTGAACCCTTCACCCACATTTGTGAGTGGAAACGACGCTCCCCCCCTTCTGGATCTTCAGGCTCAATCTTCTGGACCTTGGCAGTGGCAATAGTGGCACTGGGCTTCACATCAATGATTTTCTTCCCTTTGTCATTCCCCTTGTTGGGTTATGACTCAGGGTCAGAACATGCATCTGATTCTGAAGCTTTCAACTCGGCCACTAGCGACTGCCTAGTCTGACACTCACTTGTGTTATGAGTAGGGATCTTATGGAACTCACAACACTTTCCTGTGTCCTTCTTTGACTTCATGGTGTTGTTCTTTTCTTGTGGCTTTAACGGGTTGTCTTGGGTCACCTCGCCTTGGCTTTGTCTTTGTTCTTTCGATTCGTAGATCCAAAGTCTCGCTTCTTTTGTTTAAACTTCTACTCGATCTTAACAGTGCATCAGTATGCTATGACGAGCGAGGAGATGTTCAAGAAATCCATCTCATCTTGGATATATCTATGTAGGCAGTCGTGGTATTTGAGTACCAAATGTAGCTCAAAATCCTTGATATCCAACTTTGTGTGAAGGGTATGAAAAATATTTGTGAACTCTGGCACATCTTGGTCCCTTCCCTACTGCAGCATGGTCCACTTTATGTATTTATCCTCATATCTTTTGATAGAGTAGTACTGCTCCTTGATGGCATCCCAAAATTAATTCCAAGTGGGTGTAGATGAAAATAGTGAGTTTGTACTTTCATCCTTCTACTCGTAGTAGGTTTCCCACAAATCCTTGATGTGGGGGGCTGCTTTGAGAAGTGCAAAAGTGATATTTTCTAGGCTGGAAAAGTCATGAACAAAAAAATAACCTTCTAGCATATTTAACCATTTATTTATGACATCTACGTCTATCTAACCCTTGAATATGGAGATTTCAAAGTTAACTTTTACCTTAAAGGGTGTGGCGTTTCCAGCGTAGCTGTTGGAAGCAGATGCATTGCCCTTGGGTAGCCGCTGAAGGATCTAGGAAAATTTTTCCATCATCGTGTTCCTTTGTCGCTCGAGGGCTTCTTCGAGCAAGATTTTGATAGGATCTCCTACCCCCTCGTATTTCTTTTCATCTGCCATGGGAGGCCATCAGTATTTGCAAGGCTGGCCTTGCAAAGGTTCGACCAGTTCAAGCCCTAACTCCTTATATCTCGACCTAATTAGGGTCATGCAAAGAAAAACAAAGAAAGAGAAGACCACTTTGATACCACTGATCTGGATTTAAATAGGAACAAAACAAATTACATAAATAACCATAAATACAGAGATGCAGTAGAAATAATACTTCATTTCATTAATGTAAAATACTGAAATATGCTTACAAATAGAAATGGAAATAAACTAGCTCGGACGATGGTAGCTTATCTCTGAGGAGAGATGTGGCAGCTACATGCCTCTGAACTGTCTTACAATGAGGTCCGAGGACTACAAATTTTGGATGAGAAACATCCATCCATGGACCCATGTAGCTCCTAGGTTTCCCAAAAAAACGTTGTTTAGGGCCTCAAAACGGCTTCGGAAGTTCAGGACCCAAAAAACTGTTAAAAATAGTAAATTGTGCTACAATTAAGGAAACTAAAAAACTAAAAGAGATAGTTGTGGGGGTCCAAGTGGCATAAGTGGGTGGCCACCAACATCCACCTGGATCATTCTCCCCCCTTTCAGACGTAATGGTCCCCATTACGTTGAGTTCCTCCATGGGATGAGGAAACTTTTGTTGAACTTGGTCCCTGGTGAGTTGTTCTACAAGCTCTGTTGTGTCCAGTAATTGTGGGAAGCATGGTCGAGGGCGGTCCAGATTGAACACTCGGTGCAAGCAAAGGAATGGAGGGATGTTGTGCTCCAAAGAATTATTTCCCACAACCTTGGTAATGGTGTAAGGATCATATCGTAGTGGTCGAAGCTTCTGATGGGCTCTTGTAAGGCGGTCTTTCTACAAGTGCAACCAGACTTTGTCACCCACCTGAAACTTGTGTAGCACCCTATGTTCATCATGTCGCTACTTGTACTTGGAATTTTCCACAATGGAGTGGCGATATATCAGCCCGTTGGGTAGAGGTGCTCTGGAAGTCAGATCGAATGAATGCTTGACCTGACAATGCAATGGTACCCCTGTGGGTGAGGAGAAGATGTCCCTGTCTTCTTTCATGATCATATCCACCTACTTCTACTGCATGGAGGAACCCTTCCCAGGGGCCATGGATGTGGCTATGATCTTCCCCTTACTTTGAGGGCGAACCAGACAGAAAATAAATTTCCTAGTCTGGGAGATGATCTTACTGCCTTTCTTAGCAGAGATCAAAGAAGTGGCAGTAGGTGGGGCTACCTCCAGTATCCTGTATAATGTATTACACAAAGAAATAATAACAGTGCGAGGCCTTGACTCATACAGAACATGTCACCTCCACAAGTATGGTTGGCCTAATAATACATCACAAACATCGAGCAGTGCAACATCACACAATACCTCATCTGTGAAGGGCTTGATGTTGTAGGGAAGGTGGCACTACTGGCAGACTCAGAGATCTTGTCCTTTGTGAAGCCACCCGATGTATTACTATTGTGGGTGTGTTATGGTTGGTAGTCCCAGCTACTTAATGACCTCTGCTGAAATGAGGTTCTTTTGGCTGCCACTGTCGACAATGAATTGCAGCGGTGAATCCTTCACCCACATTTGTGAGTGGAAAAGATTCTCCCCCTCTTCTGGATCTTTGGGCTCAATATTTTGGACCTTGGTGGTGGCAACAGTGGTTTTGAGCTCCATATCAATGATTTTCTTCCCTTTGTCATACCCCTTGTTGGGTTCTGACTCAGGGTCGAAACATGCATCTGACACTAAAGCCTTCAACTCAACCACCAACGACTACTTGGTCCGACACTCACTTGTGTTATGAGTGGGGCTGTTATGGAACTCACACCACTTTCCTATGTCCTTGTTTGACTTCGTGGTGTTGTTATTTTCTTGCGGCTTTGACGGGTTGTCTTGGGTCACCCCGCCTTGGCATTGTCCTTTGTTCTTTAGATTCGCAAATCCAAAGTCTCTCTTCTTTTGTTTGAACTTTTGCTCGATCTTGACAGTGTATTGGTATGCCGTGCCGAGTGAGGAGATGTTCAAGAAATCCATCTCATCTTGGATGTATCTATGTAGGCAACCTTGGTATTTGAGTACCAAATGCAGCTCAGAAACCTTAATACCCTACTTTGTGCGAAGGGTATGAAAAATGTTTGTGAACTCCGGCACATCTTGGTCCCTTCCCTGCCGCAGCGTGGTCCACTTTATGTATTTATCCTCATAGCTTTTGACAGGTTAGTACTACTCCTTGATGGCATCCCAAAATGAATTCCAAGTGGGTGTAGCTGAAAATAGTGAGCTCGTACTTTCATCCTTCTTCTCGTAGTAGGTTTCCTCTGCTTTGAGAAGTGCAAAAGTGATCTTTTCCCAGCTGGAAAATTCATGAGCAGAAAAATAACCTTCTATCATATTTAACCATTTATCCATGACATTTGCATCTATCTAACCCTCGAATATGGGGATTTCAAAGTTAACTTGTACCTTAAAGGGTGTGGTGTTTCCAGTGTAGCTGTTGGAAGCAGATGTGTCGCCCCCTGGTTAGCCACTGAAGAATCTGGGCAAAGTTTTCCATCTTCAAGTTCCTTTGTCGCTTGAGGGCTTCTTCGAGCAAGATTTTGATGGGATCTCCTACCCCCTCGTATTTCTTTTCATCTGCCATGGGAGGCCATCAGTATTTGCAAGGCTGGCCTTGCAAAGGTTCGACCAGTTCAAGCCCTAACTCCTTATATCCCAACCTCGTTGGGGACATGCAAAGAAAAACAGAGAAAGAGCAAACCGTTCTGATACCACTGATCCAGATTTAAACAAGAATGCAACAAATTACATAAATAACCATAAATACAGAGATGCAGTAGAAATAATACTTCATTTCATTAATGTAAAATATTGAAATATGCTTACAAATAGAAATGGAAATAAACTAGCTCAAGCAATGGTAGCTTATCTCTGATGAGAGATGTGGCAGCTACATGCCTCTGAACTATCTTACAATTAGATTCAAAGGCCAATTTGTTGTTGAGAAACAATGGAAAACCCTAAACATCCAAAAACCTAACCCTAGGAGATGAAGCGCCAAATTATGGGCCCTGTTTTGGGTAAATTTGTACATCAACTTCCCGGGGTCGTAACATTGGCATACTATCTCCGTTTGATGTGCACAATACCTCGTTATAAAGATCTATCCGAGGACTACACCTTTGGGATGTGAAACATCATTGCATGGACCCATGTTGCTCCTAGGTTTCTCATGAAACTTCATTTAGGGCCTCAAAACGGCTCTGAAAGTTCAGGACCCGAAAAACTGCTAAAAATAGTAAACTGTGCTACAATTAAGGAAACTAAAAAATTGAAAGAGATAGTTGTGGGGGTCCAAGTGGGATAGGCGAGTGGCCACCAACATCCACATAGATAAAAATCATTAAATTGTCAGTATCTTATGTAATTTTAAACATATTTTGTTTAACTTTTGAACATTGGTCAAAGGTTTTCCCACTTATGATGATTTATCTTTCTGTTTGAAATGTAAAGCAATCATATCTCCTTACTATTCTTTCTGCACATCCTATCAAATCAAAATCACCATGTGATGTTATATAAAAGCCCTTTGGTTATATATTAGTACTATCTAAAAGAGTCAATACATCATTCTTGTAATTTGTTTTATGTATTGGTCCTCCATAAAAACCAAAACCAAAACCCCAAAACATATATCTTAGATGCTCTGGCGTGATTAATTGACCATTATCATCTAGAGGTACAACATCAATCTGGCGCCATTGTCGAGGACTCGAACTTGATTATCTTCCTGGGACGACAATATAAATCCTATTCCTTTAAAGGTGACTAAAGGACTAGATAGGTCAAAATTATTCACCTGGCAACTCCACTATGCCAAACTAGCACCTTTTAAGCACACTAGATCCCATTCTAAATTTGACATTGTCAGTCCACTATCAGACCCATAAAAACTTGTGAGAAGGGCCAATTACAAAAGAAGACTTCAACCATCTTCTTCTTCTTCAGCCCTGCAGTCTGAAGATATATTATCATCAGATCCCTTTAGCAACATTCCATCCAATCCATATTGGACACAATTATCACCTAGGGTTTCTAAACTTTTAGACAAGGGAGTTGATTTTAAATCAACTTTCCTTATTCACTCACTTGAAACTTGTCAAGAACCCCCACTACCATTAGGATCACCTAAATCTGAGTTTGAATTGGGTGTTCATTTACCTGAATACAAACCTACAGATTTCATATCCCCCACTACTTATTCATTCCCTTCTACTTCTGAACAACCTGAAGGGACCTTCTCTATATACTCAAATCCACTCTTTGAAACAAAAGAGGATATTTAGTCATAGGTCCAAAAGTTAGTTATTAAGACTCCCTTAAATTTATTTTGGAGATCTCCTCCTTCTTCACCTCCACACAGATATACACCTTCCTTATCACCATCTTCCTCTTCTTCTTCTTCATCATCTACACAAACATCTCATACACCATCTTCTACTATGGCATTCCAACCTATTGTACAAGCTAGATATGCAGCTTTAGTTTTGCCTCAAAACCTCTATGCATTCCCTCCTGGATATTTAAAACACCTTCCTAGGTATAATGGAGAAATTGGTTCCTCAGCTGAGGACAATCTTCAAGCATTTCTAGATTTTACAGATAATATGAACATAGAACAATAAAATGTTTATATGAGGTTTTTTTGTCCAATCTCTTGAGGGAAATGTGAGAACCTAGTTTAGGCAGTTACCTACAAATTCCATTAGGTATTGGGAGGAGTTAACAAATATATTCAAAAACCAATGGGGTGTGAAGAAAGAATCTCTTTACTTTTTAAACGAGTTTGAAGAACTAAAATGAAACTTTGGTGAACCTGTAGTTGATTTTATTAAAAGGTCAACAAACTTTACCATAAAATGCCCCCTGATTGCAAACCCCCCGTAGCAGCAACCAAATATAGGTTTTCAAAAGCCTTTGAAGATGATTTTGTTGTAATGTTAAGAGAAAGAAATTTTAGGACTCTTGAAGACATGCAAACTAACGCTATAGAGGTGGAAGAAAATAGGGCTGACTCAGCCACCTTAAAAGCCAACGAGGAAAAGGCCCAAAGAAAGCTTAAATATAGTCAAGAGGCCTCTACTTCTTCAAAAATTAAAACTGAAGATTCCAAAATTGATGAGATCACTTCACTTGTTAGAAACATATCAAATAGAATTTCCAAGATTGAAACTCAAACTAGAAAAATTCAACACACGGTCACTCGACCTCAAAATGAGAATCAAGGTCAATACAAAAGAACTCAACAACTACAAATTCTTCAAAGACCTAGTAATGATTAGCAGGTTCCAACTCCTTTGTTGATAAATGATCAACAACCTAATGACAATACCATGACTATCACTAAAGACATTAACAATATGGATACCTCTTCTAGTCACACAACTATTGTTCCTCTTTCATAGAATAAACAAGTTCAAGAAGATCAAGAATCCTCACAGGTTTCCAAATATCATGCCTTCTTTGAATTCCTAATTGAAGAGCTAAACAAAAGATATGGTCTCAGACCTAGACTTGGCCCTAGAAGACCACCTAAGGAATGTCCAATAATTGAACCTCATACCAAAGCTGTTGAAACTCAGACAACTGCTATTCAACCATTAAATAAGTCAATTGATATAGCTCAAATTGATAAAACTGTCTTGACTACATTTAATGTTAAAAAGGAGTTAAGATCCCTATACCACTTTCAGAACTTTAAAAAAACCCTGGATATAAAAATCAAGTTTCCAAATGGATACAAAACACCTCTGTTGATGTTGAAAGTGATGTCATTAGCCTTCAGGATGAAAAACCAATATTTATCTTTGGTCCTAGCTCAGATATGATAGATGAAATAGTACCCCCTTTCTATGTCACACTAAAGGCACATGATTCTGTGTTATACAAGTGTATGCTAGATTATGGAGCATCACATAATCTCATGCCAAAAACTATCATGGATCATTTAAATCTTGACATAACTAGATCCTATCATGATTTTTACACCTTTGGTTCCAAGAGGGTACCTTGTCTATGATTGATTAAGGATATAGTATTCACTCTTGCCCAAATCCCAGTAAAAAGCATAGAATTAGATATAGTTGTCACTGATATCCCTCCCAAATTTGGAATGCTCCTTTCAACATCTTGCTGTGCCAAATTAGGGGGAACTCTTTAGATGGGCATTTCTTATGCCACTATTCCAGTTTATGGGGGAGAAAAACTTAGGTTGTATAGAGAAGTTGGATTTGTGCACACTGTATGAAAAACAGATCAACAAAAGAACCACCTCATATATGCTATTGATCAATATTTTGGCTGCTTTCAACTCTCTTCAAATCAAATAAATGAATCTCAAGTAAAAATTGATGCAGTTGAAAACCCTATATCAAATCAAACTGATGTCTGGATGTTGTTCTTTGATGATTATTGTACAAAAGATGGAGCAGGGGCTAGGCTAGTACTAATCTCACCAGAAAAGGAAAACATTACACAATCATGTAAACTTGATTTTGAAGATACCAACAATGTAGCAAAATATTAGGATTTCCTACTAGGACTATAGTTAGCCAAGAGTTTAAAGGTACACAACCTAAGTGTTTTCACTGACTCCGAACTCATTGTAAGACAAGTTAGAAATCTTTGCCAAACAAACCATCCTAGGCTTAGGTCTTATCGAAATGAGGTTTGGGATTCCATTGAGAATTTCTTTGATGCCTTCAATATAACTTATGTCCCTAGAAATGAAAATATACATGCATATTCTTTGGCTGTCTCTACAAGCTCATTTAAGATTCCTGATCAAACGCAAGTGTTATACCAAATCCAAGTCAAATATAGGCCATCCATACCGGATGACCAAAAGAATTGGCATGTATTTGAGGATGATGAATAAATAAAATATTTCCTTCAACTTGTAGGTGAATTTTCTCTTCTGCAAACTGATGAAGACAATCTTGACATGATTAATCCTCAAATTAATAATGATCGAGAACTAAACTCCAAGATTGGAGATCATGACATCATACAATTATTAAACAACTTCATTCCTAAAGGGTTAATTCCTTTAGAGAAATTATTCGATTATAATGACGTCCCTCGAAACCTTCCATCCATCTCTCTTGAAGATGACATTGAAGAAATCAACATTGGAACTCAAGAACAAGTACAAAATATAAAAATATTTGCATCTTTGACCCCAGAAATCAAAAATGAATATCTTAAGTTACTTAAAAAATACAAAGATGTTTTTTCTTGGTCTTATGCCAATCTTAAAACCTATGACACATCCCTCATTGAACATAAGATCCCATTAAAAACTGAAGATAAACCCTACCAACAAAAACTCAGAAGAATTAACCCACTTCTTTTGCCAACTATTGAGAAAGAGCTTAAGAAAATGTTAGATGCACGAATTATTCTTCCACTAAGATATTCTAATTGGATTGCCAACTTAGTACCTGTCAAGAAAAATAATGGTGAAATTAGACTCTGTGTTGATTTTAGAAACTTAAATTAAGCATCATTAAAAGATAACTATCCCTTACCTAAAATGGATCAGTTACTTCAACAAGTTTCTGGAGCTAACAAACTTTCTATGTTAGATGGTTTTTCTGGTTATAATCAGATTATGGTCGACAAGGAGGATAGGGAAAACACTGCCTTCACAACACCTTGGGGTACTTTCATGTATGATAGGATGCCTTTCGGTTTGAAAAATGCAGGAGCTACATTCCAAAGAGCTATGGATATAGCTTTTGTAGGCCAGGTAAATAAATTTCCTGTTATTTATCTTGATGATCTTACAGTTGTTTCTAATTCTGATAAAAAAAAATTAAAGCACTTGATGAAAGTTTTTGAAAGATGTAGGAAATTCGGGATATCGTTGAATCCAAAGAAGTCTCTATTTTCTATCACAGAAGGGAAATTTCTTGGCCATATAATTTCTAAAAAAGGAGCAGTCATTGATCCAAACAGAGTATCAGCCATTCAGACATTATCATTACCAAGAAATAAAAAGGAATTTCAGGCTTTTCTTGGTAAAATCAACTTTTTAAGAAGATTCATACTCAATTATGCTGAAATTGTCAAAGATATAACTGATATGCTTAAGAAGGGTCATGAATTTAAATGGACTGTCTCTTCTAGACATGCATTTGATCAAATCAAGAAAGCTATTTCTGAAGCTCCAACCTTGGTGAATCCTGATTATACCAAACCATTCAGTATCTTTTCCTTTACCTCTAAAACAACCCTTTTTGTTGTTTTACTACAAAAGAATGAATATTCCCATGACCAACCTATAGCCTTTTTAAGCAAAGTCATGAGAGATGTTGAGCTCAAATATGACATAATTGAGAAGCAGGCTTATGCCCTATTCTAGTCTTTGAAATCTTTTAGGATGTATGTTTTACATTCAACCATCATAGCCTATCTCCCCAACAGTGTTATTAAAATTATTCTCACTCAACCAGATACTAATGGGAGAATGAGTGAATGGATCACTCAAATTTTGGAGTATGATCTAACTATCAAAACTACAAAGTTGGTAAAGGGTCAAGGATTATCTAAGCTTCTAGCTGAGTCTAATTGTAAGGTGCTAGGCATCAACTTTGTTTTGGAAGTACCAGGGAAGAATCCACAATAACCTTCCCAAGATTTGAATGAGGAGAATCCACAAGAACCTTCTGTCTATACAGAAGGGGAGAATCCACAAGAGCCTTCCCAAAAATTGACTGAGGAGAAGCCACAAGAGCCTTCCCAGCATCCTGAAGAAAAGAATCCACAAGATCCTTTACCTTCAGATCAGACCATTTCTATACATATTGATGAGAAATTACTTTGTCAAATTGGTATCAAGATATTGTAAATTTCTTGATTCATTTTGAATGTCCTGCATAATTTTCCAAAAGTCAATGTAAAACTCTCAAATTGAAAGCAGTCAAATACTATATCATAAATGAAAATCTGTACTGGAAAGACCCACTCAATATCTTGTTATTATGCTTAACAAAATCAGAGACCGAAGGGATCATTGATCAGTTTCATGCAGGATTTTGTGGAGGACATTATGCTTGGAGGGAAACAACATATAAGATATTAAGGGTAGGATTTTATTGGCCAACATTGTTCTTACAAGTAGGATCAAAGGTTAGAAGTTGTCTCCCTTGTCAGATGTTTTCTGGTAAGAAAAAACTGCCAGCTCTTCCACTAATCCCAACACTGGTCTCAACACCTTTTCTCCAATGGGGATTAGATTTTATTGGAGAGATTCATCCTACTTCAAGAAATCAACATAGATGGATCCTCACTACAATAGACTATTTTACTAAATGGGTGGAAGCAATTCCAGTAAGAAATGCTACTGATGTAGTAGTGATCAAATTCATTGAAGAAAACATTTTATCCAGGTTTGGTTGCCCAAGCTAGATTGTTATTGACAATGCCACAACATTTTCCAGTATTAAAATGATTGAGTTTTGCCAGAAATATCAGATTTTGTTACACCATTCAACTCCATATTATCCTCAAGGTAATGGTCTTGCAGAATCATCTAATAAAATTCTGGTAAAGGTTATCAAAAAAACTTTAGCAAATCATAAAAAGAGTTGGGACACTCATCTAATTTATGCAGTCTGGGCCAATAGGATTACTCCAAAGAGATCTACTGGAAAATCTCCTTTTCAGTTAGTTTATGGGAAAGATGCAATTTTCCCTACCAACTTGGCTTTCCCTGTTTTAAAGTTTCTGCAGGAAATAACTAATGAACCTGATGATTTTTCAAGGAGGATAAATCAAATCATTGAACTAAATGAGAACAGAGATGAGGTTCAATACAAATTGAAAAAATATCATAATAAAATGAAGAGCTTGTTTGATAGAAGAGCCAGGGAAAGGGACTTCAAGGAGGGAGATTTGGTTCTAATATGGGATTCCAAAAGAGAAGACAAAGGAAAACATGGAAAGTTTGACAATCTATGGTTTGGACCTCTAGCTATTGTTGAAGTAAAAGGGAACAACACTTTTGTGTTATAAAATCTAGAGGGACAATATTCCACATTTCCTATTAATGGAAGATTTATGAAGCATTATATTCAGTATTGAGAAGTTGAAGTAGATTTTACTACCATCATTGTAAAAAGTCCAACTTTATTTTACTTTTCAATTGTCAGTATGATTTTTACAGCAAAGACTCCATAGCCCAAGGAGAAGGCACATGGATCTGCAAGTTCTCTACATTCTACAGGAGAAAGCAGTCCCCAGTTGGAGCCGATGTTGTAGCTATTTTATTTTTGATAAGTTAGCCATTAGATGAAAAAATCAAAATGCCATAAAAAAAATGGTAAGTTAGGATATGGACCAAAAACAAAATTGAAAATAACAAATGTTAGGATTTATTTATTATTTCAGGTCCATATCATAAAAAATGATAGGGTAGTTGCTCTAAAAAAGGAAGGCAAATGACAAAAATGTTAGATAAGCAATAAAAGAAGAATATTTGCTTTAGAAAATAAAAATTAAGGCTGCTAGCTCAAATACGCCTTTGAAATTGTTGTTTAGTTTAAAATAATGTTTAAATTCCTTAATCAGGGATTAATTATTATTTAAACTTGATTGCTTTGCAAAAAGGTCATAATGTATGATGGGTGGAAGCAATAAAATGTCAAATCAATATCAAAAAATCATCAGGCATCTTTGAACAGATAGATTTTGTTGGAAATAATACTGAGGGGGGGGGGAATCAGTATTATCTAGCAATTTACCAAATCTTCCTTATTTGATCTTTTGAAATATTCTTGCATATCAGTACCATAAAACAATGAGCATGAATAAAGAAAATAGACAGTCACACCAAAGAACACAAGATGTAAGGTGGAAACCCAATGCGGGAGAAAAACCACCTGCTGCAATAATGTCTCTATCTTCTTTCAAGAAATTCTTTTTACAATGATTTTGTACTGGTGCAGTCCTTTACCAGCACGCAGGCTGCAACCTGCAAAGAGCTACAACTCTTTCTTGTTTTCCAGACTTCTCCTGGAAGGGAGCTACAACCCCCTACTTCTTTTTCAAAATGATCAACAAGTATACAACAGATACAGTTTACTACAGATATCAGATCAGTAATTACAGAAACAACCCAGAACACCTTATGAACAGAAATATACAGTTAACAGATCATCTTGAGACAGGGACGCATATTTTCTTTCTGTGGCCTGCGACTGGACGCAGTATACCTTATGCTGTTCTGCGTGCAGACGCACTGTTACTTTTGCTTGTCTGCGACCGACGCACACATCAACACTATCGCGCCGCGTCTTTTGCTTCAGAGACGCACTCAATACCACAGTCGCGCCGCGTCCTTCGCTTCAGAGACGCACCTGATCCTTTACTGTACTGCGTCCCGGCGCACTTTCCCTTCACTGAATCTGCGTCCTTTTAGATATAGAAGATAAGAGGACTTCAGAACCAACCCAAACACTCAGATCCACAGATCTGATCATGCGCCATATAGATCGTAGTCCATTAGAAGATTTACCCTTAAAGATATGGACTAGATCACACCAAGAGATGATCAACCAAGATGATGCATAATCCAAATGAACTCCTTTGCTTTATATAGGCAAGCTTCTCCCCAAAGCGTGGAACAATACCACGAGCCGACACCATAGAAACACGCAACCGTCGGCTAGATACCACACAAGAAGCCCCCACGAGCTTTTCTCTACCTTGAAATGTGTGCACTGGGCGGACGCACCTTCTGAACGGCTGGCCAGCGTCCCTGGACGCGGGTTCTGTATGGAATACCTGCGGGGACGCACTTGCTGAACAAAATTTCCTGCGTCCTTCTTGATTTACCATCTGAAAGAGTTTGCCATCAAGTACAACACCTGAATCATAATGCCAACAAACTCCCCCTTTGGACTTGATGGCAACCACATAATCTTCAGCTTCATCATTCTCCCCCTTTGACATCAAGAGCAAAGGGTATGCTCCCCCTATGCTCATGCTTCTCCAGATTTGTAACCAGAAATCCATCATGAAGGAGACAGAGACATATTGCAGCTATTTCCAAGATCTCCTTCTCCATAATGCCAACAATGCATTATGTGCTCCCCCTGAGCCTATACCATCAATAGGAAGATGGTCAACAGTGAGATGATGCATCAACAACCCCCAGCTTTTGCCTGAGGTATTCAAAAGTGTCCCTGGGCAACGGTTTGGTGAAAATATCAGCAACTTGTTCCTTAGAAGGAACATACTCCAACTTGACCTTCTGTTCAAGTACTTGTTCCCGGAGAAAATGGTACTTGATTGGTATGTGCTTGGTTTTTGAATGCATAACCGGATTCTTTGAGATGCTGATTGCACTTGTGTTGTCACATAAGATAGGAATAGGAGGTGTACAAGTGATTTGATAATCCTGCAAAGTCTGCATCATCCAAAGAAGTTGGGTGCAACAAGATGCAGCCGCAACATATTCCGCTTCAGCTGTAGACAAGGCAATTGAACTCTGTTTCTTGCTGAACCAAGATACCAGTCTAGAACCCATAAAGAATGCACCACCACTTGTGCTTTTCCTGTCATCCACGCTTCCGGCCCAATCTGCATCTGTATAAGCATGAAGAGTGAGATCTGTATCTCTAGGATACCATAGGCCATAATTTTGAGTCCCTTGAAGATATTTGAAGATTCTCTTTACTGCTTGAAGATGAGTCTCCTTTGGATTTGCCTGAAACCTTCCAACTATTCCAACTGCATGCATGATGTCTGGTCGGGTACCTGTCAAATATAGTAGACTTCCAATCATAGATCTGTAGGTTGGTTGATGAACTGCTGCAGATTCGTCATTTGCACTGAGACTACATCCTGTAACCATGGGTGTACATACTGGTTTTGCATCTTCCATGCCATATTTCTTCAAAATCTGCTTGAGATACTTGGTTTGAGATAAAAGGATTCCTCCTTTCTTTTGTTGGATTTGCAAACCAAGAAAGTATGTCAGTTCTCCTAGCAAGGACATCTCAAATTCTTTCTGCATGACTGAGGCAAAGCTTTGACTCATAGCTTCTTCATTACTGCCAAAAATAACGTCATCTACATACACAACAAGTATTAGTAATTTGTCATTTTCAACTTTTATATAAAGATTGCTATCTGCTGAACCTTTTGAAAAACCTTGTTGATGAAGATATTTGTCCAACCGGTAGTACCAAGCCCTTGGAGCTTGTTTGAGACCATAGAGAGCCTTTTTTAATCGGCATACAAGATTTGGATCGTTTCCAAGAATGAAACCATCTGGCTGTTCAATGTACACTTCTTCATCCAAGTCTCCATTCAGAAAAGCTGATTTCACATCCATTTGAAATACTTTGAAGTTCTGACAACTTGAGAGAGCAAGAAACATTCGGATGGCCTCAAGTCTTGCAACAGGAGCAAAAGTTTCTTCAAAGTCTATTCCTTCTTGCTGTGCATACCCTTTACAAACAAGTCTGGCTTTGTTTCTAATTACTTCTCCATTTTCATTCAATTTATTTTTGAAAACCCATTTTGTTCCGATAACATTCTTATCCTTTGGTCTAGGAACCAGCTCCCAAGTATTGTTCTTTTCGATTTGCTCAAGTTCTTCATCCATTGCTTTCACCCAACATTCATCTTTGCATGCTTCTTTCACATTTTGTGGTTCAGTAGAGGAGAGTAATGCCAAATAACTTGAAGCTTCTGCAACTGTTCTTCTAGTTTGTATACCTGCTTCCTTTTGTCCCATGATCTGAGATTCTGGATGGTTCTTTTGAACATATCTGGATGGAGTCTTTTCTTCTATTCTTGTTCTTTCTTCTGCTTCTTCGTGAGGTCCGTCTTGAAATTGTTCTTGCGGTTCTTCTTCTTCATCATTCTGTCTTTGAGGGTAGCTTTCATCTTCTTCAATGTCTTCACGATGTATTTGCCTAGGAATGTATCCTTTCTCATCAACCACTACATCAATGCTTTCAACAATTCTGCCAAGTCTTTTATTGTAGCATTTGTATGCTTTGCTATGTGGAGAGTAGCCAAGAAGAATTCCTTCATCTGCTCTAGGATCAAGTTTGCCAAGCTGCTCCTCAGTATTTTTGATATAGCATTTGCTCCCAAAGATTTTGAAGTGCTTTACTGAAGGAGTTTTACCACTCCAGAGCTCATGAGGAGTTTGAGTGCTGTTTACTCGGACATTTGTCTTGTTGAGAATAATAACTGCCGCATGTGCAGCTTCACCCCAGAAGGTTGCAGGAGTTCCTGATTCATCAAGCATAGCACGAGCCATTTGCTGGACTGTTCTGTTCATTCTTTCCACTACTCCATTTTGCTGAGGAGTTCTAGCTGTAGAAAATTCTCTCCTTATTCCATGTTCATCACAGAAATCGAAAAATTCATTTGAAGTAAATTCTCCACCTCTGTCGGATCTGAGGCACTTAATCTTGTGACCTGATTCATTTTCAGCCAAGGCTTTGAAGGATTTGAATTTTTCGAAAGCTTCATCTTTGTGCTTCATAAGTCCTAACCAAACAAACCTGGAGAAATCGTCAATAAATAATATCAAGTATTCCTCTCCTCTAGGTGTTCTTTTTCTGAATGGTCCACATACATCTGTATGTACTAGCTCAAGAGGCATACTGGCTGATCCTTCTTTCTCTGGAAAGTTAGTTCTAGTCTGTTTTCCAAACTGACATGATCTGCACATGGTGTTGTCAGGAATTTTGATATCTGGAAGATCGCGAACTGCCTGATATTTGCAAGCTTTCCTTATTTGTGAGAAGCTTAGATGTCCCAATCTTCGATGCCATAACCAGTGCTCTTCATCCTTGCTTAAATAGCATTGTTGTTGTTCTTCATCAAAAATGTATAGATTATTTGAAGTTCTTTTTCCTTTGAGAACTGTTTTACCTGTATCAAGATCACGAACAAGACATCCATTTGATCTGAATATAACCTCGGTTCTTTGATCACACATCTGGCTTACACTTAGAAGATTATGCTTTAGTCCATCAACAAACAAAACATTTCCAGCCTTAACATCTTCTTTTAAAGGAGCAATACCTTTTCCTTTTATAGTTGCAGGAGTATCATTTCCAAAAGAGACTTTCTTTCCCTTTTCTAAATTAGAATAAGATTCAAGTTTTTCTTTATCACCTGTCATGTGCTTTGAACATCCACTGTCAATGTACCATAGATTTTCTTGTCCTTCTGCATAGAATGCTATCCCACATCTTTCTGTTTGAGGTTCCTTTATTTTCCATGTTTTGGTGCCTGAGGTTTGTTCCCTTTTTTGTTCTTGTACCTTTCTTTCCGGAAACCTGCTTCTACATTCAACATCTTCATGTCCAAAATTATTGCAAATAGAGCATTCAATTTCATTTTCAAGAGCTGAAAAATTGTTATAGGTCCTTTTTGTATTCCCTGTCATGCTTCTTTGTTTTTGAGCTTCCCTAGTCATGATTGTTTTATACGCAACACATTGGGCTGCTTTGTGACCAAAGTTATGGCAAGAAAAGCATTGTCCATTGAAGAAGTTTCTGCGATTATTGAATCTACCAGCCGACTGATTGTAATTTCTATTTTCATCTATTCTTGAACCAAATTGAGAAGGTTTTACCTGTGGCTGGTTGTGGCTTTTGTTCACCCTTAAGCTGGATTGCCCCTGATAGTTTGAAGTTTGTCCCTGCTTTACCTGATGATCTTCCTTGTGTTCTTGCTCATTTCTTCTTGCTGCATCAAGATAACTTTTTGAAGTGGAAGCTTGAGAAGTTTCTCCATTGTAGCCCAGACCTGTCTTATTTAGAGGAGATCGCTGCACACTGATAATCTCATTCAACGTTTCAGATCCTTTGACAAATTTGAGATTAATAGTTTTTGTTTTCTCAATTTCTTTTCTAAGACCAACAATTTCACCTTCTAATTTTTCAAGATGTTTTTCCTTTTCATCAATCTGAAATTGTAGAGTATCAATAATCATGTTCTTTTCTTCTATACATCTCTTGAGTCTAGTAATTTCATCATAAAGGTTATCCACATCTATAGCATCCTCATAATTATCATCTTCAAATGCCATTAACAATCTATATTTGTTACCTTGTTCATCTTCATCACTGTTTGATAAGCCATCGCTATCTTCATGGGTGTAGTAGCTTTTCTTATTTGTACCCTGTTTCTTGTTCCATCTAACTGGTTCCTTTCCTTTATCCTTATAAGAGCATTTTGCAGCATAATGACCTACTCTTCCACAAGCAAAACATTTGAAAGGTAGCTTACCTCTGAACCTTCCAGAACCCCTTTGAAGATTTCTGACAAAGTTTGATTCTTCTTCCTCTTCTTCTGGAACATGACATGCTTCATAGTGATCTTCTTTGCCTGATGCTTTAAAAGCAGCTTCCCTTCTGTCTGATGGACCTCCCTTTCTCATTTCATAAGCAGTTAGAATTCCATGCAGCTGAGACATAGTGAGAACACGGAGATTTTCCTTTTCTTCTACTGCAGATACTTTAGATTCAAACTTGGGAGATAAAGATCTTAGAATCTTTTGAACTACTATAGTCTCTTTTATTTCTTCACCCAAATTTTTCATACAATTAACAATCTCATCTACTCGAAGAAAATAATTAGCCACACTTTCATCATTATACATCTTGAGAGTCTCATATTGAATCCTGAGAGTTTGAAGTTTAGCTTCTTTTACCTGTTCATCTCCTTCATAGCTAGTGATCATTTTGTCCCATATCTCTTTTGCTGATTTGAAGTGCATGACCTTCATGAACTCTGTTTGAGATATACTTCCTAATAGAGTACTGACTGCTTTTGCATTTGTTTCATACTGCTTTTTCTCAGCTGGATCTGTAGGAGTAACTGAAGGAAAGGCATAGCCTGATTCTACAATGTTCCAAACTTCTGTACCAAGAGATTGAAGATATGCAGTAACTCTTACCTTCCAATAATTGAAGTTTGTTCCATCGAAGACGGGTGGCCTGATTGATGCTTCTCTCTCGTAGTTGCTCATGATGAACGATCTACCTTCAAGCGATCAAGCTGTTCTGAAGGACCTGCTCTGATACCAATTGTTGGAAATAATACTGAGGGGGGGGGGGAATCAGTATTATCTAGCAATTTACCAAATCTTCCTTATTTGATCTTTTGAAATATTCTTGCATATCAGTACCATAAAACAATGAGCATGAATAAAGAAAATAGACAGTCACACCAAAGAACACAAGATGTAAGGTGGAAACCCAATGCGGGAGAAAAACCACCTGCTGCAATAATGTCTCTATCTTCTTTCAAGAAATTCTTTTTACAATGATTTTGTACTGGTGCAGTCCTTTACCAGCACGCAGGCTGCAACCTGCAAAGAGCTACAACTCTTTCTTGTTTTCCAGACTTCTCCTGGAAGGGAGCTACAACCCCCTACTTCTTTTTCAAAATGATCAACAAGTATACAACAGATACAGTTTACTACAGATATCAGATCAGTAATTACAGAAACAACCCAGAACACCTTATGAACAGAAATATACAGTTAACAGATCATCTTGAGACAGGGACGCATATTTTCTTTCTGTGGCCTGCGACTGGACGCAGTATACCTTATGCTGTTCTGCGTGCAGACGCACTGTTACTTTTGCTTGTCTGCGACCGACGCACACATCAACACTATCGCGCCGCGTCTTTTGCTTCAGAGACGCACTCAATACCACAGTCGCGCCGCGTCCTTCGCTTCAGAGACGCACCTGATCCTTTACTGTACTGCGTCCCGGCGCACTTTCCCTTCACTGAATCTGCGTCCTTTTAGATATAGAAGATAAGAGGACTTCAGAACCAACCCAAACACTCAGATCCACAGATCTGATCATGCGCCATATAGATCGTAGTCCATTAGAAGATTTACCCTTAAAGATATGGACTAGATCACACCAAGAGATGATCAACCAAGATGATGCATAATCCAAATGAACTCCTTTGCTTTATATAGGCAAGCTTCTCCCCAAAGCGTGGAACAATACCACGAGCCGACACCATAGAAACACGCAACCGTCGGCTAGATACCACACAAGAAGCCCCCACGAGCTTTTCTCTACCTTGAAATGTGTGCACTGGGCGGACGCACCTTCTGAACGGCTGGCCAGCGTCCCTGGACGCGGGTTCTGTATGGAATACCTGCGGGGACGCACTTGCTGAACAAAATTTCCTGCGTCCTTCTTGATTTACCATCTGAAAGAGTTTGCCATCAAGTACAACACCTGAATCATAATGCCAACAGATTTCACTCCGCCCGGATCAATGATGGAGGAGACTTTTTGGCCCCCCCTTCAGTTGTTTCCCATTAACACGAGGAGGGGGGTCCGAAAAGAAGTTTTAATGGCTGCCATCTTTCACTACGTGGCATTCCTGTGGCATTTCAGGCCCCCAAAGCTCAAAACCGAAAACCACCGCACCCCCCCCCCCCACGAAATCCAACCGGTGGTTTTCCTCCATCCAACCGTTGACCTTGCTCCTGTGCCATGTCATAGACCTGTTATCCCTTCCTTCATTCACAACCCTCCACATCATTAGTCCGTTATATCTTACCCATTCGCCATCTGCCACATCGCAAAGTCATTATGCCCTACGCTCCAAAGCTATTACCAGCCTTAGTTAATCGTTTAATCTCCCGTTAGACATTAATTCTCTCTCCTCTGCAAATTAATTGCCTACGACTAGATTTAAATGGAAAATTAAGCCCGATTTCATTTATAAATACCCCATGGCTCTACATTTTACCACTTTTCTGCTTTCGTCCTATCACCTAAAGCATTTTTCACTCTATATATTTTCCTCTATCATCCGTTCTTTAATTAAAACAGTTTCCAAATCCCTCACCCATAGAAAAATGGCTCCCAAGGCTAAAACACAGAAAGCTGTCGAAGAAGGAAATCCATCTACAACATTGCTTGATTTAGATCACCTTCCCCTTGTAGACTCCCTGTTCAAAGCTACTGACTGTGAATGCGAATTCGATTTCCACGAATTGCATTTATGGTTAAAGCAGAAATATGTTGATAAAGAGGATCCCATTCATTTCTGGGAGACACTTTTTCCATTGTACTCTTTTCCCAAGACTCATCACTTCCCTAATTTAATCACTTGGTGTCAAGCCAGGTATGATCCTATACAAAGAACAGTGATGTCTCAGGATGGAAAAATCTTGATCACCATTATTGCTTAGAGCATAAACAAAATGTTAATGATACCTCCATCTGACTCCCTCAACCTTTTCTCACCAACAACTCTCATGCACCTTTACAATAAACTTAGTTTCCCATAGAGAGCCCTTATCTTGACCTTTTTCTACTAGAATATGTTGAACTACCCAATAGAAATCCACCTTATCCATCTTCTATATTCCCTGAAGCCACTAGACATATTATTTCCCTGCTACCATACCTTCTAGGCTATGAAAATGATCAATCTGTTGATGAATCCATTCTTGGATTCTTTTCCATTTTTAGCAAAGAATATCAACCTGGTTTCATGTATGATTATAGCCAATTTCTCGCTGATATTATACATGAACAATTTATGAATTTCACCACTCAAGGAATTTCAGATATAGCTCAGTCATCATCCATTTGATTTTGTTTCAGCAGGGAGATTCATTGCCCATTCAGCTTAACAGACAAGATGAGAAGGGAGTGAATCAATCACTGATTCACTAGATAGAGTTAGTGAAAGAAGCATCATCAAAGTTTACTTTCTCTCAGTTTATAGATTCTTTTGTACATTCAGTTCTTCAATTACTCAATATCCAAGCAGAGCCTAGAATTGGAGAACAAATTAAGAAGACATTTCACTTATCAGAGCAGACCAAGACTAGTGACTGGTACCTCTACCAGAACTACACTGAGATTAGGATATATGGTAGTGAGTTGGCTCCATACAAACTGCCTAAGTATGTGCCAATGAGGATATTCTCACTGGAATACATCAGGCAGATGATAAATATGGATGAAGTCCATTTTGTCTCAAGCAAGAAAAAGTCACAGTTCAAACTCAAAGCCAAGGTAGGGACATTCATTTGTAATACTAGGTCTGTAGGTACAGAGGCAGACAAATTATTGAAGAGTATGAATCTCCAACCAAGCTTCACTTGGTCTTATGATCCTTTTGGGATCATTTCAGCCCTAAGAGTTTAGTTGAAGGCAACACCTTACAACCATACTCCCAGGCCAGAATTAGAGAATTTTATGAACCAAGAGTAGTGGTCTGAAGGAACTCTCACAGAAGTAGATGAACAGGTTATATCCACTCCACAGGTAAAGACTCTAGTCACTCAAAGTACTCAACATAAAAGATCCAGAGAGGAAACTCATTCAGTGACAGAATCAGTTAAAGAGTACTATAAACTACAAAAGAAATTGAACACTGGATTGTCATTGTCATCAGGGAGCAAGCCACCAGAAATCATTGATCTTGGAGATTTAGAAGATGTTTCATTAGCAGGGACCACTGATCCCAAACCTCCTACTTCTTCAACTCCTTCTTCAACTGAACCAATGGAGATTATTCAGTCAACTAAGACCAACTCGGAAAAATATCCTAATATCTTCTCAACATTTTTGGAAATCAAACAGAAAAAATGAAAGTCTTAAATCACAAGTATACAGTCAGTTTTGGAAGTAGACATCCACTTCTTAGCACAAACTTCTCTCTGCCTTTGACAGTGAAAGAGGAAGGATGCAAATGGAATTTTTGTAAGCTCAAATTCCATTTCCCAAATCTACAGCAGATTACAAGAAGACCATATTTTCGTTTGATGTAAACCAGATACACCCTATTGACCCAATGGATTTGCATAGGCAATTAGGGGAAATTCTATTTTCAACAATGACTACAACTACCATGTCTCTTTCAAAGCTTAGAACTGCCTTGTCAAATGTGCAGTCACAACTCATGATTGAAAAATTGTCATATTTAGCTAAAGATAACACGTAAAAGTCTTTAGAAGATATTATTATCAAAATTGGATATGAAGCCCAATATTGTAAAGCAATTTAAGAAATACTCGAGAAGAAGAATATAGAGATAACAACTTTGAAGAAATAGTTGAAATTGCCTTCAATTGAGGATCCCCAAACCAAAGAGATGGCAGAGAATGAACAACATAGGGAGGAGATGTTGAAGCTCATTATTGAGAAAAACATATAGATCAAGAAAATGGAAGAGCAAATAGAACAATTTCCCAAGGAAAAAGAGGCATAACAGCGTGTTGTGACATCAGTGAAAACACTTCCCATAGTAATTACAATGCCAAGCTCATCTCCTACTAACATTGTTTCATCTTCAGCAACAGTTTGAAACAACAAGGATATCACGGGAGTTACAGACACAAAAACTACATAATGAAAAGTTACTCCAGAATTTCCAAGCCTTGGAGTTATAAAAAGTAAATAATGATACCTTGTATGTAGGAGAAATGCAAAAATCGCACAAGTTAGAACAAAGGGTCAAACAATTAGAGAGTAAAACTCTAATGGAAGACACTTTGGCATAGGCCAAAGAAGACATCTGGTTAGATATCAGCCACTCCATAACAGAAATATGGCCATCTATTCAAATTATTTTTGAGCAGAAAGAATTGATTGCTAGATGCAGGACAGAGATAGATAATCAGAGGGTAGCATTGGGCACAAAACCCAAAGAAGCAGCAGGGATGATCAAAGTACTAAACTCCAAGACAAGGCAACAGTTACAAGAGATAAATATTCGAGATAGGACAACTACTATTTTGGAAATTAAGAAAGTCCTAATGAAGAAGTATCCACTGACTAAGCTAAAAGAAAGTGTGAATCCTTGAACATTGCAATCAAAAGGTTTCATTCTAAATTCACTATTTTGAAAAAGAAAGGTTTACCAGAGTTAGTGACATCAGATGATCAGCTAGTAAAATTGGATAATTGTTTTGAAAGATTATATACTATTGTAGTAGACAACAGTCAATTTGTAGGGATAAAAAGACAGATTACTGGAAAAGAGTTTTTAGAAGCTTTAAGCCCTGACCTCACAATCAAATATGAAGTTGGACATATTTTTCTCACTAAACCTAATTTTGAAAGATATATCGAAGTTGATGAGATATTAAGAAGAATGGTAAATCTGGAGATACCAAGTGAGCAGAGGTGGGTTCAATTGTGTGAAACAATTGATTAAGTCTCCATCCCAACAAGAAGACAACACAACAGTTTTTGAAGGAATAGTCATCAACAACTCCCTACCTAATAGTGACACATCATTCAACAATTTTCTTTTCTTATTTCCTTTCAAGGTATTTTTGTAACTAGTTTAGGATATTTTGTTTACTATCCAAACTAGTATAAATAACTCTCTTCTACGAGTTATTAAAGGTGGTACCTTTCCATAATAAATTTTGTAAAACATTGATGTATAAGCTTTTTCTAGATCATTGATAATAAAGCAAAGGATTCTGAATTTGGTATCATACAGTCTTGTTTTCTTGTGTCAGTCTTTCATGTGTTTCATTCATTCTATTAATTCTGCATATGTTTAAGTTTTACAGATATATCAAGTGAGAATAAATGTGTTACATTTATTCTTAAAATTCCTTTTGAAGTTATTATTATAAAGAGATTGAGATATTGGACTGTTTGTCTGAAAGGCTCCCTCCAAGTCATAAAATTGTTAGTATCTTATGTAATTTTAAACATATTTTGTTTAAATTTTGATAATTGGTCAAAGGTTTTCCTACTTATGATGATTTATCTTTCTGTCTAAAATGTAAAGAAATCATATCTCCTTACTATTCTTTCTGCACATCCTATCAAATTAAAATCATTGTGTGTAGTTAAATAGCAGCCCTTTGGTTATTTATTAGTACTATCTAAAAGAGTTAATACATCATTTTTATAATTTGTTTTATGTATTGGTCCTCCATAAAAACCAAAACCAAAACCCCAAAACATATATCTTAGATGCTCTGGCATGATAAATTGACCATTATCATCGAAGAGGTACAACACTAGGGATGCCTTTCTTCCAATCAACCCGATACTCTACTTCCATCAAGAAACTTCACCAAGCTCCCTTTGTCACCTCTACTTTTTTAAACCACTGTTCTCTAGTGCAACGTAGCTCAATTTCTTGTGCAATGAATTGTTCTGAAAATTCAAACGTCATTGTCCCAATAGTAACAACCTTGACATCAAACCCTTTTACAAAATCCTTGGTCACTGCAAAATCAAACCCATTGAATTTGTATAGGAATTGAAGCCACCCCACTTCTTTAAAAGTAGGAAAACTTGACTCATATTATATATTTCCTTTGACTTCTTTCACCGAGAATGGCTACATCCTCATCGGTGCCCTAATTCATGTATACGACTTAAAACTCAAAGACACAATAAGATGTCTACAAATGAAATTCTAAATTCATGATCCTTTGTTGTCCATAAGTTGAAGGGTGCAAGAACGGTCTTGTGTTACTAAAATATGAAATTCACGCACCCAATTGAAATACACAATCATTCAAGTTTGATACCTACACCACCACCCTAGACTTTAAGACCTTATTACAATTTATAGCAATCACGATCCACCAGATACAGAATTTGGTTAAAAAATAAAGACACCAGGTGAGGTTCATAAAATGAGAGAAGGACTAATGATTAATCCAACAAGAATGGATATCTAATAAAAAGTGACGATCATTACATCTTATCATATCGAGGTCTTGGGGTAACATCTGTCACTTTGAAGATGAAGAATGGGTAGGAATTGACCTTCACAATCATAATATAGCGTTACTAATTACATAACATGAACTAGGAGGAGCACATTTTCATGATAAAGGTTATTTAAATTATAATATAAATATGGCATGGAAAACATTAAAGTACCACTAAGTCATTTTTCCCCTTTTATTGATAATTAAGGAAATATTACTTTAGTGTACATTTCACTGCAAAATAGAATAAATATGTGAACAAGTAAGAACAACATACCATTTTTATACCAGAAAGAGGTTCCTATACTTAGGAACATTCCTACACTTTTCAAACATTGTTCCTGTACTTAAACCAAGAGATAGTATTTCATACTTAGACAGTCTGACTGATCACTTCAAGGAGAAAAATTCTTAGGTTGGACCAATACAATTACAGAACTAAGTTCTTTGATGCTCTAAAATACTCAATGCCAGGAATACATGTTTCCATAGTTCAACTGTCTGCTCTAAATCACATTGATTTCCTGAAAAGATTATCAAAGCTCGGAGATAAATAGGGGAAAAAAAGGGTGGGATAGGAATATTGTAAAAAGAATGGGAGGGAATTTATTAGGGACATACAAAAATAAAATAGAGTAATCAATGTATAGGGGGGAACAAGAAAAGGAAAAGGGGAAATAATTTAAGGGAATAAGAGGAAAACAAAAGTGGGATTCAAGGAATTGATTGTAAGAAAGGGTTGGATAAATACTTATGGGATTAATAAAGAATGGAAAGGGATGATAGAAGAGGGAAAAGAAGAATTACAGAGTACCCAACTTTGAAGATGATGTCTCTGTCGAAAATTAATGTTGTAACCTTGTAAGAACAATTTATCTACAACAATATTTTTGTGCTACTTGCATACAAATTAAGCATGCCACCTACCCTAAACTTTGATAAGGGTTGTGTTTCCACTGGTTCTTTTCAACTGGCACCTAGTTTTCAAGTAGACCCTTACACAACTGCACCAATAAACTAATTTTCACAGTTATGCATTTTTTCTTTTTTATGTTTTTTTTCTTATTTCTGTTCTTTTTTCTCTCTTTTTTTTTATTAAATTGGAAAAGAAGCAATTCAAGAATTACTCACAATAGGTTGGAGATATGATTTTCCTACCATCTTGAAATCTTCTTGTTGTTCAACCTTCTTGATAAATTCCTCCTTGGTAATGGGTTGTTGATATATCCTAAGTCTATGCCCATTTACCAAGAAGACAGTCTCGTGCTCATCATTTATTTTAATATCTATTACCCCATTTTCAAAAACTCTCAGCACTTCATAAGGCCTTAACCGACTTGTGTGAAACTTCCCTTTAAAATTATTGAACTTTGAGTCAAAGAGAAGTACCCAATCCTTTGGTTGGAACTGTCTTCTCTTGACCACCTACCATGCCACTTACTACATTGCTGTTGAAGTAAAGTAGTCTATTGAACAACATCTCTTCTCATTTCATCTAACTCATTTAATTGCATGAGATGTTGTTGTTGTGCCTGTAAGATATCTAGACCCAACTGAGTTGCAGTTATGTAGGTCTTGATCTAAAACTCAATGGGTAGTAAGACTTGTTTCCCATAAACTAGTTCATATGGAGTGTGACCAATACTATTCCTCCATGTAGTCCTATATTCCCACAAAACCTTCGGTGACTCCTTTTCCTACTTTTTTTTCATGTTAACTATTTTAGTAAGGATTGTTTCAATGATCTTGTTTGTAGATTCCACTTGACCATTGGCCTGTGGGTGGTAAGGAGATGAATTCCTATGATGAATCTTATACTGCTCCATTATTCCTTTCACAATATTGGAAGTGAATTGTGCTCCATTGTTAGAAACTATTTCCCTTGGCACACAAAATATCTTCAAATAGAAAATCAATCATAGACTTTTCGATAGCATATAAAATAACTTTTTCCTCTACCCATTTAGTAACAAAATCCATACAAATACCTTTTATTTAAATATGGATGTGAAATAGGTCCTACGAAATCAATTTCCCATTTTTCAAAGGGCTCAATCATCACTCGTGGACATAAAGGCATCTCATTTGCTTGTACCGGGCAACTGATTCCTTTGACAATTGTCATATTGGTTGACATATCTTTCGGCATCCTTAAAAAGAGTTGTCCAAAAGTAGCCTTCTCTAAGCACTTTGTAAGTTGTCTGTTTGTCATCAAAGTGGGCCCCACAAGGCTCATCATGGGCTTCTCTAATAATTTCAAACACATCTTCCTCTCTCACACACCTACAAATGATCAAATCAAAACCTGTGTAAAATATTTCACCTTGGATCCATGAATATGAAGCACTATTTATAATAATCTTCTACTTCTCTTTAGCAGAGAGGTGAGGTGGTGTTTTTCCTGTCACGAGGTAATTTGGTATGTCTGCAAACCATGGTGAGTTAGTTGACATGAAAAATAAGTGTTCATAAGGAAATGAATCATATAGAAGAATATTTTCACCAAGATTATCTAATCTCGATAAAAAATAATTAACAACATTATGTTTCCCTCGCCTATTAAGGATTTTTACATTAAATGCATGATTTTCTTCCTAACCCAAAGTTGCACCAACAACGGTCTCTGACGTATTGGAGGAGATATGAAATAGAAGGTACCAATTAGGTCCCCTCAGGACTGGTGGCTTTACTAATTTCTCCTTCAAGTCTCAAAAGGCTCGTTGGCAGGCTTTGGTCCAAGAGAAATCACTATCCTTAATCAACAACTGAAAAATAGGAGAGGCTATCCTAGAAAAATTCTCAATGAGTCTTTGGTACTAACCTGCATGACACAAGAATCATCTCACTTCCCTTTGTGTTTTTGGTATTGGTAGGTGTATGATAATATCTATTTTAGCTGGATCTACCTGGATACCCTTATCAGAAATAAGAGTGCCAAGGACCACCCCTACTTTTCACATCAATCTACTTTTTTTGTCACTCAAAGCAAGGCAAGCCTCTTGGCATCTAACTAGCATTTTCTCTAAATTTTGGAGGGATTCCTGAAAGGAATTACCAAATATTGAAAAATCATCCATATAAACTTGCACACACTTGAGATCAATAAATATAGCCAACACTACCTTTTGAAAAGTGGTAGGAGAATTACAAGGTTTGGGACAATTTGTATTTGGTTGTAACCACTGAAACCATCCAAAAATTAGAAGTACTTTTTACCCCCAAGGGTGTCTAGTACTTGACCAATGAAGGGAAGGGGAAAGTAATCTTTGAGAGTGGTTTTATTTAATTCTTGATAATCAATCCAAATTTTCCACCTCCCATCCTTTTTCGATACTACTACCAATGGAGAGACCCATTGGATATCAGATATAGGATAGATGAAGCAAACATACAAGAGTTTCTGAAGTTCTTCTTTAATAATATCTCAGTGTGCAGGGTTCATTCACCTTGGGGGTTTTCGAACAGGTCGGGCACCCTCCTCAATATAAATATGATGGGTGTAGGTTTAAGAAGGGATGCCCTTCATTTACTGATACTCTATGCAAAAGCATCAAGGTGGTCTTGAACCAATCTCACAAAATACTCTTGTTGGGATGAGTCTAGGTCTATGCTAAAGTATAAATATTTTCTTGGACTTACCTCAACAATAGTAGTGTTCGGATCATGAATATATGTGGTGGATACCAAAATCTATAGTGATGATGAGGATTGTGGATCACAACTCTCTTGGAAACTTGGGCTAAAAATATGATGAAGTAGTCTAAAGGCCTGCATAGTTTTAAAGTTACCAAGAAAATCCCAAATCACACTCTCCTCAATATACTTAGTATACACCGAATTTGATCCATCATAGAAAGAGATTGAGCCTCCTCATCACTACTATCATAATCCAACCACAAGGTATCACAAAGCTCTTGGATCGATCTGACATGTGGGTATAGAGTGACCTTCTTCCTAGCACCCCCATGGGAAATATACATGTCACTAGACAACAACCTATATAGTTGTCAATTGTAGCAAGCCATGCTCATCCCAAAATCAAAGGGTGTGCCCCAATAGGGTTCTTTGGTTGTAAAACAATAAAATATGTGAGGTACTCCCAAGAGTCAATTGATACAATCACATCATCTAATACACCCTTTGTCTTGATTTTAGATCTACTAGCAAGTTCAAGCACAACAGGGGTAGGAAAAATGTGAGTCAGACGAAGTTGCTCTATAGTTTGCCTAGTCATTACATTAATAGCCGCTCCAAGGTCTATCACGCTTTGGTAACAAGGATTTCACCTATCTAAACATAGACCACTGGGTTTTCAAGATCAATATATTTTTCAACTTGAGCACATCCTTTCATCAACTCAGCTTCTCTTCCAAGAAACTAGATAGTGTGAGGTTCAACTCTCTTCCTTCTTGGATTTTTAAGACAAAGTTCCTGGACGATTTTGGTACATATAGGAATCTCTTTTAAGTCCTTCAGTAGAGGAACACTTATACAAACTTAGGAGTAGGGTTAAATTTCTCCAGAACCAACCTTTTTGGAAAGGGAGCCCATTTTAAAGAAGAAGGTAAGGAATTTGAGTGTATGGAAATAGGTTGTGAGGAAATGTCATTATTTGAAAGATTAGGAGTTTCCTCCTCATTTTTTTCCTCAACGATTACTGTAGGTTGATTATATTTTTCTTTTTGTTTTTTCTGGGTGTATCACCTTTCCCAATCTTAGCTGGAGGTCATTAACCCCAACTGGCATGGTCTAATAAGTGGGGAAAGGGAGTGATCCAATAGAATGAATCATTTGTATCACTTTATTATTTCGTTTGGGCATAGGCTATGATGGTAACTGAGGTGGCCGAAATGGTGGTGGTATAAATTGTGTTTTTTGAGGCAAAACAATCGGTAATGTAGGTTTTGGTATAGGGTAAGGTGCATACATGTAGGATATGCCTGGGTAGGCATGGGATAAGAGAAATGAGAGTGTGGTGGTCCTCTCCATCCTTGTTTCCAAGGAGGAGGAGACTATCCAAATTGTGGATGATACCCATGCTGCCAAGGCTGAGGATAATTCATATTTTGAAAAGAATATTGTGATGAATTATGAAAATTAGGATAATATGGTGTAGGTTCAATAGTCATACCTATACTTACCTGTGGCCATGATTTTCGAGCTCCCATGGCATGCAGTGGTTTAGGTATTGAATTCTCCTCCTCAAATGTTGCTTTCAACCCAGGTATAGATGAGCATTCATCTATAGGATGTTTACATGCACATATCACACAACAATTAACAACCTTGACATCTATAAGATGTTCACATAAAATATTTTTTTTCCTACATTTTGGAAAATAAATGGACAATGAAGAGTGTTCTTCTACTAATTTCTGTTGAAATTTTAGAGAATCTATTTGCGTACTAACTGTATTCATAATTTTGGTTTTCATGTTATCCATTTTATTTTCCAAACCAATTATCATAGCATCTATAGACCCAAATCTGTTATTTATAGAATTTCCTTTAATTCCCTTACTAGATCTGGACTAATTACATGAAAACTTCATGCACAAGTCACAAATTTGGTCAAAATAAAGTTGAGCAATGTCTCCCTATTCTAACAAATTCTAATTATTCCCGGAGTCATCCAAAATTCCTTGTAAAAACAAGGTTCTAATAGTTCTCATATCAAATTTGTGCTTATAACTTCGAAGGATATAAAAAAATCTTTCAAGATAGTCCTCCAAATTTTCATCATCATTATGTGTGATAGTAAAGATTTCCTCCTGCATTTCACATGTCTTACAATATTGTTGATATTTTTTCAGTAATATCCTCTTCATTTGTTCCCAAGAAGTGATAATATTTCCTCCCAACCCCATAAACCAACGTAAAGTTAAGTCTTCAAGGGTTGCAGAAAAAAGTTTTAACTTCTAGGAATCGGATGAATAGTCATAACTCCTACAAAGTATGTCAAATTCAAAAACAAAAGAATCAGGATCCTCTTATACCTTACCATGGAAATTCAGAAGAACTAAAAGAAAAATATTTTTCATTTGAACAATTGTACCAAGGTCCACAACTGGAAATCCAAAGATGGAATGTTCTTCCAGTGGCCAATTTTCACCAACCCCTTCACCATTAACATCCTCATGATCTACCATCTTCTTTTCTCCATGAAAATTGCATCCTATGGACTATGGAGGATGATTTTGTTTCTTCTATTTTTTAGTCCCAATAGTCTCCTTATTTTCTACCAATCGTTGTGATCCCCCTAAGCCGTCGTCTCCAAAATCCAGGTGTAAAGTACTAGCCTGGTTGGTTTATGTTTACTTGGATTTTTTACCTGCAACAAAAGGCCCACCGTGAGAAATGATTTCCAATTTATTAGTATTTCCTCTACCCTTTTTGGGCCTCAGACCCCTACACCTCCTAGTCATTCATGTTTAAAAAAAGGAAAATCAAATTAGAAAAATCATACTGTAAAAAAACACTTGCCGAAAAAATCAATTCAAATCCAATTTTAATGCTACAACTACATCTAAAAAAATGTTCCTACAACAATAAAAAAATTACCCCCCCTTAAACACTCGGCAACAGAATCACACACCTACTTAACAAAAATAATGCAGAACTCCCCTCTATTGCTGATTTTTTTTTTAATTGGATTTACCAAGTTTTCTCCAAGTGCCTCCCTGGCCATGACACTAAGATGTTGGGTGTCAAGATTTCCCTCAACACTTACTTGTCAAATCAAGGGGTCATATACTTCGAGGAACAACATAATCAATGCAAAGAAGGACTATAAAACCCTGCAAAACCAAACTCTATCTCCAACCAAATATTCAATCTTCCTAAGTTCTGAAAATAAGATGAAAAAATTGTAATTTCCTATTCCTACACTAGTTGTTATGGAAAATCATAGATCACTCTAGTTACTAGCCACCTTGATCACAAACACCTCAAACATAATGAGATTATGAGTGAAACAAAATCCTTAATTTAAACACAAGCTTCAATCAATAACTTCAGAAAACATGTATTAAAACCACATAGGTAATCAAATCATTCATGCATTGTAAAAGTATTCAATCAATCTTGTTCCTGTACTATTTATAATTTCATACTATGAAATTCCTCACCACTCTCTTTTTCACACTTTCCATTTGAAACATAACCTTCCTGGTGTATTTCATCAATAATAAGACATGCATAATCAAGGAAACTCACCCTGCTTGAACTTATCAGAAAAATGTTCCAAATCCTAGAATCAATCCATGCTTTAAGTAAATATCAATGAAGAAGGGATTTCAACTTGTATGTAATAAAAATAAGCTAATTCCAAAGGAAAAGATAACAAAGAGTAACAAACTCACTCCTTTAATAAGCCTCTTCCCCACACCAACTCATAAAGCACTGAAGAATACTTGTCTCACTCATGTAACAATCAAGGTACCCTATTTTTCTTTTACAATTGAGGCATCACGAGGAGACTGGATACTCAAATTCATTTCCACTGTAACTTATATCTCTAAAATATTCACCCATGGCTTGGTTCTGTCTCATACCCAAAATAAAATCTAACCAATGAACATATATCCCTTTCAATAAGAAGATACACCAAGGCCCCATTCCTACACTAATCCCTTGTATTGCAAATCCTTTAGGTTAAAGACTTTCGAAATCACTATGTTTTATATTCTTACAACATAATTATATTTCTTTCACTCACAACAACACAAAAACCTCAAATAACCACTTCTGATATTCAATCTATAAAAGAAAACCAAGTCTTAGAGACCTTCGATGTTGAAAATCCATTATGTAAAAGTGATTCATTGAAACTCATAGGGGTTTGGAAAACCATTCCAAGGTTTTCTTTAAAACAAGATATATGAGTGTTGGATGAGGTCTTTAAAAGAATTCTAACATCAAACCTAGCTTTCACAATCTTTCAAATGTAAATATGCTCGTCGCATAGAAGAGGCCTAAATTTGGCATTGAGTCATTTCAAAACACTTCCAAATAATCTCAGAACTGCATGTCACTGAACTCAACAACTCAAAATAAAGGAAACAATACCATGAGCCTTCAAAAATACACAATGATTGCTTCCAGATATGGGTTATTTCACTCTTAAATCAAACACATCATAAACAAAGCCTTTAAATCAACCATGCAAGCTTATGTAAACAATGAAAACCAAATCTCACACACACCACAACCATATAAAACAAATGCAATCACACAGTTCTATTTAAGAAAAGGATAATGAGTTGGGTTGGTTGGGCCCTAGCCAACCAACTTGTTTCCTTATAAGAAAAAGAGGTAATTATAGGATATTAAAATACATGAACACAATCAAATACATGAGTTTTGAACATGAAATCAAAACTTTTGTATTAATAAAAATCATAGTTCAGTACATCTGATACTTGGTGGTCCAACTCCAAAGAGATCTGGTGATACCTGACTTGACTTTAATAGTATGAAAATGAAAATAATATCACTAACCTAATGCTTCGTATAAATCGACTTATATATACTTTTTACATAAAATCCATGGCCATAGTGAGCCATCCTTTACAAAAACAAAATAGGAACAGTTGATAACAAAATTTTATCAACAAGTCTTCAAATCAACTACCTCTGAATGTCAAGATTTGCTTCTCAAGGAAAAATATCGAAATGGCTTCATTTGGAGAGAAGTTATAATTTGAGAGTTGCTCGCTAAAGACTAGAAGTAAGGAGTGCGCCATATTCTCCTCAAAATCCACGAAGATCTTTCACAACTCATTTGATAACCAACAGTCCTAATGCTAGTGCAAGAATCCTTTAACACAATGCAAGAATCAGGTCACATAGTTGTCTCTTGATGTACCATATTCACTTCATAATAATGTTAATGACATAATAAATGATAAAAATACTTAGGATAGCATTATTGTAAGCATTATTCATTAAATGATTAATATATTAAACATTTTATAAATAAGAAAACTTCCTTTCTATATTCATATAAATGCAATGGTGAGAAGTAGAAAATGCATACATGAAGGTCTTTTGAATTGTAAAACAAAGGACATGGTGGGTTTTTGTGGGTAAAAGATAAATTTTGGAGTTTGATATTGGTTGTTCAAACAACCTAGGTTATGCGAAGAACTTCAGTTCGAGCCACATCGCCTTATTGACATACTGTCCAAAAGGCCATGTCAATAGATCCCCATTCATATTTGGTATCACAAGACTGGTACCATTTTTTCGGGGGCACCGTGAGAATTCATCTACTCACAATTATGCAATCTAGAGCTATTTGTGGTTTTAAGGGAGGAAAATGGTTATTGTGAATAGCCTTTGTCCTTGTCAATCAATGTAAAACTATTTCCAAGTCCAATATCATAGATTTAGATTTAATTTGCAGTGTGTAGAGGATGAATTGAGGTCATTGTACAAGAAGTTTGTAGCTCGTGTGAACTAAAGTTTGATTGAAGACATATTGAGAGGTGAGATTCAAAGAACTTTTGTATTTTGATTGTGAAAATTCAAATGGTACATCTCATAACTCAATTAAAAATTATTATGTACCTATGATGTATGGATTTGAGTTGAGATTAAAGGTTGAGGATTTGATCAATAGTATAAAGCTTCGAGGATCTTATCAAATTTGAATATTTGAAGTTGTAGCCTCATTAAAATTGCTATAAGAATACAATAAGAACTTTTTAGCGGTGATTGCAAATAATAAGATATGGTGCATAGAGCTAGGAGAGTAGGAATAGGTCAAGGAAGACCAACAACATACCATATTTCACTCAAACAAGTAAGAAATGTATGAACAATATTATATGCAATGGAGATAGAAGGAGAGGCATCGAAACTAGTGAGATTAGTCCTTAAGAGAAAAATGAAATAATTTTAAAGAAAAAAGAATGATTAAGACAGTTGCGATATTGAAACCAAACGAAGATTGAAAGTACCCATGTATGAAGGCAACTTAAATTCTACAAAATTGATCAATTAGATCAGCACCATCGTTAAATATTTTGACTACAAGAATGTAAATGATGAGAAGAAGGTGAAATATATAGTGACCATATTCAAGGGACATGCCTCACTATGGTGGGACAACGTGCAAGAAGAGTGAAGGAACAAAGGCAAGAAGAATATTTCTAGTTGGGACCGAATGGTGGCAAAATTGAAAGGTAAATTTATACCCCAATATTTTCAGCTAAATCTCTTTAGACAAATGCAAAACCTCAGGAAAAAATCGATTTCCATGAAAGAACATTTAGAATAATTTTACAAGATAAGTATAAGAGTTGGTCTTATATAAGAAGGCACTGAAAATGTAGTTAAATATATTAATGATTTAAGATGTGAAATCCAAGATGAGTTTAGTATTTTTCCTTTAAGAACTATTGAAGAAGGGAAAGGAAACAAATCCAAAGAGAAAAAGAGTGAAGTACAACAGGAAGTAGAGGAAAAACAAGCAATCAAGGAAGATTTTCATCCCACATAGAGGAGGGAAGTTACTCATATCATCTAGAATATTCATCAAGACTGGGGGACTTCAAAGGGAAATGACCATATCAAAGTGATGGAGGAATATATTTTTTTGTTAGAAGTTGACATGCAACACAATCAACTACGAATCAAATGAATGTCTAGATAACACTTCCAAAAATATAGGAAGCATACACATTACACAGACACTACACAAAATGTGAAGTCCTCCATGCATGAGAACACAACAAAAGTTGGACAATATCTCATAATTAAGAGGGTATTTTCGAAACATACCAAGGAGATTAAGGAGTCTACGGAAAGAAAAGTATTATTTAGAAACACTTGTAAGTAAAAAAGTCAATGTTGTAGAGTTGTCATTGACAATGGAAGTATTGACAATTTGGTGTCGACAGAGACGATGGAGAAGCTAAAACTAAAGAGAAAAATACATCCTACTCCATACAAAGTTTCATGATTGTAGAAATGATACCATATACTAGTAAACAAACAATGTGAAGTAGAGTTCCAGATTGGATACTACAAAATAAAGTACTTTGTGACGCGATGCCCATGGATTTATGTCACATTCTGTTAGGAAAACCCTATATGACCAAAAAACAATGCACGATGAAAGAAGAAACACAAATATTTTTGAAAAGGATGGTGAGAAACACACATTATTACCATTGAAGGATGAAAGTAAAATAACAAATATTAGCAGTTAAGTGCTAATGATGAGTGATAAGGAGTTTTTGAAATAGGAAACTTAAGAGTAAAAACCATATACATTGCCTCATAAGAAAGAGAAAATTATTGAGGTATTTGATTTACCTTTCGAAAATCATATTTTGTAAAATGAACATGATAATATGATGACTAATGAATTGTGTAGTGAAGTGTTGATGAGAGAGAAAGGACAAATCATGCAATGATGTCTATTGGAAAAGGTATTTTTCAAAAATAGATTATGATGGAAGGAGGTAGTGAAGAAATTATAACAGGTGAGTAGCAAGAAAATGAAGAGAAAAAGGTTGTCTTGAGAGACAATGAGGGGTTTCTCTATGAGAAATCTAAAATTGATATTGAAAATAATATATGTGTTGGGCGCAACCCAACTTGGCCATATTTTGGGCAAGGAATCTGAATTTTGTGGGTAAAGCGTGTAGTAGAAAGGATGCCATGGAGTGCGCAGTGGACTGCACAACAAAGAAACAAAACACAATGAGGACCCCACAAAAAACTCACCGCGCAGTATAGGGGCTTCGTGGTGAAGCCCCTCCATTTTTGTAAAAGCATATAATATTGTAAAATTTGAATGGTTTTAGACCATAGTCCTGTGTAATTTGGAAACCATGGTATTGGGTCCATGGTAATATAGCGATGTAATCCCTCAATGCAATAGTATATATAGGGACGAATAATAAAGAAGGAAGGAATAATTGAATCCAGATCTATGTTTATGGTTGTATATTAGTGATTTGTACTTCCAAGAAAGGGGCAAGGCTCCGCAACTAAGTGCGTGGAGGCTTGGATCTACAACTCAGTGCATAGACTATTTGTAGCTTAGTGCGTAGACAACCTGCAGCTATGTGCGTAGGTGAAGAACTGTTTGTTGTACCAAATTATCTATTATAAGCAACAATTCTTGTGGACGTAGTCCCACATTGGGATGACCACGGTAAAATATGTGTATTCATGTGTTGATTTTCTTATTATCTGCACTTTATTTCAGTACTGTGAAATTTATGGATGTTTATGATATGTTTAAATTATGAATTTATTTTTGCAAAGTAACATATAAATACGAAGTAATTTATGAATTCGGAGTAGTTTATAAGTGTTAAAGCATAAGAAAATACAAAATTTCCACATCACAGTATTCCTCAAGGCTGTAGAAACTTGGTTCTACAACCTCCCATAGTCACTTCGGCTGAGACTACAACTTGCTTGCAGTTCATTGCCAAAAGGGCCAGTGATTGAGGGATTTGTTGGTGCATAATAAAGAATCAAACCCAGGTCAGCCCAACCTAAGCCAACAAATGGCTTCAATGTCGAGACAAGGATATGTTTGAGGGATATTTTTATGTGGCATCCATCGAAGAAGGAAATTCAAGATTGGATAGAACAGAAAGAACAAGAATTTGCATAACATGAAATTAGAAGCCTTCATCTTTCAACTGAAAGGTGGTTGGAGAAGTATATTTTTGATGATAAATACGAAATATTCTTCAGTTCGTTTCATGTTGAACTATACGAGTGGATATCAAGGTTGACTGAGAGAAATAATTGTTTTAAAGGAGATGAACCTAAGGAGTGGACTCTTGAACTAATACAGTGATTCAATAACACCGACAATAAGATCTCAAGATTTTTTTATTTATGGATTAATAGCATCTTGGGAGGATTCATTACTAAGTTCACGGTAGACTTGATTGTGTCATATAGCGAAGCAAAACGAATTTTTTTCAAAGGACCACAGGGAAAGTTCTTGATATCTATAAAACTTTCGATTAAGATTCTTTTGTGAAAAAAAGGAATTTTATGAATGCATTCAGATTATTAGTTACTTATGTTTGGGAGAAAATCCGAAGAAGAAAATGGAACAACGCGAAGTGGAAAAATATATAGAATAGACACTAGGAAGAGATCTCATGGCCAAGATCCAAAGACTTTTAAAGAAACTAACTATAGCCCTCTTTTAAGTGAGTCTAAAAGTGAAGAAAACTGCCCAAAGAACCCTGAAGTAACTCCGCTGTATTCACCCATCTAGCCTGAAAGATTGTCGAAGCCAAAATCAAGTAGTAATCAGGGTGCTTTTGGGTTTCCCTGTCCCCTACTGCCCTAACCCTATGGCCAATATTAAGCTACCTGTCTTTAATGGGACTGGGTCATAGGATCCATAGTAGTTTTGGGTCTTATGTGAAGCATTATAAACAGCAAAGTACGTCCATGATGAAAATATGAAGAAAGCGCAACTTTTCACGACATTCTGAGATAAAGCATTGATGTGGTACATGAAGTATTTGAGCAATCAGATCAGATCATTTGCAAACATTAAAACAACGTTGGTAAAATAATTTAAGAAACCAAAGTCTGAGTCGCAGTGTATCATAGAGTTAAAAGAAATCAAACAGAGGCCTACTAAGTCTGTTTCGGAATTTGATCAAAGATTCAAGATATTATTGGATCAAGTAAGTTTCGAAATAGCTCTGCAACAACATAAATAATGGTTTATAGTTGCGCTGCTTCCACATATAAGATTTCCTTTGTCACAACAGAAGATAGAAACTCAAGCCGAAGCTTTAGAACTTGCGATGAAATTAGAAGCTTCACCTATAGGGGATACCAATGTAGGTATGCAGCAAATCCAGAGTCAACTAGAAAATTTGACTTTGCAGATACAAGATATGAAGAAAAGTAAGGAGTCACAAAAGAAGTGTGGTGTACAAAGTGTAAATCAGAAGGCCATTCTAAAGAACAATGCCCTCTCTTCATAAACTACATGGCTAATGGGGTGTCGAACCCTTTGAATCCTAGATCCAGCTTATGGTACGAGATATGTAAAACTAGAGGTGAACATCATGTAGAAGATTGCTACCTATTACAGAAGTATGTCTAGACTCTGAGAAACTTATACTGCAAATTCTTCAAATTAGTAGGGCATGATGAGAACAATTGTCGAGCTTATGAATTGATGATGGAGTGCAATACTGATGCCTATATAATGCAAGCTAAAGAATATGGACAGACAGGAAGTGGACAACACGGTGGTTGAGGTGTCTATCAAGGAAGAGGTTGAGGTGGCGAAGCCAGTCAAGGTCATGGACATATTATCTGCTACAAATGTGGCCAGGAAAGTCACTTTGCAAGAGATTGTTAGAATCCTACTACGACATATAAGTATTGACAATCATTTGATCATGTAATTGAGGAGTGTTTGGTACTTATGGAGAAAAAAAGAAAGAAAATAAAATTCAACAACCAACATAGAACATTCATATGATGAATGTGGAACAAAGGACCAATGAACCTCGCATTAATATTGTAACAAGGAGTGGAGCTGTGACTGGAAATGATAAAGCAGATGGAAAAAAGGAAGTTGAAGCCACATGGGTAAGAAAGACTGTGGAGAAAGCTCCTATGCTTGATATTCAAAAGGAAAAAGAAGTCTTTATGGAATCAAAGCGAAGCTTTATGGATGCAAGAGCTTTGACGTCTGGCGCACAATAGAATCAGAAGAATTTTTGCGATGTATTATATTCAAAACAAGGAAAAGCACTGACAATACAGGAACATGATGCAACATATAAGATCAACACTTTAAAATCTCTTCTTTAAACTTGTATGAAATTGTTGCAAGATCAGAGAGTTGTAGAAGGAATTCATGAATTGATAAATTCTTGTGCAGCTAAATAAGTATCGTGGAGTGAGATGCACAAAGTTAAAAATTTACATAGACAGAAGATAACTGGAAAGGAAATGAGGCTTAGTACACAAATAGGAGAATATGACATGGACCAAGTTATTCTAGATCTAGGATCTGGAGCTAATGTTCTGACAAAGAAAACATGGGATTTAATGGGTAAATCGAAGTTGCAATGGTCACCTATTCAGCTAAGAATAGTGAATCAACAAAAGATTGTTCCTCTAGGAAGATTATCAGGTTATATGAAGTATCTACGAGGCAATGTGCAAGAGTGACCAAAGCAGTTAGTTTTTTCATAGCTGAGGTATGTGACTTACATTTTTATGATGGTTTGGGTGATATAAATACTTTTCTTGAAGAATATGAGGAACAGGTACTAGAGTGTCAAATATTGTTAGCTTTGGATATATCCCTAAGAGCTACTCCTGTTATATGGTGGGGTACACATAAGAAGAATATAGGAACTTGGCAAGAATGTCAAAGGTTGATATGGATAAGGTTTGGTCAGGTAGAAATAGAGTTAGCAGATAAATATGATGGTCAAACGGATCCTAGAAATCACATCCATCTCTACATGACATCATGGAAGGAGATTCCACGAGAATGGATGCATGGGTTTATCCATACATTGGAGACAATTCCTCAAAACTAGTACCTGGAAACAAAACTTCGACATGGTACTGCGAACTGGGCAGAGATGGTTGATGGGTTTATATTGACATTTAGCTTTGAAGATGATTTTCCATATATAGGTTCAACTGTTCAAATAGTTAAAAAGAATATTTTTTAGAATGAAATTCCACTCACTTGGCAACCTAATTGGGCTGCGCAACTACAAAATGTACTGGAATGCTACAACATCACTGCAGAAGAAGATGAAGACCCTCACAATATTGACATAGCAGAATATGAAGGCTTTTGCGAAGTGAATGGACTTGTGTTAGAAATTCCTGATATAACAAAGCCATTGAAGACAAAGAAGGTGAATATATGATCAAAAGAGGAGCCAAATTTGCAATGATAAGAGATTATTGGGATAAATAAACAATTAGCAAAGTGATAAATCTTCTTCATGAAGGGCATAGTGGGACATTTAGGAGTTATGAAGATTTCTCAAAAGCTTGATGCGAAGCTAGTTAAGTAAAGGCCTTATAGACTGAATCCAAAGTACAAAGAAAAAGTGAAGAAATAACTTGGCAAAATGATAACAACTGGAATCATTGAACCTATTGAAGAATCAAGGTGGGTAAGTCCTATGGTGGTACAAGAAAATAAAACACAACGAGAAATAAGGATTTATGTTGATTTAAGGAAGTTAAATGATGCATGTCTACATGACCCATTCCCTACTCCTTTCACTGATGAAGTATTGGACAATGTAGGAGGTCGGGAAGCCTATTCATTTATACATGGACCTTCAGGATACCATCAGATTAGAATTACACAAGAGGATCAACATGAGACAACCTTCACTACAGAATGGAGTTCATATCAGTATACAGTGATGCCTTTTGGACTAAAGAATTCCTCTGCCATATTTTCAAGAGTGGTGGTTGCAAATTTCAAAGAATATATTCACAAGTTTTTAGAAGTATACTTCGATGATTGGAAATTATTTGGGTTATTGAAGAAACATGTTTTGAGCTTAATATTGATGCTTGATACATGCAGACAATATATGATTTCTCTGAATATCAAAAAGTACATATTCTATGTACCTTTTGGTATATTTTTGGGACATATTGTTTGCAAACAATGATTGATGGTGGATCCTGTGAATATTGTTATTATTGTGAATTTACCTCCACTAAATATAGTGAGACAGCTTCACACCACATTGGGACATACAGGATATTACAAAAAAATTATCAAAGGATACGCACAGATCATTGCACCTATGGAAAAACTGTTGAAGAAAGATGTAACCTTCCTATGGAATGAATAATGTCAAAAGAGCTTGGACATACTTAAATAAAAGATGGTAATTGCTCCTATACTAGTATTCCTAGTTTGGAATAAGGAGTTTCATGTTCATGTGGATGCTTCATGCATATCTTTAAGAGTGGTATTGGCAGAGCCTGGTGCTGAAGAAATCAATCACCCTATAGCTTTTGCAAGTAGGAAACTGTTTAAAGAATAGAAGAATTATACTACTATAGAAAGGGAAGGATTGGCTATGGTTATAGAAGTTTAGATATTATTTGTTGGGATCACATTTCAAGATGTTAACAGATCACTCCACGCTAAATTATTCGGTCAATAAGCTTGTTTTAGGAGGAAAAAATTGCAAGTGGCTATTATTATTTCAGGAGTATGACTTTGAAGTTGTTGTTAAGACAGGAAGACTAAATGTTGGACCCGATCATTTGTCAAGGTTGGAAACAGGAGAAGAACCAACAAATATAGAGGATAATCTTCCTAATGTGAAGTTGTTTGCGATCAAAATAGAAGATGATCACTTCACTGATATTATTCAGTTCTTAACCACAGGGATGGCTCCTTTAGAATACACTACACAATAGAAGAAATAATTGGTGGTTAAGGCAACAAATTTTTCACTAATAGCAGGAAATTTGTATAAGATGGGACTAGATGAAATACTACGTAGGTATGTTCATAAGCACGAAAGACAAATAATTTTAACAGAATCTCATAGTGGCGCAAACTGATGGACATTATGCATGGAAAGCTACTGCAAAGAAAATTTTAGGAGCAGGATTATGGTGGCCTACACTACATATGTTGGCATTATGATTCAAGTGTTGTCCTTGATGGCAACTCACTCAGTGGATGGTACAGGTGCTCAGAGGTTGGTACAGGTGATGGCAACTTAATCAGAAGACAGATCTCAGTACAGCATGCCAAGGAAGCTCATACACGCCGTTTCGTTAAGCCCAAGTCGCGTGTACACGCTAGTTCGATTCAGAAAAAGCGCGTGTATGTGGAAAGGTTCCTTTGGTTCATGGTGGTTAGTCCTTGGAAGTTGTGCCTATGATTTCGGACCATTATGTCTCGACGGGCGTGTCGATCCCTAGTTTTAAAGTTGATGGTATTGTGTTACTATGGTTTTGACTCTTGGTATTGAGAAAGGCCTAAGGCTATATAAGGAGAAGAAGATCATTAGGCAAAGATCATCTTTCGACAAGGCTTGAACATCTAAGAGAGAAAGAGATCTGATATGCAGGTTCTGAGTTGCTTGATCTAAGTCAAGGAGAGATCACATCGGTTGATGGAAGACTAGATCTAAGGATAGATCGGGATCTAATGGTTTGAAAAGCACTATCATGATATGGTTGATTATGCGTATTTCTAGATCTGCATATTGTCGCAATGTTACGTTCTGGGTCTAACTAATATCTGGTACAGCTGCAAATTGAGAAAGTTTATTTTTAGATCTGTACGCAGGTTGGCTTCGGTAAAAGAGCGTGTACACGCGGGTTCGGCTCATTAAAGTAGCGTATATCTTTTGAAGCTTGATTTTGGGTTTACAGTGGGGTCTGACTGTTATTGCAGAGTTCTGTAGTCTGCTCTGTGTTCTGGTAACTGGTGATTGACAGGGTTCAGTGGTTCAGTGATTCAAAGTTTGGTTGTCTTATGCTTCAATGATCTGTTGTGGAAATTGAATGAATTGTGGTCTTCAGATTATAATGTTGTGCTTCAGGAATATCCAAGTCTGAAAATGTATGAAAAGTGATACCTGGAAGAAGGAAGATTGTAGGTCAGCACCTACGTACTAGTATCTTGGCTAGTACAAGAGCAAAGGGGGTTGGAGCTCCCTTCCAAGGAAGTTTGGAGAACGAGAGAAGGTTGAAGCCTTCTGCAGGTTGTAGCCTGCGTACTGGTATAAGGCTGCACCAGTACAAAAGATTGTAAACTGAAGTTTCATATTAAAGAAAGATAGAGACAACTTGCAGCAGGTGGTTTTCACCCACATTGGGTTTCCACCTTATATCTTGGTGTTCATGTGTGTGGCTTTTTATCTGTTCTGTTATACTGCACATGTTTACTGTTAATATGATGAATAATGTCCTGATGCACTTAATTGAAGAATAAGCTAACTAAATTGTGAGTTTTCTGCTTATACGCTGTTTTACTTCGTCACAGTAGCGTGTACACGCTGGTTCACTTAACTGAAGTAGCGTATATGTTTCTGGGCATAGAAAAAGTTTGATTACTCTGATAATACTGATTCACCCCCCCTCTCAGTATTATTTCCAACAATTGGTATCAGAGCAGGTCCTTCAGAGAAGCTTGATCGCTTGAAGGAAGATCATTCATCATGAGCAATTACGAGAAAGAAGCATCAATCAGGCCACCGGTTTTTGATGGAACAAATTTCAATTATTGGAAGGTAAGAGTTACTGCATATCTTCAATCTCTTGGTACAGAAGTTTGGGACATTGTAGAAACAGGCTATGCTTTTCCTTCAGCTACTCCTACAGATCCAGCTGAGAAAAAGGCATATGAAACAAATGCAAAAGCAGTCAGTACTCTATTAGGAAGTATATCTCAAACAGAATTCATGAAGGTCATGCACTTCAAATCAGCAAAAGAAATATGGGACAAAATGATCACTAGCTATGAAGGAGATGAACAGGTAAAGCAAGCTAAACTTCAAACACTCAGGATTCAATATGAGACTCTCAAGATGTATAATGATGAAAGTGTGGCTAATTATTTTCTTCGGGTAGATGAGATTGTTAATTGTATGAAAAATTTGGGTGAAGAAATAAGAGAAACTATAGTAGTTCAAAAGATTCTAAGATCTTTATCCCCCAAGTTTGAATCTAAAGTATCTGCAATAGAAGAAAAAGAAAATCTCCGTGTTCTCACTATGTCTCAGCTACATGGAATTCTAACCGCTTATGAAATGAGAAAGGGAGGTCCATCTGACAGAAGGGAAGCTGCTTTTAAGGCATCAGGAAAAGAAGATTACTATGAAGCAAGCCATGTTCCAGAAGAAGAGGAAGAAGAATCAAATTTTGTCAGAAATCTTCAAAGGGGTTCTGGAAGGTTCAGAGGTAAGCTACCTTTCAAATGCTTTGCTTGTGGGAAAGTAGGTCATTATGCTGCAAAATGTCCTTATAAGGATAAAGGAAAAGAACCTGCTAGATGGAACAAGAAACAAAGTGCAAATAAGAAAAGCTACTACACCCATGAAGATAGTGATGGCTTATCAAACAGTGATGAAGATGAACAAGGTAATAAATATAAGCTGTTAATGGCATTTGAAGATGATGATTATGAGGATGCTATAGATGTGGATAATCTCTATAATGAAATCACTAGACTCAAGAGAGGCATAGAAGAAAAGAATGTGATCATTGATACTTTGCAATTTCAGATTGATGAAAAGGAAAAACATCTTGAAAAACTAGAAGGTGAAATTGTTGGTCTCAGAAAAGAAATTGAGAAAACAAAAGCTATTAATCTTAAATTTGTCAAAGGATCTGAAACTTTGGATGAGATTATCAGTGTGCAGCGGTCTCCTCTAAACAAGACAGGTTTGGGCTATAATGGAGAAACCTCTCAAGCATCCACCTCAAAAAGTTATCTTGATGCAGCAAGAGGAAATGAGCGGAAGAACAATGAAGATAATCAGGTAAAGCAGGGACGAATCACAAACAGAAACTATCAGGGACAATCCTCCTTAAGGATGAACAAAAGCTACAACCAACCACAGGTAAAATCTTCTCAGTTTGGCTCAAGAATAGATGAAAATAGAAATTACAATCAGTTGGCTGGTAGATTCAATAACCGCAAAAGCTTCTTCAATGGACAATGCTTTTCTTGCCACAACTTTGGTCACATAGCAGCTCAATGTGTTGCATATAAAACAATCATGACTAGGGAAGCTCAAAAACAAAGAAGTATGACAGGGATTACAAAAAGGACCTATAACAACTTTTCGGTGCTTGAAAATGAAGTTGAATGTTCTATTTGCAATAATTTTGGTCATAAAGACTCTGAATGCAGGAGCAGGTTTCAGGAGAAAAAGGAACAAGCCACAAGCACCAAAACATGGAGAATAAAGGAACCTCAAACAGAAAGATGTGGGATAGCATTTTATGCAGAAGGACAGGAAAATCTATGGTACATTGACAGTGGATGTTCGAAACATATGACAGGTGATAAAGAAAAACTTGAATCTTATTCTACTTTAGAAAAAGGAAAGAAAGTTTCTTTTGGAAATGATACTCCTGCAACTATAAAAGGAAAAGGTATTGCTCCTTTGAAAGAAAAGGTCAAGGCTGGAAATGTTTTGTATGTTGATGGATTGAAGCATAATCTTCTAAGTGTCAGCCAGATGTGTGATCAAAAAACAGAGGTTATTTTCAGATCGAATGGATGTCTTGTTCGTGATCTTGATACAGGTAAAACAGTTCTCAAAGGCAAAAGAACTCCAAATAATCTGTACATATTTGAAGAAGGACAACAACAATGCTATCTTAGCAAGGATGAAGAGCACTGGTTATGGCATCGAAGGTTGGGACATCTAAGCTTCTCACAAATAAGGAAAGCATGCAAATATCAGGCAGTTCGCGATCTTCCAGATATCAAAATTCCAGACAACACCATATGCAAATCTTGTCAGTTTGGAAAGCAAACCAGAACTAACTTTCCAGAGAAGGAAGGATCAGCTAGCTTGCCTCTTGAGCTAGTCCATACAGATGTATGTGGTCCATTTAGGAAAAGGACACCTCGAGGAGAAGAATATCTGATATTATTCATTGATGATTTCTCAAGGTTTGTTTGGTTAGGGCTTATGAAGCACAAAGATGAAGCATTCGAAAAATTCAAATCCTTCAAAGCATTGGCTGAAAATGAATCAGGACACAAAATCAAGTGCCTCAGATCTGACAGAGGTGGGGAGTTCACATCAAATGAATTTTTCGATTTCTGCGATGAACATGGGATAAGAAGAGAATTCTCTACAGCTAGAACTCCTCAGCAAAATGGGGTTGTGGAAAGAATGAACAGAACTATCCAACAAATGGCTCGTGCTATGCTCGATGAATCAGGTACTCCTGCAACCTTCTGGGGTGAAGCTGCACATGCTGCTGTTATCATTCTTAACAAAACAAATGTCCGAGTAAACAGCACTCAAACACCTCATGAGCTTTGGAGTGGTAAAACTCCTTCCGTGAAGCATTTCAAAATCTTTGGGAGCAAATGTTATATTAAGAATACTGATGAGCAACTTGGCAAACTTGAACCTAGAGCAGATGAGGGCATTCTTCTTGGTTATTCTCCACATAGCAAAGCATACAAGTGCTACAATAAAAGACTTGGCAGAATTGTTGACAGTATTGATATAGTGGTTGATGAGAAGGGATATATTCCTAGGCAAGTTCATCATGAAGAAGATGAAGGTTACTCTCAAAGGCGAAATGATGAAGAAGAAGAACCTCAAGAAGAAGAAGAATCTCAAGAAGAACCAGAGGAGCAGACAAGAATAGAAGAGAAGACTCCATCCAGATATGTCCAAAAGAATCATCCAGAAACTCAGATTGTGGGGCAGAAAGAAGCAGGAGTACAAACAAGAAGGACACTTGCAGAAGCTTCAAGCTACTTGGCTCTACTCTCCTCCATTGAACCACAAAATGTGAAAGAAGCATGCAAAGATGAATGTTGGGTCAAAGCAATGGATGAAGAACTTGAGCAAATCGAAAGGAACAACACTTGGGAATTAGTTCCTAGACCAAAAGATAAGAATGTAATAGGAACAAAATGGGTCTTCAAGAATAAGTTAAATGAAAATGGAGAAGTAATTAGAAACAAGGCCAGACTTGTTTGTAAAGGGTATGCACAGCAAGAAGGAATAGATTTTGAAGAGACTTTTGCTCCTGTGGCAAGACTAGAGGCCATCCGAATGTTCCTTGCTCTCTCAAGCTTTCAAAACTTCAAGGTATTTCAAATGGACGTGAAATCAGCCTTCCTGAATGGAGACTTAGAAGAAGAAGTATATATTGAGCAGCCAGATGGGTTCATTCTTGGGAATGATCCAAACCTTGTATGCAGATTGAAAAAGGCTCTCTATGGGCTCAAACAAGCTCCAAGGGCTTGGTACTATCGGTTGGACAAATATCTTCACCAACAAGGCTTTTCAAAAGGATCAGCAGATAGCAATCTCTATATAAAAGTTGAAAATAACAAATTGCTAATTCTTGTTGTTTATGTAGATGATATTATTTTTGGCAGCAATGAAGAGACTATGAGTCAAAACTTTGCCTTGGTTATGCAGAAAGAATTCGAAATGTCACTTCTTGGAGAATTGACATATTTTCTTGGATTGCAAATCCAACAAAATGAAGGAGGTATCTTCTTGTCTCAAACCAAATACCTCAAGCAGATCTTGAAGAAGTATGGCATGGAAGAGTCAAAACCAGTATGTACACCCATGGTTACAGGATGCAGCCTCAGTGCAAATGATGAATCAGCAGCAGTTCACCAACCCACTTATAGATCCATGATTGGGAGTTTGCTTTATTTGACAGGTACTCGACCAGATATTACACATGCAGTAGGAATGGTTGGAAGATTTCAAGCCAACCCAAAGGAAACTCATCTTCAGGCAGTCAAAAGAATCTTCAAATATCTTCAAGGGACCCAAAACTATGGCTTATGGTATCCTAGAAATACAGATCTCACTCTTCATGCTTACACAGATGCAGATTGGGCTGGAAGTGTGGATGATAGGAAAAGCACAAGTGGAGGTGCTTTCTTCATGGGTTCCAGATTAGTATCTTGGTTCAGCAAGAAACAAAGTTCGATTGCCTTATCTACAGCTGAAGCAGAATATGTGGCTGCAGCATCTTGTTGCACACAACTTCTTTGGATGATGCAGACCTTGCAGGACTTTCAAATCACTTGCACTCCACCTGTCTCTATCTTATGTGATAATACAAGTGCAATCAGCATTTCAAAGAATCCAGTCATGCACTCAAAGACCAAGCACATACCAATCAAGTACCATTTTCTTCGGGAACAAGTGCTTGAGCAGAAGGTCAAGTTGGAGTATGTTCCTTCTAAGGAGCAAGTTGCTGATATTCTCACAAAACCACTGCCTAGGGAAAACTCTGAAGTTCTGAACAGCAATGGGAATGTCAGAATTATTCCGGCACAGTTTCAGGGAGTGCAACAGGCACAGGTTCAGGGGGAGCAGCTCAAAAGTCTCATAAAGCATTGTTGGCATTCAGATGTTTTGGTTGTTGGTTTCAGGAGAAGGAGCTCAGAAAGAAATTCTAGTTGCTGATCTAACAAGATGTTTATCAGATGCTACTGATGTCTTTCCTAAGTCTTGGTCTAGATCTGTTGTCTCTATGTCATGTATCTCTCTTGTCTCTTTTATGGTGTCAAGGTCATGTAACGGCCTTTGTTGGTTTCCCCACTATGCCTGGGATGAATGCTGTAATATAAAGTGGTTGTTTCTGATATGTTATGGTTGTATGTATTGAGTCCTTGATGATAGAAAGGTCCCTTATGGTGTATAAGTCTTGGTTCTTGTTTAAGAACATCTTTTGCAGATCGGGCCTACTGTCAGGGGGAGCACGAGTCAGCACAGCCAAGCAGAGGTATCAGCATGTCCTCAGGGGGAGCATAGCCCTTTGCACTTGATGTCAAAGGGGGAGAGTGACTTGGTGTGGTGGTTGCCATCAAGTCCAAAGGGGGAGATTGTTGGCATTATGATTCAAGTGTTGTCCTTGATGGCAACTCACTCAGTGGATGGTACAGGTGCTCAGAGGTTGGTACAGGTGATGGCAACTTAATCAGAAGACAGATCTCAGTACAGCATGCCAAGGAAGCTCATACACGCCGTTTCGTTAAGCCCAAGTCGCGTGTACACGCTAGTTCGATTCAGAAAAAGCGCGTGTATGTGGAAAGGTTCCTTTGGTTCATGGTGGTTAGTCCTTGGAAGTTGTGCCTATGATTTCGGACCATTATGTCTCGACGGGCGTGTCGATCCCTAGTTTTAAAGTTGATGGTATTGTGTTACTATGGTTTTGACTCTTGGTATTGAGAAAGGCCTAAGGCTATATAAGGAGAAGAAGATCATTAGGCAAAGATCATCTTTCGACAAGGCTTGAACATCTAAGAGAGAAAGAGATCTGATATGCAGGTTCTGAGTTGCTTGATCTAAGTCAAGGAGAGATCACATCGGTTGATGGAAGACTAGATCTAAGGATAGATCGGGATCTAATGGTTTGAAAAGCACTATCATGATATGATTGATTATGCGTATTTCTAGATCTGCATATTGTCGCAATGTTACGTTCTGGGTCTAACTAATATCTGGTACAGCTGCAAATTGAGAAAGTTTATTTTTAGATCTGTACGCAGGTTGGCTTCGGTAAAAGAGCGTGTACACGCGGGTTCGGCTCATTAAAGTAGCGTATATCTTTTGAAGCTTGATTTTGGGTTTACAGTGGGGTCTGACTGTTATTGCAGAGTTCTGTAGTCTGCTCTGTGTTCTGGTAACTAGTGATTGACAGGGTTCAGTGGTTCAGTGATTCAAAGTTTGGTTGTCTTATGCTTCAATGATCTGTTGTGGAAATTGAATGAATTGTGGTCTTCAGATTATAATGTTGTGCTTCAGGAATATCCAAGTCTGAAAATGTATGAAAAGTGATACCTGGAAGAAGGAAGATTGTAGGTCAGCACCTACGTACTAGTATCTTGGCTAGTACAAGAGCAAAGGGGGTTGGAGCTCCCTTCCAAGGAAGTTTGGAGAACGAGAGAAGGTTGAAGCCTTCTGCAGGTTGTAGCCTGCGTACTGGTATAAGGCTGCACCAGTACAAAAGATTGTAAACTGAAGTTTCATATTAAAGAAAGATAGAGACAACTTGCAGCAGGTGGTTTTCACCCACATTGGGTTTCCACCTTATATCTTGGTGTTCATGTGTGTGGCTTTTTATCTGTTCTGTTATACTGCACATGTTTACTGTTAATATGATGAATAATGTCCTGATGCACTTAATTGAAGAATAAGCTAACTAAATTGTGAGTTTTCTGCTTATATGCTGTTTTACTTCGTCACAGTAGCGTGTACACGCTGGTTCACTTAACTGAAGTAGCGTATATGTTTCTGGGCATAGAAAAAGTTTGATTACTCTGATAATACTGATTCACCCCCCCTCTCAGTATTATTTCCAACAACATAAAGATGCAAAGGAGTATTGTCGAGCTTGTGATATCTTCCAAAGAATAGGAAAACCTTCAAGAAGAGATGAAATTCCACTAGTACCATAAGTAACATTGCAGCCTTTTGATAAATGGAATATTGATTTTGTTGGACCTATCAATCCACCAAGAAAAAGGACTGGTGCAAGTTATATAATCACTGTGACTGATTATTTGAGAAGGTGGGCCGAAGCACATCCAGTGAAGGATTGTAGCACAGAAACTGTTGTGAATTTCATCTTTGAATACATACTGTCCATATTTGGGTGTCCAAAGATATTGATAAGTGACCAAGGGTAACATTTCTTAAATAAGACCATTGAAGCATTAACTGAGGAATTTCAAGTTTACCACCAAAAGAGCACTCCTTATCATCCTCAAGTGAATGAAATTGTTGAAGCATTCAATAAAATTTTGGAGAATTCACTGACTAAGGTATGTAATGTAAACAGGGATGATTGGGATCTTAGGATTCCAAAAGTAGTATGGGCTTATAGGACTACATGCAAAAAGGTGACAGGTAAAACACCCTTTAGGTTGCTTTATGGGAAAGAAGTTTTGATGCCCATGGAATACATTGTCCCTAGCCTAAGAATTGCAACTTTTACAAATATGACAGACCCCGACATAATGGAAGAAAGGATGTCACAGTTACTTGATATGGAAGAAGACAGGTTTATAGTAGGATTTCATCAACAAGCACAAAAAGCGAGAGAAAAGGCTTGACATGACAAGAACATTAAGTAAAATAAGTTTCAGGTAGGTGATCTTGTTCTCCTCTATGACAGTAAGTTTGTGAAATTTCGGGAGAAATTCAAAACACATTGGTTAGGCCCATATGTTATTACTAATGGAGGCGCAATGCAGTGAGCGAAGTTAAATGGAGAATTAATTCAAGAAGAAGTAAATGGCAGTAGGTTGAAGTTGTACAGGGACAATCCTACCCCTACAAATTCACCCTAAAGAAGAAAGAAGGAAGGTCTTAGTGTCACATGTAGTTGAAACTGGGCACTGAACTATAAACTACACTTCATAGAGAGCTTCAACGAAGAAAGTACTTTGCTACAGTCAGGAATATGTCAATGTTCACAGGAAGCTACGATGTAAGAAAAAAGTGTGCTACAATAGGAAACGTGTTGAATTTCGATGGGAAAGTAGAAATATGACCGTTAAAAGGGAAAAGACACGCGTAAAGTTGCATTTAAGAAAACAAATTGGCATAGTTTAAGGATAGATATGCATTTAATGACGAAATTTAAACAAAAGTGGGACAAAATCAAATATAATGATGAGGTTTGAAGGTTGGAATTGTTATAAATAGCTAAATTTGCTTAGTCAAGAGCTCTAGTGATTAATAGTGCGAAGAAGTTGCAGGAGACTTCATTGTGTATGTTGTCTGAGTGATCTTGGGAGGATATTGTGTGGAATTTTCGTGAGAAGGGATTGTCTGAAGTCATGGAAGCCACTGATATGTCCAAAACAACAGTTGAAACAACCGCAATAGCATCACCTACAATAGCAGAACCATCACCAACGAAACAACAACAATCACCAAGGAAGAAGCAAAACCAGGGAAGAAAGAACCAAGAAAATAAAAGAGTTGAAGAAGGAGGAGAATAGTTTGATAGAAAGGACTTAGCCTTGGTAGGATGAGGCCCTCTAGATATCACAAGAAGTCAATGACAAGCTTCAACAGCTCTGACAAAGGGAGACATAATTGGAAAATAAGGTTGCAGAACATGTCGCAAAAGCATTATAAGAAGAAGTGCGCAACGAGGAAAAGCATCTGGCATATATTCTGCAACAATTCAACAAGAAATACAACAAAATTATAGACAAGATCAGAGGCAAAGCAACTGAGTGAATCGGGACGAGTCACATGTGAGTGTTGGGGGCCCATTGGACATAGCCCAACTTGGCCATATTTTGGGAAAGGAATCCAAATTTTGTGGGTAAATTGCATAGTAGAAATTATGTCGCGGAGTGTGAAGTAGACAATGCAACAAAGCAATAGAACACAATGAGGACTACACAACAAAATCACCACACAATATAGGGGTTTCACGGCAAAGCCCCTCCCTTTTTTTAAAAGCATATAATATTGTAGAATTTGAATGGTTTTGGACCATAGTCCTGTGTATTTTGGAAACCATGGTATTAGGTCCATGGTAATGTAGTGATGTAATCCCTTAATGTAATAGTATATATACGGATGAATAATAAAGAAGGAAGGCATAATTGAATGCAAATCTATTTTTATGGTTGTACCTTGGTGATATGTACATCAGAGAAAGGGGTAAGGCTTTGTAGCTGAGTGTGCGAAGGCCTAGGTCTGCAACTTAGTGCGCAGAAAACCTACAACTGCGTGTGCAGGTGAAGAATTGTTTGTTGTACCAAATTCTCTATTATAAGAAATAGTTCTTGTGGACATAGTCCCACATTGGGATGAACCATGGAAAAATTTGTATCATCATGTGTTGATTTGCTTATTATCTGCACTTTATTTTAGTACTGTGAAGTTTTTGGATGTTTATGATATGTTTAAATGATGAATGTAATTTTGTGAAGTAATATATAAATGCAAAGTAGTTCATGAATATGAAGTAGTTTATAAGTGTTAAATCATAAGAAAATACAAAATTGCCACATCACAGTATCCCTCAAGGCTGCAGAAACCTGGTTCTGCAACCTCCCATAGTCACTTCGGGTGAGACTGTGACTTGCTTGTAGGTCATTGTCGAAAGGGCCAGTGATTGAGGGTTTTGTTGGTGCGTAGTAAAGAATCGAACCTAGGTTAGCCCAACCTAAGACAGCAATAAGTGAGTAGGTTGTGGAAGAGGAAGTATTTATGAGTTTGATAAAGTATGAGCATGAGAAAGTGATACAAGTATAATTTCGTTCATATGGTAAATATAATGGGATAGTGGAGCATATATATCTGTAAGAAAGGAAGGAAGGATGAAGAATAAGAAGACAACTTTCTTTAAAGTTGTCTTGGTAGTTATATACATGGCAGTGATTTGGATGGGCATTAGAAGCATAATGAAACGAAAATTCTTTAACATGTTTACTTCATGTGCATGTGAAATTATAGAATATGAGAAGATTGAAGATAAAATATGAATAAATAAATCATGAAAAGGCTTCAATTTTGTAGACAAGATTATTACGTTTTACTAAATTTCAAGAAGAAATCAAGTTTCCATATGAAAACACCAAAGTACAATTGAGAAGCAAACTAGGTCTACAACCAAAAAATATACCTTGGGGTCAAGGAGGAAAATATTTGAAGAAATAAATTTATTCTATCAATGCATCTAAATTATTTCAAACTTCTAGGTGAAGGAAGCTACAATGAAGAATTTATAGACATGAGTCCATGAAGAATTTTGTTTCTCGGGGGTTTGATGCAGGTGCATATTTAATTTATTTAAAATATATACATAATTATTTTCCTAAGTCTAAGAAGTCTCTAGATATGTAAAATTATATAAAAATTATGTAATTGAAATTAATTGCATTTGCTTAGAATTTGATTAAGATAGGTTCCTAAGTTTGAGAGGATTTCCCTCAATTTAAAATATATAGGGAAGGAATTATCTCTTGAACCATCCAGATGTTTCCTTCCTCAAGTATAAATAGGGATGCAATTCATTTGTTGAGAGATAGGAAAGGTCTCAACCTTTAATAATAAATAAAAGTATGAGTTTTTAAGTGAATATCAATGTTTGTTTAGATGCCACCAATGAAGATCACTTGCCTTTTTCCTTATTCAGATTTAGAGTGAACAATGTTGTGATAAAAAAATTATTATTTGTGGTCGCCTATTATAAAATAAGAACATAAAGATAATTTGATTAGATATCAAATTAACTAATCATATTGGATATCTTATTTACTAATGTTACTTGATAACCTATTAATTCAAGTTACTTTTGAATATTTTTTTAATTAGTTAATTCTTTAGTTTTGAAAATTTGATATATTCCTAATTAATTGGTAGTATATTATTTTTTCCAAGAAATACATTGCACAACACCCCCACCTCCCCCTTAGAATATCTTGATGATGACCTCTCAATCAAAAGCCATAATAATAGTGGACCTTGTTGAGAAATCAAGTGCTGGTATATAATGATTGATTTCTCTTAAATTGATAATTAATTGTGAATATTTTTTGGCCTTTTATCAATACTTATGTTCTCTTCATCAAGAAATTTCCAAAACATAATGATCACAAAGAGACAAAGAGCACCAAAATTAGGCTCCAAGCTAGAGCAAAACCCCACAAGGGAGAAAGCCAAAAAATCCTTCTCTTGTAGAATCCAATCAAAATGAGATTTCCAATACCCAAGACCAAGACCAAGACTATCACAATGAACCCAAGTCATCCCTCCTCCAAGTGTCCTCCAACAAAGCCAAAGTTAACAAAAGTCAATGTTGGTCAAATATCTGAAATATGGTCAAAGAAAATAATTTTTGGGCCTGCAATAAATGAATGAATTTCGACCCTGTAATAGCCTCACAAAAATCATAGAATCTTCGCACTTGTGAGCATAATTAGGGAAAAAACTTGATCTTTCTCTTTCCTTTGACTTCAACTATTTTGCTTCTTGTTCTTACACATAAATATGTGTTGATGTGAGTGGCTGTATATCCTTGAAGTGGTCGAGTTTAATTGTATATATACATATCCAGGAGGGTCGAATAGCTACCTCTAAGGCTAACTTGTCCAAGGAGGGCCGACTTGGTCTTATGTTGACACTTTGACTCAAAAGTAAAATCCTTTTTTTGCTTTCAAAAGTTCAAATGAGAATTGACTCAAATACATTTATTTTGACTCATAATAAATTATTCTTTGATTGTTTTGACTCTATAAGCATGAAGAACATGCTTTCACTAAGATAAAAATAAAAATAATTAATAATAAATATATCAATGATAAAAGTTACATTTTATTACATTATGAAAACTGACACTAGTTACATATTTGAGCACTCCCTCTTAACTAGGGAGGTATTCATAATGCCACAACAAGACAATCTCAAGTTGAAATATTCATAAAAGAAATGATTCATATTGATAAGAATTAATGATAAATTTTCATCATCATACCCAACATTGTCAAAAAAATAATAGAAAGGCCTTGAATTTCAAGTTCTATCTCTCCAGTAGATCATAACACAATGCTGGGAGGCATAAATTTGGACAACACTACCTCTCTAGGGACATACCCCATCTAAATGTTCACTAAGTATGTCCTCACAGGGCTATTTCCTAATCCATTGTCAACATTTTTAACACTAGGAAATATCGGTCCTCGGGACTATTCTTATGTTGGATTAATGTACTTGAGTTATGGAAATTAGTCTTGGTCAAAGTACAAGTCCTAAAAATAATATCTATCCTAGATGCTTATGCAATCCACCATTCTCCCTGCCAGTGCCCTTACAAGGCTTATGACTATTAGTTCTGGCCATAGTACATGACACATGGAGAATATGGTGTCAATCCTCACTCCCTCTCAACCAGGGAGGAGATATGCACAAGCCTAAGCTTGCTTCAAGAATACCTATCCTTTTCATAGAAAGGAACATCATCAATACATCAATTATTTGTTTTCTTAATGGAGACATCCTTCTGCTTCATGTCTTCAATTTACATCATGATACAAATCATGAAGTACTTTGATTTTTCTAGTTCTTGATGATCTTCATGTAGCCTTGATCAATATCAAAATAGAATCTAACATGTCATCAATTAGTTCTTCAAACATCATATAGAGTTAAACTGCTTCATAATTTATCATACCAGCTGCCAAATTTTCTGCCTCTATGGTGCTCAAAAATTTACTAAATAGGAAACTATACCATATCTTAGATATCAATAGTATCTCTTCTTGTTGTCGAATCAAACAAAGTTATGACAAATCCCAAGATGTAAGGTCCTTCATGTCAACTTTTTCTTCCTACTTTCTTTAAATTCAATGAATATTTTCTTTCAAAGTACGAGGTCCACTTTAATCATAAGGCTATTTCAAAAATCTTGGAGTATTTCTTATAACTGAGGTAATTGCCTTCACTTGCTCCTTTTCCTCTTCAAATTGTTTTCTCTTTCTGGAAACATGTCCTTCCAAGTGATCATACTTAAGTAGAAATGATCAATGTAGTGTCAACATAGTTATGTCAATAATATAAATCAATTTGTTGTAGGATCAAACTTCTTCTGTGATGTGATCAAATATTCGAACCAACCAATTGTTGGATGTTTCCATATATCTCGTAGACTATTAATTAATCTTTTTGGAGAATAAGTATTTTTTATTTGTTGCCTAGATATCTAGAAATAATGTGTCTAACCAACATGTAAAATTTCTTTTTTCCAACTCCCTCTAAAGATATGGTCTTTAATCCATAATTCTTTGATTGCTAGGCGTTCATGAAACTCCTTTTTCATCAAAGGTAAGTTTATTGTTGTCATTCCATATATACTATTAAATTTCCTACATTGTTGATATAAAAAAAAAAAATTCTTTGTCCTTGTAGTTCTACTATCTAATCTGCTATCGAAATGCCTTGTACTATAATATTACTTGCCTTATTTTATGAAGTCAACTTATATTTAGTGAAATTGAAACAAATACCATGATGGATAAAAAATTGCATATTGACCTTGACTCTGCTCTTGTTCTGCTTCTATTGTCAGCTTGTAGTCCTTGCTTTCTATGATGATTGCTTCTAGATCTTCATGGTGAAATTAACATATTTCATTGCTATGGAAACTGTAGAATAATCTGACTGTGGAATAATGTGTAGACAACTTTTGATGACCCAATCTCTTCTAAGCTATATTCTTCCCCTTAAATTAGAACTCCACAACTTCCCAATTTGTGAATCCCAAAAATATTTTATCCTTCAAATGTGATGTAATTGCTACCTTCAAAAATGAAAACAAAGTTGCTTGCAAACATGGTACTTTCTAAATTTTAATAGTAGAGGTCCTTATTGTCTTCAGTCTTGGGTTTCATTTCATCTTCTTCATCTTCTGCTACATGTGCTTCATCTCTTTCCTTCCTTTTGTTTTACTTTTTATTCTTAAGGTCCTTGGGAAAATCCCTCTTATAATGTCCATATTCATTGCAACCAAAACATTTAAATTTATACATGTCTCGGTTTCCATGCGGCTTGTTGTTTTTGTGCTTGTGATGATATCCAAATACTCCACACTTTCCAAACCTCTTCTTCGATTTTGTAGCAAATTCTTGAGATTTTTCATTCAGGGTTAAATATAATCTTTAGCCTTCAATTTTGTTTCTTCTAGAACACATAAAGGCCAAATTATCAAAAAGATGGAGTATCTTTTTTGGCATATATTCCACTTGCAAAACCACTTCAAGATGGAGGTAGATCATTGAGTACGAAGGTGATCAATTCAGAATCTAATATGATTTCCCCAAGTCCAAATTTTATCCTTTATTTTTGATATCTTAAAAAAATATGAGGCCACATATTCATCTTTTTCCATTCTTGTTCCATAGAGTTGACTCCTTAGAGATATCTTTTGACTGGTAGTATTGACATAATATAGTTTGACCAATTTATCATAGACTTATTTGGATGTGGAAAAAACTAAAACAAAAGAGATAAGATGATCCTTGATAGAACACTGCCTTCAACAAATTGCATGACTTGATCTTCTTTGACAACTAGATCAATTCTCTTATTCCAAGCCTTGTAGTTGGAAGCTCCATCAAGTTTGTTTCCTTCCTTACAAATATAAGTAATTTGGCTAGGAGGATTAACAATAGAGTATAGTAGAGTACTTACTTGTCAGATAAGGGGAAGTTGTTGAGAGTGTCTTCAAGAATGTTGATGAGAGGACAAGAGTGATAATGAAATCTTGATGATATTTTCAAGAGCCTTGAATAATGTCCTTTAGAGTGAGATGTTTTCTATTAGAATATCTTCAACAAAAATATATTTAAGCCTTCCTTGGAGAAATAACTACTACAATAGAGTCTTCAAGTATGCCAACAATTTGTGATCCTTCAAATTTCCTTCCTTTCACCTTAGCTCTGATATCATGTTAAGGAATCAAGTGATAGTAGTTAACGATTGATTTCTCTTAACTTGATAATTACTTGTGAATTTTTGTTGTCCTTCTATTAATATTTATGTTCTCTTGATCAAGTAATTACCAAAACATAAAGATAATAAACAGACAATGAACACCAAAATTAGGCTCCAATACAAGGCAAAACCTCACAAGGGGGAAAACCAAAAAATCCTTCTCTTATAGAATCATATCAAAATGATATTTCCAAGAAACAAGATTGTTACACAGTATTTTGTCATGCCTCCTGCAATTACCTGTGTCATAACCCGAAGTGCCCAAAACTTGGAAATCATGTAGTGTACCCATCCTAATATGCAGTTCAAATCCTCCATGAAACACTGTTGGAAACATGCCTTGAGCCTTCCCTGAAGAAGTAGGCTCTAAAACCCTAATTTCAGGATCAACGCGATTGTGACACTAGCAACTAGTGTTGGTCATGAGTTGAACTATTCTTTCCTCGCACTACCAACGCACTTTTCACTTGGATACCCATGTTGATCCCTAAAAGGAAAGTTTTCCCAAAGAGGACAAGAAGCTTTGTGATCTAGAGATTTCCAGAACGATGAGTTGGAGATTTTTCGGTGTGGATGTGGTCGAATTCTCCTAATGTTTCCTTTTTATCTTATCCCTATGAGCTACCTCATTTAGATGAGGGCCTTCTCCTATCTTTGGAAAGATCCTAACTCCCTTTTCCTATCTATATATTCATCCTCTCCCATTCCAAAAAATTGGTCTTTGGTTATTTGCACCCTTATGCTGAGATAGTGCTTGAGGTTAGACTTGGGTATTCACTCAAGGAGAGTTTATTGACATCAAGGCTTGGTTTTATGCTTCCTCCTTTATTTCATTAATATATACAACTGTTGTTTCACTTTCCATAAATGATTTTGTTGATGCATCATTTATCTTAATGCTCCTTGATCTATTAAGTGGATTACTTTCAATTATGCGTTTTGTACTTGTATGCTTTGTTGTGTCTTTGATCTCTTATGTAAGTATCCAAATGTTGTAAGCAGTAGAGCTAAGCTTGAGGTGCAATTGATTCGAGGTCTTCGACAAAGGAGTACGTTATAACATCAGAATGATGTAGACCATCTTCCTCTTCTCTCATTTCAATTGTAATTTAGGACAGCGTCTTGTAGATTTTCACGTAGGTTGCTAGTCCCACTCATTGGGCTAAAGGGATCGTCTCTGTCCGTAGAGAGGATTTGCCTAGACAACAAAATGGCAACTCCATTGGGGATGCTATAACCCTTTCCATCCATTCCTTCGATCAGATTCTTAGATGATTTTGACCAAATGTTGATTTATTGACTTGTATACATCATTGTTGTTGGTGTCCAAATGTGAATAAACTATTCCACCCTTTCCCACATTAATTTATCAATCCAGTGCGTACAAATTTCAAGGTAACACGCAAGGTATATGCAGGGGCAAGGTTACAATCTTACATCAACCAAGGATTAGTGGCTAAGAATCAAAGCATCATTGTAACAATAATTAGAAATAAATTACAGAACTTAAAAGGCATTCACAGCAATCAATAAAGCTCTATAACAACAATAAGGAATTAACACACAATAATGAAAACAACACACATAAAAGAAATACGCAGCACCTGATCAGAAGAGCGGGCCCAGCTCTCTGATCAGGGCTGTGTTAACTCACAGCTAAGAAGAGAACAACAACTTGCTTGTATTGATTAATATGTAAAGAGTTGTTACAATATATGCCTTTGTGCGGCTAACCCTTCACACAGGAATAAAAACCCTTTTATACAAATACATGGGAATGACATATTCCCCAAAACATAGCAACTAATGCCCAAAATATGTAACAGTTCAAAAAAGCACTAATCACTGAGAGAGCGAGAATAGAAAAGATCCAAAATAGGCTTTGAAAGCAGCTTCGAATTGGTTATGTTGTTGCAGCATTGCCAAACAGCTGTTGTGAACGTGGGATTGTTGCTGCAACCTATGAAGGCGATACATGTTCACCGAAATCTACGGAAATAACAAGGTTTAGTAGTTCACATAAGCAAAATCCTCATGACCTTACTTCATCAATTAAAAATTCCAAGAGACTTAGAAATAAGGGTTACCTCGTAGAGTTATCACAATAAATGCATATCATTTGGTGCAAAAAGGATGAAAGGATAGATGAAAATATAAGGAAAAGATAGGCAGATTTGGTGCCCAACATCTCCCCCCAACTAGCCTTCTGCATGCCCTCATGCAGCTCGCCACTTCCATAGGTATGGGTTAGAACGGCTGTATTCAGCTTGGAGATGGGCGAGATCATACTCATCTACCATGTCAATCCCTTGGGGTTTATACCCTTTTGTGAGAAGAAATTCCTTCCACCAATTGCTTGGTAAATTGTAAGTTGGGTTATAATGCTCTGCTGGCAACCAAATGATGTGGAACCTAAACTGGAGTCCCATCCACCGAACCCCACATGTTTGGATGCATGCTACATATCTCAGCACATGACTTAGTGCCTGTGCAAAATTTGGCGCTCCAAAAGGTTCCCTGTTCCGGATAGTTGTAGGTGACATCATCCACCTCTTCTAACAACTATCAAGGGCCTCATCTTGAAATGTGACTATTTTTTTAACACAAAGGTCGATACACCACTTTTGTGTCCTCAGTATCCGTTCTCTATTTCCCTCAATCTCTAAAAAGGTTTTGTTCTTATTGTACATAGTCACGGACCGTTCATGCTCCCCTCTCATCATAAGAGACTTTGTGTTTTGATTTGACTCAAATGTATTAGAAGCCTTCTGCCAGTTTATCTGGTTGATAGTATAGGAGGTGAGAGCCCTTAAATGAATGTCCCCCACATATGGGATTGGGTTAAATTCTTTGTCATTGCGCAGGAAGTATCCATGCAGATAAAGCTCACACATCAAATGTTGGGTTACCAAATCATGGATTCTTAGTATACGGAGGAACTATACAGAGTCCTCGATCTCATGACTGACCTCCTTCTTAATACTTTCCAAACAGAAGAAAAGAAATTGCTCATGCAAGAACAAGGCATAACTAGAAGCAGGAGGGCAGCATGCCATTACCTGTTGTGCCAGGCTGAACATTTGTTCTTTGTCAGTCTTCAATTCTAGGACGTGTCATTCTAATCGCTTTACTTTGAGTTGCTTCTTTGCATACCTCAACCGTAATATGTCCACTTGCTGTATATACTCGAATATATCCTTGGATGACTGTTTTGAACCCTTTTTACCTCATTTGAGAACGGGCCGTAGTGGATTTCCAAGTTTGAATCTCGGTTGTCAAATAGAATTCACAGCCATCGAACAAGTGCTTGATAGGATCCATTTGAGTAGCATCAGAGGTCATTGACACATTATCTACCCATGTTGAAGCTTCGAAAACCATGGCCTTAGGATTCTTAGCCTACCTTTATACTTTCTTACTTGTTTCTTGAGTCGATGTACCTGTTTTCTCAGCCTTCAAACCTCTGTTTTCAACAACATCGTGTCCTTGAACTACAGCTGATATTTATTTTTAAGGGGTAGCCTCCTCTGCTTGCGTAGTTCTATCCATTCCTACTTAACAACCACTTCATTTTTCCCTGTGGTTGGTTCAGCAGGTGGTGGATTACTCGGAGGAGTATCCACTGGTCCTTCTGTTGGATTCTTTGTCCTTGGTTCCTCCCTCTCAGGAGAAATCGCTTTTTGTTTGACAACCAGTTCAATTGGCCTTGTAACTAGTTCAGCAGGTGGTGGATTACTCGAAAGAGTATCCACTGGTCCATCTGTCAGGCCCTCCCTACTTGGATCCCCTTTTCGAGAGAAATTGCTTCCTCTTTTACAATTAACACAACCGGCCCTGCAGTTGGTTCAGTGGCTGGTGGATCACTCGGAGGAGTATCCGCAGGTACTTCTACTGGGATCTTCTTACCTGGTTCCCCTGTTTCAGAAGAAATTTCCTCTTCCTCCCTTCCGGGCTCCAGGGCATCTGTTGTCTGAACAACACCTCCTTCGTCCACTCATTGTTCCCGTTCTTCTGCAAGGTGTTCCTCCTCCCTCTGTTCTTCAGAATGGCCTTGCTGAGAATCAACAGCCAACAGACTAATAGTGGTCGAACCTTTAATCGACCCATCGAACTTCAAAATAGGAGGAACAACAACCTCCTTTTCTGAGCGTCGAGGAGAATGAGTTACTCTCGCTCCTCTTGGAATGGTGGCACAAAAAGGAGACTGAAAGATGTTTTCTCCCTGGTCTACACTGGCTCTGTCTGTGACCTCAAGTTCCTTCCCTTCTCTTGTGACAATTATGCTCTAGCCCGAGGCTTCCTCCTGTGTTAACTCTTGTCCCGTGGTTAACACCGGTTCTTGTGGGACAGTGTCAACCTCAGGACTCATCCTTTCTGAATTTTTGGGACTAAATGGGTTGGTGGTGGTTCTTGTGTGGCACCACCACCCATATCTGACGCTTCCTTAGCAGATGGCGTCGGCATTGTTTCCTCTGGAACTTCATTAATAAAAGTGGATTATTGTACCAGCATGTAAATCCCATCCATCATGTCCATAATTCCTTCCTCCATTGGCTCCACAGTTAAGGTTGGTTCTTGTGTAATAGCCTCGGTTGTGGCACTGACTGTCTCTTCTGTCTCGAGCCTTTCCTGCTCTAGTTACTCTTCTTCTATCGACTCCATAGTCGAGGTTGGTTCTTGTGTAACAACCTCAGCTATAGGACCTACTGTTCCTTCCACTTCAAGCTCTCTTTCTTGCTCCAGTTGCTCTTCTTCCATCGGCTCCACAATCGAGGTGGGTTCTTGTGTAATAGCCTCAATTGAGGTTTCCGTTGGTTCTGGTTGTTGAAGCAATGTTTTGAGTTCAGTTATGTGTACTGGTTATAGTGATCTGACTGTTCCAGTTGATTGGTTGATTTTTTATTAAGTGTCAGTTGATTTGGTTTTTAGTGCATTGTTGATTTAGTTGTATCAGAAATTGATGATTGGGTTATTCATTTGTGTCAGAGGTTCTAGTGATTGTCTGATTCATTTGTGTCAGAAGTTTCAATAATTGGTTGATTCAGAAAATGATGATTGGGTTTCATTTATGTCAGAGTTTGATGATTGGGTTTCAGTGATTGATTTATTTAGATGTATCAATGATGGATGAATGTGTTACAACGATGAGTTACAATTTGATTTTTGATATTGAGCTTAAGTGTTTATAATGGGTCCAGTATGAAACTTTGATGAAATGTGGCCTACAAGTTGTGATGTGTTGAAGCAAGTGGATCCAGTCTGAAAAATTTATGAAACATGGTTCATAGAGGATGTTGAGGGTTGGAGCCCTCATTAAGTCGAAGCTTCCTTCCAGTAGTAGCTAATGAATAGATTAGGGGGTTGTAGCTCCCTTCCAGTAGAAGCTGGAGAACAAGTGAAGGTTGTAGCATTCTGTAGGTCGACGCCTACATACTAGTAATCATATCAGCTAGTACAAGAGCTAGGGGGTTGTAGCTCCCTTCCAGTAGAAGTTGGAAAATGAGTGAAGGTTGCATCCTTCTGTAGGCCGGCGCCTACGTACTGGTAATCATATCAACCAGTACAAGAGCTAGGGGGTTGTAGCTCCCTTCAAGTAGAAGCTAGAGAACAAGTGAGGGTTGTAGCCTTCTGCAGGTGGGTGCCTGTGTACTGGTGTGAGTCTACGACAATACAAGATTGTAAAAAGATTTGTCTTTATATTAAAAAGAAGACAAAGATGACAACAGCAGGTGGTTTTCTCCCGCATAGTGTTTCCACCTTAAATCTTGGTGTTCATGTGTGTTTCTTATGTGTGATGGTTTATTTATTATAGCACATGGTTATTGTTTATCTAATTTTTAATAAAGTTGATCTAGGTGGATTTTGGTGGCCACCCACCTATCCCACTTGGACCACCACAACTGTCTCTTTCAGTTTTTCACTTTCCTTAATTGTAGCACAATTTACTATTTTTGGCAGTTTTTCGGGTCCTGAACTCCTGGAACCATTTTGAGGCCCTAAACAACGTTTTTTGGGAAAACCAGGAGCAAGGTATTGTGCGCGTCACGGAGATCGTATGCCAAAGTTACGACCCCGAGAAGTTGATGTACCAATTTACCCAAACGGGGCCCACGATTTGGCATTTCATCTCCTAGGGTTGGGTTTTTGGATGTTTAGGGTTTGGCATTGTTTCTCAACAATAAATAGGCCTTCGAGCCTCATTGTAATACAGTTCAGAGGCATGTAGCCACCACATCTCTTCTCATAGATAAGCTACCATCGCCCTAGCTGATTGATCTCCATTTCTGTTTGTAAGCATATTTCAATATTTTACATTAATGAAATGAACTATTATTTTGCTGCATCTTTGTATTTATGGTTATTTCTGTACTTTATTGCATCCTTGTTTAAATCCAGATCAATGGTATCAAAGTGGTATTCTCTTTCTTTGTCTTTCTTTGCATGTCCCCAACGAAGTTAGGATATAAGGAGTTATGGATTGAACTGGTTGAGCCTTTGCAATACCAGCCTCACAAATCCTGACAACCTCCCATGGTGGATGAAAAGAAAGACAAGGGGGCAGGAAATCTTATTAAAATCTTTCTCGAAGAAGGTCTCGAGCGACAAAGGAACACGATGATGAAAAACTTTGCCCAGATCCTTCAGCAGCTACCCAGACACGACGCATCAGCTTCCAACAACAACTCTGGAATCACCACACCCTTTAAGGTACAAGTTAACTTTGAAATACCCATATTCGAGGGTTATATAGATGTAGATGTTGTAGATAAATGGTTAAATATGCTAGAAGGTATTTTTCTGTTCATGATTTTTCCAGTCAGGAAAAGATTATTTTTGCTCTTGTCAAAGCAGCCCCCCACATCAAGGACTGGTGGGAAACCTACTGCGAGCAGAAGGATGAAAGTACGAGCTCACTATTTTCAGCCACACCCACTTCGAATTCATTTCAGGATGCCATCAAGGAGTAGTAATACCCTGTCAAAAGCTATGAGGACAAATACAAAAAGTGGACGACAGGGAAGGGACCAAGATGTGCCGGAGTTCACAAATATTTTTCATACCCTTTGCACACAGTTGGGTATCAAGGATTCTGAGCTGCATTTGGTACTCAAATACCGTGGCTACCTACATAGATACATCCAGGACAAGATGGAGTTCCTAAACATCTCCTCCCTTGGCATGTCATACTAATACGCTGTCAAAATCAAGCAGAAGTTTAGACAGAAGAAGCGAAACTTTGGATCTGTGAATCCGAAGACCAAAGGAAAAAGCCAAGGCAGTTTGACCCAAGATAAATTGTTGAGGCCACAAAAAAAGAACAACACCATGAAGCCAAAGAAGGACACAGGAAAGTGGTGTGAGTTCCACAAGAGCCCCACTCATAACACGAGTATCGGACCAAGCAGTCGCTAGTGGCTGAGCTGAAGGCTTTAGAATCAGATGCATGTTCCAAACCTAAGTCAGAACCTAACAAGGGGAATGGAAAAGGGAAGTATATCATTGACACGGAGCCCAATGCCACTATTGCCACCGCCAAGATCCAGAAGAATGAGCCTGAAGATCCAGAGGAGGGGGAGCATCTTTTCCACTCACAGATGTGGGTGAAGGGTTCGCCACTGCAATTCATTGTTGACAGTGGGAGACAAAAGAACCTCATTTCAGTAGAGGTCATGAATCAATTGGGCCTATCGACTACACCACACTTGCAGTCGTACAATATTGGGTGGCTTCACCAAGGACGAGATCTCCGAGTCCGCCACCAATGTCACCTTCCCTACAGCATCAAGCCCTTCACAGATGAGGTATTGTGTGATGTTTCACCTCTTGATGTTTGTGATGTACTGTTAGGCCAACCATACTTATGGAGGTGACATGCTGTGTATGAGTCAAGGCCTCGCACTGTTATTATTTCTTTCGGTAATTCATTATACAGGATACCAGAGGTAGCCCCACCTACTGCGACCTCTTTGATTACTGCTAAGAAATGCAGCAGGCTCATCTCCCAGACTAGCAAATTCATTTTCTGTATGGTTCACTCCCAAAGTAAGGGGAATATTGTCACCACATCCATGACCCTCGCGAAGGGTTCCTCCACACAGCAGCAGCAGTAGATGGACACGGTCATGAAAGTAAACATGAACATCTTCTCCTCACCCATAGGGACATTGTTGCACTATCAGGTCAAGCATTCATTCGATATGACTCCTAGAGAACCTCTACCCAACGGGTCGATATATCACCGCTACACTCTGGAAATTGCCAAGTACAAGCAATGACATGATCAACATCAGGTCCCACACAAGTTTCAAGTGGGCGACAAAGTTTGGTTGCATCTGCAGAAAGAATGCCTTACAAGAGCCCATACCAAGGATGTGGGAAACAATGCTTTGGAGCATAGCATTTCCCCATTCCTTTGCTTACACTGAGTGTTCAATGTGGACCACCCTCAACCATGCTTCCCACCATTACTGTACACATCAGAGGTTGCAGAATAGCTCACTAGGGACCAAGTTCAATAGAAGTTTCCACATCTCATGGAGGAACTCAATGCAATGGGGACCATTGCTTCATAAGGGGGAGGAATGATCTAGGTGGATGTTGGTGGCCACCCACCTATCCCACTTGGACCCCCACAACTGTCCCTTTTAGTTTTTCAGTTTCCTTAATTGTAGCACAATTTACTATTTTTGGCAGTTTTTCGGGTCCTGAACTTCTAGAGATTTTTTGAGGCCCTAAACGACATTTTTGGGAAATCCAAGAGAAACATGGATCATTAACCCATGTTTCTTACTTAAAAGTTATATTCCATGGATAGATCTTTCTAGCGAGGTATTGTGCGCGTCAAACAGAGATCGTATGCCAAAGTTACAACCCCAGGAAGTTGATGTACTAATTTACCCAAACGAGGCCCAAAGTTTGGCATTTCATCTCCTAGGGTTAGGTTTTTGGATGTTTAGGGTTTTCCATTGTTTCTCAACAATAAATAGGCCTTCAAACCTCATTGTAACATAGTTTAGAGGCATGTAGCCACCACATCTCTTATCAAAGATAAGCTCCCATCACCCTAGCTGGTTGATCTCCATTTCTGTTTGTAAGCATATTTCAGTATTTTACATTAATGAAATGAACTATTATTTCTATTGAATATTTCTATTTATGGTTATTTGTTTACTTTATTGCATTCCTGTTTAAATCCAGATCAGTGGTATCAAAGTGGTTTGCTCTTTCTCTGTCTTTCTTTACATGTCCCCAACAAGGTCAGGATATAAGGAGTTAGGGATTGAACTGGTTGAACCTTTGCAAGACCATCCTCGCAAATCCAGACAGCCTCCCATGGCAAATGAAAATAAATACGAGGGGGCAGGAGATCCTATCAAAATCTTTCTCGAAGAAGCCCTTGAGCGACAAAGGAATGCGATCATGGAAAACTTTGCCCAGATCCTTCAGCGGCTACCTAGAGGCGATGCATCGGCTTCCAACAGCTACTCTGGAAATGCCACACCCTTTAAGGTACAATTTAACTTTTAAATCCCCATATTCGAGGGTCAGATAGATGCAGATGACATAGATAAATGGTTAAATCTACTAGTAGGGTATTTTTTGTTCATGATTTTTCCAGTCGGGAAAAGATTATTTTCGCTCTTCTTAAAGTGGCCCCCCCAACATCAAGGACTGGTGGGAAAACCTACTACGAGAAGAAGGATGAAAGTACGGGCTCACTATTTTCAGCTGCACCCACTTGGAATTCATTCCGGGATGCCATCAATGAGTAGTAATACCCTGTCAAAAGCTATGAGCACAAATACATAAAGTGGACCATGCTGGGACAGGGAAGGGACCAAGATGTGCCGGAGTTCACAAACATTTTTCATACCCTTCACACACAGTTGGTTATCAAGGATTTTGAGCTGCATTTGGTACTCAAATACTGCGGCTGCCTACACAGATACATCCAAGACGAGATGGAGTTCCTGAACATCTCCTCCCTCAGCACGGCGTACCGATACGCTGTCAAAATTGAGCAGAAGTTTAGATGGAAGAAGTGAGACTTTGGATCTGCGAATCCAAAGATCAAAGGACAAAGCCAAGGCGGGCTTACCCAAGACAACCCGTCGAAGCTGCAAGAAAATAACAACACCACGAAGCCAAAGAAAGACACAGGAAAGTGGTGTGAGTTCCACAAGAGCCCCACTCATAACACAAGTGAGTGTCGGACCAAGCAGTCACTAGTGGCCGAGCTGAAGGCTTCAAAATCAGATGCATATTTCGACCTTGAGTCAAAACCCGACAAGGAGAATGGCAAAGTGAAGCAGATCATTGATGTGGAGCCCATCACCACCGTTGCCACTACCAAGATCTAGAAGAATGAGCTCAAAGATCTAGAGGAGGGGAGCGCCTTTTCCACTCACATATGTGGGTGAAGGGTTCGCCGCTGCAATTCATTGTTGACAGTGGGAGCCAAAAGAACCTCATTCAGTAGAGGTCGTGAAGTAGTTGGGCCTACCGACTACACCACACCTGTAGCCGTATAGTATCGGGTGGCTTCACCAAGGATGAGATCTCCAAGTCCGCCAGCAATGTCACCTTCCCTACAGCATCAAGCCCTTCACAAATGAGGTATTGTGTGATGTTGCACCTCTTGATGTTTGTGATGTACTATTAGGCCAACCATACTTAAGGAGGTGACATGTTTGTATGAGTCAAGGACTTGCGCTATTATTATTTCTTTGGGTAATTAATTATACAGGATACCGGAGGTAGCCCCACCTACCGCCACCTCTTTGATCACTGTTAAGAAATGCAGCAAGCTCATCTCCCAGACTAGGAAATTCATTTTCTGTTTGGTTCGCTCCCAAAGTAAGGGGAAGATCGTAGCCACATCCATAACCCCCGTAAATGGTTCCTCCACATAGTAGCAATAGCAGATGGACACGGTCATGAAAGCAGACACGAACATCTTCTCCTCACCCATGAGGACACTGTTGCAATATCAGGTCAAGAATTCATTCGATCTGACTCCTAGAGAAATTCTACCCAATGGGTCGATATATCACCGCTCCATTCTAGAAATTGCCAAGTACAAGCAGTGACATGATCAATATCAGGTCCCACACAAGTTTCAAGTGGGCGACAAAGTCTGGTTGCATCTGTAGAAAGAACGCCTTACAAGAGCCCATACCAAGGCTGTGGGAAACAATGCTTTGGAGCATAGCATTTCCCCAGTCCTTTGCTTGCACCGAGTGTTGAATGTGGACCGCCCTCGACCATGCTTCCCACCATTATTGGACACATCAGAGGATGCAGAATAGCTCACTAGGGACCAAGTTCAGCAAAAGTTTCCACATCTCATGGAGGAACTCAATGCAATGGGGACCATTCCTTCCTAAGGGGGGAGGAATGATCCAGGTGGATGTTGGTGGCCACCCACCTATCCCACTTGGACCCCCACAACTGTCTCTTTCAGTTTTTCAGTTTCCTTGAATGTAGCACAATTTACTATTTTTGGCAGTTTTCCTGGTCCTGAACTTCCAGAGCTGTTTTGAGGCCCTAAACGACGTTTTTTGGGAAAACCGAGAGCAACATGGATAAAGTTGTAGTCCTCGGATAGATATTTCTAGCGAGGTATTGTGTGTGGAAAACGAAGATCGTATGCCAAAGTTACAACCCCGGGAAGTTGATGTACCAATTTACCCAAATGTGGCCCACAGTTTGGCATTTCATCTCCTAGGGTTAGGTTTTTGAATGTTTAGGGTTTTCCATGGTTTCTCAATAATAAATAGGCCTTTGAGCCTCATTGTAACACAGTTCAGAGGCATGTATCCACCACATCTCTTCTCAAAGGTAAGCTACCATCGCCCTAGCTGGTTGATCTCCATTTCTGTTTGTAAGCATATTTTAGTATTTTACATTAATGAAATGAACTATTATTTCTGTTGCATCTCTGTATTTATGGTTATTTATGTACTTTATTGCATTCCTTTTTAAATCCGGATCAAAAGCACTGATGCACTGGTTGAAGACAAAGATATGATGAATTAACTTAATCATAAGTTCACTAGATATACGCTAATAGTCTTAAGAATAGTCGCGTACACACATAGGTTCCTTTTAGTAAAGTTGTGTATAGAAATCTGAATATGAAATGTAAAAAGTTATTGATTTGAAAATACTGATTCACCCCTTCCCCCCCCCCCCCTTAGTATTTTTCCCAACAATTGGTATTAGAGCTAGGTCCTTTGGCAGAAGCTTGATCGCTTGAAGGAGATCTGTTGTATCAATGGAAAGAAGCAAAAGAAGAAATCACCTCAAAAGAAGAAGACATCTCAAAGGAACAAACAACGGGAGAGACAATTGGCTACTAGGTGGAAGAAATTATTCAGATTCAGAATCACCTCAAAATGAAGATGAACAAGCAAAAGAAATATCATGTACTAATTTTTGGTCCTCTGATGATACATTCTTTGTTCATGCAATATTAAAGATAATGAATACAGTGAAACAACTAAATTTTCTCTTATGGGTGAAAGTGAAAGAAATCTAATAGAGGTAGAAGTTAAAAGGCTCATAGTTAAAATTAGAGATCAAAAAGATCTATTTGACAAAAGGGATTGTACCTACAAAGAAGAGGTTACCAAGTTAAAAACTTAGTTGGAGGAAGGAAAAAAATAAGGAATCAGTACAAAGAAAAGGAAGATCAATGCAAAAGGTTGCAGGATGAAGTGACATCATTAAGAAATCAAGTGAATGAAAATGACACAACAACCAAGGAACTTAAAGAAAGAACCAGTTATTGTGAAGGTCTTGAAGCTGAGGTCATCTCTCTAAAAGAAGATCTTGAAAATTAAAATAAGCATAATGAAGAACTACAAGCATTTGAAGAAAAATAAAATTAGTTTCTCAAATTATGATAACAAGTGTTAGAAGAAAGAAAAGTTGAAGAAATCGTGAAGAAACAATATCTGGAAAACGAAGAGCAATATCAAGTTGAGGTAAATATCCTAAAAGGTAAATTAGAAAAAAAGGATAAACTTTTACGATTTCAAGATAGTACGAAGATTTTGGATAATATTATTAGTAGTCAAAGGTATCCTGCCATTAAATCTCATCTTGGTTTTCATGAAACTATTAAAGGTGAATATAGCTCGCAAACTAAGGTAAGGAATTCTAATGCAAAATCTGGAATTCTCAACAAGGAGATAAGAGGTCAACCTCATCAACAACCAGGGAAATAAAGTCTTCAAAGAAAATCATTTACTCCTCACTACGGAAGTGTTAATCGATTCTTTCCTCTGATGAATAATGTTGAATGTTCTATCCGTCATAATTTTCGACATGTTGTAGCTAGGTGCAAAAGTAGAATGTTTCAAGCTAATAACCGTCCCATAGAAAGATCATCAACTTATAGGTACTTTAAGGGATATTTCTTTTGTCGCAATATATTTTATCACAAAGCCATTGCTTGCTATAGAAGCAATATGAAACATATAAGGTGTTATGCTTGTAACAAGTTTGGGCATATAGCAAAAGAATCTAGGAACAAGTCTATGGATCATTGTAAACAATATGGTAAGAAACCAAATAAGAACATTTATATCAGAAAATCTAAAAAATATGAATCCACCAAGAATCAAGAAAAGGAAGATTAGATAAGGTTTGATATTTCTCTCTGCTCATTCGAAGACAAAGATGATAGTGGATGTGCTCATCACATGACTGGAGACAAGAGAAAAATGGAGTCTCTGATGAAGAACCATCATGGTAATGATATTCTTGGAACTGATGTTTCAGAAAAAGTTCTAGGACCAGGTACAGTCAAAATGGACTCAGGAGGAACTGAAAGTATGAAATTTCAGTGTTCCAATTTTCATACACAGATATTATAAAGATAAGTCGTGTATATATGTGAGTTAGAAACTGCATAGTCATTGATGAAGAAGCAATGGAACAGACTTAGAAAAAGGGTCTGATATGGTTCAGATAATTATCAATTGTATTTTCTATTTTGATGGTTGATGATTATAGTTTGTGTGTGTTATTTAGAAGTAGTTTTTACCCTCACAAGTTGTTGATGACTTGATGTATAACTGGTTGATGATAATCCCTTGATGATTCTTACTGATATATTTAATAATAAGATATGGCAGTGAAAAATGGGCACAGGTTTAGGGGGAGCATATGATATGCTTCTAATAATTCATTGTTGGAATTATGTTTTCTTAGAAGTCCTTGGTATGTAATGATGCTTATCAATGATGATGAGGTTGTTGAAGTGTTTAAATGATGCATCATGCTATGTTGCGGTCATGGGTTTCCTATGATGAAATCACAGATGATACTTATATTTCTTGAACCACATAGTTGTTTTGATGCTTCTGATCAGATTTATGGATGATTCAGATGTTTCTGTTAATGATGCATATAGTTATTTTGCTTACATGGTGACCTTCATAATCTCAAGGAGAAGAACAAAGCTTGAGTACACAACTTCATTATTTGATGATGATAAGTTTCACTCATTTCTTTTATGTTGTTATCATCATGCCTTCAAAGATGCATAATTTTCATATGGTGCAGTTATGGATGAGGATTCCTATAGTTCTTGGCTCTCACATGGTATATTGTTTGAGGATTGTTTCACTTGATGGTATCAAGAAAGTTTGACAAAATGACTGTGAGCTCATGGTTTTCCTTTCACATTAATGAGAATCTAGATACATATTTCTATAGCTATGCTAGATACATGGATGATTACTTAAGTTGTGATGTTGGTATAAAAGATCCTCTTGTATGAAGAAAATTGGCCAAGAGAATGGTGTTATTGTAGGTTTCATGAAGACATGGCTTACATAGTCACATAATGATGATGACTTCTTCCTTTATGATGATAGGTTTGACACTCACATATGTTGATTATCATGGTTGATGCTTATCAGATGTGGGATGTTAGAAAAATCCCTAGTGATGATACATGGTTGATATATTGAGGGTTATTGTGGAAATATCATGCAGTTCTTGCTACGATGATGATGTTATGGTCATAGATGATGACTATGGTGGTTTCACATATATGGTTTTCTATTACTGCTTGGAGATCTGACATATGCTTAGTTGATTCATGGAAGGCTATGTTAAGGATTTTTCTACTAAGGAAATAGAGCAAGTTGATCTTGATAAGGTCAAGAAGATGAGTTGATATCTATATGCGGCATACTTTTTCACGGATTGATGATATTAAAGTTAAATCGTCTTATCTTGCAAATTGATGATGGACATATACAGGTTGTTAATCTTGATGATGTTGATAGATATTTATGGTATAGATCATATATGGTGTATGATAGTTGTTGATAATTATCATAATCTTGTTTAGGTCTTTGGTCTTTGTTATAAATGTCATGTATATTATTTTATGTAAAGGTCATGTAAAGACCTATGATGTAATAATTGTCATATTCAGTCATGTATGGACTTTTAAGATCATGTCAAATATGTAATCCCACTTGGTTGGGTGGAGGAGTCAAATATGTATCCCCACTTGGTTGGGAGATTGATGTATGTATGAGTAATTAGTGATAGGAAGTTCATACTCAGTTAACTCATAGAGTCATGTACTTCATTTTTTTATCCATCAGAGATTTCAACATGTACTCAAGGGAAGCATGATCAGAGATTATGGCATGTGCTCAGGGGGAGTTTGATCAGAGAATTTAGCATGTGCCTAGGGGGAGCATGATCAATGTTCATATTAAACATTTCATATATGGAAGCCTTCATTTAACATTGGTCAGCCTTTTTCCTTTGATGTCAAAGGGGGAGCATAGCTTGGTTCTTGGAGAGTAGCTTGATGTTTTGAAAAGCTTGGTGCTTGTCTTGATGTTATTTACAAGTTGTGGTGACCAAACACCAAAGTGGCTGCCATCAAGTCCAAAGGGGGATATTTTTGGCATTATGATGCATGTGTTTTCCTTGATGGCAACTTTCTTGTTACAGAACAAGTATATGGTAACTAGATGAATCTACAGGTCAGATTAGAGGTGACAAAATGATGGAATAGAATAATGGGTCAAAGGTTTACGGATCAGAATCAGAAGCATGACACGGGAAATTAGGTGTTGTCCTTGATGGAAACCTAACTGATGAGTTTTCCTTGATGAAACTACTTGATAAAGGTATAAACATGATGTGACAAAATGCATGGCAGTTGTTTACAGATGTGACAAAATGCAGGGCAGTGTAGAGGAATCAGTTCAGAAATGATCAAGTGATGGCAACTCCTATTGTAACATTTCAATTCAGTGGTAACAGAGTAATGGGAAAAAAGAACAAGATGATGGGACAAAGGATTACAGATCAGAATCAATAAATTGAGGAAAGAGAATGTTTTAAGTTGTATATGTTGTTTAACCTAGTCCAAGTCACGTATACACGCGGGTACACAAAATAAAAGGCACATATACGTATGCACATAGTTTCACAGAAGGAAAAGTGCGTATGGGATAGAAAATTAAGGTTAAAGAATACCAGGGGTTCCTACCATGGTATTGGCCCATAGTAATGAGCACAGCAAAGAATATTGATCCCATCAAAGAATACCATTGGCATAACAATGGTTTTGACCCGAGGTATTGAAGAAGGCTAAAACTATATAAGGAGGTGAAGATCAAAGTGTGTGAGTGTGAAAGTGTTGAAAGTATTATGAAGAGTTAGATCAAAATAAAATATGCATGTTATAGGTTATTGATGCTTTGCTTGATCTGAACTAATTATGCACCTAAGTGCTTGATGATGGATGAGATCCAATAGATCTGAAAGAATTATGCACTAATGATGGATCGGGATCATGAGACCTTAAATGAGTTATCATTGTATTATATGATAATGGATAGGCTAGATTTGAGTGCTAACGCACGTTTTATCCTTTAAATGCTATGATCTGGGTATATCTGAAGTCTTGAAAATTTGCTAAGTTATAAGTCATTATTTGCATATCTATATGCGGGTTCGCCTCGGTGAAGGCGCGTATAAACATGGATTCAAGACTTCCAAGTAGCGTATGCAGAGGAAGGGCTTGTTCAAAAATGACAAATCTATCTGATCACTGCTAATTTTTTATTGTTATTTGTTAATGATGTCTTCATTAGATCTGAAGTTAAACTAATTGTATAAGAAGATTGAGTCTGGCTAACTGATTGATTGAGTAAGAAGGGTGATCTTTGCTGCTATCTATTTATAACTCTGTAATATGACAGTAGATCTTCAGAATGTCTTTGGTTGGTATAGTTTTTGGTTCAAAAGATGTATGATTCAGTATATTTATAGGTATACGTAGGTTGAGTTACAGAAAGTAGCATATACACAAAAAATTGTCCTCGTTGAAGTAGCGTATACATTTTGACATATGATTTTTGAGGTTGCAGTTGGTTCTGGTTGTTGATGCAGTGTTCTGAGTTTAGTTATGTGTATTGGTTACAATGATCTAGTTGTTCCAGCTGATTGGTTGAATTTTTATTAAGTGTCGGTTGATTGGGTTTTGAGTGAATGGTCGATTCAGTTGTATCATAAATTGATGATTGGGTGATTCAGCTATGTCAGAGGTTTTAGTGATTGTTTGATTCAGTTATGTCAAAAGTTTCAATGATTGGTTGATTTATAAAGTGATGATTGGGTTTCAGTTATGTCAGAGATTGATGATTGGGTTTCAGTGATTGATTGATTCAAATGTATCAATGATGGATGAATGTGTTACAACGATGAGTTACAGTTTGATTTTTGATATTGAGCTTAAGTGTTGATAATGGGTCCAGTTTGAAAATTTGATGAAACGTGGCCTACAATTTATGATGTGTTGAAGTAGGTGGATCCAATCTGAAAATTTATGAAACGTGGTCCATAGAGGATGTTGAGGGTTGGAGCCTTTAGTGAGGAAGTCTAAGCTTCCTTCTAGTAGTATCTGGTGAACAGATTAGGGGGTTGTAGCTCCCTTCCAATAGAAGCTTGAGAACGCTTGAAGGTTGTAGCCTTCTATAGGTCGGCACCTATGTACTGGTAATCATACAAGCCAGTAAAATAGATAGGGGGTTGTAGCTCCCTTCCAGTAGAAGCTGGAGAATGAGTGAAGGTTGTAGCCTTCTATAGGTTGGCGCCTACATACTGGTAATCATATCAGCCAGTACAAGAGCTAGGGGATTGTAGCTCCCTTCCAATAGAAGCTGGAGAACGAGTGAAGGTTGTAGCCTTCTACAGGTGGGTGCTTGTGTACTGGTATGAGTCTGTGCCTAAACAAGATTGTAAAAAGATTTTTCTTTATATGAAAAAGAAGACAAAGACGACAACAGTAGGTGGTTTTCTCTCATATTAGGTTTCCACCTTAAATATTGGTGTTCATGTGTGATGGTTTATTTATTATAGCACATGGTTACTATTTATCCAATGTTTAATAAAGTACTAATGCACTGGTTGAAGACAAACATATGATGAATTAACTGAATCGCAAGTTCACTGGATATACGCTAATAGTCTTAAGAACACTTACATACATACACAGGTTCCTTTCAGTAAATTCGTGTATATAAATCTGAATATGAAATGTAGAAGGTTATTGATTTGAAAATACTGATTCACCCCCCCCAGTATATTCCCCAAAACGTTCCTCGTTTCTTCCAAGTCTAAGTGAGATTCCTTTGTATCTTAAAGCTTTTGTTTCTCATAACCCAATGCACCCACTTCAAACACCTGTTATGGTGCATGAAGTTTTTTCCGAAGGTAATATGGGAAATATTAATGCAACCATTCCAATCGACATTTCCATTAAACCTGGAATTGTTGAGAACATTCACATTGGGGTTTCTTGATCTCCTGATGAGATTAGGGTTTACACAGACCTTGTCAAATACTTTCGTGATTCCTTCACTTGGTTGTATGAGGAAATGCCTGGTATTGATCCATATATTGTGGTGCATGAAATATCCACGTATCCTGATGTGAAGCTCATTCGCCAACGGCCTCGTCCCGTGCATCCCATGGAGGCTACTACTATTAAGGGGGAAGTTGAAAAACTTCTAAAGGATAGTTTTATTTACCCTATGCCATTAAAATATTGGGTCTCTAATATCATACTTGTTACTAAAAAGCAAGGAAAATGGAAGAGATCTTACCTACAACTAATAGTTCATGAAATGGTGCCCTGGATATCCCACACTGCCTGCTTAACGAATCAAGGGAAATAGTGTAAAATGTGCTCTTCAATTTACTCCAAGTGAAAATGGTAAAAAAAAAATTTCCTTTTAGTATATTTATAAGTTCTAAAATACATTTTTACCAATATTTTACTATTTTCCTTGATATCAATTATGTGTGGTTGTCTTTGTGCAGTTACAGGTTCTATTCAGTGGTTACAGTGAGAATTTTTTATTGATTCAAAGAGTTTTTGTTTTATCTCGTTTTCGAACTCATTAAAAATAAACGAGAAAGAAACCCCCCAGGAGTCATTTTTAAGCTCTTTTATGACTCTCTAAATATGAAAAGATAGTCGAGTACTTATCCTTTTGAACTCATTAAATTAAATGAATTGACATCGTCTCATTATACATTTACCCCTTTTCGGGTTGGGATTGACTATTTACGAAAAAGGTACACCTTGGTCGACATGGTCAAGAGGTTCTCTCGAATATTGTTTTCTACATTTTCGGATTCAAGAGACAAATTACTAAAAGGGACATGATGGAGTTTTATTTTTCATCACTTTTTCAAACTCTCTAAATATGAAAAATATACCGATTTATTCTTCCGTCGGACTTGTTAAAAATTAAACAACGAAAGACTTATCACCATGACAAGACCAAGTTTCTCCTTCCTAGGGCACGTAAAATTTACTAGGATGGATTCATTCGAAGAATGAAATTATATGAAAATCATATGTTATCCCCTTCAATCTTGTGATAAAAATAGATGGGGTACTCGCTGGAAATAGTGGGGAAAAATCAAAGTGAGATATATTTTATATAGGCAGCATGTCACTCTTGAACATGACACTCATCTACATCTCGTGTTGGGTTTGGGATATCCTCGCTTAGTCACTTGTCTTTCCATGTTTGGATGATCCATTTTGCCTCTCATCTAACTCTCCTATTTCGTCATCATGACCCACGATCCTATGTTGAGTCAAATGTTGCCACACTCTAGAGTCGTGTCACTGATATGTCCAATAGAAGTCCTATCTGCAGTTTGTTACCTATACATTGTTTGAAATTTTGCTACAGTCCTGGATCATACTCATTCATTTCACTTTATTCCTTGTTTCATGTCGATGATGGGGGGATCATCATGGCCCTCCTTCGATGAGTCACTTCCTATCGACTTCAACTCATTATCCAGGAAGATGACTTAGAAACTCCCTTTCAGTACCTTAGAGCTTGCATTCCTTAATGGCAAGTTCTTCGCATCTGACGATAGGTTTTCATCATTGACCTTCGATCAAATGATTCCACGAGTGTTTGACATCAACTTCATTTTCACATTCACGAATTTTACTATTGTACCTTGAGGACCATTGTCATTATTGGTGGTTTCTCTCATACTTGTTAACGGTCCACATCATTGGCCGGTAATCAGGTGGTGTTTTAGCATGTTTGACTTCGACACATTCATTCGCATATTAGGATTCATACTTTGACCGGGTTGGGATTGAGCACAAGACCTAGAGTTTTGCCTAATGTGACTCAGGTTGCGTGGAGTTATGTATTGTTCATGATTGTACACATGTTTCTTCTATACGGATGATTGTGACAATACCGTGGGACTTTATATTTATGATGATGATCCTTCTATATCGGGTGGCTACATCCATACCTTGGATCTTAGATTTACAGATGATCCTTTTCATTTGGATGGATGCACCCATACCATGGATCCTTTCACATAGCCCTTTCTATCCGGATGGATGCATCCATATCGTGGATTCATGTTTTGACATCATATATGTACATGTATATGCATCCTTTATTTTCATGTCTCCTGACAATGTTCGTTCTCGTCCTTGCAAAATCTCATAAAGCATCTCAACCATCACTCCCTATTCTTCCTCCATGCTTTAGGGGGCATCTATTACACAATATTTTGTCACGCCTCTTGCAATTCCCTGTGTCATACCTCGAAGTGCTCGAAACTTGGAAATCATACAATGTACCCATCCAGATATGCAATTCAGATCCATCCTGAAACACTGATGGAAACATGCCTTGAGCCTTCCCTAAAGAAGTAGGCTCTAAAACCCTAATTTCGGGATTAGTGCGACTGTGAAACTGTCAACTAGTTTTGGTTGTGACTTGAACTATTCTTGCCTCGCACTACTAGTGCATTTTTCACTTGGATACCCGCGTTGATCTCTAAAAGGCAAGTTTTCCCAAAGAGGACAAGAAGCTTCGTGATCTAGAGGCTTCCAGAACAATGAGCTAGAGGTTTTAAATAGAGGAGGAATGACCTGTTATAGAGTTTTATGAACCCAACGTTTCGGACTACCAAGTGAGTCCATCATCAAGGAATGCAACAATAGATATTCTAGAGATATTCATGATGTATCCAAGAGCTATATTTTAAGTTATATATAAAGGTTATGAAGGAGTTAATCTAAGAAATTGGGTTGGTCAATCTCCATTAAGTTTGTTAATATTCAATTTTTTTTTAATCATTTTAATTAATCAATTTGTTTGTTTGTTTAATTAATTAATTGTAAATTAATTTGTAAAAAATAATTAATTTGTTTAATTAATTAACTAACTTGTTTAATTAATTCCCTATAATTTTATATATGATTCCTATTGTTTACCTTCTAACTGTTTAATATGAGTTATAAGGACTATATGTTTATTTTAATACACATGTTACCATGCTATTATAATTAATAAGTTATGATTTTAATTTATTTTAATATTATCAAATGACTAGTTATGAAATAACCAATTATTTGATTTATATGTCAAACTAATCAATTTGTTTAATTAATCAATTAGTTGTTTAATTAATTAATTAATTAATTGATTAACTAATTTAGTTGCGAATTGAATAATAACAAAATTTATATCAGTAATAAATTTATTGATATAATTAATTATTAAATTAACTAATTAATTAATTTGTAGTAATTAATTAATTAATTTGTTTTAATCAATTCCCTAATTAATTTGAGTAATTAATTAATTAATTAACTTAACTAATTAATTTGTTTAACTAATTAATTAATTAATTTATTAATTAATTTGTCTAATTAATTAACTAACTTGTTTAATTAATTCCCTATAATTTTATATATGATTCCTATTGTTGACCTTCTAACTGTTTAATATTTCCTTTTGATCTTATCCCTATGAGTTACCTCCTTGAGATGAGGGCCTTCTCCTATCTTTGGAGAGATCCTAACTCCCTTTCCCTGCCTATATATTCATCCTCTTCTCATTTGGCTTGGAGAAGGAGTGTTTGGAGAGCTTGAACTTGGACTTGGACATTCACACAAGGAGAGTTTATTGACATCAAGGCTTGGTTGTATGCTTCCTCCTTTATTTCATTAATATATACAACTGTTCGTTCACTTTCGGTAAATGTTTGTGTTAATGCATCATTTATCTTAATGCTCCTTGATTTGTTAAGTGGATTACTTTCGATTATGCTTGTTGTACTTTTATTCTTTATTGGGTCTTTGATCTCTTATGCAGGTATCCAAACGAGCAGTAGAGATAAGCTTGAGCTGCAAGCGATTCGAGGTCTTCAACAAAGGAGTACGTTATAGCATCAGAACAAGGTAGGCCATCTTCCTCTTCTCTCATTTTGATTGTAATTTAGGAAAGTGTCTTGTAGATTGTCACGTAGGTGGCTAAGTCCCACTCATTGGGCTAGAGGGATCGTCTCCATCCGTAGAAAGGATTATCCTAGACGACAAAGACCAATACCAAGAATGCCATAATGAACCCAATTCATCCCTCCTCCAACTCTCTTCCAACAAATTCAAAGTCAAAAAAAGTCAATTTTGGTCAAATATCTAAAATATGGTCAAACAACAATTTTTTTTAGACCTGGAATAGATGGCCAAATTTTGGCCCTACAATAGCCTCAAAAAAATTGTAGGACCTTCACACGTGTGAGAATAATAATGGTATAAAACTTGATCTTTCTCTCTCCTTTTACTTTGGATGGTTTTTCTTGTTGTTCTTGCACATAAATCGATGTGATGATGTGAGTGAGTGTATATGCTTCAAATGGTTGAGTTGACTTGTATATATACATATCTAGGAGGGTCAAATAGCTACCTCTAAGGATAACTTGTCCAAGGAGGGCTGACTTGGTCTTGTGTTGACGCTTTGACTCAAAAATAAATTTATTTTTCTTTTTCTTTCAAAAGTCCAAATGGAACTTGACTCAAATACAGTTCTTTTGACTCATAATAAATTCTTCTTTAACTCTTTTGACTCTATAAGCATGAAGAACATGATTTGACCAAGATACAAATAATAATAATGAATATAATAATAAATATATCAATGATAAAAATTACATTTTATTACATTATGAAGCTTGACACTAGTTACATTTTTCAACATAACTCAATTAGACAATGATGAAGAGTATCATAGCAAAATCCACTTTAAAACAACATGTTTGAATTAATTAAGATGATTCGTTGGGATAATTAGTTATATTTTTTATATAATATATTATTAATTAATTAATTAATTATCTACATAGACATGTAAATATAATTTAGCTCAAAGGATTCATTCATCTAGTTGTTACAAATGTTGTTAGGTATTTGGCTACTTCTTTAGATACATGTGCTTGATTGGAATCCTCTTAAATGAGGTTCACTACTATACACCAACAAGTTTATTAAAGATGCCATCTATGAAAGTTGAAAATCATCCATTAGATTTCTCTACAAAATTTTCTTAAAATATATATAAGTATGAATACAATTATAATGCACATATTTATATATGTATATGTTGAAAATGGAAACAAGAAAATCCTGATTTAATTTCCCTTGAATTAAATTAGGAGAAAATTATAATTCCACATCACAAGACAACAAGAATGAGTTTATGAAGTTAATTTCACTTAGTTGTCTCAGTTAATTCGATTTGAGGGCCTAACTTGAGTCATGTAGAGTGATTCCTAAATTTTAGGAGCCTAGGTTGAGTTTAATTTGAGTTGTAATAGTTTAATTCAGTTAAACTGAGTTAATGCCAGTTAAACTAGTTCCAACGGTTGGAGGAACTTGTAGGAGGTCTAGCAGTGGGGTGCAACTTCATGTGTTCAACCAGTTAACTAATAAATCAACCATAATTAACTCATGCATGCATGAAATTTGAGTTACCCAGTTGAGATTGGAGTCCAAGGGCAGCGTATTATAAGTTGTATAATTTTCTGAGTTGTACAATGGGGTGCATGCAGTCAAAGATGGGCCTATAGGGTTTGTGCAGTTCTGGATGAGGAATTTCCTATTTTATAGGGGGTAATTCCTTGAGAAACAACACAAGGAAATAGGGACTTGGGCAAGAAATAATTTGGTTAAGTATTGGCTAGAGCTTGTCTAGGAAGTAGTGAGATAGATTATACTTGTGCAGAGATTGTTCAAGCTTGAATAAGAATTGTATTTATTCTCTATTTTTTTACTAAGGAAATATAGATAAGAAGGGATTTTAAGCAGTTGTTCTCCCCTTACATAAATCTCTGAGCATATGTGATTGAATCTTGCCTCATGTTTATGTTGTGATTTCTCTATCGATTAATTGTTTTCATTGATGAGTAGAATAGGTTCAAGTCTTTTGTTTTAGAATATTACATAATTAGTATTAATCTACAAGGAATTTTTACATGGTATCAAAGCTAGAATCAATATAGAGCAGGTTTCACAATAGATTAGAGATTTCAAAATTTTTATTGTAGGAGGATCGAACTTGCAAGATCATTTCTTCAAAGCTAGCAGGATGGCTTTCTATGGACTAAGATTTGAGTATGCCCTAGAGGGGAGTTCAAATTGTGTTTCTTGGAAGGACCACATGGAGGTAGTTTTGGAATATAATGGGTTGAAGGAATTCATTGATAATGATATCCAGAAACTAGGAGTAGTTTATGCTCATAATCTAGAAGACTAGAAGAAGTGTGTAACTAGAGCTAGGAGGATCATCCATGGAGGGTGTGAGAGACCACATAGTCTTGAAACTACATGGAAAAGAAACTCCCTTTGCTATGTCGAAGACTCTCAATGAGCTATTCAGAAATAGCAATGAAGCCAAGAAACTTGAACCGATGAAGACATTGAGGATTGAAGACAAAGGGTATGAAGTAGTCTTAAGAGATGGGAAGGCCTACCTCAAGCATCTTGCTTCATGTCAAATCAAGCAATTTAGTGTCAATATTGAGAGCCTCTACACATTAGAGGAAGATCCATGCACAACCTTGAGGAGTAAGGAAAAGGTTAGATACTTGGTGGTTGTGAGGGAGTATAATTTACCTCTTAAAATGGAGCCTCAGAAGTAGCCTCAGCAAGTTGTGGAGCAACCACAATTGGAGAAGAAGATAGGATACAAAGTGGAAACATCGACTCAAGCAGAGACCTCCAGTAGGGGAAATTTTGAGCTAAGTGGGAAGAGGAAGCACATGCATCCATGCCTCTAGGTGTGAGGTAGGGAGATATGAAACCTTAGTCCAAGAGTTTCAGAAATTGGGCAAGGTCCATTGAAGTTTGTTTGTCTCATGGATCATTACCCTTGTTATAAGGTCCAACAATATGCAGTAGTAAGAGGATCAATGTCATCCAGATACTGAGGAGTGCAGAGCAGTGTTGATAAAAAATCATGAGGCTAATTAGCAGAGTCAACAGCAACACAATTTTCCCAATGAACAGTTGCAGACACAATTGATTCAGTTTATTTTTTTTATGCTCTTCAGTTGCAGATGTTGCAGTAGCAATAACAATAGTAAGAAGTGTCTCATGTAGTACATTCCAAAGGTGCTATATTGGGGTAGATGTGAATCCATTTCTTGTTGAGAGGGAGTGTTGAAAATGGTAACAAGAAAATCCTTATTTAATTTTCCTTTGAATTAAATTAGGAGAAAATTGTAATTCCACATCACAAGACAACAAGAATGAGTCAACTAAGTTAATTTCACTTAGTTGGCTCAGTTAATTGGAGTTGAGGGCCTAATTTGAGTGATGTAAAGTGGTTCCTAAATTTTAGGAGCCTAGGTTGAGTTTAATTTTAGTTGTAATAGTTTAATTCAGTTAAATTGAGTTAATGTCAGCTAAACTAGTTCCAACTATTGGAGGAACTAGTAGGAGGTCTAGCAGTGGGGTGCAACTTCATGTGTTCAACCAGTTAACTGATAAATCAACTATAATTAACTCATGCATGCATGAAATTTGAGTTACCCAGTTGAGATTGGAGTTCAAGGGCAGTGTACTATCAATTGTATAATTTTTCGAGTTGTACAGGTGGTGCATGCAGTCATAGAAGGGCCTATAGGGATTGCACAGTTTTGGATGAGGAAATTCCTATTTAATAGGGGGCTAATTCCTTTAGAAATAATGCAAGGAAATAGGGACTTGGGCAAGCAAGTTGATTAAGTATTGACCAAATCTTGTCTAGGAAGCAGTGAGATAGATTATATTTTTGTAGATATTGTTCAGGCTTGAACAAACATTGCATTTTTTTCTCTATTTTATGACTAATGCAATACATATAGGAAGGGGTTTTGAGTAGTTTATTTCCCCTTAGATAAATATTTGAGAATATGTGATTGAATCTCGTCTCTTGTTTATGTTATGATTTCTTGATCGATTAATTGTTTGTTCTGATGAGTAGAGTAGAATCAAGTCTTTTGTTTTAGCATATTAGATAAGAAGTTTGAATCTATAAGAAATTTCTACAGTATATAATTTAAGCTCATAAATTTATGGACAAATTAATATATTATGCTTTTGTGATTATATTTATTAATATATTATAATTTATAAATAATAAATATATTATAAAGGTCATTACAAAATTAATGGTCACATTAACCAATATACACATACACAACATCGAGGATAATAAGTTTTAAGTTTTCACACTTATGAAAAGTGATAAATGTTGGACATGTTGTTTCATGGTGTTGGCATTGATGTCAACCTAGTGTTTCTCATGATGTCAACCTAGTAGTGGTGATTCTAATGATCCTATTGATTTATAGAAAGTCATGTTATTAGCATTGATGTGGTGGCCCTCATGATCCTATTGTTTGACATAGGAATTTGGCTATGGACTCAACTGTGTAGTGAATTGTTGATGACATTCAACTCAAGGTGTCTACCTAAGGAGGTAGTTGAGGAGTTGATCATATTGGCATGATGTCAACATGTTTGGATGCCTTAACATGATGATAAATTGAATAAGGTTGGGGGCCTTGACATGCTGACTCAAAGGCTTTTTATGAGGTTGTAGAGGATTTATAGGTTTGGGATATGTTTGTAGGTATAAAGGATCAGTTTGAGGAGGAGTTGGAGTAGTTTCCTTGAGTTTTTGGGCTTAAATCAAGGTAATGAAAGTTTCATGTGGAGTACCAATATTATAACTTAGGTTTCTAGTGTATTACCTACGTTACCCCTCCTATTAACTCCCTTCTCAAATGGATGACCCCAGTTAGCCCTTCTAGACTCAGTTTTCCGCATTCCTCACACATTCCAGTGATTTCTAGAGGCATATACTTTGGTTTTTTCTTGTGGTTTTTCACGGGAGAGTCAACTTGTGTTAACCATCATCTAGAAGGCGATCAAATCAAATATGAGGAGGTTTAGTGTTCCATATTGATTACATCTTCCATCAATTATAAAATTCCGGAGAGTGAAGTAGAAAGGGTTAAAGAGTGTGAGATTGTCAGAGATTGTACGCTACAAGTTTGCAGAGTTAGAGAGAAAATTTGAGCTGTGTTTTGGAGCACATTTTAGAGGATGACAGAGCTACATTAGATCTAGATGTCTAATCTATTTGTTTTGAAAATTGTGTCTCCTATTTGTTGTTGATATGTAGAGGAGAGATGTTGTTGTAGCTACTGCATTTTCAAATCAGAGTTTATATTGTTGAAGCATTTGTGTTGCTGGGGTTTTATTGAAGAATTCATTATTGTAGCATCAGTGTTGAGTTTTTATATGGCTTCTAGTTTGTGTTATTGATGGTTGAGTGTGTATAACATATTGTGATAAAGTGTTTTTGCAGGGTTTGAGATTGTTTGAGAAGATTGATGATGATGGGTTGATGTATTGATTGAAATTATTTTGCAGAGATTGTTTGTGTAGGAGAGATTGATATTGATGTAATATTTTTATTCAATTGTGTAGATTGTATTCAATCGATGGGAATAGATTGATGTTGTGAGTCCATAATGAAAATGGATCAAATGTGGCTCACATGTGTTTGATTTTAGAGATTGTCGATCGAGTATGAAACATTGTGAAACGTGATCCACATGAGAGATTGAAGTTTGGAGCCTTCAGTGTGACAAGTGGTGGATTGCGTATTCAGGGTGTAGTGACATCCTTCACGTAATGGCCTGAGAAATTGGGAGTGGTGGTTGGGAAATATTTATTGGGAGTGGTGGCTTCCAACAAGTGGCGACCTACAAATTCAAGGGAGTGGTGGCTTCCCGTAAGTGGTGATGAGCCTCATAAATGGGTAATTATATGGGCTCATTTCACGTCCTAACCTAGTCAAATCAACCATTCTCTTAGCTTATTACATTATTTTCTTATTATATTTATGGTTATAGAGTGAGTTGAGTTAGTTATGATGCCATGTGGTCTAACATGTGTTTAATGCAGATTATTGATGAATTTTGGGGTCAAAGTCAAAGATCCAGTGGACAAATGGTAGCAATAACTCGAAGTGGACAAAGGAGAGGAATTATAGGAGGGAATACCCCTCATTTATTACTCCTCACTTTGAATTCCCCTTCATTCAGCTTGGAGTACAAGCAGCCAAGTCATGCACTAGAAGGCAGCCGAGCAAGTGGAGGATGACTGATGATTATCTCGAGTTTTGGGAGCCAAGCCTCCCTGATTTTTAGGAAGTTGTTGGTAGCTTCAATTGTATAAGTAGAGAGGCCTAAGGCCTCACTAGGGTTGGATTTTTGTTGGATTTTTGCTTATGTAAACTTTGCTCAACTTCGAGCTTATTATTTTGTGACAGTTTCAAAAGATGGAATCCTTTTTGAGTTAGCACTGAGTTACCTCAGAGGGCTGAAGCTCTTGGGTTAGGGCCCAATCCAAGTAGCCAAGCTCCTCTTTACTTGTATTTGTATGTTTCATTTCAGTTTGTAGATTAGGTTGTTGTTAGATGTATTTCTTTTATGGTTAAGAATAGGTTTCTTTTGATGATTTAGTAGGTTGCTTCCATTTGTGCTTTCTATAGTAGGTTAATTAGTGATAAAGAAAAGATTCAAAAGATTAGAAACAGTGCCTTGGCCTCTCTTCCTCCCTTTGGAACCATGATTTGAGGCAAAGACCCTCTTGCTGCCCTAAAAACACAGATTTTCCTCATTCATAGGACTTCTATTGTTTGCAGCTTTTTAGTTGGTTAATAGTCTAGTTTTGCTTTGTTTCAGAACTTCTTCATCAAGCTCACTTATTTATTTGCAATAGTCTTCTTTCATGCTTTCCTTTCTTGCATTGTTCCTCAACATCTCCTTTCATAGATCATAGTTTAGATTAGTTTGATGTAAAACTTTGTTTTTCTAGATGCACTCATTTCATTGCTTGCTTAATCTTATTGGTTGACTGTCAGTTTTTTATGCAATAGATCTATTTTAGAAATAGGCCAGCCTATCAGCCATCCCATCCTCCATCTATCCATGCCCTATAGGTCGCCCAAGTCTCCCCTCAATTCAGCCTTAGTTTCCTGCATTTTCCATAGAATTTCTTCCTCTCTCCTTGAGCAAATCCAATCATATTTCTCTCTCCTGATGATTCTTGGTAGACCCTAGGTGCCCTAACACCTCATTCCAACCCTCATCCACCTTTTCCACCCACTCTCACACCCTCAAAACAGTCAAAACTGCTCTCAGCCTCCTCCTGTAGGCCTCCTCTAGAACACTGTTTTTCCTCCTGTAGATTTCTTGTGTCCTCCTATAGATTTTCCTGTAGGCTTTATTTTGAGGGCCGAGTGTGGGAAAAGCCTCCAAAAGGCCACTTGAGACCTCCTAGGACCCAACCACACCATTCTACATCCTCTCAAGTCCCAAACCACCCTCCAACGCCACCTATTCGCTGCCACATTCACAAACAATAAATTACATACATGTCAAATTCACATAAAAATCCAAAAAGATGTTTTCTGCTCATTTACTTCCAGAAATAGCTTAGTTAGATGTTGTTTACTTCTTTGAATAGATAATGGAATTATTTTCATGGTTTTCATAGTGTTTTCTGCAAAAGTAGGGTTAGTTGGTTAATTAGGATTTACTTGGTTTGCTTTACATTTCAGTGTTTCTCCTTTCTACAGTTAGAGTAGTATCTGTAGAGTAGTCTTTCTCTCCTTTCATCACATATAGAGCTTCTTCTAGAATCCATAGAAGTTGGCTTGAGCTCCTAGTGATCTTGCACTAGCTGACCAAATGACAACCTGCAGTAAGAACTAGTACTTGTGCATACAACATTGTCGCTTCCAAGTTTGTTACGAACTACCGGGTTGATAAGAGTAAAGTAGGCAGCCCAAGAGTTTTAGCATTATTACTGCAATACTGGTGCTCACCACTTGTTGGTGCCATTTTTGGGGAAGCGTCAGAGTATTATGTGACTACTGCTTTCTTCTATTTTCTATTGCAACATTCTGCTAATAGTTTATTTCAACAAAAGTAGACTAGTCTTTTCTTTTCCTTCAGTTCTGCATTTCCTTGCTTTCCTTTTCAATTCTGCAAATTTCATTTCAGCAAAAGTAGACTAGTCCTACTTTTCCTTCAGTTCTGCATTTCCTTGCTTTCCTCTTCAATTCTGCGAATTTCATTTCAACAAGTTCATTTCAGTTAGTTGCAATTTGTTTTGTTCAATCAATTTCAGTTTTGCAGTTACTTTTAGTGTGGGGGGAAATAAACAAAAACCAACCAAAAAGATTTCCTTTCATGCCTCGTAGGAATAAATATAACTTAGGAAAAAAATTTCCCAACACCCCCACTACTTCACACAGCCAACCTTCTCTCTTCTTCGGTGGCTGCGATCAAGAAGAACCCTTAGGTGAACAGCCAGACATATTTGAAGAACATATAGGGGAAGAAGAAGAAGAAAACATTCCTTTAGAGACAATGGTTGAACACAGAAATTCTAGGGGGAATGGAGAGAGAATAGAGGGTACCTTTCCCATTTGGGAGACCAATGGGGACACCAAAATGAAGAATATAAGCCCTTCCACCCTACCTCATTTCCATGGTCTGACTATAGAAGATCCTGACACCTTTTTGTTTGAGTTTGTTGTTATCTGTCGAACCTATGACTATGCAGAAGATGAGAAAAAGTTGAAATTGTTCCCTTCTACTCTCAAGGATGCAGCACTGCGCTGGTTCATGGGATTACCTGGCAATAGCATCACAACTTGGGCTCAGATGCAGCAAGCCTTTAACAACAAGTATTGATACTATTGTAGGTCAAAAGATACTAAAGAAGAAATTTTCCAAATGACCATAGGAAGTGATGAGTCCCTGGAGGACTATGAAGAGAGGTTCCAGCTTAGTTACAAAAGGACTAGGTGTACACTTTACCCTGAGCCTCTGAAGTTGGTCCTGCTCAGGGGAATCCAGGAAGATCTTTTAGACACCCTCCATCTACTGGCTAGGTGTTATAGCTCCAAATCTCACTCTTATGGTTTGTGATGCTGCACTCATGGCCTAGGGCAACCCCTCCTTCCAGACCTGGTCCTAAAATTTAAAAAACAGTGTTTTATCCCTTATACACGACATTTCCCTAAGTTAAACGCGTGTATACGTGGGTAGGCATATACCCAACCCGCGTATATGTATTAAAACACTTAAAAAAATATAAAACTCCTTAATTTCGGGCGGGGATCGCAGGTTTTACCTGCTAATCACCTGTTAGTGCCCGTGGCCCAACTATTCCCAACCAACTCCCAACTCAAAAACTACTTTGGGAGATGTATAAAAAGGAAGGCCTAAGGGAGGAGAGAGGAGAGAGAAAAGTTATTATGCTGAGATTTTTCCCCTGTGCATGAAGTCGAATCTAGGTCCTCCAGTCTGACTAGCGATGTTTGTACGGCTCCTTTGGCTCCAACACAGTTATTCTCCGAAGGAAGTATATTGATTGGTTCGATCATAGTACCTATAAACATCCCTAGGAGCAAGTTGGCAGAGCCCCCTGACGGGCTCTTCCTCAAGAAGTACTTTGCTTAGTTTTGGCCAGGCAATGGCTTCTTTGTACTTTATGTATATTTGTACATATATCATCGAGAGTTTTTGATATCAACACTTTTTGGTCTGCTGTGGCAGGTGTTGATGGATGACTTGGTCTATTTTGGGTTTGCCGATGGTGCTAGTCGGCACACTCGAAATCTTGCTTCCACAACTTGGGTACTTTATTATCCAACTGGCATATGCATCGGTCCTGCTTCAAACAATATGGCTGAGTATACTACTGTTATTAATTTATTATCCAAGGCAATCTCTCATGGGATCGACTCGTTGGTAGTGTATCTTGATTCTCAATTGACAGTGTCACAATTAAACAACATTTATCGGGTAAGGGATCCATGTTTATATCGCCAGTATTTAAGGGTGAGGTTGTTGCAAAGATCATTTACTTATATTAATTATTTGCACATTCCAAGATCTCATAATTGGTTAGCTGATTCTATCTCTAATCAAGCATTAGACTGGCACATCAATCATTCATCACAATAAAATCAAGCATCAAAAAGTCGAACTGTATATATATATATATATATATATATATATATATATATATATATCATAAAGCATCTCGAGTGTACATATGTTTGTCCAAAAATATACAAAATTGGGACTCAAATGCTCATAATCATGTCCGACATATCTAATGCCCCGGCTCAGGATGAGAAGCTAAGTAGGTAACTATCGCATTGGCCACACGCCGAAAAGTGTGAACCCAGTCACGTGGCATGCCAACCACATGACGCTGCATATCCTCAGGAAGGTCCTCCATGGCAGCCATCGGTACTCGGCAGCTCAGTCTCGCCAAGTGTCATTGGACATTGTGTAGAGTCTGTTATGTATCAGCAGCCGCCTCTTCGGCTCCTCGGTCGCGCTGTCCATGCTACGGGAACCCATCTGGTCGTACCGGCCCGATGTCTGGAACATGATCATCATATCAGTCATTTGAATCTCATCAAAAATATTTTTCAAAATGCATAATTATATTTGAAAAATCCAAAAAAATCATAAAATAAAAAATTCTTACCAATCTCGCCCCATGCTACGTTCAGTGGTAATGCTAGATCAAGATCTCCTCGGAAATCCAGCCCAGCATAGGGGTAGTCATCTACGGCGATGATCTGCTGATCCCACCAGGTGAAGAAGTCATCGTCAAAAGCAGTCCTTGGGACCTCCCCACCCCCTAGACGTTTCATCAGATCAGCCCACCAGCCCATGCGTGGATCTCGTGGGGTGTTGATGGAAATTGCTACCCTGGGGCGGAGTGCGGGAACCTTCTCGAAAAAGAAAGTACACAGGATAGTCCCATATCCAAAGTTTTTGGCCTGTCCCCTCTTGATAGAAGTGAGCTGGCTCTTCCTGTTGGCCAGAAGAGGAGTACACCAGTCGAACACAGTAGTGAGACAGTCAAATGCCACGGTCATGGTTAGCCATGATGCCTGATGCAGAGAGGATGATCCGTTCACTCGAGCTATGGTGAACAGGATTATCCTCAGTGATAAACTCGCCACATGTGTGATGGAAATCTCGCTCCCAACCTTCTTGGTAAGTCTCGGGCAATATATCTGTACGTAGTCCTCTATCGTGAGACCGCTCTGTGTCCTGCCCCAGGAATGTACTACCTCTCCCCTTCGGGAAAGGCCCGTGATAAAATATATATCCTCCACTTCTACCCTGAGTGGCACTTGATCAATCATAAAGGCTTCCTCCTCGACGTCCCAATAATCAATGAGAATCTCAAACAGACGTGTGTTTGCTTTCATATTCAGCAGTTTGAAGAATTTAAGCAAACCGCATCCCCGTAGGGCATCCAAAGCTTCAGGATCATTCATGACTTCATTATCCACCGCTGCGTGCTCTCTTTCCCACCAGGTGATTGGCATTCTTTCAACGGTGAAACATATCTTAAAACCAGTCACAATAAATTGCAAGCTAAGTATAAGAGTTACCTGGAGGTTTTTGAAGAATTTGAATGGTTGAATTTGGCGTACGGGAAGTTTGTTCCTTTTGCTCCAACTCTTTGCTCTCAAACTCAAATGGTGAAAATGGTGAGTCCAAAATCCTTTTTATAAATTTTGAAAATGCAATTTTTTTTCAAAATTTTATTTTGTTTGGCCTCATGTGACTTTTAACTTGGGAGCTTGGAATGTCAAGAATGGTTTGTTTTTCAGGGAATTTTGGACGTTTTTCGACAGTTTCGAGATGGTTCCATGACTGCTGACCCGTCATGGCAGGTATCGTTTTCTCACTGGAATATAGGTTAGGGACACCATTTTTCCGTTGCATTATGCATACTAGCCTCCATTTGCCGATACATCTACCATAGGGTCGACCCCATCGTGTTATGGTTCGTAAGCCATCTTCACTCACCAATTCTTTAAATCATGACACGATGGTAGAGCCAACCTTTACATGGGCATCGTAGTTAGCACCTCACTGACATTTGTTGCCCATGCTGCTTCGATTTGAGTAGGCTCGGTAATCCTCTGTAGTCCCGCCATGACTTATGCGTTGAAGACTCATTCCTCCTTGCTTCTTCACTTCGTTCTGGCCTTATACCCTAGAGGCTCCCTTGTGTTGAGTTGTACTACTGCATTGCATGTTGACCATTTGCACCTTTTGGCCTGGAGCCGGTTTCACTTGGACTCGTGTTTAAGCCAACTTTTGACCATGACGACTGCAAAATCAACCTTGCATACCTTTGACTTCTGCAACTTGACACACCTTGACCCGTGGAAAGAACACACCTTTGAGTGTCATTGACTAGTTTTCACCTCCCTGCATTGAGCATAGGAACGTTCCATTCCCAGGAACTAGATCATCTGTGCCACCGACACTCGTTCTTTCCACTATACCATAGCATTCTTTTATTCTTTTTCAAGCTTAACAGAAAAAGACAAAAAAAAATTTAAATATTCCAAAAAAAAGCGGGAACGGGACAGTATTTCCATTTATTGTTGGCAGCTAGAGTCAGTCATGTCGCCCTTGAACAAAGCACTCAAAACAAAGTCTCCTCCGTTTGGGCAGGATTTAGTTTGACTTAGGTAAGCCTTAACCTTGTTATTGAGTCAGTTCACCCCCGATTGGTTATCTCTTCCAATCATATGGAGGGTTCGTTCGTGCCTCCTGCACGACGAACTTATACAGAGTCATCATATGCTGCCACATAGTCACATTGAGTCGTGATTTTTTTCAAGGGAAGTTAGCTTGAGTCGGCCTCTTTGCGGTGTCTCTTGACTCATTTTTCAGTCGGCCATCCCTGGTTGTCAGTATCATGTCTATCATCACATCAGTTATATTGATCCTTTACTCGTGCTGGTTTGAGAAGGTCCCCATTTACTTCTTGCTGGCGGGTCTTGTCCTTATCGACGACGACACCTTGCTCTGAGGACAGGCCTAGAGCTGCACCCTGGCCCTATTTTCATTATTGATAGGTCACCTTGTGCTCAGCATCGATTAGTATCATGGGTCTTTGACTGAGTGGTTTCCCTTATGTTCGACATCAGCTTACATTATCACACATTGGGATTCGTGTAGTACCTTGGTTTCCATTTGACCCTATTGGTGGATACCTTGCCTCTGTGTCAGCTTTCATTATTGGTTGGTTCATAGGGTTTCTGTCGTGCGCTAGCCACATCTTATGTACGCTGGAAATGTACTTCGGTTGGGTTACTACATCTCTTTCGTCTGATTCCTTCCACATTATTGGCCTACGGGTTACAGTCGCGCTAGATTGATGGAGGATGCCTTAATGCATTCCTTCTAGCGGATCTTTCCCTATCGACTCCGACTCATTGCTTTGGGGCAAAGATCTAGAGTCCATTTGGCAGTACCTTGGGGTTTGCAGTCATTAGTGGCAGATCCTTCGCTATCGACAGTGGGAAACCATCATTGTCTCCTGATCGATAGATTCTTGCAGGTGTTCGACTCCAGCTCATCTATTCACACTTGTTAGATTGTACTGGGTACCTTGACGCTCATTATCATTATCGGTGAGTGGTCTCGCATTTGTTAACGGTATACATCAATGACCAGTAATCAAACAATTTCTCACATGGTAGACTTCAGATCATTTTTTCCCATGGTGTAGAAATGTACCACGGCGGTCGGTGAAGACCTCAGGTTGTGTCAGCATTCATTGGTTCACTTGACAGTTGCTCCTGTTGCTGCTAGTTGATACCACTCCACCTTATATATTGCAGTCAATCATGGTGACATTCTATATGCTGGCACCTGAGTTTGCAGTGTAGTACCATCCTATTCCATCATGTTCAGTTGGTACCTTTTGGGATCAGTCTTTGATATCACTGATCCGTTGCATCTTTCAGCATCATTGACAGTCTTATATGTGATATTCAGACATGTACTTGTTCATCATGATCAGATGATCCATTATGTATTTTCCAGTCATTTATACTTGTATACTTAGTGGATCCGCTTGTACTTGATATGTGGACGTGCTTTACTTTTTCTGAGCATGGGTGTGCCCGCCTCAGGCAGTGTTTCTTTCTGATCTCCTTTTGTGGCTTGGCAGGCTGAATTCTAGTGAAGTCCTCCTCGGTTTTTGACAGATTTCCTTTCCATGTACTTTCTTAATACATTTCGGCCATCATGTACCCCTTCTAACCTCATATATTAGGGGGCATCTGTTATAGTTCCAAATCTCACTCTTATGGATTGTGATGCTGCACTCATGGCCTAGGGCAACCCCTCCTTCCAAACCTGGTCCTAAAATTTAAAAAATAGTGTTTTATCCCTTATACGCGACATTTCCCTGAGTTAAACGCGTGTATACATGGGTAGGCATATACCCAACCTGTGTATATGTATTAAAACACTTAAAAAAAATATAAAACTCCTTAATTTCGGGCGGAGATTGCAGGTTTTACCTGCTGATCACCTGTTAGTGCCCGTGGCCCAACTGTTCCCAACCAACTCCCAACTAAAAAACTACTTTGGGAGAGGTATAAAAAGACCTCAATGGGAAGGGCTAAGGGAGGGGAGAGGAGAGGGAAAGGTTATTATGCTGAGATTTTTCCGCTGACTAGGTCTGAAGTCCCTTGTGCCTTCTGCACTTCCCCCATTTGTACAGGAAACCTTTGTTTCCTTGTGTGTGGATGTTCATCCACTACTTATGACATCATGGAGTAAGTCATGGAAGGAGTTTGTTAAAGGCTTGAGGCTGGAACGGATCGGGAAGGAAGCTTTGCTTGGAGCCTACAAAAGGTGACTCAGGTGAAATTATTCCTTTTCTGTACTTTATTTGTCTATAATAAAAGAAACACATGTCTTGGTTCCTGATATGAATCTTCTTTATGTTTATGATATTCATGTAAGAATACATATGTGAATGGTTGTTTATATTTCATAACTAACTACCTTTATTTATAACATGAAGATGGTTTCTTTATAAGTTTTTGTCCATATACTGTTGTGTTCTTTGGAATTGGTTGTTTTGCAGGACAAAGGAGCAAGAGGAACTTGAAGAAGGGTTTGGACCCTTGAGGACCTTCTCAAACGTAGGACCTAAGGTACGTTCCCTTATCATAGAATTTTCTTATAATAGCATAATGGTTGTGTGAATGTGTGTTTCTCTGTATAGACAACTTTCAGTCCGCTAGGGTTTCAAGCCAAAAGCCCTAGGGGAACATTTCCCTCAACACTAGGGGAGACATCTACCAACTATCCTATGAGGACATAAAGATTGTTTTGAGAAACCATTCTAGAGCAGCCATAAACAGAGGTAGGGGGAGTCAACCCATAGCCAGTACCTCTTCCTCTAACTCGTCCATTAAAGGAGAAATTGGAAATATGTTGTAAGAAATCAAGAGTGAGATGTTGCAGACTCTTGCCATGCAAATGGATACCTTGCATATCAAAAGGAAACAAGAGGAAGCAGAGAGGGCTTTGGCCGTTTTTTTCCCTAGATGCACCAGGAAGCATCCGAGGAACGAAAGCCCATTGAACTCTATAGAGGTTTGTTCAGTCTGTGAAGAAAATCATTCTACAGATAAGTGCCCTTCCTTACCCAGACTTAAAGTTGTATATCAAGGGGCTGAGGGAGTCTCTAAACAACTCTATTACATAAACCAAAGGAGGCCACATGGACATAGACCATACTAGCAAGGGATGCAAGGGACATCTCGGGCATACTACAACCCCAACCAAGTCACTTCCATACCTTCTTGGGGCCCTCCTGCTCATCATTCCTGGTCCACGCCTCCTCCTTGGTCCTTCACATCTCAATATCAAGCCCAACCAGCCACCCATTCATTTCAATCCTCTGCTCAGCCACAACCTCGGTGCAATGCACCTCATCGGGGGTGGAGGCCCCAGTACAACTCTCTTCCCACTCTTTTTCCTCCACCACCTTCCCAACCACAATCGTTACCTTCTGCTCCTCCAAAGCAACCCCAAATGCCTACCTAGCCAAATCCGAACCCGAACAACAGACAGGCTCAACAAGTGTATAGTGGGGAACCATCATGCCCAACTTATGCTGCGGAGATTCAGGAAATTAACTTGTGATCTAGGAAAGTTCTCCCAGATAGCTAGCCTCCACCCAGGGAGGTTGAGGATGATAAAGAGGAAAGTGAACCAAAAACAATTCCACCCTTTCCTGAGAGACTATCCGTGACAACCCAGCCTACCCCAGAAGAAACTGAACTCCTGGGAGAATTGAAACATTTATGTGTAAAGATACCACTTCTCCAAGCCATAAAAGACGTGCCTATCTACAATAGGTTGATCAAAGAGAAGTTCTTTAGGCATCCAGGAAGGTGCAAGAAAGATTCCCCAACCATCAATGTCATAGGACAACTGTCCAACCTGATGTTAGGGCAAGTAATCTATCCAAAATATTTGAACCCTGGAAGCCCAATAGTTGATTTCCACATCAATAGCACCATGATCCCACACACCTTAATTGATTTGGGAGCTTCCATTAATGTGATGACAAAGGACACAATGCTCAAACTTAACCTCCAGGGCTCCTTGAGGAAGACCACGACCGTGCTATAGCTAGCAGACCGCTCCATCGTGACCCCTGAGGGGATTGTGGAAGATGTGATGGTCTCCATTGACTCTTGGGAGTACCCTGCTGACTTCTTAGTTCTCTAGCCAAAGGCAAAGCTCACTGGGTATCCTCTCATTCTGGGAAGACCCTGGCTGGCTACCATCGATGCCTACATCAGTTGTCGAGTTGGGAACATGACCATAAATAACGAGAATGTGTCCAAACAGTTAATCATATATCCTCCTGGCCAACCCCTGCTAGAACATGATCTACGTCTCTGGTTGGAGGAGGACGATGAGGATGAAGTCTATTCTACACCGCTTTGTGCATTAGAAATTGCCATGGGGGGAAACCACAAGATGAGGATGATATGATTCAAAATCCACCTCCCAGTGTATCACCATTAGAGGACATAGTAAGAGAAACCCAAAACAACCCCTCAACTGATCTCTATGTGGCCAACTCCACTCCTCTCCATGTTAAGAATATAGAGTTCGGCCCAAAAAGAACCTTGAAAATCAATCCATCCCTATCCACTTCCCAGCAGTAGGAACTGTGTAGCTTGCTGGGAAAACACCTAGATGCCTTCGCCTGGAGTTATAAGGAGATAAAGGGAGTGCACCCTTCAATATGTACTCATCATATATACATCAAGGAGGATTGCAAGCTAGTTAGGCAGCCTCAAAGGAGGATGAATCTAGCACTTAAAGATATTGTTAAGGAAGAACTACAGAAATTGCTTGATGCAGGATTCATTTATCCCATCTCTGACAGTGAATGGGTCTCTCCTTTGGTGCCAGTGCCAAAGAAAAATGGTAAGTGGAGAATCTGTGTCGACTATTAGGAATTGAACAAAGCCACTAAAAAGGACCATTTTCCTTTACCTTTCATAGATCAAGTGTTGGACGGTCTGGCAGGGAAAAAGTTTTTCTCTTTCCTAGATGGGTTTAGCGGGTACAATTAGATTCAAATCAGCCTGGAAGACCAAGATAAGACCACTTTCACTTGTCCTTGGGGTACCTTCACATACCGGGTCCTTCCTTTTGGTTTGTGTAACGCTCCAGCCACTTTCCAAAGAGCGGTACTGAGTATATTTTCTAAATTAGTTCATGACGTGGTAGAGATATACATGGATGACTTTACTCCTTATGGATCTGACTTTCAAGAAGCTTTATCTAACCTAGGAAAAGTTCTAGACAACTGTATTGAGATGAACCTATCCCTCAGTCCAGAAAAATGTGAATTCTTGATGACTTAAGGGACCGTGCTAGGTCATGCAATATCTCAGCAAGGACTGTAGGTGGACCCCAACAAAATTGCCATCATCCAAAGGGTCCCACCTCCTCAAAAGGTGAGGGATGTCAGAAGTTTCCTAGGCTTAGTTGGGTATTATAGGAGATTCATTAAAGATTTTAGCAAGCTAGCCTCTCCTTTGTTTGGCCTCTTAGGTAAAGAAGTCGAGTTCGTATGGTCGGAAAACTGTCAAGAAGCCCTAGATACCTTGAAGAGCAAGCTCGTGATTGCCCCAATTATGAGAGGCCCAAACTGGGCCCTACCTTTCCACATTCACACAGATGCCTCGAACAAAGCAATAGGAGTAGCCATGTGATAGATTGATGAAAAGCTACCTTATGCCATATAATTTATAAGCAAAAATTTGTCAAAGGAAGAGTTAAAATATACAGTGACCGAGAAGGAAATCCTAGCTGTCGTGCATTCCTTAGACAAATTCAAGCATTATATCACAAGCTATCAAAAATTTGTACACACTAATCATGTTTCAATTAGATATTTAATGAACAAACCAGATGTAAATGCTTGCATTATTAGATGGTTTCTTTTACTACAGCAGTTTGATTTGACCATTATTGATAAGCCTGGTAAAGAAAATGTTGTTGCTGACTTTTTGTCTAGATTAAATTTGCCTGCAGGTGAAGAAGGATGGTGGATGACCAAATGCCAGATGAACATCTTTTTGCTATCTCAGTACTCTCTCCATGGTTTTCTAATATAGCAAACTACTTGGTTTCAGCACAGTTTCCACCACACCTGTCCTCAAAAGAGAAGAGCATGATAGTAAGGAAAAGCGCCCCTTTTACCTGGATTGGGGGAAATCTCTTCAAACTTGTCCCAGATCAAATATTGAGAAGATGTGTTAAGGAGGAGGAAGTCTTTGACATCCTCCTAACATGTCATGACGGGCCTTGTGGAGGTCATTTTGTAGCAAAAAGAACTGCCTTCAAGATACTACAAGCAAGCTACTACTGGACCACTCTTCATCAAAATGTGAGGAGATATACCAGACAGTGTGATCGGTGTCAGAGGATGGGGAAACCTACTCAAGAGGATGAGATGCCCCTACAACCTCAAGTGACCTTTGAGCCATTTGAGAAGTGGGGCATGGACTTTGTGGGTCCTATCAACCCTCCTTCAAAGCATAAACAATACATCATTGTGTGCACTGATTACTTGACAAAGTGGGCAGAGATAAAAGAAATCAAAGTAGCAACAGAGGAAAAAGTAGTTGAGTTTTTGAGAGAAAGCATATTCTACAAGTTTGGGTATCCAAGAGAGTTGGTCACATATCAAGGCAGTCAGTTTACTTCCAATTTGATTGAAGACCTACTCACACATCATAGAATCAAGCATAGGACTTCCACCCCTTACCATCCACAAGCCAATGGGAAGGTGGAGGTCACTAATAGAGCATTGGAAGGGATCCCAACAAAGGTAGTGAGCAGCAGCAGAAAATATTAGGCGGACAGATTAGTTGAGGCCGCTTGGGCCTACAACACAACATGGAAGACCACTACAGGGTTCACACCCTACAAACTGGTCTATGGGAAGAAGGCTTTGCTGTCAATAGCATTTGAATTCAATACCCTGAGGATGGCAGCTCAGTTGGACCTAGACCTCAGCCATGCACAGAAAGAAAGATTACTTCAGCTCAATGGATTGGATGAACACAGAATGCAGGCCCTTCTCCATACAGAGGTAGTTCAGCTTCAGAGAAAGATATGGCATGAAAAAAATATCAAGGAGAAGCAATTCCAAGAGGGAGATTGGGCACTACTCTATGATTCAAGATACAAAGATTTTAATGGCAAGATAAGGACAAGATGGCTGGGACCCTACACTGTGGAGAAATGCAATGAAAATGGTTCAGTTCTAATCAGAACCATTGATGATGAAGCCATCCCCATGCTTGTCAATGGACACCGGTTGAAAGTCTACAAGAAACCCCTCTCCACGTGAGAGTTCATTGAAGATTTAAATAAGATAGTGATGGTATTGGAGCATGTCTTAGCCTCCACTTCACCCACTCACTGAAGAAAAAGAAAAAATAAAAAAAATAAGGACTCAAGTGAAAACCTCCATGAGGCGCTTGAATCCCATCATTGGGTTGAAAACCTCTTCTGAGGCGACCCAGTGATGTCAAAAAAAAAGAGAAAATAAGATCCCTGGGTGAAAACCTCCCTTGGAGGTGCCCAGGGCAGGCAATTAGGGTGAAAACCTCCCTGAGGCGCCCTAGTTGTTTTCAAAAAAAAAAAGAGAAAAAGAAAAATAAATTTTCATTTGCATTGCAGGTTTGTAGGAGGACTATAGGAAGCAGAAGAAGGTGCCAAGGGAGCCCTGAAACCAACACTAGCACCTATCCTACCTTCCCATACATTTCTCCATCATTCTTGGCATTTCTTTCACCTCACTGTGCTTCTTTTTCAAAAACTGTGTTTTCTACAGGAGGCTCCTGTAGGAATTACAGAGAGCCAGAAATGGATATAAAAGGTAGTTTGAGGGACAGGGAAGCTTCATGAGGAATCTATAAATCCTCCTACAATATTCAAACCTACTTTCCATCATTTCCAAGCTTGCATCACACCCCAAGCATCATTCTTCTTCCTATCCATGAAAAACACAAAAAAAGGAGTTTTTTAGGAAAAGAAAAAAAAAAAAACAAAAAATAAGAAAGGAAAAAGCACCATCCACCTCACCTGAAGCCTACCTATTACCTCTCTATCTCTATATACATCTCTGGCATCATCCTCATAGCTCCAAGCACAAAAAGAAGCTGAATTTTCAAGGGGAGAAGCAGCTATAGGAGCTCTTGTAGGAATTCCTGTAGCAGCTGATCCCATTAAAATCCAGCATCAGCAGCAAGAGAGTGCAAACATGAAAGTTGAAGAAGACGCCTGAAGCTCAAATCCAACCAAAGAAGAACCTACATAAGACACAGCCACACATCAGCAAGTATACATCATGCATCAAAAGAAACAAAGGCATACAGCAGAGAGAGAGAGCCACAGCACCTCACAGCAAATACATTCAGATCTCAGGTAAGTAACTAACCCGCTCCTCTGTTTGCATTTGTGTAATTAGAAGGCATGCAAAAGCAATGAGATGGTTCAGGTTGAACGAGGGAAAGGTGGCCAATTAACTTGGACACCTTCATCTAGTTGACACCACTCATCCGAAGATGTCACCCACACGTGCGCACAGTCAACTCAAGGAAGATGTCACGGACAGGTAGTGGAGGAAGTGTGAACTCTGATGCATTCATGAGGGATGATTACGAGGAGGGGGGCCATGATGACAAGGTAGGTGGGGACCAATGGTTCAAATATAGCCAATGTATACTTTTCCATCTCACCCTCCATCACCAGAAATATCCATAAAGGGCAATAAGTACTCCTCTCCAAGCACTCTCACCACCTTTTCCTTCATTCTCGCCTCGAAACTTAGCTAAAGCAATTTCTTTGTGCCCCCACAGCCTTGTAACCATCGCTTTCCATTGATCTCTCCCATATTCCTGCTCTTGGCATTTTCTACAGGAGCACTTATAGGTTCTACAAGAGCACCTACAGGAATTCTACAGGAGGGACAATAGGCTTCTACAGGAGGGGCAGTGAGCTGTTTTAAAGGAAGAAAACATGAGTTTTAGCACGATTTTCGATCTCAGGAGATAGGTTCCATGCATGCCCCCATTGAATATAAAAATATGCAAGAAGTGGTTTAAATTTGAGGAGGAAATAAAGCCTTTAGAAGGAGGAAACACATAAAAAAAACTTCTGTCTTTTTAAAAAGAACACAGTCTCCTCTGTTTCTTTGTTTTTCTTCAAAAATTGTTGTCTCCATCTCCACATTTGGTTCCAAAAAAGGTATAAACAAAATGAAAACAGAATTTATGAGGAAGAAGCCCACCAACTCCTCCAAGCTCCATGCACATCCACAAGTAGTGGACATATTCACAAGAGCAAATTGGATGAACTTTTTTGAGAAATTCCGAGGGTTTGATGAAGAAATTGCCCAAGAATTTGGCCACTCTTTGGTCCCTCACTCAAGAACACATGCCACTATCACCTTTAGAGTTCTTTCCATGGAGATAACCCCTAAATTTATCATTAGAGTCACTACCCTTCCTCTTGGGCTGCCTTGGAGTAAGGATGAGAAACCAATTGGCCAGGCTGCCAAGAAAAACTTCTTCCAAAACAATGAAAACCCTATAGAGGATAAAAATGGAATTAGAAGGGATAGCATACCATATCCTTGGGATGAGGTTAGCTACCAAATAATCAAGTATATTTCCTGTGAGGGGAGGTACAACATTGTCTATGGTTATCACTTTAGAATCCTTCATGAATTAAGGTATGGCATGGACACTCCAACCCCTCAAAAGCTCAGCATCCCCTACTTCCTCCTGCAATCCCTCATTGACTCCAGCACTAAAGTAAAAGCAGGGAATTCAGAATAGCTAGCTCACCATGGGTTGATCAAAATCCTAGTGGAAGAAGCCCTCCATACATTTACACTCCCTATAGCATGGGAAGTCTTCCGAAACATGACAACTGAGGATGACATAAAATCCCTAACCTATGATATCAGTCCTACTGGCAGTGAGGAGGAAGAGCAGCAAGGGGGAGAAGGTGAAGCAACTGGTGACTTAGCAGAACAAGAAGGGAAGGAGGAAGAAACTAAGATAGAGGAGGAGAAAGCTGAAGAAACAGAGCAGGAAGAAACAGAGAAAACAGAGACAGAAAAAGAGATTGAAGGAGGAGAAAAAGAGGCAGAAAAGACAGAACAAGGAGAAGTGTCCCCTGAGACTCTAGAAAGAGAGGCAGCAGCTACTCTCACTACCCTCAGTACACCAATCAAGCCAAAACAAAAGAGGAAAAGGCAGGCCTCCATGTATTTCAGGGCTAGGAAGAGCACAAGAATCAAAACAGGGAAACCTCAGCCCTCTTCAAAAGTGCCAATTACAATTGAAGATTCACCCTCTGCCCAAGGAAAGGAATCCCCTTCCAAGGCACCTATCACATATGAAAGAGGGACTCCTAGATCTCCCACATGGAAAGAAAAGGTAGAACTACAGGACCCAAAAACAGTCCTACAGGAGGCTCAGACAGTTCTACAGGAGACACTGTCAAAACTACAGGAGACCCAAAAGCTAGAGAAAGAAATGGAAGGACAGCCATAGGTAAAGGAGGAAGAAATAGAGCTACAAGAACCTAATCCCCAACCCAGTCTTGCCTCCTACTACAATCTTCTTGAGGGAGGAAGAATAATTCCACAAAAATTTTCAATTCCACTATTCTTTGAATTAGAGAATGAGAGAATAAGAACACATAGGTGGATGCAAATATCCAAATCCAAAGGAGTTGAGGATATTGGCCATATGGAGAACAAACACAAAGAAATGGGTAGATAGTTGAGTGCTATCAGACATAGGGAAGTAATTACAAGAAGCCAACTTGAAACAGAAAATGAATTGCTAAGGAGGTAGCTACAAGAGAAAGAGACCCAGTTAGCATGCATGGCCAACTTATCCATGGAGGCATTGCAATGTTGAACACCAGCAAAATCCTATGGCCTATATCTCAAGGACCAATGGTTACAATTTCAGATAAAGACTTTGGCACAAAGAGGCACAATGCCTTTCCAAGATTACAGGTAGTTTATCGACCTGTGTGACCAAAGCACATCAGAGGATAAGGCAAAGATGGAAGAATTCTACCTACATAACATGGCCCTCATAGACATGAATGTGTGGGACCCCAATGCCAGGCTAGGGGACCTGCAACTAATGGCCATGGCCTCATGGATGAACCATGAAGAGTTAAGGGCAACAAATAAATGAAGATTGATGATAAAAGAAAAAAATGAGCCATTAATGATCAGAGCAGAGCCATCAGATCCCATGGCACTCATCAGCACACATAACCTGCTTGCCAATAATCCTCATATTACCCCTAGATATATAAGTGATCAGGCACAAGCCATTGCACACTTTGAGGATATGGAAAGGCTACTTAGGGATGATTTTCTGCATGCATGTATGAGGAGATGGAACACCTTACCACACAGTCTACAGATCAGGGAATATCATTCCCCCATGAGGATGAAAGAGGCATTAAGGAGAGTGCCAATGTACAAGCGCTCCATGCAGAGGCTGAAGGTCAATTGGATTGGCCTCAAGCTAAGTCCCCCACTTCTGTTAGGCATGTTGGAAGGCAAAAGAGAAGAAGAAGAGCAGGAGCAGTGGGAAGAGATAGAAAGGAAGGCAGGATTCTATGACAAGGAAGAAGAGACCACATCAGAGGCTCGGGATGCTATGGAGGCCAACAGGGCCATAAAAGATGAGGAGATGGACTAAGTTGCTTAGAGGATGAGCAACACTTTTAGTAGGGGGTGATGATGAGCCTCATAAATGGGTAATTATATGGGCTCATTTTACCTCCTAACTTAGTCAAATCAACCATTCTCTTAGCTTATTACATGATTTTCTAATTATATTTATGCTTATAGAGTGAGTTGAGTTATTTATGATGCCATGTGGTCTAACATGTGTTTAATGCAGATTATTGATTAATTTCGGGGTCAAAGTCAAAGATCCAGTGGACAAATGGCAGCGATAACTCGAAGTGGAAAAAGGAGAGGAATTATAGGATGGAATCCCCCTCATTTATTACTCCTCACTTCGAATTCCCCTTCATTCAGCTTGGAGTACAAGCAACCAAGTAATGCACTAGAAGGCAGCCGAGCAAGTGGAGGATGACTGATGATTATCTTGAGTTTTGGGAGCCAAGCCTCCCTGATTTTTAGGAAGTTGTTGGTAGCATCAATTGTATAAGTAGAGAGGTCTAGTTCCTCACTAGGGTTGGATTTTTGTTGGATTTTTGCTTATGTAAACTCTGCTTAACTTCGAGCCTATTATTTTGTGACAGTTCCATGCAATCTTGTTATTGTTTTGAAATAAAGATGGAATCCTTTTTGAGTTAGCATTGAGTTACCTCAGAGGGCTGAAGCTCTTGGGTTAGGGCCCAATCCAAGAAGCCAAACTCCTCTTTATTTGTATTTTTATGTTTCATTTCAGTTTGTAGATTAGGTTGCTTTTAGATGTATTTCTTTTATGGTTAAGAATAGGTTGCTTTTGATGATTCAGTAGTTTGCTTCCACTTGTGCTTTCTATAGTAGGTTAAGTAGTGATAAATAAAAGATTCAAAAGGCTAGCAACAATGCCTTGGCCTCTCTTCCTCCCTTTGAGACCATGATTTGAGGCAAAGACCCTCTTGTTGCCCCAAAAACACAGATTTTCCTCATTCATAGGACTTCAAGTGTTTGCAACTTTTTAGTTGGTTAATAGTCTAGTTTTGCTTTGCTTCAGAACTTATTCATCAAGCTCACTTCTTTATTTTTAATATTCTTCTTTCATGCTTCCCTTTCTTGCAACTTTCCTCAGCATTTCCTTTCATAGATCATAGTTTAGACTAGTTTGACGCAAAACTCTGTTTTTCTAGATGCACTCATTTCATTGCTTACATGATCTTATTGGTTGAATGTCAAGTGTTTACGCATCAGATCTCTTCTAGCAGTAGGCCAGCCTATCAACCATCCCATCCTCCATCTAATCCATGCCATACAGGTCGCCCAAGTCTCCCCTCAATTCTGCCTTAGTTTCCTGCATTTTCCATAGAATTTCTTCGTCTCTCCTTGAGCAAATCCAATCATCTTTCTCTCTCATGATGATTCTTGGTCAACCCTAGGTGCCCTAACACCTCATTCCAACCCTCATCCACATTTTTGCACCGACTCTCACACCCTCAAAATAGTCAGAACTGCTCTCGGCCTCCTCCTGTAGGCCTCCTGTAAAATGTTGTTTTTCCGCTTGTAGATTTCCTATGTCCTCCTGTAGGCTTTCTTTTGAGGGTCGAGTGTGAGAAAAGCCTCCAAAAGGCCACTTGAGACCTCCTAGGACCCAACCACACCATCCTACATCCTCTCAAGTCCCCAAACCACCCTCCAACGCCACCTATTTGCTACCACATTCACAAACAATAAATTACATACATGTCAAATTCACATAAAAATACATAAAAATCCAAAAAGATGTTTTCTGCTCATTTACTTCCATAAATAGCTTAGTTAGATGTTGTTTACTTCTTTGAATAGATAATGGAATTATTTTCATGGTTTTCATAGTTGCTTTCTGCAAAATTAGGGTTAGTTGGTTAATTAGGATTTACTTGTTTTCTTTACATTTCAGTCTTTCTCCTTTCTGCAGTTAGAGTAGTATATGTAGAGTAGTCTTTCTCTCCTTTCATCACATATAGAGATTCTTCTGGAATCCATAGAAGTTGGCTTGAGCTCCTAGTGATCTTGCGTCGACTGACCAAGTGGCAACCTATAGTAAGAACTAGTACTTGTGTATACAGCACCGTCACTTCCAAGTTTGTTACAAACTACTGGGTTGATAAGAGTAAAGTAGGCAGCCCAGGAGTTGCAAAATTATTGCTACAATACTGGTAATCACCACTTTTTGGCACCATTTCCGAGGAAGCGTCAGAGTATTCTGTGACTACTGCTTTCTTCTATTTTCTATTGCAACATTCTACTAATAGTTTATTTCAGCAAAAGTAGACTAGTCCTTTCTTTTCCTTCATTTCTGCATTTCCTTGCTTTCCTTTTCAATTCTGCAAATTTCATTTCATCAAAAGTAGACTAGTCCTTCTTTTCCTTCAGCTCTACATTTCCTTGCTTTCCTCTTCATTTCTGAAAATTTCATTTCAGCGAGTTCATTTCAGTTTGTTGCAATTTGTTTTGTTCAATCAATTTCATTTTTCCAAGTACTTTCAGTGTGGGGAAAAAGAAACAAAAACCAACCAAAAAGATTTCCTTTTGTGCCTCATAGTAATAAAGATAACTCAGTAAAAATTTTGCCCAACACCCCCACTGCTTCACACAGCCAACCTTCTCTCTTCTTCGGTGGATTCGATCAAGAAGAACCCTTAGGTGAACAACCAAACATATTTGAAGAACCTATAGGGGAAGAAAAAGAAGAAAACATTCCTTTAGAGACAATGGCTAAACACAAAAATGCTAGGGGGAATGGAGAGAGAATAGAGGGTACCTTTCCCATTCGGGAGACCAATGGGGACACCAAAATGAAGAATATAAGCCCTTCTGCCCTACCTCATTTCCATGGTCTGACTACAGAAGATCCTGACACCATTTTGTTTGAGTTTGTTGTTATTTGTCAAACCTATGACTATGCAGAAGATGAGAAAAAATTGAAACTATTCCTTTCTACTCTCAAGGATGTAGCACTGCGCTAGTTCATGGGATTACCTGGCAATAGCATCACAACTTGTGCTCAGATGCAACAAGCCTTTAACAACAAGTATCGAGACTATTGTAGGTCAAAAGATACTAAAGAAGAAATTTTCTGAATGACCATAGGAAGTGATGAGTCCCTGGAGGACTATGAAGAGAGGTTCTAGCTCAGTTACAAAAGGGTCGAGTGTACACTTTGTTAGAAAATTATATATTACGGAGCAGTGGAACACATAAAATATTGCAGAAATATAAACACAGAAAATGCACAAAACAAGAGAGACACAGATATACGTGGTTCACCCAGTTTGGGCTACATCCACCCTGAACAGCCAGTCCTTCCTTTCTATTATCCAGCAAAATGAAGAGACACAACCTACAGCAAATTCGCTGTAATATCCTCTGTTTTCTCTCACAGTCTCACCTCTCTATTTCTCACTCACAGAATACACATCTATCACACAGCCTCAAATACAATACCCTCATACAAAGAGAGGGGTTGCCTTCTAGGGCAAAAAACCCTAAACTAAACATAAGTTCTACCGTCAGATCATCCGCCTAATGAACGGCCCAGATTGACTAGAAATTACTATACTTTTACAAGGCAATTTTACAGCTGCTTTTAGCTTCGGGGGCGCTGCCCCCGAAACCCCCCGCCAGGGGGGGGGGGGGCTCCCAAAGGTCGCAGCCGCCCCCCCCCTGAACCCCCCTGCAGCGAATATTTTACGGGCGGCGTTGCTGCCCCCATTTCGAACTAGGGTCCTATGTGGAGATACCTTTGAATATAGAAGATAACTAGGCTCCACACCCAACAATCTCCCACTTGGAGACTGATTGTAGCAACTCCACCGCTGCTCCATTTGCTGGACAATGACTCCTCTTTGGACCTAGCTGTTTCTAATCTTCATTGTCATCCTTGAAGACCAACTGAAACTGAGCATATTCTCAGTTTCTCCCTGGTTACAACTTTTGTTAGCATATCTGCAGGATTCTAGCTAGTGTGTATCTTTTCCAGCTTCAACTCTCCATCTTCCAACACTGATCGTATGAAATGGTACTTGATCTGTATGTGTTTAGTCTTGGAATGAAATGCTGAGTTCTTTGCAAGATGAATGGCACTTTGACTATCACTGTATAACTTGCCCATATCATGCTCCTTACCCAATTCACCCATAAACCTTTGTAACCAAATCATTTCTTTACTAGCCTCTGTAGCAGCAACATACTCTGCTTCTGTTGTTGAAAGTGCAACAACACTTTGGATTTTTGAAACCCAACTGACAGTTGTTCCTCCAACAGTAAATACATATCCTGTAGTGCTCCTCCTATTATCTCTGTCACCTGCCATATCTGCATCAACATATCCTTTTAGGGAGATGTTTGAACCATCAAAGCATAATGCTTGATTTGTGGTACCTTTCAAATATCTGAGAATCCATTTCACTGCCATCCAATGTTCCTTTCCTAGATTGTTCATGTACCTGCTTACAACTCCCACTGCATGTGCAATATCAGGCCTTGTGCAGACCATTGCATACATTAAGCTTCCAACTGTTGATGCATATGGAACTTTAGACATATAATCCATGTCTTCTTGGGTCTTTGGGCACATTTCCTTGCTAAGTTTGAAATGGCTAGCAAAAGTTGTACTAACTGGTTTTGCATTGTGCATGTTAAATCTTTTCAACACCTTTTGTATGTACTCATTCTGAGACAATGTTAATTTACGGTTTTTCCTGTCTCTAGTTATTCTCATACCAAGGATTTGTTTTGCAGCTCCCAAATCCTTCATTGCAAATGAATTTGCCAATTTTCTTTTGAGCACATTTATTTCCTGCATGTTAGATCCTGCAACAAGCATGTCATCTACATACAATAACAATATAATATAGCTGCCATCATTTTGCTTTTTCAAATAAACACAATGATCAGAGTGACATCTAGTATAACCTTGTTCAGACATAAACTTGTCAAATTTTAGATACCACTGCCTTGGAGCCTATTTTAAGCCATACAAGCTCTTCTTCAACCTGCACACTAGTTTCTCCTTCCCTTTCACCTCATATCCTTGTGGCTACTGCATATATATCTCTTCCTCCAAATCCCCATGGAGAAAGGCTGTCTTTACATCTAACTGCTCAAGATGAAAATCTTCAGCTGCTACAAGACTTAAAATGGTTCTGATTGAAGTCATTTTAACAACAAGAGAAAATATTTCATCAAAATCAATACCTCTCTTCTGTGCAAACCCCTTTACCACAAGTCTAGCTTTATACCTCTGTTTTCCTCCATCTTCTTCCTTCAGCCTGTAAACCCATTTATTCTTCAATGTAGTTTTTCCTACAGGCAACTTGACTAAATCCCAAGTCTGGTTATGCATTAAGGAGTCCATCTCTTCTTCCATGGCTACCTCCCACTTCTTCCTGCTTTCAACCTGCATTGCTTCTTCATAACATTCAGGTTCACCGGAATCAGTCAACAATAAATAATATAATGAAGGAGAGTATCGTTCAGGGGGTCTACTTATCCTGGTAGATCTTCTAACACCACTTTCAGGTGTTTGGGATGCTTGTTGTTGTTGTGGTGGTTGCTGTTGTTGTGGTTGTTGATTATTATTATTTTCAGGCACCTTTCCTTTTTCAGTGATTTCATCAAGAACTGCGTATTCCTTGTTTTCCTTTTCCTGTTTCTTTTCCTGCAATTGATTCTTATACAAGACCTTTTCATTGAATATTACATCTCTGCTCCTAATGATTTTGTGATTTTCGTAATCATATAAGCGATAACCAAAATCATTAACACCATATCCAATAAAGGTACATTTCTTTGACTTTGCCTCAAGCTTTGTTCTATTTTCTTTATCAATATGGACAAAGGCCTCACAACAAAAAGGCTTTAAAATAGAGTAGTTTACCTTTTTACCTGTTCATGCTTCCTCTGGAACACCACCATCCAAGGAACTTGAAGGCCCTTTGTTTATTAGATAAACATCAGTATCTACAGCATCTGCCCAAAACTGTAAAGGCAATCCTGCATGCAATCTCATGCACCTTGCACGCTCCATGATTGTTCTGTTCATCCTTTCTGACACACCATTTTCTTGTGGTGTTCTTGGAAATGTCTTCTCTCTGTGAATTCCATGCTCTGAACAGTACCTATCAAACTCTTTGCTGCAATATTCACCTCCATTATCTGATCTAAGACACTTCAATTTCTTTCCTGTCTCAATCTCAACCAAAGCTTTCCATTTCTTGAAAGTATCAAATACATCAGATTTATTCTTAATACAATAAATCCAAGTTTTTCTAGTTGCATCATCAATAAAAGTAACATAATAACGAGAGCCACCGAGAGATGATACCTGAGCAAGTCCCCATACATCTGTATGCACAAGCTCTAATTTTTCATTCTTCTTTTCTTTCCCAACTTTGAGAAATCTGACTCTCTTCTGTTTTCCATAAATGCAATTCTCACAGAAGTCCAAATCAACATTCTTCAAACCCGGCAACAAATTCCTTGAGTGAAGAATCTTCATCCCCTTTTCACTCATGTGTCCGAGCCTATGATGCCATAATGTTGCATCTGCTCCTTTGGAAGTTAAAGCATTAACAGAGTTAGAAATACCATTGCATAAATACAATGTACCAACCTTTTCGCCTTTTGCTATTACCAGGGCTCCTTTGGTGACCTTCCAAGCTTTATCTGTGAAAGTTGTCACACAACCTTCACCACCTAACTGCCCTGTTGAAATCAGATTTTTCTTTAGATCTGGAACATGCCTTACCTCCTTTAATAGCCATTGGTTTCCATTCTGCTATTTTACAAGAACCTTACACATTCCAATGATTTTACAGGGTTTATCATCACCCAGACGAACTTGTCCAAAATCTCCTTGAACATAGTCATGAAAGTATTTCTTATCAGGTGTGGCATGGAATGAAGTCCCTGAATCTACCACCCAGGAATCAGTAATATTTTCGAAAGAAAGAATCAAAGCATCTTGTAACACCTCACCTGTCACATTTTCTTCATGATTGTTTTCTTGTTGTGCATCTCCTTCTTTTCCCTTCCGAGATCTACAGTCTTTCTTTAGGTGTCCTTTCTTTCCACATTTCCAGCACACTATCCCCGATCTGGACTTGGATCTGCCTTTCCTTGATTTACTGCGATATCCTGAGCTCTTTCCTCTTTCCATTTTTCTTCCTCTAGACTATGCACTCAAAGCATTTCCCGATGTCTCACCAGAGCTTTTCCGTCACATTTCCTCGCTAAGGATAGCACCGAAAACATCATCAAACTTTAAAGTACTAGATCCAGAAACGGAGTTACTAATGGCCATTACCAAACCATTCCAACTTTTTGGTAATGAGCACAAGAATAACAGAGCTCTAACTTCATCATCAAAGTTTACCCCTACAGAACTTAACTGACTTGTAACTGTATTAAAATCATTAAAATGGTTTGCAACAGATACACCTTCCGACATATTCATATTAAATAACCGTTTCATAAGAAATACCTTGTTTGAGGCCGAGGGTTTTTCATATAGTTTCGACAACGCAGCATCAAACCCTCTGTCGTGGTTTCCTTCGAAATGTTGAAGGCGAATGACACAGCAAGGCACAACAGTATTGTTCCGAGTGCCTTTCTATCGAGAAGGTTCCATTCTTCATCTTTCATACCCGTCGGCATCTTTGCTTTCCTGCCCAATGGTAGGTATAGGTCTTTCTGATACAGATAATCTTCCATCTACATCTTCCACAGCGAGAAGTTTTGGCCGTTAAATTTCTCGACCCTAAACTTACCATCTTCCGCCATTGCTCCCACTCGAACCAGGAACCCTTCTTTCCTGCGAGTTTATCAGCCAAATAGACCTTCGGCTCTGATACCAGTTGTTAGAAAATTATATATTACAGAGCAATGGAATACATAAAATATTGCAGAAATATAAACACAGAAAACGCACAAAACAAGAGAGACACAGATATACGTGGTTCACCCAGTTTGGGCTACATCCACCCCGAACAGCCAGTCCTTCCTTTCTATTATCCAGCAAAATGAAGAGACATAACCTACAGCAAATCCGCTGTAATATCCTCTGTTTTCTCTCACAGTCTCACCTCTCTGTTTCTCGCTCACAGAATACACATCTATCACACAGCCTCAAATACAATACCCTCATACAAAGAGAGGGGTTGCCTTCTAGGGCAAAAAACCCTAAACTAAACATAAGTTCTACCGTCAGATCATCTGCCTAATGAACGGCCCAGATTGACTAGAAATTACTATACTTTTACAAGGCAATTTTACAGCTGTTTTTAGCTTCGAGGGCGCTGCCCCGGAAACCCCCCACCAGGGGGGGAGCTCAAAAAGGTCACAGTCACCCCCCCTGGACCCCCCCTGCAGTGAATATTTTACGGGCGGCGTTGCCACCCCCATTTCGAACTGGGGTCCTATGTGGCGATACCTTTGAATATAGAAGATAATCAGGCTCCACACCTAACACACTTGACCCTGAGTCTTTGAAGCTACTCCTGCCCAGGGGAATCTGGTAAGATCTTTTAGACACCCTCCATCTATTGGCCGAGGGAGACATCTACCAACTATCCTATGAGGACATAAAGACTGTTTTTAGAAACCATTCTAGAGCAGCCAGAAAGAAAGGTAGGGGGAGTCAACCCATAGCCAGTACCTCTTCCTCTAACTCATCCATTAAAGGAGAAATTGGAAACATGCTGGAAGACTTCAAGAGTGAGATGTTGCAGACTCTTGCCATGCAAATGGATACCTTTCATATCAAAAGGAAATAAGAGGAAGCGGAGAGGGCTTTGGCCATTTTTTTCCCTAGATGCACCAAGAGGCATCCTAGGAACGAATGCCCATTGAACTCTATAGAGGTTTGTTCAGTCTGTGAAGAAAATCATTCTACAAATAAGTGCCCTTCCTTACCCGGACTTAAAGTTGTATATCAAGGGGCTGAGGGAGTCACTGAACAGCTCTATTACATAAACCAAATGAGGCCACATGGACCTAGACCATACCAGCAGGGGATGCAAGGGACATCTCAGCCATACTACAACCCCAACCAAGTCACTTCCATACCTTCTTGGGACCTTCCTGCTCATCCTTTCTGATCCATGCCTCCTCCTTGGTCCTTCACATCTCAATATCAAGCCCAACCAGCCACCCATTCATTTCAATCCTATGCTCAGCCACAACCTCAGTGGAATGCACCTCATCAAGGGTGGAGACCCCAATACAACTCTCTTCCCGCTCTTTTGCCTCCACCACCTGCCCAACCACAACTGTTACCTCCTGCTCCTCCAAAGAAACCCCAAATGCCTACCCAACCAAATCCAAACCCGAACAACAGACAGGCTCAGCAAGTGTATAGTGGGGAACCATCATGCCCAACTTATGTTGTGGAGATTCAAGAAATTAACTTGCGATCTAGGAAATTTCTCCAAAATAGCTAGCCTCCGCCCAGGGAGGTTGAGGAAGATAAAGAGGAAAGTGAACCAAAAGCAATTCCACCCTTTCCTGAGAGACTATCCATGACAACCTAGCCTACCCCAGAAGAAACTGAACTCTTGGGAGAATTGAAACATTTATGTGTAAAGATTCCACTTCTCCAAGCCATAAAAGACATGCCTATCTACAATAGGTTGATCAAAGAGAAGTGCTTTAGGCATCCAGGAAGGTGCAAGAGAGATTCCCCAACCATCAATGTCATGGGGAAACTATCCGACCTGATGTTAGGGTAGGTAATATGTCCAAAATATTTGGACCCTAGAAGCCCAGTAGTTGATGTCCACATCAATGGCACCATGATCCCACACACCTTGATTGATCTGGGAGCTGCAATTAATGTGATGAAAAAGGACACAATGCTCAAACTTAACCTCCAGGGCTCCTTGAGGAAGACCACAACCGTGCTACAACTAGTAGACCACTCCACCATAACCCCTGAGGGGATTGTGGAAAATTTGATGGTCTCCATTGACTCTTGGGAGTACCCTGCTAACTTTTTAGTTCTCCAGCCAAAGGAAAAGCTCACTAGGTATCCTCTCATTCTGGGAAGACACTGGTTGGCTACCTTCGATACCTACATCATCTGTCGAGCTGGGAACATGACCATAAAGAACGAGCACATGTCCAAATAGTTAATCCTATATCCTCCTGCCCAACCCCTGCTAGAACATGATCTACCTCTCTGGTTGGAGGAGGACGATGAGGATGAAGTCTATTCTACACCACTTTGTGCATTAGAAATTGCCACAGGGGGAACCGCAAGATGAGGATGATATGATTGAAAATATGATTCAGAATCCACCTCCCAGTGTATCATGATTAGAGGACATAGCAAGAGAAACCCAAAACAACCCCTCAACTAATATCTGTGCAGCCGACTCCTCTCCTCTCCGTGTTAAGAATATAGAGTTCGGCCCAGAAAGAACCTTGAAAATCAGTCCATCCCTATGGACTTCCCAGGAGAAGGAACTGTGTAGCTTGCTGAGAAAACACCTAGATGCCTTCACCTGGAGTTATAAGGAGAAGAAGGGAGTGCACCCTTCAATATGTACTCATCATATATACATCGAGGATTGCAAGCCAGTCAGGCAGCCTCAAAAGAGGATGAATCCAGCACTTAAAGATATTGTTAAGGAAGAACTGCAGAAATTGCTTGATGCAAGATTCATCTATTCCATCTCTGACAGTGAATGGGTCTCTCCTTTGGTGTGAGTGCCAAAGAAAAATGGTAAGTGGAGAATCTGTGTTGACTATCGGGAATTGAGAAAAGCCACTAAAAAGGACCATTTTCCTTTACCTTTCATAGATCAAGTGTTGGACGGTCTGGCAAGGAAAAAAACTTTCTCTTTCCTAGATGGGTTTAGCGGGTACAATCAGATTCAAATCAGCCTGGAAGACCAAGATAATACCACTTTCACTTGTCCTTGGGGTACCTTCACATATCGGGTCCTTCCTTTTGGTTTGTGTAACACTCCAGCCACTTTCCAAAGAGCGGTACTGAGTATATTTTCTAAATTAGTTCATGATGTGGTAGAGATATACATGGATGACTTTACTCCTTATGGCTCTGACTTTCAGGAAGCTTTATCTAACCTAGGAAAAGTTCTAGACAAGTGTATTGAGATGAAACTATCCCTCAGTCCAGAAAATGTGAATTCTTGATGACTGAAGGGACCGTGTTAGGTCATGAAATATCTCAGCAAGGACTGTAGGTGGACCCCAACAAAATTGCCATCATCCAAAGGGTCCCACCTCCTCAAAAGGTGAGGGATGTCAGAAGTTTCCTAGGCTTAGCTGCGTATTATCAGAGAGTCATTAAAGATTTCATCAAGCTAGCCTCTCCTTTGTTTAGCCTCTTAGGTAAAGACGTCGAGTTCATATGGTCGGAAAATTGTCAAGAAGCCCTAGATACCTTGACGAGCAAGCTCATGACTGCCCCAATTCTGAGAGGCCCAAACTGGGCCCTACCTTTCCACATTCACACAAATCCCTCGAACAAAGCAATAGGAGTAGCCCTGGGACAGATTGATGAAAAGCTACCTTATGCCATATACTTTATAAGCAAAAACTTGTCAAAGGCAAAGTTAAAGTATACAATGACCAAGAAGGAACTCCTAGCTATCGTGCATTCCTTAAACAAATTCAGGCATTATATCACAGGCTATCAAACCTTTGTGCACACTGATCATGCTACAATTAGATATTTAATGAAAAAACCAGATGTAAATGCTCGCATTATTATTTGGTTTCTTTTACTGCAGCAGTTTGATTTGACCATTATTGATAAGCCTGGTAAAGAGAATGTCATTGCTGACTTTTTGTCTAGGGTAAATTTGCCTGCAGGTGAAGAAGGAATGTTGGATGACCAAATTCCAGATGAACATCTGTTTGCTATCTCAGTACTCTCTCCATGGTTTGCTGATATAGCAAACTACTTGGTTTCATCACAGTTTCCACCACACCTGTCCTCCAAAGAGAAGAGCAAGATAGTAAGGAAAATCGCCCCTTTTACCTGGATTGGGGGCAATCTCTTCAAAATTGGCCCAGATTAGATCTTGAGAAGATGTGTCAGGGAGGAGGAAGTCTTTGACATCCTCCTAACCTATCATGACGGGCCTTGTGGAGGTCATTTTGCAGCAAAAAGAACTAAATTCAAGATAGTGCAAGCAGGCTACTACGAAAACATTGTTTAGAGACCAAAACTGATCCAAAAATGGATCCTGGATAAACCTCTAAGTCTAAAAGACTTCATATAAGAGGTGAAAGGTGCCAAATGGCACACATCCTTTGTAAATTAGAGGAAAATGAAAGTCACAGGTTGCTCTTAGAAATAGTCTCATTGCAGGGATCCCTTCATTCTGAATCCAACTCAACTTAAATGGGTAAAAACGGACTTCAAATGGGAAAGCTATCATAAAATGAAGCTGTCCTTTTTCAAAGGAAAAAGAGTCAAAATCCCTTGAATAATGGGTCTAAAAACCCTCTAAGTCTTCCAAATCTCCCAAAAGGGAAAAACCACCGAAAAAGGAGAAGTCTTGGACTTATCGGATAACACCATCAGGCCTTAAAAACTTGAAGAAAACGATGAGAACAAGGCTATCGAAGGCAGTAAACAGGAACCGTCAGATCTGGCCGATCAACGGTCCAGATCCGATTGGCAATGGCAGTCGGCAGATATCAGCGGCATAATATGTGAGGGGACCAGGCCGATGTGATACCGCGATCGCCGATATCAGTGAATCGCAATCGGCACTGGCATAGACCCTATTATATGAAAAGGCCTCAGACTTGTGCGATCTGCGATTGCGACTTGTCGCATCGTAGTACCGCGTCTGCACAACACATTGGAGTGGTGCCACATATGTTATATATATGCGATGCAATGGCCGGACCCGACAGGGCTCTAGGCGGTAATCGATATATTTTGAAGTCCATCCAAAGGCAGTTTTACATGCATTTTCGTCATTTCAATGTCTTTTAAAATGCAAAGGGAAAACCATGGAGCAGACCAATAGCGATATGTGATAGCGATCCCCAAGCAGACCTGATGGTGCTATAAAGCAGGACTATGAATGTTTGAAGTCTGAGACATAGTGTTTTGGCGGATTTTCTTCATTTAAAATACATTTTTCCCTGTGTTAATAGAGCATGGTTGTTTCAAGAGCTGAAAAGGCCCGAGGCACTCTTATGTTACAGAAATGGTGGCCACCTCCCCTTTTGGCTTTAAGAAGTGATTGTATAATGCCTGGAAGAGGGATTTGAAGTGGACAGAGGCTAGGGAGACCTAGAGACGAGAATCTGAAACGAACAGGCAGCGCGATTTGGCTTAAAAGCCACAGAACGACAGATAACAGGGGTTGTTGAATTGTTGACGGTGGTCGGGGTTGTTATTGTTGTTGAAGGTCGATGTTGGGGTTTTGCTGCGAAGTAGAAGCCAAAGAGGTAGTGTAGAAGCCAAAGAGGCAGTGCAAAAGAAAAAGAGCAGCTGAGGGAGCCTTTGGGGTCACTTGAAGTTCAAGTGAAAAGCCAGAGAGTTGAAGGTTGCAGAAGGCAGAAAGAAGCCAAAGCGGAGAGCCAGAGAGCCAGAGCTAGAGCCAAGAGCCAGAGTCAAAGCCAAGAGCCCGAACTAGAGCCAAAGAGCCAGAGTCAGAGCCAAGAGCTAGAACCAAGAGCCAAAGAGCCAGAGCCAAGAGCCAAGAGCCAAGAGCTAGAGCTTCAAGAGCTAGGGGATTAAATGGTGTCTAAACCCCTTTTTTTGTGTAGAACAGCAGGAGTTGGGCCAAGAGCTTATAAAAAATACTAATACCATAATCCTAGAGAGTCTAGTTGAGTTGACTAGAGCTCACGGAGACGTAGCCCAAGAGTTGTGGGTGAACTCCAAATTAAATCATTGTTTCTGTGTGTGTTTTATTGCTGCATTATCTCTACTGTTTTTTTACTGTTATATGTATTTATACATCAGTATTAACACACTAATTTACAACATAACAACAAAAATTAAAGCAAGTAATCAGTTGAAAACAAATACAAGCATACACCCATATTTTCAGGCATTTCTTAATTTTGCATTGGTTAATCATTAAAGACTTGGGAATATTCCAACTTTGGAAGTGGGAGAGGTTCTTGTAAGTTAGACAAGAAGCCTAAAAGCCCCATTTTCAGATCAAAAACGTAAATGACACTTTTTGATCTGGATTCTCTTTACTACAGGAATTAACCAAAATATTTTACTTCTGTGATGTTACCAGAATTGCATGTGAAAGAGTATGAAAAACCACATGTGAAAACTATAAAGAAGAGGAAACATAATGACAACCATCAAATCAAAGAACACGAACACGTTGATAAAGGAGTTCACCCAATGTGGGTTACATCTCTAGGCCCGATGTCAAGAGTGCGAAGGCTGCTTAATTAAATTCTGCAAGATGATGATGTGTACATGGTGTATTCTTGGTCATTATAAGGATAAACTCCCTCAACTATAGTGGCATGTCTCTCCATGAGACATTATCCTATAGGAACTCTCACTCATATGAGTCCTCCTTTTTCATGATAGGATAATAAATTATCGAATGTCGTGGCATACAAGTATCCTTCAACAAAGGGGTAAACAAGGATATCGACAACAAAATCATCATCTTAACAAATCAAAGGAAAGGCATGGCATCACTACATCATATACCCCCACCTCCGATGATGGCCTGAAAATGCACAAAACTGCTGAAGAAATGGATTACATCGTTGAATTCATGGTGTGAAATTATGTCAAATGACTGTAAATTCGACCTCTTTCGGACACCGTCGAAATTTGGACCATCGGGAACCTCAAAGATTCCATAAAGATTCCTTCTCACTGGTGGGCTAGAATTTTTCTGCTAAGGTGACAAATCTGACTTCACCACTGTGTTCCTTGCGAAAAACTGAGTAATTTGAGTATAAAGTCAGTATGGTTTTGAAACTGTCAAAATTTGGCCCTTATGGAATCTTTTAAATTCCTCATGATTCCACAAAGATTCCTCTGTGCAAGTTGACTGAAGATCTATATCTTAGATCTGAAAACTGATCACGCCATCAGAATCCTAGCGAAATTTTGTTTCGTTTGAGTATAAAGTTGGCATGATTATGTCATTGTGAAATTTTTCCCTGTAGGGAATCTTTTAAATTCCTCACTGATTCTGCATGGAATATTTTGTGGAATATTCTAGAGAATATCCCCTAGAATATTTTGTCTGGAAAAACATTCCCACTCCTAGTTCCACCATGTGGCTCCACCTCTGTTCTCTCCCCCTCATTCCAAATGCACGCAGGTTTAAATAATGCAGTATGGGAAAACTTCTTAAAGACCAAGTTGTTGTTGGGTTGTGTTATATTCTTTCCACGACTAACCTACGTAGTGAACTGGGGGGTTAGAGGGGGGGCGGAGGCCCCCTTTCGTTGCGCTAATTGCACAGCCGGGGGTCACAGGGGGGGCGGTAGACCCCCCTCTCCGAGGGGTTTGAGGGGGGTAGGTAGCCCCCCTCTACGAGGTCCGGGGCAGCACCCCGGGAAATTTATTTTTTTTGGACCCTTTATTAGGTTGAGCGGACCTACCTATGGTTTTCGGTCCATGGTATTGGATGCTTCAGCATGTATACATATGTATTGTAACATTGAAAGGAACATAATGAAAAATCAAGCTAGTAGTCCCAGTTTTGGGATCCAAGGGAACATCTCTGTGTATATGTGTTTTATGTGTTATGCTCTCACATTGTTTATTTTCTATGTTTTAGAATTCGTATGCAAGTAATTTCTGTATGAGATTAAAACCTACATTTGGTATCAAAGTTGTTTTGGCTTCAAGGGGACGCCTTTGTTGCTGAGGGGTTTCACTCGGGCCTGTTGTAGACCCTGTTCAGTGGGAGATCTACGGGATCGATTCTGGTGGTGAAAGAAGATGGCAAGTAGTGGAAAGATAGAGATCGATAAATTTAATGGTCAGAGTTTTGAGTTATGGAAACTCAAGATGGAGGATCTTTTGGTGGATAAAGATCAATGGATCGTGGTAGATATAGATACTAAACCAACGGGAGTGTCCGATAAAGAATGGAAGAAGTTGGATCGGAAGGCAAAGAGCACAATACGGTTGTGTGTCTCAGATTTAGTATTGTTGAATGTATCGGGGGAAGCTACGACGAAGGCTTTGTGAGACAAATTAGGGACTTTGTACCAATCTAAGTCTCTGGTGAATAAACTATTCTTACGGAAAAAGCTGTATAACCTGAGGATGAAATATGGACACTCGGTGACAGAGAATTTGAACACAATTAAGACTGTGGTAAGTCAGTTATTATCTGTTGATATCAAAATTTCAGATGAAGATAAGTGCATCAATTTGTTGTGTTCTCTACCAGATTCGTGGGATAGTCTAGTTATTGCCATAGGTAGCAATGCAACTGCCTTGCAGTTTGTTGAAATAGTCTCATCCTTGCTAACGGAGGAGATGAGACGGAAAAATATGGAGAGCCAAAATGGTGATGCCTTGTTTATATGAGTACGGTCCCAGAACAAAAACAAAAATAAGTCATCGAGTGGGAAATCTAAATCTAGAGGGAGATCTAAATATCCAGGAAAACCTGTAAAGGTGGTGTGCTGGAAATGCAGAAAAGAAGGGCACTATAAAAGGGACTGTAAATCTAAAGCTCCTGACAAAGGAAAGGGATCTGATAATGCTTCTTCTACAAAGGTGAAAACCACCTCAGATGAAGGTGGGGATGTGTACTTGGCTTCTTCAAGTACACATGTAGATCATGAGGCATGGTTGATTGACTCAGGTGCATCCTTTCACTTCACTCCCCATAGAGAGTGGTTCTGCGAGTATGATAAATACGATGGTGGTGATGTCTTCTTAGGGGATGATATGAAGGCTAGAATCGTTGGTCGTGGAAAAGTAAAGTTGAAGTTGCAAGGTGGAAGGGTTAGAACAATTCCGTGTGTTCTGCATATTCTTGCATTAGCCAGAAATCTGATTTCTGTAAGCAAGTTGGATGATGCAGGTGTAAAAATAGTGTTCGATAAGGATACCTGCAAGATGGTTCAAGGAGCACTGGTATTGATGTAGGGAGTTCGGACTGGAACTCTGTACAAGCTACAAGGTATCATTATTGATGGGTGCAACAGTTCTATGGTTCCTGAAAGTGGAGCAAAAAATCTAGTGGTATTTGGAGAGAAGACCATGTTGTGGCATCAAAGGCTTGGACATATTGGAGAGAAGGGCCTTCGAATACTTCATGGTAAAGGTATGAGTAATAGCTCTCTGGATTTTTATTTTTGTGAAAATTGTGTATATGGGAAGTAGAATCGGGTGAGTTTCCCCTCTGGTGGTAAGAGGGAGAAATAGGTTTTAGAGCTTGTGCACAGTGATGTGTTTGGACCTGTGAAGGTTCCATCACTAGGTAAGTATGTGTACTATGTATCATTTATAGATGACTTCTCAAGGAATACATGGATATATTTCCTTAAGAAGAAACCTGAAGTCTTTGATAGGTTTAAAGAATTTAAGGCTCTGGTGGAAAACCAGATAGAGAAGAAGATAAAGGTGTTGAGGATAGATAACGGAGGAGAGTTTTGCAGTAAGGAATTTGAATAATTGTGTAAGAAGTGTGGTATAGCATGGTATAAGACTACTCCATATACACCTCAGAAAAATGGAGTTGCAGAAAGAATGAACAAGACGTTGATGGAAAGGGCAAGAAGCATGCTCAGTGGTGTTGGGTTAGGAAACGAATTCTGGGCAGAGGCAGTGGAGACAACATGTTACCTAGTCAACAGATCACCTTCATCAATGTTGGAGGATAAGACTCCATAAGAGGTATGGACTAGTAATAAATCCTCTCTTTCACATCTAAGGGTATTTGTATGTGACGCATATGTACATGTTCCAAAGGAGAAACGAACCAAGTTGGATAGTAAACTGAAAAGTGCATCTTTATTGGGTATAAGGATGGTTTAAAGGGTTATAAGCTTTGGAACCCAACAACAAGGAAGGTTGTGTACAGCCGAGATGTGGTGTTCAGAGAGGTGAAAGATGTTATTAAACATGAAGTCCAACCAAAGGAACCTGAGAAGATAGAGTTTGAGCTAAAGGAGGAAGAATCAGACTCTACAACAAAGGAGGAATCAGCAGATGAAGAGCCAAAAACTCTCGGTGTAAGAAGATCAGTTCGAGAAAGAAGGCAACCAGAAAGGTATAGTCCATCTGCTTTTTGTTCAAGTTTTTCTCTATCTATTACTGATGATGATCCCAGAACTGTGAAGGAAGTAGTGGATTCAAAGGATGGAAAACTCTGGAAAGAGGCCATGGTTGATGAAATGGCATCTTTGCACAAAAATGAGGCTTGGGATCTGGTGGAGTTGCCAGCTGGAAGGAAACCCATTGGCAACAAATGGGTGTTCAAGAAGAATACAAATGCAAAAGGAAAGGTGGAGAAATACAAAGCTCGATTGGTAGCAAAAGGTTATTCCTAGGTGCTAGGAATTGATTTTGATGATATTTTTTCTCCTGTTGCCAAGGTAACTTCTATTAGATTACTTTTATCTGTTGTTGCTGCTTTTGATTTTGAGGTAGAACATATGGATGTGAAGACAGTATTTCTTCATGGAGATCTAAAAGAGGAGACCTACATGAAGCAACCTAAAGGCTTTGCGGTGAAGGGTAAGAAAGAACTGGTATCCAAGTTAAAGAAGTCTTTGTATGGGTTAAAACAATCACCAAGAATGTGGTATCAGAAATTTGATACATTTATACAGGGACTTGGCTTCACCAGAAGCAAATCAGATCACTATGTGTATTTTAAATTAATTGGTGACCGTGTTATTTATCTGGTCTTGTATGTGGATGATATGTTTCTGGTTGGAAATGACAAAGAAATTATCTAGGATTTCAAGACCCAATTGTCCTCCAAACTCAACATGAAAGATCTTGGTGCTGCAAACTATATTTTGGGCATGGAAATTAAAAGAGATTGGGCAAAGAGGAAGCTCTGGTTAAACCAGAGGAAGTATGTTGAGACAATACTGCAGAGGTTTAATATGCAGGATATTAAACCGGTGAAGGTTCCTATTCCTGTAGGTGTAAAGCTATCTATTGAACAATGTCCCAAGACACAAGAAGAGGAAGAGGATATGTCCTGTGTTCCATATGCAGGTGCATTTGGTAGCTTGATATATGCAATGGTCTATACTAGACCAGACATTGCAATTCAGTGTGAGTATTGAGCAGGTTTATGTCAAAACTAGGGAAGGAGCATTGGACAGTAGTGAAGCGGGTTTTCAGGTATTTGCGTGGCACTAGTGATTATGGTTGTGCTACCAAGGAAGAACAAGATTGGATAGAGTGTTGGATATTCGTGGCTTTGTTGATGCAAACTAGGTTGGAGATTTAGAAGAGAGAAGATCTACAAGTGGGTATGTGATTAACCTATTTGGAGGTGCAGTCAGTTGGACGAGTAAGAAACAATCTGTAGTGGCACTATCAACTACAGAGGTAGAATACATGGCAGCCACTCATGTAAGCATGGAAGCATTTTGGTTGCAGAGATTGTGTTCAAGTATGGGGTTAGTACAAGGAGCTATAAGGATAGACTGTGATAGCCAAAGTGCAATTTTCTTGGCAAAGAACCTTGCATATCATTCAAAGACAAAGCACATTGATGTTCAGTATCACTTTGTGAGAGATATGATAGAATACAAAAAGGTGTTGCTGGTAAAGGTAGACACTTTGAAGAATACTGCAGATGCATTGAAAAAATATGTGAGCTCTGAGAAGTTCTCCTAGTGTAGAGAAAAATGGGTGTTTCAGGGCTGGAAAAATGATTAAGCTCTCCTATGGCCCCTTGTGGAAGGAAAACAACAAGTGGGAGAACGTTGGGTTGTGTTATATTCTTTCCACGACTAACCTACGTAGTGAATCGAGGGGTTAGAGGGGGGGGTGGATCCCCCCCTTCGTTGCGCCGATTGCGTAGCAGGGGGGTCACAGGGGGGACAGCAGGCCCCCTTATCCAAGGGGTTTGAGGGGGGCGAGTAGCCCCCCTCTACGAGGTTCGAGGCAGCGCCTCGGGAAATTTTTTTTTGGACCCTATATTAGGTTCGGCAGACCTACCTATGGTTTTCAATCCATGGTATTGGATGCTTCAACATGTATAAATATGTATTGTAACATTGAAAGGAACATAATGAAAATTCAAGCTGGTAGTCCCGGTTTTGGGATCCAAGGGAAAATCACTGTGTATATGTGTTTTATGTTTTATGCTCTCGCATTGTTTATTTTCTGTGTTTTAGAATTCATATGCAGGTAATTTCTGTATGGGGTTAAAAAACCTACAGTTGTTGGCCCAACGATGAAGGCAGTGAATTAGTTAGTGGTGGATCAATTCCCATGGCTCACCATGTTTGGATTTTCCTTATAACAATATTTTTTTTTGTTAACAAAATACCGCCCACATTTAATTGGTCCAACCACCTATTAGATGATACATTGCAAAACATTATTTATGAGTTTGGGTTTTATATCATATGGTTTGTTATAGCAAACATAATTTAATTCGTTGCAGGGTTTTTTTTTTTGTAACCACATAATTTTATATAGTTGTTAAATAACCATATATATATATATATATATATATATATATATATATATATATATATATATATATATATATATATATATATATATATATATATATATATATATATAGCAATGGTTGTTTTGAAGTTTGAAACTTAGGTTATATGGTTATTCTTATAACCATATGTCTTCTATAGGACTCCCTTAAAATATTCATTGGTATGTATATATTTTGAATACAAACCACATGCCATTTTAATATAACCATATTTGACTTTATATGGTTTTTTTTATATGAGTTTATAATAAATGCCCTTTTTGTCTTTTTGCAGGGCTAGGAGGCCAATGTTGGCATGCCATGTGTGTAACACCCTTCTCCCACATCTATTCAAGTAACTGACCAACCGGGGTAAACATGTGATGAGAAGTTATTATGATATGATTTGAATCCCTATGTGTCAGTTAAGGAAGTGGAATTCACAGAACACATCACACAGACCTTCCACATTAGCAACAAGAATTGCAAGAGCCATCCCAACCACTAAGGTAACCAACCCCTGACACCAAATGAAATTTTAGTGCAACAAACCCCTAGACGGTCCCTTGATATGGACAAGGGTGCGTCTGGGAGGCTCCAGATGCTCCCATAGTAAGGGAAAGGGAGTGTTCGGGGACCTTTTTTCCCCAATGTTGTGCCTGCGACTCCGGGATTTGATGCCTCAGCACATTAGCTGCAATTTCATCTATTAGCCCATAGATGCATTGTTCATTCATTTAAAAGTAAAAGCATGGTATGAGCCAAACATCATGACAGTCATAAAACCCATTCATAACCAGCATATAAACATCAGAGATGCTAAGCATAAAACAACCATATAAGCCACATAAAAATAAGCATATTTACCCATCAATACCATAGGAAAGAGATTTTATTACCACAAGAAAAATGCAACTACCTTTGGGACTTCCATGTACCACCTAACCATAGACATGGTTGAGCCAAATCTCTCTTCATCTAGTCACCCAGTGCCATATTCCATGCATGAATGTGGGATCTCATGGAACAATGCATCAAAACTAAACCAGGGATTCCAGAGGCCAAACCACCTCAACCCATCAAACAGTGATTCCACTTGATGGTTGAACATCACAAACCATCACCATATCGGCCTCTACCCAAGTTGTCTAGGGCTCTAGAGCGTTTGTTCCAACCCAACTTCCAGGACTAGTAACTCAAGCCATAGCTGTCATCAGGCTTTGAGAGCGTTTTTCCAACCAAGGCTTTCAAGACTAGTAACTCAACCCATAGCTGTCATCGGTATTCCAGAGCATTTGTCCAATCAAGGCTTCCATGACTAGTAATCCAACCCACCAAGGGCTTCCAGAGCGTTTGCCCAACCAAGGCTTCCAGGACTAGTAACTCAACCCAAGCTGTTACAGGGCTTCCAAAGTGTTTGTCCAACTAAGGCTTCTAGGAATAGTAACTCACAATAGAGAACTTTTGAGGTCTAAAATGGACCTCCTAAGAAAAATGTACAACCAAAAAAAACTTTATAAGAACCAATAGGATTCAAGATGATGATGTCAACCATGGGGGATGATTCACTATTTTTGGGGTAAAAAGGTAAAAAGATTAAAAAATAATAAAATAATAAAACTACATTTTCAACTTATCTCCAAGTTTTTAATCAAATCTCGAGTGAGAGTACTTGTTGGATGAAAATTTTAATTCCTCATCCAGGGGGTACCCATGTTGCAAACTTTTTATGGACTCTACTACACGAAAAATGAGAAATACATGAAAAATTGTGATTGCAATCACATTTTTCATGTATTTCTGATTTTTTGTGTAGCAGGGTCCATCGAAAGTATGTAACATGGGTACTCCTTGGACGAGGAATCAAATTCTACATCCAACCAATGTTCCCACTCGAAATTTGAGTAAACCCATAGGGAGATAAGTTGAAAAAAAAAATATTTTTTCCCTCTAAATTTTGATGATGTAATCTAATCTTATTTTATTATTTCCACTATTATTTTGTAATTTCCTTAGGAGGCCCATTTTAGACCTCAAAATTCCCTTAATGAACCAAGTTGTTATAGGGCTTCTAGATCATTTGTCCAACCAAGGCTTCCATGAACTAGTAACTCAACCTACAGCCAAATGCACAACAAAACCAACCAGAAAACAAAAGTAAAACACACAACACCATGGCTATCTAGGAAATGGCAAGGCCAGGAAAATCCACTATCAATCCAGGAAATCCTCCACGCCAATGACAGATCATGACCAATAAACCACATGCATATGCCATGCATACCAAAACTAGTGAGGAAAACATACATGCAACTCAGTACCTGCAAGCAAAACCTGTTGTAGTTGTTGATCCCGATGTCATCTTGTGATTTCATTCTCTTCATTTTTCCTTCTTGCTCCAAGCATCCAAGTATGCCACACTCTCCAAGAGTGCTCCAAGAAAACTTTAAGTTTCCAAGAGTATGAGAGAGAGAGAATATATTGAGAGCTCCAAAATTAAACTGATAAAAGGTTACATTGACCAAGCCTTACACTAACCAAGCCTGAGAAAAAATATTTCCAATTGATCCTCAGAAGCCTTTTTATTAATGAGGCCTCTATTTTGTTCATTTTCTATTATTTTCCTTCAATTTCCTCCTCACGTGCAACCTATGACCTTTCACCTTCCTTTTTTCCTAATTTCCATTATTTTCATAAATAAATGCCAAAAATTCCACTTTGCCTTTTCAAAGCCTTTGCCATTGCCTTTGCCAAATTCCTTAGCCATGAGAACTGAAATGAACACCCACCAAGACATTTTTCTCAACATGCAGCTTGGAATATGTGTCCCATGACTATGGTCTTATATATTTTTACATGGATTTTTAACTAGGGTTGTTACACAACCCTCCCCCTTGAGGGAACACCATCCTCAGTGTTTAATGACACCTATAAACCAACAAACTGTTGAAAACAAAACATACTTTCCATGGAGATTTATAACACAACTCGTTGCAATATTTACAACAATCACTGTTGAAGATATGACAATCATACCGTTTACTAGAGCTTTATCACACAACTCATTACGGTATTTACAATAACAACCCCATATACTTATACACATTTTCTTCAACCGACAAATAAACATTTTGTTTATGGAGCATTATAAACTAGCTCGATACAATATTTACAATAATATACACTTATACACATTTGCTCAACCAACAAATAAAGGATATGATGCCCGTATCAATCAACAAGTGAATCCAAAGGATCACCCTCCATCCTCAAGGACTCACCTCCTTTCTAGGAAGTCCATAATCCACTGTCAATGTCAAAGCTTCATCCAATGCCCAACGCTACAATCCAGTGCCACTTGTCCTCTTAGTGAATAGCTATCGGCTCATTGTTCCAGGGCACACTCCCAATGTGCATCTGATTCCATCTGGAAATGCTAATTACCAAAAAGAATCCATCCTCGGCCTTCCCTACTTTGCTAGATAGCCCCTCAGGAAATCCAGTCACCCCCTTCCGTGTAGTCACACACCTTCCAAGTTCCACTAGCACCCTCATCCTAGATAATCCATCCCTTGACAAGGTATCCTCGCATCGGAAGGTCCAAAAACCAAGGCATATACCTGCCTCAAAACCATCATACAGGTCATAGCATGCTCATGGAAATCAATGGACACTAATGGGTATTAGTGTCCCACAATGGCCCTGCTCCTGAATGTTTTACCAACATACTGTTGCATGTTCCAATTTCTTTCACTATTGTTGCTAATTCTTGTCGTCAGTTTCGACCATCCAATCAGGCATTTCATGCTTTCCTATACCAATCACATAACTTCCATTAGATTTAAAATAAATTTAAATAAGTCCAAATCATACCTCATTGGTGGCTTGTCAATAAGGTATACTTGCAATTGTGTTCGCTTCCTATCACAACAAGTCAAACTAACATCTTTGACCAAATCATCATGTATAAACATATCACATCAGGTTAGCTCAAAACACAACCATCATCGATCAAAATCATAAATCACATGTAACCATCATAAGCCATAATCATAGATCACATGCATAATTAAAATTGAAATAAAACACGGGTACTTATCCTTTAATCTCTCCTTTTCTTCTACCTGTGTTCTTTATGTACACACACTAGATTGGTTGCCACACCTAGCAAGCACCTAGTGCCTTCTCTTCAGCCACGTACACATAAAAAAAGTGTATAACGCACACAATTTATACACCTACATCCTGTGTACACCACCACACAATACATATACGTACATAGAGTACAATACAACAAATACACATGTCACGATACCATGACTACATAATGCACATACATAGTATTGTATGCTCGCAACACAACATGTATGACATGCACACAATACCACATGTACATCAGTACCATATGTATAATATGTACACAGTACCACCTGTACACAACACACCTACACAACGTGTGCACAGCATCACATGTACATGACACCACCTACACAACGTGTACATAGCATCATACATACACCACACCACCTGTACAATGTGTACACAGTACCACATGTACACAACACCACATGAACGACATGTACATGACACCACATGTACACAACACCACATGCACGACATGCACACAACACCACATGTACAACATGTACATAGCACCACATACACACAAAACCACATGTACAATCATGCACACAACACCATATATACATAGTACCATATGTACAACATGCACACAACACCATATGTACATATAACTGCATATACAGGATGTACATAGCATCATATGTACATAAAACTACATATCCAACATGTGCACAACACCATATTCACACAACACTGCATATCCAACATGCGCACAATACAATATGTACACAGCACCGCATATCCAACATGTACATAACACCATCTATACCTATAACTGTATATGTAATATACACACAACACCATATATACAACAAGAATACAACATCATATGTACACAATACTACATATAAACATTACACATCACCATAGGTACAATCGCTGAATATACAACATGCACAACATATACACAACAATAGCACTACACATCCAAAACCATACTACCGATACCAAGCAACCTTGCTTCTAGTGTCTCTCTACCATCCATGTTTATCCTAGCATGCCGCAAAGCACATTGTTTTCATTTTGTTGATGTATCCTTCAGCATTACCTCTCATAACATAAACATAGGCATAATACAAGCATACAATATCAATTCATATCCACATGATACTGACCTAGTATATTTGTCTTCACTACTCTTCCCACTTGATTCCTCATAAAAAGGGAACATCTTCATGCCATTCACTTGCATAAGCAATCATTCCTCCACAAGAATGATCCCTGGTGACCCTGTCATACAACGACATACATACATACATGTATACATATAAACATTAACATAAAACAATCATGATCCCTTATGACCTTTTCAGATAACAACGTACATACATACGTATATGCATATAAACATTAACATAAAGAAATCATGATCACAACATAATTACTAGATATCATAAGGCCAAGGTTAAGAGAACATCATTTATTCATGCACAACATGCACAATATTGAGAACAACAATTCCCAACATAGCCAAGGCATATGAAACCTCAAATCCAGTTACTTTACCCTTTCTCTTACCTTTCTCAAGATTGTATTATCACTGTCCATTTACCTCAATAGACCCAATCAATCCAACTAGTTGTTATATGCTTGCCTTCAACCACCCTTATACATGCACTGAGCTTCATCCAGGATTTACATCACCAATTGGGTAGCACACAAATCTCCCCGAACTCCATCAACTTCCTTCTTTCCCAAACCAATTCCCAAGACTCAAAACATAAAAGGCAAGAACAAGAAACAAACAAGAACAAAATCATGAACACCAATAACAATACGACATCAAAACAAAGTGGCAAGGCCTTGCACCAAACATAAAAAAAACTACAAGTCAAGCTAAACAAATCACAAAAGACCAAAAGCACAAGACTAGCAATAGACACCGTGACTCCATCCCCATGGTCCCCAAGGAAAGTTCAACGCGAGCCTTCTTCATGATTTCACGACAACCTCTCTTGCCATGCAATCCCCTACACCATACTACCATAAACACATAACTATCAGTGCATAAGTAAACATAACAACATACTAGTTACCTTACCTTGCCATACTAATTCCAAGCATGTTACCCTGCAACTTCTCACACATGTCAACCACATCTTCCAAATATCAACACAATCATATCTATCAATTTGAAATCAATCTTTACCTAGACTAACAATCATGTCATAATCCATAGTCAACTCATAATCATTAGACATAATGCTACAATTGTCACCTATTACACTCAAGTACATGTCAACTATCGAACACGTGTGAGTAAAACCATCTTAAAATAAGATCATTTATTGATGCAATCTTATAGACACATACTCATATCATGCGATTAATCAAACATTCAACAACATATAGACGACATAATAGACACCAACACTCAAACACCAAATAGATGACATAATCAAACATTCAAGCATAAAGTAGATGACATAAGAAAGATCATACCTTAATGTATCTCAGGGGAGGCTATCTTTTCTGCACAATCAATCTAGTTAGCATGATATAACTTCACAACACATCAGCTCAAACACAAATAAGATCATGATATCCATAATAGTCACTAGCTAACATGTTCACATCATAAACTCATAAACAATTATCATTCATACATAATAATCACATATGCACACTTGGTCTATATTAGTATGACATAATATCACAACATATTAACTCATACTTGAATTTCAAAACCCTAACCATTTGCATAGACCAATCCAAATTAGTATGACACATATAACATCAAGATCTTAATGTAGTAACCCTAATCATTAAGTTAGTAGCATATAACAACAACAAGTTATATATCATGCTCACCAACAACATATAACTTAATCATTAAGTTATCTAACATAAAACAAAAATAACAATGGATACAACCAAAGGTTACTGTTATTCATGACTATCTAACACATGTGCATATGACTACACTAATCAACTAGCATCTATCATGTATGTAACCATAACATCAATAGAATGAAAGGCATACGCATAACCATAATGCATATAACAATATTTAACCTACTTACCTGCATGCCCAAGATACAAACCTATATGACGACATGCTCTTGCCTCAAGGTCCAATGTTGCAACTTCACCTTGATGGACTACATCTCCTGCTTTATCTCAACCAACTCATTAGCATCATAGCATACCAATAATATCATGATGACCTAATTGCATACAATGACCTCACAATGCATGTCTGACCTACCATACATGCATAACCATAACCATGACAATGCATGCATAAAAACATATAGACACTGACATGCATAACAAATGCATATACAACCGACATGCATTCATGACTAACACATCCCAACAACAACATCATCAACTTCCACATGGCGACACAACGAAAACAATGACCACCACCATGCATACATAACAAGCACATAGTCCAAAAACATAAAGAACACATATGAAACTGAAATGAATGCATGACCAACACACACCACCCATCCAATCCAAGGGTTGAACCGTGCCTCTGATACCACTCTGTAGTATTAGATAACATCTAAAGAGAATAGAAACTAGATATTCCCTAAAGAGAACGAAACCTACTCTGATACCACTATGTAACACCCTCCTCCCACATCTACCAAAATAACCAGCCAACTAGGGTTAACATGTGACAAGAAGTTACTATGATATGATTCGACACCCTATGTGTTATTTAAGGAAGTGGAACCGATAGAACACAACACACATACCTTCCACGTCAACAACAAAACTCCCAGGAGCCATCCCAACCACTCAGGTAACCAGCCCCTTAGACCAATTGAATTTTTAGTGCATCAAACCCATCGATGCTCCCTTGATATGGACAAGGGTTCATCTGGGAGGCTCCAGGCGCTCCCATAACAATGGCAAGGGAGCGTATGAGGACTTTTTTCCCTAGTGTTGTGCCTATGAATCCGGGATTTGTGCCACTTTTTCAGGCCCAAATCCCAGGTCACTTTTTCAGAAATGAATTTACACAACAAAACAATGACACATTTGCAAAAAAATTGACCAGGACTAGGCTGGACCCCTACTATCAAGGACAGGCATTTCATCAAACATTTCACGAACATGAAAGTTACAAGTCTTAACAGTAGAACTGAGAATAGGGGTCTCATACTTATCTGAGAATCGTTAAGAAGCATTGATACCTCAACACATTAGGTATAATTTCATCTATTACGCCATGTACACATTGTTCATTCATTTACAAGTAAAAACATGATATGAGCCAAATAACAGTCATAAAACTCATTCATATCCAACATATAAACATCAAAGATGCTAAGCATAGAAAAACCATATAAGCCACATAACAATAAGCATATTTACCCATCAATACCATAAGAAAGATCTTTTATTGCCACAAGCAAAATGCAACCAAGTCTGGGACTTCCACATACCATGCTACCATAGACATGACTGAGCCAAATATCTCTTCAGCCAGTCACCCCGTGCCATATTCCAAGCATGAATGTGGGATCTCATGGAAAATCCATTAAAAATGAACTAGGGCTTCCAGAGGCCAAACCACCTCAACCCATAAAACAATGATTCCACCTCACGATCGAACATCACAAACCATCACCATATCGGTCTCTACCCAATTTGTCCAAGGCTCCAAAGCGTTTGTTCCATCCCGAATTCCGGGACTAGTAACTCAACCCATAACTGTCACCGGGCTTTTAGAGGGTTTGTCCAACCAAGGCTTCCAGGACTAGTAACTCAAATCACAATCGGCGTTGGGCTTCCATAGCATTTGTCCAACCAAGGCTTCCAGGACTAGTAACTCAACCCACCAAGGGCTTCCAGAGCATTTGTCCAACCTACGCTTCCAAGATTAGTAACTCAACCCAAGTTTTTACAGGGATTCCATAGCATTTCTCCAACCAAGGCTTTCAGGAACTAGTAATTCAACCCACAACTAAAGGAACAAGAAAACCAACCAGAAAACAAAAGTGAAACCCATAACACCATGGCTATCCAAGAAATGGAAAGGCTAGTAAAATCCACTATCAATCCAGGCAATCCTCCATGCCAATGACAAATCATGACCAATAAATCATATGCATATGCCATGCATGCCAAAACTAGGGATGAAAACATACATACAACTCGGTACCTACAAGAAAAAATTTATGTAGTTGTTGATTTCGATGTCCTCTTGCGCTTTCCTGCTCTTCCTTTGCCTTCTTGCTCCAAGCATACAGGTATGCCACACTCTCCAAGATTTCTCCAAGAAAACTCTAAGTGTCCAAGATTATGAGAGAGAGAGAGAATATAATGAGAGCTCTAAAATTGAACTGACAAAAGGTTAAACTGACCAAGCCTAAGAAAAAATCTTGCCAACTGATCCTCAGAAGACTTTTTATCAATGAGGCCTCTATTTTCTTCATTTTCCATTATTTTCCTTCAATTTCCTCCTCACATGAAACTTGTTACCTTTGACCTTCATTTTCTCCTAATTTTCATTATTTTCATAAATAAATGCCAAAAATACCACTTTTCCTTTTCAAAGTCTTTTCCATTGCCTTTGCCAAATTCTTTAGCCATAATAACCTAAATGAACACCCACTAGGATGTTTTTCCCAACACTCAACTTGGAATAAATGTCTCATGATCGTAGTCTTATATATTTTTACATGGATTTTTAACCAAGGTTGTTACAATGTGTTGAAGGCCTATTGGTCATTTCATCACCACATAAGTTGAGTGGGTCCCGCATCCCCCCATATTGCTTGCAAATTTATGATGGTCATAAAATTGTCATACGGACTCCAATTGAGGTGCCGTTCACCTTGTTGGGTTCTTAATGGCAAGCAGTACAATTTGATATCATTATTACCAAGATCTGGAAACTTTGAAAATTGAGCCTCTTCATAGCCACCTAGTTTCTAAGCCTTTTTTGGAGCCACTTTTTTATTTCTAAGCATCTCTAGAGCCACCTAGCTGATTCCTCCCCACGAAGGAGATTTTGGTCCTCCAAAAGCATGAACACTATCTACAATCTGTTGTACTTCCTCATCTGCACAACAAGTGCCCTAACAGGCCACACTTCATTCACCTTCACCTTTGTTCTTCAAAGCCATAAGTAATGAACCGACCCCTACATCCTCTACAAACCTGTAGTACAATATTTGCAAACTACATGTTCAATTACATAACCAATCATGACCCAAGTATCCCCATACTTGCCAAGAGTTTATAACACACACTCTTTGATAAAGTTCACATCATAATAGAAACAAATACCCCAGCTATCAGCAAAAAGAACAAAAACATCATCATTGCTTTAATAAGAAATGGAAAACACATAATCACTTTTACAATTATATTGCAACACATGATTTACAAAATGTGTCCATGCTGAGCTACTATATCTAATAAAACCATCTCTCACTCATCAAAGTGAATGGGTCATCATCCTAGAGTTGATTCATTCGTTGAATATCTTTTTCAACTAGTTTATGAACAGGTGTTTTGTCCTTGAGACACGGATTTGGATGAAGCCTCCAACATGTGGCTCTTTGATGTCCATCTCTGTTGCAATGACTGCAAAAACTTTCTTCCTCTAGACCTTCTTAGCCTTCTTCCTTCCCTGATGTGGAGAAGGCCTTTCATGTCTCGTCCTGTTTCTTGCTACCATTCTCTTCCAGCACTCAGCAACCACATGGTTATGCAAGCCACAAAAACTACATGGCTTGCAACACCATGTTTTTTGCTCATTAGTAACAATATGCTTGTAATCAAAATGAACTTTAAAATACTGAGAGTTTTTATACCTCTCTTGGTTGTCTCTGGTGCTATTCTGGCTATGAGAGCTTGCCTTAGATCTTTCTATGCAATGTGGATTGTCATAGGAGGATTGTGATGTGTTCCCATCATCTTCTTTCTGTGATGGTTTCAAAAATGCATTGGAAGCTTCTGCTACCTTCGAGAACTCTCCTTAAGTGTATCCCATCTTGGTAAGGAGTCTCAGGTCGGTTCCTAAAATGGGTGCCTCGAGGCTTCTGACAAAAATATCATCATGTGAAAATGAAAATGAAGAATGATCAACATTTTTTACCTCAACTGTTATATTTGAAGCAAGTGATGATGACTTCGCCAAGCCTTCATTGTGCTTCAACTTTTCTAAGGCCTCTTCCACAGCTTGTAGATGAAACTGCAATCTCTGCTTCTCTTTTCCTTCTTGTAGAAGTCTCCTCAATTCAACATTCTTTTCATGAAGGATTTGATTGATATCCTCATTTGAATGATGAGGAGATGATGAAGAAGAAGAATGTTCACTTGAGGATGTAGATGGAGCATCGTCCTATGCTCTCTCTTTCTCCTATTCTTCTCTTGCCATTTTCTCCTCATAATCTGCATACATTATATCTACTATTTTGGACATCTTGTAGAAATCCTCGTAGACATTTCTATCATCCTCCATTTTCTTTCTAGTTGCACATTCAATCATTCATGTTCGCAATTCACATCAACAAGAATACCACTTTGATACCAAACTTTATCCCGATTCGCTTCACTACCAGAATTAACCAAGATCTTTTACTTTGGTGATGTTAGTAAATTGCATGTGAAAGAGTATGAAAAACCACATGTGGAAACTGTAAAGAAGTGGAAACATAATGACAACCATCAAATCAAAGAATACAAACAAGTTGATAACGAAGTTCACCTAATGTGGGTTAAGTCTCCGAGCCCGGTGTCAAGAGTGGGGAGGCCGCTTCATCAAATGTTGCAAGATGATGATGTGTACATGGTGTATTCTTGGTCATTACAAGGATAAACTCCCTAAACTAGAGTGGCATGTCTCTCCATGAGACATTCTCCTATAAGAACTCACTCATATGGGTCCTCCTTTTGCATGACAAGATAATAAATTCTCACATGTCGTGGAATACAAGTATCCTTCAACAAAATGGTAAACAATGATCTCAATAGCAAAATCATCATCTCAGCAAATTAAAAGAAGACATGGTATTACTTCATCATATACCTCCTCTTCTGGGGATGACCTGAAAATGCACAGCTCTGTTGAAGAAATGGACTGCACTGTTGAATTCGTGGCACGAAATTGTGTCAAATGATTGTAAACTTGACCTCGTTATGACACTGTCGAAATCTGGACCTTTGGGAATCTCAAAGATTCCCTAAATATTTCTTCTCGTCGATGGACTGGAATTTTTCTGCTCAGGTGACAAATCTGACTTCACTACTACGCTCCTTACGAAACACTGGGTAATTTGAGTATAAAGTCAACTTGATTCTGAAATTGTCAAAATTTGGCCCTTAGGGAATCTTTTAGATTCCTCATGATTCCACAAAGATTCATCTTTGCAAGTTGATTGAAACTCTGCTACTCAGATCCGAAAACTGATCATGCCATCAGATTCCTGGCAAAATTCGGGTTCGTTTGAGTATAAAGTTGACATGATTATATCATTGTGAAATTTTGCCCTCTAAAAAATCTTATGATCTTATGATCTTATGATTATGTCATTGTGAAATTTTGTCTTTTAAGTTCCTCACTGATTCTCCATGAGCATGAAATATTATGTGAAATATTTCCTTCAAATATTCTTTGTTTCAAACAAACATGCCCACTCTTGGTTGTGGCATGTGGCTTCGCCTCTGTTCGTTCTCCCCCCGTTCCAACTGCGTGCAAGTTTAAATTATGTGGTATGGGCAAATTCTTTAAGAACCAAGTTGTTGACCTAATGTTGAAGGTGAGTAATTAGTTATTAGTTTCCCAAGGTCAATTCCCGTGGTTTACCATGTTTGGAGTTTGGTTATAATGATATTATTTTTTCGTAAACAAAACACCCCCGACATGTATTGGTCCAACCACCTATTTGGCCGCTACATTACAAAACATTATTTATGAGTTTGGGCTTTATATTATATGGTTCATTATAACAAATCTAATTTAATTCGTTGCATGGCTTTTTTAACGATATAATTTGATATGATTGTTAAATAACCATATTATTTATATATATATATATATATATATATATATTTCAATGGTTGTTTCGAAGTTTGAAACTTAAGCTATATGGTTATTCTTATAACCATGTCTTTTATATAAGCCTCCTTAAAATATTCTTCGGTGTGTATATATTTTGAAAAAAAACGACATGCCATTTTAATATAACCATATTTAACTTAATATGGTTATTTAATATTTTTTTTGTTTTTGGTTTTATATATATATTTTTTTGTTTTATATGAGTTTATAATATATGTTTTGTTTGTCTTTTTGCAGGGTTAGAAGGCCAATTTGTAAACAAACACCGCCTACATTTAATTGGTCCAACCACCTATTGGCCGATACACTCCAAAACATTATTTATGAATTTGGGTTTTATATTATATGGTTTTATACCTAGTTTAATTCGTTGCTTGTTTTTTTGAAACCGCGTAATTTTATATGGTTGTTAAATAACCTTATTTTATATATATATTTCAATGGTTGTTTTGAAGTTTGAAACTCAGGCTATATGGTTATTCTTATAACCATATGTCTTTTATAAGCCTCCCTTAAAATATTCGTTGGTCTGTATATATTTTGAAAAAAGAAACCACACGCCATTTTAATATAACGATATTTCACTTTATATGGTTATTTAATAATTTTTTTGTTTTTATATGTATTTTGTTTTTTGAGTTTTATATATATATATATTCTCTTTTGCAAGGTGAGGAGGCCATTCCATGTGTCAAAGGTTTATTTGCAAGGTGAGGAGACCATTCCATGTGTCAAAGGTTTATTGGTCATTTCATGACCACATACGTTGAGTGGGTCTCACATCTCTTGATGATCATAAAATGGTCATATGGACTCCAATTGAGGTGACGGTTGTGTTTCTGGGTTCGTAATGACAAGCACTACAATCTCGTATCATTATTACCGAGATCTAGAAACTTCAAAAAATGAGCCTCTCCAAAGTCACCTGGTTTCTGAGCCTTTTTTAGAGCCACCTTTTGATTTCTAAGTATCTTTGGAGCCACCTGAATCACTTTTGTGCAATTATATTCGCTAAGGTTATAATGGAAAAGTGATATGGATAGGAAAAAAAAATTGAGCCTCTCTAAGCCACCTGGTTTCTGAGCTTTTTTAGAGCCACCTTTTGTTTTCTAAGTATCTCTAGAGCCACCTGAATCACTTTTGTGCAATTATATTCGCTAAGGTTATAATGGAAAAATGATATTGATAGGAAAAAATGACATTAGCGGTTAAGATTGTTTCTCCAAGAAAACTTGAAAAGATTGATTATATATATATATATATATATATATTACTAATATTTTTTATTCCTTAAATTTTAATTTATGTGTTCTTATTTATAATATTATATTTTTTGAGATATTTTTCATATATATATATATATATATATAATTTCATTTATACAATACTATTTAATTGATATTATAGTGTATTAATCGTGTATTAATCTTTGACTAAATAAAATTGTTTTTATTTATTTTTTCTTTATTTTATTTATATAGAAATTAGGTTGTTGTAATTTCGTTATGTTTTATTAATTTTTTTCTTATTCTTTTATATTGAATTTTTTAATTTCTTTAAATTAATTTAGTACTTAATAAGTTTTCTTGGATATTGCATTGAAAAGTTTTTGATAAATAATTAAAATATTATTAATTGATTTCATTATTGTTATATTTTAATTGTTGGGAATTAATTTTCTTTACATTTCTATATTATTTATTTGCATGCTTAGATTAGATTTTTTATGTCATTTGGAACTAATTTTCTTTACATCTCTACAATATTTATTTGCATGCTTAGATTAGACTCTCCATCTTACTGATAGTGAACCACATTGCATGGTTTGACCCAATAATTTTGAATGTGATTTTTACAGAAAAGTTTTTTTGGAAAAAAATTATACTTCTTAAACCCATAACATATTGAAATATAAAATTGTGTTGATCTAACTATCCAACAGAAGAAAATAGCTTTGAGTATTTTATGCATGCACTTGAAATTCAAGATATGAGGATGATAAATTAATGATTTGGAGAAAATTATCCAACTGCCATAGAAGAAGGGTTTCTTTGCGATCTAACAAAAATGGCATTGAGTCTTACATTAAAAATGTTATCTCCTTTAAAAAGCAACTATAATATGTTGACTCATTTCTCAAAAGTTATTATTATTGGATTAGTTATAATATATGAAAAATTTATATATATGGAAAAATATTAATTTTTTAATATTAAAATATAACTCATATATGTATATATACTTTTTTCATCACGTGAAAACTATTTTTATATTTTATATGAGGAATATTTATATTTTCATTTTTGATTCACTATTCATTTTCAAAAATAATGTTTGAAATCATTATATTAAAATTAACTTTGAAAAAAATAAACTTAAATGATAAAAATCAATCATCCTCCTAACCATAAATATAAAACAGACTAAAAAAATATCTTTTTTACTAAAATAAAAATTGCTCAAATATACAATATTGATCCAAATTAATAAAAGAAAATTCCATATTCAAAACAAATTCTATATAAGAAAAATCTATCATATTTCTTTTTGAAAACTCAACTAAAATAAATATATCCTATATATTAAATAAAGTAACTAAACTCAAAATCATTTATATCTTTCAATTATCTCTTTATTATAACATCATCCTCATTCATACATCCATGCGAGTGCATTTACTCCACTACCATCTTAGCATTACACCATCATTCTCATTCATGCATTCAAGTGAATGTGTTTATTTCACTATTATGGAGTCTAGAAACTATAGAAAGCACAACAAGCTCCTTTTTAAAGTGAAGACTTGAGTTTTAAGCAAATAATCCCATATAATAGTGGTGGGAAAAGGGGGGGGTGGGGGGGGCGAATGCACGAATATTCCATGCAGTTATAGTGGTGGGAAAAAGGTGTATGTGCTCGGTGGGGAGGTGGAACTATGCTTTCTAGTGTATAATTTGATGCACGTCTTGGACTTGAAAAACAATTTCTGGTTTGTGGCGAAGGCCAAGGGAGAGGAACCACCTCCCAAAGTGGGGGTTTCCATGGTTCCTATTGGCTCTGTCATTTATATCTTTGGTGATTGAGGCTTTGCCATTTATCTCTTTGGTGGCTGAGCCTATCACCACAAGGAGCTCAACCACTTCTACTCCTTCGATACAAATTCTTGCCCATTAGGGCTTCACTCAATGAACCTCTAACATATCACGTGCTTTTATGGCATACTAAAAAATACCCCTAATTTGACTACATATTGGAACATACCTCTAAAAATCACATTATCTAACCCCCTACCAAAGCAAACCCAAAATATCTTCCCAATTTAGAAACCTCTACTTTCACTAGATATTGTAGGTATCCATTTTTTCATTAACATTTTGGATATCCCATTATATTTTTTCATTAACTTTGGGCTCCATACCTGCAAATATAAAAACCTTTTACCTCCTATTATATGCTCAATATATTAAGTCATTTTTTCCTCAATATATATCCCCTAATATGAACACACATGGTATGGTACTATTCCCCCAGTGAAGCCCTCGTGTTCCTACCAGTGGAGACTCATCTTCGCCAAAGCAACCAACCCACCCCACAAGTTCGAATATGACTACAATGCTTCTTAAATGTTCATGTTTTCCAGAGGTCTTTATATATTGCATGTGGCTAATCCAGATGGGAAAATGTTTTTTTGGGCCAAGAATTATTTTGTATGGCTATGATTTTTGCCTTGTCTAGATCGTTGTTTCTATGGTCTTACTCCTGTGTGGCTAACGAGGATGAGTGATTACATTTGCACTGGAGGTCTGCAGGTTCAGACACCCAGATCAAGGTGTTTTGTGGTGCTTTTGTGGATTGTAAGCGCCCCCCCCCCCCCCCCCCCCCCCCCCCCCCCCCCCCCCCCCCCCCCCCCCCCCCCCCCGCCCCCCCCACCACCACCTTCTTGCATGTGTTGTTGGTTGGAATTTTGAGGGAACAACTCCTTGATCTCAAATTCTTCGTTATTTTTGCTAGATATTCAAGTTTTTTCCAACCTCTATGAGTTTGGTCTCTTCATCTTCCATTGTGCCATGGAGATAGGATCATATCTGAAGAGCAACCCCCCCATTTTTCCTCCATTGGGGGTAGTGGATAGTCTAGAAAATCAAAACCACATATAAGGGTTTCAGGTTTTTTTAAGACCCTCAAAGGGAACTCAATCCACATCTAGGTCACTGAGCTTGATAAAGTGGTGACTTTAATGTAGATGTTGGAAAATCACTTGGGATTCTTATAGCCCTACAATGTACTGTATACAAAGGGAAACTAATGTATTGATCTGAAATGTTGGGCAAACTTGTTAATGCTATGCAAGCTCCCTCATCAGTATTAAAAATGTGTTAAGGATCGTCTCATATTAACCAAAATGTGAATGATTATGTGTCAATGATCTATTATTGAATGTTAGCTTTGTTGCTCTAATTTCAATTACAAATTTATAAACATGTGTTTGTTCATTACTTCTTGTGCATAGGTTTCCTTAGGTTGTTTGGTGATTGAAACAGGTAAATTTCATCAATTTTAATGTGACATGCATGAACAAAATAGTTTCAAAAACAAGTACTGAACAGTATAAATTCAAAGTACATCAAACCATCAACAAGAGCATTTAACACAATGTTTTGATGAAGGAGTTCACCCCTCCTGGACTACATCTCCTTAGTCTAGCTTCCATGGCTTGGGTCTCTGTATTAGCTCAATATGGAAAAAAGAAGTTTCTTACAAAGCTCTATTGCTCCTGATACTTGCACCAATGTGTTCAGAATGTCTAAATTATCTAGGAACACCTTTTCGAGTGCTCAATTTGGTTGAACATTGCTCCAGTTATAGCTCAAACAGATTTTCCCTACAATTTCTCCTCTAAATCTGGAAGAACTCCCGTTAAGGCCACTAAATTTGGTGAAAATGTTGGATTTAGTGGATTCCACCAAAACAATTCCATTTTAACTCCAGATTAATTAAATGCTAACCATGATTAGTTGGAAGATTAACGTTAATCGCGTGGATTAGGTTAACTACTTCCCGAAATCGTTGGCGGTCTCTGCGAAGGGTTCACATGTTGTGGTTAGTGGCATGGTTTGTTAGCGTTGTCCACTGCATTAACTAACCATAACCACAAACCATGACCTGGTGGTTTTCTGTGTGGTGTCATGTGACAACCCTTAACCGTTGCGGTGAAGGTTTACATTGGACCGCCGGAGGTTAACATAACCGTGTGCTCCATTGCGTGTTCACATGTGACATTAACCGCATTTATTGGAGCTGCCGCATAATTGTTTGGTGTAACCATAGTGGTAACGATGGGCACGTTCACATGGGGAGGGCTGCTCTGTGAGCTAGCGCTCCCCTAACCACCAACCTTGAACCCAAAATACATGAAATAGATGTGTGCCGCTATAGTAGTTAAGAACCAACGTAGCGGAGATGGTAGAAGGCTTGGACTACGAAGGGGAGGTTGCAGGGTTGAACCTCAGTGCCTCCACATACATTTTGTTGAACTGTCCTCTGCCTTGGCCTTTGGGAGGTGCCACATGGCAGCCTCTAGGCGAGGCTGCCACGTGGCATTCTCTCATTTGTCCAAAACTAACCAATACAAATGTGCCACGTCACCAATCTGAAACCCAATAAGAACACGACACTTGTCAATACATGATTGAATGTTGACCAAGTTGACCCTGCCTGGTGGTTTTCCGTGTGCTGTCATGTGACAACCCTTAACCATTACAATGAAGGTTTACATTGGACCGTCGGAGGTTAACATAACCGTGTGCTCCATTGCGTGTTCACATGTGACATTAACCGCGTTTATTGGAGCCGCTGCATAATTGTTTGGTGTAACCATAGTGGTAACCATGGGCACGTTCACATGGGGAGGGCTGCTCTGCGAGCTAGCGCTCCCCTAACCACCAACCTTGAACCCAAAACACATGAAATAGATGTGTGACGCTATAGTATTTAAGAACCAACATAGCGGAGATGGTAGAAGGCTGGGACTATGAAGGGGAGGTCGCAGGGTTGAACCTCACTGCCTCCACATACATTTTGTTGAACTATCCTCTGACTTGGCCATTGGGAGGTGCCACGTGGCAGCCTCCAGGCTTGCCATGTGGCATTCTCTCATTTGTCCAAAACTAACCAATACAAATGCGCCACGTCACCAATCTGAAACCCAATAAGAACACGACACTTGTCAATACATGATTGAATGTTGACCAAGTTGACCCTGCCTAGTCGCTTTCCACGTCAGTAGTACGGATTGCTGACTATGCAGTGACTGGGCATTGTTTTTGCAAATTTTGTGTGTTTAGTAAAGCAAACAAAACTCAATAATTCCTCATACGAACTCGGTTTTCAGTGAAACGAGTTGCGTTAGGATCATTTTTCTGAGACAAACGCGGTAATTTAGGTTTCGAGCCATTCTAAGAACTTTGATTTTTGAGCTAAATACTGAGCACCTGATCATTCCTGCCCACTAGAAGTCTTTTGGACCCCAAAAGATATTATCAATTGTTTAGCAGGTGAGGGTACAACTCCCTCACCTTCTCGATCTGCTTGATTTAGAATGCTTTTGTCTCTTGAGTCCCACTCTAAGGTATTTGACATCCCCTCTTTCTGAAGTCCCGTTTCTTCTGTCAAGTATGAGATCCTGTTGAATTTCATCAAGATATTCTGGCGAGAAATCATCTATTGATGGTAGCTGAACATGCTCTCCTTGATTATCAACCAATGGAGGCTCAAACAATCTCAAATTCTCAACATTAACAATAGAGTATATTTGTATATAAGGAGGTAAATCAAGCTTAAATGCATTGTTACCAATCTTTTCCAAAATTTTAAAAGGACCATAACGGATTGGTTTAAGCTTTTTACCTTCCCCTTGAAGTCCCTCTTTGCTAATATATAACCAAACTTCGTCTCCAACTTGAAATTTGTGATCAACCCGATGTTTGTTATGCCCTGCCTTGTAGCTTCTTTGACTCTTCTCAAGCTATTCCTGCACGGTATGATGTATCAACTGAATTTGCTCTATTAAATTCCTTGCCTTATCGATGTCACTATGACATCGATGGCGAAATTTTTCTCAAAGATGAAGTCCAATGGAAACCTTGGCAAGTACCCATAACATGCCTCAAATGGAGATGTGTTTATGGAAGAATGCTTTGCCCTGTTGTATGCATTGTTGACACCTAATCCGAAACGGATGGGTGAACTGGACAGTCATCTAGAAGATGAACTGATCCATCATATGTATGTATATAAATAATATGTTAGCTAATGAATAAAATCATCAGTTCTTTCCTCCGCTCATTCTGGAGTTACCCTGGCCTGACATGGTATCAGAGCACAGGTCCCAGAAATAGCTGTAACTCCTGCTGTCCTGAGAGCTGCTCATACCTGAGCGCTGCCTCTGTCATGCGTTTCATTCTCTGCCCTGAGCACTGCCAACGCATCTGCCCATAATGTTCTCTGGCGCACCAGCGCTGCCTCTATCCTGACACTGCGCCCTCTGCCCTGCTGAATGTGCAATACACCTGAGCGTTGATGCGTTTTTTATTGAATGCATAGAAGCGTTGTTATACTTTTTGCTGCCTCTCTACGCATGAATACACCTCTCTGCACATGAATACCCATGCCTCATTCTGTCGCCCTTTCATCTCTTGCACTGGACTTATGCCGCTGAAAATCGTTTTAATACCTCCATAATCGAAACTGACGAAGACCTAATCCCCATTATCGAATTTGCAGAAAACATAATCTCCAAGCTTTTGCTCTCGCACTTGGAAGACCTGGAGGCGTTTTATCTCACAAACGAGGTGTCTGGCCTTTTTTTTTAAGACAAATCGTTTTGCAAGTCCGCACCGAGTCTGTGAGCGTTAGGGTCTCGGCAGATATTATATCCGTCGGGTCTGGGAACTACCAACAAGCATCCGTAGACCCATCCCATCGAAGCTCTCCGACCCGGTTTAATAATCCAGAAGGCCCTGTCCGGTCCGGTTTTCACCCATGTCTGCGTGCGTTTGAGATTTTGCGTTTCACCCATGTCTGCGTGAGGTCCGACAGCGCACTCCCGGACCTGGGCAACGTATTCTTCTCTTAGTTTTCTCAAGAAGCTATGTTGACCATGTTGAGTGAGAGCGTGGACTGACAATGGTATCAGAGGTGTTTGCGTTTCCAGTTTTGCATGCCGCAGAGAAGAAAGTGAAAAACCTCACGCGTGGTGCGTTTGAGAATTTGCGTTTCCAGTTCTCCTTCTGCACGGGTCGTAGCTCCAAATATAACCGACAGCGCCCAGCGTTTTGTGATTCGCAGACCCTCTCGTGGTATTCGCTTTCTCTTTTGTGTTCCATGGTTTTGAAAACGACTGGTCTTACGTTGTTTTTATGAAGCTATTGGTGATTCAGAGACCTGTAAATTGCTTTGCGACCTGCCGAAGCCATCGGGATCACAATAGTCTCTGGTTTGGTCTCCAGTTCGAACCTGGACAGCACCATAAAGCTTTTGAGATCTAACTAAGTTCTATTCAATAGTCTCTGTTCTGTTTATTGTCAAACTCAGCAAATTGATATCAAAATGGACTGTCGACGCTGACAAATTTTTTCAGATCTAGCAAAGTTCTATTCAATAGTCTCTGGTTTGTTTATTGTCAAACTCAGCAAATTGATATCGAGATGGACTGTCGAGGCTGACAAAGTTTTATTGATATAGTCTTCGTTTGTTTATTCTCAAACTCGGCAAATTGGTATCAAGATGAACTTTTAAGAGCAAGGTGCTGACAAAGTTATATTGATATAATCTTAAACCTCCGTATGCAGTTTATATGATTACGCAGTTTATGTGATGATATGATAGCAGTTTTGGTATAGTGTTGAGATTGAATAATGTTGTGCTTTCAATACATATTTATGATGGCAGTTTTGAGTATTGTATTGTAAGCAGTTTTCAAAGGGCTTATGTAAGCAGTTTTCAAAAGGGTGTATTTATCATTCTGAATATTGCGTTGTTCTTCAAAGAATTTATATATATCAATCAAAGTGTTTGATATTACGCAATTTATTACACAGTTTTCCTTTTTGAATGATAATGCTGCATTGAAAAGTTATCATTTCAATGCTGATGCTTCTAGCAAACATTAGAGGGATTTGAAGGCTGTAACGTAAGGAAAGTTTTTTATCAGCAGAGATATTTTGTTACAGTATGCATTCAAGAGAAAGAAGAAGATATTTCAGAGGCAGGGGGGGCAGACACCCTCAAGAAGAAAAGGCAGACTTACATTGCATTCGCTGCAAACGAAATGGATCTCATGATGCTTCTACATGCAAGCTACCATGGGAAAAGATTGAGCAGAGAAGAAATCAGCAGAAAGGTAAAACTGATGACACAGACAAAGGTAAAGCACCTGAATCCGCTCACTATATTGAGGCACAATGTAACATTGGAGTAAATGAAGATCTGTTTAATGCTTCACTTACTTCTTCGAAAAATGACTGGTTGCTTGATTCAGGAGCAACCTGTCATATGACTCATAGGAGAGATTTTTTTGAAGATTTCACTGATAATGTTGATGGAGCAGTATACTTTGCAGATCAGTCAAAAATCAAGCCATCAGGGCTTGGCACAATCAGGCTTAAACTGCCTGGTCTTCCAGACTTTCTTCTGGATCATGTTCTATATCTCCCACAGCTCAAGAGAAACTTGTTGTCCCTGGTCCACATCCGCCAGCAAGGTCACTCCATTCATATGTTTGATGGAAAGCTTGAGGTAAGAAAGGCATCTGACCATTCACTTGTCATGAGGGGTATAGAAGAAGAAAGACTTCTTAAACTGCAAGGAACCTCTGCTCATGCACAACATTTTTCATATATTTCTCATCATGAAGAAGGTACACTTCCATCAAGTTTATTATGGCATGCTAGATTTGGACATTTAAACTATGACAGTCTTCGCTTATTAAAGAAAAATGGTGTTGCTGGTTTGCCTACAATTCCTAGAAAACATAAGCAATGTGATGCTTGCATTCTAGGAAAGCATAGCAAACAGTCTTTTCATGATTCACATTCAAGAGCACATAGGAAACTTGAACTCATTCATTCAGATTTATGTGGTCCAATGCCTGTTTCTTCTGCAAATGGAAATAAGTATATCATGACATTTATTGATGATTACACCAGAATGTGTTGGGTTTATTTATTGAAGAACAAATATGATGCTTTTCAAACATTCAAGAATTTTCATAAGTGGATTGAAAATGATGCACAATCTCATATTGGGTCTATTCACACTGATAATGGAAAAGAATATACATCAAATGAATTTGAACACTATCTTCGCCAACATGGGATTAAACATCAAACAACTGTGCCTTATAATCCTCAACAGAATGGTGTAGCTGAAAGAATGAACAGAACAATTTTGAATATGGTACGATCCATGCTTTTCTTCAAAAATGTAAAGACAATGTTTTGGGCTGATGCTATTCTATGTGCTGCATATATAAAGAATAGATGTCCATCTAGTGCTATAAGAAACAAGACTCCTTATGAATTGTGGTATGGACATGTTCCTTCGGTAAAACATCTCAGGATATTTGGTTCCACCTGTTATGCTTTAATACCAAAGGTACATAGAAACAAACTTGGTGCTAGAAGTCATAAGTGTATCTTCCTGGGGTATTCAAACACATCTAAATCATACCGCCTCTATGATGAAGTAAATAAAAAGTTTGTTTTATCTAGAGATGTCATTTTTCTTGAATCATCCAAATCTGACAGTGTTGTTGAGCGGCAACTTGATCGCTTGGATAGATTCACAAAACCGAAATCATTCCAAGAGTTTGATAATCAGATTCCACATCTTGAAGGGGGGATTCCTATACTAGATCAACATGTGGAATCTTCTTCTGAAGAACAATCTGCCCTGCATGACACTCCAACAACGGATGATGCTTTAAGTGATGTAATTGATAGAATTGGGAGACTCAATCTTGATTCAGACCCAACTCAATCAACAGAATAGCCTGGACCATCTCAGAAAGGTCCCCCAAAGTGGCTGACAAAGACACTTGAAAGTGTTCATCCTGATGAAATTGGAAAAACAGGAACCAGAAATACAAACCGACAAGATGGAGGTGATGTAGATAACTCTAATTCACCTGTTGATATGGATGTTACTTATGATTGTGAATTGAACTTGTCTACAGATTTTGAACCAACTTCCTTCAAAGAAGCTGCTTCTCATGATGAATGGAAAGAAGCGATGCAGAAGGAGTATGATGCCCTCATAAAGAATGGCACTTGGAACCTGGTTGATCCTCCATTTGGAACCAAACCAATTGGCTGCAAGTGGGTCTACAAGAACAAGTACAAAGCTGATGGCTCACTTGACAAGCACAAAGCTAGGCTTGTGGCAAAAGGTTTTGCACAGAAGGAAGGGGTCGATTATGAGGAAACTTTTGCCCCCACAGCAAAATGGGCCACCATCCGGACACTCTTTGCACTAGCTGCTCAGAACGGTTGGAAAGTCCATCAAATAGATGTAAAAACTGCATTCTTGAATGGAGATCCAAAAGAGAATATTTTTATGTCCCAGCCTGAAGGATTTGCTGTGAAAGTACATGAACATAAAGTATGCAAACTTGTGAAGTCCTTGTATGGCCTCAAACAAGCACCACGAGCCTGGTATGAAAAACTAACTGAGCATCTTCTGAAACTCAACTTCAATCATTTTGATCTTGATGATGCAACTTTATTTGTCAAGAAAGTTGGCAAAACAGTTGTATATCTTGTGGTATATGTAGATGATCTTTTAATGACAGGGAACAATGAAAGCTATATTGCATCCATAAAGAAAGAATTAGGAAAATTTTTTGAAATGACTGATTTGGGCTATGTTCATTACTATCTTGGCATTGAAGTAACCCAACATCCAAAGTCCATATTTCTTTCTCAAAAGAAATACATTGGAGATTTGTTAAACAGATTTGGCATGACAGAGTGCAATCCCCTTTCTACTCCAATGGAACAAAACTTGAAGCTCACATCTATTGAAGGAAAGGAATTTGAGGATGCAACAAAGTATAGACAGCTTGTAGGAAGTCTCATCTACCTCACTACTACCAGACCAGACATTTCATTTGCTGTTGGAATCCTCTCCAGGTTTATGCAAAAGCCTTGTGAGGGACATTGGTTTGCTGCAAAAAGAGTTCTAAGGTACTTGAAGGGAACTCAAGACCTTGGAATCAAGTATACATAGGTGGACGACTTAAACTTGATTGGATACTCTGATTCAGACTTCGATGGAGACAAAGAAACTGGGGTATCTACTTCAGGATATGCTATGAGTCTTGGATCAGGAGCTGTCTCCTGGAGATCACGCAAACAATCAGTACCAGCAGATTCCACAACAGAAGCAGAATATGTGGCAGCAGCTGAAGCAACGAAAGAAATTGTGTGGCTCAGGAAAATTCTTGAAGATTTGCAGGTAAAACAAATACAATCAACTCCACTCATGATTGATAACACATCTGCAATAAAGTTGGCCAAGAACCCAAAGTTCCATGATCGTACTAAGCACATCAATACTAAATATCATCTGATCCGACATCATTTTGAGGCCAAAACAATCCATCTCCATCATTGTTCCACAAATGAGCAAATTGCAGACATCTTCACCAAAGCGCTTGGAAGAGAAAAGCTTGAAAGATTCATAATGATGCTTGGACTCACCAACATCCCTTCAGATTAAGGGGGGGAATGTTGACACCTAATCCGAAACAGATGGGTGAACTGGACAGTCATCTAGAAGATGAACTGATCCATCATATGTATGTATATAAATAATATGTTAGCTAATGAATAAAATCATCAGTTCTTTCCTCCGCTCATTCTGGAGTTACCCTGGCCTGACATGCATGATGTATGTAATGAAACTGTTCATCCCACAACTTGGGATGTTTGCTGCAATATCCTCTAAGAAGATGAATGATTGTTTTGTTGACCACCTTGGTTTGTCCATCTATTTGCGGATGAAAGGTTGTACTCTTCTTCAACTTTGTGTCCATCACGTTCCACAAAGTCGACCAAAAATTCCCAACAAATCGAGAATCTCGATCACTCACAATAGAAGTAGGGAGACCAAAATAAACCCAAATGTTTTGGAAGAAAATATGAGTTGTTTGTTTAGTTGTAATTTTCATTTTACATGGTGTTAATATGTACATTTTCTGAACCTGTCTACAACTAGATACAAGTAATCATGACCTTTCCTTGAAAATGGAAGACCTCCTACAAAATCTATTGAGATACTCTCCCATGGGCGTGAAGGTACTAGAAGTGGAGTGTAAAATCCAAGTTTCCTATTGCTAGGCTTACTTGTTGCACACAAAGAACATCCTCTTATGAAACGAGAAACATTATCAAACATGTGTGGCCAATAACAATACCTTTGGAGATTTGTTATTGTCTTGCCTACACCAAAGTGTCCAACAATCAATGAGGTGTGCACCTCCCTTATGATACTGTTTCTTTCTCCCTGTGGAATACATAACTTGCCCAAATGATACAACAAATTGTTATGTACATGATAATCCAACTCTTCAATTTGGTTTCCTTGACTCAAGCTTGCATACACATCTTGAAAGTCACTATCATATGCATATTGTTTAATGTAACTTTCATGCAAAATAGAATTATGCTTGGGTATAACAGATGAATTTACAATAGGCCTTGAAAGCATATTATACATGATAACCAAATGAAATTGTTGTAGAAAACCCATCCATCTGAAATGTCGTGACTGTTGCAACTTTGACTGTGACTGTAAGTACTACAATGGTTGATGGTCGGTATGGATAATGGTCTCCTTCCCCATCAAGTAGTGTTTCCATTTCTTAACACTTTGTACCAATGCGTAAAGTTATTTTTCATAAGTGGGATAGTTAGTTACATCACCATTAAAAATTTTAGAATGAAATAAAATGGGCTTACCATACTGCATAAGAATTTCTCCCATGGCATAATCACTAGCATCTATTTGAATCTCAGATGGTTGTCTAAGATCCGAAAGAGCCAATACCGATGTTGAACTTGTTATCTCAAAATCAGGCCCTAGAAGGCTGCAGACCAGGAAGACTTCAAGTAACTGTTTCAAACCAATCTTTTAGCTAAGGCTTAGCCTCCTTAGCCTGAGAGGGCTCTCTCAAAGGATTAAAGGTTTTTGATTATGATCAAGATGACTAACTCTTGTGAAACAAATAAAAATGAAAATGGTGGAAACACAACTAACAAGTATCCATTGGGCTTATGGAGTCATATATGATTCAGTATTAACAGTAGGGTTGGCTTTGCATAAAAGTCAAGGCATTCAGATTTCAACATATGTAGAGTACACCAAACACATAGAAGGCAGTTTATGAGTATATGAAGGAAATTAGAACACTGTAAGCGATTTCTAAGTAATCAAATACTCATAACACTGTAGATAACATGAAAAGACAACAAAAGAAACTCACACATTGAACTCTCTATGATTCTTGAGAAGCATAAGCCAGTACTGTATTACCAAAAAAAACAGAGTCTTTACATAAGCCAAATATCAGAGCTTTTTTTATAAATTTCCAACCCTCTTTACATTGCTCTTTCTCCTATATATAGAGCTCTTCTACCTAACTGAGATTCCTCCTCAAGCATGAGGGGAACTCGAAATCTACTTCTAATGACACCTATTCAAATATTAACTGCCTATTAAATGTAACAAACTGCTACTATACTTTCTAGAGATCTAAATCAAATAGGATTCTAACTCCATATTATGCTAATAATATCCTTAATTACAATCATTCTCGTTCTTTGACAGGTCGTGTTTTTTTAGTTTGGCTGTGGTGGATGTTCAAAGCTCCATAATGGTCCTCAATGTCACATCTTCTCCATTGCCCCTGAAACATAGGAAACTACCCCTGTTTATTGGCCTTTGGTTTTCCTCAAAAATGTTCGAATCCAATGAACCATGCCCTTCATCTTTGATTATCCCAAATATATCAGAATGCCACGTCCTTGATGTGCTGTCAACCTCTTTCATGTGTGAAGGCAAAAGCTCCTCCAAGCTGTCTGACATATCTTGGACTGTAGTAAATGTGATCACTTTATGACAAAAAGTTTAGAGTTGGATTCGAATACATGTTTCCTCCACCTGTCTTGACCTTGTTGAAAGTTGATACCTTTAGATGATCCCTTGAAGATATTCCCTTTTCAAAAAAAATTCGCTTGTATTTCAAAATCGGTTGACTGAGATTAGATTGTGTAGCTTCAGCAGTTTCGTAGCGCACTACGAAACTATTGTGCGTTAGTCATCATCTTCAGCAGTTTCATAGCGCGCTACGAAACTGCTGTGTAATTCCAAAAAACACAGTTTCAACCAAAATTTTACCATTTTGAGCCTCTTGATATTTAAACATCCATTTCAATTGCTCCAAAGCTTTTCAAAACTGAATGGAAAGGTATGATTCTTCAAGTAGGATTATAAAAAGGAAGACCATCAAAATCTGAAACAAAACCTTACTTGATGTGTGACTGCCTTAAGGAAATTCTTTCTGCTGGCTTAACTGTATCTTTAAGTCTTCAATTTGTTTCTTCATGACTTTGATCCCAGATCTGAGGTTTGTATTGACCTTTCTGATAAATTGAGCTTCCTTTATTGTAGGAACAGTCCAGCTACAGAATTGAACATTAAAATTAACCACCTCGGGTATTTGAAATGTTTGGTCCTCCCACCGAGCTTGCATTTGGTTAAAATAAGCCTCCTTAACTGCAAATTTCCTGGTAGCTTTCTTCAGTCTAGAAATTTCAAAGTTGGCTAATTCCAATCTCCTTTTCAAGTCTTCCACACTATCTTCTTCTTGAATGGTAACTGCTTTGCCTTTATCCTTTCTTTCATGAGGCTGTGTCACCTCCCCTGTTTCATCTGCTCTCGGCAGTACCTCCTGTACCTGTTTAAAATTCCTCATTATGGGTCTCCTGGGCTTAAAGACAAATTGATCAACCTTATCATCAAACTTGAGTTTTTTCGAGGCTTTGACTCTCTTAGCCTTGTCTTTTCCTGACTCTATCAAATCTGCTTGAACTAGTGGAGATTCTTCAATGTCAATGGCTTGCAATAAGTCATTTAAGTCTCCCTTTGAAACAGGGCTTTCTTCAATAATCACTGATTTGCCTTTCTCTTTAGCTGCCTGGCTCCTAGTCCTTCTTCTTTGAACTCTTTCACATATGCTTGATTCATGTGCAGCTTCTTTGACCTAAGCTTTCTCTTTAAGAGACTGTTGGGGTGTATCCTGGATAGTCAGTGGCTTGGTAAATTCTCTTACTTGTTTCCTAGCCTTCAAATTTGAAAACCTCCTGGATCTTGTTTCTGCCTGATGGCCAGTTGTTGTTGGAAGATATTTTGCAGCTTGAGGACTGAGTTCGGTCTTGTTCTTGAAACCAGACATGAATATGAATGTGCGCCAGTCCCTACCTACTCTCTGGAGTTCATGCAGAACAATCAACTTAATTAAACTGTGGTGAAACAATGAAGTCTAACAGGCTTCTTTTCTTAGCTGCACCTTATCAAACATTTTTCTTAAGCTACGAAATAAGTAAAAAGGTAAATCAATGGATATATTTCCTGTAAAATGTAGCAGAAGCTTGAAATGGTATGAGTACACCTTATTATATCTCCCTTCACAGGTAAGGTACCTTTGTATACAGGTAAGCAGATTGGCATATGAGTCTTTGACATAATTTCTAGGCACAGACTTGTTTAAATCTGAGTCAATGTATTCTGGCTTCAGAAAATCCTTGCAGGGAGTCATATCAAATTTGAAATTCTTAAACCAAGTTTCTTGTCCCCTTGGAATCTCAGTAACTGTGGATATTACCTCTGGTGAAACTTGCAATCCGAGCATCCCAACCTTTGAATTCAGCCCTGTGGAATTCAAAGCAAATTCCTTGGTGGTTTGTGCATGACCTCCCTGTAGTTTCTCACAAAAATTCCAACATCCAACCTGCTTGAATGCATGCTCAACTTCTTTTTGTTTCAAGATAATGTCTACACCTTCAGGTTCATTTCTTAAGCACCTGCCTGATCTGTGGTCTTTTCTTTCTGCCGATCCCTCCATGAAGGTTCAGTGCAGTAATGGAAGTTTGAAATTCTAGCACTGCTTAAACTTAAATTTCTGCCTCGCTTGAATGGCTGCCTCGCTTGATAACTGCCTCGCTTGATAACTGTGGATTCAAATTGAAAACTTGTAGTCTTGTTCCTCATGCAACGAATACAATCATAATTAAGACTGTGAATACCTGGCCTCTCTTGGAACTTGCAATCCATGTGTACCAATGTACCTAGCGGCTGTAATGATGGAGATAAGCGGTTGGACATGATATGTGGAGTGTATAAGCTGACAATGAATGATGCAACCATAACTGAACTTGACAGATTTGACAGTTAGGAAAGATTCGCTGTGGATTGCACGAATCTCCGATTTCATAGCGCAGTCAGTGTAAATTTTGAATTATGCGCTACGAAATCACCTAAGACATGTTGCACTGCGAAACTGCTAAAAGGATTTATGCGCTGCGAAAACACTTCAAAATGACTACATGCGCTACGAAATCACCTAAAGGGCTTTGTGGCACATAGTAACTTTTGAACAAAACTGACACATGGCTATGAGACTGGTGATGAATGAGAATGACCGGTGATGAATGAGAATGCATAGTTGACTCAAGACTCCTAAGACTCAGACTCTAAGGAAAACAAAAATCAAACTTAGAATAGCACCGACCTTTACCATCAAACTAATGTGAGAAATTTTGGCATTAGAATTCTTAAGTGATAACAGAACTGATATTTTTCTTCAAAGCATCAAATGCTTTATGTTGTACATCTCCCCAATGGAAGACTTTCTTGACACTTGTAAATGCATGTAATGGAGTTGCAATGGAAGAAAAATTAGCAATAAATTTCCTTCAATATTGTGTTTCCCTTAAAAAGCTTCTTACCTCTGTAATTGAATTGGGCTTGTACCAATTTAGAATGACCTCAACATTAGAGGGGTCGATCTTCAGCTCACCTCCTCCAACAATGTGTCCCAAATACACTAAATAAGTCTTGCCAAATTCACATTTTGACATCTTTAAAAACAATTGTTCTTTTCTCAAGACATCAAGTACTTTGTTTACATGCATGACATGTTCATCTCTAGATTTGCTGAATATGAGTATATAATCTAAGTACACAATGATAAATTCATCTAGAAATGGTCTCAATACATCATTCATTACTCTCATGAAAGTAGCTGGAGCATTTGTCAGACCGAAAGGCATAACAAGCCACTCAAACAATCCTCCTTGTTTAGTTTTAAATGTGGTTTTCCAAATGTCTTCTTTAGCTATTCTAACTTGATGATAACCACTTCGTAAATATAACTTAGTGGAATACTTTTCATACCTCAATTGATCAAGAAAATCATCAATTCTTGGGAGTGGATAACGATTCTTTACCGTGATTTTTTTTGGTTCATGGAAATCCACACACACACGCCAAGTCCCATCCTTCTTTGACACCAAGAAAATGGATGAACCACATGGAGAAGTAGATGGGCGTATGATACCTTTGTTCAACAATTCTTGAGTTTGCTTTTTGATTTCCATGCTCTCCATAATCAACATGCAATACATGCCAATGTTTGGAAGTGGAATATACTATTGCAGTTGTATCTCATGCTGAATTCCCCTCTTGGGAGGTAACCCCTTTGGTTCCTGAAACATCTCGCCATGTTTGCTTGCCACGTCAAACAAATAAGATTTCAATTTTTCATCAAAACCTTCAAAATATTCATAATCAATATCATTCTTTTTCTTGATCATGAGAAGCACAAATTTTTTACTTGCATTTACTAGTCTCTTCATCTACCCTGCATTAACCAAAGAAATGTTCAGCTTTTTGTGATGGGCTCTCACAATGTACTCCACCCCCTTCTTGAGCAATAAGTATTTGTTTTCATGGCAATAAAATACTGCTTTCCTATCATACAAATAAGGACTACCCAAAATTATTTATGAGATGTCAAGTGGAACTACATCTAACTCAACTTCATCAATGAACTTTTCAGTAATGGAAAAATTGAACAAACACTTCCTTGTAACCTGTAAGTTTGCATTGTTAACTATCCAACACAATGGATATGGCTTATGATGGGGTACAATTTCAAGGTTAAGTATTTTTACCAAGTCTTCTTCAATTAAGTTTGATTGTGAACCACTATCGAATAATTCATTAATATTTTTATGATTTGAAATTACCCTTACATGAAACAACTCTATTCTTGATTCTTCATTTGGAGTGTTGTTTTGATTGTTTGAGGAACTAGTGCTTGCAACAAATTCTTTCCCTATTGTGACCATGGCTGAAATCTTGATCTCATCACCAGAATCTGAACCAAGGTCATGTTGTGTGGTAGCGGTCGTCTTTGGTTTTCCCTTATTGTTTTGTTTCATGGGCCTTAGTTCGGGATGTAATTTCCAACAATGGGCTTCATCATGCCCAACTTTGGAACAATGTTGGCATATGGTTTTCTCCCCTTCTTTCTTCACACTTGCATTCTTATTTCCCTTCCATTTCCCCCCCTTCTCTTTCTCCTTTCCTTTAAAAGGCTTCTTCTTACTACCCTCTTCCTGAATGTTCTTCCCCCTTGCTTCAAGGTGCATGGTTTGCACACATAGCTCATCCAAATTTCTTGGATTGAACATAAGGATAGTATGTTTCAAATAGGAATGTAAACCCCCAATATATTTCAACAATGCATCTTGGGAATTCAAATTTACTCCTAACAACAAAACCCTCTTTTTAAACTCCTGTGTATAGTCTTGGATTGTTTGGCCTTTGAGCTACCTAAAATTCTGCCAACTCATAATGGATTTTTGCATATAGGCTAAAGGGTAAAACTTTATTTTAGTTGCAAAAAAAAATCCAACCCAAGAAATGGATATCTTACAATGAATTCGCATTTCCTCTTGAGTCTTTGCTTCCCACCAGACTAATGCTGCTCCTTCTAGCCTCAGTGAAGCCAATTGGATATTTATGTCATTTTCTTGAAGGTTCTGAATTCTGTAGTATACCTCCAATTATCGAATCTAATTGTCTAACTTTTCTACATTCACTTCACCATTGTACATGGGAAGTTCAAACTTAATGTCCAATTTGAGTGAGGAAGTTTTTCCTTTTGGGGTATGGGAATGAGTATGGACAGTTTTGGTCGTGGAAGTGGAAGATGTTGAGGATGTTGAGGATGATGAAGATGATGAGGAAGATGATGAATATGGTGGAGATGGAGGTGGCTTTCCTCCATTACCCTTGGAATCCTTCTTATCATTTTTTTTGTCTCTTGAGCTTCCTTCTCCATGTGGAGGTTTAGAACTCTCTCCAACCATTCTAGTGTTCCTCTCTTCATAGAGGACTTTAACCATCTCATTTAAAGTGTAGAAAGATTTCCTGAATTCTTCCTCTTCTGAAGAAGGACCTTCAGGCTCTCTTTCTCCAGACATAATGGTCGTGGATTCAGGCTCAGAAACTGGTACTACTTGTACCTCTTCAATCTCAGTTGAAGGAAAAACTTGAAGAGTTTCAAGTGCAACTAGAATTGAAACTTTGGGTGGTGTAGATTGTGTCATTGTGGCTCTCCTTCTTCTAGGCATTACCTCAGGAGTTGCAACCAACAATTTCCCTTCTCTTCTCTGCAACCTTAACCTTGTAAGCATCACAATTTTGCAACCATTGAAACCCTAATTGCACAAAACTCAAGCAGTCAAGCAAATCAACCTTTGATCTGATACCAACTTGATCTGTTATTGAATGTTAGTTTTTTTGTGCTAATTTCAATTACAGATTTATAAACATGTACTTGTTCATTTCTTCCTATGCATAGGTTTCCTTAGGTTGTTTGGAGATTGAAACAGGTAAATTTAATCAAGTTTAATGTGACAGACATGAACAAAATAGCTTCAAAAACAAGTACTAAAGAACAGACTTCCAAAGTACATAAAACCATCAACAAGAGCATTTAACACAGTGTTTTGATGAAGGAGTTCACCCCTCCTGGGCTACATCTCCTTGGTCCAACTTCCATGGCTTGGGCCTCTATATTAGCTCAATATGGAAAAAATGCTATTACAAAGCTCTATTTTTCCTGATACCTGCACCAATGTGTTCATAATGTCGAAATTAGCTACGAACACCTCTTCCTGAGCTCAATTTGGTCGAAAATTTCTCCAGTTATGGCTCAAACAGTTTTTCCCTACAATTTCTCCTTTAAATATCAAAGAACTTCAGTTAGGGCCGCTAAATTTCGTGAAAATGTCAGATTTAGTGGGTTCTACCAAAACACCACCAGTTTAAATCCATATTATTTAAATGATAACCGTGATTAGCTTGAATATTAGCACTAATCGCATGGATTAGGCTAACTACTTCCCGAAACCGTTGGCAGTCTCTGCGGAGGGTTCACATGTTGTGGTTAGTGGCACGGTTTGTTAGTGTTTTCCATCATGTTAACAAACCATGACCTGGCGGTTTTCTGTGTGGTGTCACATGACAACCCTTAACCGTCGCGATGAAGGTTTACGTTGGACCGTCGGAGGTTAACATAATCATGTACTCCGTTGCGTGTTCACATATGACATTAACCACATTTGTTGGAGCCACCACATGAATGCTTGGTGCAATCGTAGTGGTAACCATGGGCGTGTTCACATGGGGAGGGCTGGCCCTCCCGTAACCGCCAACCTTGAACCCAAAACATGTTAAATAGATGTGTGCCATTATAGTAGTTAAGAACCAATGTAGCATAGACTCTAGAAGGATTGGAATGTGGAGGGGAGGTCACAAGATCAAAACCTGGCACCTCCATATATATTTTGTTGAGCTTTCCTCTGCCTAGGCCATTAGGAGGTGCCATGTGATGGCCTCTGGGCTTGTCACGTGGCATTCTCTCATTGGTCCAAAACTAACCGATATAAATGTGCCACGTCACCAATCTGAAACCTAATAAGAACACGACACTTGTCAATACATTATTGAATGTTGAGGAAGTTGACCCTTCCTAGTCACTTTCCATGTCAGCAGTACGGATTGTTGATTGTGCACTGATTGGGCTTTTTTTTTTGCAAATTTCGCTTGTTCAGCAAAGCGAACAGAACTCAATAACTTCCTCATATGAACTCAGTTTTCAGTGAAACGAGTTGCGTTAGGATCATTTTTCCGAGACAGGCGCGGTTGTTCAGGTTTTGAGCCATTCTGAGAACTTTGATTTTTGAGCTAAATACAGAGCGCTTGATCATTCAAGTATTATGTGTCTTTTATGAGCAATTTATGAGATTAATTAGTTGTTTAAAAACACATATACAACAAGTAAATATCAAATAATTAAACACAACAAACTCATAAACACAAAGTTGATAAAGGAGTTCACCCCTCCTGGGCTACATCTCCTTGGACGTGCTTCAATGACTAGGCCCTCTTTGGATTAATGGTCAATTCTCTGATTACATGCACCTGTAGTGCTCCAATGGCTTTTAAACCTGCCCCATTGGATTCAGAAGACCCAAAATCCCAGAAATGACTATTTAGGCTCTGCAATTGGACTTCAACTGATCTAGTCTTGACCTCCGCTTTTGGTGGCCCTAAGCTTCCTTAAACTTCAACGTAGGAAAATAAAATAAAGAAGTGTTTTTCTGCCTCTGAAACTTGTTCGATTGTGTTCATAGCATCCAAATCATCTTGGAATGACTCTTTCTGAGCCAAAATTGGTCGAAAACTGTCAAAGTTATGGCTTCTTCAGTTTTTCCTAGGAAATTTCCACTAAATATGGAAAAACTCCAGTTAATTCCGCAAAATTGGAGTTAGAACCAGATTTTTTGGCTTTGCCAAAAAATATACCAAACTAATCTGAAATTAATTAACTAATAAACACGTATTAATTAGCACTAATCCCGCTTAGCGCATTAATCTAGTGGTTAGCATAAAATGCTAGCAGTTAAGGTTTGTAGTGTTGGTCACATGCGACGGTCAAGGTTAACTCTAGTGGTTAATGCTACCTCCCAATCTGTTGGCGCTTAACCTACGTGGTCACATGCGGAGATTAACCGTTAACGATTAATGCTAGTGGTTAACTCCAAACTTCAACGTATTTAACTTTAAATACAATATGTGGCCTTCAGTTGTTAAGTGACAATGCGGTGGTAGAATGGTGAGGCTTGGTGCTTGTGCAGTGCAAGTCATGGGTTCGACTCCCCATCTTGCCATAAAAAAATTACCCAACCTTTGAGAGGGCATGTGGCGACCTCTGGGCTTGCCATGTGTCACCCTCTCATTGGTCCACCAAATACGCTTTGACCAATAACATGCTGCCAAGTGTCAATATGAGATTGAGCCATATGTCAAAATATTCCAAGAATAATCTTTTTGCTGATTGGGTTATACAGATGCCTAGTCAACATCACAGTCACAAATTTTTCCTTGTTTGACCAAACTAACAGTAGGCTCTAACTTTCTCATACGAACTCCGTTTTGAGTGAAATGAGTTGCATTGGGATTGTATCACTGAGACGGACACGGTCATTCATGTTTTGATTGATTCTTAGCACTTTTATTTTTGAGAAAAATTTTGCCCCTAATCCAGATTCCAATCACTCCTTCCCATTGACAGGATTTTGGACCCACAAAAGCTGGTTATCTGATGAGAGCTGAATACTCTTCTACTTCCCAAGTTCTATCAACTTATTCTACCTGGAAAAATATCCATGACAACCACTTGAGTTCAATGACATGCTTTGCCTTGCAAATGGCTTGGCACTTCAACCAATGTTCTTCTTTTGCTACTGACCCAATCCAACACTTGCTGATTAAACACCCTGTTGTACCAAAATGGTCCTTCAATGCTTGGAAAGCTGACTGATGGCCTTCCCACTGAGAATCATGTTCCTCCTTTGCAACACATGCATTCGATGCAAGCTTCTCCTTGGAAACCACTTTTCCAAGTTAAGCCCATCTGAGTGAACTACAACAATGAGTTCCAATATTAGTAATAACAAGAAAAGAAATGACCATTCTTTTACCTCCACGGTTCCAAATTCCACATATGGAAGAATGCATTCGCCATCTCTTTCGCTTTTTGGTGTCAACAGATCAAATCGCATTTTTGTCCACTTTTTCTTCTTGATTCCATCATCCTCCAGTATTAACATGTTGATCATGTCATGATTTGAGAATGAAGGATAACCATGAGCCTCTTGCTCAAGCTTGGACCTTCCAAAATCCTACAACATCTTCTCACAAGAAACACCATTAACCTTGAAAAACACTCATGCAAGAATATAACTTGACGACCTCTTCCTGTTGCTTCTTCAAAGCAACAAATGTCACATCGCCATGTACTCTTACATCTTGGTGTATAAACCATCTTGGTGTTTAGTCGATGGTTTACTAAACACAAGTCAACAAAACATGCTTCTTCATACAACTGACTTTCAAGTCAAGTAAAAGCATGCACAACAACTTGGAGATTTACAACAAGAATTCCACATTCTCATGAAACAATTCGTCACATATCCCTTTTATCTTTGGATACAAAATCAACTCTTCCAAGTTGATATAACATACATGTAACAATCAATCGACCACAAAAGTCGACACTCATGCATGTGAAAATGATCAACTTTCTCAAGTTGACAACATACATGTTAACAAAGCAATCAACCAACACAAGCCAATCACTCATGCAAGTTCAAGCACAACGAAACTATTAAAAATTTCGTTGTTCACACACACAAACTCTCATGCATGTATAACAATTATCAACTCTCTCACAAGTAAAATCACAAGTACAAGAATCCCATTGGTATGGACGAGTACTTAAAGAGATGAAACAACTAAATTTGCTACAATAAAGTGAGTCAACATACTCCACTTTTGAACACCTTCCAAGCGTAAACATGCAAGTTCAAGAATGCAACATGCATGCAAATTTGTAGTTGCAAATTACCATCTTTGCTGCATCTAAATGAGTCAACATAACTCTACTTTTCCAACATCTTGCTTCATGCAATATGCAACATACTTTTAGGAGAAAATAAATGCATCCAAATAACAAGGAAATGCATCAATAAGGCAAGATTTGCATCAATTATCAAAAGAAATGCAAGGCCTTAATTGGTTAAGAAATCTAGCCATCTCTTTCCAAACCATTTCAATGGCACTTCTTTCAGCTGCACTTCATCATGTGTATCATCCTAACCCACATCAATTATGGAATCCTCTTTTCCATTCTTTCCAAAATCTCTCTCCACCTTCTTCAAATGTCATGGATGACTTGTTGGATGCAAAGTCCAACATCTTGTCTACAAGATGACCCTGCTTATGGAAATGAGTGCAAAATAATTGCATCTTCTTTTCAACATGGTTTCCATTATCCAATGGACCTTTGGCTTTCTATCTCTTTTGTTTTGAAAGTTTCCTATGTATGGCTATCCTCTTCCAACACCTTGAAACAATATGGTTATTCAAACCACAAAAAGAACATGTAAATTTTCTCCAAATCTTATGTGAAGATTTAACATGTTTATCATAATCAAAAGAAACTTGATTAAAGGAAGATTTATACCTTTCACATTCACCTTTGTCGCCTTCTTTAAGAGATGAATTTGATGAGATAGTGCCTCTCTTCGGAATACCAACAATTGTTTCAATGACCTTAGAGATTTCAACATCCTCTTTTTTTGCATTTCCACTAGTTGCATTCTTATGAGCATCTTCTTGCAAAGTGGGTATAAAAAAATTTCATTCCTCATGAACAAAAACTTCACAAGCTTGAGGTAATGAACATATAATGAAAGTCCTTCTTGGAACACCTTCATGTGACTCCTTAGCTTTGGATCATTCTCCATCATGTTGTCCATAACCAAGACCCAAATACCTAGGCCTTTCCTCAACAACAATTGGCTCAACTATGCCTTGTGCATGTTTGCCTAACCCTTTACCTTCATAGCCCATCTTCATCAATAATTTGGACCCTATTCCTCTAGTGTGTCTTTCAAAAGCACCAAAACATTCATTTTTAGAGGAAATTGAAGATAAACTTGAATTGCATACCTCATTTTCATGCACATACTTGGCTAGGGTTTCCTTGGCATCATAGAGTTGAATCTCCATCTCATGCATATTTTCAAGAAACGCTTGATTCTCCTCCTTCATGGACATCAACTGCTCTTGAAGTATAGTGTTCTCCTTCCTATCTTCATACAGTTCTTGCAACATCTCTTCATCAAAGAGTCTTGCTAAGGAAGATGGATTAGAAACATCACTTGTTGAAGTTGCCATCACATAAACTTGCACACAATTAAATTCTCCTTGCACAAATACAAAACCAATAGCTAATTTTCTAGCTAACCTTGGAAAACCATCTCAAGGTTAAAATGAGCTAACAGTTCTCCGATACCAACTTGATCTGAAATGTTGGGAAAACTTGTTAATTCTATGCAATCTCCCTCATTGGTATTAAAAAAGTGTTTAGGATCGTCTCATATTAACCAAAATGTGAAGGATTATGTGTCTTTTATGAGAAATTTATGAGATTAATTAGATGTTTAAAAGCACATATACAACAATTAAATAGCAGAGAAGTAAACACAACAAACTCATAAACGCAAAGCTAATAAAGGAGTTCACCCCTCCTAGGCTACATATCCTTGGACCTCCTTTAATGGCTAGGACCTCTTTAGATTAATGGTAAATAATTTTATTACGTGCACCTATAGTACTCTAATGTCTTTGCAACCTAATCCATTGGATTCAGAATACCCAAAAACCCCAAAAATGACTCTCCAGGCTCTACAATTGGACTTCAACTAATCTAGGCTTGACCTCCTCTCCTAGTGGCCCTAGGCTTCCTTAAACTTCAATGTAGAAAAATCACATATAGAAGTGTCTTTCTGCCTCTGCAACCTATTCCATTGTGTTCAGAACATCCAAATCATCTAGGAATGACTCTTTCTGAGCCAAAATTGGTCAAAAACTGCCAAAGTTATGGCTTCTTCAGTTTTTCCTAGGAAATCTCCACTAAATCTAGAAAAACTCCAGTTAACTCCGCCAAATTTGGAGTTAGCTCCGGATTTTTCGGCTCCGCCAAAAAATCTACCAAACTAATCTAAAATTAATTAACTGATAAACATGGATTAATTAGCACTAATCCTACTTAGCGCATTAATCTAGCGGTTAGCATAAAATGCTAGTGGTTAAGGTTTGTAGTGTTGGTCACATGCAGCAGTCAAGGTTAACACTAGTGGTTAATGCTACCTCCCAATCCACCGACGGTTAACATACGTGGTCACATGTGGAGGTTAACCGTTAGTGGTTAATGCTAGTGGTTAACTCCAAAATTCAACGTATTTAACTTAAAATACAACATGTGACCTTTAGTTGTTAAGTGACAATGCGGTGGTAGAATGCTAAGGCTCAGTGCTTGTGCATTGCAGGTAATGGGTTTGACTCCCCAGTCTGCCATAAAAATTTTACCCGACCTTTGAGAGGGCATGTAGCAGCCTCCGGGCTTGCCACACGTCACCCTCTCATTGGTCCACCAAATACGCTATGACTAATAACATTCCGCCAAGTGTTAAGATCCAATTGAGCCATATGTCAAAATATTCCAAGGAATATTCCCTAGAATATTACTTTTGTTGACTTTGTTGTAAGAACGCCTAGTCGGCATCCGAGTCACAAAATTTTCCATGTTTGACAAAACAAACAACATGCTCTAACTTTCTCATACAAACTTTGTTTTGAGTGAAACGAGTTAAGTTGGGATCATATCGCCGAGACGGATGCAGTTGTTCAAGTTTTGAGCAATTCCGAGCACTTTGAATTTTGAGCAAATTTTTGCCCCTCATCCAGATTTCGATCATGTATGATATAAGTTAAGAAAAGTCTTTTGGTAGAAATCACATAAGAGAAATTTTTGGCTGACGCATTTCGAACCAACAAGTGTGGTTCATCATCAGGACCAAATGAAGAGGCAGACCAGGGAAAAGGCTTAAATAGAGAGCAATGTAGAGACATAATTTGAAGTAACGGCTATATTTGAACAATAATATTTAAATTATGATATTAATTTATTAATATATTAAAAACAAATAATATTCAGTAACGGCTATATTGAACGGCTAGTTTTTGAAAAAATATTTAAATAATGATATTATTTCATTAATTTATTAAAAATATTAATAAGTAACGACTATATTAAATGGCTAGTTTTTTTGAAAAATAATATTTAAATTAATTTATTAAAACAATTATTTCAAATGAGATCTCTGCTCCCCTTTGGTCAAGGATTGAGGCATGCTCAGCTCTGAAATCTTCTCGTCTGGAAGAAATATGGAAAGTAAAGCAGTCCAAGAAGTTCAATAAGCTCTCGGAGAAATTCATCTCACAGCCTAATGAGTCTAGTTGCTTTCGTGGTCCTTCCAGAAGCAGAATTAATTCTAATCAAATCTCTGCTCTCCAATCTTGGGTTGACGGTGTTTCTCACCCTTCTGCCATTGAAGGTGAAGCTAGAACAATCTCGTATTCACCGGGTCGGATTCCCTCAGGTTCGTTGTCTGTTAATTCTTCTTTGGTTTTTGTTGGTTTCGAAAATAGTGGAAGTGGTTCTATTAATAATAATATTCAATTGAATAATAATAATAATTGGTTTAATAGTAATACTAATAATAGTGATTGTATTTTCACCTCACATAGGAATAATAATATTAGGAATAGCGATAACAATTTAGGTTTGGATAATAATAATAATAATATCACTAGGCTTAATAATAATAATAATGAGGTTAGTGACTCTGTTTTCAATTTTGATAATTGTAATAATAATAGGATTGGTAATAAGACTCTAGGTTTGGATTTTATTGTTTGTTCTAATTTTCTTTCCTCTTCTAGTAATAGGGTTGTCTATCTTTTCTTTTGATCCCCCTGTCGTTAGTCTTTTGGAGAAAGGTTTAAATTTTGCTCTTGCTCCTAGAAATATCCCGGTCAACGATATTATCTGTGACATTGAATATGGTATTAGAGACTTACCGAACATCACTAAAGATATCATTCGTCAAGACTGTGTAATTGTCCTTAGAAAGGCAAAGCCCTCAAAGAACAACATCAGCAAACCTAAGTTTGATGCTCTCAAATCATTAAACAATAATAAGAATATTGTTGTTCTCAAAGCCGACAAAGGTGGTGTTGTGACTATTCTTGATAAAGATGATTACCGTTGGAAGATGTTGGACCACCTCCATAATAGCGAGAGCTAAAGGAAACTCAACAAGGATTCCCTTAAGAAGATTTCCAAAAGTGTGGCTCTTACTATAAAGGCTAGTAGCTCGGTCAGCTTATTTAGTCATAAGCTTATTGAAAGTTGCCCTCTTGCCACCGGAATCTATGTTCTGCCAAATATTCATAAGGAAGGGGCTCCTCTGAGACCCGTTGTCAACACGATAGGAGGGCCAACTTATATTCTTGCTAAATATGTAGCCCACAAGCTTAATCCCCTTCTTGGCCATACAGAATCCTTCGTTAAGGACTCTGCATCTTTTGTTAATGAGTTAAAGAATTTCAAGCTTGATCCAAATGACAAGCTTGTGAGCTTCTATGTGGTCTCCCTCTACACTAATATCCCTATCAACGAGGCCATCGAATTCATCAAGTGCATCACAGATCTTGATACGGCTTATTTAGTTGGTATTTGTCTTACTTCTACTTTATTTTCATTCGATGGGGAATTCTATGAGAAAACTTGCGGTGTCTCCATGGGTTCCCCCCTCTCCCCTGTGGTAGCTAATCTATTCATGGAGGATTTTGAATCAAAGGCCTTAGCTTCTTCTCTTCTTCTGCCTAAGATGTGGAAGAGGTTTGTGGACAACACTTGTGTCATCTAGTCCCATGGTAAAGAAAAGTTGGAATTGTTTTTCCTCCATCTTAACAATCAATCTAGTTCTATAAAGTTCACCATGGAATTTTAATGTAATGGTAGTCTGCCCTTCCTTGATGTCCTCCTCTCAAGGAATGATGATGGCTCTTTCTCTCATCAGGTATTTTGTAAGAAAACTCATACGAAACAATATCGTCATGCTAATTCTCATCCTAGCTCAAAAGCTTGGTGTTTTCAACACCTTAGCGACTAGAGCTTTAAGAGTTTCTCAGAACCATCTCAATGAAGAGAAAGCACATCTTCTAAGTGTTTTCTTTAATAATGGGTATAGTAGACACCAATGTTCTAAGGCTTTCCTCAAAGCTAAAAAAGTTCCTAGTGCTAAGAAAGATACCAAGGATCGTTTTTCTTGTGTTCATCTTCCTTTTATCCAAGGGACCACTAACAAGATTGTGAGGATCCTAAGGAAGCATAAGGTGGCTTCGACCTTTAGGCCTTTAAATACCATTCGGACTCCCTTAGATCTGTAAAAGACCTAGTGGACCCCAAGAATATGGAGGGTGTTTACGTTATCCCATGCTCTTGTGGGACTCCCTACATTGGTGAGACTGGTCACTTGATTAATCAAAGGATTTGTGAGCATGCCACTGACATCAAGCATGGCAGGACCCGCTCCTCTGCTTTGGCGGAGCATGCAGATAAATATAAGCATCACATCTGCATTCAGGAGGACCAAGTCGTTGCTAGGCTTAGTCATTTCCATCATCATAAATTAAGGGAGGCCCTAGAAATTAAAAAAAGACCCAATAATTTGAATAGAGATGATGGTTGGAATATTAGTAGAAGTTGGGTCCCTGTCCTGTCCTCCTAGTTTTTTAGGCTTCTTTTTGGGATTTATTTTGTTTGTTTGTTTATCTATGTAGGTATTGCGTCCTTTTTATAGTATTTTTTGTTGATTTATTCTTCATTAGAGTTTATTTTCTTGATCCTTCGTGTTTTTATGTATTTTATCATCCTATTCGTTCATAACTCCTTTTAGTATTTTTTTATTTGTTTAATGGGTCTAAGCTCCATATTTTATTGTTGACCCCATTTTGTTTATTGATTATGTTTCTTTGGATATATATATGTTTCTATTTTTATTTATTTATTTTTATTTTTATTTATTTATTTATTTTATTGTTGACCTTGTTTTATTTATTGATTATTTCTCTTTGGATATATATATATATATATATATATATATATATATATATATATATATATATATATATATATATATATATATATATATATATATAATTTATTTATTTACTTTTTTACTTGTGTATATTTTTGTTTTATTTTATTTATTTTTCCATTAATTATTTTATTTATCAAATGATCTTGTCTCGATTAGGGTCTTCATTCATTTTTATAATTTTTGACTCCCCTCCTTTAAAGTTTGACTTTTTTTTTTTCAAAAACTCGCTGTTTAATATAGTGGTTATTTATTAATATTTGTTTTTAATAAATTAATAAACTAATATCACAATTTAAATATTATTTTTCAAAAAATAGTAATATTTGGTTTTAATAAATTAATTTAAATATTATTTTTCAAAAACTAGCCATTACATATTAATATTTTTAATAAATTAATACACTAATATCATTATTTAATTTTGTTTTTCAAAAACTAGTAATATTTGGTTTTAATAAATTAATTTAAACACTATTTTTCAAAAACTAGTCGTTACCTATTAATATTTTTAATAAATTAATGAAATAATATCATTATTTAAATATTGTTTTTCAAAAACTAGCCGTTTAATATAGCCATTACCTATTAATATTTTTAATAAATTAATGAAATAATATCATTATTTAAGTATTTTTTTTTCATAAACTAGTCGTTTAATATAGCCGTTACTTAATAATATTTGTTTTTAATATATTAATAAATTAATATTATAATTTAAATATCATTGTTCAGATATAGCTGTTACTTGAAATTATGCCTCTACATTGCTCTCTATTTAAGCCTTTGCCATGGTCTGCCTCTTCATCTGATCCTGATGATGAACCACACCTGTCGATTAGAAACGTGCTCGCCAAAAGATTCTCTTATGTGATTTCTACTGAAAGACTTTGCTTAATTCATTATGGATCACAAAAGCTTGAATATAGGAAAAACAAATATTATTAGTTCTCGAAAAATAATATTTAAATAATGATATTAGTTTATTAATTTATTAAAAATATTAATATGTAACAAATATATTAAACGACTAGTTTTTGAAAAATAATATTTAAATTAATTTATTAAAACCAAATATTACTAGTTTTCAAAAAATAATATTTAAATTGTTATATTAGTTTATTATTTTATTAAAAACAAATATTAATAAGTAACTACTATATTAAACAGATAGTTTACGAGAAATAAAAAAAACCTTAAAGAAGTTGAGTCAAAAATTATAAAAACAAGTCAACATCCTAATCGATACAAGATCATTTGATAAATAATTAATGGAAATAAAATAAACTAAATTAAAAATAATTAATCAAAAAATAAATAAAATAAAACAAAAATATACACAAGTCAAAAAAAATGATATATATATATATATATATATATATATAATCAATAAATAAAACGGGGTCAACAATAAAATATGGGGCTCAGGCCCATTAAACAAATAAAAAAATACTAAAAGGAGTTAAGAACGAATAGGATGATAAAATACATAAAAACCCGAAGGATCAAGAAAATGAACTCTAATGAAGAATAAATCAACAACAAATACTATAAAAAGGACGCAATACCTACATAGATAAACAAACAAACAAAATAAATCCCAAAAAGAAGCCTAAAAAACTAGGAGGATGGGACAGGGACCCAACTTCTACTAATATTCCAACCATCATCTTTATTCAAATTATTGGGTCTTTTTTCAATTTCTAGGGCCTCCCTCAATTTACGATGATGGAAATGACTAACCCTAGCAACGACTTTGGCCTCCTCAATGCAAATGTGATGCTTAGATTTATTTGCATGCTCCGCTAAAGTAGAGGAGTGGGTCCTTCCATGCTTGATGTCAACGGCATACTCACGAATCCTTTGATTAATCGAGCGACCAGTCTCACCAATGTAGGGAGCCCCACAAGAGCATGGGATAATGTAAACACCCTTCATATTCTTGGGGTCCACTGGGTCTTTTACATATCTAAGGGAGCTCCGGATGGTATTTAAAGGCCTAAAGGTTGAAGCCACCATATGCTTCCTTCGGATCCTCGCAATATTGTAAGTGGTCCCTTGGATAAAAGGAAGTTTAACAACAGAAAAAATGATCCTTGGTATCTTTCTTAGCACTAGGAACTTTTTCAGCTCTGAGGAAAGGCTTAGAACATTGGTGTCTACTATACCCATTATTAAAGAAAACACTTAGGAGATGTGCTTTCTCTTCATTAAGATGGTTCTCATCAGAAACTCTTAAAGTTCTAGTCGCTAAGGTGTTGAGAACACCAAGATTTTGAGCTCGGAAATGATGAGAATTAGCATGAAGATATTGTTTCGTATGAGTTTTCTTACGAAATAGCTGATGAGAGAAAGAGTCATCATCATTCCTTGAGAGGAGGACGTCAAGGAAGGGCAGACTACCATTACATTCAAATTCCATGGTGAACTTTATAGAACTAGATTGATTGTTAAGATGGAGGAAAAATAGTTCCAACTTTTCTTTACCATGGGACCAGATGACACAAGTGTCATCCACAGACCTCTTCCACATCTTAGGCAGAAGAAGAGAAGAAGTTAAGGCCTTCGATTCAAAATCCTCCATGAATAGATTAACTACCACGGGGGAGAGGGGGGAACCCATGACGACACCGCAAGTTTTCTCATAGAATTCCCCATCGAATGAAAACAAAGTAGAAGTAAGACAAATACCAACTAAATAAGCCGTATCAGGATCTATGATGCACTTGATGACTTCGATGGCCTCGTTGATAGGGATATTAGTGTAGAGGGAGACCACATCGAAGCTCACAATCTTGTCATCTAGATCAAGCTTGAAACTCTTTAACTCATTAACAAAAGATGCAGAGTCCTTGACAAAGGATTATGTGTGGTCAACAAGGGGCTTAAGCTTCTAGGCAAAATATTTAGCAAGAAGATAAGTTGGCCCTCCTATCGTGTTGACAATGGGTCTCAAAGGAGCCCCTTCCTTAGTAATATTTGGAAGACCATAGATTCTAGGGTAAGAGGGAAACTTTCAACAAGCTTATGACTGAACGAGCTGACCAAGCTACTAGCCTTTATAACAAGAGCCACACTTTTGGAAATCTTCTTAAGGGGATCCTTGTTGAGTTTCCTATAGCTCCTACTATTATGGAGGTGGTCCAACATCTTCCGACAGTAATCATCTTTATCAAGAATAACCACAACACCACCATTGTCAGCTTTGAGAACAACAATATTCTTATTATTGTTTAGTGATTTGAGACCATCAAACTCAGGTTCGCTAATGTTGTTCTTGGGGGACTTTGCCTTTCTAAGGACAACTGCACAGTCTTGACGAATGATATCTTTAGTGACATACGATAAGTATCTAATACCATATTCAATGTCATAGATGATATCGTCAACCAAGATCTTTCTAGGAGCAAGAGAAAAAATTAAGCCTTTCTCCAAAAGACTAAAAACAAGGGGATCAAAAGAAAAACTAGAGAGATTGATAACCTTATTACTAGAAGAGGAAAGAAAATTAGAACAAACAATATTATCCAAATCTGGAGTCTTATTACCAATCCTATTATTATTACAATTATCAGAATTGAAAACAGAGTCACTAACCTCATTAATATTATTATTATTACTAAGCCCAGTGATATTATTATTATTATTATCATTATCCAAACATAAATTATTATTGTTATTCCTAATATTATTCCTATCTGAGGTGAAAGACTAATAGTATATCCCACTACACCCCCATGTATGATATGTTACAATGGAAAGACTAATAGTATATCCCAGAATTCTTCCATCATCTCGTTGCTTAAGCTACATGGGGGTGCAGTGGGTTCCAAAGAGCCAACTTCTTCATCTTCATACAAGGATGCGGTGCATGGAAAGGAGCCCATTGGAATGAACAAACATCCATCCATTCTAGGATCATATATTGCTAAAAAATTGGATCAAATGCCAGCACTAGAAGTAAAAATTAAAGAAGTAAATCATCTCTTATCTTTTCCTCCATCAAAGGCCATCATTTGCATATTTGATGGGTTTTTTCCAAGGTAAAAGGAGCCACAACAATGGATTTTTACAACATGGACCAAAAACTGTGACATTTATATTTGTTCCAAAGGATTTTTTTTGGTACAGTTTGATTCCCACGAAGATCTAGAGAAAGTATTGCAAGAAGGGCATTGGTTTTGGGGAAGAGTAGGACTCTTCATCATTCCATGGCTTCTAGAGTTTGATTCTTAAAAAATGGTGGTAACAAAGATGCTAGTCTAGGTAAGGTTGCCAAACCTTCCTCTTCCATTTTGACATCACAAGGTACTAGAGGACATTGGAAAAACTTTGGGTACTTTAAAAAAAATGGACAATGAAAAAATGCAGCAAGGATTATTTACCTTTGCTTGTATATCATGTAACATAGTTACCAATCAAATAAGAAAATTACTTAGTACCCATCTTTTTGAGTTAGCAAAAAATCACTCGATTTTGAAAAATGGTGATTCATCATACACCTTTTTTTGGAGCATATTTTTGGCACTTTAAATTTTTTATGTATCAAGTATGAACAATTTTTTAAAATGTGAGTGATTTTCATGTTGATTTTGAAAAATGTTGATGCAGCATCAACACATTTTTTTAGAGGGCTTATTTTTTACACTTTAAATTTGTTTATGTATCAAGTGTGAAATTTTTTTTTGTTAGTGATTTTCGTCTTGATTTTGAAAAATGCTGATGAGCATCAACCCTTCTTGTTTAGAGGACTTATTTTTTACACTTTAAATTTTCTAATGAGTTAAGTATGGATAATTTTTTTTGAATGTTGATGATTTTCATGTTGTTAATAAAACATAAAAATAAAAATAAAAGAACATGGCAAAAAAAATCAAATACAAAAAATAATTAAATAAATATTAAAAAATAAATAAATAAATGGTTTTTTTCAAAACGATATATATATATATAATTTAAAGAAAAACAAATTAAACAAAAAAAAATCTAAAACCATTTTTTTTAAGTTAAAAAAAAAAAAACAAAAAAGAAAACCTCATTAGAAATAAAATTTAAAATAATTACAACAAAAAAATAAAATCAATTAAAATAAAAAATAAAATAAAATAAAAAATTTAAGAATTATTAAATTAAAATTAACAAAAAAAATTAAAATTAAAACAATTTAAAAGACAATAAAATTAAAAATATATAAATTTAAAAAATATAAAAACTATTAAAAAAAAATCCACCCCCCCCCAACCCCACCCACGTCCACCCCCTCCCTCCTCCCCTTTTAGGCGGGCGGGGAGGGCCGGGTGGAGGTGGGAGGGGGGTGAGGGAGGGAGTAGGCGAGGGTGGGGTGAGGAGGGGAGAAGGGGACGGAAGGGGTAGGCAAGGTGGAGCGAGGGAGAGGGAGGAGAGAGGGGAGGAGGGGGGCTAGGGTGCGGAGGGGAAGGGGGAATGGGGTGCGGCGGTGACAGAGTGGGGTGGAGGGAGGTGGAGAGGGGGAGGGAGGCCGTGGGGTAGGGTGGATGGAGGAAGGTGGGGGGGGGGGGGTTATTTTTATTTTTATTTTTATTGTTTAATTTAAATTTATTTATTTATTTATTTTAATTTTAATTTTAATTATATCCCTCAACTGGTAACTCAAGATCAGAATCTAGCCCTGATGAGAGCTGCCACATTGGAAGAGGTGGAAGAGATTGTCAATGGAATGAAAAAAATAAGGCCCTAGGCCCGAATGGGTTCACAATGGAAATCTTTCAAGCCACCTGGAAATTCATGGGACAGGACATTTTAGAGGCGGTAGAGGAATCACGTCGAAATGAAAAGGTATGCCCCAACTTGAACTCTACTTTATTGCTCTTATTCCCAAAACTTCGAAATATGAAGATCTGCAAGGGTTCCAACCTATTGCTCTGTGTAATGTAATTTACAAAATCATTGCCATGCTCATTGTAAAATGCCTAAACCCCCTCATGCCTAACCTCATCTCCCCGAAGCAAACGGGATTTGTTAAAGGCATACAAATCCTAGTCGGGTTCATAACCTCTCAAGAAATAGTGCACTCATTAAAGTCGAGAAAGCTCCCAGGAATAATGATTAAGTTGGACCTATCTAAGGCTTACAATCAACTAAGTTGGGCCTACCTGAATGGTATCCTTAAAGCCTATGGATTTGATCAAAGATGGATAAATTGGATTTATGCCATGATTTCCTCCCTTGTTATCTCCATATTGCTGAATGGGACTCCTACCCCCACTTTCAACCCAACCCATGGCTTAAGGCAAGGAGATCCAATATCTCCTTTTCTCTTCATTCTTGCTGCAGAAGGGTTGGGTCGTTATATCAAAAATGAAGTTTGAGATTCTAGGCTTAGGGGCTTGAGGATCTGGGGTAATGACCTAGCCATTACTCACCAGCAATTCATGGATGATATCATGCTATTCTGCCAGGTATCCCTAAGAGAAGTTCGAAGAATAAAAGAGATACTTAGCACCTTCATGGAGGCCTCAGGGACGAAGATAAACAATGACAAATCTTGTATTTTCTTTTTTAATACTCAGGGGAATGTCCGGACCTACCTTGCCAGGATCCTGGGGTTTGGCACGAGGAACCTCCCATCCAAATATCTAGGAATGCCCCTATCTGATAATTCCCTAAAGACATCCTACTGGCAATTGATCCTCTAGAAGCTCCAAGGAAAGCTAAGCAGTTGGGCTTTCAGATTCCTCAACTTAGCAGGCAGGACAATTCTTCTTAAAGCAGTGCTTCAATCGATACCCATTTATCAACTATTTGGTATGGCAGCCCCTAAAGGGGCATGCTCCAAAATGGTGGACATTTTAAAAAAAATTATGTGGGGAGGGGCTCAACAAGTCAGAAAATGGGCTTTGGTATCCTGGTAGGGCCTGGTGAAAAAGAAAATGGAAGGAGGGTTAGGCCTCAGAGACCCTTATACTCTAAATCAAGTAATGGGCGAAAAATTATGGTGGAGATGGATAGGAGGTGGGATGGATCTCTGGAAGCAAATATGGACAAGAAAATACAACATGCCAGAGAGAACCGAGGATATTCTACGATATATAGACCCTCCTAAAGGATCGACGGTGTGGAATCTGGCAGCCCAAAACAAGAACCTCATCAACCAACATGCTTTCTGGGAAATCCGCAATGGCAAAACAACAAGATTTTGGCATGACTCTTGGAAACAAAGAGAACGAATGATAGAAAGGAAAGACCTTAGGGACATATATATATATATACACCAGAGATAGGAATATACACTTGGTAGAGAAGTTCTGGAAAGAAGAACAAGGAGTGGGAGGCTGGAGACGATGGAAAAAGAAGGAAGATTGGTGCCAGGCCATTGAGACCGAACAATGGACAGAGCTAGACAAAGAACTAAGATCGAGACAATTAACAATTTGAAATGATCCTAATATCTTGAGATGGGGGCATACTACAAAAGGAACCTTTACCATAAAAGAAGCATATGACCTTCAAGCAGGACAAGCCCAGGACGGACATAGCATAATATGGAAAAAATATGGAAGGGAGGATGGTGGCCAAAGGTAACCCATTTCTTATGGTTGGTTTGTAAAGGACGGATCCTAACTTGGGACCAACTACAGGAAATGGGTTTTTAGGGACCCTCCTTTTGCTGGTTTTGTCACCAGCACAAGGAAGATCTAGAGCATATGCTCAACACATGCCCGTTTGCAGAACAAAAATGGAGGCAAATGCAAGGAGTTTTTGAAATAATGGATCGAGATCTCCATAATATCAAGGAAACAATTATCCTCTGGAGAAGCCATATCTTCTCTAGCCTAGTGTTAAATCGAGCTTGGGGACTAACCTTAAGGTTAAATTTATGGGCCATTTGGAAGGAGCAAAATCGTAGGGTCTTTAAGAATCAATCCTCAACTCAAGAGCAGGTCTGGGAAGGAATAATCCAGAACATCAAGGAAATGATTTTAGCAGAACAATGGCACCAAGAAGATTGGCAGGTACCCCCTTAGGAAACTATAATTCTACAAAAGCTTAACTTATCGCCAGAAATTATAGCCCCCACTACTTGGAAAAAAATCTAGGTAGGAATGATATCCCTGGCACATTTTACTACCCCAAGGGAGGGATTCATAAAGCTCAATTTTGATGGGGCTTCAAAAGGTAATCTGGGACTGGCAGGCCTAAGTGGCCTCTTCCGAGATGCCCAGGCCAACACCTGACTAATATATGTTGACTGCTGTGGGATAGCAAGTAACAATGAAGCAGAATTTGCTGTAGCTAGGCAAGGACTTCAAATACCTATTCGAATCGGGTACCAAAACCTAGTGGTGGAAATTGACTCAAGTCTGGTCACAAACACTCTGACAAAGTTGAACAATGGAACCAAATGGGACAAGCTCAGCCAAAGTTGGAGGACAACTAGACTTATCCAAGAGATTGGTGAACTAATACAAAAGTTTGATTACATTATGGTCAGACATGTCAGGAGAGAAGGGAATAAAGGAGCAGACTTCCTAGCCAACTGGTGATGTAATCATCAAAATGGCCCAATGGAAAAACTTTGGCCAGTCCAGCCCTGGGATGATAGATATAAACCCTGGCAGAAATCCTAGAACAAGACCACAGATAAAGCCAACAACATGGCCTCACAAAATACCAAGACCCTGATTGGGGTGCGAGCCAATGGTTGGGACAGTAGACAGGGATTAATGAAGAGTACCCTTGAGTAATGTACCATCGCCCGCCATGCACTCGAGGTGATGGGTGTGGTGGCCCTTGGCATGATTGCATGCAAGGGAGGTGGGAAAGGTGGCAACGAAGGTGGTGAAGGAACATGTTTTAATGGAGGAAAGGGTAGACAAGTGGGTGATGTTTTTGTGTTTATTTGTGGACAGGGGAGCTGGAGCTCAAGAAGGGTCAGGTGAAACCATTCTTAGCCTTAAGCTCGTAGACGGCCAACAAGTTTCCATGGGTATGTTTTCCGGCTCATCTCTTCCATTGCAATGTTGACCTGGTTGGGTTTCTGTTGGTGGGAGCAAGGGAAAATTAGGAATGTTAATTGGGAAGTTGAGAATTGCTGGTGGAATTGGGGGTGGCACCTGGTTGTGTTGACTCGGTTTTGTGTCTATGTTCTGCCACTGTCGGGTATTGCTTCAATCTCCCTCTGTTTCGAACTTATGTTGTCTCGCATGGGGATCTTGGGAACCATGGGCCAAGGGCTGAGTGGGGATGTAGGTAGGGGTCATGCGGGTAGAGGTTGCGAGCCAAATGTAAAGGGGAGTGGGTGTCAGTTAAGTTGTTGCCTAGGAGAGGTCCCCTGCTATCAATGCCAATGCAACTGCTGGGAAATAGATAGAAACTATTGCGGAGAGGGAATTGCTAGGACTCTTGGGTGGGAAGACGGGAAAGAAAATGCCAAAGGCTATGTGCTTGTATCTTGGGTAGAGGGGAAAGGGTCTGCAAATCATGGCTGGCCTAACGCTGGTAAGCGGCAGAGCTCACTAGCTTGGTCTTGGCAAGGGGAAGATAACCTGCCCTGGTCGTGAGGAGATGGGTGTGGCGACGAGGGTGCATTGCTGGTGGCTAGAGGTCGGCCCCTCCTGGGGAATGGACCTCCGACCACGAAGGCCCTAGTACTGATACCAAAGGGAAAGGGGAGGAGCAAGGTGGGGTGGTTAGCATTGGTAATTCAACTCAGGGACGGGAGCATTTCCATATCATATTGAATTATTTTTTGTTAACGAATTGATGCTCTGAATAGGTTTTGGGCATCTCCACCATGGCTCGACCTGTGAAAAGTCGTGGTCATGGAAGACGGGCCCAAGTGCCCAGAAATGAAAAGGAATCGAGCATGTTTGAGCCTCGCAAGGGGAGAAAATCAGTGGAAAAGCTTATCAGTGAAGCTGTCGAGGCATATCGCGAGGGCACTGATGAAGGCATTCAGAAAATTTTAGAGGAATGGGAAGAGGAAGTTAAGCAGGGCAGCAAGACAGAGGAGGACATGGATGACTGGAGGACCCTAGTCCCAGACCCTGGTACCACTAGAGGCAGGATAACACAATTTAAGCAGACCTTATACCTTTATTGGCTGATGAAAAGCCTATTGGGCAAAGCTATGGAGCAGATCTCAGTGGGAATGGTTGTTTTTATCCAAGGTATGTCGAGCTACAAACAGGAATTCCAAAAAGTTCAGTTTCAACTCCACAAGCAAGATATCAGGTTGGGCAGAATTGAGAGACATATCCCATGTATCTTGGAATTGTCTGAGATGCCTAGATCAAATGTCAAAGACCCTGCGCCAGTGGAATCGACCTCGGAGGAAAAGAATGACTAGATAATATCCCTTGTTTAATTTTGTTTTATATGTGGATAGCTTTTACTTTTCGTTATGCAAGAATATGTATAGGTAGAAATCTAGAGTATGGTCATGAAACAGAGACATATATAGCTTGGATAGAAAGACTAAAACTTTTCTATTTTTGGATGGCATACAATGCGAATAGGTGGCCAACAGACTTGGTTTCCCAATGGGCAAGTTGAGGCCACCTAGCCAATCTATGTGGTGTAAATTTGCTTATAAATGAATGGAAAAAAGAGGACCTGCCAAGAATAATAATTATTATTTTTTTAATTTATTTTTTTTTAATTGTTCTGAATTTATTTTATTTTTATTTAATTCTTTTTTTTTATTTATTATTTTTTTTAACGATGCATTTATTTTTTATTTTTAACTTAAAAAATAGTTTTTTTAATTTTTATTTATTTTTTGTTAAATTAAATATTTTTTAATTTTTTGTTTTTTTTGTTATTATTTTTTTTTTTATTTAAATTTTTTATTTTTACGAGTTAATTTAGATTATATATATATATATATATATATATATATATATATATATATATATATATATATATATATATATATATATATATATATATGATTTATTTTTTCTCATGAATCGTCCCCTTGCCACCCTTGGTCGGTTGGGCCTCGGGGTGGCTGGGGAAATTTAATTTTTTTTAATGTTGTATTTAATTTTTTAATTTTTAACTTTTATTTTTATTTGGTTTTTATTTTATTTTACTCTTTTTATTTATTTTTTTAAATTTTACATGGTATGGTTAATTTTTTTTACATGTTATTGTTTTTTTATGTCATTTCTATATATTTTTTATATTTGATTTTTTTTTTGTCATGTTTTTTTATGTTTTATTACTTCTTATTATTTTTTATTTTTATTTTTTCTTCAATATTTGATTTTTTGTTTTCTTATGTATCTTTCATATATATATATATATATATATATATATATATATATATATATATATAGGGTTCGTGTTGATGCTTGTCTAGCAACCTCATCTCATTATGTGCAATTTGATAGTTGATTTTTATTTTTATTTTTGCAATGTATCGAGTTGTCTTAGGCTAAGATTTTTTTTTTGTTAAACTTGGTAGGACTCTCTGATTTTCATGTTTACCTGTCAATTATTCACCCCTCTACGGGGGGAGGGTAGCACAAGATTCGAACCCAAGATCTCTGGTTCGGTGAGACTTCATTTCCACAGCCATCGCCACTTGAGCTACCCCAGGCAAACATCTTAGGCTAAGATTTTAAAATCACTATACATCTAGCATTTAAAAAAATTACTCTTGGTATAATAACTCTTTCGTTCAGGTGTTCATTTTTAATTTTTTTTAGTCATAAATTTTTTCCATAATGTCATGTTTGAAATATTTTGAAAACTTAAGATTGTTTTGTAGTCATAAGCTTTGGTTTTAATCCCATGGTTGAAAAATTGTCAAGATTTTAATGTTTTTCTATGTCGTGATATTTTATCTTTAATGCTATGGTTGAAAATAATTATAAGTATTTTTTCTTAGCACCGTGCTTGAAAATTTTTGGAATTTTAAGTTTTTTCAAAAAAATGATATTTTAAATTTAATGTCATGCTTAAAAATCATTGGAATTGTTTTGTAGTCATAATCTTTGCTTTTAATTCCATGGTTGAAAAATTGTCAAGATTTTAATGTTTTTCTATGTCGTGATATTTTATCTTTAATGCTATGTTTGAAAACAATTATAAGTATTTTTTCTTAGCACCATGCTTGAAAATTGTTGGAATTTTAAGGTTTTTCAAAAAAGTGATATTTTAAATTTAATGTCATGCTTAAAAATCATTGGAATTTTAAGGCTTTTCAAAGACGTGATATTTTATCTTTAATGTCATGCTTGAAAATCGTTGGAAATTTAAAGGTTTTCAGAGTCATGATATTTTATTTTTAACATCATTATTAAAAAATGTTGAAAATGTACCCTGAAAAAAAGACGTTATTCCGGCATCAATACTTTTCGATTTCAAGGTGTTTTTTGTACCAAACAAAATAGCTTTTATTGTTTTCTATTGTTATTTTTAAAAAAATATTGAAATTTTACACTGAAAAAAATGGTGATGCAAAATCAACACTTTTTATTTTTGGGTTGTTTTTCATGTTTTGTTTGGATTTTTGGGCTCGAGTACCCGTTTTGAGGTAATATTTCATGTTTGATCGGTAACTATGTTATGTGTAGAAATAGATTTAAGCAAAGGTCCACCAGACCATATTCTACTAAAACATAGATCCTTTCAATAGATCCAAACTTTAGATTATGAAAATATAACCTTTAGATGTTGTACATGCTTTCAAATAGGACATTTACAAGATTCTTGCCCATAGGACAAAAAACCCCTAAAAAATAAAAATGGGCAGGTCTAGAAAACAAAAGGTTGACAACCTTTTGATCCCATCTTTTCAGAGGATGAAGAAGAAGAAATCAAGGAGAACCCTCCAATATAAGATGTTGTGAAAACTTATAATCCCGATGAAAATGAACAACCCATGCATACTGTACAAGAAACATAACCGATCCATGCAACAGAACACACTAGAACTGTGGGAGGAAAAAAGGATGGGTTGGTGGGACCAAAGGGAGTCCATGTATTAGAAAGTTCAGGTTCTGATAAAGAGCACTCCCCTTTGGTGGTTATGTCTAAGTTGGAAGTTGTCCCTGTTGACTCATCTACAGGGGTCTAGCAAAAGGTCCAAAGAATGAAAGGAAATGACGAGAAGCTAAGTAACTATTATAACACTTTTCTCTAAATCTATATATTTTATTCTTAGAGTCAAGAGGTTGTTATCTGCTCTCATCAGACTCTGGTCTTGCATATCTTGAATGCTTTCAAGCATATGAAAAAATATTTTTTTCTCCTTTTTTACGTTGCAACGAAATTACAGTTCCCCCTTCCCCCCTAAAAAAAGTGTATAAACCAAAGTAAAAGGATAATATATATATATATATATATATATATATATATATATATATATATATATATATATATATATATATATATATATATATATGAATTTAATTTGTGTTCATCTCAATATTGAATAAATGTAAAATTAAAACAAATATATGTTATAATTATCCTTTTACTTTGGTTTATACACTTTTTCTTTTGGGGGGTGGGGGATGTAATTTATATATATAACTTATATTTCCATTTTGAAAATATACATCATGTTGTACATACAGATTAATTATGTAGATCAACGATCCAAGTCCATGTGGAGTTCATACTGCCCAAATGAGCTAGCTGGAAGTTGATGTGCCTCTTTTGAGAGTTTATCATCATTTTGGTTCAATTCTCTGTATATAGTATACATCATGATGTACATACATACTAAATCTATAAATCAAAGATCTAAGTCCATGTGGAGCTCATACTGTCCAAAATATGAGACTTCATTTTCTGAAAATCTTAGACCTGTACCTTAAAGACACCTCTTATCAATTGCCATATGATCTTTAGAATGGAATTCCATTCCATTGATTTCTTGGTCATCCTATAATTCATATTTCCCAAATCAGCTAGCTAGAAGTTGACGTGCCTCTTTTGAGAGTTTATCATCCTTTTGGTTCAATTCCCTGTATATGTGTGTGAATGATGACCATTCAAAGAAATTTTTTTCTACTAATATTTCCCACAAAATAGGATTCAAAATTGAAACCCCAAATATTATTCAAATATTCAAAGTTGATAATCATATTTGAATCCACATAAACCTGAATCTTGTTCATGCCCAGATATCTAGCAATGTATAAAATAATCCAAAGCCCAATAAGTTCATCCTTTTTATTAGTTCCTCTTCTTAGGGCATACCATAGTAGATAATGGTGGTTTTGATTTAAATACGAGACTTTCCCCACTCTATAGTTCAATGAATCTACCTGACTAGCACTGTCAAAGAAGCCCCATGGTATCTACTTATTAATGTTAGGTATATTTGGGACCTGTGTATTTTTTCTCCTTAGCTTGAACATGAATTCCTTAGTCATGTCCACAATGATATCATTTTTAACTTCATGCAAAATAAAATTTTCCTGAAAAATGACTTGGTTTTGGGCCCACCAAATGTTATGCATAAACATGGCTGGAAGAGCTTGATAATTCTAAATAGAGGATTTTTCTACCCATTCTTGTAAAAAATCAGTGAGGGAGAGTTTATTCCATCTGATAGAAGAAGGAGAGAAAACTTGACTAATAAAGCTCCAAGATTTATCTACAAAATCACAAGAAATAAATAAATGAGAAATGGACACAAAATCTTTGTGGCATAGTGCAAAGCAGTTGGGCCCATTCCAACCTCTTCTAAGGAAATTATCCTAGGTTAATAGTTTATTATTGAGAGCAAGACAAATAGAAATTTTGAACTTTAAAGGAAAATGGTGTTCCCACAAGAAGCACCACCACCACTTATGATCTTTTGCTCACATAGACTCCACATATGTTGTATAACCTAACGTTGCAATTTAATCTTCTCAATGTTGGATTTTTAGATCAAAATAGATGATTTGAATCATCATCCACTAGGTGAATGGGGGATGATAACAAGTACCTAACATATTTTGAAAATTTTATAGCTTTAGGCTTGATGATTGGATGTAACGTCCCCAACTCTCCTGTTGGGTGACGTCGTTCACCCAAACTCTACATTTCTCATTTTCACCAAAAACATAGGCATAATTCAACCACAAATACACAAAATCCATAAATAAAATAGATGTAGTCAAAACTTGATGCATAAACCATAAACAACAACATAACCTATGAATTCATAACCATGTAATGGTACTAACAATCCAAATGTAACCAATAATAGTTGCATAACTTAAACATAACACACATCATGAGCACAGTCAAATTACTAGAATACCAGTCCATCTGTAAGTAGAGCGAAACCAAATGAGTAGATAAACAATTTTAAGCACTTATATTTATGAATTGTTGGCTAGCTATAGACCTCTGACGTTCCTTCGAGCTACAAACTATGTTTTTCACCTATCTTTCAACAGTGGGTCACCCTTGAGTCAGGGCCCCGACTCCATGGATACCTGAGCCATAAACTAGAAACACAAAGGCTCTCACATCAGGATGCATCCTCTACAACATGGATAAATGAATAAGCATGCCTCGGTCAGTTACAAAGTTTAAGTAAAGGGCTCACCAACTAGTTAGTCAGTTACAGAGTCCAAGTCCAGGACTCACTAACTATATTTGAACCAATTTCCCAAAAATCCATGGCCACCAATCCATAACCACTACCACCAAACTCTCCGAACCACCAAGCTCTTGAAGCCACTAGGGCCCACAAAAACTCCGATGCATCCAATTCGGTGTTGTTACTGAATAAATACATCTCAGTCAATTTTAGAGTCAAACCCCCAAGATTCATTGACTCCTCAGTCACCAAGATTGAATGCCTTATTGAGTAACCAATTCCCCCTTTTATAAATAGTTTCCTGCTTTATTTAATATTATAATATTATAATATTATATTTTCATCAAGATACCTTTTCGAACTGCGGAGTCTTGGCCCCCCATACGTTTTTGTCTAGGTCCCCTACAACCATTATGTGATTATTAATATTCATAAATTAACCATGTTCACCACATTAGGCTTTCTAGCCTCATAATATAAAAAGCACATACATGCAAAAACATCGTCCGCAACACATACACACATACACATGGGCGTATTTCCATAGAAACAACCCTTGACTTACCATCCTAATTAATCATGTCTTGGCTCACCAACCTAATAATCATGGTCCTCAAGTCCATTACATAGGTGCACTAGCCTTAACCATGTTCATAACTTGGCCCCACTTGGCCTAATACACACACACACACACACATAGAAGAATCCCATATTTAATGGGTCCCAGGCTCACAATCCAACACATATTATACATAATTATTACATTAATGATTCAAGGGTGGAATTAGTGGTGTTATATTCCCCCCACCCCACTTATAATAACACCATCCTTAGTGTTCCTTTGCCTTCAACAATAATCACATGCTACCAGGTCACTAGTCTTCACTACATTCGTAACTTAATTTTCTTCACACATACCTTAGAGTTCTCTTCCACTTCTTTGAGATGCTTCCAAGTCCTTTGTTGTTCAACATGCACCTACAACATTCATCAAGTAAATATGGATATTATAATCATGTTTATACAAAATATATTCTATTTAAAGAATTTCAATTCATAATTAAAGCACATATATTCATGACACAGAGAAGGAATGCAAATAAACTTAATACTTATCCATATTAGTATTTTTCCCACTCCCAGTACCCCCAACCGGCCAAGGCACCAACCCCAACAACCTCCAACCTATGGACCATGCACCCCTATAAGCATGTGTCCAAGTGGTGTGCCCCTTCTCTACACCCGACATTCCCTTGGGTCTCATGCCACAACCTCCAATACAACTGATTGTTGGAAATGGATGTTCCCAGAGTCTGTGGTTCTATGAGTTCCTATTGCTCTTATGGAGCCTCTACATACCCTCCAAACCCTTTAGCAATTCATCTTTCCTTCTTTCTTCCCTTGTTCTCAGTGAGGTTTATGGTCCCAGGAAGATACATCATCAGTAAACAACAACCATGATTAGCTCTCATGTTAGACACATCACCTATACCATAGAATATCATTGTTAGCATGCATGCACATCACACACATGCTCCAAGTACACTTAAAATTGTAGACACACATTACATATTTTCCAATATGCCTACTAGTGCAAACATCACATATAAAATTTCATAACATTTAGGAAGAGAAGGTTTTAAGAGGTTCTCTTATTCATGCCCTCACATATCACGAAATTTAACAAAATGATTGTCTTGTTTCACAATTTTCCCCTTACTCATACCTGATATTAATCAACTACCAATATCCTAAAGATGTTTGTATTGTTGTAGATGGTAATTCTTTAATCGTTGGGCACAAAATGATTTATAAAAAATAACCTTTAAACACTATACATGTTGGTATACATCCAAGGTTGTTGTTGGAAGTAATGATTTTCATAACTTATTCTCCACACCTTATACCTGCTAACTTCAGCATTCTCACGAACTCACATTATAAACTCAGCCTGTTGGCATTCCAAAATCACACAAAAGTAACCTTTGCTTCAACAACTAATTTCATCTGGAAATAATAAGGTTCCCTGCACCTAAATCATTATTTAATATCTCTCCAAAATGACTCAGCTAAATTTCTCTATCCCATGCTAAAATTATGTATAAGTATACCATTTCCAAAATTCTTTCTTGAAATTTTCGTTAGAATTAATACTCTATAATTCGTTGATGTCTAACATGTGATTACTTGTTTTCTAGAATATATGCTCAACATACACACATGAATTCTCCCTGAGCAATGAATTCACATGGATGTTGGAAAGGATACTTCTTACAAAATATGTTTCCAAATCTGTTGGTTCTTGCTTGCTATTGATAACATACAAGCATAATCACCTGTAACATATTAATACCACAAACTAGGGTGATGGTACCCATAAACATGTTTTTCTAGATGAATAATAAATTTACCCGTGTCACTTTCTTCCCCATTTTGTACTAGATTTAGCCTATGGTTCAATAACAAATATTAGGCAATATTGTGTAATCGATGCCAAACAAGCAAGTCATCCAAACATAAGAGTATATGATAGAGCATCTACCCTTACATTTTCCAAAAATAATTTGTAGTCCTCATCAACCACATCAATATGCATTTTGATCCTTGATCATCTTCCAAGTTCCAACCTTGTTGATGTCTGACATTGGATCCACTAGATCTTCCATTTAACCTTCACAACATTCCATATTATGGATTAAAAAAGTTCTAGTTAAATCTAGTGTCATTTTATCATCATATCAACTACTACAGAATCATCAACTTTATGCACCATTTGATCATTGTTCTTCATTGTAGATGACAGTGTCATTTCATGCTTCTCTCCCGCCTGTAAATTTTTATCAGGTCTACCTAAATTTTGGGAATCATGTGCAAAGTCAAATGGTTTGACAATGTTCTAACGCAATTCCTTATCATCAGATACTTAGGCACTACCATAACCACTACAACAAATATTATTTTCTGTGATCTTTTCCCATTTTAAATATGGAAATGAAACTAGGTTGGGGGCCTCAAAACTCAAATATGGATCCGATGATAACTCTTCTCATATTTTGGAAATGGCTCGGTCATGTATTCCATGGTGTAGTATTAATAAAAAATTAGAAAATCAATGGGTCATGTTTAGTAATAAATGAACCCTTTGCATACAATAACCTCATAGAATCCTGATAGAACTTTCCCAAGGTGTGCCTCCCTTTTTTGTTACCATCAAACCACTCAAATTGTAATACTTGGGGGAAGCTCATTAAATACATCACCAAGAGTCACTTCAAGATATTAGCTCCAAAATAACTATGCAATACCTCCAAGATGTATCTTTATCATTGTGTAATGAGAGATCCACAATTTAACAAGTATGTTAATTCTCCTCATGTTTTATGTGCTCCAATAAATATAAAAATACTCATGGTATGATGGATCTCATGTGGATAGGCGCAAACAAGTCCCCTTGTGATTATAACCATCTCCTGTAAACATGTCTCTCTCCTCTAATTAAGATATCAACCAAGTGTCACCTTCCTTGTGTCGCTTGTGCAAAATCCAAATTTTGTTTCATCAATAGGTATAAATAGTCCCACATATTTCCTTTGGAATGAAACCAACCTACCTACCTATAGGTTCATGAATCAAAGGGATAGACCTAAGACACACTAGCAACATAACCACATGATTGGAGATCAAAGACTCCATGAAGGTTGGAATGATTTCTTCATCCAAGCAAATGATAAACCTTAAATAATTGATCTCTCTATCATATCATATTCTTTACAATTATAGATTTTTTATATCCTAGTGCCAACATTTGTAGCTTGGAATGTTAAAAAAAATGGCAACAATGTAAATGATATAATTATATGGGTAAATTTTATTCTACCATCCAGTCAGTTTCTGTAATAAAAAGAAGTTATGTAATGAAGTAGCCCATATTAATTGGTGATTTCCCAAGAGGCTTGTAACTTGGAGAAACATTCTTGATCAATAATATTTCCAATCCCTCGCCCCGTGGAGGTTTCCTTCACACACTCTCAAGGTTTTACCACGTAAATTTATTTTATTAATGTGTGAGATTTCAGTTTCCTATATTTCGTCATTTCTTTCTTGTTTGAATATTAATGACTCCAAAACCAACAAGTGGTATCAGAGCTAGATTATTGGGAGAGAGTTGTTAGGGTTTGGGGTTCGATTAAAAACATTGTGAGAGATCTGTCGCCAGACCACCAA